>QXDM01000001.1:0-1481666 GCA_003730235.1 Pythium guiyangense
AACCCTAAACCCTTAAACCCTAAACCCTATAACCCTAACCAACCCTAACATAACCCTAAACCCTAAACCCTAAACCCAACCTTAAACCCTAAACCTAACCCTAACCAACCCTAAACCTAAACCTAACCTAACCTAAACCCTTTGACACGGTGGCGCGTCACAATCAGCATTCACGATGTTGAAGATTCCCAGCACGAAAATTCGACACGGTCGAAGATTCGCACTGCGAAAATTCTCAGCTGGATCCGTTGGGTACACCACTGGATTCTCTGGGTACACAACTGGATTTTCTGGTACATTTCCCAAAAAATCTTGTTTCAACCCCACACCCAGTTCTCGAAGACTCAAGCGCACCCACGCACGCACGCAAGTCGAAGATTCGAGAAACCAAGATGCATGAATCTTGCATGTGTAGTGAGTAGTTAGCAGTAGCAGACCAAGCTTCCGCCGGACGCTCACTTCTCAATTTGCCGTCCACTGAAGAAGCCCAAGCGAAAGGACCACCGGAGAGGCCGACCTCCCGACCCTTTGGACAACCAAATACAACCGTTTTTGTCGCGTCAAGCCCGAGTCGCTCAAGTCACAAACCGCTCGGCACCGCTTCGCGCTGCCTCGCGTGTGCACTCACTCCGGCTTCGCCTCCGTTCGTGCCTCAACCCTAAACCCTGAACCAACCAACACGAAGACAATCAAGGATGGACTCGCAAGCATCGCTCGCTAGAAGCCCGCCGCAATTTTCCAAAGACCTCGTCTCGACTGCCATTGTCGAGTACAAGGCTTTGTTGAAGCAAATCGCGTCCAAGAGCCGTGCCATCGACAAGCTCGAGCACAAGACGCCCAAGTCGATCCAGCACAAGATCGACCTGAAGCTCCCCCCAGCCGTTCGTGACGCACGTCCGAACCAGGCAAGCGAGCTCCAGCAACGCTTCAACACCGCCATCGAAGCCTCGCAAGCTACGATGCGCCAAGTGATACTCGAAGCTGCCAAGACCGAGCTCGAGCTGCTGCTCGAGACTCGTAGCAGATTCAAGGTCACGCATGGAAGCAAGCTTTACGAGTACTTCGAGAAAGTATTCGTGCAAGTTCGCCAACTCGTCTGCCCAGACGCCACCATTGAGTTCGCGCCGGTGCTGCCGGACGAATCTCCGGCTCTGTTGCGCACGGCGATTGACGACTTGAACCGTTCCGTCGCATTCCTGAACGACTCGCTCGACAGGATCGACTACGAGGACGTTCTCGCGACGACTCTTCGAGAGCAGCGCCAAACGGAACGCCAAGCCCAACGGGCTTCGGCAGACGCTATGGAGCTCGAGACTTCGAATGAAGTTCTCGTCGCCGCTCTTGTGAAACAAGAAGTCGCGAAGAAGACAAGCTCGCTCAACAAGGAGATCAATCAACTACGTGCGGCGTTAAACGCCAGCGCCAACCGACTTGGAGCCCGGAACGGCGCAAACACGAAGAAAGTGCTCCAAACAACGGAGACACCGTCACAACAAACAAGTCGAAGCGGTGGAGGAAGAGCCCGAGAACAACCGCTCGGAAGAAGCGCCAACAACTCCACCAGAAGCAACAGAGGAAGGCAGCAAGACAAGCGAAGCGCAAAGCCAAGATCCCAGCGGAAGTCCGGCAACTAAGGGAGGAGTTCCAATTTCACCCCGACCGCCCGACATTCAAAAACGCTCTCGCCATCTTCGCTCTTCGAAGCGTCCGAGAAGTGGATGACGAGGTCTCAAACCTCGCTTTCCACGACCTGACGTCTTCACCTGCCAACCTACCTGCTACCCTCAAGCGACTGTTGGGACTGAACCTCAACTTCTGTCCCACACCGCGACGCATTTCGACTACCGACCTCCTGCAACGGCTGCCAGACTTCGCTCGTTCGCTCCGACTCCGGTACCTCTTCCGGAACAAGAACGACACGACATTCACGAAGACTTCAATCTACGTGAAGAACGAAGGCTTTCAGCCACCCCCATGCCCACCTGCGATCGAAGCAACGCTACGCACCATCGAACAGCGGCTCCAAAGCTCGACATGGGTAACCAAGCGACGCTTCAACATGACCAAGACCCAACGGGACTTGCTCAAGACCCTCATGTTCCGACACGACATCAAGGTGCTGCTGACCGACAAGAACCTCGGGCCAGCCATCATGACGTCAACGCAGTACATCGACTTTTGTCTCGATCACCTCCAAGACACAACGACGTACCGGAGCATCCAAGCGCCTCCAGAAGCCATCCTGAAGCTGTAATGGGACCTCAGACGACCGAACTGCAGAGCAGTTGGACAACACTGAGTCCCAATACGGGGTCTTGAGGAAGCTTGGGCTCCAGCGCGAAGGGACTCACACGAAGTGAGCCGATCGCTTGTGCGTGGAGGGGGTCTTGGTGCCGAGAGGAATGCCGGAGAGAGGAGAGGAAGGCGACTTGAGTGGTAGAAGGTAAATTCGCAACTGACTTAAAATGCACTGGTGGTTCCTGCTGCGAGCTGCCGCTGTCGGCAGTCGCTCTGTTCTGCTTTCCTATATCACCTCAAGGGCGCCTAGAGGTTTTATGAGTAAAACCTCACTCCTACTGATATCAACCTACTTTGCCTAATATAAAACCTTGGGTACAATCGAGGTTCAACCCACAGACCTTGAACTTGAAGTCCGGTGAGAAAATTCCTTGATCCGTGATTGGCTCACGCCTCTCACTCAAACATCAGTGTCGCGTCGCCACGCGTCACCGATCCAGTTCCCCAAGTGCAGGAACCATCATTCTGCAATGGATTACTCCCAGAGGTGATTACACCCACTGGTCCATGCGAGAATGCCCATGACGTCATACCATGACATCATCATGTGGGAATGTTGGTATCCACCAACTTCCCTGAGGCTACAGGGTGGTGTGGTCCACACAACCGTACCCCATGTAACGGCCAGGGTAGGCCCGTTACATCACCTCCCCCTTAAAGTTCGACTCCGTCGAGCTAAAAGGTGTGCTCTAGGTTCATCTCATTCGAGATCATCCTGGAACATTCTCGAAGGTTCTCGAACCTTCGCGAACCATCAAGAATCCTTGGCTGATTACGCCGTGATGGCACTTCGTGACCGATGATTACGCTCTTGATTGCGTCATCACATGTCTCACCATTCGGTGGACAGTCACACGCTGGCATCGCCACGAGCCGCGAGCAGGTCGGCATTCGCCTCATTCGGCAATTCGCCACCGACCTGACAAGCGCTCGACGAAAACCCGCAAGGGGGAACGTCCCAAGCCGACAGCATTGCGATCCCTGACCCGTTGCCCTCGACTCCGTGGCACTAGTTCCAAACGAGTGGGCGGCGGACAGGTTAAACGCGAGGCTGCTGCCGGAAGGCCACGGTCAACCGTGTCCGGGGCGTTCCAGTCCAAAGTGCACAACCACTCGGAGCTGAAGCCGACTGCCAGACTGACCGAGTAAGCTCTGGTCGGAGTGGATCCTTTCCCTCCGTCGCTGCGAGCCGTTCCTTGCTGCCATGAAGCGCGCAAGTGAACGGGACTCCAGCCGTTCCGCCAAGAAGAAGTCGGGCACGGCAGCGCTCTTCGACATCTCGGGGATTCACCATCCTCGAGGTGGCGTTGAGTACTATCGCGACCGCTTCTTCGCCTGGCGTCGGGTCAACCGCCGTGATGACCCGACCCAGTCGCTGGCTGCGAAGGCCAACTCTTGGCGAACGTTTGTCAGTCTCGAGAACGAGAGCAAGATCGACTCCCTTCTTGCGAAGGCGAGGCTTGACTCTCATCGGAGTTCGGATGCCCACCGATCCTCCGATCGTCGTAGCTCGGATCGCTCCGAGTCTACAGACGGTTCTCGTACTCGCGAACGATATCAGGAACATCAGCCGCGAGGCTCTCACGATGCTCCCAAGTATCTTCGCTCGGCGGATATCCCCGCCAGCGCACACGGAAGAAGCGAGTCGGTCGCATCTCCCCGCGCCTCGACCGTGTCTGATCATCCCGATGATCCACGATCGACTCCACCAGCCACCGACGATCTCCACGAGAATCAATCATCGGAGGTGGGGCTGAACGCCAAGACGATCGAGCGGCTCTGGATGTGGAAGAGCGCTCACCGTCTCCAGATCGCAGAGCTGTTCCAGCACTGCTCCGATCTGACGGCGCGTTGCGAGTCTCTTGAGGCTCGTTGCGGTGCCCTCGAGGATCGCCTCGACTTGGTGGCTTCCGCACCTCATGTTGAGACTGCCCTGCAGCCTCTCCGCTCGGACTTGCGGGAGCTACAGCAGCGGGAGAAGGAGCGTGACTCGAAGCAGTCTCGCCTTCTCGTCGCTGTCGACGACGCGGGCTCGGTTCTCTCCAAGCTCCGCGGTGACCTCGAGGCTCGCCTTGTTGCGCTTGAGTCGGTGAAGGAACAGTCGTTCGACGTCCTTCAGCGTCTCTACGCCGAGAGCCAGCTCCAGACGGCCGAGATGGCACGTCTTCGGGAGCAGGTCGATGCTCTTCAGCATGACCTCGAGCGTCTTCGTCGTCACAAGTAGGATCAGCCGATCCACTTGGTAAGTATGGCTTCAGTCTGCCCACGTAGAACGTTGGGTGAAGACGCATACTTGTCGGGATGTCTAGCTTGTAGGCATCGCCGAAACACTTCAGAATCTGGAACGGTCCGATGAACCTTGGCAGAAGCTTTTTGCTTCCTAGGTTGGACACTGCATGTTCAAGCAGATCCGTAGCATTAAGCAATACTAGGTCTCCTTTCTTGAACTTGTGCATATTCCGTCTTCCGTGCTTGTCCGCTTGCTCTTTTTGCCGATCCTGGGCTAGAGCAAGGGCGTCCCGCACAAATCTCACGATTGCTTGTCTTTTGTCGACGAAGCTGAGAATTTGACTCTTGTCGCGCCCCGACAGCTTGGTCTTCTGTACCAAAGCGTCGAAGTTGGCGCTTGTCCCACTCGCATGGTGCAACTCCGCTTCTGCTGGCGTTCCTCCCCCACTCAGAGTAGAGCCCACCCCGGACAGCGTTGCCGGTACCCGAGGATGGAACCCGTAGTTGATGTAGAAGGGAGAGTAGCCCGTCGAGGCGTGCGTTGAGTTATTGATCGAGAACTCAACAAGAGGGAGGAAATCGCTCCACTCTTTGAAGGATGTCGCGTAGCTACGCAACACGTCCTCCAGCACGCGGTTGACTCGCTCGGTCTGACCATCCGTCTCTGGGTGTGCCGCCGTCGACATTGACAGCTTCGTCCCCAGGCGCTCAAAGACTGTGCGCCACAAGACAGAGGTGAACCGAGGATCGCGATCGCTCACGATCTCTTCGGGCAGACCATGGAGCCGGAACACCGTGTCCACAAAGACATGGGCGGTTCCCTCGGCATCGATGGTGTCACGAACGGCAGTCATGTGGATCATCTTGCTGAATCGGTCCACAATGACGAGGATGCCAGTTCGCCCTTGCGAGTCTGTCGGAAGTCCGAAGACAAAGTCCATGCTTACGGACCTCCAACAGTCTGTTGGGACAGCAAGTGACCGCAGCGGAGCCTGAGACGAGCTCGAAGGCTTCACGCGTTGGCACACTTCACATGTACGGACGTACTTGCGTACCCACTTGTACATGTGCGGCCAGTAGTAGTCTCGAGAAAGACTGAGGAACGTCTTCTCTCGACCCATGTGGCCTCCAGAGGGGCTGTCGTGGTAGTCGAACAGCAGCCGATGCCGTAGCTCCTCGTCGTTCGGCACGACGATTCGCATCTGGTCATCGTCCTCCACTCTGTGGTACAGGATTCCGTCTCGAACGGAAAACCTGTGGACCCTTGACCTTGCCTTGGACGAGAGCTTCGTCAGCTTGTCATCCCTTGGGTCTTCCAGGTAGTGTGTTATCTCGCTGCACTCCTTGTCGTCCTTGTGCGCGCGCTTGATGTCGTCCACGACACTTGAACTTGCGCGCACTGCGATGGCATTCGCAGCCTCTCTTCCACTTGGACAGCTTCTGCATCCTGCACTTGAAGCGTCTTCGCTCGACTTAGGGTCGTAGTCGGGCCGTCTTGAAAGCGCGTCGGCCAGTATGTTGGTACTGCCGGGCTTGTAGTGTACAACGAAGTTGTACTCCGCAAAGAAGGAGATCCACCTTGCCATTCTCTGCGAGAGGTGCGGAGTCTTCACCGCAGTCCTCAGTGAAGCATGATCTGTGTAGATCACGAATCGCTCTTCACCTAGTAGGTGAACACGGAACTTGACAAGAGCGTACTTCATCGCAAGTAGCTCCTTGTCGTGAACTGGGTAGTTCTGTTCGGCCGGTTTGAGCTGTCTCGACTGGTACGAGACCACCCGCTCATGCCCTTGCGCATCGTGTTGCATCAGAGCGCAACCGATCGCGTAGTCGCTCGCGTCGCACACGACGTGAAACGGCTTTGATGCGTCAGGGAGTGCGAGCACTGGGGCTTCCCGCAAACTCCGCTTGACCCTGTCGAACGCATTTTGCTGTTCGACGTCCCATTTCCACTCGGTGTCCTTCTTGAGCAGAAGCGTCATCGGCCGAACCATCTCCGCGTAGTTTCGCGTGTACTTGTGGAGATAGTTGGCAAGACCCAGCCACTGGCGTAGCTGCTTGATGTTGCCGGGTGCCGGCCAGTCGGTGATCGCCTTGATCTTTTCTTGATCTGCGCGAACGCCATTTCTGCCGACGAAGCAACCAAGGACGGGAATCTCTGGCGAGAAGAAGATGCACTTCTTCAGGTTCGCGTAGAGCTTGTTCTCCCGCATCACTTCGAACAGCCGTCGAAGGTGCTGGAGGTGAACCTCCACGTCCGTCTGGTTACCCGACGCCTTGCTGTGGACAAAGATGTCATCGAAATAGCTTGGAGCGAAGTCTCGCAAGGGTCGAAGAATGTTGGTCACCATGCGATTGAACGTCGCCGGCGCATTCTTGAGCCCTTGGGGCATCACAAGCCATTCCCACAGCATTCCACTGGGTGTCGACACCGCAGTGAGGGGCACATCTTCCTCTCGCATCCTAATCTGATAGAACCCGTCCATCAGATCCAGGGTGCTGAAGATCGTGCTCCCGACCATTCCGTCCAGGATCATGTCCTTTCGTGGCACGGGGGTCTGGGCAGGAATGGTGGCATCGTTCAGCTTGTTGAAAGCATGAACGATCCTCCAACCTCCCGTTGCCTTCTTCACGCAGAAGGTCGGGCTGCAATGCGGAGACTTGCTCTCACGCACGTGACCAGCTTTCCGACGCTTCTCGAAGAATTCGTCGATTGCCTCGACTTGTTCCTTCGGCAGAGGCCACTGCCGAGTGACGCAGTACTTGGTGCCCGGAGCCAAGTCGATTTCGTGGTGCACGCCTCGGTCAGGCGGCAGCTCTTCCGGCACCGCGTCTGGGAAGATGTCCTTGAACTCTTGAGCAAGCTCGTACACTGGATTTCCCTTGAGCGCATCCCACGACTGAGCCTCGAAGCGCTCAGCGCGTGTCTTGTCGTCCAGAACCTCGATATCCATGTTCGACGACGTCTTGATTTCTTCCAGATCGGCCGAAGCAACGATCTTGCACACTTGAACGATCTCACCAGCCTTGAGATCTCCGAGAAACTTCTTCTCGCTCATCTCTTCCAGAGAGAGCAGCCTCGACAGCGAATTCGGGGGATCTTGAACCTTGTACCCGCGCATGCCCCGCGCGTTCCCCGAAGCGTCGTACGCCATTGCCTGGACGTACCGCTCGCCCTCTGCGCCGTCGCGCTTGACGCAGCCCTCGTCGACGATCATGTCCGACGCCTTCGTGCCTTGTTCAGGGACACGCGTCGCGCTCGAATTTTGATCCTTCGACGGATCCCGACGGCTGAGTTGAACAGGTTCAACCGCCGAGACTTCCACCTTCTTCGGTTGAAGATTCACGACTTGACTTTGACCGCGCTCTTCACTGCTGGACCCGAGAGATTCGCCCGTAGTGCGTGTGGGGCCATCGCACGCCACTTGCACTTGTGCAGAATCCTCGACTTCTTCAACCGAAGTGGTAACCCAGGAGACTTGCTCCTCGTCCGCAGATTCCCACTGCACCGCGTTCGATCCTCGAACACTGATCTGACGCCGATCCCAATCGATCTTTGGTTGGTAACGCATCAACCACGGCATCCCAAGTATGATGTCATACTTGTCGTCAAGGTCGAGGAGAATGAACTCATCCTCGCCTTGGAACACTTCACTCGTGAGCCGAAGCGAAACACATCGCTTGGCTTGTTCGATTGCTGAACCGTCAGCAAAACGAACGACGATCTTGCCTCGGACACTCACTGCAGGAGCAAATCCCTTGCTTCGCAGAAGAGCGTCCGCCCAAACAAAATTGTTCGTCGCGCCACTGTCGACAAGCGCGCGCAATGGAACCGAAGTTCGATCCAGCTTCACGTTCAGAACGATCAGCTTGGATCCGCGGCTGTCAGACTCCTTCGTCTTGATCTTGGTGGTCCTTGTCCGTGCATCCCGCACGCTGGGGCCGCTGTCCTGCGAGTCCACCCTGTTCGCAGAACACGTCTCGCGGCCAGTAGGGAGCCCCGCCCCTACTGTCCGTAGCCGTTTTTTGCTGGCTCACTCTCCCCACCAGGCCGACGTTGGCCCGAGTTGCCGGGGCAAGAGTATGTCGCGAGCGTCTTCTTGTCCATCCGCACGCGACAGTCCTTCTTCATGTGGCCCATCTTGCCACAGCGGAAACACTTGACGTTCGCGCTTGAGCGTTGGTTGCCACCCGAGTCTTGCGACACTGCAGACAGGTCCATCGGCTCAGGGCCGTTGTACACTGGACGCTGGAACTGCACCGGTTGTCTTGGCGGCCGGTACGTCGCACTGCCGACTCGTGCCTGCCGTAGGCTGAAGTCCTCCTGGAGCGCCAGGCTGATCGCGTCCTCCATCGTCGCAGGATACTCGCGGAACAGCTGCGTCTTGATCGGACCGTCGTTCAGACCCTTCATGAACGTCACGACTCGTGTGGCTTCCTCGATCGGTTCGCTCACGACGCTCGATACGAGGTAGCGCGCACACTGCACGTAGTTGTGCAGGTCCGAGCGCCCTTGGCGCAGGTCCAGGAACTCAGCTCGCGCTCGAAACTCACACTTGGGTGGTTCGAAGGCTTGCTTGAGATCGTACTTGAAATGGTCATAGGTTGGAAAGCAGTTGGCATCCGCCATCCGCTTACCGAACGCCCACGTCTTCGCGCGCCCAGCGAGCTTCGACATCGCAAAAGCGACTTGCTGACTTGGATCCGTCAGCTGTCGAGCCTCGATGGCAGCCTCAAGCTCTACGAACCAGCGCAGAAGTGGTTCGCTCTCGCCGCCTCGATACGGCGAGATGTCGAGCTTGAGCGGGGGAACCCGACGCGGAGCAGAAGGAGTTGCCGGCTGGGCACGCGCACGCATCAGTTCCTGATGCATGAAGCGCACCGCAGCCTTCTTCTGCTCATCTGGCGAGAACGTAGTCAGCATCATGCCGACGCTGTCCTCGCCGATGGGCTCGACCATCCTTGAATACGCCAACCACTCTTCATCCGCCAGGTGAAGGTAGTCGTTCCTGTCGAGCATCGTCTTCCCGATCGATGCACTCGACATCTTGGCTCTCGTCTCGAAGGAGTTGGAAGGACTCCTCGAAGTGCTACCAGGTGTAATGGGACCTCAGACGACCGAACTGCAGAGCAGTTGGACAACACTGAGTCCCAATACGGGGTCTTGAGGAAGCTTGGGCTCCAGCGCGAAGGGACTCACACGAAGTGAGCCGATCGCTTGTGCGTGGAGGGGGTCTTGGTGCCGAGAGGAATGCCGGAGAGAGGAGAGGAAGGCGACTTGAGTGGTAGAAGGTAAATTCGCAACTGACTTAAAATGCACTGGTGGTTCCTGCTGCGAGCTGCCGCTGTCGGCAGTCGCTCTGTTCTGCTTTCCTATATCACCTCAAGGGCGCCTAGAGGTTTTATGAGTAAAACCTCACTCCTACTGATATCAACCTACTTTGCCTAATATAAAACCTTGGGTACAATCGAGGTTCAACCCACAGACCTTGAACTTGAAGTCCGGTGAGAAAATTCCTTGATCCGTGATTGGCTCACGCCTCTCACTCAAACATCAGTGTCGCGTCGCCACGCGTCACCGATCCAGTTCCCCAAGTGCAGGAACCATCATTCTGCAATGGATTACTCCCAGAGGTGATTACACCCACTGGTCCATGCGAGAATGCCCATGACGTCATACCATGACATCATCATGTGGGAATGTTGGTATCCACCAACTTCCCTGAGGCTACAGGGTGGTGTGGTCCACACAACCGTACCCCATGTAACGGCCAGGGTAGGCCCGTTACAGAAGCTGCTGAAGAGTACCGTGAGGAAGTACTACCAACGCATCTTTCAGCAACACGGCTACGACATGGACTGGAAGGACACAGCGATCATCTGCCACCAGATCGACTCAAGGACAGTCAACGTGTTCTACGCGTTGGCCAAGATCCACAAGCCTCAGCTCGCACTGAGACCGATTGTCTCAAATGCGAATGGAGTGCTCCTCGGACTCTCCAAGTGGCTCGACTACCAGCTCCAGCCACTGCTGAAGACTTCGGCATCATACTTGAAGAACTCGGATCAGATCCTGACCGACTTCGCCGACCTCCAAGTCACGTCGCAAGACGAGATCCTCACGTTCGACGTCGTCTCGCTATACACAAGTATACCGATCGACTACGCACTCGAAACGTTTGCCAAGATCCTCGACGACCATCGATGGAAGACTGCCATCCTGGAAGGACTGCACCTCATACTGAGGTTCAACTACTTCCAGTTCGGCGACACGATGTGGCACCAAGTCACAGGAACCGCAATGGGTACTCCTGTTGCACCAGCTTTTGCCTCGCTGTACCTTGCGTACTTTGAGAGCCAGCTGACACCAGAGTTCCAAGCGTCCCTCGTGTACTTCCGCCGATACATCGACGATGGATTGATCATCTGGCGCCCCCGAACGGAAGATCCTTTTGCACTCAAAAGGTTCTTCGCCAAGTTCACGCGTCTGTCAAGGCTCAAGTTCACACACGAACGAAGCTTGACCGAAGCGCCGTTTCTCGATCTCTGGATCATCAAGACCGAGGACGGACTTCGAACCAAGACGCACCAGAAAGCGCTCAACCTGTACCTCTACCTGCCAGCAGCCAGCGCACACCCACCTGGCGTGCTCAAGGGTTTGATCTACGGGCTCGTGAAGAAGTACGCAATGCAGAACCCAGACCCGAACGACTTCAAGTCGATCGTCAATCTGCTTCTGCAACGACTGCAAAGTCGAGGCTATCGAGCCGCGCAATTGCTACCGATCTTCCGAGCTGCGCTGGAGGAAACAAGAGCACCAAGACCGCGGACATCCAAGGTCTTCTTCAAAGTTCCCTACGATCCGAATGGACCGTCTGGCTCGGAACTGAAGAGACTCCTTGACGTCCAAGCACTCGAAACCGAAACAAAAAAGGTCGGCATCGACCAAATCAGCCTCTGCTACTTGAAGCCTCCGACGCTCAAGCGCAAGCTATGCCCAACGAGACTACCACCGACATTCTCCCCGTCGCCTGCAGACCGCCTCGCACGTCGATCAAGAAAACGAAAGCGATCGGAGTGTACAGAAGACGGGGGTAAACCCTAAACCCTTTGACACGGTGGCGCGTCACAATCAGCATTCACGATGTTGAAGATTCCCAGCACGAAAATTCGACACGGTCGAAGATTCGCACTGCGAAAATTCTCAGCTGGATTCGTTGGGTACACCACTGGACTCTCTGGGTACACAACTGGATTTTCTGGGTACATCTCCCCAAAAATCTTGTTTCAACCCACACCCAGTTCTCGAAGACTCAAGCGCACCCACGCACGCAAGTCGAAGATTCGAGAAACCAAGATGCATGAATCTTGCATGTGTAGTGAGTAGTTAGCAGTAGCAGACCAAGCTTCAGCCGGACGCTCACTTCTCAATTTGCCGTCCACTGAAGAAGCCCAAGCGAAAGGACCACCGGAGAGGCCGACCTCCCGACCCTTTGGACAACCAAATACAACCGTTTTTGTCGCGTCAAGCCCGAGTCGCTCAAGTCACAAACCGCTCGGCACCGCTTCGCGCTGCCTCGCGTGTGCACTCACTCCGGCTTTGCCTCCGTTCGTGCCTCAACCCTAAACCCTAAGACATTCCGAAGAAGTACCGATGGGACCAGCAGAAAAAACAATGGATTCGGTACAAACGACGCGTAGCATCGATCGGGCGCATGGTACACTGCTCGCCGCACCGCGAAGAACGGTTCTACTTGCGACTTTGCTCAGTCACATCAACGGACCGACATCGTACGAAGACTTGCGCACCGTCGGAGGCGTCGAGCACGTGACGTTCACGGCAGCAGCAAAGGCAGCAAGGTTCCTCGAAGACGACAACGAGTGGCACCTGTGCATGTCTGAAGCAGCGACGTTCCAGATGCCGTACCAACTGCGCGTGCTGTTTGCAACGATCTTGGCGTACTCACAACCAAGCGACGTCGAAGCACTGTGGATGGCATTCCGTGACGACCTGTCCAAGGACTACCAGCGTCAGCACAACGTCGACGCAGACGACAAGTTTGTTCAGCTCAAGACTTTGGTCAGCATCGACAAGTTGCTTCAAGCAAACGGTCAAGATCTGTCCAAGTTCGCCGACATGCCGCAGCTGAGCCAGTTCAGCGTCGAGTTACATGAGCGTCTCGCGAGCACCGAGCTGGAAGACGAAGAACGGAACGCGTACCCAAGAGAGTTGCTCGAAAGCATTGTCGCGCGCACCGTCGACAGCCCGATGAACCGCGATCAGCAGTTTGTCTTCGATCAAGTCGTCAACGCAGTGACCAGCAACGCTCCAGAGCAGAAGCTGTTCTTCCTCGACGGTCCAGGCGGCACTGGCAAGTCGTTCTTGCTCGAGCAGATCCTAGCGACAGTGCGCATCGAGAACAAGATTGCTTTGGCCGTTGCGTCAAGTGGCATCGTCGCACTGTAGCGTACCGGTGGTTGGACAGCGCACTCGACGTCCAAGATCCCGCTCGAGCTGACCAAGGATAGCACATGCGAGATTTCGAAGCAGTCGAAGATCGCACGACTGCTCAAGCGCGCAAAGTTGATCATCTGGGACGAAGCACCGATGACGAACCGGTTCGCGTTTGAAGCTGTCGACAGGATGTTGCAAGACATCCACGACAGCAACGATGCGTTTAGCGGCAAAGTTGTCGTGCTGTCTGGCGATTTCCGTCAGATCCTGCCAGTCGTCAAGCCAGGCGGTCGGTTTGAATCGATCGACGCAAGCTTGAAGCGATCGGAGCTTTGGTCAAAGTTCCAGACGTTGAGACTGACCGAGAACATGCGCGTACGCACGGCTCCGAACGACGCAGAGGGCTTTGACATTGCTGCGTTCTCCAACTACTTGCTTCAAGTCGGTGAAGGACGACATGAGCGCGACCCTGAGCTCGGATCCGACTACATCAAGTTGCCGAGAGACTTGGTGATCAACAAACCGGCACAGCAGCCAGAACCGGAGTCAGAAGACAATGAAGACGATGAAGAACAGCCTTCACGCGTACAGAACGACTTGAGCAACCTCATCAACCACCTGTATCTCGACGTCAACGAGCAGATGGCGAACGACGAGTACTTTGCTGAGCGAGCGATCCTTTGTCCAACGATTCGAGACGTGCATCGAATGAACGACGAAGTGACCAAGCGACTGACCGGTGACGCGCGCGAGTACCTGTCTGTTGACTCAATCAACGACGAGAACGAGTTGACAGCCGGCTTGTACGAGACGGAGTTCCTGAACTCACTCAACTTCTCTGCAATCCCTCCGCACAAGATCATACTCAAGATAGGCGCTCCGATCATGATGGTGCGCAACCTCAACAGCAACTTGGGTCTGTGCAACGGCACGCGTCTTCGATTTGTGGAGTTGCGCGACAACTGCATCAAGGCGACGATCATGACTGGGCCACACAAAGGCGATGTGGTGTTCATCCCACGGATCATCCTGGTCAGCAAGGAGAAGGAGCTACCGTTCCAGGTCCGGCGCAAGCAGTTCCCGATCATCCCCGCGTTTGCTATGACGATCAACAAGACGCAAGGTCAGTCGATGCACCACTTGGGACTATACTTACCTCGACCAGTGTTTGGCTACGGCCAGCTCTACGTCGCTCTTTCAAGAGTGACATCGCGCAACAACATCAAGATCGTCGTTGTGGATCCCGAGAAAGAAGACGACGAAGGTGTGTCCACGAAGAACGTCGTGTACCGCGAGATCTTCGACTGAAGAATTCAACAAGACTGCATATCAAGACAAACCACAAGTAGGACACTGAAGGCAAACACAAGAAAAAGATAGGATGCAAAAAACAACAAGTAGGCACAGAAACAAAACAAACAAACGGATAGGACTGCATAAGGCAAGAGCAAACGTAGGATAGGGACACAAACAACACAACAGAACCCCAGAAAAACTATATAAGAAGAAAAAGGAAACTCATTTTACACAACAAAACTAACACGGTTTATCTAACCACACTACACCAACAAAACCAAACTAACCGCCGCGTAGCGGGCGGCGCTCGGCTAGTCACGAACTACTGTGAAACCCTTTCGGCATCATCGCCCTATCGGCATCATCGCGAAACTCTAGACGGCAAGTCGATACACAGATCAAGTGATTATGCTAACATACAAAGAACAAGTCAAGAATCCAACCTGTCATTGGCTTGATCATACGCAAGTGCCTTGTTCTTGCTTGAACACATCCTTGTTCTTGCTTGAACACATCAAATAGCATGTTACTTGAGTGTTGGGCGATCATGATCATCTTCTTCCGTGCAGTGTGTACAAGCAGCAGCAGTGTGCTTGCTCATGATAGCCTCGTTGACCATTTTGATCGAAGCTGCTCTTGCCTCGATCAAGCGCATTTGAGACGCTGTGCTTCGGTGACCTGTTTTGCTGCGATGTCGACGACAATTCGATACAAACATCAAATACAAGAGCAGATCTGCGACCCGGTCTACAAACAACAAGTCAAATGCGCTTCCGTCCAAACGACGAGATCGACGAACCGACGGAAAAGACCGATTTCACTTGATTAAACTATTCAAACACAAACAACGCCGATCTTCAACTACACACGCCACGCCGCTCAACACGCGCTCTACAGCCACAAGTCGCAAAGCGCTCACACTACAAGCAACGCGATCCGACGCAAGACGCAAGACGCTCTCGCTCGCTCGACGCCATCGCCACTGCAACAGCGCAAGCAGTCGCAACGCAAGCAGTCGCACCACCAGCACACTCCACACTCACCACACACACAGCGTCACTCGCTCACAGTCGACAACGTAGCGCTCACTCGCTCACCACCGCATCCACCACAACAACAGCAACAACATGCGCCTCTTTAGCCGAACCGCGCGCTCGGCGCAGCTCCTGCGCAGCGCAACCACGCGCCGCATGCTCGCGACCGACGCGGCACCGCGCAGCTTCCGCAAGATCCTCATCGCGAACCGCGGCGAGATTGCGCTCCGAGTCATCCGCTCCGCGCAAAAGCTCAACATCGAAACCGTCGCGGTCTACAGTGACGCCGACGTGAACGCGCAGCACGTCAAACAGGCCACTGAAGCGTACCGCCTCGGCCCGGCGCCGGCGAACGAGAGCTACCTCAACTACGAAAAGATCCTCGAGATCTGCAAGCTCTCGGGCGCCGAGGCCGTGCACCCGGGCTACGGATTCCTCTCCGAGAACGCGTTCTTCGCGCGCGCGTGCGCAGAGGCAGACATCGAGTTCATCGGACCGCCAGTCAAGGCGATCGAGGCCATGGGCTCCAAGAGCGCGTCCAAGGACATCATGATCGCGGCCGGCGTGCCGGTCACGCCGGGCTACCACGGCGAGGACCAGTCGTTCGAGACGCTGCGCGACGAAGCGCGCGCGATCGGCTACCCGGTGCTGATCAAGGCCGTGCTCGGCGGTGGCGGCAAGGGCATGCGCATCGTGGACGAGGAAAAGGACTTCAAGGACTCGCTCGAGGCGTGCCAGCGCGAAGGCAAGGCCTCGTTCGGCGACGCGCGCGTGCTCATTGAAAAGTACTTGCGCAAGCCACGCCACGTCGAGCTCCAGGTCTTTGGCGACAAGTTCGGCAACGTCGTGCATCTGTTCGAGCGCGACTGCAGCGTGCAGCGTCGCCACCAAAAAGTGCTCGAAGAGGCGCCAGCAGTGAGTGTCTCTGCGTCTTGCACTGTTGCTCGCTTGCTTGTGGCTGCAGCTGCCGCTGTCTGTCACTTGCACGATGTGATCACGCGAGATCTAACGCTGCTCTCTCTCTCGTGTTCCTTGTCTGGCAGCCGCACATGTCGGAGGCGCTGCGCAAGAAGATGGGTGACGCCGCAGTTGCAGCCGCCAAGGCGGTCGGCTACGTCGGCGCCGGCACGGTCGAGTTCCTCCTCGACGAAGACGAGTCGTTCTACTTCATGGAGATGAACACGCGCCTGCAAGTGGAGCACCCGGTGACGGAGCTCATCACGAAGCAGGACCTAGTGGAGCTGCAGCTCAAGGTGGCGGCCGGCCAGAAGCTCCCGATCAAGCAGGAGGACCTGAAGATCCACGGCCACGCGATCGAAGCGCGCATTTACGCTGAGAACCCGTACAAGTACGTGCTGCCTCGCATTGTCCCTCGTTGATGGCGTCTGGGAGCGAGCTGTGTGTGGATGCGATGACGGTAGATGGAAACTAACGATTACCACCCGCTCGTGTTCGTTGTCGTCGCTCTTGTCATCTGCAGCAACTTCCTTCCAGGCAGCGGCAAGCTGCAGCACGTGCGCCTGCCACCAGCGTCGGACACTGTGCGCGTCGACACGGGCATCATCGAGGGCGACGAGGTGTCGATCTTCTACGACCCGATGATCGCAAAGCTGATCGTGCACGGCAAGAACCGCCAGGAGGCGCTCGACAGCCTCATCAAGGCGCTGCACCAGTACCAGATCGTGGGCTTGCCGACAAACATCGAGTTCGTCGCGCGCACGGCCGACCACCCCGAGTTCCGCAAGGGCGGCGTCGACACGAGCTTCCTCAACAAGTTTGGCGACGAGGTGCTCGAGCCGCTCGGCAAGTTCCCGACGCACGCCAAGGCGCTCGGCGCCGTGAGCCTGCTCCTCTTTGAGCAGCTGCAGTCGTACCCGCTCGCAGACTTCAACGGCGAGCTCGTGTCGCCGTGGTCGGACGACTCGCTCAAGCACTTTCGCTCGCTCGAGAAGCTCGAGCGCAAGTTCCAGCTGAGCCACGACGGGAACCACGTCGCTGTGGGCGTCACGTGCCACGCGAGCGACTCGTTCGAAGTGACGCTCACGGACGAGAACGAGGAGCCGGTGAGCGTGCGCGCGACGGGCTCGATCTCGCCGAGCGGCGACTTTGAGATCCGCGTCGAGAACCGCAAGTTCAAGGGCACGGCGGTGGTGCACAACCAGGACCTGCACATCTTCTGCGACGACGGCACGCAGCGCTACGAGTACAAGTTCAACGTCCCGCTGCCGTCGCTGGACGCGGCGGAGGGGAGCGACAGTGGCAGTGGCCACAGCAAGATCGTCACGCCGATGCCGG
Source organism: Pythium guiyangense (assembly GCA_003730235.1). Lineage (NCBI taxonomy): Eukaryota > Oomycota > Peronosporomycetes > Pythiales > Pythiaceae > Pythium > Pythium guiyangense. Next base: position 17,608 of record QXDM01000001.1, read on the forward strand.
GCAAGATCATCAAGGTGCTCGTGAAGAACGGCGAGAGCATCAAGGCGGACCAGCCGCTGCTGATCATGGAGGCAATGAAGATGGAGCACGTGATCCGCGCGACGAAGGACGGCAAGGTGGAGGAGGTCTTCTGCGACGCGGGCGACTTTGTCACGGACGGCCACGTGCTCATTGAGCTCGACTAGGACGCACAAGTGCATGCGCGTGTGTGCGCGAGAGGGTGTGCGTCCCATTCACCGTCGCTCAGAAGAGTGAGCGAGCGAGTGAGCGAGAGATCAATGAATAGACCGAGACTGAGTTGCATCGTGTGTGTGTGTGTGTGGACTCGCCATGAGCACTGATCGCTCAAGGGCTCAAGACGGTGTCTCTCGAGCTGAAGTGCGCACACGTTGTCGTAGCGATCGATCCATGTGCGTGCGACAGCGACGCTCTCGAGTCTGCGAGTTCTGCGAGCGCCATGACGCGACGCTTGCATGGTCTGTTTGCACGAGTGAGAGCGACTGCAACAGCGTTCGAAAATCGCTCGAAGCTCCCTCGCTGTCTCTCTGGTCGATGGAGACACACGCACGGCATGCGCTCGCTCAAGCAAGCACATGAGGCTGCGGACAAGCACGAGCACGAGCACGAGCACGTCGAGAGCAAGGTCGCTTAGCTGCCTGCAGTCGATCGCGACGCGGACGAGCTCGAGCGATTGCCTTGATAGTGCACTCGTGCTTGGTGAACCCAGATCCAAGACACCGATCGACGCCGACTTGCGTGCGCAGCGTACTGTAGCGCGCGCTCGCCACCATCGGAGTTCCCACTTTGCAATCGTTCTCTCTCTTGAGTCTCGAGGCTCGAGTCTCAAGGCGCTCTTGCAGACGCACTTTTGATCTCGCTGTCCTGTGTCGACACGGACTTCAACAGAAGCACGAGCACGAGTCGTCGACTGGCGGCGGCACGGCACCACAACATGAACATGAGCAACATGGCTACGCACACTGCCGAGAGCAAGCAGAGAGTCAAGAGCCACGGCGAGAACAACACCGCCATCATTCACAAGATCAGCGCCAGTGTGCTCAACGCGGTGCGGACGAGACCCAGGGACGTCGCACCGTTCCTCAGGAACCTGCGCAGGATGCTGAGCGACGAGAGCGACGCAGTGTTGCGCTGGACGCCCGATGGTCGCGCATTCGAGATCCACGACATGGAGCTCATGAGCGACTCGGTGCTGCCCAAGTACTTCAAGCACCGCAAGTACACGAGCTTCCAGCGCCAGCTCAACTACTTTGGCTTTCGCAAGTGGACCAAGTCCAAGGCGCTCGTGTGCACATTTTCGAACGACTGCTTCCTGCGCGACCGACCGGAGCTCGCGCGCTACATCTCGCGCAAGACGACGTCCGTGCCGCTCAGCGCATCCAAGTCGTCGCCTCGAAGCGTTCGCGAGTGTGTGAGCATCCGCGACGTGTCCTCCGAGCCCGCAGCGCAGTTCATCGACGCAACACGCTTCGACAAACAACACGCACACGGCCGTACTGGAGCCCGAGCTGGTGTTGCCGGTCATGGCGACAACAGTGCATGTGCGCGGGCGGTGAATACGGCGGCGCTTCTGGCGCCTTGCAACAAGGTGGCTGTAGACGCATACTATGAAGCGCAGTCGTCGTCCTCTGCGAGTAGTGCGATGGCGGTCCAGCTCGCTCATGAGGTCGTAGGAGCGCATCGAGTCGCTAGTCATCACGCCCCGCGCCTCGACTATCGCTACCTTCACGATAGCAGCAACGACAGCGATGTGACGAGCAGTATGGCGTCGTTCAGATGGACCGACGACCCCTATCGTCCGTCACTAGCTCCAACTCGACCTCAAGACACCGGCGACGCGAGCTACTTTGGCCACCAGCTGCTCTCCCACAGTGCAGCGCACCTTCCACATCGAGCACTATGAGGCGGCTCTGTCGAGTCGTCGAGCATGTGAGCCAATCGAACCGTGTTGGCGTCACTGACGGTAGCGACACGAGAGTCTCGACGCCTTTGTATGATGCATGTGTGTATGTGAAAGAGAGTGAGAACGACCGGGTCGTGCATTGCTCGCACTTGTAGGTCCGTCCAACGAACATGAAGACACCGATGTGAGTTGAGAGTTCTTGCGCTTGTGTATGTGAGCGAGTCGTATGCGAACGGCGTCTTCGTCTTCGCGTCAGCTTAACGCAGCACGAGTGCGCTCACTGCATCGCATGTGGAGACAACTGCGTCAGAGGAAGCAAGAGCGCATGGCGTTCACTCAGCGACATCTTGTCTGCACTTCAGTCTTGTGTAATCCGCCAATGGGTCGGATCGAGTGCTTCGCACCTCCCACAATGTCATCGATCACGTGGATCACGAGTGTGCGAAAATGAAGATCGCGACGACCGCCACGTGCATTCCTGCTACCAAACGAATGAACGAGCAACTAGCGTCCGAGCAACGACTACTACGCATCCACGCATCGCGCTCACTTTCTCGGCGGCGTCACTGGACGCTGCGCACCGAGACCGTTGTACGCGTATCGCTGCTTCTTCTCCGCGGGCTTGAGGATCTGGAACGAGCACATCAGGCTCTCGTCCACCGACATCATCGCGCCGGCGTTGTCGAACTCGCCGCAGTAGTTCGGCGCCGAGAAGAGCGTCACGAGCTGGCGCTTCGCAAAGAACTCGTACCCGTCCTCTACGACCTGGTGCGCGCGGCAGATCAGGTCCAAGTCGTGCCGCTTCAGGAACTGGCTCACAATGTCCGGACCAAACGTGAACGACACGCCGCGGTCGTTCTCGCCCCATCCCATGATGTCCTTGTCCGGGTCCGACCAGAGCAGGTCGCAGAGCAAGCCCGTGTCTGGGACGTCCGTCGGACGCGCAAATCGCTTGATCTGCTCCATGTGGCTGAGCTCCGGCGAGAGACCGCCGTGCATGCAGAAGATCTTCTCGTCCACGATCGCAGCCACGGGGAGGCAGTTGAAGCAGTCCGTGAACGTCTTCCACAGCTTGATGTTGTAGCGGCGCTTGCCTGTTGACCAGCAGTAGGTAGACAACACAGTCAAGCAATGTGTCAGTTGAGTCTGGTCTATCTCTATGGCAGGTCTGACATCCACCGACACGCTCACGCGACGTACACTCGTCGTAGAAGCCGTAGATGCGGTTGATCGACGCGCACTCGTGGTTCCCGCGCAGGATGAAGAAGTTCTCCGGGTACTTGATCTTGTACGCCAGCAGGAGGCAGATCGTCTCCATGCTCTGTTTGCCGCGATCGACGTAGTCGCTGTCCATTCACACATTCACACACACACACACTTGCGTTGAGTGTGACACGACCGATGGACGCCTTGAGCGAGCACACTGCGTGTGTCAGTCATCCCACTCGCGCAATGACCGAACGCACCCGAGGAAGAGGTAGTTGGCGTCTGGCGGAAACCCGCCGTACTCAAACAGACGCAGCAGGTCGTAGTACTGGCCGTGGATGTCACCTGATCGCATGCATGCACGCATACAATAGCAAGGAGACACACATAGCACAAGGATCAGGATACAGCACATGTAGCACGCATACATAGCGGAAGCACACACACACATACGTGCATCGTCGACAAGACGCTCTCTCATGTACACATCGCATCGTCACGTACCGCAGATCTTGATTGGTGCCTCGAGCTCCAACAGAATGGGCTGCGACAGAAACACCTCGCGCGCGTGCAGACAGAGGCCGCGGATCTCGCTCTCGGCGAGGTTCACCTGCTTGCCCGGGCGCGCGCCGCGCACGCTCAGCAGCTTCTCGATGATGCCATCCACGTCAATCGGCTCGAGCGACGACGACGCCATGCTCTTGTCTTCTTCGTGCTCTTCTCGCTTGTTGTCTCGCTACTGACGCTTTTTGAGCTTCTTCCCTCACGAACCAAAGCGTGATGTGGTCTACACAAGCGCTCGATAATTGCATAAAACCTGTCTTTTCGCATACGAACTTAGATGGTCCACTCAAGTTCGGATGTAACGAACCAACACGACTCGTTTGTCGTACAAAATGGAATTTTGACTCTGATCACCTATTGTAATGTCTAGGATAGAGTTGGAGGCTTGCTATTTGCCAATGAGTAGATTGTCCTACAAAAACCAAAAAGAGCGACATAATTCAGGATGTGGTCTACACAGAATAGCACATTTCCATGGTCATTTGTGTAATTTTTGCAGGTACGTTCAGTGATTAAACCTGTGCGAACTAATCTATACAAAAAGATAGCGATCATTTGTCCAGTGATTAGTTAGTCCAGGTTTCCCAAAATTAGTTTGCCCAGAATCAACGCCCACCGAGATTCGATTTTGTGACTCGCATCTCAGTGGATCATGTCGAATTTTTGGGCGCTTTGTATTGAATCGATAGAGTTTGGGTTTTCGCCAAAGATATCCAGATATTTTGAACCCAAATCATCGAAACAATCCGATATTTTCGGACTGTTTAAGGCAAAAAGCCCGATTTATCCATTCATAATCATACAAACCCTACAGTATTTTACCCAGAAAAATAGCCCACAGATATTCGACTCACACACTTGAAAATTAAAAAGCATGTCGAACATTGGCCACCACAGCGGGGTTGAATGGGTTTATTGGCTTGTATCTGAAAAACCCACACGCAACCGCATGAAACGGTCAAGCTCACATCGCTCGCTCAACGAGCTCTCTTGCTTGTGACTTGCTCACTTGCTTGCGACTTGCTAGCTCTCTTGTAGCTTGCTAGAGCTTTTGCTTGCTTGCTCAACGAGCTCTTTTGCTTGCTTGCTCAACGAGCTCTTTTGCTTGCTTGAGCTCTTGCTTGTGACCTTGCTTGCGCTCAAGCTTGACAGACACCAACGTTTACAAGAACTTGCTCAACCATCTCGATCGAGTCCAGGTGAACGATGGCACTGCTGTTGCTGTGATCCTCGTGTCGATCGTGTCCGCTGAATAGAGCTGTACTAGTGCTGCTGCTACGACCTAGCTCCACCTGCAAATGCTCGAGTACCTGCAAGGCATGCACAAACATACATGAACTGAGCTGTGTGCTTGTTCAGCGCATTGTTGGCGATGATGCACAGCCATAGACCGAGGACACTCGAGAGATGCCAGCCACTCTGATCAACGACGAGCGTGTCGATGCATATGCAAGCAAGAGTGGCATGAAGGCAAACACAACTGTGACGAGCCTGCATGCTGTTGTCTTTGGTGTTGTTGTTGCTGCTGCTGCTGGAGTCGATGGGAACGCTGTTCATCGACCAAGTGACAGCGCCACATACCTACGCACACATGACGATCGCAAGCGGGCATGTTGGACTCGATTGGCGTCGAGAGGCGATTGCTAGGTGTGCTTGTGTTTGCGTCGAGCGAGATGAACGACAGCAATCGAGGTGCAACGTGAAGGTGGCGACGATGATGGCAAAGACGACAAACAGAGGCGTCTTCTGCTTTAGGAAGGTGTGCATCCAGATCAAGCGCAGGTCGAATGCAGACTCGATGACTCGTTGTTGGTCAGTTTGCGTGCTCGGTGCTCGGTGTGACCGTATCGGTGTCGATGTCGTCGACAGCAGATAGTTCGCGTCCGCTGCGGCATGGTGCATACATGACGCTCGCACGAGTGTCTTGCCTCACACTCGCATTCGTTCGTGCAAAGCAGGCAGATCCGCTGTGTGTCGACGACAAACAGCGCGAGTCTCGAGTGAGGTCGCGTTCGTGCAGACCACACGCACACGACGAGCACAAGCACACACACACACGAAGGAATAAAGGAGAGACAGAGCATGAGCAAGCGATCTTGGCAAGCAATGCTCATGCGCTGCTGTGGACCAGCCGAGCGGAATTTCGAACCCAAGATCTCAAGATCGCGCCGACCTCGACCGACCTCGATCTCGAGCTGTCGCGCGCGCGCCATGTCTGAGAACGCGCGTCTCGCGAAGAGCTCGCGAGTGTCGACGACAATGACCATGGCGACGACGCAGAGGTGCTCGCCCCTTGTGAGTTCGAGCATGCCATTGCGATGCGATGCGATCGTGTGTATGTCGGTCCGCAAGACCAGGTGGCGATTGTTGCACACATTCCTTGCTTGCTTGCTTGCCAAGCAAACATGTCTGGTTCACGTCGCGAGTACTCGAACGATCGAGTGGCTTTGAGGCTTGGAAGCACGCTTGGTTCAGCACAGAGAGACAACAACAAGCGAAGCAAGCCTTCATGGACGTCTTCACAGCTTCAGTGCTTCACTCCAGCGGAGTACAGTCTGTACCAAATGTATATACCTCACGTACCTGTCAAGATATAACCCGCATGACCACGCGCTCGACATGTGTAGTCGTAGCAAGTATATCAATTCGAACTATCCTAACGAAGACAAATGGGTTGCCATAATAACCTCTTGAATGCGAGTTGACGCAAACGCATTATATCGGATAATCCGATACTTCTTTTGCGAATCACCTCGTATATGTCACTACCACAACGCTACAGGTGAGCATTATCATACAAACATCAAGTCGAACACCAGCAGAACGCAACACAGCGAACGAGCGAGCGAGCTCATTCACACTCAACACACTCTCCCACTTGACTGCGCGCGTGCGTGCGTGCGTTGTGTCGTACGTCGAGTGCACCAGGATCAGCAAGAGCAAGAGCAGCAAGTGAGAGAGCGTGTCGTGCTGGACGCGAGTACACTCGAGCTTGAGTCTCCCGAGACCGAGTATGTCGATATTTCAAATATAGCCTCATTTGATGTGGTGCAACATGTCTGCAAAAAAATACCGTCATTGAAGATGTGTGACCCACATAACGATGATCAGCTTGCGGCTAATCGGTTCGTCTTGCGGAGACTCTCGCGAGTCTCCGAGGGCCAAACATGCATGCCTTGCGGTCTCGCGACCGTCATGCACGCGTGCTCGGGCGACCACGTGGTGGTCCACGCGTATAAGGTCGAACGGCGTTGCCGCGCATACACTGGTTCGACCGCGAGCACTCACGCTTGAAGTGACCCGCCCTACCACATTCGTAGCAATGCAGATCCAACCGATGCGGCTCGATCGCATTGACGTCCATCGGCGTCGGTCCTCCGTTGGAACACGTTCCACCGGGGATGAACGAAGACGTACGAGCTTGACGCAAGCTGTACTCTTCGAGCCGAGCGATGTCAATCGCTTGCTCAGGTGTCGTTGAACACGAGCGGGAGACCTGGTCACGTGGAGGACATTTTTCAGCACCCGGCGCTCGTTTAGATGACATTCGCCAGCAAGCGGCCGTCAAGATGCTGCGCGACGCGATAGCAGTCGACGCCTCGAGCGTCCGGCGATGCGTCCAGACGCTGCGCTCGATGTGCGACGCCTCGACGTTCAGTGCCTCGCTCTTCGCAGTCGCACTCGACACTGGCGCGTAGGAGATCGATAGACAATCGCCCTAATGGACTGGCTGGCGTCGTGGAGGCGCTGGTCGTGTGACTTGTTCACAGCAGGCGGGAGTGTGAATGCGAGATAGAGATGATCGACAGCAGTGGCAGGCGATGCGAGACACACAAGAGAGCGACATGACGATACAAGAGACGCAAGAAGGAGGCTGAGCGAGTGAGCGAGAGGTGGGAGAATGAGCTGTCTGCACGTCCTTCACGCGCTGTCAACACAAGCTGCGTCATGCATCAAGAGAACGAGCGAGCGAGCACTACCAACTTGTGGTACGAAGCTGCTGCTGCTACTGCGACGCTCACTTTCTCGGCGGCGTCACTGGACGCTGCGCACCGAGACCGTTGTACGCGTATCGCTGCTTCTTCTCCGCGGGCTTGAGGATCTGGAACGAGCACATCAGGCTCTCGTCCACCGACATCATCGCGCCGGCGTTGTCGAACTCGCCGCAGTAGTTCGGCGCCGAGAAGAGCGTCACGAGCTGGCGCTTCGCAAAGAACTCGTACCCGTCCTCTACGACCTGGTGCGCGCGGCAGATCAGGTCCAAGTCGTGCCGCTTCAGGAACTGGCTCACAATGTCCGGACCAAACGTGAACGACACGCCGCGGTCGTTCTCGCCCCATCCCATGATGTCCTTGTCCGGGTCCGACCAGAGCAGGTCGCAGAGCAAGCCCGTGTCTGGGACGTCCGTCGGACGCGCAAATCGCTTGATCTGCTCCATGTGGCTGAGCTCCGGCGAGAGACCGCCGTGCATGCAGAAGATCTTCTCGTCCACGATCGCAGCCACGGGGAGGCAGTTGAAGCAGTCCGTGAACGTCTTCCACAGCTTGATGTTGTAGCGGCGCTTGCCTGTTGACCAGCAGTAGGTAGACAACTGTGGTGGAACGACCACAGCAAATTCTTGTCCTCAGTGTCAGACCCTTGCCGCTCCGTCGTATACCGGATCGCAGGGCGCGATCCGCTTTACCGGCGTGTAGTGTCGACCGTTGGTGGTGGGGAAGACGGTCCTCAGAGAGAGAGGGACTTGGGGTCGTGCGATCTCGCTGTTCCGGCGAGATGCACTGCGCGATCGTCGGGGGTCTTCAACGATCGCGGGTCGTGATCGTGGTTGTGAGGCACGATCACGGACGCACGGCGCGATCAAATGAGCCGTGCGGGGCGCAGAGCTTCTGTAGCAGACGGGTTGTGAGGCCTCCTTGATGCTCTGCTGGGGGTGGGTCGCCGGTACGTGCGGATGATCGTCGCACGAAGCCGGCGGTGCTTGAAGATCGCGGTCGCGATCCCAAACGGCGCACAAAGATCTGCGAGCGTAGACGCTGCAGACGGTAGCAGGGACGATCTGGCCAAAGCTTCCAGGCTCGTCGCGTGCTCTTGATCGTCGGTGATCGCCAAGATCGCCAGATGATCGCCAATGCCAATGCCGATCCGATGACCCCACGTCGGTCGATCGGAGCGGTTCTTCGGAGCTTTCAATTCCGGACCTGCGCGTCGCAGGTGCTGGGCGTGAGGGTGAGAACGGGCCCTGCGAGGCTGGTCACTCGCGATCCCCTATCGACTGGATCGGACGTGTGCTGGACAAGGAGAATTCCGGACTGAATTACTTTGCTTAACTATCTACCGCTTCGACTTGATCTCACTATACTTGACTAGCTTGCACTATCGTGGACCTCTGCTCACCTTGCGCTTCACTGGATCATCGGGAGATGGGTCGATTCCCGGTCGCTCAGTGGTCTTCCAATCGTGCTGATGGGACGAGCACACTCACTGCGAGTCGATCGCGCTTTCCGAGCCACTTGACACAGTCGACGTCGATGGTGTCTGCATACGCCTTCGCGTTCGCGGCCAAGCTTGGCTCTGGATCGCACTGGATCGCCAATGCAACCGCACAGGATCGCCGATGACAACCGTGGTGGATCGCCGATGGCAGTCGCGCGCGATCGTCGACGGTGATCGTGATCGCACGACGATCATGGGGACTTCGTAGGACATGTACGACAACGCCGATGCCACACGACTCGGGTCGCGTCACGCTGAGCCGTCGCGACCGCTGTCGTCACGCTCGATCGCCGAACCGCTTCTGCACTCCACGATCTTGGGTTACTTGGACGATCGCGTGTCGTTCCTGACCTCTGGACACCGCTGTCGTGTTGCTCGTCCTTCTCGCGGCGTGCGCGTCGTCGTCACGCGCTAGTTCGTGGTGACAGGATCGCCGGTCGCCACACTCGATCGCCGATGTGCCGTCTCGCTTCGCGATCCGCGTTGACTTGGGTGATCGCACGTTGTCTTGGACGATCGGCCACCTCCCTCACGTAGCTTGTTGCTTGGGTGGAGCGTCTGACGCTGTCGCACACTTGTACATGCCGATCTGATCGCTGATATGATCGCTGATCTTCCCCTGGATCGCTGATGCCGGTTCTCGATCGCCGCTGCACGATCGTGGATCGAGCCAGATTTTCTGACCGCGTTTCACCACACAACACAGTCACGCAATGTGTCAGTTGAGTCTGGTCTATCTCTATGGCAGGTCTGACATCCACCGACACGCTCACGCGACGTACACTCGTCGTAGAAGCCGTAGATGCGGTTGATCGACGCGCACTCGTGGTTCCCGCGCAGGATGAAGAAGTTCTCCGGGTACTTGATCTTGTACGCCAGCAGGAGGCAGATCGTCTCCATGCTCTGTTTGCCGCGATCGACGTAGTCGCTGTCCATTCACACATTCACACACACACACACTTGCGTTGAGTGTGACACGACCGATGGACGCCTTGAGCGAGCACACTGCGTGTGTCAGTCATCCCACTCGCGCAATGACCGAACGCACCCGAGGAAGAGGTAGTTGGCGTCTGGCGGAAACCCGCCGTACTCAAACAGACGCAGCAGGTCGTAGTACTGGCCGTGGATGTCACCTGATCGCATGCATGCACGCATACAATAGCAAGGAGACACACATAGCACAAGGATCAGGATACAGCACATGTAGCACGCATACATAGCGGAAGCACACACACACATACGTGCATCGTCGACAAGACGCTCTCTCATGTACACATCGCATCGTCACGTACCGCAGATCTTGATTGGTGCCTCGAGCTCCAACAGAATGGGCTGCGACAGAAACACCTCGCGCGCGTGCAGACAGAGACCGCGGATCTCGCTCTCGGCGAGGTTCACCTGCTTGCCCGGGCGCGCGCCGCGCACGCTCAGCAGCTTCTCGATGATGCCATCCACGTCAATCGGCTCGAGCATCGTGCCCAACCAAATGCGTGCGTGAAAGTGAACGTGGACGATAAGCACGTGTAGCGCTCGAGCTCAAGGACAATCTGTCTGTGTCTATCGTGCTGTTGGTCTCTCGGTCGTTGTTGCCGTCGTGTGCGCGCCGCGTGTCGAATCGAGAAGTGAGAGAGTGAGAGCGAGCAAGAGTGGGTGGGTTCTCTCGTCTAGGGCTTCTTGGTGAAGAAAACCCTAGAGAGCTAGGGTTTTTGCTTGCACCTGAGCCGGGAACTCGCACTTGAGACCACTCAAAACAGCTCTCCTTCGACAACGACAAGAGCTCGAGGCTTGCGAGCAGATCATGTGTACATATCGACGCGTGCACAACGAGACAGGGGTGTTCATCTTGCTGGGGTTCAAGCAAGCTCCAAGTGAGCGTCGTTGATGTGTGTCACCGCTGTCTTGTATTGTATGTCGTGCAAGGCAGCGTGCGAACGCGAGGTCGAGGCAGAGCACTACATCTTTGGTGTGGTTCAAACAAAGCTGGCTTTGTGAGATCGACCAGCTCTCTCACACATAGCACCGCGGAACAACTGCATCGTCGAGGAGCGACAGCGACGCACATGACCCCGACCGACTCGACCAGCTCCACGACCTGGACTGGCTCGGAACATACGTTTGTATCAGGCACACCATGGCTCGGTTCGCTTTCCCGACTCACATAAAACATTCAAGTGAGAAGTGCGAATGCACTCGAATCAGCGATCTTGGTCGACAGGGTTACAGACACCAGACACCAGACTCACTCACACTCGCGTCGCGCACAACAAGAGCTCGCTCCAGCACACGTCCGCGCCCACGTCCACGCCCACACACACGAGCGCGTGAAAGCTCCGCGCGCCGTGGGCGACGACAGCAGCAGCGTTGCCATGTCGTCTCTCTCCATGCCGTTCCTGAGTGCGCTCAAGAGCTCACCAGCTGCGCCTAGCGTCGGCGGCGCGACTGGCTCATCCTTCACCGCTGCGCTTCGCCAGCGCAGGAAACAGAAAGACATTGCAAAGACAGCAGCAGCTCCACCGCCGCTGCACCCGCTCGCAGAAGCTAGCGACGTGCCGCCTGCGCCTATTGACACAGATGTCCGCCCGACAGCGCGGTCGATGCAGGCGCCTCTTGGACAGCACCGATCACCAGCCGCAAGCTCAGCAACCCTCGGTGTAGCAGTGTCCGCAGCAGGCGCAGCTGGAGGAAGTGTGGGCTATGGATCGTTTGTGCCGCTCACGACGCGATTGTCTCGCGCCGCGTCGGCTGCAACTGCTGGAGTCATCGGAAGCGCAGCGACGCCTGCTGCTCCGGAAGCGAGGCAACCGTCGATCTCAACGACTGCTGGCGCGACAGCGATGCTCGACACGATCTCGGACGTACGTTTGCGCTTGATGCTAGTATGTGGCGGCGTTCGTAGCGCGTGACTGACTGATCGATCGACATCTTGCTGTGACTCGAGCAGATAGCGCCGCCGCACGTCGCTGTGCGCTACGGCGACACGATCCGACTCTTCGCAAAGAGCAGATACGCGGGCTCTGCGGACACAGGTGGGTACGTCGGCACATTCGAGATCGGGAAGCGCTTCTTGGCGCCGAAGAGCACGTCCAAGCAGGGCGAGCTGACGTGCATCCCACCGATCCTCAACTCGGGCACTCTGCTCTATCGCCCATCGACGTTCCGTATCCAGTCGACCTGCGGTCTTCCAGTTGGCACGCCCGTGAGTTACGGCGACGTCGTGGTGCTCGTGGACGAGCACGGCCGCGTGTGGAACAACAAGATCGGCGTCGGACCGACGACTAAGAACGGGTACTTTGGACCGCGGGACCAGAACACGCCCGGTGAGATGTTCCTGTCATTTTACCAGCTGCTCGACGATGACAACTCGAGCAGCTCGGATTCGTCGGACGACGAAGAGAGCTTCCTTTCGTTCAGCAGCATTGCGAAGACAACCAAGACGATGGCCGAGACGACGTTCGGCAAGCCCACGCAAGTGGAGCTAAACCTCGCGGCTGCTGCGCTCCGCACCATGGGACGCGTGGTGTACTACGGCGACCGGAGCGTTGTGATTGACGTCGCCGACTCGAACCGGATCCGGTCCAAGTTCAATCGTGTGATCACGCACTATCGCAAGAGCGACACGAGTTTGCCGGTTCAAGGCGGCTACTTGCGATGCGATGGCCGCGGGAAGACCATCCTGTTTGAGCTCCACGGCCCTCCGCTACCCACGATCGAGTCGATCGATGTGAGTGAAGAGCAGAGCAAGAGCGCGAGTGACGGCGTCGCGACCCAGGACGAGGAGAACGACGAAGGCAGGAGTTCGTTGGTCCGAGGTCCGAACGGGATGACGAGTCTTCGATTGTCACTTGCAGCGGGCAGCAGCGGCATCAAGTTCGGTCAGCCCGTCCGCATCCAGAATCTGCGGCGATCAAGCGTGCTCTCGGTCCATTTCTCGGACGGAGGGAGCGTGCGCATTCCGTGTGCAGACCTCACGAGCGAGAGCGGCGGTGGCGACGCGTTCTACCGTCTTGTGCTCGGCGGCACGCGTCCGACACGCATCCTCGTCGAACTGACGCGATCGAAGCGCCGGCGACGGACAGTGGGCTTCCGCGAGACCTTTCGCGGCACGTACAAAGAGCTGTTCAAGCTCTTTGGGTTCGTTGTCGTGACGTACTCCTGCGGCGCGTACGTGATCAGCCACGTATTTGGGCGAGAGGTGCTGCTACCGGCAATGTACGTCGGTGTCACGGCTGCGCTCGCGGTGTTCCTGATCGAAGTGTTTCTCCCCGGCAAGATCGTCGCGACGCGCAAAGTGACGGCTGCGCTCGAGGTGGCTCTCAGCGAGAACGAGTCGATTGGGGACTGGGAGTTCGTGATCTTGGCGCTCGAGGCCTCCGAGTCCGAGCACGTCCGGAGCGCTGCGCTGACACAAAATGAGAAGCGCGCACCGACGACGAAAGCGTCGGCACTGAGCGTTCCCAAGAGCTTCATCGTCGCTGAGAACGGCAATGTGGTGAAAGCGACGGAGCGGTACGAGGTGACGCTCGCGTGGCGCCAAGAAGTGAATGCAGACGGAATCCTCGCAGTCCCGCAGCTGCATTACGACACGATCAAAGCGTACGGGCAGCAGCGCAGGGTCTCCTGAGTCTTTGGTGCTGCTGAACTGCGCTGACACTGTCGACTGCGCGTGCGTGTGTGCATCCTCGCAGGAACTACAAGCAGTACCTCCACAAGACTGACAAGTTGGGTCACCCAGTGTACTTTGAAAAGATGGCATCGATCAACATCAAGCAGCTCCACAAGTCAGGTGCGAAGAGCAGTTGGTGTGGAGGTTCGCTTCGCTTCATGCGATGGCACGAGCTCGCAGCTAACGCGTGTTGGACTGGCGCCGACAGGCATCACGCAAGACGATCTGTTTCGCCACTACCTCTTTGCGATGGAGTTCACGCTCAAGTACGTCGCGAACCAGTGCTGTCCGTGCCCCGCGTGCGCGTCGAGCGACACGCAGAAGCTCTGCATCGTGCTTGATGCGCGCGGCATCGGGATGAAAGACATTGGTGGCGAGGCGTTCGAGTTTGTCCGGCGATGCACGAGCATGATGCAGAAGCACTACCCGCAGAAGTCGTTCAAGATCTTCTTCGTGAACGTCCCGTCGTGGTTCGGCATGGCGTGGAAAGGCATCAAGCCGCTGCTGAACGAGACGACGCGCGCAAAGACTAACATCGTGTCGGAGAGCGACACGCCTGCAGCGCTGCTGGACGTCATTGACGCAGAGAACTTGCCTGTTGAGTACGGTGGCAAGTGCGCTTGTGTCGGTGGGTGTGACGAGAACTCTGCGTACCAGCGCTTGCAGAGAGCGCTCGTCAGTAGCGTGATCAAGCAGGAGCCGTTCAGCGTGGGTGAGTGTGCTGACCCAGGAAGCGCGTCCGCAAATGGCACGACCAACAAGCCGGAGAGCGACAGCAGCGCTGCTGCAGAGAATGGCGCCGAGGTCGACGCATTGAGCGAGCTGTGTCTCGTGCAAGACACCGAGTCGCTCGCACGGTCAATCCCGCCGGGGTCGTTCCGCGACGAGATTCTGAAAGCAGGCTTCTTGCTCAAGCGCTCGCTGCGACACAAGCACTTCAACCCGATCTGGCACCGGCGGTTCTTCGTCTTGCACCGTACGTTGATTCGTTCATACGCGCAGGCGAGCGAGTGCAGTGGAGAGCATGCGCGCTCACACAATGTGTCTGTCTGTCTGTTGCAGCCGAGTCGCTGCGCTTTGGCAAGTCCCCCGACGCAGAGATTTTCCAGATCGTGTCGTTCACGAGCGACACAGTTGTGCGGAAGACGAGCAAGCAGAACAACAGCTTTGAGCTCATCACTCCGCTCATGGCGAACAACGGCCACTCGCTGCTGCTGTACGCGCCGACGCCAGAGTTGCTCACGGAGTGGGTTGACGCGATCAATGACGCGATCGCCAAGCTCGGTCCGACGCTCCGCGGCTCCGCGAGTAGTAGTGACGAGCAGCAGCAGCAACAACAACAGCAGCAGGACTGACAGCGTCGCTAAAGTCAGCAAGCAGTGTCTTGTCGTGTTTCCTAGCGTTGCGCGCGTTGTGTGCCGTTGTGTGTGTTGCTGATGAGCAGTAAGTCCATCGGAGCAGAACGACGATGATGATGATCAAGTCGGTTTGTCTGGACGTTCATGGCCTTGGATCCAGTGACGAACTGTATGTCGCTCGAGCAGTCGCTCGTCGTCCAGAGGCGTTGGAGCCCCTTGCTCTCGTTGGCACTTTGCTATCGACGAGCAGCATCAGCTGCGCTGCACAGAGCAAGTGAGCGAACGAGAGGCATGGCGCAGCGCCGCTCGAACCAGCGCGAAGGCCGCTCGTTCTGGCAAGTGTACCCCGAGGTGAGCGCAGTCGTTGTATGCTACGCTCGGCGTTGCTGTCGTGGTGGTTTGATCAAGTGACCTCTTTGCTCGATCGATTTGCATGAATGATGCAGAAAGAAGAGATGAACCAGTACTGGTACTCAGTCGAGACCGTCGAGAAGCTGGCGGCAGAGGTGCTCGCAGAGACAGCCCAAGGCGGTCGAGTGGCGTTCCTGTCCACGCCGAGTGTCTACTTCGCCGTCAAGAGCAAGCGCGAGACCGAAAAAGCGCTCGACTGCGTCCTCTTTGACGTATGTCCTCGCTTTGCTTGCGCTTGATGTTTGTGAGGCGCAGTTTGCTACGTGGACGCAATTGCCTTGCTTGCTCACACACTCGTGCACACACTGCGCAGCTTGACGAGAAGTTTGCTACTGAAGGCGCCAACTTTGTTGCGTTCGACTTCAACGCGTCGGAGCGCATTCCGCTCGCACAGCTCCGCTCGTTCGACTTCATCGTGATCGACCCGCCGTTCATCACAAAAGAGGTGTGGCAGCGGTACGCAGACACTGTGAAGCTCCTCCGGCGCTCTGAGCAGAGCAAGGTCTTGCTCACGACAATCGGTGCGAATGACTTCGCGTGGTCAATCGTGGATGCGAACGTGTGTGTGTCTTTGAGTGCCGCGACTGATCTCATGCGTGTCTGGTGGTTGTAGAGGAGAACGCGAGCATGATGGAGAGTCTCCTCGGGTGCCAGCCGCAAGCGTTCAAGCCTTCGATTCCGCACTTGGTGTACCAGTACGCGCTCTACACAAACTACCCTTCGCAGCAACTCTGCGTGGCAAACCCCGAACTCGAGTGACCTGCAGCAATCCACAGCGAGCGATCCTTCCAAGCCTCTCAAGTCTCTTGTTCGTCACTTCATTTTGACGCAAGTGCTTGCGTACTACTTGCAATGAACGCACTCGAGCGTAGTCCTCCAATCTCGCGCACTTCCTCTTAGGCACCAGATGCAGCAAGCGCACTTGGGACGCAAGCTGACTGTGACTGGTCAAAATGTTTCTCCGATGCATGGTTCTCAGCGAGCCCGACTTGGAGCGCCGACGAGAAGGACTTGTGGTTGACCTGCGCGCCATGAGGAGTGCAGACATAGCCAAGTCGTGGCATCCATGCGTTGGTAAAGTTGCGTCACGAGCGTCGACGTCAAGCTTGAGCGGTGCACGAGAGTGGGCACCAACACCAATCGAATCTCTGTCATGGAATGAGGCTGCGCGAGCGATGCACGTCCGAGCCATTTCCTGTTGGAAAGCGGTGCATAGCGTCCTACTCGCTAATTCAAGCGACCTTTGAGCGACCACACAGACGTACAAGCAGAGCAGCTGCGACGCGAACGACCAACGCACACGACCGCCACAGCGCGCTGCAGCAGCCCTGCTCCAGTGTACTCAAGCGGCACCGTTGCTAGTCCCGCCACGATGAAGTCGTTCTCGAAGCTCCGCAAGAAGACGCTGGAGAGCAGTCCAAGTGTCGGTAGCGAGGCAATGCCATCACCAACCGCAGTAGCTGGAGCGCGAACTGGAGCTTCATCGCCAACGACACCGCCAAAAGGAAGAAACACGTCGCCCAAGATCAAACCGATGCTCCTTGTCATTGACGAGCCGGTCGAACCGAGTGCACACTCGAGCGCCGTGTTACGAGCAGCAGGCGAGTCGTCGAGCAGCGTGCTATCGATCGACACGAGTGTCGCTGGCGACGTAGCTGGGTCACCGCGGCCGTCGCTCGGGTCGCCAAAAGCACGCGGCTCGGACAGCCACTCGCAGATGCGTGGGTTCTCCAAGGTCTCGTTTCGCATCAAGCAGCTCGTGTCGAAGGAGAAGCGGCGATTCGAGGAGGACGGGTTCAACCTCGACCTCACGTACGTCACGAGTCGCCTCGTTGCGTTTGGGTACCCAGCCGAGAGTCTCGAGGGCATCTACCGGAACCACTACAAAGACGTGTACAACTTCTTCGAGCAGCGCCACCCCGAGCGCTACCGCATCTACAACCTCTGCACCGAGCGGTCGTACGACAAGGAGAAGTTCCACAACCGCGTCGCAGAGTTCCGCTTCGACGACCATTGCCCGCCACCGCTTGCGTTGTTCCTGCCGTTCTGCCAAGACGTCGATGCGTGGCTCCAGGAGCACCCAGACAACGTCGCCGCGATCCACTGCAAGGCAGGCAAAGGCCGCACAGGCGTCATGATCTGCGCCTACCTGCTCTACACCGGTGCGTGGAAGACTGCTGAAGGCGCGATGCAGTTCTTCGGCGCGGCACGGTCACTCAAGTCGCAAGGCGTGACAATCCCGAGCCAGCGCCGGTTCATCACGTACTTTGGTGAGATGTGTCACCGCGCACGGCGAATGGAGCTCGATGGCGACAGCGCAAGCAACGACTCAGACGACGATGCAGGTCGCCTGGACGAGGGGAGAGAGGAAAGCAGTGGCTGTGATGACGCAAAGCGCGAGCGCGAGCTGAGCTCTGCCGACTTCAAGCGACTGTGGGAGGAGGCACTCGAAGGACGCGGTGTGACCACGAAGCGGCAGATGTTCCAGTGCCAACCCAAGGTCCCTGCAACCGTGTACTTGAAAGTCGTTAGCATCAAGCTCAGCGGTGTGTACTCCCAGAAGAAGCTGGATCCTCGAGTCTACATCGAGTGCGGACGGAAGAGCGACCAACCACCTGCAAGCTACGACTTGAACGGACCATTCAACAGCACCAGCAGCAGCAGCACCACCACCGCGACTTCATCACCGAGAGCAGGAAGCGCAACGCCAAAAGCGAACGACGCGAAAGAGCTCGACAACAGCTCACAGGACGACTCGGAGCCTCCACCCACTGGATCAGCGAGCGTTCCTTCCTCTCCTAGCTCCAGGTCTTCGACTACGTCCGCGTGTTTGGACATGGAGCTCGTGCTGACCGACCGGTGCATCGTCTGGGACGAAGTGAAGGTCGTGCTGCGCAACCGCAACGGCAGCAAGATCGGGCACTTTTGGTTCCACACTGCGTTCGTGAAGCGCAGTGTGCGCGGAGGGCGTCTGAAGCTGACGCTCGCGAAGGTCGAGCTCGACAAAGTCGTGAAAGACATCAAGCAGAAACACAAGAAGTACGCACCGACGTTTGGCGCCGCACTCGTGTTCGAGCGAGCGACTGCCGAAGAGATCGAGGCAGCAGAGTTCGCGCAGCGCGTCGCAGCGCTCAAAGTCGACACTTCGACGACAGCGGCAGGTGCCGCGTCGATTGCGAGTCGCTTCTCCGCGCCAGGGTCCATGTCGCCAGGGAAGATGAAGGCGTGGGCGAACAAGCGCAGCGACGGCGCGATCTACCAGTTCTCGAGCCCCAAGACGTCACCGTCGCCTCCTGGCAGCGACGACCGCGTGCGCGCAAACTCCGACAGTCTTACGCAACGGCGTCTCGATGATGCAGGTCTTGGACGCGCGCGCACCCCCAACGGCAGCGCGGCAGTCCAGCTCGATGGAGCGAAGACCAAGCGTATTGGCGATCTTGAAGTGTTTACAAAAGACGACGAGCTTGCGATCGAGACGCTGGACAGCGTCACGCGACCAGCGGAGCGAGCGAGCGCGTCGCCGAAAGCGCAGTCGCCGTCTTCGTCGTCGTCGCCCAAGAGCTCGCTCGTGCGCTTCTTCACGTCGCGTAGCACCACCTCCACGACCATGACGACCACCACGACGACCGCTCCTCGCATTGACGTCAATGACGACGCGTGAGCTGAGCTTGAGCGAGCTTGAGCTGTAGCTCCGGTGTGACTTGTTGCCGTCGAGTGCGTCGTGACGCGAGTCGTGGCAGACTGGAGATGTCTCGCGGAGCAAGAGCGCCGACGATCGCAATGAGAGGTAGGAAGCGCAGCGATGGCATGCGGACTCTCGCTCTCAAGAGCGAATGTTAGCGAGTGAGAGCGAGTGTGAGCTCTCTGTTCGACTTGAGAAGAAGAAGGCGAGCACTACGAGGAAATCGAGTTCGGCGCTTACGTACGCGTACGTACTACCTCTCCGGATCTTCTTCTTTGCTTTTGGTTGTCGGACTTGCTGGCGCTTTCGTTTGTTTCGCTTTGCCTGGTCTGCAGCGATGCGTGCTCGGCATTCGTCGACGTCCTCTTTCGACATGCGCACGACGTCGCCGTTGCTCCTGGTGCTTCCACTCGTAGAAGATCTGCTTGGCGATCGCGACCGAGTCCCAGTGCGCTGGCAGCTGCATGAGCTGGTACTGCGCGCCAGACGTACCGCGGATCGGCAGCTCGTTCCTGTCGTCGAGCGCCAGCTCACCCTCGCTCTCTCGCTCGGCTGAGCGCAGCATCACGAGGCGGATCTCAGGCGGCAAGCTGAAGAGCACATCGACGTACAGCGGCACGAGCTCCTGGTACCCAGCGAGGTTCTTCGCCAAGTACGCGAGTCCGATGCGGCGGAGGTTCAGGTTCGCGAGCGGATGGAACTCGCGCTCGATGATCGTGAGCGCGAGCTCGATCTGGTCGGTCAAGTCCCGCTCGCTCTCTTGCGCGAGCAGCACGGACGCCGTGTGGAGGAAGCAGGACGCGACGATCACGAGCTGTGCTTTCACTTCCCACCACGCGTGGCGCGACGCGAACTGCGTGAGCCGCGGCAAGAGGTCGATCACGAGCGCTGCGTCGTATGCTAAGAACGGCACGAGCATGGACAGACACGCGGCGCGCAGCTTCTCGCACGCCGTCTCGAGGCCGATGCAGCAGTAGTAGTGGTACAGGTCCACGAGCGTGTCGTCCAGGTCAGTCTCCATGAAGAGTAGGATCGACAGCGCGTGGATGAAGAGCGGGATGTCGTCTGGCAGCGCCTCGCGCAAGCGCTTGATCGTCTGGATGTGCGCAAGTGCAGACGCTGGGACGAACGCGTAGACGAGCTGGAGCAGCGACGCGCGCTTCGCCGCACTCACGCGCAGGTCCGGCAGGATCTTGGGCAGGATGCTCTCGGTCATGAGCAGCGCCGCAGTTGTGCTGTCGCGCCGCACGCACTGCCGCCCGAGCGCCAGCAGAGCGTGCAGCGTCGCCTGGAACAGCTCCGAGTCGTCGTCGTTCTCGGACAGGAGCGGGTACACGAGTCCGCTGAACTTCCAGAACTCGCGCGGGAAGTCGAGGAACGACGTCGCGACGAGCCCAGCGTCGTCGACGAGCTCCGCGAGGACACTCGCGCTCTCGGCGTCGGAGAAGTGCCGTCCGTCGTGGATCGCGTCGACGAAGCTCTCGAACTTGTCCTTCCCGCGCTGCTCGAGCTTGGACGTGGCGCCAGTGGCTGCGAGCTTGCGCGCGACGGCTTCGCTCAGCAAGTCGAGCGGCTTTCGCTTCTGCACGAAGTCCGCAGTGCTGCCGCTGCTGCCGACGCCAGTGCTAAAGCCATTGCGGCCGTCGAACGACGCGCCAGCGATGCCGCCGCCGCTCAGCTCGTTCTCTTTTGCTTCGCGCGTCACGCGGAGCTTCTCCAAGCTCTTTTCGTTCATCGACTTGATCTGCACCTCCTTCACGACGTGCTGCGCGATCAGCGCCGGGCTGTCGTCGTTCCGCACAGGCTTCGTCGCGCCGCGCAGGACTGTCGCTTTGCTGCTGCTCCGGAGCGACGGGTACCGCTCCACCGTACACCGAAGAGGGGAGCGACCGGGGCTAGAGGGCAGTCGTAGTCAACGACCAGGTGTGCGGCGCGATCGAGGAGCGCGTCACGCGTACTGCTCTTGTTCTTGCCTGCTTGTTGTTGCTGTGGCTCTGTGTTCACGGGCTGTGTCTGAGCTGCTACTGCCGATGTTCTTGCTTGTGCTAGCGTTGCTTGCGGCGGTGGTGGTGCAAGCGGTCTCGCTTGGGCTGCTTGTGCTTGTGCGTTCTGTGATGCCACACGCCGTACCTCTCGATGAGGTTGCTCCGAGACATGTCACGGCCTTTGAGCACACAGCTCGCGTCGCTAGAATGATGTACTCGACGACTCTCGTTGCAAGCAAAGTGTTGGAGCCGCGGCGCTCGTGCGCTGGATGCAGAACGTCGTTGAAGCCCAGCGAGGCTGTGGATGGTGCCAGTAGCATCGTCGGTCAGAACTACGACAGCACACAGACCGACGATGCTCCCAGCAGCGTCGAGCCAACAGCGTCGTAGGCACAGCCAGTGGTGAACTGCAGTAGCGAGTAGTGGCAACAGCGAGAGGCTAGATCTAGTGCGTCAGTTTAGCTCACTTCAAAATACAGGCTTCCCTTGGCTAACGAAGGCGCCGAATACGATGTGTTTCTGCAGGATATTGAGTTTGCCAAATATTAAATTGTGGAGACAAATATTTGCAATAATGGAGTCCACGCATTGTTTGGAGCAAGTATCAAAAAGTGCATTCAGAAATGATTACGGACTGAGGCTCATTTTCGTGATACCGCTCATCAAGCTGTAGATGTCGTCTGGTAGGATACCCGTGTGGTCCCAGCAGTTTGCGATCGTAGACTGAGACACTGAGTCCCAAGCATCTTGGCACCACTGCATCGCTCGCAGTACGTCCGACTTGTACGGATCAACCACCAAGCTTTGCTGCGCTGTGTCGCTCAGTAGTGCGTCGGTCGACGCGACAGCGTGGCTCGCTTGCCGGCGTTTGAACCAAGCCTTCAGCGCAGCGATGACGCCCGCGTCCATGGGCTGGAGGACGGAGGTGGTGTTAGGCGGTAACATCTGCACGTCGATGTTGCTCAGCGGCTGGTCGATTCGATGCGCAGATGCATTGTC
This sequence comes from Pythium guiyangense, assembly GCA_003730235.1. Classification (NCBI taxonomy): domain Eukaryota; phylum Oomycota; class Peronosporomycetes; order Pythiales; family Pythiaceae; genus Pythium; species Pythium guiyangense. The sequence continues at coordinate 39,890 of QXDM01000001.1, forward strand.
AAGGAGTAGGAGTATGCGGCGATCTTCTGCCTTCATTCGCTCGTTTAGATCTTCTACCCACTTCTGGAACAACGCTCGATTCATCCACCCTTTCTTGGTATTCGTGTACCACACACCAAGTTGTTCTGCTGTCTGTCGTCCGAAGCATCGAGGGCGCTGAGCAGAACCAACAAAGAGGAGCGGCAGCTTCTCGGTCCCGTTCGCGTTTGCTGCGACTGCGACTGTGATTCTCTTCTTGGACGCCTTGAAGCCAGAGACTGGATGGCGAGAGATGGTTATTGCTGGTGGCTGACAGAAGTACAGAGCTGTCTCGTCGAAATTGAACACGTCCTGCGGCTCAAATGCCGCTGCCCGAGCGCGAAGCAGCTCGCGTCCACGCTCGACAGCCTCAGCGCATGCAGATCCGGCTTCGCCGTGCGTACGACGTGATTGTAACTGGAGGCGACGCTGAAAGTTGTAGAGCCACCCTTTTGAGAAGGTGAGCTTGGCGAGACGCTCTCGTGTCAGAGCCGACGTGATGCTGGGCATGATCTCGTCGCGCAGTCGCTCCGCTTTGATACGCACAAGGTGGCCAGTGAGCATCAGACGTCTATGTGCGCATTGCTCGATCCAGTCGGCGAGTCTTGCATCGAGAAGAGAGGACGCTTGGGCTGCGGGAGTGTCGGGCGGATCCTCTTCGAGCAGCGATGGCTCGTTGCGGAAACGTTTTAGGAGCTCAGACACGCTGGAGACCGCAGGTGCTCGCGGCAGATTAAAGCGCACGTGTGCCCAATCGCCCAGCTGGCTCAGCGTCAGCGAGCTGTTGATGTGGTGGTGGTTGTACAGCATGCGCTGCTGCTCCAGCGTCAGGTGCAGGCGTGCTCGTGGCGGCGGCTTCATCACGATTGTGCGCGCTGCACCACAAAATCGATTCGATCCCGCCAAAAACGATTTGATCATTAATTCAGGGTTGTGCAATTAACGCAGGTTTCGTTGACTGAGGGAAGCCTGTACGCCACCTTCCCCGCAAGCAACCTCCTCTCTCCAATCTCGCCACACAAAGCCTGTTCAGCTGGGAACATCGCGCGTGAGGTGGCGTTGGGCGATGGCCTTGGCTTGCTGTGTGTTTGGCGCGTGGAATGGGATCGCCCCATTTCCAGCAGTGAGAGAAACGCGCCGACACGGCTATAGTTGGTTTCACTATACCCGCCGACAGTTCATGAAAATTTGATAGTGACAGAACCGAGTGCGATCACCTTGTACTTGAATACAGTATACTTTGAACATTGGAGGGGTCGATCAGGGAGATTTTGATTTTTGTATCAAAAGCCATCACTTGGCATGTCTCAGTATCAGCATCAGAATCAGGAACATATAATCATTATATTTTTATAATTGCATTTATAGTCATTCGGTTAAAAATGGGCGTATTATTAGTGAACGACAAATAGTGAAGCAACCCTAATCGCTGTCTATTTGCCTTGTAAGCTATTATTGTAAATATTTTTCTGAACAAAATAAAGGTTTGTAGCCATGGTTGTTTTTCGAATTTGCTGATACTGGCTTGTGCATTTTCTGTGGCGTTAGTATCCCACTGGATTTTGGTATGTCGTGTTCTCTGGCAGCACGCGCACTTCAGACATTCGCTCATTATACTTGATCATTGTCTCTGTGCGAGCGAATTGACGCCCGCTGGCTTTTTCAGCACCTCCCTCTTTGTCCTGTTGTTGTCGTCGCGCGACACCTCACTCCGGTTGATCGTTCACTCCAGGTCACTCCTGTACCTCACTCACTCACTGCGCGCGTGTGTGTGTGTGTCTCGCACCGCCACCACAATGGGGTTCTGTCTGTCCAAGTGCCTGCTCGACGGCGACATGACGCGCGAGCTCGAAGAAGAGCTCGACGACGCCAACACGCGCAGCTACGCGCGCCAGACAGACTCGGGCGGCGGGACCGCTGGCAATGGCGGCGGTGGCGGCGCGCCGTTCGCGACCACCTCGCTCCTTGCGGTACGTCCTTGAGCGTGTCCAAGTGTGCGTGAGCTGCAGCTGTCTCCTGTCTCCTAGTCACACAAGATACGCCTGCTTACAAACGCCGCCGCTTGGCGCGCGACTGCGTTTGTTACACAGGCAGACGAAGTCATGTGTCTCGACGTGATCGGCGAAGGGCCGTTCGGCATGGTGTACGAAGGGCGGTACCGCGGCAGCGCTGTCGCAGTGAAAAAGATGAAGATGACGACGCGGCCGATGAAGCCAGCGGCGCGCGAGACGATGGAGATGGAGCTCGAAGTCGAAGCCACGCGCATGGGCACGTACGTACACCTGCATCGTCAGCTGCTCCGCTGTCATTGTCATCGCAGACGTTGACGGAGCTCTCGTCTGAAATGCGGTCGTTCCTGCTGTATTGATGGTGTCTGAACGCACACTGCAGACTGCGCCACCCGAACACCGTGCTGTTCATGGGCGCGTGCGTCCAGGGCGAGTACTTTTGCGTCGTGAGCGAGTACTGTACGCGTGGCTCGCTCTTCGACGTGCTGCATCCGCTCTTGTCGCCACACCGACGAGGCGTCGACAAAGCGCCGCCGTCGCGTGGCAAAGCGCCAGCAAGCAGCGGCGGAGCAGTGTACCACTCGTCTGACGGTGCGAAAAAGAAGAAGGGCATCAAGTGGAGCGTGCAGCTGCGCCTCGCGCTCGGCGCTGCCAAGGGACTGCTGTATCTGCATAGCGCCGATCCGCCGCTCGTGCACGGCCAGCTCAAGAGCTCCAACATCCTCGTGGACGACTCGTGGAATGCCAAGCTCGCGGACTTTGGCACGCGCCGCGTCGCTGATGCGATGGGCTTTGATCGGTCGCGGCTCGAGAGCATGGACGCGAACTCGGGGCTGCTGCGGTGGACAGCACCAGAGCTGCTCAAGCACGGCGAAGAGCGCGTGCTCAAGGGCAATGCGTCTGCCGGCACAGTGTGTCCGCAGGCCGTGGACGTGTACAGCTTTGGCATTGTTCTGTGGGAGCTCACGACGGGCGAAGTGCCGTTCGCGGAGATGCAGAGCAACCGCGAGATCCGCGAGTGCGTGCTCTCGGGCGGTCGCCCGACGATGAAGCCGGGTCAGTGCAACATCCAGTGGGGTGAGCTCATCACGCGGTGCTGGTCGCAGAACGCGCGACAGCGTCCGAGCGCCGCGGAGATAGTGACGACGCTCGAGAGCATAAGCAAGACGGACGCGCGCGTGCAGCGCGAGATCCGCGTGGTGAACAGCAACCGGACCGAGTACCGGTTCGACCCGGACCGGCCGCGCACGCGCACAAACGGCAAGTTCCGCTCGAATGTGCGGCTGCCTCCGTCATGAGGCGCCGAGTGTGTACGATAGAGGCGCGCGAGCAACGTCAGAGTCCACGCCGCCGCAAGCTCAGTATATCATGATCAGTGTCGTCTGTTGCGCTTGCACGCTCCGCCTTCTCTCTGTCGTTCTCCTCCTCCTGCTGCTGCTACTGGTTCTGCTGCATGTACGTCTCGAGGAACTCGGACTGGAACTCGTCGCGCAGCATGATGGAGATCCGTCGCGTGCGCGGCACTGGCACCTGCTCGGCGCCAAAGAGCTGCACGCCTGGCAGGATCTCGTGCGTGTAGTGGTACCGAACACGGCCGCTGTAGAGCCACAGGCAGTGCCGTGAGTGCCTCTGTGCTACCATTGTCCGCATCAGACAGCGCAAGAGTAAACGTACGTCATCATGTAGAACGAGCGTCGCGGGAGAAACGCGTCGATGACCGACTTGCCGTGCTCCTCTTGGAATCGCATGATGCTCGGTGACAGCAAGCTCACGCCAGCGACAACGCGACCTGAGAACTGCAGGTGCGTGATAAAGTGCAGATACACGTGCGACGCGCAGTGAGCGACAGAAGGCCCATGCACGCGCGAGGTTGTGTGGAAGGACATGCAGTGGCGACCGACCTTGATCGAGTCGACGTGGGGCTTGATGTAGCCGTCTTCGGCGAGGTCGATCACGTGGACGGCAGTGAAGTAATCGAGGCCCTGCGGGAGGATCGGCGCTTCTCGGATGCGGTCCAGAATGCGCTTCGTCTCTGCAAATGCACGCGCATGTGGCAGAGCACTGAGCGTCGCGAGGACTCGTAACCAGCACAATGGCAGTGGTGCTAGAACGTCGGAACGGAACTGCGCGCACCTGTGCTCCAGCGCGAGCGCTCCATCTCTTTGAACTTGATAATGACGCTGTCCCAGTGGTCCTCTTCGTAGCGCCGCCGCTTGAGGATCTGCATGCACTCGTCCGCGACGACCTGCTCCTCATCTTCTGTGATGATGTCTTCCATGACGCGCAGATCGCTCTCGCGCACGAGCGGGTCCGTACAGCGCGACCCGTCAATGCTCTTTACGCTCGCCCAGCACGTGACAGGAGCTGGTTGTTGTGTCGCTGCTGCAGAAGCAGTCGAGAGCGCGCGAGCGCGCAGGCATTGCCGCTCAAGCAGGCGCTGTCGAAGGAGCATCGTCTCGCTGCGTCTCGTGGATCAATCTTGCCAATGCTCTTCGTGCTGCATTGCGTTGCCCTAAATCGCACTTAACGGAGCTCAATTGCGTGTCAAAAGCGCACAGATAAGCTCCGTAAAGTGCGATTTACGTTTGATTTGCATGGACACCGCGAACTTTGTGGTGCAATTGCCATCTGCACCAGTCGCAACAGCAACAACAGCAGCAGCAAGAAGACACAAAAAGCATGGCGACCACGCTCGCGACGTTCGACACCAGAGAGACGGCCGACTGCGTCGAGGCGTGCCCTGTGCCAGGCTTTGAGAGCTCGCTCGTGGTCGCGACGTACCAGCTCCACAAAGCAAATGCGTCAGAAGCAGCGTCGTCGCCGCAAGCCGCTGGAGCGAGCGACCGTCGATGCGGGACGCTGCAGCACTTTCACCTGCAGCACGAAGCAGACAGCAGCAGCGGCGATAGCGTGCGCGCTGCAAAAGCTGCAGGAATCGAGACGTCGAGCGGCGTCTTTGATATCAAGTGGTCGGCGCACGCGCTCAGCGGCAAGGCTGTGCTTGCGTCTGCGACAGCAGGCGGTGCACTGGAGCTCTACAAGCTCGTCGAGGCCGACGATGCATCAGGAGCAAAGACGAACAGTCTGCACCAGCTCCAGCACACTGGCATTGCGTCCGAAGGCGACGAAAGCTCGATGTGTCTCTCGCTCGACTGGAGCAACCGCGTGATTGCCAACCAAGAGCCAGCGATCTGCGTGAGCCACTCGGACGGGTACGTGCTACTGGATTTGTGTGTGTGTGCGAATCCTGGTGGCAGGCGTTGGCACTAACATCTGTGCGCGCTCTCTCGCTCTCACTCTCTTTGTCTCTTTGTCTCTCTGTTGCGCATCGGATTCACCAGCGCGCTGTCTGTGTGGCAAGTGACGTCGAGTGGGCTCGCATCTAGCGCCAAGGTACGCTATTGCTGCACGCACACTCACTCACATCCGCGAAGACACGTGCTACTGCGCGTCTTGCTCACGTCTTTGCGTTTTCGTGGCTTCTGTCTGCGCACCTCAGTGGCAAGCGCACGACCTGTTTGGGTCACCGATCGAGGCGTGGATCGGCGCATTCAATTGCCACGACCCGCACGTGCTGTTCTCAGGCGCGGACGACGCGACGCTCAAGGGCTGGGATCTGCGCGCTGCTAGCACTCCAACGTTCAAGAACACGCGCGCGCACTCGATGGGCGTGTGCAGCATCCAGTTCCATCCGCACGTCGAGCACCTCGTTGCCGTCGGCAGCTACGACGAGCACGTGAGTCTCTGGGACCACCGCAACATGAAGACGCCACTGGCGCTGCACAGTACCGGCGGTGGCGTCTGGCGACTCAAGTGGCACCCGCAGGCAGATCGAAAGGTGTGAGCGATTGGTGCAAGCGATTGAAGCGGTGGTGTGCAACTGACCTCTATGCGCCTGCTCTTGCGCCTGCATTGACTGTGACAGGAGTACCTCCTCGCCGCGTGCATGCACAACGGCTTCCAAGTGCTCGAGACGCAGCGCGGCTCGGCGCTGACGCAGACGCTGCGCTACGACCAGCATGAGTCGCTCGCGTACGGCGTAGACTGGTGGCACGACCCCGTGTCGCTCGCATCGCCGGCGCCTGTGATCGGCAGCTGCTCATTTTACGACCACGTCTTCCACGTGTGGCGCCACTCGCTGGAGCGTGTTGCGTAGTGACGAGGGTACCACGTGTGTTGTGGAACCGAGCACGCTCGAGAGCATAAGCAAGACGGACGCGCGCGTGCAGCGCGAGATCCGCGTGGTGAACAGCAACCGGACCGAGTACCGGTTCGACCCGGACCGGCCGCGCACGCGCACAAACGGCAAGTTCCGCTCGAATGTGCGGCTGCCTCCGTCATGAGGCGCCGAGTGTGTACGATAGAGGCGCGCGAGCAACGTCAGAGTCCACGCCGCCGCAAGCTCAGTATATCATGATCAGTGTCGTCTGTTGCGCTTGCACGCTCCGCCTTCTCTCTGTCGTTCTCCTCCTCCTGCTGCTGCTACTGGTTCTGCTGCATGTACGTCTCGAGGAACTCGGACTGGAACTCGTCGCGCAGCATGATGGAGATCCGTCGCGTGCGCGGCACTGGCACCTGCTCGGCGCCAAAGAGCTGCACGCCTGGCAGGATCTCGTGCGTGTAGTGGTACCGAACACGGCCGCTGTAGAGCCACAGGCAGTGCCGTGAGTGCCTCTGTGCTACCATTGTCCGCATCAGACAGCGCAAGAGTAAACGTACGTCATCATGTAGAACGAGCGTCGCGGGAGAAACGCGTCGATGACCGACTTGCCGTGCTCCTCTTGGAATCGCATGATGCTCGGTGACAGCAAGCTCACGCCAGCGACAACGCGACCTGAGAACTGCAGGTGCGTGATAAAGTGCAGATACACGTGCGACGCGCAGTGAGCGACAGAAGGCCCATGCACGCGCGAGGTTGTGTGGAAGGACATGCAGTGGCGACCGACCTTGATCGAGTCGACGTGGGGCTTGATGTAGCCGTCTTCGGCGAGGTCGATCACGTGGACGGCAGTGAAGTAATCGAGGCCCTGCGGGAGGATCGGCGCTTCTCGGATGCGGTCCAGAATGCGCTTCGTCTCTGCAAATGCACGCGCATGTGGCAGAGCACTGAGCGTCGCGAGGACTCGTAACCAGCACAATGGCAGTGGTGCTAGAACGTCGGAACGGAACTGCGCGCACCTGTGCTCCAGCGCGAGCGCTCCATCTCTTTGAACTTGATAATGACGCTGTCCCAGTGGTCCTCTTCGTAGCGCCGCCGCTTGAGGATCTGCATGCACTCGTCCGCGACGACCTGCTCCTCATCTTCTGTGATGATGTCTTCCATGACGCGCAGATCGCTCTCGCGCACGAGCGGGTCCGTACAGCGCGACCCGTCAATGCTCTTAGTATTTGAGCACAGCAACCAGAGCATGATGTTGCACACGCTGCTGAGTCTCGTGCAGACCGGGCACATCGAGCTGCGATACTACTACGTGAAGGACGAGATCAAAAAGGGACACGTGACGGTCAAGAGGTGCAAGAGCTCCTACCAGCGCGCTGATATGTTGACCAAGGCCCTGCCTGCTCCAGCGCTCACGACACTGCGCACAGCATTGAGGATCGCTGCACTTTCACGATCATGGTCGCGGTGTGCTCGTCAAGGGGGAATGTTGGAGTTGGCGAGTTAGGACGAGCAACCGACGCCACTTAGTGAAACCGACGGCGCTTCACGCCGACTGCATAGCTACATGGATGAATATCGTGACTTGGCCGACACGTAAAGTTTTACTTACTCTTTGTATTGGATCGTATCGGACTTAAGAGAGGAGTCTCGTATTATTAACCAATGAGGAGTGATGACCCTCAACTATAAGCCAATTAGCGTTAAGAGGTTAGGTTTAACAGATGCAAAAGCGCCACCAACACGTGGCCGACGCGTGGCCGACACATCATGTCGGCAGCACGTCCGAGATATGCTGAAGGTCATTCTGGTTCGAAGTCATTCGCGCATTGCCCGGATATCTCGCACCCAGCCGACACTCAACTGAAGTTCATTATGAGCCTCCACGACTTGACACCTGCCAACACCCAGCGCGCGCACGAGATGGCGTTGAACGTCTTCAAGCGCTTCCTGGCCGCAGAAGACACCACCATCGAGTACATCCGTGCGACTCTCATTCGAGACGTCAAGGGTGTCGTCTTCGTGAAGCTCATGGACCGATTTGCCATGCATCTCGCGTTCTCGAACGGACGCGGCGGTCAGCCGCTCGCTCGCAACACGATCATGGGCTACTACCGCAGCGTGAAGAACTGGCTGCTCGACGACCAGCCGCAGCATCGCCAAGCCATCGAGAAGCAGTTGCTTAAGATGGGACGAACGCTCGAGCGCTACTGCCTCAAGCGCAACCAAGGCGGCATGGTGAACAAGGCGCCCGCATGTACCAAGGAAGATCTGCGCATCTTAGTCGAGGGAATGTACTACACGGCCACGACGATGAGGGACTACCAAGACGCCGCTCTGCTCACGATCATGTGGTACGCGTTCGGAAGATCGTCCGACCTCGCCTTCGTGCAGAAGAGCAATCTGTCAGTGGCGTCTGACAACGTCTTGTTCCTGCGGCTGATCAGAACCAAGACGTCGGAGGAGCAAGGGCTGTCACTCTACCCAGACCAGCACAGCTTTGTCACGTGCCCCCTTCATGCGATTGGCGTGGCTTTGGCGATGCAAAGCCTCCCCAGCAGCTCGCTGCTTCAGCTGCCAGTTCTTGTCGACAGCGAGATCCAAGTGCTTCATCCAACGAACGACGTCGGACTTGTCGAAGCGCTCGAGCTTTGCGACGAAGAGGACTTGGCGGCCTCCAGCGTGTCAGCGACGCCTGCTGCTCGGCTTCAAGCACCAGCACCGTTGAAGATGCAAGGCTACGTGAACCGCGTCGTAAAAGCAGCGTCGGAACGTCAAGCACGAGCGAGACCAACAGCAGGCTTGTCGTCGCACTCGTTTCGGCGAGGAGGTGCGCAGTACGCAAACCGCGACGCAACTCTGAGTGCCCAGTGGATCTTTGATCGGGGAAGCTGGAACATGAGCGCCACGAACAAAGCTTTCGCCTACGTTGTCAACACGACAAGCGAAGACATGAAGGTGTCGAAGGTGCTCAGCGACTGGAGGTCGGACGACAACCCGGCAATTGCTTCGTTCAGCACGTTTGACTCCACATCTCGCAAGAAGATCGACGACGTCATGCGGACGCTGTTCTCGTCGAGTCTGGGCTTTGAAGATAGAGCGTTGAACGTAGACCGCCGAGTCGTCAACTTGCTGTTCGCGACTTTGATTCGGCACTTCCCAGAGTTCAACACAAGGCACGCTGCGTCTCCATACGCCAACCGTGTACGCGAGTGTCTCGCCGCTAGCAACGTTCCATTGAGCGAGATGCTAGCGTGGAGCACGTACCTCGGACGTCAGCATGGTGTGCAGATCACTCGTGACGCAGACAACGGCGTGAAGTTTACCAAAGAAGAGAAGCTGATCAACCACCAGAACACGATCATCAGCGAGCTACTCAACAGCAACCGCGAGTTATACGCCCGCCTTGCAGCGCTTGAGCTCGCTCAAGGGTCTGCGTCGACGACGACACGAGAACAAGTTCAGCAGCCGGCGCCATCGGTTCCAAGCGGTGATGAAGGGAAGAAGGGGCGCGCACTTCCGATGTCAGCATCCTCAGTGTGGTTCGAGTGGTACACGAAGACACCGCGTCTATGGGAGCAATGCGACAGCCGCCAGTACAAGTCAACTGCCAAGCAGCTCGTCGCCTACTTGAAGCTGTTCCTGCCTCAGGGTTTCCAGCTCGATCCAAACTCCGCCACGTACTGCGACGTCGTCCTGAAGACAGGCAAACATGCCGAGAAGAACATGTTCGACTTTCTGACAAGACGTGGCATCACCCGTAAGTATGGGTCCGGTCTGCTCAAGCAATTACGTGATCTCCATCGCCAAGGTGAGCTTGATCCTCAGATCCAAGAGTATCGAGCAAGAACTGCGATTGGAGGGATCATCGATCCTGCGCCGAAGGAGCAAGAAATGTTCTAAATATCAAGTTCGTGTCCTATAAATACGTATATTTTAAATTTAGTCAAACTGCAGATACAGCTCTTTCCAGCAGCATGTTTCAGCACAACACACTCCGCAGCAACACACTCCACAACTACATTCGCTTCGATGGCGCCATGCATGAGTAGACGCGTGTTCAACAAAGACAGTCCGAGCACTGATCACAGAGCATCGCATTGACATTAAACTTAACGATGAAGCCATGCGCTACCTGCGCAACGACATCGTTCGGCAAGTCGACAATGCCGACGACATCGATGACGTCGTGCTGCTCGCCGTGACAGCATTGCGCGAGCGCGGTGTCAGGATGGCACGCCGCGAGCACCTAGCCGAGTTTCTCGGTGTCGGCGTGGCCAACGGCGATCGCGAGACGCGCGAGGATGCACGCACTACCACGCCAGCACAAGACGACAGCGACGGCGAGACCGAGTGGGCGCCGACCGGTAGTCTGCAGGGCGAGCCGCTCTGGGACGTACGCCGCATCCTAAACACGTACAGGCAAGACGGTCAGACATACTACATCGTAGACTGGCAGCCAACGCACGAGCCAGCAGCGCACATACCTCACGCGGTCATCGCTCGCTTCCACCGCCAACGGCGTGCGCTGGTGCGCCGCACCTTCATCGAGAGCGAGGCAGTGGTTAGCAACTAGGCTGCGCAAGTTCGCACTTCACTTAATACACTCACGATTCATTCATACATGCGCTCATACACACGGCACAACAAGGTGTCATCGATTCCTCGACACACCAAGTCTTCGCAGCACGTGTGGGCAACACACAGCAAGGTTTCCTCGCGAGCGAGACACCGAGCCTCCGTGGTGCACGTGTAAACGTTTCATGCTCACGCTTCATACAAATGTACACGTGCAGATGCACGTACCAAACGCTCTTGTTGCACGCCCTCGACTTGTTTGCTCTGGTCTCGTTCGCTGTGTGGTGTTCGCTGCTGTGTATGCTGGTAGCTCGCTGGCCGTGTGTCTTTGCGCTTGTTGCGTGCGCTCGATCGGCGTGTATGCGCGCGGTCGCTGTGTGTGGCCGATTGATTCGTGCGTGTGCGTGCGGACGCTGTGTGTGCTGTGTGTGCGCGTGCGCTGTGTGTGTGCGCTGTGTGTGTGCTTGCAGTTCGTGCGCGTTGTGTGCGGGTTGTGATCGTGCTGTGGTCGTGCGTGGGGCAGTGTCTGCGTGTGCTCGCTGTTCATGCGCGTGCTATGCGTGCGAGCTTGGTCCTGCTCAGGCTCGCTCGCTTGTTGCGCGGCTGCACGTAGTGCGGCTGATCTCACATATGTACGCACCCACACACGCAAATATATACGCACACGTACGTATGTAAATTCGCACTCGCACTCGTACTCGCACTCGCAGTCGCAGTCGCAGTCGCAGTCGCAGTCGCAGTCGCAGTCGCAGTCGCAGTCGCAGTCGCAGTCGCAGTCGCAGTCGCAGTCGCAGTCGCAGTCGCAGTCGCAGTCGCAGTCGCAGTCGCAGTCGCAGTCGCAGTCGCAGTCGCAGTCGCAGTCGCAGTCGCAGTCGCAGTCGCAGTCGTACTCGTTGCTGTGTTTGCTTGCATGTTGCTGCCGCCCCTGCCAGCTTTCCGCTCATGCTTGATGCCGCTTGGTTTCTTCATCTGTCTCTTGCTTGTTCGCTTGGTTGCTTGATCGCTTAGCATACAAAATGCAGCATACAAACATGCAGTATACACACATGTACATGCTGGTGGTTGCCGACTCACCATGCCTCGCAAGGCGCAGTTCACTGTCGAGCGGAGAAGACATGCACCGACCGCTGTTCGCTTGCTTGGTCTCGTTCTCGCTCGCTTGATTCGTTTGTGTGGCCTTTGCGCTGTTTTCTCTTGATTTCTCTCCCTCGCTTCTCGCACCACTCAAAAATATTCTCAACATAGACCTTGCAGGAATGCTTTATTGCTTTTTTGACCATGTCGGTTGCTGTCGGTGGCTGTCGGCCGATTCACGACATGGTAGAAGGCCCTCACTATACAACAAGCAGCATCGATTCGACCAGCTACAGATGACGCTGCTTCTGACGCATTTGCTTTGTGGAGCTGGTACGTCGCGACCACGAGCGAGCTCTCAAAGCCTGGCACAGGGCACGCCTCGACGCAGTCGGCCGTCTCTCTGGTGTCGAACGTCGCGAGCGTGGTCGCCATGCTTTTTGTGTCTTCTTGCTGCTGCTGTTGTTGCTGTTGCGACTGGTGCAGATGGCAATTGCACCACAAAGTTCGCGGTGTCCATGCAAATCAAACGTAAATCGCACTTTACGGAGCTTATCTGTGCGCTTTTGACACGCAATTGAGCTCCGTTAAGTGCGATTTAGGGCAACGCAATGCAGCACGAAGAGCATTGGCAAGATTGATCCACGAGACGCAGCGAGACGATGCTCCTTCGACAGCGCCTGCTTGTGCGGCAATGCCTGCGCGCTCGCGCGCTCTCGACTGCTTCTGCAGCAGCGACACAACAACCAGCTCCTGTCACGTGCTGGGCGAGCGTAAAGAGCATTGACGGGTCGCGCTGTACGGACCCGCTCGTGCGCGAGAGCGATCGAAGCACCATAACGATGTTTTAACTGAAGGACACCACATTGGACGCGACCGATGGGTTCGTGGACGCGATAGACGGTCCGGAACTATTGAGCGAGATCGCACAGCTTAGAGAGAGCAGCTCGAGGCGCAGCGCGTGACGATTGACCGACTCCTGCAACAGTGATCCCCTGAGGCGCCGACAGCTCAGTATGGGGACGACGCAGGACTTGATTGGACCGCATGCACTAGTGGCAGCCAGCCGTCGCACAGCAGAATAGATGTGACGGGGTCACACAGCAACTTGCGCTTGAGGAAGCGTGTACACACGTGTGCGGCAACTTGTGTTGCAGGGAACGTGTTCACGTAGCCTGGACGTTGTGAAGACAACAGATCAGGTTCCAAACTAGTTCATTGAGTGGCTATCGTCCTGTAACATGCATGCCCAAGTATTCCAACACTAAATGCAAGATAGCTCACTAAGTACCGTGAGGTACACGCGACTCATTAAACAATGAGTCGCTGTCGTGCGTCTGATTGGACAGCGACCCCTGCTTGGTGTGTCCCACACCACAACAGTCCATGTCCAGGACCGGACATCCCGGATTGGTGTCCGCTTCACTAATTCATGTAACTGGTCACTTTGGCCCTGTTACATCACCCCCCCCACTCAGACCACGAACTCGACGCGTGGTGACGGATTTCGATCCGCTTGCACGTCTCGCGCGCTCGGTGACAGATCGTGATCTGCCAGTTCACCGAACACTAGTGCATGGTTGTTCGCGAGTGCGATTGCAGCTACGGGCACTTGGTCAACGTCGTCCTCGTGCCAGTCTTTTACTTCCGAAGACTGCGCACGAGTGGCACTCGTGCCATGACGACGACGACGATGACGAAGACCCCAGCGACGACGAAGAAGAGCGACAAGTCGCTGAGCAAGAGCTCTACTGCCTCGGCAGCGCGACGTAGCAAGCGCAGCGCGCGCTGCTGTCGCATCACCAAGCTACAAGAGCAAGGCGAAGAAAAAAGCGACGCGACGCATCTCCGACGCTGAGGAGGAGGACAGCGACGACGATCTTGTCTCCACGATGACACGGGCGATTGTGATCGGCGACCGCGTCATCAATGCGTCCGTGGCAACCGAGCACTTCACGGGCGTCAAGGACGTGCCGGGCTCGGAGCCACGCGACAGCAAGGCGTGCAAACGCAAGAGCGCGCCTATGCCCGTTGTCGTGCGTTTTGTGGAACGCGGTCCAGCGGCGACAGCAGTGGGTGCGAGTTCTGCAAAGAAGAAGGCCACGAAAGCTGCGGCCGCGGGTGCGAAAGCACCGGCTTCGATGAAGCGCTCGTCGTCAGGCAGAGCGAAGACCGCAGAAGACCCTTCGCGTGATGGCGCGGGTGCCGCGGGTGCGACGCTCGACACTGGCGACGAGGAAGAGAAGGCAGCCGTTCCGACGGTGACCACAGAAGGTCAAGCGCCTGGCGTCGACGCTTGCACAGCGGGTGCGCCGTCAGCGACGACCACAGAAGACCCTGAAGCGTTGGCGGCGGGTGCTGAGGATGCCTCAGCGACGACCGCAGAAGACCCAGAGGCGACGGCCACGGGTGCAGCGGGTGCATTGGATGATGCTGCTTCTCTTGAAGCTGCTTCTGACGAAGCGACTCGTTCTGGAGCGCCGAGCGACGATAACGTGTTGTCGAACGGCTCGCAGAGCTTGTGGGCTCCTCGCGAGAAAGTCGTGCGGCAGGCTTGTGCTGCGAGCGATCACGCCGGGTCGACTCGCTCCTCGAGCTTCTGCGCGTTCGAGGACTTCGAAGAGGACGCCTTCAACTACGACGAGAGCGACGACGACGAGTCTAGCGTCGTTGATGACGTGGTTGGCGAAGCTCCTCCCCCACCAACCCAGATTGCAAGCCACCAGGCAGTGCCGGTCAAGACCGAGCCTGCCACGACGCTGGCGTCAAACCCAGCGCCGACTGCGTTCTTTAGCCTCACCACGAGCGACGATGATGACGACGCTAGTGCCGATGGATCCGCTGCACGCAGCGAGCGTCGCGTCTCAGTCGCGACCGTGAAGCTCGAGGGGGGTGAAGTGCCCTCGTTGGCGCCGTTTCGTCCACCGACGACGCCAACGGCGGCTGCGAGCCTATCTCCAGCAGCCGCTAAACGACATCGTCATGATGTCCGTTCTCCGTTGCAGATCGCCGATGCTGAGCGCGAGCGCGACGTGGACTACGTCGTCCAGCGCCGTCGCAAGCTGCTGCAGCGCGAGTCCACGACTGTGCTCGAGTACCGCGACTACTTGAGCACGCTCAAGCGCAACAGCAGCGTGCAGCGCGAAGAGCGCATCTCGCTACGCCCGATCGTCGGCGTGCCGATCGTACTTAAGGACGGCGAGAGCCGTGAGGAGTACGAGGAGCGCTTTCGCGAGTGGTGCGACGTGAACCAACTCGCGCTCGGGAGATGAGCACGCGTGCGATCTCCAGCTCGTCAAAGAGCTGTGCAAGTGGCGCTTTGAGTTTGCTGGCTAGCGAGCCAGGCGACGCGTCACTGCCTCCATCGCAAGCGCGAGACGAGAGCGCGGTCTGCCACCTGTGGCGTACGCGACGGCCGCGGCGCAGAGTGCGGCAAGCGCTCCGGCTGGATGGCCGGCCAATCGTGATCGTGCCGGTCGTCCTTCGACTGCGGCGTCGAAGCGTTTGAGTGGCAACTCGTCACCCGGACGCGCGCCCGCGAAACGTCCTTCGCGTTACGGCCCCGCCGTAGGTCGAGCCGATACCCAGCCTACATCCGTCTCGACGGTGGCTGGAGCTGCTGGTCAAACTGGACGACCAAGCCTGGCACATCAGCCAGCAGTATTTCGCGGCTTTACCACGAGTTCTGCGAGTGCGGGTAGCCACACCACTTCACGAGAAGTTCTCGGCGTCGGCCAGAGCCTTGCTGCTTCAGCAGCGCTTCTCGAGCAGCTCACGTCATTTGTGAAGTCGTCGCTCGAGTCGCACGAGTACGAGATCGGGCGTTTGCGCTGGAGCTCGACTGCTGCTCTCCCAGCGCCGTCGTAATACCAACAGTACCGTGCACCGCACGAGCACTCGAGCTCGCGCCAGAGCGGGGACTGGTACCGATCGAACCATTACGATGGTCGATCTCGGTACTCGCCGCACGATCGTGATCGTGGACGCGGAAGTTCGCGAACCTGATCGTCGTGCCGGTAAGTCGCACTCGCCTCAGCGCTCGAACGTCTACTCGACGCAGCAATCGGACGACCAGCCGGCGCACTCGGCGCAGGGGGATCGAGACCGTGATGGAGTGCAGGCGGATCGTGATCCGGCTCACTTTGAGCATCCTTCGGCGGCCGATACGGCTTGAGCATCCTGACGTAGAATGTCAGATGCGTCTGCAGCTGCCGTCGGCAGCTGCAGAGTGCACGTCCATCCTCGGACATGCAGGACCTTGTACGGTCCAACGTAGCGAGGACGTAGCGTGTTTGTGCCGACACCTGACACGCGACCGAGTGGTAGGCTCTTTGCATTCTGTAGGACGAAGTTGCCCACATTGAATACATGTTTATTTGAACAACCACTTTTGTCCGCTTGTCTCTTTTGTGCGTCTTGTGCATCCGCCATAGCGTCTCGCACGCGACGCATGACAGCGATGCGCGCTGTCAGCAAGTCGTCCACTTGCCGTCGCACCGTCGCTGGTGGGACACTCGCCAAGCAAGTCTCAATGTCGCCTTGGCGCCCGCGACCTTGACACATGAGCGTCAAAGGTATGCGCGGCGCGCGCAAGGAGTTCACATAGATCGGCGTGAAGCCGGTCGATGCGTGAACTGCGTTGTTGATGGAAAGCTCAACCAACACGAGCATATCACTCCAACGTGTTGGATACTCAGCAGCAACGATGCGCTAAATGTCTTCGACAGCGCGATTCGCGCGTTCCGTCTGACCATCGGTCTGCGGATGATCCGCTGTGGACATGCTCAGCCTCGTGCCAAGCAAGTCGAACAGCGCGCGCCACACCTGCGAGGTGAAGCGCGAATCGCGATCCGAGACAGTGTCTCTGGCAGACCATGGTGTCGGAACACCGTATCCAAGAGGATACGCGCAGTGTCAGTCGCGCTGACCTGCTCGCGTACTGACGCAAGCCTTACCATCTTGGACAGATGGCACACAAAGACCACCACGCCGGTGCGTCCTTGTTTATCCTTTGGGTATCCAAAGACAAAGTCCATGGACACCAACCGCCAACAGTCGGCTGGCACAGGCAGGCTCTGCAGCGGAGCTGCGCCGTGTAGCGAGGTCTTCACTCGCTGACAGACCTCGCACGTCTTGACGTACTTGGCGACCCACTTGCACATGTGGGGCCACCAAAACCCATCGCTCACGAGCGCATAGGTTTTCTCACGACCGAGGTGTCCGTTCACCACCGTGTCGTGCGCCTCAAACAGCACCTTGTGCTTGAGGTCATCGTCATGAGGCACGACCACGCGTGGTTGATCCTCCTTCCCGACCCGGAAGTACAGGATCCCGTCTTGCACCGAGTAGCGATGCAGACGCAAGCGCACTCGTGCAGGCAGCTTCTCGGTCGCACTTCGCACGCACTCTGGCCGTCCGAGAAGAGGCGCAGGGGCTGCGCGCATGCTTCATCATGCTTGTACGCTGCCCGAACTTGTTCGAGCAGCGAGCTCTCGAGCGAGACGACATGGGCAAGCTCATAGTCTGGTCGCCTCGGGAGCGCGTCCACGAAGACGCTCAAGCGTCCCGGCTTGTACTCGACCTTGAAGTTGTATTCCACAAAGAATGACAACCAGTGCGCCATGCGCTGCGACAAGTGCGGGGAGCTTGTCGCTGTCCTCAAGGACGCATGATCCGTGTAGATCACGAACGGTTCCGAGCCAAGAAGATGGACTCGGAACTTGACAAGAGCAAGAGAAGAAGATGGACTCGGAACTTGACAAGAGCGTACTTCATCGCAAGTAGCTCCTTGTCGTGAACTGAATAGTTCTTCTCGGCGGTCTTCAGCTGCCGAGACTGGAAGGCAATGACACGATTACGATCGTCGTCATCCTTCTGCATCAGCGCGCAGTCGATGGCGAAGTCCGAAGCGTCACAAACCACGGAGAACGGCTTCTTCGGGTCTAGGAGTGCCAACATCGGCGCTCGCATCAGAATCTCCTTGGCCTTCGCGAAGGCGGCTTCATGGACCTCAGTCCAAAGCCATTCCACGTTCTTCTTGAGCAAGTCGGACAGTGGACGGACCATGTCCGCGTAGCGGTGGCTGTACCTGTGAAGGTAGTTGGCCAAGCCAAGCTACTTGCGCAAGTCCTTCTGACTGCGCGGTGAAGGCCAATCCACGATCACCTTCACCTTGCTCGGATCGGCGCGTACGCCGTTCCAACCGACAAAGCATCCGAGGAACGAGATCTCCGTTGCTCCGAAGCTGCATTTGTTGACGTTCGCATAGAGCTTGTTGGCTCTCATGCAAGCGAGCACCTCTCGCAGGTGCTCCACGTACTTCTGCACGTCCGATGCACCATCTTCGGCCATGGTATGGACGAAGATGTCATCGAAGTACGTCTGCGCAAACTTCCTCATTGGACGGAAGAGTTAGGTGACGAGGCAATTGAACGTCGCTGGAGCGTTCGAGAGCCCCTGTGGCATCACGGAACACTCCCACAGCATGCCTTTCGGCGTGCTGACCGCCGTCAGCGGAACGTCCGACTCGCGCATGAGGATCTGGTAGAAGCCGTCCGTGAGGTCTATCCCACTGAAGATCGTGCTGCCAGACATGGTGTCGAGAACCATGTCTTTGCGTGGGATCGGCGTCTGCGCCAAGATCGTCGCATCGTTGAGCTTGTTGAACGCGTGCACAATGCGCCAGCCTCCGGTCGCCTTCTTCACGCAGAACGTTGGACTCGAGTGCGGCGACGTCGATTCGCGTACATGCCCGGCGGCTCGCCGGCCTTCGAAGAACGAGTCGATCGCTTCGACTTGGTCGCGCGGCAGCGGCCACTGCCGCGTCACGCAGTACTTTGTTCCAGGCACGAGGTCGATCTCGTGGCGTACGCCCCTGTCCGCCGGGAGCACCGGCGGGATCTTGTCGGGGAAAATGTCGGAGAACTCGCGGGCGAGGTCCAAGACTGGGTTCCCAGATGCTTCGAGCTCGTCCCACGACTGCGCAGCGTAGCGTTCTTCTCGAGCGGACTTCGGCTCTGCTCCAGCAGGGCGCTCGCTGCCAACGAGCGCCGGATCCGCTGGGTCGACCACGACGGCGCAAAGCTGCTCGACACGACCGAGTTTGATCTCGCTGAGCATGTTCTTCCAAGACATCACAGGCAGCCGAGTGAGGTCGGCTGCTTCGCGAGGCGGACTCGTGATCTTCATGTCGTGGCGCGGCGGGCCGTGACCAGTCATGTTGATGACGTGGATCGTGTCATACGTCGGCGCCGGCGCAGAGGGCCAAGCCGGTGCGCGTGGGTGACTCTCTTGGGGTAGCGGAACTGGAGCGCGAGACACTGCTCGCGCTTTACCGGCTTCTGCACGATCGGACGCCGTTCTGCTTCTCGCCGCAGATGCCGCTGCCTTCCTGCGGCTCACAGTGACCCACTCGCCATCGGCGTTCGCTTGTCGCGTCGGCGTGGCGCACGGTGCTTTGCAACAAACCGAGCATGAAGGGCCATCGCTCTCTTCATGCGGGTTGAGCGTCGTGGAGTCGGGGTCCACGACTGTCACGTGCGGCCAGGCGCTTGCGCTGTCGCTCAAGTGGGCGAGAACACCGCCGATGTCGATGTCGCGCGGCTTCACTGTGCGACTCAGCCAGTCGATGTCAGGCCGGTGGCGTGCAAGCCACGGCATTCCAAAGATGCAGTCAAACGAGCCGCCAAGATCGACAACGAGGAACGCGTCGCTGCTCTTGAATCCGTCGAACTCGTACTGGAACTCAACCGAGCGCCGCGGCAGCGACCGCGGTTCGCCGTCTGCGAACTTGACGATCATTGCGCCTAGTTGCTCGCGGGCGCGCACCCGCGAGGGCAGGAGTTGCAAAGTCTCGGCTCGTACAAAGTTGTTCGTCGCGCCTGAATCGACAAGGGCGCGAAGGGATCGCTTCGCGCCGGCGACGTGCAAGCTGAGTACGATCAGCCGCTTGTCGCTGCTTGAGGTGGTGGCAAAGAGCTGCGCATGAAGCGCAGCGTCGGAGGGGCTAGCGGAACGTGACGCCACCGGAGGCACGTTTCGCTCGATGAGCCCAGTAGGTCGCCCTGCACCTACTGGGTGCCCGCGTTTTTGCATGCGCGGGCTGCTCGGTCTCGTCTTGAACCTCAACAGTAGCAAGTACTGAAGCTGGCGCGCGGCACACTGCCGCGCGATGGCCGACCTTGCGGCAGCGGAAGCAGATGAGCTGCTTGTTGTCACGGGAGTGTTCTCCGTGACGTAGCTCGCACGAGGTCTTACGAGGAAGCGATGGGTGAAGCGCAGAGGAACTGCGCTGAACTCGGTATTTTCAACTCTGAGGTTTTTGTATTGAGATCATGCATAGTGATGAAAGTGAGGGAGCTAACCTAATTAGTGAGCCCTCTGATGGGACGACCATGGTCGTCAGAAATCAGGTTAGGCCACTAAATGGGAGTCTGCTGTGCTCCTTCGTACCTAGCACAGCAGCCCCGTTACACCATCCCCCACACAAGCTTGCTGACACGCAAGCGAAAGAAGGCAAATGCACACAAAAGCAAAGCACACAACGCACACGCGTGGCGCGACGCAGCAAGCAAGAAGAGCAACGAACACGAAGACCATGCAGCACGGCACTGAGAGCCGCGCTATCTGCAAGACCTGCGACCAGCCGATGCCGAGCGCGAGCGTGATCGCAGCGACGACGACATACGCCGATGCGCTTCGCCGGCTGTCGCTGTACGACTGCAGCGGCGTGCGGGACTCGCCAGGCGACGAGGCACTCGCCGACATGTGGCGTCGATGGCGCCAGTCGCGCGGCAAGCCGATCACGACGACCGGCAACGTGACGAAGGAGGCGCTTGACGAGTCGTGGACGCGCTTCGTTGCACGCTGGAACCTCGAGCCAAACATGGCGCTCGAGCTCGAGCGCCGCGATGTGCAGCACGAGCGCTACCATCTGGGCGACCTCGCCGAGCGCGTGTGCTCGGCGTCGTGGGACGCAGACCGGCCGTGTTGCTTCGTTCACGTCGTGGCGTACTGTCGCATCTGCAACAACCGCGAGAAGCCGACGCTCGCGCAGTGGGAGGCGATGCTCGCCGAGTATCCGCTTGACGAAGACGAGAAGGCTCTCCTCGCCAGGTATCGACGCGCTCTCGCGGCGAACCGCGCTGCGCGCGGTGATCGCCGCGCCGTCTCGCCTTCACGTCGCTCGCCCGCGCGCGCTCTCGCTCTCGTTCTCGCGGCCGTGCCCGCTCGCGGTCACCGTCTTGTCGCGCGCCGAGCGCGCGTTCTTTGTCTCGAGGGCGCAGCCCGCGCGCTCCCCCCAGCGCGCGTGGGAAGGCGACGCGCGCTTTGCGCGCTCGCAGGACCGGCATGTGGCGTGGCAAGAGCCGAGACGATCGCGTTCACGCTCTCGGTCGCGTGGTCGCGCGCGCGCGCCGTCGCCTTGGCGCGAGCAGCGGCCTCGTACGCCGTCACCAAGTCGCGGACATCTTCAAGGAGCGTGGCGCGAGGCTCCCACAAGTCATTGGACTGATCGAAGCCAAGCCAGCGAACGCGATACTCGCGCGTTTCCGGAACACCGTGACGGCCGTGGTGACTGGCACCATGACAGTCGCGGTGACTGGCACCGCGACGACCGGGGTCGCGGTGATCAAGCAGGCGATCGACGATCCAGCGCGGATGACCCGCGCTGTCGACAAGAGGCGGCGGACCGTCGCGGCGGAACGTGGCGCGACGAGACGACGGTCGCGCCTGCGCCTGATCGGCTGGATATGGTGTCGCACGACACGGATGTGGCTCTGAGCCGCGCCGATGACGCGATTGCGGAGGCGGATCGACTCGACCAAGAGGTTGCTGCGCTTCGAGCGCAGCTGGCGAAGGTGGTCCAGGCAAACGAGGCTCTTCGCGCGGACAATCAGGCGTTCCGCGCGGGTCAGACGCCGCCAAGCGCTTTGACGAAGCCGCGTCCTCGTCACGTCGGGTCGCGCTTCGAGCCTGGCGAGGCAGCTCGTCCGTCGGAACCGTAGCAGCAACATAGCGCTTTAAGCGCCCGACATAAAAAGTCGGGTGCACTTTCAATGCACTTGGCATGTCGAGTGTGTACGCCTCGCCTTTGCATCGTACGATCGTGAACGGACCGATGAAGCGCGGCGCGAGTTTGGTCGCGCCAAGGTTCGTGACAGAACCAGGTGCAATGCCGGACGCCGATAACAAAACACGGTCACCGACCGCGAACTTCTCGAAGTTCTTGCGCCCGCGCTGGTCGGCTGCTGTTTTCTGCCGATCGACTGCTGCAGCGATCGCATCGCGCACAAAGCGAGCGACCGACTCGCGCTTTTGAACGAACTCGAGCACACGATCCTCGCCAATCGCAGGTGGAGGCGCGGATGGTTTGTCCGCGCCAGCGCGTGTGGTGATGGCGATAGCGCGTCGCGACGGCGCGATGAGAGCCGCATTAACCCAAGCTGTCGCCTCGTTTGGCGTCATTGCAACAGCGCAGTGTGACGACCGGTCATCGCTCGAAGCTGTCTCTGTCGCGCAAGGAAGACCGCCGCACGATACCGATGCGCTCGGTGTCCCTCCCCCCTCAAGAGAGCTGCTGTCGTCAAAGCCAAGAACCGCGGGAACGCGCGGGTGACGCGCGTTGTTGATGAAGAACGGCGTGTGACCGGTCGACTCGTGCACCGCGTTGTTGATCGCGAACTCGACCATCGGCAACAGCGCGCTCCACGACGTGTGTGACGTCGCGTAACTGCGTAGCACGTCCTCGACGACTCGATTGACGCGCTCCGTCTGCCCGTCGGTCTCCGGGTGCGACGCGGTCGACATGAGCAACCGCGTCCCGAGTAGTTGGAAGAGGCGGTCCCAGAACGCTGCCGTGAAGCGCGGGTCACGGTCAGAGACGATCGACGTCGGCATGCCGTGGTGCCGATACACCATGTCGAGGAAGAGCTCAGCTGTCTCCTGCGCGGTGATGCCGACCGCAACCGGCGCGAGGTGTGCCATCTTACTAAAGCGGTCGACAACCACGAAGACGCCTGTGCGACCAGCGTGATCCCGAGGCAGCCCGAAGATGAAGTCCATGCTCACGGATCGCCAAGCATCCGCGGCGATTGGGAGAGGCTGCAACGGGGCTTGCGACAACTGCGAGGGCTTCACGCGCTGGCACGTCTCGCACGACCGGACCCACTTGCGCACCCACTTGTACATGTGCGGCCAGTAAAAGTCGCGCGCAAGAGCGAGATACGTCTTCTCGCGGCCAAGATGGCCGCCAGACGCAGCGTCGTGGTACTCGTGCAAGATGCGAGCGCGCAAGTCGTCGTCGAGTGGCACGACGACTCGAGGGCTGTCGAAGCGGTCGATCTGGTACTTGAGCAAGTCGCCGGAAACCGAGAAGCGCGGCGCCTGGCTCCGCGCTGAAGGAGCAAGAAGCTGCAGCGTCGATTTGGACGGTTCTTGGCAGTGCCTGAGCATGGCGGCGCACGACGGGTCGCGGGAGTACGCCGCAACGATCTCGTCTCGCAGCGGGCTCACAGCAGTTGACGCCGTCGCGCTTATGCCGAGCGCGACACACGCATTGCACTCGTCGTCATCGTCATCGTCAGCGCCGTGGCGCGGCGAATTGGGTCGCGGGTCGTAGTCCGGACGCCGCGACAACGCGTCAGCGATGATGTTCGTCGATCCGGGCTTGTAGAAGACGACGAAGTTGTACTCGGCGAAGAACGACAGCCAGCGCGCCATGCGCTGGCTCAAGTGCGGCGACTTCGTCGCGGTACGGAGTGACGCATGGTCGGTGTAGATTGCGAACGTCTGCTCGCCCAGCAGATACACGCGAAACTTCACCAACGCGTAGCGCATCGCGAGCAGCTCCTTGTCGTGCACAGGGTAGTTGCGCTCCGCGGGCTTCAGCTGCCGCGACTGGAAGCTGATGACGCGCTCTCGTCCCTCAGCGTCATGCTGCATGAGCGCGCAGCCGATCGCGAAGTCGCTCGCGTCGCAAACGACGTGGAACTCCTTCGTGTGATCCGCCAGTGCAAGTACCGGCGCGGAGGAGAGCCGCGTCTTGATGTCATCAAACGCTGTCTGGTGCTCGCGACGCCACACCCACGTGGCGTCTTTCTTCAACAACTGCGAGAGCGGGAAGATCGCGGACGCGAAGTCTTTCGCGTAGTGGTGAAGGTAGTTCGCAAGCCCAAGCCACTGCCGGAGCTCCTTTTGGTCGCGAGGTACCGGCCACGCGACGATCGACGCAACTTTCTCAGGATCAGCGCGGACACCTTCCGCGCTCACGTAGCTGCCGAGCACCGGGATCTCGGGAGCGCAGAAGATGCACTTCTTCAAGTTCGCGTACAGCTTGTTCTCGCGCATGGCTTCGAACACCTTGCGCAAGTACCCGAGATGGACATCCAGATCTGTCGCGCCCTCGGTGGCGCGACTGTGCACGAAGATGTCGTCAAAGTAGCTTGGGGCAAAGTCGCGCAGCGGGCGAAGCACGTGCGACACCATGCGGTTGAACGTGGTAGGGGCGTTTTTCAGCCCTTGCGGCATCACCAGCCACTCCCATAGCATGCCGCTGGGAGTACTGACCGCCGTCAGCGGAACGTCCGACTCGCGCATGAGGATCTGGTAGAAGCCGTCGGTCAAGTCGATGGCGCTGAAGGTCGTGCTGCCAGACATGGTGTCGAGAACCATGTCTTTGCGTGGGATCGGCGTCTGCGCCAAGATCGTCGCATCGTTGAGCTTGTTGAACGCGTGCACAATGCGCCAGCCTCCGGTCGCCTTCTTCACGCAGAACGTTGGACTCGAGTGCGGCGACGTCGATTCGCGTACATGCCCGGCGGCTCGCCGGCCTTCGAAGAACGAGTCGATCGCTTCGACTTGGTCGCGCGGCAGCGGCCACTGCCGCGTCACGCAGTACTTTGTTCCAGGCACGAGGTCGATCTCGTGGCGTACGCCCCTGTCCGCCGGGAGCACCGGCGGGATCTTGTCGGGGAAAATGTCGGAGAACTCGCGGGCGAGGTCCAAGACTGGGTTCCCAGATGCTTCGAGCTCGTCCCACGACTGCGCAGCGTAGCGTTCTTCTCGAGCGGACTTCGGCTCTGCTCCAGCAGGGCGCTCGCTGCCAACGAGCGCCGGATCCGCTGGGTCGACCACGACGGCGCAAAGCTGCTCGACACGACCGAGTTTGATCTCGCTGAGCATGTTCTTCCAAGACATCACAGGCAGCCGAGTGAGGTCGGCTGCTTCGCGAGGCGGACTCGTGATCTTCATGTCGTGGCGCGGCGGGCCGTGACCAGTCATGTTGATGACGTGGATCGTGTCATACGTCGGCGCCGGCGCAGAGGGCCAAGCCGGTGCGCGTGGGTGACTCTCTTGGGGTAGCGGAACTGGAGCGCGAGACACTGCTCGCGCTTTACCGGCTTCTGCACGATCGGACGCCGTTCTGCTTCTCGCCGCAGATGCCGCTGCCTTCCTGCGGCTCACAGTGACCCACTCGCCATCGGCGTTCGCTTGTCGCGTCGGCGTGGCGCACGGTGCTTTGCAACAAACCGAGCATGAAGGGCCATCGCTCTCTTCATGCGGGTTGAGCGTCGTGGAGTCGGGGTCCACGACTGTCACGTGCGGCCAGGCGCTTGCGCTGTCGCTCAAGTGGGCGAGAACACCGCCGATGTCGATGTCGCGCGGCTTCACTGTGCGACTCAGCCAGTCGATGTCAGGCCGGTGGCGTGCAAGCCACGGCATTCCAAAGATGCAGTCAAACGAGCCGCCAAGATCGACAACGAGGAACGCGTCGCTGCTCTTGAATCCGTCGAACTCGTACTGGAACTCAACCGAGCGCCGCGGCAGCGACCGCGGTTCGCCGTCTGCGAACTTGACGATCATTGCGCCTAGTTGCTCGCGGGCGCGCACCCGCGAGGGCAGGAGTTGCAAAGTCTCGGCTCGTACAAAGTTGTTCGTCGCGCCTGAATCGACAAGGGCGCGAAGGGATCGCTTCGCGCCGGCGACGTGCAAGCTGAGTACGATCAGCCGCTTGTCGCTGCTTGAGGTGGTGGCAAAGAGCTGCGCATGAAGCGCAGCGTCGGAGGGGCTAGCGGAACGTGACGCCACCGGAGGCACGTTTCGCTCGATGAGCCCAGTAGGTCGCCCTGCACCTACTGGGTGCCCGCGTTTTTGCATGCGCGGGCTGCTCGGTCTCGTCTTGAACCTCAACAGTAGCAAGTACTGAAGCTGGCGCGCGGCACACTGCCGCGCGATGGCCGACCTTGCGGCAGCGGAAGCAGATGAGCTGCTTGTTGTCACGGGAGTGTTCTCCGTGACGTAGCTCGCACGAGGTCTTACGAGGAAGCGATGGGTGAAGCGCAGAGGAACTGCGCTGAACTCGGTATTTTCAACTCTGAGGTTTTTGTATTGAGATCATGCATAGTGATGAAAGTGAGGGAGCTAACCTAATTAGTGAGCCCTCTGATGGGACGACCATGGTCGTCAGAAATCAGGTTAGGCCACTAAATGGGAGTCTGCTGTGCTCCTTCGTACCTAGCACAGCAGCCCCGTTACACTCGTCGTCATCGTCACGCTCGATGCGATCATCGCACGCGAAGCTGTTTTCGCACTCAATGCTGTCGTCGCAGTCGTCGCGATCGTCGCTGCGTTTGTAACAACCGCCATCCTTCTCGTGGTCGTCGCGGTGCGCATCGAGCTCTTCGCAGCGGTCGTTGTAGTCGCTGCGGTCGCTGCCATCGTCGCGCTCACCGCCGTCGACTTCGTCGCCATCATCTCTGTCACTGCGACCGTCGTCCTTGTCGCCATCGCCGCTGGCGAAGATCTGCCGGCGGCTGCGCTTCTTGCCGGGGCGCCGCATGTGGATGCGAGCACTCGGTCGATCACGCCCGCAGTCCCAGAACTCGTGCCATTTCTGGAAGCACGTCGTATCGTCACCAAACGCGATATGACGCGCGATGTTGCACAAGTAGAGCCTAGAACGCACAATCATGCTCGTTAGTACGTGCCAACTCATGCCCAACACACACTACGCTTGATCGCTCACCTCGCTGGTCCGTCGGAGCATGTGCCGCAATAGTACTTCGATGAGTGGCGCGCGAGCGAGGCTCAGGTGCTTGTGCGCTGCCTGCGGGGGCACCATCACCAGCACTGGCCAAAGCGGTTGCCGTGACAGCATTAGCACCATCGGCGCTGGCATCGTCCGCGCGAGCAGCGTCGTTGGCGACAGCTGGAGCGCTCCGCTTCTTCTTCTTTTGCAGTGCCTTCATAATCGAGCAGACTTTGCACGCGCGGTGCCGCCGCTTCTTCGTGCCGTCTCGCGTCACGTACACGTCCGGATTCTCGAGCATTGGATGACCACTGATGATACCACGTGGTACTGGTGCTCTGCGAGGTGAAGGGCCTCTGGTCGGCGACAGCAAGTCGTCCTGTAGCAGTACCATGTTGATCCTAAGTCAACATACGCAGGCACATGTTGATTGTAACGGGGCTGCTGTGCTAGGTACGAAGGAGCACAGCAGACTCCCATTTAGTGGCCTAACCTGATTTCTGACGACCATGGTCGTCCCATCAGAGGGCTCACTAATTAGGTTAGCTCCCTCACTTTCATCACTATGCATGATCTCAATACAAAAACCTCAGAGTTGAAAATACCGAGTTCAGCGCAGTTCCTCTGCGCTTCACCCATCGCTTCCTCGTAAGACCTCGTGCGAGCTACGTCACGGAGAACACTCCCGTGACAACAAGCAGCTCATCTGCTTCCGCTGCCGCAAGGTCGGCCATCGCGCGGCAGTGTGCCGCGCGCCAGCTTCAGTACTTGCTACTGTTGAGGTTCAAGACGAGACCGAGCAGCCCGCGCATGCAAAAACGCGGGCACCCAGTAGGTGCAGGGCGACCTACTGGGCTCATCGAGCGAAACGTGCCTCCGGTGGCGTCACGTTCCGCTAGCCCCTCCGACGCTGCGCTTCATGCGCAGCTCTTTGCCACCACCTCAAGCAGCGACAAGCGGCTGATCGTACTCAGCTTGCACGTCGCCGGCGCGAAGCGATCCCTTCGCGCCCTTGTCGATTCAGGCGCGACGAACAACTTTGTACGAGCCGAGACTTTGCAACTCCTGCCCTCGCGGGTGCGCGCCCGCGAGCAACTAGGCGCAATGATCGTCAAGTTCGCAGACGGCGAACCGCGGTCGCTGCCGCGGCGCTCGGTTGAGTTCCAGTACGAGTTCGACGGATTCAA
Source organism: Pythium guiyangense (assembly GCA_003730235.1). Lineage (NCBI taxonomy): Eukaryota > Oomycota > Peronosporomycetes > Pythiales > Pythiaceae > Pythium > Pythium guiyangense. The sequence goes on from QXDM01000001.1 coordinate 67,940, forward strand.
GAGCAGCGACGCGTTCCTCGTTGTCGATCTTGGCGGCTCGTTTGACTGCATCTTTGGAATGCCGTGGCTTGCACGCCACCGGCCTGACATCGACTGGCTGAGTCGCACAGTGAAGCCGCGCGACATCGACATCGGCGGTGTTCTCGCCCACTTGAGCGACAGCGCAAGCGCCTGGCCGCACGTGACAGTCGTGGACCCCGACTCCACGACGCTCAACCCGCATGAAGAGAGCGATGGCCCTTCATGCTCGGTTTGTTGCAAAGCACCGTGCGCCACGCCGACGCGACAAGCGAACGCCGATGGCGAGTGGGTCACTGTGAGCCGCAGGAAGGCAGCGGCATCTGCGGCGAGAAGCAGAACGGCGTCCGATCGTGCAGAAGCCGGTAAAGCGCGAGCAGTGTCTCGCGCTCCAGTTCCGCTACCCCAAGAGAGTCACCCACGCGCACCGGCTTGGCCCTCTGCGCCGGCGCCGACGTATGACACGATCCACGTCATCAACATGACTGGTCACGGCCCGCCGCGCCACGACATGAAGATCACGAGTCCGCCTCGCGAAGCAGCCGACCTCACTCGGCTGCCTGTGATGTCTTGGAAGAACATGCTCAGCGAGATCAAACTCGGTCGTGTCGAGCAGCTTTGCGCCGTCGTGGTCGACCCAGCGGATCCGGCGCTCGTTGGCAGCGAGCGCCCTGCTGGAGCAGAGCCGAAGTCCGCTCGAGAAGAACGCTACGCTGCGCAGTCGTGGGACGAGCTCGAAGCATCTGGGAACCCAGTCTTGGACCTCGCCCGCGAGTTCTCCGACATTTTCCCCGACAAGATCCCGCCGGTGCTCCCGGCGGACAGGGGCGTACGCCACGAGATCGACCTCGTGCCTGGAACAAAGTACTGCGTGACGCGGCAGTGGCCGCTGCCGCGCGACCAAGTCGAAGCGATCGACTCGTTCTTCGAAGGCCGGCGAGCCGCCGGGCATGTACGCGAATCGACGTCGCCGCACTCGAGTCCAACGTTCTGCGTGAAGAAGGCGACCGGAGGCTGGCGCATTGTGCACGCGTTCAACAAGCTCAACGATGCGACGATCTTGGCGCAGACGCCGATCCCACGCAAAGACATGGTTCTCGACACCATGTCTGGCAGCACGACCTTCAGCGCCATCGACTTGACCGACGGCTTCTACCAGATCCTCATGCGCGAGTCGGACGTTCCGCTGACGGCGGTCAGTACTCCCAGCGGCATGCTATGGGAGTGGCTGGTGATGCCGCAAGGGCTGAAAAACGCCCCTACCACGTTCAACCGCATGGTGTCGCACGTGCTTCGCCCGCTGCGCGACTTTGCCCCAAGCTACTTTGACGACATCTTCGTGCACAGTCGCGCCACCGAGGGCGCGACAGATCTGGATGTCCATCTCGGGTACTTGCGCAAGGTGTTCGAAGCCATGCGCGAGAACAAGCTGTACGCGAACTTGAAGAAGTGCATCTTCTGCGCTCCCGAGATCCCGGTGCTCGGCAGCTACGTGAGCGCGGAAGGTGTCCGCGCTGATCCTGAGAAAGTTGCGTCGATCGTCGCGTGGCCGGTACCTCGCGACCAAAAGGAGCTCCGGCAGTGGCTTGGGCTTGCGAACTACCTTCACCACTACGCGAAAGACTTCGCGTCCGCGATCTTCCCGCTCTCGCAGTTGTTGAAGAAAGACGCCACGTGGGTGTGGCGTCGCGAGCACCAGACAGCGTTTGATGACATCAAGACGCGGCTCTCCTCCGCGCCGGTACTTGCACTGGCGGATCACACGAAGGAGTTCCACGTCGTTTGCGACGCGAGCGACTTCGCGATCGGCTGCGCGCTCATGCAGCATGACGCTGAGGGACGAGAGCGCGTCATCAGCTTCCAGTCGCGGCAGCTGAAGCCCGCGGAGCGCAACTACCCTGTGCACGACAAGGAGCTGCTCGCGATGCGCTACGCGTTGGTGAAGTTTCGCGTGTATCTGCTGGGCGAGCAGACGTTCGCAATCTACACCGACCATGCGTCACTCCGTACCGCGACGAAGTCGCCGCACTTGAGCCAGCGCATGGCGCGCTGGCTGTCGTTCTTCGCCGAGTACAACTTCGTCGTCTTCTACAAGCCCGGATCGACGAACATCATCGCTGACGCGTTGTCGCGGCGTCCGGACTACGACCCGCGACCCAATTCGCCGCGCCACGGCGCTGACGATGACGATGACGACGAGTGCAATGCGTGTGTCGCGCTCGGCATAAGCGCGACGGCGTCAACTGCTGTGAGCCCGCTGCGAGACGAGATCGTTGCGGCGTACTCCCGCGACCCGTCGTGCGCCGCCATGCTCAGGCACTGCCAAGAACCGTCCAAATCGACGCTGCAGCTTCTTGCTCCTTCAGCGCGGAGCCAGGCGCCGCGCTTCTCGGTTTCCGGCGACTTGCTCAAGTACCAGATCGACCGCTTCGACAGCCCTCGAGTCGTCGTGCCACTCGACGACGACTTGCGCGCTCGCATCTTGCACGAGTACCACGACGCTGCGTCTGGCGGCCATCTTGGCCGCGAGAAGACGTATCTCGCTCTTGCGCGCGACTTTTACTGGCCGCACATGTACAAGTGGGTGCGCAAGTGGGTCCGGTCGTGCGAGACGTGCCAGCGCGTGAAGCCCTCGCAGTTGTCGCAAGCCCCGTTGCAGCCTCTCCCAATCGCCGCGGATGCTTGGCGATCCGTGAGCATGGACTTCATCTTCGGGCTGCCTCGGGATCACGCTGGTCGCACAGGCGTCTTCGTGGTTGTCGACCGCTTTAGTAAGATGGCACACCTCGCGCCGGTTGCGGTCGGCATCACCGCGCAGGAGACAGCTGAGCTCTTCCTCGACATGGTGTATCGGCACCACGGCATGCCGACGTCGATCGTCTCTGACCGTGACCCGCGCTTCACGGCAGCGTTCTGGGACCGCCTCTTCCAACTACTCGGGACGCGGTTGCTCATGTCGACCGCGTCGCACCCGGAGACCGACGGGCAGACGGAGCGCGTCAATCGAGTCGTCGAGGACGTGCTACGCAGTTACGCGACGTCACACACGTCGTGGAGCGCGCTGTTGCCGATGGTCGAGTTCGCGATCAACAACGCGGTGCACGAGTCGACCGGTCACACGCCGTTCTTCATCAACAACGCGCGTCACCCGCGCGTTCCCGCGGTTCTTGGCTTTGACGACAGCAGCTCTCTTGAGGGGGGAGGGACACCGAGCGCATCGGTATCGTGCGGCGGTCTTCCTTGCGCGACAGAGACAGCTTCGAGCGATGACCGGTCGTCACACTGCGCTGTTGCAATGACGCCAAACGAGGCGACAGCTTGGGTTAATGCGGCTCTCATCGCGCCGTCGCGACGCGCTATCGCCATCACCACACGCGCTGGCGCGGACAAACCATCCGCGCCTCCACCTGCGATTGGCGAGGATCGTGTGCTCGAGTTCGTTCAAAAGCGCGAGTCGGTCGCTCGCTTTGTGCGCGATGCGATCGCTGCAGCAGTCGATCGGCAGAAAACAGCAGCCGACCAGCGCGGGCGCAAGAACTTCGAGAAGTTCGCGGTCGGTGACCGTGTTTTGTTATCGGCGTCCGGCATTGCACCTGGTTCTGTCACGAACCTTGGCGCGACCAAACTCGCGCCGCGCTTCATCGGTCCGTTCACGATCGTACGATGCAAAGGCGAGGCGTACACACTCGACATGCCAAGTGCATTGAAAGTGCACCCGACTTTTTATGTCGGGCGCTTAAAGCGCTATGTTGCTGCTACGGTTCCGACGGACGAGCTGCCTCGCCAGGCTCGAAGCGCGACCCGACGTGACGAGGACGCGGCTTCGTCAAAGCGCTTGGCGGCGTCTGACCCGCGCGGAACGCCTGATTGTCCGCGCGAAGAGCCTCGTTTGCCTGGACCACCTTCGCCAGCTGCGCTCGAAGCGCAGCAACCTCTTGGTCGAGTCGATCCGCCTCCGCAATCGCGTCATCGGCGCGGCTCAGAGCCACATCCGTGTCGTGCGACACCATCTCCAGCCGATCAGGCGCAGGCGCGACCGTCGTCTCGTCGCGCCACGTTCCGCCGCGACGGTCCGCCGCCTCTTGTCGACAGCGCGGGTCATCCGCGCTGGATCGTCGATCGCCTGCTTGATCACCGCGACCCCGGTCGTCGCGGTGCCAGTCACCGCGACTGTCATGGTGCCAGTCACCACGGCCGTCACGGTGTTCCGGAAACGCGCGAGTATCGCGTTCGCTGGCTTGGCTTCGATCAGTCCAATGACTCGTGGGAGCCTCGCGCCACGCTCCTTGAAGATGTCCGCGACTTGGTGACGGCGTACGAGGCCGCTGCTCGCGCCAAGGCGACGGCGCGCGCGCGCGACCACGCGACCGAGAGCGTGAACGCGATCGTCTCGGCTCTTGCCACGCCACATGCCGGTCCTGCGAGCGCGCAAAGCGCGCGTCGCCTTCCCACGCGCGCTGGGGGGAGCGCGCGGGCTGCGCCCTCGAGACAAAGAACGCGCGCTCGGCGCGCGACAAGACGGTGACCGCGAGCGGGCACGGCCGCGAGAACGAGAGCGAGAGCGCGCGCGGGCGAGCGACGTGAAGGCGAGACGGCGCGGCGATCACCGCGCGCAGCGCGGTTCGCCGCGAGAGCGCGTCGATACCTGGCGAGGAGAGCCTTCTCGTCTTCGTCAAGCGGATACTCGGCGAGCATCGCCTCCCACTGCGCGAGCGTCGGCTTCTCGCGGTTGTTGCAGATGCGACAGTACGCCACGACGTGAACGAAGCAACACGGCCGGTCTGCGTCCCACGACGCCGAGCACACGCGCTCGGCGAGGTCGCCCAGATGGTAGCGCTCGTGCTGCACATCGCGGCGCTCGAGCTCGAGCGCCATGTTTGGCTCGAGGTTCCAGCGTGCAACGAAGCGCGTCCACGACTCGTCAAGCGCCTCCTTCGTCACGTTGCCGGTCGTCGTGATCGGCTTGCCGCGCGACTGGCGCCATCGACGCCACATGTCGGCGAGTGCCTCGTCGCCTGGCGAGTCCCGCACGCCGCTGCAGTCGTACAGCGACAGCCGGCGAAGCGCATCGGCGTATGTCGTCGTCGCTGCGATCACGCTCGCGCTCGGCATCGGCTGGTCGCAGGTCTTGCAGATAGCGCGGCTCTCAGTGCCGTGCTGCATGGTCTTCGTGTTCGTTGCTCTTCTTGCTTGCTGCGTCGCGCCACGCGTGTGCGTTGTGTGCTTTGCTTTTGTGTGCATTTGCCTTCTTTCGCTTGCGTGTCAGCAAGCTTGTGTGGGGGATGGTGTAACGGGGCTGCTGTGCTAGGTACGAAGGAGCACAGCAGACTCCCATTTAGTGGCCTAACCTGATTTCTGACGACCATGGTCGTCCCATCAGAGGGCTCACTAATTAGGTTAGCTCCCTCACTTTCATCACTATGCATGATCTCAATACAAAAACCTCAGAGTTGAAAATACCGAGTTCAGCGCAGTTCCTCTGCGCTTCACCCATCGCTTCCTCGTAAGACCACGTGTAAGCTACGTCACGGAACACACTCCCGTGACAACGAGGAGCGCAAGAGTGATTAGTGTGCTCGTTTGCTCTGCGATAGTGGTATGAATGAACGCTCTTTGTTCATCATGCTGGCTCCAAACTGGACTCATTCGTCTCTTTTCTACATTGACTGTGGGACTCCTGATAAAAGGGACTCAACGTATCCAGATCATCGTCAACATAATATCAGGAGAGAGCCAAAACACCTGCCGTTTGCGCACCTGAAATGTTGACATTTTGATTTTTGGTACAAACAACCTCCAAACAGGATTCGTCGTACTTAAGGCAGGCAAATACAAATTTTTATACACTTTTTATGTTGACAGGATGAACATACGGCAGAATGCGGTGTTAAATGACGCGCTATTTTTTATCATTTTAGTATCTGGCGCGTCACGTTTGTAGGTGGAAATAGAAGGACGCGATTTCCTATATAGGTAACATATCACCGATATTGATAAAACCTGGGTTTTAGAAGTGAGCCAACCCACGTATGCCAGCAAACCAAGCGTCATGCGCGCCAAGTGCAAGTAGCGCTGTACATGTATGTGTTATCCATAAAGCGTCGTGGTACCACCGAGCTGGCCACTCGATGCGTTGTGGATCCTGTTCAGTGGCAGGTCGCAGCCTGCACCGGCGGGATCACAACTTGTTCGTGTTGTGTGGGTGCAACACCTTGACGAAGCTGTCTGCTTGGTTTGCTGAAGTACACTTCCGGTTGGACGTTCGAGTCTGTCGTGCGGTATTGGGTGGCCTCTTTCGCTGCATACCCTCTCAAATATGTCACTTTGCATTGCTACAGTTAAGGAGAAATAAAACCAACACCATGCCTCGGTAGATGCATACTCTGTGCATAGGTAGCCCTCGCGAGCCACTGGCTGAGTCGCTTTCGCACTTTCTTGTGGCGCCGCTCGCTTCGCTCCGCACACACACACACAAGTCAACGCGCCGGACAGCGCCAACAGCTACGGGACGACCGACAGCTCCAGCAGATCGCGCGCGCGACTGTAGCGGATCCGCTCGAGCTCGTGCGTGTCAGCCGTCAAGCGTCGCTGACGTACGTACACTCACTCACTCAGCGATTTGTCGACGCCGCTCACACACACACAGACACACAGACTCACACGTAAGCGATGGTCGACGTCCAGCGCGCGAGTGCGACTGCTCGCGCGCCTCCGACAATGGCGCACCCAACTGCGACGCCGTCCCCTTCGACGTCCTCTGCCGCGTCGTCCGTGCACGGAGACGACGCGTACGGTGCAAGTCTTGCGAGCGACGCCTCGACGTACCGGTCGTCGTTCAAGGACGACGATGGACACGACTTGACTGAAGGCGAAGAGAGTCTCTACGGCGGATCGATCTCGTCGCCGTACTTTTACGGCAGCCAGCTCGGGACGCCCACGCCACAGCAGCAGCGCGACGACGAAGAGTTCTTCGCGTCGTACACGGGCACGCCGCAGCAGGACTTGGACGATCAGCTGCGCGCCAACTCGTGGGACTACTACTACCCCCCTATGGCGACTGCCGGGTCTGGTCTGCCGCCGCAGTCAGTTGCGTCGTCGGCGGCGTCGTCTCCGGCGCCGTCAGGAGCGCTCCACCAGCTGTCGCGTCCTTCGCAACAGCTGCCGTCGCGCTTTCCGCAAGACCCGCATGCAAAGCCACCAGCGCCGCCGAGCACCTTGCCAGCGATGCGCTTCACTGGCAAAACAAGCGCATTCCCGACGTCGTCACTGGCCACGACGATGACGACAACAAGCAGCAGCAGCACCTCGAGTAGCAATGCCACGATTGTCGCAAGTAGCCGTCAAGGCGTGAAGCGGCCGCTCGAGCGCGTGTCTGCGAGCAGTCCGATGGCGTCGCCGACTGTCTCGATCGCGAGCTCGATGATCGCTATGCGCAACAACCCCGACACGCTCGACCTGGCGCAGACGAGCAAGGCGCTGCTGGCGCACGCGAGCGCGACAAAGCCCGCGAGCAGCGCGTTCGCGTCCAACACGATCAACATCAGCACGAACTCGATCAACTTGAGCGTCCCGAGCGCGGTCGCGGCCCCGAGCGCGCGCAAAGTGAAGCGCGAGGTTGCGAATGACGACGACGAGCCGGACGCGGCGCTCGGACCTGCGGCAAAGAAGACGAAAGTGTCGCGCGAGCGCCAGCTTAAGATCAACGCGGCGTCGCGGCGCTGCCGCAAGAAGCAAAAGGTGCGTTTGAGGCTTGCCATGTGTGACGATGTTGTCGTTGTGTGCGCTCAGCATCTGACGTGTTGCTTGGATGCGCTTGCGACTCGGCAGCTTGAGCTCCAGTTCCTCCGCACGCACGTCGTAGATCTGCAGAACGCGCTGAAAGAGCAAGTGAACCAGCTGAGCTTGATGCCCGGTCAGCAGCTCCGTGCAGCGCGTCTGAGCCAGTTCCTGGACGAGAGTCTCCGCAAAGTGGACGAGATGAGCTCTGGTATTCGTCCTGCGACGCCAGCAGCAAACAACAGCAGCGCCGGCAAACCCGTGAGCGAGAGCGAGGTATTCAAGGCGCAGCCGCCGCCGGCACATGATGACCGAAGTGGCGACGACACGGACGGACTGTCGGCGAGCAGCGACCACCGCATCAACAAGATCGAAGTGGACGACGTGCGCGGCGTGCACGCGATTGACCCGATGGTGCGTCTCGAGTGTGTCTGTGTGATTGCTGCTCTTGCATCGAGGCGGTTTGCTCACTGCGTACGTCTGTTGTTTGTGCAGACGGGCTACCACCTGAGCGACGAGCGCAAGACGATGCTGCTCAACATCGCGTCGTTCGTGCGCGTGAACATGAGTCTCGAGAGCCGGAGCTTCTCGCCCGAGGTGATCTCGTGCCTGCCGATCGAGATGGACGGCTGGCAGCTCCGGCTGTCGATCACGGAGAAGAACTACACGATCCACAACTCCAAGTTCTTCCCGTGCGACCTCATGGACATGTACGACTTCTGCTGGGAGACGAACGTCTCGCAGAAGATCAGCATCAAGCAGGGCAAGAAGCACTACTCGGTGGTCACGCCGCTCGACCGCGACGTCGCGCACGTGTATTCCAAGACCATCGGCAAGTGGTCTCTCTCGGTCCACGGCGTCCCGAACGTGAGCTACAACAGCCTCGTGTGCCGGCGGTACGAAGCGGACCAGCACCGCGCGATCATTTGCCAGCAGAGCGTGCTCGAGGAGCGCGACTTTGAAGACGAGTCGACGCTGCCGTGGCTCTTCAAGCGCTGGGTCGTCTTCCAGCCGCACGTGGTCGACGGCGTGCACGGGACGCTCGTCGAGGCGTACCGCACCGCGAGCTACGCGACCGGGAAGCTCATCTACAAGGAGAACAACACGTACGACAGCTTCTGCGAGCACCTGATCCGGCGCTACGCCGAGTCCAACTCGCTGCTCGAGCGCATGATGGCGCGCGACCAGCGCTTCCAGCACATCGTCACGGCCGCGAGCGTGGCGTCCGTGAGCGAGCTCGACTTGGACTACGAGGAGACGGCGTCGGATCGCATGGTGAAGGACCTGCTGCTCTTCTAGGCAGGCAGGCGTGTGACGAAGAAACGAGAAGCGTGAAGTGTGCAGTAGTCAGTCGGTCGATGGGAGCTCCTCGTGGCGCCAGGAGCGCATGTCCACAGTGAATGTCTATCATCTCTATTTAACGGCCGTGCGAACGTGCGCTCTCTTGTCTTCTGCCTGTCTGTGCATCTGTCTATCGCTCCGCGACCATGCACCATGCCTCATCTTAGACGTACAGGTGCTTGTTGCGCGCTCGGCGCGGCGTGTTCCACGTCACGTCGAACGGCCGCGGGAGGTCGCGCAGCTCCAGCTCTTCCTCCGACAGCTCGGCGTCGTCCATGTCGGCGGCAAAGTACGCGTCTTCGTCCTCGTCCATCGAGCTCTTGATCGCGAGCTCGTCGTCGTCCTCAGCATCGTCGTCGCTTGGGAACTCGTCGTCCACGATCTCTTCGTCCAGCGCGTCGCGGTCGCTGCTCGCGCGACGCTCGACGTCGTCGAGCTCGGCTGCTGCTGCCGCTGCGTCGACCTCTGCTTGCTTCTTGGCAGTCGCGCGCGTGGCTTTCTTCACCGCCTTGATGTGCTTCTCCTTGCGCTTCGCCCGCGCCGTGGCGAGGTACATGTCGTCGCCCGTGAGCGCGCGACGGCTCTTCATGCGCGACACGTGCGCGTGGAGGAGATCGACCGCCTGCGCAGCCTCTGCGAACGACTCGAAGCGGAACTCCATGCGGCCGTTCGTGATGAGCACGCCCGCCGGGACGCTCGACGACACCTTCATCGCGAGCCCGCCCTTCTCGAGGATGCGGTTCACTTCGGCCATGAGGTCGCCCACGCGCGTGCCGAACGGAATGTCCTGGATCGAGATCGACGTGCGCTCCTCCGGCGCCGACGAGAACACCGGTCGGTACTCCTTCCAGCCGCCCATCATCACGCCAAAGATCTGCAGCGCTCGCTGCAACGCGCGCTCGCGACCGCTCTCGGACACAAACTCCACGAGCGCCTGGTGCGGCGTCTTGTGGTCCGACGCGATCACGTGCGTCTTCTTGCGCGGCGTCTTGAGCTCTTTCACTTTGCTGCCGACGCGCTTCTTCTTCGCGCCGCTCTCGTCGCCGCTGTCGTCGCCGCCAAAGTCGTTGTCGAGCTCCGCGAGGTAGTCGAGGTTCTCGTCGCCGACGCGCTGGCCGGGCGTCGCGTCCTCGGGCGGACCGTTCACAGGCGTCGAGAAGAACACAAAGCGCTTGACCGCGCCGACGTGCTCGAGCGCCTCGCGCAAGTGCTTCTCCGTCACGCCGTGCGGCAAGTTGCGGTAGAACACGCAGCGGCTCGGCTGCCACGCGCCGTCGAGACGCGCGCGGCCGTCGTCCGTGAGCGCTTCGACTGCCGCGCGCTCGCGAATGAGCTTGTGCGAGTGGCGGAGCTTGACGCGGCAGATCGTGAGCGTCTCGACCGACAAGTGGTGGAACGTCTCTTCAAAGAGCGGCATGATCGCGTCCGCGCAGCGCGGCCCGAGCGTCTTGCGCGCGTCGTCGAGGAACGTCTGGCCGAACGTCGTGCGGTTCGGGCGCCACGCGAGCTTGTACTTGAGGAAGCGGCTGAAGAACATGTGGTACTGCCGGTCGTCGAGCACCGACACGATGTTCCACGCCGTCGTGATCACCTTCTCGCGCATCTCGGGCGACAGCTTCGTCGAGACCGAGTGCATCGGGTCGACCTCGTCAATGTCGTGGATCAAGATGTGCGCCACGCGCATGCGCGACTCGAGCAGCGCGCGCAGGATCGCTTCGTGGCGCAAGCGGTGGTGCTGCAGCGCGTTCGTCGCGAGCTCGGACTCAAAGTCCTCATACGTCGCGTTGTTGCCCGAGAGGAACGGCACGAGCTGCGAGAGCACGGCCTCGTGGTACGGCTCGGGGAACGCCGTCTGGATGTTGCAGACCATCTCCTGGAAGATCTTGCGGTGGAGCTTGGACGTCTTCACGGACGCGAGCATCGCGATGAGCATCTTCGAGATCGTCTCGTTCGAGAGCTCGCACTTCATGAACGCGATCAGCTCCTCGGTCTGCGCCACGAGCATGCGGAAGTCGATGCGGTCGTTCTCGAGGTTGAACTCCTCCCACTCGGCGTCCACGGCGTCGACGTCGTAGAGCGCCGACGCCGGCGGGAGCTTCTCGAGCCCCATCATCTCGGCAAAGTGGCTGTAGCCTTCGATGTCGAGCACCTTGCGAAAGTCGTTCTTCACTTGCCACAGACTCGACTTGGAGCCGCGGTGGTGCCCGCTCGACGGCCGCTGCACGAGCTTGAGCGAGTTCAGACACGCGAGGCGGCAGTAGCAGAATACGATGCCGACGAACTTGGGGTCCGCGACGAGGTCCGGGTGCAAGCCCATGATCTCGGGCACGTGCAGCTCCGAGCTGCTGCTGCTCGTCTCTGGCGCAGCGCTCGCGTCGCTCAGCGACTCGATCGACTTGCGCGACTCGAGCTCGAGCGTCTCGATCACGTCGTCGCGGCCGTGGAGGAACGCGAGCATGTACTCGTACTCCTTCCGGTGGTTCGGCCCAAAGCGCGTCTCGAGCGACCGCAGGAACTGCTTCCGTGACAGCGCCGTGACGCGCGGCAGCGTCGCGTACTGCGCGATGCGGTGGATCACTTTGCCAATGTCGAGCTCCGTCATCGAGTGGCGCAAGATCGCGAGGATGCGCTCGGCCTTTGCAGTCGCGGCCTCGCGTGACTCCTCGCGGATCTCGTCGCCCTGGTGGTCGCCTTCGCTACCTTCGTAGATCGGGTACCCAATGCGCTGCGCAGTGTAGTCAATATCGTGCAGCGCGTGCTCGCCGTCAAGCAGCTCGGAGCCTTCTAGGAACGGCGTTGGAGCGTCATCGTCGCTCTCGAGCTGCCAGCTGTCGCCATTCACGTGGACAGCACCCGTGTGGCCGATGCCATTGAGTGGCGCGTCAATGTGAGCAGAACTAGCGTCATCTTCGTCGCCATCTGCACTGTCTTGCTGCTGCTGCCACTTTTGCGGGTCTGCAGTGTCGCTGAACGCGCGCACAAGGAGCTGCGAGCGCTGGTGGCGCACGAACTGCTGCTGCTGCTGGCGGTGGAAGCGACGGCCAGTGGCAGCGAGCGCGCTGGACTCGGAGCCGCTCGCGACGATGCGCGCGTGCAACTGCACGAGCGAGAGCTTGAGAGGACGCAGCGGCCGCATCGTGAGCGTCGTCGTCGTCAAGAGAGCAGTCGTGCAGCGCTGCTGGTGGACGAGCGAGCGGCGACTGTGTCTGTGTCTGGCGCTGCTGCTCTGGTGAAGCGGAATGAAGAGGAATTGGTTGGCGACAATCGCGAGCACCTCTCTAAACGCATGGCGCATTGCTGTATGCTATTGCCTAGAATCCCTACAAAGTACGAATATAGGTGTCTTGAAGCGACGTGCATCATAATGCGCAAAACCAACGCTCGAGCTCAAGTGACGAGCACGCGCTTCGAGTCACTGCGCTGCTGCTGCTGCTTCTGTCTGTGTGCGCGCGATGGCGGACGCAGATGCAAACAAACTCAACCGTGAGCTCCTGCGCTGGATCCAGAGCCTCGACCTCGCGTACTCGATCAAGAACGTCAAGCGGTGCGCACTCACTAGCTCTCGTACATCCTCGTCATGATCACATGCGTCGTACTCACGGACGGATTCGAGTCTTCTTGACGCACTATGTACCGCAGCGACTTCTCGAATGGCTTCTTGGTCGCAGAGATCATGTCGCGGTACTACGACAAGGACATCAGCATGCACTCGTACGACAACGGCATTGGCGTGAAGGTCAAGCGCGACAACTGGGACCAGCTACTCAAGCTCTTTAGCAAGTTCCCAGACCTCGATCCGCTCGTCGCGCGCGCCGACATTGATGCGATCATCCACTGCCAGAACGGCGCCGCTGTCAGCTTCCTCACAAAGCTCTACCAGTGCCTGACGAAGCGCACGATCCAGCCAACGGCTGCGCCTGTGCCAGCCACGCAGCAGCAGCAAGCGCATGCGTCAGCTGCACCGGTCGCCAAGTCTGTCGACAACGTCGAGAGCATCCCGCCGTACGCCAAGCCCACTGGCACAGCGCTCATTCGCGAGAAGATGCGCGACGCCGACATCGCTGAGATCAGCGACGAGACGCAGATCAACCGCAAAGTGCGCTCGATCCACGATCAGCACGAGGAGACGCTCCAGCTCGAGCGCTTGATGGCGGACACGCCGGAGCGGTACCCGTCGCTCCGGAGCAGCAGCAAAGCGACAGTCCTGCGCGGCGCGACGAAGCCTGTGCGGAACGACGACAGCCCGGCGCTGATCGCGCAGCACGTCGTGAAGGAGGTGCAGATCAAGTCGATGAACGAAAAGAGCTTGGAGAAGCTCCGCGTGACGCGCGAAGCAAAAGAGAACGAGCTGAGCGGCGGCGGCATCGCTGGCGCGTCGTTCGACGGCCGCAATGGCTTTAGCACTGGCGTCGGCAGCAGCGGCAGCACTGCGGACTTCGTGCAGAAGCGAAAGCCGCTCGACTTGCTGAGCGAAGCCGTCGCGCGCAAGCTCGCAGCCACTGGCGCCACGTCCAAGCTCGAGCAGCGCGGGAAGGACAAGTTCGAGAGCTTCGTCGACGCGATCCACGACGGACGGCACTTCTCCGACGCCGAGAGCGCGAGTGTCCTCGCGGAGCTCGTCGACGACGCTGGGCTCGTCGCGACGTCGTTCCTCGACTTCCCGCGCGAGTTCTGGAAGTTCAGCGGACTCGTGTACCCGCTCCTGTCCGAGAACGACGACGACTCGGAGCTGTTCCAGGCGACGCTGCACGCTCTGCTGGCGCTCGGGCGGCAGTGCGTGCGGCGCGACAGCACAACTGCGGCGCTGCTCATGACCGAGAGCATCCTGCCCAAGATCCTGCCGGACCTGCGCGTGAGTGCGGCGAAGCGCGCGTCGCTGCTCCAGCTCGTCTACGCGTTCGTCCCAGCGTCTGCACTTGCGCACATCCAGACGATCAAGCGCTTGCGCGAGGCGCTGCCAGACGACATCCCGCTCTTCATCCACGCGCTGTCGATCCTACTCTTCATGGAGACTGACCTGGACGACACGCTCGTGGACCTGTACCACTACTACTGCTGCATCGGCCTCGAGACGGCGTGCGAGAAGCTGCGCGCCGCGTGTCTGTCCATGCTCGTGCCGTTCTTAGCATACGACGCAGCGCTCGTGATCGACCTCTTGCCGCGGCTCACGCAGTTCGCGTCGCGCCACGCGTGGTGGGAAGTGAAAGCACAGCTCGTGATCGTCGCGTCCTGCTTCCTCCACACGGCGTCCGTGCTGCTCGCGCAAGAGAGCGAGCGGGACTTGACCGACCAGATCGAGCTCGCGCTCACGATCATCGAGCGCGAGTTCCATCCGCTCGCGAACCTGAACCTCCGCCGCATCGGACTCGCGTACTTGGCGAAGAACCTCGCTGGGTACCAGGAGCTCGTGCCGCTGTACGTCGATGTGCTCTTCAGCTTGCCGCCTGAGATCCGCCTCGTGATGCTGCGCTCAGCCGAGCGAGAGAGCGAGGGTGAGCTGGCGCTCGACGACAGGAACGAGCTGCCGATCCGCGGTACGTCTGGCGCGCAGTACCAGCTCATGCAGCTGCCAGCGCACTGGGACTCGGTCGCGATCGCCAAGCAGATCTTCTACGAGTGGAAGCACCAGGAGCAAGCGGACGCCGCAGTGATCCAGGTCCTGCACCGCTGCTTTGAGCAGCTCCATCTGCGGCAGCAGAGTCCGCAAGCCGCGATGCTGTACGACCAGATGAAGGGAGTCGTCGTCCTCGGTCTGCTCGACGCCGGCAGCTGCGCACTCGTGACGCAGATCGTCGCCGACCTCCTCACGTCCACGTGCGTCGAGCCGAGCGACGTGTTTCAGCACGCGGCGCTCGTCGAGAGTCTCCAGAAGCTCGTGACGAAGAACGTCGACGACATTCGCCAGCAAGCGGCCGTCAAGATGCTGCGCGACGCGATGGCAGTCGACGCCTCGAGCGTCCGGCGATGCGTCCAGACGCTGCGCTCGATGTGCGACGCCTCGACGTTCAGTGCCTCGCTCTTCGCAGTCGCACTCGACACTGGCGCGTAGGAGATCGATAGACAATCGCCCTAATGGACTGGCTGGCGTCGTGGAGGCGCTGGTCGTGTGACTTGTTCACAGCAGGCGGGAGTGTGAATGCGAGATAGAGATGATCGACAGCAGTGGCAGGCGATGCGAGACACACAAGAGAGCGACATGACGATACAAGAGACGCAAGAAGGAGGCTGAGCGAGTGAGCGAGAGGTGGGAGAATGAGCTGTCTGCGCGTCCTTCACGCGCTGTCAACACAAGCTGCGTCATGCATCAAGAGAACGAGCGAGCGAGCACTACCAACTTGTGGTACGAAGCTGCTGCTGCTACTGCGACGCTCACTTTCTCGGCGGCGTCACTGGACGCTGCGCACCGAGACCGTTGTACGCGTATCGCTGCTTCTTCTCCGCGGGCTTGAGGATCTGGAACGAGCACATCAGGCTCTCGTCCACCGACATCATCGCGCCGGCGTTGTCGAACTCGCCGCAGTAGTTCGGCGCCGAGAAGAGCGTCACGAGCTGGCGCTTCGCAAAGAACTCGTACCCGTCCTCTACGACCTGGTGCGCGCGGCAGATCAGGTCCAAGTCGTGCCGCTTCAGGAACTGGCTCACAATGTCCGGACCAAACGTGAACGACACGCCGCGGTCGTTCTCGCCCCATCCCATGATGTCCTTGTCCGGGTCCGACCAGAGCAGGTCGCAGAGCAAGCCCGTGTCTGGGACGTCTGTCGGACGCACGAAGCGCTTGATCTGCTCCATCTGACTGAGCTCCGGCGAGAGACCGCCGTGCATGCAGAAGATCTTCTCGTCCACGATCGCAGCCACGGGGAGGCAGTTGAAGCAGTCCGTGAACGTCTTCCACAGCTTGATGTTGTAGCGGCGCTTGCCTGTTGACCAGCAGTAGGTAGACAACACAGTCAAGCAATGTGTCAGTTGAGTCTGGTCTATCTCTATGGCAGGTCTGACATCCACCGACACGCTCACGCGACGTACACTCGTCGTAGAAGCCGTAGATGCGGTTGATCGACGCGCACTCGTGGTTCCCGCGCAGGATGAAGAAGTTCTCCGGGTACTTGATCTTGTACGCCAGCAGGAGGCAGATCGTCTCCATGCTCTGTTTGCCGCGATCGACGTAGTCGCTGTCCATTCACACATTCACACACACACACTTGCGTTGAGTGTGACACGACCGATGGACGCCTTGAGCGAGCACACTGCGTGTGTCAGTCATCCCACTCGCGCAATGACCGAACGCACCCGAGGAAGAGGTAGTTGGCGTCTGGCGGAAACCCGCCGTACTCAAACAGACGCAGCAGGTCGTAGTACTGGCCGTGGATGTCACCTGATCGCATGCATGCACGCATACAATAGCAAGGAGACACACATAGCACAAGGATCAGGATACAGCACATGTAGCACGCATACATAGCGGAAGCACACACACACATACGTGCATCGTCGACAAGACGCTCTCTCATGTACACATCGCATCGTCACGTACCGCAGATCTTGATTGGTGCCTCGAGCTCCAACAGAATGGGCTGCGACAGAAACACCTCGCGCGCGTGCAGACAGAGGCCGCGGATCTCGCTCTCGGCGAGGTTCACCTGCTTGCCCGGGCGCGCGCCGCGCACGCTCAGCAGCTTCTCGATGATGCCATCCACGTCAATCGGCTCGAGCGACGACGACGCCATGCTCTTGTCTTCTTCGTGCTCTTCTCGCTTGTTGTCTCGCTACTGACGCTTTTTGAGCTTCTTCCCTCACGAACCAAAGCGTGATGTGGTCTACACAAGCGCTCGATAATTGCATAAAACCTGTCTTTTCGCATACGAACTTAGATGGTCCACTCAAGTTCGGATGTAACGAACCAACACGACTCGTTTGTCGTACAAAATGGAATTTTGACTCTGATCACCTATTGTAATGTCTAGGATAGAGTTGGAGGCTTGCTATTTGCCAATGAGTAGATTGTCCTACAAAAACCAAAAAGAGCGACATAATTCAGGATGTGGTCTACACAGAATAGCACATTTCCATGGTCATTTGTGTAATTTTTGCAGGTACGTTCAGTGATTAAACCTGTGCGAACTAATCTATACAAAAAGATAGCGATCATTTGTCCAGTGATTAGTTAGTCCAGGTTTCCCAAAATTAGTTTGCCCAGAATCAACGCCCACCGAGATTCGATTTTGTGACTCGCATCTCAGTGGATCATGTCGAATTTTTGGGCGCTTTGTATTGAATCGATAGAGTTTGGGTTTTCGCCAAAGATATCCAGATATTTTGAACCCAAATCATCGAAACAATCCGATATTTTCGGACTGTTTAAGGCAAAAAGCCCGATTTATCCATTCATAATCATACAAACCCTACAGTATTTTACCCAGAAAAATAGCCCACAGATATTCGACTCACACACTTGAAAATTAAAAAGCATGTCGAACATTGGCCACCACAGCGGGGTTGAATGGGTTTATTGGCTTGTATCTGAAAAACCCACACGCAACCGCATGAAACGGTCAAGCTCACATCGCTCGCTCAACGAGCTCTCTTGCTTGTGACTTGCTCACTTGCTTGCGACTTGCTAGCTCTCTTGTAGCTTGCTAGAGCTTTTGCTTGCTTGCTCAACGAGCTCTTTTGCTTGCTTGCTCAACGAGCTCTTTTGCTTGCTTGAGCTCTTGCTTGTGACCTTGCTTGCGCTCAAGCTTGACAGACACCAACGTTTACAAGAACTTGCTCAACCATCTCGATCGAGTCCAGGTGAACGATGGCACTGCTGTTGCTGTGATCCTCGTGTCGATCGTGTCCGCTGAATAGAGCTGTACTAGTGCTGCTGCTACGACCTAGCTCCACCTGCAAATGCTCGAGTACCTGCAAGGCATGCACAAACATACATGAACTGAGCTGTGTGCTTGTTCAGCGCATTGTTGGCGATGATGCACAGCCATAGACCGAGGACACTCGAGAGATGCCAGCCACTCTGATCAACGACGAGCGTGTCGATGCATATGCAAGCAAGAGTGGCATGAAGGCAAACACAACTGTGACGAGCCTGCATGCTGTTGTCTTTGGTGTTGTTGTTGCTGCTGCTGCTGGAGTCGATGGGAACGCTGTTCATCGACCAAGTGACAGCGCCACATACCTACGCACACATGACGATCGCAAGCGGGCATGTTGGACTCGATTGGCGTCGAGAGGCGATTGCTAGGTGTGCTTGTGTTTGCGTCGAGCGAGATGAACGACAGCAATCGAGGTGCAACGTGAAGGTGGCGACGATGATGGCAAAGACGACAAACAGAGGCGTCTTCTGCTTTAGGAAGGTGTGCATCCAGATCAAGCGCAGGTCGAATGCAGACTCGATGACTCGTTGTTGGTCAGTTTGCGTGCTCGGTGCTCGGTGTGACCGTATCGGTGTCGATGTCGTCGACAGCAGATAGTTCGCGTCCGCTGCGGCATGGTGCATACATGACGCTCGCACGAGTGTCTTGCCTCACACTCGCATTCGTTCGTGCAAAGCAGGCAGATCCGCTGTGTGTCGACGACAAACAGCGCGAGTCTCGAGTGAGGTCGCGTTCGTGCAGACCACACGCACACGACGAGCACAAGCACACACACACACGAAGGAATAAAGGAGAGACAGAGCATGAGCAAGCGATCTTGGCAAGCAATGCTCATGCGCTGCTGTGGACCAGCCGAGCGGAATTTCGAACCCAAGATCTCAAGATCGCGCCGACCTCGACCGACCTCGATCTCGAGCTGTCGCGCGCGCGCCATGTCTGAGAACGCGCGTCTCGCGAAGAGCTCGCGAGTGTCGACGACAATGACCATGGCGACGACGCAGAGGTGCTCGCCCCTTGTGAGTTCGAGCATGCCATTGCGATGCGATGCGATCGTGTGTATGTCGGTCCGCAAGACCAGGTGGCGATTGTTGCACACATTCCTTGCTTGCTTGCTTGCCAAGCAAACATGTCTGGTTCACGTCGCGAGTACTCGAACGATCGAGTGGCTTTGAGGCTTGGAAGCACGCTTGGTTCAGCACAGAGAGACAACAACAAGCGAAGCAAGCCTTCATGGACGTCTTCACAGCTTCAGTGCTTCACTCCAGCGGAGTACAGTCTGTACCAAATGTATATACCTCACGTACCTGTCAAGATATAACCCGCATGACCACGCGCTCGACATGTGTAGTCGTAGCAAGTATATCAATTCGAACTATCCTAACGAAGACAAATGGGTTGCCATAATAACCTCTTGAATGCGAGTTGACGCAAACGCATTATATCGGATAATCCGATACTTCTTTTGCGAATCACCTCGTATATGTCACTACCACAACGCTACAGGTGAGCATTATCATACAAACATCAAGTCGAACACCAGCAGAACGCAACACAGCGAACGAGCGAGCGAGCTCATTCACACTCAACACACTCTCCCACTTGACTGCGCGCGTGCGTGCGTGCGTTGTGTCGTACGTCGAGTGCACCAGGATCAGCAAGAGCAAGAGCAGCAAGTGAGAGAGCGTGTCGTGCTGGACGCGAGTACAAAGCGATCTTCTCTTCCTCTCTCTCTCTCTCTCGCATTCGCACACGCTGTACTACCACGCGAGCACGCCCCTCGACGACGACACTCATGATGTACGTGCACTCGGACATACAACTCTGCTGCTGTGCATGTGCACCTGACTCACTCACTGACCTCATTCACCTCTACACATGGATCCTCGTCCTCCTCGCCATCTCCAGCGAGGACAAGAAGCGCAAGCCATCGCGCGACTTCCCTGCGCACGCGCAAGTGCCAGTCGGCAAGCACGTCAAGTACGTTAGCTCTCTCTGTGCTGCTGCCTGTGCCATGGACACACCGTCCGAGTGACTTACGTACGCGCACTCTCTCTCGCTCGCTCGCTGCAGCGTGCACTTGGACCTGAACCAGACGTCTGCGAACGCCGTGCCGCCGATGCACGACCCGTTCCACATCCTCAACGGCGCAGGCGGCGCCATGCGCGCGAACCGGTCGATCTCGATGATCTCGATGGACTCCGTTGGCTCCGTCGTCTCAGTCGATGACGGCTTTCGCGTGAGTGAGACCGAGTACGCAGCGGACGAAGAGCGCTCGAGCTTGAGTCTCCCGAAAGACGAGCGCCCGCCGCAGCCGCCGGGCGAGCGCGAGTACTTTGAGCGCCTCTGGGCCGAGAACTTTGAGCGTTCGGAGGCGCAGGTCGCGAACACGACAGCGTTCATCCCCGTAGGTGCTGCAGGGCGGCTGAACCGCATCAAGGGCTTCTCGTTTGCGCGCGACGCGTTCACGCACCGGCTGTACGCCGTGTTCCGCCTCGAGGTCGAGTGCATCGTGAACGAGAAGCAGTGGACGATCTACCGCCGCTTCCACGACTTCAAGCAGCTCGCGCACCAGCTCAAGAACGAGTCGATCCGCGTGCCGACTGTGCCGACGCGCACGCTCATGCGGTCGCTCGACACGACGTTCTTGCGCAAGCGCCAGTCTGAGCTCGACCGGTGGCTCCGCGAAGTGCTCATGCTCATCAGCCTCGAGAACTGCAAAGTGGACACGGACAAGGCGTCCGAGTGCTGCGGCAACCGCGGCTTCCACTCGAGCTGCCGCATCATCCGCCACTTCCTCACGCACTCGGCGAACGAGCCGCCGGCGTTCGAGAACGTTGAGATCCCGTCGCCGGCCGCGCCAGGTCGGCCGCCGCTGCACAGCATCTCGGAGCACAAGGCGCCATCGTCGCCGTCCGTGCGCAGTACGACCATGTCGCTCGCAGCATCGTCATCGCAGATCGACATGCTGAGCTCGAGTCTGCGCGAGAGCGACCTCATGGGCTCGCAGCAGCAGCCAATGAGTCGAGACAGCACCGGCGCGCCGCGCGAGCAGCGGAGAAGTGTCGTGGTCGAAGACGTCGACGACGACGCGAGCGTGCAGATGACGCGGAGAGGCAAAGTGACGCTCAAGCACTTTGACGTCCTGCGCATGATCGGGCGCGGGTCGTTCGGCAAAGTGCTGCTCGTGCGCAAGAAGAACTCGTCGCAGCTCTTCGCCGTCAAGATCCTGCACAAGCCGGCGATCGTGAAGAAGCAGCAGGTCGAGCACACGCGCACGGAGCGGCGCGTGCTCGCGTCCGTCTCGCATCCGTTCGTTGTGTGTCTCCACTACGCGTTCCAGACGAAGGAGCAGCTCTACTTCGTCTTGGACTACTGCCCAGGCGGCGACCTGTTCTTCCACCTCAGTCGCTGCGGGTACTTCCCCGAGCCCATGGCCAAGTTCTACGCCGCGGAGATCGTGCTCGCGCTCATCCACTTGCACGAGCAGGGCATCGTGTACCGAGATCTCAAGCCCGAGAACATCATGCTCGACGTCGAAGGGCACGTCAAGCTCGCGGACTTTGGGCTCGCGAAGGAGGGCATCATGGGCGAGCTCGACGGCACGTACACGATGTGCGGCACGCCCGAGTACCTCCCGCCCGAGATCCTCAACCGCGCGGGCCACGGCACGGCCGTGGACTGGTGGAACCTCGGCATGGTGCTGTACGAGATGCTCACGGGCCGCCCGCCGTGGTACACGCAGGACCGCGAAGAGCTCTTCACGCGCCTGCGCGAGGCCGAGCTCGAGTTCCCGGACGGCCTGAGCCCAGACGCGATGGACCTCATCCGCGGCTTGCTCACGCGCGACCCGGCGAAGCGCCTCGGCGCGATCGATCCGCGCGAGATCACGTACCACCCGTTCTTCGGCGAGATCGACTGGAACTTGCTCTACCACCGGCAGGTCGAGCCGCTCTACCGCCCGTGCCAGTACACGGACCCGATTGACGCCGCGAACTTTGAGGAGGAGTTCACGAAGCTCCCGCTCGCGCAGATCGACGGCCACGGACTCAACGTCGTGCCGCAGTCGGACGTCGCAGCGACAAGCAGCAGCAGCTCGACGAGCGGCTCGGTCGCAAGCGGGCGGTCCGGGAGCGTGAGCGCCGGCAGCCTCGTGCGCAACAGCACGCTGCGCAACATGTCGTACACGTTCGCGGGCTTCACGTACGACGGCTCGTCGTCGCTCGCGCGCAGCAGTCTCGACCAGACGAGCGCGTCGGCCGCGGGCGTCTCTCCTGTCAATGGCTATATCTAAGATCCGCGCGTCCTGTGCGCGTGACTCTCGTGACGTATCAACATCAACAAGAACATCATCCACTGTCTTCTCTCTCTCTACTCTGCGTCATGCCGTTCCTGTCATACGAACTGCTGCTGCTGGTTGCTGTGCCTCAGTGCGCCGCAGCGGCCGCGTGTTTGGCGCACGCGACGGCGTTCGTGAGCAGCATGGCGATCGTCATGGGGCCGATGCCGCCGGGCACGGGCGTGATCGCGGACGCGCGCGCGCTCGCGGCGGCGTACTCGACGTCGCCCAGGATCTTGTACCCGCGCTTGCTGCTCGCGTCGTCGACGTAGTTGATGCCGACGTCGACGACCACGGCGCCGGGCTTGATCCACGCACCTTTGATGAGCTCCGGCTGGCCCGTGCCGACGAACACGATGTCTGCGCGCTGGACCTTGTCCGCGAGGTCTGCAGTCTGCGCATGGCACGTCGTGACCGTCGCGTCGCGCTGCAAGAGCATGAGCGAGAGCGGGAGACCCACGAGCTTGCCGCGACCGACCACGACCACATCCTTCCCGCTCACGCTAATGCCATTGCGCGCAAGGAGCTCGATGCACCCGGCTGGCGTGCACGGCTCGAGGCGCAGCGCGCTGCTAGACGCGTGCTTGCGCTTCGGGAGCTGGAAGAAGTGCTCCGAGTGGAGCCCGTCGATGTCTTTCTCAGGGCGAATGAGCTCGAGCAGGTGCTCTTCGTGCGGCTCGAGGTGCGCTGGCAGTGGCAGCAGCAACAGCACACCGTGCACGCTCGCGTCAGCGTTGAGCCTTTGGACGCGTGCTTCGAGGTCTTCGAGCGTGATCGCAGCGTCGAGCTCGTGCACGTCAGCCGTGATGCCCACGCGCGTGCAAGCGTTTTTCTTGAGCTTGACGTATGTCTTCGAGTCGGCGTTCGCGCCAATGAGCAGCAATGCGACGCGTGGGTTCACACCTAGCGTCGGGACAACCGCCGCGAGCTCCTCCTCGATCGTCTTGGCGCACGCCTTGCCGTCAAGCACGCGCGCTGCTGGTGTTGCCATGATGAGGTCTTGCGTCTTCAACGTCGAAGTTTTTGTGAGGTCCATCCGATAGTGCGACAGAATACACTTGCATACACTATGTGAGTGAGCAGTCATTGGGACTCAATAGTGAAGAAAGCTCGGTAAGTCGCGAACGCAGTCGCAACAGCAAATGAGAGAAGTGAGATCGACAATCGACGCATCGGCATGGGGACTACCGACGACGCTGCAGCGATCGTGCAGGTGCGCTCGCTCACAACGACCCAGCATGCTGTCACGGGTGCGTCTGCTTGAGGTGCATCTGAAGCCTGCACATATGGCATCAACACAGTCTTCGTGGTCATCCATTCATTCTGCGAGCTGAAGTTCACTCCGACTCAATGTCTGAAGAGCACGATGGATGATGCACCACTACTCTACTCAACGACTACGCGCAGTGTCACGCTCACTCTCGCTCGCACTACCACGTGGCAATGTACGTAGCAAGCAACGCAGCGTCGAGCGACGGACACGCGATCGCAGCCGCGCGCAGCAGTGGTGTCGCGCGAGCAGTGTCAAAGACCTTGTCGCTCGCAAAGTAGACCTCAAAGGCGTCGAGACCAGCAAGGAGGCGCGCGACGTCGTCGCTGTCGCTCGCTTCGAGCCGCTGCTTCCACGCGTCGTAGCTCGATGTTTGCTCGAGCGTCTTGCCCTTCGCGGCCGCGGCGCTCGTGAGCAACGCAAAGAACGCGTCACCTGCGAGCGGCGCAGTCGGGTTCTGGATATGCAATGTCTGGCCGAGCGACGTCACGGGGTGGAGCGCTGCAAAGTGCACGATCGCACGCGCGGCAAAGTCCACGGGCGTGAGGTCGAAGCGCCAGTCTGAGCGCGGCGGCACGGCGCCGACGGCCCAGCAGCCGCGGAGCAGGAGGTAGATGAAGTCGCTCGTGTTCCACGCGCCAGACGCGCTCGATGGTGCCATGTTCCCCGGTCGCAAGATCGAGACCGGCAAGCCGCGCTGTGCGGCTTCGTGGCACATCTGCTCGGCAACCCACTTGCTCTGCGCGTAGCCGTTCTCGAGCGCGTCCGAGCTCTCGGTCAGGTCCGCCGTCTCGAGCAAGTGCGACTCGGGGAACGACGCTGGGAAGACGCCGTTCGTCGAGATGTAGTGCACGGGTTTGACGCGCGTCTTTGCGAGGCCGTTCGTGACTGCAAGACGCAGCACCTCCTGCGTCCCGAGCACGTTCGCGCTCTTGAGCGCCGCGTACGGCTTCACGAGGTTCACCTCAGCGCCGTTGTGCACGATCGCGTCGACCTCGGTCGCGAGCATCTTGAACGTCGCTTCGTCGAGGCCGAGCAGCGGCTTCGCGAGGTCGCCCGGGATCGCCACGACGCGCTCGTCGATGTGGAACGGCTCGAGCTCGTCCAGGAGCCCGAACGACGCGAGCGTGCTTTGAATGCGCGCGAACGCGCGGTCGTCGTCGCCAGCGCGCACGAGGCAGTACACGGTCGTCTCGGTGTCGCGCAGGAGCGCGTGGAGCAAGTGCGCGCCGAGGAAGCCGGTCGCACCAGTGAGCAGCACGCTGCGCGGCGGACGCGCGACCATCTCGACACGGAAGCGACTGTAGCCGGCCTTGCGCGTCGCCGCGGGGTAGACCGACGCGTCGAGCAGCGCTTCGAGCGGCAGCACGACCTTCTTGCCGTCGTCCACTGCGACGTGGTTGCGCACGGCGTCGATGCGCGCCGCGATCGCACTCAGCTCTGGCGCCGCGAGGATGTCTGCGAGCGTCAGGTGCACGTCAAACGCGTCGCGGATGCTCGAGACGAGGCGCGTGGCGAGGAGACTGTGGCCGCCGACGTCGAAGAAGCTCACGCGGCGGCTCAGGACCTTCGCGCTCTCGAGGCGCAGGAGGTCGACCCAGATCGCCGCGAGCTGCACCTCCGTCTCTGTCTGCGGGAGGCTCTCGGCACTCACGCTCAAGTCGATCGACTCGCTCCGGAGCTTCTTCGCCTGGTCCGCCGACGGCATCTTCTTGCGGTCGAGCTTCCCGCTCGCGCTGTTGATCGGCAGGGCGTCGAGCTGGACAAAGACCGACGGGATGGCGTAGTGCGGCAGCTTTTCCTTGAGGAACTCGCGGAGACTCGCGACGCTCGGGACCTTGTCCCAGTTGTCCGGCACGATGTACGCCACGAGGCGCTTGTCCTGCCCTTCGTCGCCCTCGGTCAAGACGACCGCAGTCGACACGAGCGGGTGCTGCGCGAGCGCCGACTCGACTGCGCCAAGCACGACGCTGTAGCCGCGGATCTTAACCATGAAGTCGCACCGGCCGATGAGCTCGAGGTGGCCGTTCGGGAGGAACCGCGCGCGGTCGCCCGTCTTGTACACGCGCTCGCCCGGCACGACGTCGTCGAGGAAGCGCTGCGCCGTCTGCTCGGGGCGGTTCAAGTACCCGATCGCGAGGCACGGGCCGCCGATGTAGAGCTCGCCGGGCACGCCGATCGACACGGACGCGTACGCGTCGTCGAGCACGTACGCGCGGACGTTCGGCATCACTTCGCCGCACGACGCGTACTTGCCCGAGAGCGAGTTGTCGAACGCCGACATGTGCGCCAGGTCGACGGCCGACGCGTCGTGGCACTCGGACACGCTGTACAGGTTCTGGAGCTCGCAGTCCGGGAAGAGCCGCACGAAGCGGTCGCGGAGCTCGAGCGTCACGACTTCGCCGCAGAGCCACACGAGGCGGAGCGTCGGGAGCGTGCGCAGGAGCACGTCCGGCGCGCACGTGTCGAGCACGAGCTGGAGCAGCGACGGCGTGAACAGGATGCGCGTGATCGCGTGCTTGGCGATGTACTCGACGAGGCGCACGGGGTCGTAGATCGTGTCGTCTGGGATGATGTACAGCGGCTGGTTCCCGAGCATCGGACGCAGGAGCTCCCAGACGAAGAACACGTGCGACGCCACGCGGTCGTGCGGCAAGAACGGGCAGTTCTTCAGGCGCCAGTCGTACGAGTGCACAGCGCCGCGGTGCGGACAGCAGATGCCTTTCGGCACGCCCGTGGTCCCAGACGACATCACGACGTACGCCAAGTCGTCCGGGTGCGTGCGCTGGCGGTCGAGCGGCATCGGCGGGACGTTGCGCGCCGCGAGCACGTCGAGCCAGCCGGCGTCGAGCTCAAGCGCCTCTTGCCACGCCGGCAAGCGGTTCCGGAACGCCGCCTTCGTCAGGATGATCGTCGGCTTGGACTCTTCGAGCACGCGCGCGAGGAGGTCGGGCGGGTACACGATCTCGAGAGGCATGTACGCGCCGCCGGCCTTGAGCGCCGCGATATACGCGATCACGAACTCGATGCAGTGCTCCATGAAGATGCCCGAGATGCAGTTCGGACGCACGCCGACGCTGTAGAGGTAGTCGGCGAGGCGCTCGCTCTGCTCGTCCACTTGCGCGAACGTCAGCGTCGTGCCTTCGTAGTACACGGCGACGGCATCAGGCGACCGCTTGACGGCGTCGCTGAAGAGGTCGTGGAGGCACTTGTCCGCCGGGTACGGCGCCGTCTTGGCGTTCCACTGCGCGATCTGCGCGCGCGACTCGATCGCATTGCGCGCGCTCACGGCCTGGAGCGTCGTCGTGAGCGCAGCCGTGACAGCCGCGCTGCTCGCGGCGCTCGTGAGGAAGAAGTGGCCGCCGGCGAACGTCTGCACGTCGACTGCAACACTGCTGTTGTCCGTCGCAACGACTGCGCGCCACGCGTCGAGCGTCGCGACCGGGACGCTCGTGTCGCTCTCGCCGCCAAAGACAGAAACGCTCATCGGCAGCTGGAGCGGCGCAACGCTGGCGTGCCACTGCACGATCGCATTGTGCAGCGTGAGGTCGGCGCGTAGCTGGTGCAGCAACGCCGCGCGCTGCTCTGGGATCGCGAGCAACAGCGGGTCGGTCCCGCCCCACTGCTGCACGAGCGCGAGGAGCGCGTCGTCGCTCGAAAGCACGGTCGACGCGTCAAATGGCGTCCAGTGCGCTGGACCCGCAGCACCAGACACGAACACGTGGCGCGGCAGCGCAAACTGCTGCGCGCGCAAGTGGTCCACGAGCGCAAGCGCAGCCAGCGCGCCGAGCGAGTGGCCGACCACGACGTACGGCTTGTCAAAGAAGCGCGAGCAGAGCTGCGTGCGCACGGTGTCGAGCCACTGCGCGCGGTCGACTGCGTCGGCGATCGACCAGGTCCAGTCGACGCCCCAGACCTCGACGCCGACACCAGCGTCGCGAAAGCTCTTGGCCCAGTCGAGACCGAGCGCCTTTGCACTGCCGCCCGCGTGCGGGAGACAGAGCAAGCGCAGCGGCGCAAACTCGTCGTCGAGGAAGCACGTTGCTGTCGCAGTCGCCATCCTCACTCTCTCTCTCTCTCTCTCTTGTCACGTCCGCACCTTGCGCTCGACTCGCTCGCTCGCTCGTCTCGAGGGAAGCCGCAGAATGATGAGGTGGTCACGCGTGACAACCTTGTTAATATCACTATCGAGTCATTGTGTAAATGCATTACTAACCTCAACTATTGAACTATCAAAATCGGTTAATGTAGACCAGAAACACGAATTAGAGGATCATTTTATGCCTTTTCTGCTTTAATTACCTATATTTGAGGTTATTTACTGAATATATGGGCTGTATCCACATATAGCGAGTAATTAAATGATATCTACGAAGATGGCTTCAGCATCAGCGAGGTCGCTGAGGTTGCTGAGCAAAGTTAAGTAGTCAAAAATAGAAACGCGTATTTCTAGCGGGCGTGGCTGTACTCGGTCACTTTGTTTCAAAATGCACCGAATACTGCGACATCCGCTAAAAGTTCCCTGGTAGTCATGATTCAGAAATAGACTACCTTATGACTACCAGATCGCTAATTTGACTAACTTGGGACAACTTCGCTCGTATTCGCACACGTCGTTGCTGGGATTGGGAGTGATAGCGCACGGCGCCACGCGCGAGCTCTGCTGTCATCTGCGCGCTGTGCGACGACACCCGATCGATGGCAGACGCAGACACGGTGCGTCGGTGCGCGGCGCTGCATGCTCGCTCGTTTTCGTGCTAACCTCGTGTTCGCTGGGTGTACGGTCGTGCTTGTTGTGTGCCCAGGAGCTAGCAACGTACTCTGACGACGACTTTGCGTCCGATGGCGGCTACGAGGACGAGTACGACGAGGACCAAAACGGCAATGTGAGCGACCAACTTGCACGCGAGCACATCCCTGACCCAGCAGTGACAACCAACAACAATCTCCACTCAGACGCTCCAGTGGACGCCGACGAGACCGAAGCCGCTGGCTTTCATAAACACTCCGAGACCTCTTCTCCTGAGCTCGATCAAGAAGCGACGCAAGCGACAGATCCAGGACAGAGCGAGGCTGACAGACACACTGAGCCTGCACTTGATCCAGTAGAGCAGCCAGAACCTGCTGCAGATCTTGCACACGAACCCGACGACACCAAGAGCAACGACAGTAGTGAGACTACCCTGGAGGTCGATAGCACCAAAACGCAAGCGAACGAGCAACTCCCGGTCGAGACCGAGCGAATACCGACGCGGGACGAGTCGACAGCAATCTCGAGTCCAGGCGACGGCTCCGTCTCGAGCGACACGAGTCCCGTTGTCGCTCAAGCGCCTTCCCCACACGCTCCTCCGCGTATTGGACAGCAGCCTCGACCCGGCACGTTTCGGAGCCTCAGTACGCCGGTAGTGCCCGCCCTTAGCCTTGGAGATCCAGACGCACTTGCGTCGCGCTACACACGAAGCACAAGCGTTCCATCAGTGGTGTCCAGTGACGCGCCAGAGTTCCAGGGTCTCTGTCGCTTCCCGATCGAGAGCATCTCGTCGAGTCTGAGCAGCTCGCGCATCAAGTCATTCCAGAGACTCCCGAGTGTCGTGGAGATCCAAGCACCAGACGATGCAAGTGCCGGTGCAGAAAGCGATGCAGACGACGACGAGTCTGAGAACGACGAGTCCGACGACACCAGCCACTCAAGAAGCAACGTCCCAGCTGCAAGCTTCACTGTCAGCAATGTGCAGCGCGGCCGATCGTCGTCGATCCAGATGAGTCCGCCGACACTCATGATCTCGCCTGTCACGCGAGCCAACTCGCAGCCGTTCATGTCGCGGCTCCCGAGTGTCATCGAGCTCACGGCGGAGGAGAGCGCGGCGATCGAGAGCATGCGCAATAGCGACGACGAAAGCGAGGACGACGACAAAGACAGCGACAGGAGCGATCCAGATGACTCAGACACGGAGGATCAAGAGAGTGAAGGCACGCCCTCGATCGATCTGATTGCTCTGCCTCCTTCGATCGACCTTGACACTGCCGCTGCGGCTGACCTTGGACCAGCTGAAGCAGTGTGCAAAGCGTCACGGGACGAGCTCTCCGAGATTGACGCTGGACCAGCAGCTCTTCAGCCAGATGCGAGCACCTTGAATGCAGAAGAAGACCGCAAGGAGACATCGCCAGCAGCGGACATGGAGGCGCTAGTTCTCGCCTCTCATGATATGAATGAGCCAGCGCACGACAAAGCGGAATCGAGCGATGAGTACGAGGACGAGTACGACGGATCTGGCGACTCGGACGCGTCGGAGCAGAGCCGAGAGCTCGCGCACGCGACGAACCGCACAGAGCACGACGAAGAGGCGGATGAGACCGATGCAATTCCAGACCCGACAACTTCGCGATCGCCAGAGGAACACAACAACACGGACGATAACAACGACGACGATGGCGATGTGTTTGAAGCTGAAGAGGACGACGACGACGTCTTTGATCTTGGCTTTGAAGAAGAGAACCGACGCGAGACCGAGTCGCTGCTACGAGAAGCGCACTTGCTGCTGCAGAAGCAGCACGACGACGAGTCGAGAAACGCATCATCTGGCGCTCAAAGTGGCGAAGCTCTTGCTGCTGTCGATGAGCAAGGCTCTCGCGAGTCGACTAAAGAGATCGAGATCGCGACAACGAACGCTGCGAGCGTCGAAGAGCCTGCGTTCGACGACCACTACGGCGGCGAAGACTTTGCAAACTCAGACGACGACAACGAAGAGGAACAGAACGAGTTCGATGCGTACGCAAGCGACAACGATGATCCTATCGTTGTACGTGAAGATCCGGGCGATGCTCATGCAAGCACGGCTCAAGACACTGGAGAGGCAGCGCAAGTGGCAGCAGCGAGTCTCGTCGCACTTGTTCCGAGTGCTGACGATCGCGAGTCAAGCAGCGAGTGCAGCTCTGCCGCAGTGTCGAGCTCAGATGCTACAAGTGGCAACAACGCGAGTTCGGTTGCACCAAGCGAAGCGACGCAAGAAGAGAACTCATTGGCGTCTCCAGCCAGCAATGCGGACTCAACGTTGTCTCCTCAGTCTCAAGCGACAGAGGCGACATCAATGCTGTCTGCCGACACCGTCAATCACAAGGTCGAAAGCGACCCGAGCGCTCAAACCGAAGCAAGTCCAGTTGAGCAGCAAGCGCCAGCCAAAGCCACACGACCAGACAGCACAAAGGTCGCGACGAGACCGCCAGCAGCTCGGCCAACGCAACCCGCAGCACCTGTCGCTGCGGCGAACTCGACAACGCCACGCAATTCTCGCCCGACGCGATCGGTGCCAGAACGCGCCAAAGTCGAGAGTTTACCCGAGCCAAAGCGCGAGCGACCTCGCGACTTGCGCCTACGAACCGAACGGGCAGGACGCCAAGCAGATGTGTGCTCGCATGCGTCTCCTCCGTCTTCATCCGCAGCGTCGTCGCCGCGATTCCAGTCTCCTCGAGTCCTCTCAAGACCAAGCTCAGAACACCATCATGCTCAAAGTACATACGCACTATCGCCAGAAGCAGCACCACCAGCGCCTGAGGCAGCTTCAAAGGAAGTGCCTCCAGTGAGCCCGACGAGCGATGCGCGGCGGTCGCCAGAGCGTGTGCCCACAGTCTACACGCCGCGCGTGTACATCGAATCGTACGAGCTCCCGCCGCGCAAAGCGCCTGTGTTCAAGCAGCCGCGCGTGAAGAAGTCGCGCGCGGACGAGGCGAGACGGAAGCTCTTGATGCCAGTCAAGAGTCCGCCGAACCTGCGCATTGAGCTCCCGACAATGGACAAGACGAAGCGCAACTGGCTCCTCCTCAACATGTTTCGCCACGGCGACGACGTGAGCAAGTACGAGGCGTTCGTTCCCAAGCTAGCGGCACCGAGCGCGCCCCCGCAGAGCGCTCGACGACCTGCGCGACCGTCGTCCGCGGCGCTACAGCAGACGTACGCGAGCAGCCAAGCTGACGCGATACGTGCCTACCGCGGCTCGAGGAGCTCGCGCAACGGCCGCAAGCTCGTGCAGCAGGACCCTGTGCTCCGCGAGCGCGAGCGCAACTGGGCGGCGGTCAAACCGCACGAATCGGCTATCCCGGCGTACGACTCGATCCTCGACAAGTTCTGCACGACAGTCACGAGTCCAGTGGTCCAGCGCCAGATCTACGAGACGCGCCACGACGACCTCTCGCCCCAGCTCGCGTACGTGCTCGAGCGGCGCGTCGAGCGGCAGTGGAAGAGCGACATCACCGAGGCGTTTGGTGCGCCAAGCGCATCGTACCGAGCAGACGCGGTCTCGCCGCGCGGCGCGATGCAGTAGCTAGGTCAACGTGGTTGCTGTTGTCGTCGCTGCTGTCTTGCCTGTTCCTGAGATCTGAATGAGCTGCTGCAGGCGCTTCCAGCCAACTTGCGCCGCGGCGTCTTCGTGGCTCACGACTGCGTCCATCTGCTGGATGAGCCGCACCTGGAGCCCAATGTCGTGGAACGCGACGTCGAGCGCTCGGATGAAGTCGTTCTTCGTCTGCTCCCACGTCGCTCTGAGGAAGTAGACCGACAGGTGCCGGTTCGCTGCCACGAGCGCATCGGACGGCGAGCCAAAGTGGATCCCGGAGCTCGGAGGTCGCCCACCGCCGCCGTGCTGCTGACCGGTACTTGGGACGACCTGCTGCTGCTGCGCGTGGTTCATTGCGTGGAGCAGGAGCTGGACCCACTCCTGGCGAAAGCGCTCTGTGTCGACACTGCTGCTGTCGTGCGCACTCGTCGCAGTCCGTTTGGACTGTACAAGCAAGTGGCGATACGCCTGCGCGGCTTCGAGGCGATGGACCTTCACGTGCAGGTCGCTAAACGCCTTGAGGAACGCGTCGAACGGGGGCACGTGCTTCGTCGGCGCTGCCGCAGCGATCGTCTCAGTGATCGCCATCCGCAGCGCGTCCTGCGCGGTCTTCCACTCGTCCATCACGAACTCCATCACGTTCGACGCCGGGATCCAGATCGCGCCGTAGACACTCGCGAGCCCTGCGAGGCGCAGCCGCAAGCGCTTCATCACGTCGTTCGAGGCGCCGCGGAAGAGGATCGTGAGCGCCTCGGACGCGCTCGCTTGCGGTACGAACTCGTTCTCGCCGCTCGCGTCCAAGTGGAAGTAGTGTCCCGTGCTCGCGCACGCGCGCTGCAGGATGTGCATCGTCTTGAGCACGAACCAGAACGCGTCGTGCGAGAGCGCGTCGACGCCGGGCAAGTGCAGCAAGCGGCAGAAGAGCAGGACCTTGACACTCTGCGTGTCGAGGCGACTCGCGCTCACGAGCAGGTCCAGCAGTCGGCGCGTCACGAACGCCGGGTCGCGAAAGTGCACCAAGTAGATCCGGTAGACGTACGCGTGGATGCTCGCGACTGGGATCGCATGGCTCGCGGCGGCGGTGATCGCAAACGCCTTGGGCTGCGCGACGTACGCATCGCGCACGAGGAACCACATCTCGTTGAACAGGTACGAGATGATCGCGTGGACGGCGCTGAGCGAGAGCTGCCGCGGCGCGTAGTCGCTCGGGATCGTGTGGATGAACTGGCGGAACGCCGGCGGGAGGAACTTGTCCAAGAGCTCCTGGTGCGCGTCGCGGACGTGCTGCGGCGTCGCGTCAGCAGCTTCTCGCTGCGCAGCAGCAGCTATCGCCGCAGTCTCTGCGCTGTCGCAGCCACGCTGCTGCTCCAAGTCGAACGCAAACGACGTGGGGAACGACACGAAGCCGTTCGCGCGACTGCGCGGCTGGAAGCCACTCACGCACGCGCTGATGTCTGTCTGGACCGCTGCGTGCGCGCACTCGAGTCCTCGGACGCGGTGGCGTCGCTGGATGATCGTCGCTTCGACGTGTTTACACAGCCGCAAGACGTCGCGGTCGAGGTCCTGGATGTCCTCGGGTGGCGGAATGAAGAGCGCTTGGTCCCAGAGCTCCTGCGCCGCCCAGCCGACGAGACTGTCGGGGCTCTTGGTCGAGATGAGGCGGTTGAGTCGCCGGAGCGCGCTTTTGAAGTCCTCGGTCGCAGTCATGACTTTGTCGACATCGAGGATCACGACGTGGTCGCTCCGCGTTGCAGTTGCCGCTGCAGTCGCTGGCTCAACACTCACACCGAGTGCTTCAGCGACCTGCGCGTCGCTGTCCACGCGCGCTTGCTCGACACGCTGGACTGCAGTCTGCACCTCTCGCAAGCTCGCATACTTGCTCCGCACGAGCTCGTAGAGGTCGTCGACGAGCGCAACGCGCTGGTTGCTGCTGTTGTCATCATCGTCACCGCCACTATCGCTCTGCTGCGCTACCACGTGCGTGAGCGAGCTCCCGAGCAAACCGTGCGGGTCGTCGACCGTGAGCGCCGTGAGCAGGTCGTCGGCGAGGTCGAGCAAGTGCTGGATGAGCGCGGTGACAGTCCGGATCAAGACTTGGTCCTAGTGACACAGATGACAGCGAGGCGTTGAGCACTAGAGCGCATCATCGCCACGCGAGCAAGCCACAACGACAGATAGACGTACAGAGCAGAGCAGGACGTTGAGGCGCTTGCGCTGCCGGATGATGCGCTCGCGGTCGCTCAAGAGATGGCGCTGGCGCTTCCGGAGCGTCTCTTCGAGGCTCGTGAGCGACGCGCGCACGCCCGCGAGTTTGGTCGCGAGGCGCTCGAGCTCGAGCTCGACGTTCTTCTGCCGCTGCGTCGTGATCTGCGCCTCGCGGTCTGCGCTCGCGACGGTGCGCAGCGCCGTGTCCACAAGCTCGACGAAGAGCCCGTGTACAAAGCGCGCGGTCGTCGGGCACTTGTGGAACACGAGACGTGTGAGCTCGTAGCAGATGAGCTCGTTGAGCGCGAGCGTGCTCTGGAAGTGGCTCTGTTTCGCACTGAACGCAGCGACGTCCGGCGGCGCGTGTGCGTGGCAGAGCGCAAGCTTGGTCTGTGCCCAGTGGATCAGCGCGTCGATCTCGCTGCGACTCATGCTCGGCTTGCGCTTTGGGAACTGCACGACGCGCCACTGACTCGCGCCATCGGTTCGCGTCGACTCCTCCAAGTGTATCGACGACAGGTCCGACGCAGTCGTCGAGACGTCAAACGGCGTGTACGTGCACGTCGTGGCGATGTGCTCGTGCGCCGGTACGCGCGTCGGCGGGAACGCGCGGCAGCGAAGCGAGTGCCGGAACGTGTTGCCGCGTGGAGCAGCGACGCGGTTCGTCCGCGGCGAAGCGCATGCACTCGGCTCAGCATCGGCGTTATCAATATCATCGCTATCGCTACTGGCGTCGCTCTCGCTGCTGCTCGCTGCACGAGAAGCCTCGTTGACCGTGTCGTCGCGCTCAATGTCGAGACGGCGTGGGCTATGCGAGACGACGCTGGTCGGTGACAGCGCTGCAGCAGCCGCTGCTTCCGAGTGGAGCTTGTAGTGCACCAGGTCGGCGATCCGGTCTATGAGCAGCGCGACGAACTGCGCAGCGAACGGAAACGCCGGCGCGAGCAGCGCAGCGAAGCGCTCGAGGAATGCAAAGCAGTCGTCGTCGCTCGCACTACCTGCGTCCTCTTGCTGCGTGTGCGCTGATCGACTGGCTTTGTCAGTCTCTGTAGCACATTTGCACTGCTGCGCTCGCCTCGCTGCTGCGACGTACTGTAGCAATGGCGCGAGGTCGTCGAGCTTTGCATTCGTGCGCAAACGCGTGCGGAATGCGTCACGGAGTGCAGCGAGCTCCTCGAGCTGCTGATGTGCGTGCGACACTTGCTGGTGATGATGCACTTGCGTCGGGCGGATCGGCGGCAGCAGCGACAGCTCGATCCCGAGACGTCCATTGCGCTGCACGACGTGCGCTTTCTTTCGCGTGCTCATGGCGCCATCGACTGCTCACGAGAGTGAGAGAGAGGGAGGAAGCGCGACTGATGGGGCGTCGGGTCGCGAGCGTGCTCATGTCCGCATCAGGCGTCGACACGCGTGGTTTGCGCTTGACAGAAGATGTGAGCATGAAGGAGCAGGCGCATTCCTTCCTTCCAAGCAAGGACCATGCTCCGCGACGTAAGGACAATGCAAGGAAGGACACTCCATGAGCAACAGAGCAGCTTGAAGAAGCAGGACGAGATGGAGATCGGATTCGTTCCGCTGAGGCGCTGAGGGCATGTCACATCCGTCGCCGCGCCATCTGGGAGGGAATCAGAGCCATGCAGAGGCATGCAGGTCGTCGTCGTCGTCGAGCGTGGTTCAATGCACAGACAAAGGGCGAGCGCGTGTCGAGGACGTTCGCATCGGTGTGATCTCGACGTCTTGCTCAACGCACGCTTGACTTTGACCTGTTGATGGGGTCGCGACGTTTCGAGTGCGTCTGGGCAATCACTGAAAACGATGCGCGTGGTCCACACGACGGTCTTACTGGTGCTGGAGCACATAATTTATACAAGAGTAAAAGGTGAGAGGCTTGCTCACCAATTATCTTGTTTTCAATATGCTCAACCGGGTCTGAGAACTTCGATCGTTGTCGATCTCGCTCTATTTCGCGTGGTCGTATAGCTCTTTCGCGCATTGTCAAAACAACATACAAAAACCCAGAAGTTTCGCTTAAGTGCGAAAATCGCCCTCTCGCTCTGCGCCCATCCTCGTTCGAGCGTCGAGTGTGTGCGAGACTGGCCACGCTGTCGTCCTTGCAATGATATATACTTGGTTTTTGTATCGAACGAGACGCGCTGCCCCAGCTGCGAAGAACCTCCTCCTCGCTGCGTGCGCACCACTACCGACCGCTCGCTCACTTGGCGATTGCAGCACGACCGCGACAACAACAGCAGCGACAGCAACGAGGACGAGGACGAGAGGAGGAGCGACCGACCGACGCGACCCGCTTGGCATCAATCAAAGCTGCTGCTGCTCGTCACACACACAAACACATACACACACAGACGCACCGATAGTGACCGCCCCCTCGCTCGTCGCCCATGGACCAGCGCAACCCGTACGGCCTCCCGCCCGGCAATGGCCGCAGCGCGATCCCGAACGCGATGCCAGGCCAGCGCCCCGGCGGCATGATGCAGCAGCAGCAGCAGCACTACATGAACGAGATGATGTTTGACCCGATGGCCATGTCCATGGGCAACGGCATGTACCACCCGGCGCAGCACCCGGGCCACCCGCACGGTGGCTACCACCCGCACGCGCACCCGGGGCACCGCGGACTCCCAGGGCACATGCAAGGCGTGCACCACCCGGGCATGATGTCGCCCGAGGAGGACCCGCGCTTTGTCGACGACATCGTGAGTGCCCTTGGACCAGGCGACCTCGGCGACCCGGTCGGCATGGGCGACCAGCACCACCTGGGCCAGCTCCCGATGCCCGTGTACGACCAGCCGCACATCATCCCGCCGTCGCAGCACCAAGTGCGGTCGCAGGCGATGAACCAGACGCCGCCGCAGCAGCAAGCGCCGCTCCAGGCGCCTGTGCTCGCGCCACCGCGCATGAACGCGCGCCAGATGCACCCGCAGTCGATGCAGTCGCAGCTGCACATGCAGGCGCCGAGCCAGCTCCAGCAAGCGTCGGGTCTCCAGGGCGTGTCGCGTATGGCGCAGTCGCAGCCGCTCGCTGCGTCCGGACTGAGCAGCATGACGAGCGCGCCGCAGCGTCGGCAGCAGCACCCGCCGCCGGCGCAGTCGGTGACGTCGTCGTCGCTCATGGCGCCGTCTGCGCTCGTGCCCACGAAGCAGAACGCGTCGTCGGTTGACTCGCGTGCGCTCACGACGACGAGCAACAACGGCAGCAGCGACGACGAGCTCTTGGGCGAAGACGACAGCAACAAGAAGAAGGAGCGGCGTCGCCAGCAAGTGCGGTACGCGTCGCGCCGCCGCCGCAAGAAACAGAAAGATGAGGAGAGCTTCCTGCGCGACCGCATCGACGAGCTAAAGGAGCAGATTCGCATCATCGGCGGCGACCTCTCGGAGCAGTGCTCGCAGATGGCGGGCATGAGCGAGCAGGCGCTGACCGAGGCGTACGAGAAGCAGATGCAGACGGTCCAGACGCTGCGCAAGGACAACAACAAGCTCAAGGAGCAGCTCCTGCAGCACGAGAACTTTGCGCGCATGATCCAGTACGGACTCAACGCGCTACCGAGCGACTGCCGCGACGTGGACCGGAAGAAGATTCCGGGCGTGTCAATGTGGCTCAGCGACCAGATGAACCCGCTGAAGGGCCCGACGCTCGTGGTCGACCTAAACTTGTGCCACGACGCCGTGCGCCAGGCGTACAACGAGCTCAAGAACTTTGGCCCGTCGGTGCACTCGAAGACGAACGTGTGCTACGCCATGGGGTGGAAGACCGAGCTGTGGGCCACGGGCACGTGTCTGAGCTTCAAGGCCGTGCGCGCGATCACGGACAAGAACATCCGCGAAGTCGCGAACTCGTCGTGGGACATCATCACGTCGCCGGACAAGTGCAAGCGCATCTACCCGGACGTGAAGCAGTTCAGAGTACGTCCGTGCGGGTTTTTTGTTCGACACTGTTGTGGGTTTTATTATTGCTGCGATACTGACGACTGTGGGTTGTGTCGTGTCGTGCTGCTCTACAGATATTGCAGAAGGTGACGGACGACATTGTGGTCGTGCACCGCATTGCGTCGGTGGCGTCCGACTTGTCGGACCGCGAGTTCATCTCGGTCGCGTTCCGCGTGCGCGACGACAACAACTACTACATCGGGATCAAGTCGATCGCCGTGCAGACCGAGTGCGCCGAGAACTGCATCCGCGGCGACGAGTGCCAGGGCTGGATGTTCACGGGCAGCGAAGACGAGACGGCGCAGTGGAAGGCGCACTTCCTCGGCTACTACGACGTCAAGGGCGAGAAGGATGACAAGGTGCTGAACCAGCTGGCGAATGAAGCCATGTTTGGGATGCTGCGATGGGAGAGCGAGGCGATGCACCCGCTCAGTGTCTAGTGCCCGTCGCGAGCGGTCGAGTTGGTGCGCGCGCCTGCGGTCGAGCCCGTCGTCTCTCCACCCACCTCCTCCCACCACCTATGCGTCCGTGCGTCCGTCTGCAGCCGTTGAGTCGAGGACGCGCGCTGCGGGTACCGTCGCGTTCAGTGCATCATCACAATCATCATCGTCGTCGCCGTCTCCAGTGCGCTCGTCGCCGCCAGCACGCGCAACTTGCGCGCCGCGCCTGCTCTTTTTTGCATCTCGTTGCGTCGCGCGCGCGCTCGTGCCGCGGCTGGTCGGTTGGTCGTTCGCTCGGAGGTCGTAGGTCGCAGCAGCAACCAGTCGTGAGGAATCCCATCAACACGCAGACGCGCATGCATTCGTTGTTGTGTTGCTGTTGCTGTCTACAACTTGCGACTCGCTTGCTTGCTCACGCAACTCGCGACTTGCGCGCGATGGCGAGTTGAAGCGCGCACACGCAGCACTTGGCGACACGATTGCTTACATGGCTCCACTTGCGCATCCGTCAACTGCGAGCAGATCCGCCGCCGCCAGTCTCAGACGAAGCGTCGCAGTCACGAGTCGCCTAACGCCCGTCGCCTCTCAAGACGAACGAAGGCGTGGTCGTGATCCTCGACGGCAGCTCTTCCGTGCATCATCACGAGCACGTCTACGAGGCACTTTGAGCGACGGTTGACACTGCTCCCGCCTCACACACACATACACACGCATTGCTCAAGATCCCAGACACGAGCTAGAGCGAGAGCTAGAGCCAGAGCGAGCACACGTGAACCATGCCAACGCGGATTGTGATCATTGGCGGCGGCTCAGCGGGCATCAACTGCGCGCAGGCGCTCGCGAAAGCACTCACGCCCAAGGACGACACAGAGGTCGTGCTGC
Source organism: Pythium guiyangense (assembly GCA_003730235.1). Lineage (NCBI taxonomy): Eukaryota > Oomycota > Peronosporomycetes > Pythiales > Pythiaceae > Pythium > Pythium guiyangense. Next base: position 107,352 of record QXDM01000001.1, read on the forward strand.
TCGAGAAGAGCGCGTTCTTCTTCCACACGATTGCCACGCCGCGCGCGTACGTCGATGCGAGCTTTGTGCCAAAGCTCTTTATTCCGTACGACCACGCGATTCCCAAAGCCACGCAGAGCTTTGTCAAGATCGTGCGCGCTGTTGTGACTAAGATCGCTGGTGATACAAACGAAGTGCACTTTCGCAAGATCGACGCAGGCGACAAAGAGGACACGGAGGTCGAGACGCTCGCATTCGACTACCTCGTCATTGCGACTGGGAGCACATACACCGTGCCGATCAAACCCGACAGCCAAGACTACTCGCGCGCAACGACCGAGACGAAACTCAGGGAGGTGCATGAAGCGATCGAGAAGGCCGAGCGGATCTTGGTCGTCGGTGGCGGCGCTGTTGGCTGCGAAGTCGCCGGCGACATTGCGGCCAAGTACCCGAGCAAGACCGTGACGATCCTCGAGGCGCGCGACAAGCTCATTGCCGGCAACAACTTGCGCGACAAGTTCCATCGGATGCTCAACCAAGCGCTCGCAAAGCTCAAGATCAACGTGATCCTCGGCGAGCGCCTCACTGAGCGCCTCACTGGCAACGTCTTTGAGACGCGCACGCTCACAACAGACAAAGGCACAGCGATCGAATCAGACGTCCAGCTCCTCTGCGGCGGGTTTGCGCCAGTGACGCAACTCGTTGCTGACATGGATGCATCGCTCGTGACCGACCGCGGGTTCATCAAAGTGAACGACTGTCTCCAGTTCGATAACGACAAGTTTCGGCACATGTTTGCGCTCGGCGACGCGAGCAACCACGCGACACCAAAGCTCGGGTACTGGGCCGGTGAGCAGGGCAAGTTCCTTGCCCACGAGCTCATCGCTGTGGCTGTGCGCAAGAGCAAGGCCGCGTTCTCAAAGCCGTTTCCGAAAGTGACAGTCGAGGCACTGCTCTTGCCGCTCGGGCCCGGTGGCGGCGTCTCACAGCTCCCTGTCATGGGCGGCAGCGTCGTCGGTGACATGATGACGCGCATGGTCAAGGGCAAGGACATGTTTGCTGGCAAGATGTGGAGCAGTCTCGGTGCGCACATGCCAGCGTAGCGAGCGAGAAAGAGTGAGACCCGTCGTGTCCGTTGCATAGCACTACATACACAGCGACGGATTGAGCTTCACAAGCGCGACCTGATAAGTACTTCTGCAAGGCGCTGTTCAGCAAGCGTTGATACCAGAAGGCCATGGCGACGTCGTAGAGCTCGCGAATCTTGGGCATTTGCGAGCTGGGTCTTGCTGCTCATTTGGATGAACTCTTACTCTCTGACGCTCACGAGCTCCAGGTTCAGCATCTGTGCGATGTCCGGGAGTTCCTAGGTCCAACGACCGCACGCCACTCCAAGAAAATGCTGCTGCCTGTGAGAAGCAAGCTCTTCCTCGAGAGACGCTAGTCCAAAGACCTCACTCACTCACGGCATCGACTTATCGTCTACATGTGGCGCGAACCATGTGTTCAGACTGACGTTCAGATTGAGTGCATGTGCCACACCAAATATGATCATAAATACTTTCGACAGTATTTTGATTAATGTATGCACTCGACCCTTGATTTTGGTTTAACAGTGTGTCCTTTTGCACTTTTGCACACGACTTGCTGCTGCCAGTTCTTCCTCTTCCTTCTCCTCGTCACCGTTGCCGCTCTCGCTCGTGACCATGGCGACTAGCAGTCAGACGCCGTGCTCGTTCTTTGCGCAAGGCAAGTGCCGCAAAGGTGCATCCTGCGCGTTCTACCACGCGCCGCGCGAAGACCTCGCAAAGAGCCCGCTGCCGTGCAAGTTCTTTCTCCAGAACGCCTGCAAAGCGGGTACGTTTCGTAGCACATCGAGACTGCTGCTGTTGCTACCTGAGTGTGTGTGCGTGCGCTCTATCACCATGCATTGCGTGCTGACATCTGCCTTCTGCTGCTGCACAGGCCGCACGTGCAAGTTCTCGCACATCACAGGCACAGACGCCCAGGCGGCACTTCGAGTGAGTGCGAGCACGGGCGAGACGACGCCAGCGGCCGGCTCGTTTCGCGTGCCATGCAAGTTCTTCCAGCGCGGCGAGTGCTCGGTGGGCGACAAGTGCCCGTACTTACACGAGAAACGACCGTCGTCCGCTCGGAGCGGCGCGAGTCAGTCGAGCTCAAAGCCCAAGTCGAGCAGCGGGTCAGTCAAGATGCACGTGCTTCACCGCAAGCCCCCGAGCGCACGCGCGGCATCGGCACAAGGCGATGAGTTTGAAGAGAAGCGCACTGCGAACGAAGCGGCTGCAAGCGCATCGACTGGCGACGTCAGCGACGAGCAGCACATGAGCGACTTCCTCTCGAAAGAAGAAGGTGCGTGCGCAATGCTTGAGCGCTTGGGCTCGCTACTCGACAGCTCACTCACTCGTTCTCTCACGTGTATCTCTTGCTACCGCAGAGGTGTTCTACTACGGCGCCCCTGGCGAGTTTGCAGAGAGCGATGTCCTTGCCGCGCGGCCAACGCCCAGCGGTCTGTCGTACAGCGACGTCGCGAAGAAGAACGCGCCAGCGCTGAGCGACGACTTCTTCATCGAGGACTTTGACGAACCGACTGCGCGCCCGTACGTCTGCGTGCATGGTACATGCGCGAGCCGCTCTATGGCGTGTGCATTGACTCACACTCGCTTGCTCGCTTGTGCGTGTCGACACTGCAGCAAGACGTGCACGTTCTTCCTCCAGGGCCTGTGTCGCTACGGCGACTCGTGCTTCTACATGCACTCGCTGCGCGAAGACGTCGAGACCGAGGCCGACATGGTCGAGATGGGGCGCGAGCTCATGGAGTCGACCGAGCTCGAGTGCAACATCTGCTACGACCTGATCGTGAAGAAGGACGAGCGCTTCGGACTGCTCTCGGGCTGCAACCACGCGTTCTGCCTTCCGTGCGTGCGCAACTGGCGCGGGAGCGCCGATCAGCCCAAGCAGACGGTGCGGCAGTGCCCTGTGTGCCGCGTCGACACACACTTCATCATCCCGTCGAGCCGCATGGTCACGAACCCCGCGCGCAAGCAGGCGCTCATTGACACGTACCGCAAGAACCTCGCGGCGATCCCGTGCCGCCACTTTGACGAAGGCCGCGGCACGTGTCCGTTCGGCTCGAGCTGCTTCTACGCGCATCGGTTCCCCGACGGGACGCTCGACGCGCGCCGCGTGCGCACGGCAGTCGACTCGGACGGCCACTACGACGTGCTGCGTCAAGTGCGGCTCGAGCACTTTTTCCAAGAGCGCGCGTGAGGAGCGACGCCTGCGAGACGCTGCCACTGCCCATAGAAGTCGCCTGCACACTCGAGACACGACACTGCCCGTCAGGCGGAGCGCGCTCCTCCCTCTGGCTCGTGACAGACGCACTAACTGACACAACAACTGCTTAGCGACGCGTGCGGAGCTGCTCGTCTATTGCCTCGTTCTCTCTATGTCTCGAGCGCTTTGTGTTGTCGCGCCGGTCGTCTACAGACTCGACGCCTCGCGCGTCGTGATCGAGCCGTCGGCCTGCCCGAAGAACGCCTTCTCGGCCATGCCGCAGAACAGACCGACCTCGACGACGCCCGGGAGCAGCTTCACGCGGTCGTTGAGCGCCTGTGGGTGCGCAATGCGGCCAAACTGCAGCGCATCCGTCCGTTTGTTAGTCTATCGGTCCATTCACTCACACCACAGGCGCAGGAGGCACGTACGTTTACGTCGAGCACAAAGTTGCCGTTGTCAGTCACGACCGGCCCCGCCTTGTGCTTGGCCATGCGCAGCACTGGCGCGCCGCCGAGCTCGCGCAGCTTGTGCATGAGCGGGACGTACGCCATCGGGATGACCTCGATCGGCACGCCTTGGACCCACTGCTCGCCGAGCTGCGTCGACTCTTTGCGGTAGTCGGCGATCACGACGAACGTCTTGGACGCGAACGCCACGATCTTCTCCTGGAGCTGGCACGCGCCGCCGCCCTTGATGCAGTTGAGCTGCGCGTCCACTTCGTCCGCGCCGTCGATCGTCACGTCGATCACCGGGTTCTCATCGAGGCTCGTGAGCGTGAGCTTGTGCTGCGCAATGAGCTGTTCGAGTGTAGCCGAGAGTGTGTGCGTGTGTGAATATCACGAGATCAAATGCAAACGTTAGCACAAGCGCAGCTGAGCGCACCTGCTTGGACTGGAACGACGTTGGGATGCACTTGATGTTGAGCTTGTGCTCGGCCACGAGCTCGCCGAGGCGCTCGGCTGCGTACACGACCGTCGAGCCGCTGCCGACGCCGACGATGAAGCCGTCCTTGACGTACTCGTCCACTGCTTGGCGCGCCGCCTGCAAGTGTTGATTACACAGACCGTGTGAGGAATCGATACACAGCAGAGTGAGTGCGACCTACGCAAGGACGCACCGTGCGCTTGGCGTCTTCAATGCCGCTGCTCGCCATGATCTGATGCTGGAGGTGCGCTTGTTGTCTGTGGTTGTGGAAGTGCGCACGATGAGCTGAGGTGCAACGCCGTGTCGGTTGGTTTGCGCAAGATTGACTTGTTTTCAGTAAGATGTGGTGTTGACTTGACTGTAGTATGCTGTTTGTTTGATGTTCTTCCAATCAAGACTAAATCGCTATTAAACGAGCCAAACGCACCCACGCTACTCTTCCAATCAGGACAATGAATCTTCAACACGAGAACTATTACCACATCAATCTGGGTTAGTCGAAAACCAGGCTCGCCACGCACGACACAGGCAGCAGCTTGCAGGAGCAGCTCATTCGTTCGCGCGCACTCTCGACGTTCCCCTCGACGCGCAAGAGCACCTCCAGCAGCACTATGCTCCGCATCGCCGTGAACCAGTCGCTGCGTTGCTCACGAGGCTCCCTCGTGCTCCGACGCGCGTTCCGCGCACCTCCGAGCGGCAAAGAGAACGCGGCGTTGCTGCGCGAGCTCGAGACGGCGCTCAAGGACCCGGACGCACTCCAGCGCTTGAGCGCGCTGCTTGCACCGTCGACGACGCGGAACCTCTCGCACGCGCTCAGCAGCGTACGGAAAGCTCAGCGCTTTTCGCCTGCGGCTGCGACGGCTGGTGCACAGCAAGAGCTCGAGGCATCATCGTCTGCGTCTGCCTCCGCGACTGCGGCTGCTGCTGCTACTGGACCAGTCACAGTCTCGGCGCAAGACCTCAAGTACGTCGCGCTGCAGTTCGGACTGCCGTTCGTGGGCTTTGGCTTCGTGGACAACGCGATCATGATCCTCGCAGGCGACTACATCGACCTCACGCTCGGCGTCTCGCTCGGCATCTCGTCCATGGCGGCTGCTGGCATCGGCAACACGATCTCCGACATCGCAGGACTCGGGCTCGGGAACGTCGTCGAGGACATGTGCGCGCGCTTGGGACTACCGAACCCGTCACTGACGCAGGAGCAGGTGCGCTTTTCGCTCGATGCGATTGACATGACAGCGGTTAGCTTACTCACACGCTCTATCGATGCGTGTGTCTCTCGTTTGTATGTCTTGTTTGTATGAAGCTCATGCTCAAGCAGACGCGCTGGGCCAAGGTCGTTGGGAGCTCGATTGGCGTGACGATCGGGTGTCTCTTGGGCATGACGCCGCTGCTGTTCCTCGAGACGCGCGAAGACCACGCAAAGAAAGCCACGGACGCGATCGACATTCGAGAAGTCTAGTGCGCGCGCGTACGAGCAGCAGTTGATGGATAGAGAAGCACTCGACACGGACGCGCGCGTCACAAGGACAGAGTCTCGCAGTGCCGATATGAACTTCGCATGGATCACTTTTGAAAGGGTTGTACCCTTGTTTTTATCACTATCGCATGCACTTATACATATCGACACTGGCATACGACCTTGACATGCTAATGGACGACGACGACATCATTGCTCAAGGCGTCGCAGATGCTGCGCTGCGCTGGTTCGCATCCTCGAACGAGTGCCGCCGCAAGATCCCAGCGTCGCACTGGACTGTGTTTGCGAGCATAGTCGTCGTCTCGACGCCATGCGCGTCGTCCAGTGCGACGGACACGCAGGAGCCACCGACGTTCCGCGTCCTCACGGCTGCGACTGGCACCAAGTGTCTCGGACAGCGCGACCTCCACGCGAGCGGCCTCGTCGTGAACGACTGCCACGCCGAAGTGCTTGCGCGCCGCGCACTCGTGCGGTACCTCTACGCTGAAGCGCTAGCGTGGCGCAGTGGTAGTGTCGACACGAATGCGTCGCTGTTTGAGCGCTATGCGACGACGCAGCGACTGGTGCTCAAGCCACAGCACGCGCTCCATCTCTACATCAGCGAAGCGCCGTGCGGCGACGCTGCGATCTACGAGCTGCGCGACGACGTCGTCGATGCGCTCGTGAAGCAGCGCGTCGAACGAACGGCAGTGCTCGATGGCACAGCTGCAGGCGCATCACAAGACTTGGAGCGCAGTGCGCTCCGACTCACGGGCGCCAAGGCCAAGCGCAAGCGCGATGAGCACGATCAAGACCTCCAATCGCGTCCGCACAAGCACGAGAGCCAGGGCGCGCGCACCGAGTCGCGCTTTGAGCAGCGCGTTGGCGTTGCGCGCGTCAAGTCAGGTCGCTCGGACCTCCCGCCCGACAAGCAGACGCGCTCGATGAGCTGCTCCGACAAGCTCGCCAAGTGGCGCGTCCTCGGCGTCCAGGGCACGCTCCTCCTGCAGTTCTACGAGTCACTCACCCTGTCAGGAGTCGTCGTGCGTCACGACCGCGCGAGCGTCTCGGTCGACGCGCAGCTCGCAGCGCTCCAGCGCGCCGTCGTCGACCGCTGTGTGCACATTAAGCATCTGTCGTCGTGCGACGTGCGCGTCGTCTCGAGCGACGGCGCTGTGTCGTTCGATCGAGAGCGCACGCCCGAGCGCGCGGCGTCGCCACTTGCACTTCACTGGACGTGCTCTGAGTCGCACTGGCGCTCGGCGCGTGCACCACAAGGTGGCGACGGCGAGCAGCAGCTCGTGCGCCGACTGTTCGAGAGCTCGGACGTCGAAGTGCTCATGGCCGCGACGGGACTCAAGCAAGGCGCGAAGAAGATCGGCGCGATGCGCGAGCACGAGACGCTGCGCGTGGCGTCGCACCTGACGAAGCGCGCGTTCTTCCTCGCGTTCCAGGCACTCGCGTCTGCGCATCCGACAGGCAGCAGCAGCGACGACGGCGAGCGCACCGACGCACCGCAAGCTGGAGCCACATCCTTGCCGTACGCCGACCAGAAGATAGCGGTGCTCGCGTCGTTGACAACGAGGCACACGCCGTCGCAGTCAGCGGATCAAGCAGCAGGTAGCAACGCTCGGCACGAAAGCGCAGAGGACATGCGCGACCAGTTCTTCCGCGCGATCGAGCGCTGGGTCGGCGTCCCCGCTGCGTACAAGCAGTTCACAGTCCCACTGGCGCGCTCGTGCCCAGCGCCTGCGGGTCAATAGCACAGACTCACGTACGCACACGAAGAAGAGGACTCTATGAGATGCATGCGATGTTCAGAGTAGAGCAGAGGCGCTTCACCGTCTCGGACGCTGCGGTGTCGACGGCGAGCGATCGCTGAGCGCGGCTTTGCGCACGCGCGCGCGCTCGTCCGCGAGTCGGTCCTCAAACACGATCGACCCGAGCGAGCGCGTCTGGCGCAGGATGTCGTGCGCCATCGCGAACGCGTCGACGCAGTCGCTCAGGCGGAAGACGCTTGCAAAGTCCACGGAGCTGTCGCGGAACGGCAGCGCGAGGACCGTGGCGCTCGTGAGGTGCGCTGGATGGCGCTTGTTCCCAAACGCCTCAAAGAACGCGAGCAGGAGCGCTGAGACCGACGGCACAGGCGCGGCAGCAGGCACGCGCACGCGGCCAGTGGCGTGGCACTGCTCGAGCGGGAAGAGCGACGCGACCATGATGTAGAGCCGGAAGCTCCCGAGGCCGCCTGTGAACGGCTTGTCGAGGTCGAACTGGTGCAGGAACTCCTTCAGGACCGTCACGAGCACGCGGAACGCGTCGCCGAGCACGCGCTGGAGCTCGACCACGAGCGCCGTCGTGCGGCCGTGGTCGCTCGCAGCGAACGCTTCGCGGTTCACGCCAATGTCCATGCTCAGCTCCGTCGCAGCGTCGCGCACCATGAGGATCGGGACCTTGGCTTTTGGGAGGCACTTGACCTGGAGCGCAGGGCGCTTGAGCTTGAGGAGGTACTGCAGCGCGCGCAGCACGCGGAGCTTCTTGCGCCGGAGCGTCGGGTTCCACGGCGACTTGGCCGCAGCGCTGAACGACGACAGCGGTGGCACAGGCGCCTGGCGCTGCAGCGGCGACTCGTGCAGCCCAAAGCCGATCGACGTGCGTTTGGACCGAGGCGTTGCGATGTTGAGCGAGAACGACGGCTCGTCGTCGCCACTGCTGTCGGTGTGGACTCCCTCGGTGTCGTTGTTGCTGTTGGGGAGTGGCGGCTCATGCTCTGGCGCAGAGCGCACAGGCTCGCAGTACCGCTCGTCGTCATAGTCTTCATCGTCGTCGCTTGCCAAGTCGTCCGCCAGGACGTCTTCCTCGTCGTCTTCGCCCCTCGCACCGTCCTCTTGACCTGCGAGCGCGCTGTCGACGTCCGCGCGGAGCGAGTCGCTGAGCGAGATGTTGCCGACTGAGATGTCGACGTCGCTCCGGAACGTCTCGAGGCCGTTGCTCGACGAGCCATAGAGCTCCACGGTCGCGTCCGGGAACGCGCTGCAGATGAGCTCCTGGATCTCGCGGAACTTGCGCGCGCGGAATGCTCGCTCCTGTGGCGACAGCGACACGAAGCGCGCAAGCGCAATGATCTCGTCGTCAAGACTGCTGCTGCTGGCAGTTGTCGTGCTGTTCGATCCAGCGTGTGACGTACTCGCTGCAGCACGAACAGGCTCGACAGCATTCCCACCTCGCTTGCCTCGAGGGAACGAGTGCGTTGCCTGGCGGCGCTCGTGCACTGTACTTAAATGGACGCGCTTGTTTGGACTCGCAGCAACGACGCAGACGCGCTTGCTATCGCGCGGGTCGCTGCTCGCTTTCTTCGGCACCTTGCGTTTGTTGCCAGGTTTGTGGTGCTGGTGCTTGTGCGCTGCGTTCTTCCAGTTTGCGCCAGGCGAGGCGGCCGCTGACTTCTTTAGTAGCGCTTGCTGTTGCTGCTGCTGCTGTGCCTGCTTGCGGTGCGGCGAAGACACCATGCGGCGCTGCTCGCGCACAGCAGAGCCGCTGCGGTTGCCGCCCATGTTGCTTGCTGCTGATGACTCGCTGTTGTTTGAACTGTCAAACAAGAACCGCCAGTGCGTATCTCAATTGCCCAAAATCATGATACAAACGGCATTCTTTTTGGCACAAGGTGTTGTTCTAGCAAGCCTCGACGACACTCCACAAGCCTCCGACACACTTGAACAAGCGAACTAGCAAGGACTGGAGCCAAACGTTTGTTTGTTTGTTGCTCGTCTTAGACTGCAATCGAGCCGCTCGACGCAAGCGGAAGCACAAATGTCCGGCCGTCAGGGTGCGTGAGGACGACGCTCTCGATGCGGAAGCCCTCCAAGTCGGTCGCACTTCCAGTTGATGCGACAACAGGGTCGTTCGGCTTGCCTCCTGCGGCGCGATTCGCTTGCGCGTCCAAGCTCGTGTCCAGGATCGTCTTCTCGAGCAGCAGCGACGGGAACTTGGCACCGTCGATCAGCAACTCGGCGACGTTGTGTGCGCTCGCAGCGTGCTGGAACTTGGTCTCTGCGTGGCCGCCACAGACAGTCACGACGATTGCGAGGACGAGGAGAATCCCAGCGCCGACGAGCGTGAAGACGATGTTCACGGTCGGACTCGAGAGCTTCACGTCCACGAGCTGCCGGTTGTTGGCAAATGCAAGTGGCTCGAGCATCACACTCGCGGCGGTCGTTGTCACAGTCGTCGATGCGTTCGCAGCGAGGACGTTGCGCGACACGCCGTCCTGGAAGAGGTAGAAAAGCCCCGACGTGTACGCTGGCTGCAAGCTCTTCTCGATGTACAAGTGGTTCATCTCGACGAACGCGAGGTAGTCCTCTGCGCGCTTAGCGCACGACGGGTTCGTCCCGTTCGTCGGTCCGCTCACGGGCCACTTGACGCTCTTGAACCGGCGTGGGAAGACCATGTCGGCCACGAGACTCTTGCACTTCGCGCAGATCTGCGTCGGCGCAATCGAGACGATCGGCGTCATTTGGATGTACTGTGATTCAAAGAGCCCAGGCTCAGGGAGCAAGCTCGTCGGCACGCGCGGGGCACCAACGAGCAAGTGCTGCTTCGGCGAGCCGGCAGTTGTATCGAGCTCGAAGCGGAGTCCACTGCACTTTGCCGCGTCGCCACCTCCACACGTCGCGCCGTACGCGTCTGCGAGGTCTTCCGGCTCCCACGTGAGCATGCCGACAGTGATCGAGTACACTTTGCGCGCGTTCTTGAGCGTGACAAGTCCTTTGTCCTTGGCGTTCAGCGCGATTTCCTCGCCTTCGATGCGCTTGCCGAGGCTCACAGTGTACATCGACGTGTTGGAGATCACGCTGCACTTGTATTGCTGGATGCTCGCGTTGAAGAACCCGTTGTAGGACGCCTCCATGTACGACACATTGAACGACTCGGTCGAGCACGCGGGGTAGACGTTCACTTGCGGCTCGATTGTCGTCTCGTCGCCCTTGAACGTGTAGTCCTTCTCTTCAATGATGCAGCCGTTCGCGCTGCAGCTCGAGCCCATGGGAATGTCGTAGTACGCGTCTGCGTCAGTCGGTACCGTGACCGTCGCCGTGCTCGTGCGGTTCCCAGTGCTCGAGCTGTTGAACGTCGCGATGGGGATGTAGTTCTCACGGTCGCTGTCGAGCTGCAGGCGGCGGTTGAGGTACTGCTTCACGAGCGGGATCTCGAACGTGATCGAGTCGTAGTAGATGCCGCGCGAAAGGTTCATGCGCGAGAACGAGACCTCCACCTCGGGCGCGGAGATGTTCTTCACTTCACCGAAGAACGTCTTGAGCATCGCCTGCGTGCGTGCAAGCAGCGCTGCGTCATCCACCGGAGCTACACCGGATGCGTTGAATAGCAGCTCGTTCATCGACGCTTCGGCGGAGTGGTTGGTGCGCTTGACGCCGCGCGGGAGCGTCGCCTCGAACTTGCGCTTGATCGCAGCGTCAACAATGCGAGCGAGCCCGCCGAACGAGTACTTGATCTCCCACCACGGAAGCAGCACCTCCGTCATCAGCATGCTCTGCACCACGAGACGCATCGCGCGCGTGGTTCCCATCGGCAGAACCTGCGGCTTGGCACTCAAAGTGTCGCGAAGCGCAAACTTGATCTCGGCGCTCGGCTTCATGGCTTCGCGCAGCGCGCTGTTGTGCCACGCGCGCTGCTGGAAGCCGTAGCTCGCCACGATGCTGTTCCATCGCGACTTGAGGACGTTCCCGTTGTAGTGCACGCACTGACTCTCCGGAGCAGTTTGGAGCGACTCGACCAGACCGCGCAGCGCCGTGTTCGTGAGCGGGTTGCGCTCGTTCTCCTCGATCAGCGACTTGTTTGCAGTCGCCTGGAACGGCAACGACTTGAACTTGAGTCTCTGCGTCAACACTGACGCGTTGCCCGCAGCGCTCACTGACAGATCGGTGGCAGACAGATCCACTGGCGCGATACGGAGCTCGACTGGCCGCGGCGCAAGCTGCACGTTGACAGCGTTGAAGCCATTTGAGAGCAAGTAGCCGGCGGCGGCAGTCGCAACCATCGTCGCGCGGCCGACCCACGACGTGTTTGCGCCGAGACTCGCGTCCGTGGCGCACGTGAAGAAGCCGACTGCGACGACCATGGCGACGAAGAAGTCGAGCGGCTTGATGATCACGGACGCGACGTTACCCGAGTACGAGTTGTACTTGTCCAGAAGCTGCGAGCGCTCGTCATCGTCCTTGTCGCCGGCGCTGAACGTCTCGAGACGAATGCCGTCGTTCGCGCAGAGCCACATGAGCGCCACAACGATCGCGACGAGCAGCGCCGCGGTGATGAGAATGCGCACGCGACGCACGTGCACGCGCACACCCGAGAGCGGCGCCATGGCGAAGAACGGGTGTTGTTGTTGGTCCTGCTGCTGCAGCTGATCGCGGTTGTCGCCGCACTCAGACGACCGCACGCTGTCGGTGTTGTCCATGATCACAAACGGTGTAGCGGAGCTCGCGTTCGAATTGGTCCGCTGCGTCGGCTGGCGCTGCATCCGTCACACGCACGTGACCGAGACTTTGGTAGTGAGCCGAGAGTCTGCTGTCTGCTGTCGAGTGCTTGCTGTCGGATGGAGAGGCGCGAGCTTTTCGCGAGCATCTGTAGCACTGCATCTGTCGTCTTCCACCCACCGCCGCTCGCTCACTCGCTCCCTCACACATTCACCCGAGCTTGTCGTGCAGCCCCACGACTTCGTTCAGCCCGAGACCATCTGTCCTCGCGACTCTGCGAAATCACCAAATGGGACTGATTCAATCATGATTCGAGTGGCTCGCATCGGCCAGGTTGAGCGCTGACGAGTAGCGAGGAGCGGCAGAGACTCGACAAGCTCGGGATTGCTGCGCTCCCGCTCGATCACGTCGCAGCAGCAGCACGACTGCTGATCTCAACCTCCAGCTCTGAGCGAGTGCGAACGCACCAAGGCACGGTTGTTGTTGTTAGCTGTTGCCGAGCGCAGTGAAAGGAAGTGTTCCTCGAGCGCCACGACCACCACGTCGCTCGATAGCTCGATTACTCCTGAGCGCCGCGCCATTACGCATGCAACGTTGCAGTCTCAACTAAACCGTTGATGAAGCATCAAGCGCTCCAACAGTAGCAAACCATGCGAGTTGAACAGATCACTTCGAGCGACCAGAGGTGTCACCACCGCACGGCTCGGATGCACAGCAATGATATCCGTCCGCCACCAGCACGACATCCACCGGGCGGTCGCGGTCAGTCGCAGTACTGGACCCCAAAAACGTTTGTAACAAGTGGAGCTTACTCAGAGTCGAGTCGACGCACACACGCAAGTATATCCAGTCTCAAACCATAGTGAACTCGTGTTGTTGTTGTCTGAGGCAAATGCAAATGCAATCAAAATTCTAGATTTAGATCTATTGGTTTCAAATCTAGAACTGCTCAAACGCTATTTCAATAGCGAGCCAAAGGTCCAACAATGCAACTAATCGTACTTGGAATTAGACTTGCAATGAGACTTGAATTGTTGAAGAGTACTTGGAATTAGACTTGCAATGAGACTTGAATTGTTGAAGAAATCTGGGATTCTAGGATCTTCAACAACTCCTCCACTTTAAATACTCAATTCAAGTGACTTGACAGGATTTCTCGCTTTATGACAGGGATTGGCCCAGCTCTTCAAATCTTTGAAAAATCGAGCCAATCAGCGATTTTAATGGAGTTTTCTAGATATCTAGATCTGTGCATTTGAAGTGGGTTTTCTAGATATCTGCTCTGAAATAGTCATCCGACAGGTATCCGGCTTTAATTGAAACGGCCCTCGTAAATGGACTGTCTGAATTGTTAGTATATTCATCCATATCGAATGACTCACACGCGACGACTGTGTCGCTGAGGCTCGCTCGTGCATCGGCATGCTCGTTCTTGTCTGTGCGTGTAATACGGTAGCGCTAAGAACACAAGTATCAATTTTCACCCAAAAAAGTGAAAGTCACAGTAAAAGTATGAAAATTGTGTTGATTGTGAAGAAAATCAGAGAAACAGGACTTCAGTCATTGATCGAACCTACTGTCCAATCAACGACTCCATGTTTTGACCATGTTTTGACCATGCTTTAGTCCGACTATTGTCCGTGTATCGAATCTTCCGTAAAATATATTTTCCGTCCTACTGTCTGGACACAACGGAGCCAGCTCTCACATACAAACTCTCTGATGTAAGGTTGCGCATGAACTGACTACATTTTAAAAGACAGACCAACAAGTTGACAACGCAGTGCAATGTAGTACGTGCAGAGAGTGCTATACGAAGCTGCCAACCAACACGTAGGCCAAGAGTCTGACGCGCAGCGCGAGGATGCTGCTCGAAGACATGTCTTGCGGCACCTTCCGGTCGACGAGCCTCCAGATATTCACGCACACATAGAACCCGCAGCTATGACTGCCGTTTTGAAGCGGCGTGTTGACATTGACGCCTTCATACGTCTCAGTCTGCTGTCACGCAAATTCGTTGGAGAGCTGATTCAGCGCGCGGGGGTAGCTTCTGGTGTTGAGCGTGTCGTAGAAGAGGGTCCGCTTCGACCGAACGTCTGCGTCAAAGCAGCATCAGTGCCCGTTCCAGAAAGTCCTTTGAGTTGAAGAGGTGTCTGATAGCTTAGAGGAGGAGGTGGCGCAGGCGCCAACGGCGAGGGCGGGAAGACGTCACGCGAGGCAGAAGTGGTGAGGAGTGTGCGTGCTATGCCAGCCGCGTGTACCGAGCGCTTGAAGCGAGCTGCCTTCGCTGCCGCGACGGCGCGGGCGGCAAGAGTCGAGCGCAGCAGCAGCGACTGGAATAACACGTTTGACGTTAGTGGTGTGGTGACCATGGCGGAGTGCAAGAAGGCGTTCAGTGTCGACCGGTGTACGCTCATGACGCGCGCGTGTGTCTGGCTAAAGCTGACGTCAACGAGCCTCCAGTCAAGAGCATCTGTATCACTACTCTCAGAGGAGACCACCCCTGTATTATGCTGGGTTCGACTCTTTCGAGTTTTCAGTTCTTGAATATTGAACTCATCGTCAACTTCACTAGGAACTGAAGAGTCGCAGCGCCTGCGAAAGTGCTCGCCGTAAGCCGTTGTGTGAACCCAGCACCAAGCGTCAGGTTATACACAATATCCGCGGTCATCTCTCTTCACATATGCCAAACTCAATCGCTTACTGCTGCGAAGCTTGTCGTTCTTGGTAAACGTTGTTCATTTCATAGTTGCATACTAGTATACAACGATTTTGCACAGATCTCGACAGCGTCAAGCACGCGAAGAACCCTAGACACATATATGAAGGAAACGTCAGCCGCGCGAAGACACGCGGGATTATGGATGTGGTGACAGTGTTAGGAGTTACTTGCTTACACTATAGCAGAGGAAGTTTGTGTGAAATGTGTGTTTTTCAACTCTGAGGTTTTTGATTGGATTGTAAAAATG
This sequence comes from Pythium guiyangense, assembly GCA_003730235.1. Taxonomy (NCBI): domain Eukaryota; phylum Oomycota; class Peronosporomycetes; order Pythiales; family Pythiaceae; genus Pythium; species Pythium guiyangense. The sequence goes on from QXDM01000001.1 coordinate 122,465, forward strand.
GCTATCTGCTAAAATACTGACAGCCACCCAAATGCAGGGTGCCTCTTATAGGAGTACCTATAGAAATCCCTCACCAATGGAACACCTCCAAAACAAACACTTTGTCGTGTTGAACGCGCACAAGACATCGGTCCTCGAGCTGTGCAACCTCGTGTACGAGCAAGTTCGGCATCGGGTGCTGTTCAGGCCACTTTTTGTGCGTGTGCGTTCGCCGTCTACTTGAGTGGCGAAGACCGAAGCACGGGCTTACGCGCGCGACTACGCCGGCGCTACAACTTGATAGAGTACCAACCAGATCGACCGCTCATGATCACCAAGTCGACGGCCCTATCGGAATGTCAGTGCTGGTGCAACTCCGTCGCCATTTCAACCCTCAAGGCTGGTGACCGAGAGCGCATGATATTCGAGCTTGGCGCGACCGACGTCCAAGAGGAAGTCGTGCTCGAAGCCTCTACTAAGGTTGTGCGCGGCTACAAGTGGCGACGAGCGAACGAGGATGCAGACGAGCAGCGCAACTTGTGCAAGACGTTCTTGCAGAAACATCTCGACGTCGCTACTGTCACTGTCACCGACATCACGGGTAAGCGAGACCTGCTCTCGAGCAGCGACGAACGGCTTCCTCTTCGCCTGACAGGAACGGCCGACTTCCTGATCGAGGGTCCCAGCCATCCCAGCGAGCAAACCCAAGTGGTCGTTGAATTGAAGAAGCGTGTCCAAGGCTCGCACGCCTCGCAAGCTCTCGCTCAGCTTCTGAGCGCGCATTTCCAGCCAGCAAAGAAGACCGTCAGTCTCTTGACAGACTTGAACAACACGTGGAACTTCTCGCGAGTCTCACACGATGGATCAAGCTACACGATCCACCTCGTGTGTCACGGGAGTTACTTGCTTACACTATAGCAGAGGAAGTTTGTGTGAAATGTGTGTTTTTCAACTCTGAGGTTTTTGATTGGATTGTAAAAATGGCTATCTGCTAAAATACTGACAGCCACCCAAATGCAGGGTGCCTCTTATAGGAGTACCTATAGAAATCCCTCACCAATGGAACACCTCCAAAACAAACACTTTGTCGTGTTGAACGCGCACAAGACATCGGTCCTCGAGCTGTGCAACCTCGTGTACGAGCAAGTTCGGCATCGGGTGCTGTTCAGGCCACTTTTTGTGCGTGTGCGTTCGCCGTCTACTTGAGTGGCGAAGACCGAAGCACGGGCTTACGCGCGCGACTACGCCGGCGCTACAACTTGATAGAGTACCAACCAGATCGACCGCTCATGATCACCAAGTCGACGGCCCTATCGGAATGTCAGTGCTGGTGCAACTCCGTCGCCATTTCAACCCTCAAGGCTGGTGACCGAGAGCGCATGATATTCGAGCTTGGCGCGACCGACGTCCAAGAGGAAGTCGTGCTCGAAGCCTCTACTAAGGTTGTGCGCGGCTACAAGTGGCGACGAGCGAACGAGGATGCAGACGAGCAGCGCAACTTGTGCAAGACGTTCTTGCAGAAACATCTCGACGTCGCTACTGTCACTGTCACCGACATCACGGGTAAGCGAGACCTGCTCTCGAGCAGCGACGAACGGCTTCCTCTTCGCCTGACAGGAACGGCCGACTTCCTGATCGAGGGTCCCAGCCATCCCAGCGAGCAAACCCAAGTGGTCGTTGAATTGAAGAAGCGTGTCCAAGGCTCGCACGCCTCGCAAGCTCTCGCTCAGCTTCTGAGCGCGCATTTCCAGCCAGCAAAGAAGACCGTCAGTCTCTTGACAGACTTGAACAACACGTGGAACTTCTCGCGAGTCTCACACGATGGATCAAGCTACACGATCCACCTCGTGTGTCACGGGAGTTACTTGCTTACACTATAGCAGAGGAAGTTTGTGTGAAATGTGTGTTTTTCAACTCTGAGGTTTTTGATTGGATTGTAAAAATGGCTATCTGCTAAAATACTGACAGCCACCCAAATGCAGGGTGCCTCTTATAGGAGTACCTATAGAAATCCCTCACCAATGGAACACCTCCAAAACAAACACTTTGTCGTGTTGAACGCGCACAAGACATCGGTCCTCGAGCTGTGCAACCTCGTGTACGAGCAAGTTCGGCATCGGGTGCTGTTCAGGCCACTTTTTGTGCGTGTGCGTTCGCCGTCTACTTGAGTGGCGAAGACCGAAGCACGGGCTTACGCGCGCGACTACGCCGGCGCTACAACTTGATAGAGTACCAACCAGATCGACCGCTCATGATCACCAAGTCGACGGCCCTATCGGAATGTCAGTGCTGGTGCAACTCCGTCGCCATTTCAACCCTCAAGGCTGGTGACCGAGAGCGCATGATATTCGAGCTTGGCGCGACCGACGTCCAAGAGGAAGTCGTGCTCGAAGCCTCTACTAAGGTTGTGCGCGGCTACAAGTGGCGACGAGCGAACGAGGATGCAGACGAGCAGCGCAACTTGTGCAAGACGTTCTTGCAGAAACATCTCGACGTCGCTACTGTCACTGTCACCGACATCACGGGTAAGCGAGACCTGCTCTCGAGCAGCGACGAACGGCTTCCTCTTCGCCTGACAGGAACGGCCGACTTCCTGATCGAGGGTCCCAGCCATCCCAGCGAGCAAACCCAAGTGGTCGTTGAATTGAAGAAGCGTGTCCAAGGCTCGCACGCCTCGCAAGCTCTCGCTCAGCTTCTGAGCGCGCATTTCCAGCCAGCAAAGAAGACCGTCAGTCTCTTGACAGACTTGAACAACACGTGGAACTTCTCGCGAGTCTCACACGATGGATCAAGCTACACGATCCACCTCGTGTGTCACGGGAGTTACTTGCTTACACTATAGCAGAGGAAGTTTGTGTGAAATGTGTGTTTTTCAACTCTGAGGTTTTTGATTGGATTGTAAAAATGGCTATCTGCTAAAATACTGACAGCCACCCAAATGCAGGGTGCCTCTTATAGGAGTACCTATAGAAATCCCTCACCAATGGAACACCTCCAAAACAAACACTTTGTCGTGTTGAACGCGCACAAGACATCGGTCCTCGAGCTGTGCAACCTCGTGTACGAGCAAGTTCGGCATCGGGTGCTGTTCAGGCCACTTTTTGTGCGTGTGCGTTCGCCGTCTACTTGAGTGGCGAAGACCGAAGCACGGGCTTACGCGCGCGACTACGCCGGCGCTACAACTTGATAGAGTACCAACCAGATCGACCGCTCATGATCACCAAGTCGACGGCCCTATCGGAATGTCAGTGCTGGTGCAACTCCGTCGCCATTTCAACCCTCAAGGCTGGTGACCGAGAGCGCATGATATTCGAGCTTGGCGCGACCGACGTCCAAGAGGAAGTCGTGCTCGAAGCCTCTACTAAGGTTGTGCGCGGCTACAAGTGGCGACGAGCGAACGAGGATGCAGACGAGCAGCGCAACTTGTGCAAGACGTTCTTGCAGAAACATCTCGACGTCGCTACTGTCACTGTCACCGACATCACGGGTAAGCGAGACCTGCTCTCGAGCAGCGACGAACGGCTTCCTCTTCGCCTGACAGGAACGGCCGACTTCCTGATCGAGGGTCCCAGCCATCCCAGCGAGCAAACCCAAGTGGTCGTTGAATTGAAGAAGCGTGTCCAAGGCTCGCACGCCTCGCAAGCTCTCGCTCAGCTTCTGAGCGCGCATTTCCAGCCAGCAAAGAAGACCGTCAGTCTCTTGACAGACTTGAACAACACGTGGAACTTCTCGCGAGTCTCACACGATGGATCAAGCTACACGATCCACCTCGTGTGTCACGGGAGTTACTTGCTTACACTATAGCAGAGGAAGTTTGTGTGAAATGTGTGTTTTTCAACTCTGAGGTTTTTGATTGGATTGTAAAAATGGCTATCTGCTAAAATACTGACAGCCACCCAAATGCAGGGTGCCTCTTATAGGAGTACCTATAGAAATCCCTCACCAATGGAACACCTCCAAAACAAACACTTTGTCGTGTTGAACGCGCACAAGACATCGGTCCTCGAGCTGTGCAACCTCGTGTACGAGCAAGTTCGGCATCGGGTGCTGTTCAGGCCACTTTTTGTGCGTGTGCGTTCGCCGTCTACTTGAGTGGCGAAGACCGAAGCACGGGCTTACGCGCGCGACTACGCCGGCGCTACAACTTGATAGAGTACCAACCAGATCGACCGCTCATGATCACCAAGTCGACGGCCCTATCGGAATGTCAGTGCTGGTGCAACTCCGTCGCCATTTCAACCCTCAAGGCTGGTGACCGAGAGCGCATGATATTCGAGCTTGGCGCGACCGACGTCCAAGAGGAAGTCGTGCTCGAAGCCTCTACTAAGGTTGTGCGCGGCTACAAGTGGCGACGAGCGAACGAGGATGCAGACGAGCAGCGCAACTTGTGCAAGACGTTCTTGCAGAAACATCTCGACGTCGCTACTGTCACTGTCACCGACATCACGGGTAAGCGAGACCTGCTCTCGAGCAGCGACGAACGGCTTCCTCTTCGCCTGACAGGAACGGCCGACTTCCTGATCGAGGGTCCCAGCCATCCCAGCGAGCAAACCCAAGTGGTCGTTGAATTGAAGAAGCGTGTCCAAGGCTCGCACGCCTCGCAAGCTCTCGCTCAGCTTCTGAGCGCGCATTTCCAGCCAGCAAAGAAGACCGTCAGTCTCTTGACAGACTTGAACAACACGTGGAACTTCTCGCGAGTCTCACACGATGGATCAAGCTACACGATCCACCTCGTGTGTCACGGGAGTTACTTGCTTACACTATAGCAGAGGAAGTTTGTGTGAAATGTGTGTTTTTCAACTCTGAGGTTTTTGATTGGATTGTAAAAATGGCTATCTGCTAAAATACTGACAGCCACCCAAATGCAGGGTGCCTCTTATAGGAGTACCTATAGAAATCCCTCACCAATGGAACACCTCCAAAACAAACACTTTGTCGTGTTGAACGCGCACAAGACATCGGTCCTCGAGCTGTGCAACCTCGTGTACGAGCAAGTTCGGCATCGGGTGCTGTTCAGGCCACTTTTTGTGCGTGTGCGTTCGCCGTCTACTTGAGTGGCGAAGACCGAAGCACGGGCTTACGCGCGCGACTACGCCGGCGCTACAACTTGATAGAGTACCAACCAGATCGACCGCTCATGATCACCAAGTCGACGGCCCTATCGGAATGTCAGTGCTGGTGCAACTCCGTCGCCATTTCAACCCTCAAGGCTGGTGACCGAGAGCGCATGATATTCGAGCTTGGCGCGACCGACGTCCAAGAGGAAGTCGTGCTCGAAGCCTCTACTAAGGTTGTGCGCGGCTACAAGTGGCGACGAGCGAACGAGGATGCAGACGAGCAGCGCAACTTGTGCAAGACGTTCTTGCAGAAACATCTCGACGTCGCTACTGTCACTGTCACCGACATCACGGGTAAGCGAGACCTGCTCTCGAGCAGCGACGAACGGCTTCCTCTTCGCCTGACAGGAACGGCCGACTTCCTGATCGAGGGTCCCAGCCATCCCAGCGAGCAAACCCAAGTGGTCGTTGAATTGAAGAAGCGTGTCCAAGGCTCGCACGCCTCGCAAGCTCTCGCTCAGCTTCTGAGCGCGCATTTCCAGCCAGCAAAGAAGACCGTCAGTCTCTTGACAGACTTGAACAACACGTGGAACTTCTCGCGAGTCTCACACGATGGATCAAGCTACACGATCCACCTCGTGTGTCACGGGAGTTACTTGCTTACACTATAGCAGAGGAAGTTTGTGTGAAATGTGTGTTTTTCAACTCTGAGGTTTTTGATTGGATTGTAAAAATGGCTATCTGCTAAAATACTGACAGCCACCCAAATGCAGGGTGCCTCTTATAGGAGTACCTATAGAAATCCCTCACCAATGGAACACCTCCAAAACAAACACTTTGTCGTGTTGAACGCGCACAAGACATCGGTCCTCGAGCTGTGCAACCTCGTGTACGAGCAAGTTCGGCATCGGGTGCTGTTCAGGCCACTTTTTGTGCGTGTGCGTTCGCCGTCTACTTGAGTGGCGAAGACCGAAGCACGGGCTTACGCGCGCGACTACGCCGGCGCTACAACTTGATAGAGTACCAACCAGATCGACCGCTCATGATCACCAAGTCGACGGCCCTATCGGAATGTCAGTGCTGGTGCAACTCCGTCGCCATTTCAACCCTCAAGGCTGGTGACCGAGAGCGCATGATATTCGAGCTTGGCGCGACCGACGTCCAAGAGGAAGTCGTGCTCGAAGCCTCTACTAAGGTTGTGCGCGGCTACAAGTGGCGACGAGCGAACGAGGATGCAGACGAGCAGCGCAACTTGTGCAAGACGTTCTTGCAGAAACATCTCGACGTCGCTACTGTCACTGTCACCGACATCACGGGTAAGCGAGACCTGCTCTCGAGCAGCGACGAACGGCTTCCTCTTCGCCTGACAGGAACGGCCGACTTCCTGATCGAGGGTCCCAGCCATCCCAGCGAGCAAACCCAAGTGGTCGTTGAATTGAAGAAGCGTGTCCAAGGCTCGCACGCCTCGCAAGCTCTCGCTCAGCTTCTGAGCGCGCATTTCCAGCCAGCAAAGAAGACCGTCAGTCTCTTGACAGACTTGAACAACACGTGGAACTTCTCGCGAGTCTCACACGATGGATCAAGCTACACGATCCACCTCGTGTGTCACGGGAGTTACTTGCTTACACTATAGCAGAGGAAGTTTGTGTGAAATGTGTGTTTTTCAACTCTGAGGTTTTTGATTGGATTGTAAAAATGGCTATCTGCTAAAATACTGACAGCCACCCAAATGCAGGGTGCCTCTTATAGGAGTACCTATAGAAATCCCTCACCAATGGAACACCTCCAAAACAAACACTTTGTCGTGTTGAACGCGCACAAGACATCGGTCCTCGAGCTGTGCAACCTCGTGTACGAGCAAGTTCGGCATCGGGTGCTGTTCAGGCCACTTTTTGTGCGTGTGCGTTCGCCGTCTACTTGAGTGGCGAAGACCGAAGCACGGGCTTACGCGCGCGACTACGCCGGCGCTACAACTTGATAGAGTACCAACCAGATCGACCGCTCATGATCACCAAGTCGACGGCCCTATCGGAATGTCAGTGCTGGTGCAACTCCGTCGCCATTTCAACCCTCAAGGCTGGTGACCGAGAGCGCATGATATTCGAGCTTGGCGCGACCGACGTCCAAGAGGAAGTCGTGCTCGAAGCCTCTACTAAGGTTGTGCACGGCTACAAGTGGCGACGAGCGAACGAGGATGCAGACGAGCAGCGCAACTTGTGCAAGACGTTCTTGCAGAAACATCTCGACGTCGCTACTGTCACTGTCACCGACATCACGGGTAAGCGAGACCTGCTCTCGAGCAGCGACGAACGGCTTCCTCTTCGCCTGACAGGAACGGCCGACTTCCTGATCGAGGGTCCCAGCCATCCCAGCGAGCAAACCCAAGTGGTCGTTGAATTGAAGAAGCGTGTCCAAGGCTCGCACGCCTCGCAAGCTCTCGCTCAGCTTCTGAGCGCGCATTTCCAGCCAGCAAAGAAGACCGTCAGTCTCTTGACAGACTTGAACAACACGTGGAACTTCTCGCGAGTCTCACACGATGGATCAAGCTACACGATCCACCTCGTGTGTCACGGGAGTTACTTGCTTACACTATAGCAGAGGAAGTTTGTGTGAAATGTGTGTTTTTCAACTCTGAGGTTTTTGATTGGATTGTAAAAATGGCTATCTGCTAAAATACTGACAGCCACCCAAATGCAGGGTGCCTCTTATAGGAGTACCTATAGAAATCCCTCACCAATGGAACACCTCCAAAACAAACACTTTGTCGTGTTGAACGCGCACAAGACATCGGTCCTCGAGCTGTGCAACCTCGTGTACGAGCAAGTTCGGCATCGGGTGCTGTTCAGGCCACTTTTTGTGCGTGTGCGTTCGCCGTCTACTTGAGTGGCGAAGACCGAAGCACGGGCTTACGCGCGCGACTACGCCGGCGCTACAACTTGATAGAGTACCAACCAGATCGACCGCTCATGATCACCAAGTCGACGGCCCTATCGGAATGTCAGTGCTGGTGCAACTCCGTCGCCATTTCAACCCTCAAGGCTGGTGACCGAGAGCGCATGATATTCGAGCTTGGCGCGACCGACGTCCAAGAGGAAGTCGTGCTCGAAGCCTCTACTAAGGTTGTGCACGGCTACAAGTGGCGACGAGCGAACGAGGATGCAGACGAGCAGCGCAACTTGTGCAAGACGTTCTTGCAGAAACATCTCGACGTCGCTACTGTCACTGTCACCGACATCACGGGTAAGCGAGACCTGCTCTCGAGCAGCGACGAACGGCTTCCTCTTCGCCTGACAGGAACGGCCGACTTCCTGATCGAGGGTCCCAGCCATCCCAGCGAGCAAACCCAAGTGGTCGTTGAATTGAAGAAGCGTGTCCAAGGCTCGCACGCCTCGCAAGCTCTCGCTCAGCTTCTGAGCGCGCATTTCCAGCCAGCAAAGAAGACCGTCAGTCTCTTGACAGACTTGAACAACACGTGGAACTTCTCGCGAGTCTCACACGATGGATCAAGCTACACGATCCACCTCGTGTGTCACGGGAGTTACTTGCTTACACTATAGCAGAGGAAGTTTGTGTGAAATGTGTGTTTTTCAACTCTGAGGTTTTTGATTGGATTGTAAAAATGGCTATCTGCTAAAATACTGACAGCCACCCAAATGCAGGGTGCCTCTTATAGGAGTACCTATAGAAATCCCTCACCAATGGAACACCTCCAAAACAAACACTTTGTCGTGTTGAACGCGCACAAGACATCGGTCCTCGAGCTGTGCAACCTCGTGTACGAGCAAGTTCGGCATCGGGTGCTGTTCAGGCCACTTTTTGTGCGTGTGCGTTCGCCGTCTACTTGAGTGGCGAAGACCGAAGCACGGGCTTACGCGCGCGACTACGCCGGCGCTACAACTTGATAGAGTACCAACCAGATCGACCGCTCATGATCACCAAGTCGACGGCCCTATCGGAATGTCAGTGCTGGTGCAACTCCGTCGCCATTTCAACCCTCAAGGCTGGTGACCGAGAGCGCATGATATTCGAGCTTGGCGCGACCGACGTCCAAGAGGAAGTCGTGCTCGAAGCCTCTACTAAGGTTGTGCGCGGCTACAAGTGGCGACGAGCGAACGAGGATGCAGACGAGCAGCGCAACTTGTGCAAGACGTTCTTGCAGAAACATCTCGACGTCGCTACTGTCACTGTCACCGACATCACGGGTAAGCGAGACCTGCTCTCGAGCAGCGACGAACGGCTTCCTCTTCGCCTGACAGGAACGGCCGACTTCCTGATCGAGGGTCCCAGCCATCCCAGCGAGCAAACCCAAGTGGTCGTTGAATTGAAGAAGCGTGTCCAAGGCTCGCACGCCTCGCAAGCTCTCGCTCAGCTTCTGAGCGCGCATTTCCAGCCAGCAAAGAAGACCGTCAGTCTCTTGACAGACTTGAACAACACGTGGAACTTCTCGCGAGTCTCACACGATGGATCAAGCTACACGATCCACCTCGTGTGTCACGGGAGTTACTTGCTTACACTATAGCAGAGGAAGTTTGTGTGAAATGTGTGTTTTTCAACTCTGAGGTTTTTGATTGGATTGTAAAAATGGCTATCTGCTAAAATACTGACAGCCACCCAAATGCAGGGTGCCTCTTATAGGAGTACCTATAGAAATCCCTCACCAATGGAACACCTCCAAAACAAACACTTTGTCGTGTTGAACGCGCACAAGACATCGGTCCTCGAGCTGTGCAACCTCGTGTACGAGCAAGTTCGGCATCGGGTGCTGTTCAGGCCACTTTTTGTGCGTGTGCGTTCGCCGTCTACTTGAGTGGCGAAGACCGAAGCACGGGCTTACGCGCGCGACTACGCCGGCGCTACAACTTGATAGAGTACCAACCAGATCGACCGCTCATGATCACCAAGTCGACGGCCCTATCGGAATGTCAGTGCTGGTGCAACTCCGTCGCCATTTCAACCCTCAAGGCTGGTGACCGAGAGCGCATGATATTCGAGCTTGGCGCGACCGACGTCCAAGAGGAAGTCGTGCTCGAAGCCTCTACTAAGGTTGTGCGCGGCTACAAGTGGCGACGAGCGAACGAGGATGCAGACGAGCAGCGCAACTTGTGCAAGACGTTCTTGCAGAAACATCTCGACGTCGCTACTGTCACTGTCACCGACATCACGGGTAAGCGAGACCTGCTCTCGAGCAGCGACGAACGGCTTCCTCTTCGCCTGACAGGAACGGCCGACTTCCTGATCGAGGGTCCCAGCCATCCCAGCGAGCAAACCCAAGTGGTCGTTGAATTGAAGAAGCGTGTCCAAGGCTCGCACGCCTCGCAAGCTCTCGCTCAGCTTCTGAGCGCGCATTTCCAGCCAGCAAAGAAGACCGTCAGTCTCTTGACAGACTTGAACAACACGTGGAACTTCTCGCGAGTCTCACACGATGGATCAAGCTACACGATCCACCTCGTGTGTCACGGGAGTTACTTGCTTACACTATAGCAGAGGAAGTTTGTGTGAAATGTGTGTTTTTCAACTCTGAGGTTTTTGATTGGATTGTAAAAATGGCTATCTGCTAAAATACTGACAGCCACCCAAATGCAGGGTGCCTCTTATAGGAGTACCTATAGAAATCCCTCACCAATGGAACACCTCCAAAACAAACACTTTGTCGTGTTGAACGCGCACAAGACATCGGTCCTCGAGCTGTGCAACCTCGTGTACGAGCAAGTTCGGCATCGGGTGCTGTTCAGGCCACTTTTTGTGCGTGTGCGTTCGCCGTCTACTTGAGTGGCGAAGACCGAAGCACGGGCTTACGCGCGCGACTACGCCGGCGCTACAACTTGATAGAGTACCAACCAGATCGACCGCTCATGATCACCAAGTCGACGGCCCTATCGGAATGTCAGTGCTGGTGCAACTCCGTCGCCATTTCAACCCTCAAGGCTGGTGACCGAGAGCGCATGATATTCGAGCTTGGCGCGACCGACGTCCAAGAGGAAGTCGTGCTCGAAGCCTCTACTAAGGTTGTGCGCGGCTACAAGTGGCGACGAGCGAACGAGGATGCAGACGAGCAGCGCAACTTGTGCAAGACGTTCTTGCAGAAACATCTCGACGTCGCTACTGTCACTGTCACCGACATCACGGGTAAGCGAGACCTGCTCTCGAGCAGCGACGAACGGCTTCCTCTTCGCCTGACAGGAACGGCCGACTTCCTGATCGAGGGTCCCAGCCATCCCAGCGAGCAAACCCAAGTGGTCGTTGAATTGAAGAAGCGTGTCCAAGGCTCGCACGCCTCGCAAGCTCTCGCTCAGCTTCTGAGCGCGCATTTCCAGCCAGCAAAGAAGACCGTCAGTCTCTTGACAGACTTGAACAACACGTGGAACTTCTCGCGAGTCTCACACGATGGATCAAGCTACACGATCCACCTCGTGTGTCACGGGAGTTACTTGCTTACACTATAGCAGAGGAAGTTTGTGTGAAATGTGTGTTTTTCAACTCTGAGGTTTTTGATTGGATTGTAAAAATGGCTATCTGCTAAAATACTGACAGCCACCCAAATGCAGGGTGCCTCTTATAGGAGTACCTATAGAAATCCCTCACCAATGGAACACCTCCAAAACAAACACTTTGTCGTGTTGAACGCGCACAAGACATCGGTCCTCGAGCTGTGCAACCTCGTGTACGAGCAAGTTCGGCATCGGGTGCTGTTCAGGCCACTTTTTGTGCGTGTGCGTTCGCCGTCTACTTGAGTGGCGAAGACCGAAGCACGGGCTTACGCGCGCGACTACGCCGGCGCTACAACTTGATAGAGTACCAACCAGATCGACCGCTCATGATCACCAAGTCGACGGCCCTATCGGAATGTCAGTGCTGGTGCAACTCCGTCGCCATTTCAACCCTCAAGGCTGGTGACCGAGAGCGCATGATATTCGAGCTTGGCGCGACCGACGTCCAAGAGGAAGTCGTGCTCGAAGCCTCTACTAAGGTTGTGCGCGGCTACAAGTGGCGACGAGCGAACGAGGATGCAGACGAGCAGCGCAACTTGTGCAAGACGTTCTTGCAGAAACATCTCGACGTCGCTACTGTCACTGTCACCGACATCACGGGTAAGCGAGACCTGCTCTCGAGCAGCGACGAACGGCTTCCTCTTCGCCTGACAGGAACGGCCGACTTCCTGATCGAGGGTCCCAGCCATCCCAGCGAGCAAACCCAAGTGGTCGTTGAATTGAAGAAGCGTGTCCAAGGCTCGCACGCCTCGCAAGCTCTCGCTCAGCTTCTGAGCGCGCATTTCCAGCCAGCAAAGAAGACCGTCAGTCTCTTGACAGACTTGAACAACACGTGGAACTTCTCGCGAGTCTCACACGATGGATCAAGCTACACGATCCACCTCGTGTGTCACGGGAGTTACTTGCTTACACTATAGCAGAGGAAGTTTGTGTGAAATGTGTGTTTTTCAACTCTGAGGTTTTTGATTGGATTGTAAAAATGGCTATCTGCTAAAATACTGACAGCCACCCAAATGCAGGGTGCCTCTTATAGGAGTACCTATAGAAATCCCTCACCAATGGAACACCTCCAAAACAAACACTTTGTCGTGTTGAACGCGCACAAGACATCGGTCCTCGAGCTGTGCAACCTCGTGTACGAGCAAGTTCGGCATCGGGTGCTGTTCAGGCCACTTTTTGTGCGTGTGCGTTCGCCGTCTACTTGAGTGGCGAAGACCGAAGCACGGGCTTACGCGCGCGACTACGCCGGCGCTACAACTTGATAGAGTACCAACCAGATCGACCGCTCATGATCACCAAGTCGACGGCCCTATCGGAATGTCAGTGCTGGTGCAACTCCGTCGCCATTTCAACCCTCAAGGCTGGTGACCGAGAGCGCATGATATTCGAGCTTGGCGCGACCGACGTCCAAGAGGAAGTCGTGCTCGAAGCCTCTACTAAGGTTGTGCGCGGCTACAAGTGGCGACGAGCGAACGAGGATGCAGACGAGCAGCGCAACTTGTGCAAGACGTTCTTGCAGAAACATCTCGACGTCGCTACTGTCACTGTCACCGACATCACGGGTAAGCGAGACCTGCTCTCGAGCAGCGACGAACGGCTTCCTCTTCGCCTGACAGGAACGGCCGACTTCCTGATCGAGGGTCCCAGCCATCCCAGCGAGCAAACCCAAGTGGTCGTTGAATTGAAGAAGCGTGTCCAAGGCTCGCACGCCTCGCAAGCTCTCGCTCAGCTTCTGAGCGCGCATTTCCAGCCAGCAAAGAAGACCGTCAGTCTCTTGACAGACTTGAACAACACGTGGAACTTCTCGCGAGTCTCACACGATGGATCAAGCTACACGATCCACCTCGTGTGTCACGGGAGTTACTTGCTTACACTATAGCAGAGGAAGTTTGTGTGAAATGTGTGTTTTTCAACTCTGAGGTTTTTGATTGGATTGTAAAAATGGCTATCTGCTAAAATACTGACAGCCACCCAAATGCAGGGTGCCTCTTATAGGAGTACCTATAGAAATCCCTCACCAATGGAACACCTCCAAAACAAACACTTTGTCGTGTTGAACGCGCACAAGACATCGGTCCTCGAGCTGTGCAACCTCGTGTACGAGCAAGTTCGGCATCGGGTGCTGTTCAGGCCACTTTTTGTGCGTGTGCGTTCGCCGTCTACTTGAGTGGCGAAGACCGAAGCACGGGCTTACGCGCGCGACTACGCCGGCGCTACAACTTGATAGAGTACCAACCAGATCGACCGCTCATGATCACCAAGTCGACGGCCCTATCGGAATGTCAGTGCTGGTGCAACTCCGTCGCCATTTCAACCCTCAAGGCTGGTGACCGAGAGCGCATGATATTCGAGCTTGGCGCGACCGACGTCCAAGAGGAAGTCGTGCTCGAAGCCTCTACTAAGGTTGTGCGCGGCTACAAGTGGCGACGAGCGAACGAGGATGCAGACGAGCAGCGCAACTTGTGCAAGACGTTCTTGCAGAAACATCTCGACGTCGCTACTGTCACTGTCACCGACATCACGGGTAAGCGAGACCTGCTCTCGAGCAGCGACGAACGGCTTCCTCTTCGCCTGACAGGAACGGCCGACTTCCTGATCGAGGGTCCCAGCCATCCCAGCGAGCAAACCCAAGTGGTCGTTGAATTGAAGAAGCGTGTCCAAGGCTCGCACGCCTCGCAAGCTCTCGCTCAGCTTCTGAGCGCGCATTTCCAGCCAGCAAAGAAGACCGTCAGTCTCTTGACAGACTTGAACAACACGTGGAACTTCTCGCGAGTCTCACACGATGGATCAAGCTACACGATCCACCTCGTGTGTCACGGGAGTTACTTGCTTACACTATAGCAGAGGAAGTTTGTGTGAAATGTGTGTTTTTCAACTCTGAGGTTTTTGATTGGATTGTAAAAATGGCTATCTGCTAAAATACTGACAGCCACCCAAATGCAGGGTGCCTCTTATAGGAGTACCTATAGAAATCCCTCACCAATGGAACACCTCCAAAACAAACACTTTGTCGTGTTGAACGCGCACAAGACATCGGTCCTCGAGCTGTGCAACCTCGTGTACGAGCAAGTTCGGCATCGGGTGCTGTTCAGGCCACTTTTTGTGCGTGTGCGTTCGCCGTCTACTTGAGTGGCGAAGACCGAAGCACGGGCTTACGCGCGCGACTACGCCGGCGCTACAACTTGATAGAGTACCAACCAGATCGACCGCTCATGATCACCAAGTCGACGGCCCTATCGGAATGTCAGTGCTGGTGCAACTCCGTCGCCATTTCAACCCTCAAGGCTGGTGACCGAGAGCGCATGATATTCGAGCTTGGCGCGACCGACGTCCAAGAGGAAGTCGTGCTCGAAGCCTCTACTAAGGTTGTGCGCGGCTACAAGTGGCGACGAGCGAACGAGGATGCAGACGAGCAGCGCAACTTGTGCAAGACGTTCTTGCAGAAACATCTCGACGTCGCTACTGTCACTGTCACCGACATCACGGGTAAGCGAGACCTGCTCTCGAGCAGCGACGAACGGCTTCCTCTTCGCCTGACAGGAACGGCCGACTTCCTGATCGAGGGTCCCAGCCATCCCAGCGAGCAAACCCAAGTGGTCGTTGAATTGAAGAAGCGTGTCCAAGGCTCGCACGCCTCGCAAGCTCTCGCTCAGCTTCTGAGCGCGCATTTCCAGCCAGCAAAGAAGACCGTCAGTCTCTTGACAGACTTGAACAACACGTGGAACTTCTCGCGAGTCTCACACGATGGATCAAGCTACACGATCCACCTCGTGTGTCACGGGAGTTACTTGCTTACACTATAGCAGAGGAAGTTTGTGTGAAATGTGTGTTTTTCAACTCTGAGGTTTTTGATTGGATTGTAAAAATGGCTATCTGCTAAAATACTGACAGCCACCCAAATGCAGGGTGCCTCTTATAGGAGTACCTATAGAAATCCCTCACCAATGGAACACCTCCAAAACAAACACTTTGTCGTGTTGAACGCGCACAAGACATCGGTCCTCGAGCTGTGCAACCTCGTGTACGAGCAAGTTCGGCATCGGGTGCTGTTCAGGCCACTTTTTGTGCGTGTGCGTTCGCCGTCTACTTGAGTGGCGAAGACCGAAGCACGGGCTTACGCGCGCGACTACGCCGGCGCTACAACTTGATAGAGTACCAACCAGATCGACCGCTCATGATCACCAAGTCGACGGCCCTATCGGAATGTCAGTGCTGGTGCAACTCCGTCGCCATTTCAACCCTCAAGGCTGGTGACCGAGAGCGCATGATATTCGAGCTTGGCGCGACCGACGTCCAAGAGGAAGTCGTGCTCGAAGCCTCTACTAAGGTTGTGCGCGGCTACAAGTGGCGACGAGCGAACGAGGATGCAGACGAGCAGCGCAACTTGTGCAAGACGTTCTTGCAGAAACATCTCGACGTCGCTACTGTCACTGTCACCGACATCACGGGTAAGCGAGACCTGCTCTCGAGCAGCGACGAACGGCTTCCTCTTCGCCTGACAGGAACGGCCGACTTCCTGATCGAGGGTCCCAGCCATCCCAGCGAGCAAACCCAAGTGGTCGTTGAATTGAAGAAGCGTGTCCAAGGCTCGCACGCCTCGCAAGCTCTCGCTCAGCTTCTGAGCGCGCATTTCCAGCCAGCAAAGAAGACCGTCAGTCTCTTGACAGACTTGAACAACACGTGGAACTTCTCGCGAGTCTCACACGATGGATCAAGCTACACGATCCACCTCGTGTGTCACGGGAGTTACTTGCTTACACTATAGCAGAGGAAGTTTGTGTGAAATGTGTGTTTTTCAACTCTGAGGTTTTTGATTGGATTGTAAAAATGGCTATCTGCTAAAATACTGACAGCCACCCAAATGCAGGGTGCCTCTTATAGGAGTACCTATAGAAATCCCTCACCAATGGAACACCTCCAAAACAAACACTTTGTCGTGTTGAACGCGCACAAGACATCGGTCCTCGAGCTGTGCAACCTCGTGTACGAGCAAGTTCGGCATCGGGTGCTGTTCAGGCCACTTTTTGTGCGTGTGCGTTCGCCGTCTACTTGAGTGGCGAAGACCGAAGCACGGGCTTACGCGCGCGACTACGCCGGCGCTACAACTTGATAGAGTACCAACCAGATCGACCGCTCATGATCACCAAGTCGACGGCCCTATCGGAATGTCAGTGCTGGTGCAACTCCGTCGCCATTTCAACCCTCAAGGCTGGTGACCGAGAGCGCATGATATTCGAGCTTGGCGCGACCGACGTCCAAGAGGAAGTCGTGCTCGAAGCCTCTACTAAGGTTGTGCGCGGCTACAAGTGGCGACGAGCGAACGAGGATGCAGACGAGCAGCGCAACTTGTGCAAGACGTTCTTGCAGAAACATCTCGACGTCGCTACTGTCACTGTCACCGACATCACGGGTAAGCGAGACCTGCTCTCGAGCAGCGACGAACGGCTTCCTCTTCGCCTGACAGGAACGGCCGACTTCCTGATCGAGGGTCCCAGCCATCCCAGCGAGCAAACCCAAGTGGTCGTTGAATTGAAGAAGCGTGTCCAAGGCTCGCACGCCTCGCAAGCTCTCGCTCAGCTTCTGAGCGCGCATTTCCAGCCAGCAAAGAAGACCGTCAGTCTCTTGACAGACTTGAACAACACGTGGAACTTCTCGCGAGTCTCACACGATGGATCAAGCTACACGATCCACCTCGTGTGTCACGGGAGTTACTTGCTTACACTATAGCAGAGGAAGTTTGTGTGAAATGTGTGTTTTTCAACTCTGAGGTTTTTGATTGGATTGTAAAAATGGCTATCTGCTAAAATACTGACAGCCACCCAAATGCAGGGTGCCTCTTATAGGAGTACCTATAGAAATCCCTCACCAATGGAACACCTCCAAAACAAACACTTTGTCGTGTTGAACGCGCACAAGACATCGGTCCTCGAGCTGTGCAACCTCGTGTACGAGCAAGTTCGGCATCGGGTGCTGTTCAGGCCACTTTTTGTGCGTGTGCGTTCGCCGTCTACTTGAGTGGCGAAGACCGAAGCACGGGCTTACGCGCGCGACTACGCCGGCGCTACAACTTGATAGAGTACCAACCAGATCGACCGCTCATGATCACCAAGTCGACGGCCCTATCGGAATGTCAGTGCTGGTGCAACTCCGTCGCCATTTCAACCCTCAAGGCTGGTGACCGAGAGCGCATGATATTCGAGCTTGGCGCGACCGACGTCCAAGAGGAAGTCGTGCTCGAAGCCTCTACTAAGGTTGTGCGCGGCTACAAGTGGCGACGAGCGAACGAGGATGCAGACGAGCAGCGCAACTTGTGCAAGACGTTCTTGCAGAAACATCTCGACGTCGCTACTGTCACTGTCACCGACATCACGGGTAAGCGAGACCTGCTCTCGAGCAGCGACGAACGGCTTCCTCTTCGCCTGACAGGAACGGCCGACTTCCTGATCGAGGGTCCCAGCCATCCCAGCGAGCAAACCCAAGTGGTCGTTGAATTGAAGAAGCGTGTCCAAGGCTCGCACGCCTCGCAAGCTCTCGCTCAGCTTCTGAGCGCGCATTTCCAGCCAGCAAAGAAGACCGTCAGTCTCTTGACAGACTTGAACAACACGTGGAACTTCTCGCGAGTCTCACACGATGGATCAAGCTACACGATCCACCTCGTGTGTCACGGGAGTTACTTGCTTACACTATAGCAGAGGAAGTTTGTGTGAAATGTGTGTTTTTCAACTCTGAGGTTTTTGATTGGATTGTAAAAATGGCTATCTGCTAAAATACTGACAGCCACCCAAATGCAGGGTGCCTCTTATAGGAGTACCTATAGAAATCCCTCACCAATGGAACACCTCCAAAACAAACACTTTGTCGTGTTGAACGCGCACAAGACATCGGTCCTCGAGCTGTGCAACCTCGTGTACGAGCAAGTTCGGCATCGGGTGCTGTTCAGGCCACTTTTTGTGCGTGTGCGTTCGCCGTCTACTTGAGTGGCGAAGACCGAAGCACGGGCTTACGCGCGCGACTACGCCGGCGCTACAACTTGATAGAGTACCAACCAGATCGACCGCTCATGATCACCAAGTCGACGGCCCTATCGGAATGTCAGTGCTGGTGCAACTCCGTCGCCATTTCAACCCTCAAGGCTGGTGACCGAGAGCGCATGATATTCGAGCTTGGCGCGACCGACGTCCAAGAGGAAGTCGTGCTCGAAGCCTCTACTAAGGTTGTGCGCGGCTACAAGTGGCGACGAGCGAACGAGGATGCAGACGAGCAGCGCAACTTGTGCAAGACGTTCTTGCAGAAACATCTCGACGTCGCTACTGTCACTGTCACCGACATCACGGGTAAGCGAGACCTGCTCTCGAGCAGCGACGAACGGCTTCCTCTTCGCCTGACAGGAACGGCCGACTTCCTGATCGAGGGTCCCAGCCATCCCAGCGAGCAAACCCAAGTGGTCGTTGAATTGAAGAAGCGTGTCCAAGGCTCGCACGCCTCGCAAGCTCTCGCTCAGCTTCTGAGCGCGCATTTCCAGCCAGCAAAGAAGACCGTCAGTCTCTTGACAGACTTGAACAACACGTGGAACTTCTCGCGAGTCTCACACGATGGATCAAGCTACACGATCCACCTCGTGTGTCACGGGAGTTACTTGCTTACACTATAGCAGAGGAAGTTTGTGTGAAATGTGTGTTTTTCAACTCTGAGGTTTTTGATTGGATTGTAAAAATGGCTATCTGCTAAAATACTGACAGCCACCCAAATGCAGGGTGCCTCTTATAGGAGTACCTATAGAAATCCCTCACCAATGGAACACCTCCAAAACAAACCTACCAGTCAATAGCTACATACCCATTCTTTCACATCAAAGGCACCATTTTGACTTGATTTCATTATTCATGTCTGAGATTCAGCTTCTCGCAACAGGAACTGTAAAAACACCGATTTTGTTCTTAAAATGAACTAAATATGCTTGTTTGGCACTTGTTTAGTGGCTGGCTGACGCTGTAAGAACGATTTGTACACAAATGAGGAATTCAAAATATAGTTGAAAGAACGAGCAACCACATGCACCCAATCACGCATCAAGAGGTTACAATCCCTTCAATCTTTACTTAAAACACGAAAAATTTGCTACTATCATGGAACAGAGTGTCCCACGATAGTACCAATTTTTGAGTGGCATATATGTCCTTTTTGAGAAGCGCAATGATACACCTCACTAATATTGAATTATGGCCATTATTTTTACTTGAGTTTTGTTCGGTGGCTGGATGGCGCTCGTATAGTATGTTCAATGTGCAAAACTATAGGAGGTGTGTGACAAACGAAACCTACGTATTTGGCTCTTTCCATTCACGCATTCACCTAGTTTTTATACATGTATTTCATATTGAATCCCTTCATTTTTATGTTTTTCTGAACATACACGAAAGTCACAGTTTTTTATTATGAAAGTTTGAAGACAGTCTTACAAATAATTCGCGTCGTTTTGGGGCAATACTATAATGTTTTGTACAAAATGCAATTAAATCGTTTGTTTCATCAATAAGTGTCTAGCCTCATTTTTGTAATTTCTGTAAACTTTTCCATAATGGCTGGCTATTTTAGTAAAGCAGAAACATATTATGATCACTGAGAGGAAATTGGATAAATGTTTAGCCTATAAAGACAACATCCGGCTAAATTTTCGCCGGATCACTGTGCGCGGACTGAGGCGCCCACAAGCAGTACAGAGGTCGCCACCAGAGCGCAGCGAAGGTAAGTGACTCCGCATGATGTGGAGCAGCCGAAGGTTTGCGCACAGAAGCACTTACAGACCCGCTTGGTTGGCCCGTCGAAGACGGGCGCTACGTCCTTGTGTACCAAGGGTTTGATACAGTTGGCGTTCATTTGTCCCAGCTGTCCGTCGATTCTGACCACTTCAGAGTGCGGTGATTCCGCGATATTTACTGTATATTGTGTCTTGATGATTGATAGTACTAGTTCGGTCCTCCCACTCAATTAGATCCATACCTCACTTCCGGACAATTCCCAACAAGGTGCGAGTCGGTATACAAATTTCAAGTACGAATGCTGTCATTTTAATTGAGCAGCTAATTACTCGTTTATTTCACTAGGATGACATTTACCCTTTTTCAGGTTTTTGTTCAAACAGAAAACCCGAGCCAAAGCGGAACAAAGCGATTTGATGTACCGAAAAGCATACAAAGAGCGAGTATAACCAAATTCATGCGATGTCATCACTACTAAAAGTCCAAACAGACGCACCGCTCACATACGTTGTTCAAGCTTAAAGCTCACCACCCTCGCTTCATTCACTATCACAAACTATTTGCACCGCTCACATACTCAACCCAAGCTTAATGCTCACCGCTCGTCATCGTTGCGAACGGGAGGTACTGTTCGACCCGATACAATGCGACCTCGTATACAAATCGCAACGAACGGGGTCTACCGTTTTATATACCCTCATGGAATTGAGTACCTTTTTGTAGCATAAATGCCTGTATAATTTGTATAAAGTGAGTAAAATACTAATAATCGCAAAAAGCGTCTCGTATTTTCACAAGCACAGAGCTCACAAGCACAGCAGAGCATGTATAGGACAGTCGCTGTCATGGACTCGCTGGCATGACACCAAGGCAGTTGGTCTTGTTTGGCCGAAGCCTACACACTCGCTAGCAGACTCCTGCACTATAGGTCTTGTTGTGCTGAAGCCTGGACATCGGTATGCGTGAGCGCAGTGGTCGTCGTCACCACATTTGTGTCGTTGCGTATAAGACGAGTGTACGGCGACGCAAAACAGCCGGAGAAAGCTGGAGCAGCACTAGCGTGAGTGCATGGAGATCACGGTTGTGCGTGCGAGCGCGGTCGAGTAAGCTGCCCGGTTGATGCATTCGCCTCGTTGCGCTTAGCGAGATGCATTTGCGGTGTGTGGGACGCTGTAGAGGCGTGAGCTGTTGAACCAGATGGCAACCCGCTGTTTCCGAGCAAACAAGAGTCAGCATCAAGGCAACGAGGGGCTCACGAACAGCACACTGACCGAGATCGCCGCGATGCAAGAGCGCCACAGCGCCAGTTTGTCTGTCTCGGGTCGGCAGTCGCAGCAGTAGCTGGCCGATCGCGCTCACGCAGAAGCAGCAGCAGCGCGCATGCGGACTGCAGCGCTCGTGTTCGCGCTCACGCTTGCCGCGTCGCAGCAAGGTACGTACATGCATGAACGATCTCATCGCTCACCGCTCGCTGATGACTTTGTATGCACGCGTGTGCATGTACAGTCGCGAGTGCGTCGTACTGGGTCGACACGCACCCAACCAGCAAGGGCAATCCGTACTGGAGCGGCAGCGCACCCAAGCTGGCGAACAGCAACAGCAAGCAAGTGCTCACGCCCAAGCCGCCGACCAGCAGCCACAACAAAGACTACAACCAGTGGAAACCCGGCAAGACTCCTTGCACTTTCAGTCCCTCCGGCTGGGGAGGGTACGTCCCTGGACGACTCGTACCGCCCAACATTGTCGCCACTCCAAAGCCGAACGTGCGGGTACCAACAGTGCCGACCAAGGCGCCAGTCGCACCAACAAGCAAGCCGAGCATTGCACCGACCGCTCCTCCTACAAAGGCGTCGAAGCCACCAGCGCACACGAAGGCGTCCACGACGACAAGACCCACAAAGACACCAGAGCCAACAGACGAGTCCCAGAACGATGGCGGCGACGACGACACCAACGGGTCAAACGACACGGACGAGCTCAACACTCCGCCGACGCTAACGCCAACCCCCAAGCCGTCTGCAGTACAAGAGCCCACGCCAACGCCTGCTGTCACAACACCACCCGCGAACGCGACGGCCGCACCCCCAACGATCTCACTTGAACCAACAGTCGTGCCAGTCACACCGACGCCGATGCCGACACTTGCGACTCTGTCGCCGACAATCGCTCCAACAATGACGCCAGCACCGACTACGGCGCCTCCGACTAGCGCTCTGACACCGGAGCCAACGACTGCTTCGCCAACACCGGAACCAAGCACCATGACGCCGGCTCCAGAACCGATCACTGTGACACCAGCACATGCACCGACATCATCGCTGGAGCCGACAACACTCGTGCCGACATCGACACCAGAAGTGGTGACTCCTGCTCCCATGCCAGCGCCGACACTGCCTGCGAGTAACTGGCCAGTCGCCACCGGCGTCGTGCAGCTCGCAGCACCGCAGGTCGTCTCTGCTGGCGAAGTGTTCGACGGCGGCATGAAGAAGTACGAGCGCAGCAACGTGGTGTGCGACGAATCCAAAGAGCTCGTGAGCAGCGACGCTGTGTTCATTGTCCACGCTGGTGGGACGCTCAAGAACGTGATCATTGGTGGCAACCAGGTCGCCGGTGTGTTCTGTGCTGACAACAAGTGCGCGCTCGACAACGTCTGGTCCGAGGATGTGTGTCAAGCGGCGCTCGTGGTCGCGACTGGTGCTGGTACGACTACAGTCACGGGCGGCGGCGCGAAAGCAGCGACTGCGCGCGTGATCTTTGCCAAGTCGGCTGGCACGGTCACTGTTAGCGGCGGCTTCTACATGGAGAGCTGTGCGACGCTCTTTGAGTCGTGCGCGACGTGCGGTCCAGTGAAGCGGCATGTGATCGTCGATGGTGTCGTGTCCGTCAACCCGACCGCCGATCTCGTGCGAGTGAACCGGAACTACAAGGACGAAGCCGTGATTGCCAGTGCGAAGGTCGTCACGTCCACTGTCGACTACAAGATCTGCACACACTACGATGGCGGCAAGGTGCCGTCGTTCGTTGGCTCTGGAGTCAACGGGACGCTATGCCAATACACCGCATCGAGCGCTACAATCGTGGGGCCGTACGCGAGTTAGAGACGTTCAGCCGTCGAAGCTGCGGCGTCGATGTGAACACCAGTCACCGTGTTGGTAGAGAGGACGAACATACGTGTCAAGTTATGAACGCGTTGTTTGTATGCGCGTGTACCCATTCGCTCATCGTTTTCATTGTTACAGCTCGCTCGGGAGGATCGTGCTCTTGATCGCTTCTCGGCACAGCGGACACTTCTTTGGCTGACAGAGCTGCGCGATGCAGTCCTTGCACATGCAAAAGTGGCCGCACGGGACGAAGATCTGCTCCTTTGCAGCGTCGAGACACACGACGCAGTCGGGTTCGTCCTTGTGGTCGAAGACAGCGCGTGGCTTCTCGGCTGGCCGTTTGCGGCGCTTGCGTCCGCTCGCTGTCTTGGTGGCTCTCTTGCCGGTCAGTGTGGCTGACGCAGTGTTGTTGCTGCTGTTGTTGTCGCTATCGTCGTTGTCGTCATTGTCGTCGTCGCTATCAGAGGCGCTGCTGCTGCTGTCGAGCAGCTTGATCGGCTGCGAGATGCGGTAAAAGTTGCGTCCGCTCGCAGTCTGGACGAGGCGGACGCTGCGCGGCGCGACTGCGTAGAGCTGCCCTTCGCTGCGGATGTTGCGCGGGAACTGGCAATTCGCGTCGTGGAAGTAGCCGCGCGAGAGGATGCGCACGCGGAGCTTGCCGCTTTCGCGCGAGCAGCGCAGCAGCACTTGCTCAGACGCCATTGTGTTGAGAACAGACAGACAGACAGACGGACAATGTCTGTGAGCTTGGCTTCGTCGAGCGACGTGTGCGTGGCAAGTTAGCAAGTGTGGTGTGTCCTGGTGCAAAGATGCAAGATCCTCCAGTCGACTCGACTCTCAAGTCGCAAGTCAAAGTCGAGTGAAGAACAATTGTTGTGAGTGATGGTGCGAGACACTCGCTGGTGGGCTCGCAAACAGCACTCACGACTGCAAAGCGCAAATCTGTATACCAAAGTGTATACTAAAGAGAGTGATGGTGTGCGTTTCTCTTTGATGAAATTTGATGAAATAGCTGGCTATTTGTCGAGTTGATACTGACGCATCCGAGTCTAGCAGTGCTTGAGGAGCACAGTCGTGTCGTGCATGACTATCGTTCGCGATCATGACATGTGCAGGCGTAGGTGAGTAAAGGGGCACAAGTAGACGCGAGGACCAACATGAGCGACTGCGTTTGTATGCGTACTTGTGCGTGTACTTGATAGTGAGGATAGTAGCGACACGACTCGTGCTAAGGATGGAGCTTCGTTGCGCAGCTTGCTTGCACTGCTCCTTCGTTCCACTGACGCTCGTATCGTGTATGCTGCTGCTGCTGCTGAAGCTACTCGTGTCACTACTACTGCTGTTGTGCATGGCTGCGCACTGTCCACGCGCATTTGGATGCTCGCTCACTAGCGTCTTGGGATCTCAGGATCGCGCGACTCGGATGCTCGGATCTACAGCTCCCAGACAGCTTCTTCGCACCTGCCCAAGGACTCACTCTGGACCTTGGCGACATCATCGAGCTCGAGCTGCGGAGGACTAGCGCGAGCCGTCTGGATCGACAATGGCAACTGCACTCCATGCCACACCGTCGTGGATCTCCTCAAAGTGCAACAGCATCGGCGAGTGGTAGTCGAGTGGCACGAACGTCAGACCCTCGTGCGCGAACAACGCAAGCGTGAGCGTAGTGTACGCAGTGGTGTCGTGTCCTTCGCCTCGTGTGTCTGTGGCGAAGAAGATGCCTGCGGGTTTGCTCACGAGCGCGCTGGTTGCCACAGTCCGTCAGTTGAGTTGAGGGGCGACTTGACCTGCACCGGGAATGAATCGAAGCGCGTGGGGAAGCCAAAGCAAGTGCTGTACACGCACTTAAGCATATCTAGTGGCACGACACGGTCGGTCTGACCTGGTCTTTCTTGACTGGCGCACGGTGTGCTGCGCACCCATTTTGTCATCTTGCCATCTTGCCATCTTGCCAAGCACCTCTGTAGGCAGCGTCTCGGAGATCTGGTAGATCTCGGCTTGGCGCTCTGACCGGCGACCGACTCGACGCCGTGTTTCGCGTGCTCAGTTAGCTTGGCAATCTGTTCAGCGCAGCAATGTGGCTGGACGTTGCGGGGTACACAACCGCGATCTTGGCCATGCTTCGTGTGTGGCTCGTGGTGTGTGACGTTCGGCGCCTTGTGCGTGTCCAAGTCCTCGGTGCCTGTGCTTGGTGCAGCCAAATTGGAGAATGGAGTGCTTGTTTGCTCGTTTCCTTGGTCGATCGGTCCCTTCGTCGCTTACTCGCTTGGCCACTTGCTTGCAGACACGACGCGATGAAGCAGCTGCAGCGCAGACGCTCGAGCAAGCACGTTTCTTGGACTGCGCTGGGTTTGCAGAGTGCATCGCTGCTTTGCAGACTTGAAAGCCTTACAGTTGTCTTGAGATCAAGCCCACGATGGCGCCGGCGCGTGATGATGCCATGGTCATGATCGCTTGGCGCGTCGGCGCGCTCCATCAACGCGGCGGTCTGTCATGGTGGAGCGGTGCGCGGGAGCACGCTAGCAAACCCAAACACACACACACACACGCCGACATGCACGCTGTCTCGGTTCGGTGCACGCCTTGCGTAGTGTGTGCGGCGCGCTGCTCTTGTTGCTCTTGTTGCTCTTGTTGCTCTTGTTGCTCTTGTTGCTCTTGTTGCTCTTGTTGCTCTTGTTGCTCTTGTTGCTCTTGTTGCTCTTGTTGCTCTTGTTGCTCTTGTTGCTCTTGTTGCTCTTGTTGCTCTTGTTGCTCCTGCTGCTCCTGCTGCTCCTGCTGCTGTCGTGGTCGTGATCTGCGCGAAGTGCTGTTGATCACTGCCATTGCCCATTGCGACTTCTTGTTCTGGCTCGGTCTCAAAAGTCTCAAAAGTCTCCATCACTGCAACGCGACGGCTCGTCTCTGCTCGTATGTCGCTTTTCAAGCATGCGCGTGTCGCAGACTGCACCGCGCCAACGTGACTTGCGCTCAGTATGCCGCGCGATTGCGTGCAAGTCGCTGACGCAATCCGAACAACGTGACGTGGCTCGAAGACGCACTTGCACGAACCGATGCGAGCGAGCAAGACGAGCGCAACGCGAGCAACATGGCGATCGCATGTTTGCTTGATCAGGCTTGATCGTCGACCAGCAGCACGCGAGAATGCGACGAGCGACTGTGGCGACGCACGTGAAGATGCAGACAGAAGCCGTGTGCGAGCAAGACCAAGACTCAAGAGAGACTTGAGACTGACTGACTGACTGACTGACTGGCGGTGAACATACACTTTTGCCACGCACGCACGTGTGCACCAGCCAGCCAAACCGCCCGACCATCGCCACCGCTGCCGTGTTGCTGCCGCTGCAGCTCCTTCTCACAATCGAATCGTCCGCGCGCCGCTCAGCCAGTCTCACACCAGCAGCAGCAACAGCACCAGCGCTCAGATATCTATCTATCTGGACCAATAGCAGCAGCGACAACACAAGACACACACACACACCTCTATCTGCAACAATGACGCGCGTCGTGATCGTCGGTGGCGGCCCTGCCGGCGTCAACGTCCTCCAGACGCTCGCAAACGCGCTCACGCCGCAGGACGGCGTCGAGGTCGTGCTCCTCGAGAAGAGCAAGTTCTACTACCACGCCGTCGGCGCGCCGCGCGCGTACACGGACCCGAGCTTCGCCAAGAAGCTGTTCGTGCCGTACGACAACGTCGTGCCTGCGAGCGCGGCGTCGTTCGTCAAGATCACGCGCGCGCTCGTGACGCGCGTCGTGCCCGAGTCGAACGAGGTGCGGTACAGCGCGATTGGCGCGGACGACGACACGGAAGCCGGTCCAGTCCAGACGCTCGCGTTCGACTACCTCGTCGTCGCGACCGGGAGCACGTACACGGTGCCGATCAACCAGCCGAAGAACAACTTCTCGCGCGCAGTGACCGAGGCGAAGCTCCTCGAGGTGCAGACGCAGATCCGGAAGGCAGACAAGATCTTGATCGTGGGCGGTGGCGCCGTCGGCGTCGAGGTCGCAGGCGACATCAAGTCCAAGTACCCGAAGAAGAGCGTGACAATCGTCGAAGCGAACGAGAAGCTCGTGGCGGGCAACAACGTGCGCGACAAGTTCCGCACCAAGCTCGCGCGGTACCTCAAGCGTCTGGACGTGAAAGTGATCTTGGGCGAGCGCCTCGAGGAGCGCCTCACGGGCAACAGCTTTGTCAAGCGCACGGTGCGCACGACCAAGGGCACGGCGATCGAGTCGGACATCCAGCTCCTCTGCGCAGGCTTCAACCCGGTCGCGGACATTGTGCAGAAGTTCAACCCAGAGCTCGTGAACACCAGCGGCTTCATCAAGGTCAACAGCAAGCTCCAGTTCGACGACGCGCGGTACCCGCACATGTTTGCGCTCGGCGACGCGTCGAGCCACGCGACGCCCAAGCTCGCGTACTGGGCCGGCGAGCAGGGCAAGCACCTCGGCGCTGAGCTCGCGGCCGTGCTGCGCAAGACGCAGGCTGCCGTCACCAAACCATTTCCAAAGGTAGAAGTGGAGGCGCTGCTCGTGCCGCTCGGTCCGAACGGCGGCGTGGGCCAGCTCCCGGTGCTCGGCGGCACGGTCGTCGGCAACGTCATCACGCGCATGATCAAGTCGAAGGACATGTTCGCGAAGCAGACGTGGGCGACGCTCGGCGCCACAGTACCAAACTAACCAAACCACCTCAGTATGAACTCGAGCCAAGCCAAGCCAAGTCAAGCTAGTGCATGTGTGCATGTGTGTGCATGTGTGTATCATCAAACGCTTTACGTCACTCGACTTGTCTTGTGCTCTGTGTGCGTCTTACTTGCGTAGTATGTATCGACTGTGTAGTCTGCATCTGCGTCTTGGGTCGTGCCCAAGCGTGTCATGAACGATCGGTCGATCGGTGGATAGAGGAGACATGGTGTGCATGCATGCGGTGAGACGATCAGACTGCGATCGACCCTTTCGAGGCGAGCGGAAGAACGAACGTCCGTCCGTCCGGATGCGCGAGGACGACGCTCTCGATGAGGAAACCCTCCAAGTCGAGCGCACGTGCTGGCCCTGCCGTCGCTTTCGCGTTCTCTCCCTTGTGCGCGCTCGTCTCAGCGATGTTGGCTTGAACGCCACAGTCGGCGCTCAGGAGACTCTTCTCGAGCAGGAGCGACGGGAACTTGGCGCCGTTGATCAGCGCCTCGGCAACGTTGTGCGCGCTCGCGACACGCTGGAACGTGTCTTCCGCCGCAGCGCTCCGGACACTCACGACGATCGCGAGCACGAGGACAATCGCTGCGCCAGCGCGTGAGTGGCACTGTCATTTAAGAGCTGGAATGCTGACTCGACGTACTCGTGTTTCTTGATGCTTGTGATGCCTGACTCAGCTCGCATGCTGCGGTGCTGCAGTGCTGCAAGGAGGTGCGGTACTCGACCTCGATTCATGATCAAGACGCTTACCTGCGCGCTTTGACCGAGGTCGTGCGTGCCTCACAAGAGTCGCCAGCTGGTCTGAACCCATTGGCACGCCATGGATTTACGGCCGACGCTTCAGTCAGAGCCAGACTGGATGGCCATCGCTGACCACCACTTCCAAAAGAGTGCGCGCTGCAAGCGAGCGGTGCCAGTTGCGATCGAGCGAGCTGGAGCGCACACACGTGAGCGCGATGAAGAGCCATCGCCAGCCAATGCGATCCGAGTCGGACGTGAGCTATGCGAGCTCTGCCGTGCCGCTTGTGATGATGGAGAGCACGAACAGCATGCGCTCGTCGGACTACAATGGCGACCACGATCTGCACCCACACCAACAACAGCATCCGTTCTTTGAGATGAGATCGCACTCGGGTGTGCGCGTGCACGTGCGTCGCGTGCGCATTCTCATCACCACGGCGCTGCTCGTCGCGATCGTTGTGGCGCTCATGTGGCTCTGCGCGAACGACGGCATTCGTCTCGAGACGTTCAGCGCCGGCGACAAGGACGATGACGAGCGCTCGCAGCTTCTGGACAAGTACAACTCGTACTCGGGTAACGTCGCGTCCGTGATCATCAAGCCGCTCGACTTCTTCGTCGCCATGGTCGTCGCAGTCGGCTTCTTCACGTGCGCCACGGACGCGAGTCTCGGCGCAAACACGTCGTGGGTCGGCCGCGCGACGATGCTTGCGACTGCCGCCGCCGGCTACTTGCTCTCAAACGGCTTCAACGCTGTCAACGTGCAGCTTGCGCCGCGGCCGGTTGAACTCTGGATCACACCGGCAGACTTGTCCGCGAGTGCAGCGAGTAGTGCGACATCTTTGACCGAGCAGCTCAAGATCAAGTCTGTGCCGTTCCAGGCAACTGCGAACAAGTCGCTGATCGAGGAGAACGAGCGCAACCCGCTCACGAACACGGCACTGCGCGGCCTTGTCGAGTCCATGCAAGCGATCCCAAACAACCAGTGCAACCACTATCGAGGCTTCTCTCAGTCGCGATGGAACAGCATCGTGGCGAGCTACGGCTTCCAGCAGCGCACGTGGCACACCAGCGCACTGCGTGAAGCCGTGAAGCCGAGCGCCGAGATCAAGTTTGCACTTCGCGATACTTTGAGCACCAAGTCCCAGGTTCTGCCGATGGGCACCACGCGCACAATGCGTCTCGTGGTCCAGAGCATGCTGATCGCGGACAAGCTGCTTCCGTGGTGGGATGACAAGTACTCGTTCAGTGGTCTCGATCGTGCCGCAGACGCTGCGGTCAAGCGCAACTTTAACGAGACACTCCCACGCGGCGTCAAGCGCACCAACCACTCGGTGGTGGTGCCACTTGACGAGCTGCTGTTCAACGTATCGGCGACACGTTCACCTGACGGCGCCTCCATTCTCGCAAGTACGCAAGCGCTGCTCAAGTCGATCTTCAGTGAAGTGAAGAACGTCTCGACGCCCGAGGTGGAAGTGGCGTTCTCGCGCACGAACCTCTCGCGCGGCATCTACTACGACTCCATCACGCTCGAGATCCCGCTCGTGAAGCAGTACCTCCATCGCCGCCTGCAGCTCGACAGAGACGGCGAGAACTACCTGACAACCGCGACATCCAGCAACACGACAGCTACGGCAGACGCGTACTACGACATTGACATCGGTTCAAGCTGCAGCACGAACGGCTGCATCATCGAAGAGAAGGACTATACCTTCAAAGGCGCGGAGACGTCCATCGAGGCGCAAGTGCACGTATCCGCAGTCTGTGCGAACGAGTCGATCCGCGTGAACTACCGAGAGGACGCGTACAACGCGTTCTTCAACGCGAGTTACTACTCGTACAACTGCAGCGCTGCTTCCAACACGTCGATGTACACTGTGAGCCTCGGCAAGCGCATCGAAGGCGAGGAAATCGCGCTGAACGCCAAGGACAAAGGACTTGTCACGCTCAAGAACGCGCGCAAAGTGTACTCGATCACTGTCGGCATGCTCACGTGGGAGCCGGAAGACCTCGCAGACGCGTACGGCGCGACGTGTGGAGGTGGCGACGCGGCAAAGTGCAGTGGACTCCGCTTCGAGCTCGATACAACTGCCGGCTCGCCGAAGCAGCACTTGCTCGTTGGTGCCCCGCGCGTGCCGACGAGCTTGATCGCCAAGCCAGAGTCCTTCAGCTCGTTGCTGATTAAACTGGCGCCGCTCGTGTCGATCGCGCCAACGCAGATCTGCGCGACGTGCAAGAGTCTCGTGGCCGACATGGTCTTCCCGCGGCGCTTCAAGAGCGCCAAGTGGCCGACGAGCGTGTCGACGAACGCAGCGAGTGAGTGCTCCAAGCGTGCAGAGGACTACCTCGCGTTGGTCGAAGCGAATCACTTGTACATCGAGAAGAGCTTGCAGCCAGCGTACACATCCGGGCTGTTCTACCTGTTCCAGGACGGCGTGGCGCGCAACGTCATTGCTACAAACAAGTCATCAAGTGAGGCTACTACGACAGTGTCTCCAGCTGCGACTGGTGCTGCAACGATACAGTCGCTCGCTTCACCGCTCGCGTTCATCAACAACCGACAACTCGTGGATGTGAAGCTCTCGAGTCCGGCAACGAACATTGGCTTCACACTCGCCGGTGCAGCGATTGTCCTCGTGCTCGCGATCGTCGTGAGTGTCCGGAGCGCTGCGGCGGAAGACACGTTCCAGCGTGTCGCGAGCGCGCACAACGTTGCCGAGGCGCTGATCAACGGCGCCAAGTTCCCGTCGCTCCTGCTCGAGAAGAGTCTCCTGAGCGCCGACTGTGGCGTTCAAGCCAACATCGCTGAGACGAGCGCGCACAAGGGAGAGAACGCGAAAGCGACGGCAGGGCCAGCACGTGCGCTCGACTTGGAGGGTTTCCTCATCGAGAGCGTCGTCCTCGCGCATCCGGACGGACGGACGTTCGTTCTTCCGCTCGCCTCGAAAGGGTCGATCGCAGTCTGATCGTCTCACCGCATGCATGCACACCATGTCTCCTCTATCCACCGATCGACCGATCGTTCATGACACGCTTGGGCACGACCCAAGACGCAGATGCAGACTACACAGTCGATACATACTACGCAAGTAAGACGCACACAGAGCACAAGACAAGTCGAGTGACGTAAAGCGTTTGATGATACACACATGCACACACATGCACACATGCACTAGCTTGACTTGGCTTGGCTTGGCTCGAGTTCATACTGAGGTGGTTTGGTTAGTTTGGTACTGTGGCGCCGAGCGTCGCCCACGTCTGCTTCGCGAACATGTCCTTCGACTTGATCATGCGCGTGATGACGTTGCCGACGACCGTGCCGCCGAGCACCGGGAGCTGGCCCACGCCGCCGTTCGGACCGAGCGGCACGAGCAGCGCCTCCACTTCTACCTTTGGAAATGGTTTGGTGACGGCAGCCTGCGTCTTGCGCAGCACGGCCGCGAGCTCAGCGCCGAGGTGCTTGCCCTGCTCGCCGGCCCAGTACGCGAGCTTGGGCGTCGCGTGGCTCGACGCGTCGCCGAGCGCAAACATGTGCGGGTACCGCGCGTCGTCGAACTGGAGCTTGCTGTTGACCTTGATGAAGCCGCTGGTGTTCACGAGCTCTGGGTTGAACTTCTGCACAATGTCCGCGACCGGGTTGAAGCCTGCGCAGAGGAGCTGGATGTCCGACTCGATCGCCGTGCCCTTGGTCGTGCGCACCGTGCGCTTGACAAAGCTGTTGCCCGTGAGGCGCTCCTCGAGGCGCTCGCCCAAGATCACTTTCACGTCCAGACGCTTGAGGTACCGCGCGAGCTTGGTGCGGAACTTGTCGCGCACGTTGTTGCCCGCCACGAGCTTCTCGTTCGCTTCGACGATTGTCACGCTCTTCTTCGGGTACTTGGACTTGATGTCGCCTGCGACCTCGACGCCGACGGCGCCACCGCCCACGATCAAGATCTTGTCTGCCTTCCGGATCTGCGTCTGCACCTCGAGGAGCTTCGCCTCGGTCACTGCGCGCGAGAAGTTGTTCTTCGGCTGGTTGATCGGCACCGTGTACGTGCTCCCGGTCGCGACGACGAGGTAGTCGAACGCGAGCGTCTGGACTGGACCGGCTTCCGTGTCGTCGTCCGCGCCAATCGCGCTGTACCGCACCTCGTTCGACTCGGGCACGACGCGCGTCACGAGCGCGCGCGTGATCTTGACGAACGACGCCGCGCTCGCAGGCACGACGTTGTCGTACGGCACGAACAGCTTCTTGGCGAAGCTCGGGTCCGTGTACGCGCGCGGCGCGCCGACGGCGTGGTAGTAGAACTTGCTCTTCTCGAGGAGCACGACCTCGACGCCGTCCTGCGGCGTGAGCGCGTTTGCGAGCGTCTGGAGGACGTTGACGCCGGCAGGGCCGCCACCGACGATCACGACGCGCGTCATTGTTGCAGATAGAGGTGTGTGTGTGTGTCTTGTGTTGTCGCTGCTGCTATTGGTCCAGATAGATAGATATCTGAGCGCTGGTGCTGTTGCTGCTGCTGGTGTGAGACTGGCTGAGCGGCGCGCGGACGATTCGATTGTGAGAAGGAGCTGCAGCGGCAGCAACACGGCAGCGGTGGCGATGGTCGGGCGGTTTGGCTGGCTGGTGCACACGTGCGTGCGTGGCAAAAGTGTATGTTCACCGCCAGTCAGTCAGTCAGTCAGTCAGTCTCAAGTCTCTCTTGAGTCTTGGTCTTGCTCGCACACGGCTTCTGTCTGCATCTTCACGTGCGTCGCCACAGTCGCTCGTCGCATTCTCGCGTGCTGCTGGTCGACGATCAAGCCTGATCAAGCAAACATGCGATCGCCATGTTGCTCGCGTTGCGCTCGTCTTGCTCGCTCGCATCGGTTCGTGCAAGTGCGTCTTCGAGCCACGTCACGTTGTTCGGATTGCGTCAGCGACTTGCACGCAATCGCGCGGCATACTGAGCGCAAGTCACGTTGGCGCGGTGCAGTCTGCGACACGCGCATGCTTGAAAAGCGACATACGAGCAGAGACGAGCCGTCGCGTTGCAGTGATGGAGACTTTTGAGACTTTTGAGACCGAGCCAGAACAAGAAGTCGCAATGGGCAATGGCAGTGATCAACAGCACTTCGCGCAGATCACGACCACGACAGCAGCAGGAGCAGCAGGAGCAGCAGGAGCAACAAGAGCAACAAGAGCAACAAGAGCAACAAGAGCAACAAGAGCAACAAGAGCAACAAGAGCAACAAGAGCAACAAGAGCAACAAGAGCAACAAGAGCAACAAGAGCAACAAGAGCAACAAGAGCAACAAGAGCAACAAGAGCAGCGCGCCGCACACACTACGCAAGGCGTGCACCGAACCGAGACAGCGTGCATGTCGGCGTGTGTGTGTGTGTGTTTGGGTTTGCTAGCGTGCTCCCGCGCACCGCTCCACCATGACAGACCGCCGCGTTGATGGAGCGCGCCGACGCGCCAAGCGATCATGACCATGGCATCATCACGCGCCGGCGCCATCGTGGGCTTGATCTCAAGACAACTGTAAGGCTTTCAAGTCTGCAAAGCAGCGATGCACTCTGCAAACCCAGCGCAGTCCAAGAAACGTGCTTGCTCGAGCGTCTGCGCTGCAGCTGCTTCATCGCGTCGTGTCTGCAAGCAAGTGGCCAAGCGAGTAAGCGACGAAGGGACCGATCGACCAAGGAAACGAGCAAACAAGCACTCCATTCTCCAATTTGGCTGCACCAAGCACAGGCACCGAGGACTTGGACACGCACAAGGCGCCGAACGTCACACACCACGAGCCACACACGAAGCATGGCCAAGATCGCGGTTGTGTACCCCGCAACGTCCAGCCACATTGCTGCGCTGAACAGATTGCCAAGCTAACTGAGCACGCGAAACACGGCGTCGAGTCGGTCGCCGGTCAGAGCGCCAAGCCGAGATCTACCAGATCTCCGAGACGCTGCCTACAGAGGTGCTTGGCAAGATGGCAAGATGGCAAGATGACAAAATGGGTGCGCAGCACACCGTGCGCCAGTCAAGAAAGACCAGGTCAGACCGACCGTGTCGTGCCACTAGATATGCTTAAGTGCGTGTACAGCACTTGCTTTGGCTTCCCCACGCGCTTCGATTCATTCCCGGTGCAGGTCAAGTCGCCCCTCAACTCAACTGACGGACTGTGGCAACCAGCGCGCTCGTGAGCAAACCCGCAGGCATCTTCTTCGCCACAGACACACGAGGCGAAGGACACGACACCACTGCGTACACTACGCTCACGCTTGCGTTGTTCGCGCACGAGGGTCTGACGTTCGTGCCACTCGACTACCACTCGCCGATGCTGTTGCACTTTGAGGAGATCCACGACGGTGTGGCATGGAGTGCAGTTGCCATTGTCGATCCAGACGGCTCGCGCTAGTCCTCCGCAGCTCGAGCTCGATGATGTCGCCAAGGTCCAGAGTGAGTCCTTGGGCAGGTGCGAAGAAGCTGTCTGGGAGCTGTAGATCCGAGCATCCGAGTCGCGCGATCCTGAGATCCCAAGACGCTAGTGAGCGAGCATCCAAATGCGCGTGGACAGTGCGCAGCCATGCACAACAGCAGTAGTAGTGACACGAGTAGCTTCAGCAGCAGCAGCAGCATACACGATACGAGCGTCAGTGGAACGAAGGAGCAGTGCAAGCAAGCTGCGCAACGAAGCTCCATCCTTAGCACGAGTCGTGTCGCTACTATCCTCACTATCAAGTACACGCACAAGTACGCATACAAACGCAGTCGCTCATGTTGGTCCTCGCGTCTACTTGTGCCCCTTTACTCACCTACGCCTGCACATGTCATGATCGCGAACGATAGTCATGCACGACACGACTGTGCTCCTCAAGCACTGCTAGACTCGGATGCGTCAGTATCAACTCGACAAATAGCCAGCTATTTCATCAAATTTCATCAAAGAGAAACGCACACCATCACTCTCTTTAGTATACACTTTGGTATACAGATTTGCGCTTTGCAGTCGTGAGTGCTGTTTGCGAGCCCACCAGCGAGTGTCTCGCACCATCACTCACAACAATTGTTCTTCACTCGACTTTGACTTGCGACTTGAGAGTCGAGTCGACTGGAGGATCTTGCATCTTTGCACCAGGACACACCACACTTGCTAACTTGCCACGCACACGTCGCTCGACGAAGCCAAGCTCACAGACATTGTCCGTCTGTCTGTCTGTCTGTTCTCAACACAATGGCGTCTGAGCAAGTGCTGCTGCGCTGCTCGCGCGAAAGCGGCAAGCTCCGCGTGCGCATCCTCTCGCGCGGCTACTTCCACGACGCGAATTGCCAGTTCCCGCGCAACATCCGCAGCGAAGGGCAGCTCTACGCAGTCGCGCCGCGCAGCGTCCGCCTCGTCCAGACTGCGAGCGGACGCAACTTTTACCGCATCTCGCAGCCGATCAAGCTGCTCGACAGCAGCAGCAGCGCCTCTGATAGCGACGACGACAATGACGACAACGACGATAGCGACAACAACAGCAGCAACAACACTGCGTCAGCCACACTGACCGGCAAGAGAGCCACCAAGACAGCGAGCGGACGCAAGCGCCGCAAACGGCCAGCCGAGAAGCCACGCGCTGTCTTCGACCACAAGGACGAACCCGACTGCGTCGTGTGTCTCGACGCTGCAAAGGAGCAGATCTTCGTCCCGTGCGGCCACTTTTGCATGTGCAAGGACTGCATCGCGCAGCTCTGTCAGCCAAAGAAGTGTCCGCTGTGCCGAGAAGCGATCAAGAGCACGATCCTCCCGAGCGAGCTGTAACAATGGAGTTGAAGAAATGACAACAGTGTGATGCGACAAAAGACATGAACGACAGGAGCGTGTGCATTGATAGCTCTGCTGCTAGAGCTTTGGTCATCGCTCTGTATCACACTCAGTCCGTTGGGATGGTCGCGTTGAGACTACTCCAGGCTTTGCTGGCAAAGTAGTCGCCCGACTTGATCATGCGCGTGAGGAAGTTGCCGAAGACGAGTCCACCCCAGAACGGCAGCTGCGAGACACCACCGTTTGGTCCGAGTGGCAGCACCAGCGCCTCCGTCTCAATCTTTGCAAACTCCTTCGTGAACGTCGTCTGCATCTTGCGCACGACAGATACGAGCTCGGTCGCGAGGAACGTGCCTTGTTGTCCAGCAATGAAGCCGAGCTTGGGCGTCGGGTGGCTGCTTGCGTCGCCGAGCGCAAAGATGTGTCCATAGCGCGCATCGTCGAGCTGCAACTTCATGTTCACTTTGATGAAGCCGCGGTCGGTCACGAGCGACGGGTCCATGGCGGCGACGAGGTCAGTGACAGGATGGAAGCCGCCACAGAGGAGCTGGGCGTCCGACTCGATCGCTGTGCCTTTGTCCGTCGTGAGCGTGCGCGTCTCAAAGACGTTGCCAGTGAGACGTTCAGTCAGGCGCTCGTTGAGCACGACCTCGATGTTGAGCTCACGCATCGAGTTCATGAGCTTGTCGCGGAATTTGTCGCGCACGTTGTTGCCGCCCACGAGCTTCGAGCC
The DNA here is from genome assembly GCA_003730235.1 of Pythium guiyangense. NCBI lineage: Eukaryota > Oomycota > Peronosporomycetes > Pythiales > Pythiaceae > Pythium > Pythium guiyangense. The sequence continues at coordinate 159,779 of QXDM01000001.1, forward strand.
CGCTTCGACAATCGTCACACGCTTGCTCGGGTACTTGGCGGCGATCTCGCCCGCGACTTCGCAGCCGACTGCGCCGCCACCGACCACGAGGATCTTGGTCGCTTTCTCGATCGCCTGCCGCACAGTTGCCAGCTCGGCTTCCATGTGCGCGCGCGTGTTCACGCTCCCGTCTTGCTTGATCGGCGTTGTGTAGCTGCTGCCAGTTGCGAGCACGAGGTAGTCAAACGCGAGTGTGATGGCGTCGCCTTCTGGTGCGTTGCTCGCTCCAATCGTGCGGTACGTCACTTGCTGCGGCGAGATCCCAGTCACAACTGCGCGCACAATCTTGACAAAGCTCCGCGCGGCTTCTGGGATCGCATTCGCGAACGGAATGAAGAGCTTCTTGGCAAAGCTCGCGTCGACGTACGCGCGCGGCGTGGCTATCGGGTAGTAGTGGTACTCGCTCTTCTCGAGCACGACGACCTCGGTCTTGTCGTTTGGCGTGAGCGTCTTCGCAAGGGTCTGGGCGACTGCGATGCCCGCGGATCCAGCCCCAACGATCACGATTCGAGGCATCTTGAGCGAGTGCGTACGGTGTAGCAAGGAAGTGAGTGAGCCGAGTGCGTTGGAAGTGGCGAGTTGGAATGTGATGCCATCAACAGCAGGAGCACCAAGAGCCTTCGTGATAGTGTCGATCCGCAGACGCACTACGAGTGCTCAGGCGTCCCAAGCAAACTTGCACCAATGGTCATAATCACACAAGTCCACGAGCGATTATGACGTCCGACGTGCCGCATGTGTGTGTGCGTCAGTGTAGCTTCACTCCATGGCCATCATCATATTGATGATGGCCACGCCAGTCAGGCAGTCGCAACGTCATACAGTCGTTCATTCAAGCTTAAGCGGGTGCTCGTTCCAAGTCACGACTACGACAGCTCATACACGATCGATCCTACGCGATAGCGAGCGTCCTAGTTCGGCATCGTCGCGCCGAGACCCCACCACGTCTTGCCAGCAAACATGTCGCGCGCCTTGATCGCCCACGTGAGCGTGTCCCCGACGACGACGCCGCCCCAGACTGGTAGTTGCGAGACGCCGCCGCATGGTCCAAGCGGCAGCAGCAGCGCTTCGGTCTCGACCTTTGGGAACGGCTTTACGATCGTAGTCTGCGTGCCGCGCGCAACTGCTGCGAGCTCGTACGCAAGGTACTTGCCCTGCTCGCCGGCCCAGTACGCGAGCTTCGGCGTCGCGTGGTTGCTCGCGTCGCCGAGCGCAAACATGTGCGCGTACGCAGCGCTGTCGAGCTGGAGGCGGTCGTTCACTTTGATGAACCCGCGGTCGGTCACGAGCGATACGTCCATGGCGGCGACGAGGTCAGTGACAGGATGGAAGCCGCCGCAGAGGAGCTGGACGTCCGATTCGATCGCTGTGCCTTTGTCTGTTGTGAGCGTGCGCGTCTCAAAGACGTTGCCAGTGAGGCGCTCAGTGAGGCGCTCGCCGAGGATCACGTTGATCTTGAGCTTCGCGAGCGAGTGGTGGAGGTAGCTGTAGAACTTGTCGCGCAAGTTGTTGCCGGCAATGAGCTTGTCACGCGCCTCGAGGATCGTCACGGTCTTGCTCGGGTACTTGGCCGCAATGTCGCCGGCGACTTCGCAGCCAACAGCGCCGCCACCGACGACCAAGATCCGCTCAGCCTTCTCGATCGCTTCATGCACCTCCTTGAGTTTCGCCTCTGTATCCGCACGGGCGTTCGTGCGCGGGTCCTGCTTGATCGGCACGGTGTACGTGCTCCCAGTCGCAATGATGAGGTAGTCGAATGACAAGACGTGCTCCTCGAGCTCTTCCTGATCGTCCTCGTCGCGCACGATGTGGTACGAGACTTCGTTTGGCGCAGCGCGCACGCGCGTGACTGCTGCGCGCAGGACCTTGACGAAGCTCTGCGCCGCGGCAGGGATCGCGTGGTCGTACGGAATGAAGAGCTTCTTGACAAAGCTCGGGTCCGTGTACGCGCGCGGCGTGCCGACTGCGTGGAAGAAGAAAGCGCTCCTCTCGAGCACGACGACCTCGATCGCGTCCTTTGGCGAGAGTGCTTTCGCGAGCGTCTGCGCGCACGCAATGCCAGCTGGACCAGCGCCAACGATCACGATCCGCTTCGCTGTGGTTGTCTCCATCGTCGTCGCGCTTGGTGAGGTGTCTTCGGAGCTGCTCGTTGCGCACGATGCGAATGGATCTGACGTGTGACAAGCCTTCGTTTCAAGAGGGGCTGTAAAGCTATTTCTAGTGCTGTACTGCACCATGGCACTCTCGAACAGCATGAATGGTTCTCAAATAGCATACTACTGTCTCTCTCATGTGGACACATTGGCAAACACGAGCCAGCTCAATGCAGTCGCTTGCGATCGATTGATCAAGTCGTACTCGGTCGCTATTAACTGTGAATGCGTGTGCGCACGTTGAGCCAGTGTGCATTCCTCGACTCCAGCAGCAGCAGCAGCAGCATGGAAGCCATGTGCGAGACAGCACTGCGCGAGATTCTTGGAGAGAGAGCGCGCGCGTCGTTCCACCACAGCGAGTGCGAGATCTTTGACCGCAGCATCGATGCGAAGCCGAGCTCCTTTGACAACCTGCGCTGGCTGTCCGAGTGTGCGCATGCGTGTGTACCAGTCGCAGCTTCTGCAAGCGAGCGAGCGCCGTGAGTCAATACGGTGCGCGCGTGCTCACGGCATCGATCGAATCAGAGGCGCAAACTCCTCGCGTTCACTCCCTCCATGCGGCCGCGAATCCAGACGGCGGCGTCGAGCTGCCGACGGCGTAGAGGAGGCGCCGCTGTGTGTGTTATGGTCCGTCGTCGTCGCCCTCGCCCTCGCTCTTGCTCGCGCACTTGCTCGCAGTAACGACATCAAGCACGCTTGTAGAGATGATGGCGCGAGCGCCATGTTGCTCCATCAACGCGCATCAACGCGCCGAGTGGAGGCAGCGCTCGCGCCGGTTGCGGTTCGCCGTTCCCAGCCGCGTGTGAGCGCTGTGCGTGAGTGCTCGCGGCGCCAGTGGCGTGTCGAGCGTAAAAGCTCTGGTGGCGTCTCGTTTCTTCTCTCGCATACAATTGTCAAGTGATACGAGGGATAGTAGCCACCGAGAGTCGGAGCTGCTGGCTTTCTCGAGCAGCTCGACTGCCAGCAGATGTAAAAGCAGCGCCAAAGCCGGTCGGCGATGTGCGGGCGTGCGGACGCCGATCGCGCGAGCAGCGCTGTTCCTGCGGCTGCTGACGTCGCCGTCTGCGCTCTCTGCCAGTTGTCATCTTGGTCCGTCGCGCCGACTCGAGCAGCGAGCGAGCGAGCGCCATGGCCGTCACCGACAAGTTCTGCAAAGTCACGGTGCACCGCGCATCGCCTCCGCTCAAGCCCTCGGACGCCATGCCGACGCACCAACGTGCGCGGCGCCAGACCATCGGCACCGAGTTCGAGTCGTCGCTCTTCTTCCAGCAGCGACCGCCGCATGCGCGCGCGACCGAGCGCTACCACAAGAACGCAGCGATCAGCGAGATCATCCCGGACGAAGAGTTCGACGCGATGCTCCAGAGCGCGGACCAGACACGCCGTCGCGCCAAGACCGACGCCGCGACAACAAGCAGCACGCGGCCATCGAGCCGCAAGATGAACCCGCTCTCGCGTCTTACGCTGCGCTGGACCGAGCAGCGCGAGTCGGCAAAAGCGCGCGGCAGTGCGCCGTTCTTTGCCGACGACGACGACGACGACCACGAGAGCAACAACACGATCGACATGCTCGACGACATGCTTGACAACGAAGACGACGACGACGACGACGAGCCGCCACTGCTCGATATCCGCGCGGTCGGCGAGTTCAACCACTCGTTCCTCGACTGCGACACGAACGAGCACGACCCAGAGCGTCAGACGATGGACGACGTCTTTGCCGCCGGCACGCCGCCGATCCCAGCGGGTCTCACGCTCGACATGCTCCCGACCGCGTTCACAGACCCGTCTCTCCCGCGATCGTTCTCGCGCGGTCTCTTTGCGTCGTCAGTTGGTCCAGCGCCGCAGGAACCAACTGCGTTGGACCAACTCGAGATGGACGACACGGACGACGACGACTCGAGCAGCGTCGCGACGTCGTCGATGCTCGACTACGAGAGCGACGAAGAGGTGAACATCGATGACGTCCGGAGCAAGGCCGAGGCTATCGCGCGGTTCGAGGCGTCGTTCCAGGACCACGCGACGCCGCTCGTGCGCGCGACCGAGATCACAAAGACCCGCGCTCTGCGCGGCATGAGCTCGCCCGTGCGCATGCTGAGCCAAGTGATCCGAACGCGCAAGCAGTCGAACCCAGTGCAGCCGCAGAGCCAGCACTCGAGCGCGTCGGACGACCTGTTCATCGCCCGCACGGCGCTCTACAGCGGCCAGACGCTCCACTTGACGTTCAAGACGAGCCGGAGCCAAGTGGTGCAGGTCTCGGGGCAGCCGAAGAAGTCGGCATCGAAGAACATCTTCTCCAAGCGCATTCGGTGCCAGAGCGTCGACGAAGCGCTGCCGCTCGACATCCGCGACGCGCTCCGGATCATCGGCCACACGACCGACGGCATCATCCACGGCGGCGACTGCATCTCGGTCGCGCGCAACGACGGCCACGTCCTGCGGCTCCAGAAGCTCTCGAAGAAGCTCTGCTTCAGCCCGAAGATCGACTTGCGCGCCAAGTTCATCGTGAGCGGCGTGCCAGAGGGCACAGTCGTGACGGCGACGACCAAGTTCTACCTCCAGAGCGTCTACGACCGGTCCAAGACGGTCGGGTTCCTCCACTCGCGCCGGTCGTCGAGCCCCGGGTGCCTCGTCATGTACGTCTACCGGAGCAAAGAGGACAAGTCCGAGCCGATTCAGTTCTACCAGCGCACGGAGGCGACGATGAACCACGCGACCCACGCAATGCGACAGCACCGCGCGTTCCAGCAGCAGCAGCTCGCAGCTGCGGATCACACGCCAGTGAACGTCCGCGCACACTAGCTCCGCATGCTCCACCACCATCGTATATTATCACCCTCCTGAGGCACGCGACCGAGTCACTCGCTCGCTCTCTCAATCGCGACGGACCGGACGTGCGCTGGCAGATCGAATGCCAATGTGCGGTCGTCCGGGCCATCAGCAGTCGCGAGTGAGAACGACGCTGCCCATGTATGTATCTGTGCGTGTGTCGTTGTAAGTTTACTACTAAGAGACGCGAGGCATTGGGACCATCGCACACACACGAGGAGCGCCAATTGATCATTGCGAATGCGCCTTTCGACGCTGTAGCGGTGAGCGCATGTGTAGCAGACAGATCGTGGCCCTGCACTGAGCGCCTTTCACGGCTCACGAGCCTTGAGACTCGTGGTAGTGCTGGCTGTGACTTGCAAGCCCGTCCGACGTGCGTATGCCAGAGACGCCAGGCATCCAGAGAGAGACAACAAGGAGGAAGAGGAAGGTGTTGGAATCGAGCGTCCATGGCGCCGACTTGCTGCTGCTGTGGTTCGTGCGGTGGCTGCTGCTGCTGCTGCTGCTCCTTGACGATATGAGAGCAGTGCGATTGTCGGACGCCATGCGCGCGCACTCGCTTCACCGTCAGAATGCACCTGAGTGCTGGTGCTCGAAGACAAGGCACTCGATGAGCGCGAGAGAGCCGTTGGGAATAGCTCGCGTCGGTTCGTTCGCGACGCGTTCTTCTTCGTCTTGTTCTTCTCATATGCGAATGGTGAGTGGCGTGGGCATGGTGTGCGTGTGTGTGAGTGGCAATAGCGCCGCACTCTCGAACTACTCTCGAAGCCGCCACCACCACCTCCCCAACACACAAAGAGAGACGAAGACAGAGAACTGCGCTCCTTCCTTGCCTCAAGCGCACACGATAACTACGACGACAACCACCACCAAGACGACGATGACGCTGCTCAAAGTGCCCAAGTTCCTCCACGCACTGTACACGATGCTGCACGACGAAGACCGGCGCGTGCTTGCGTGGTCGGCCGACGGTACGTGTTTCCAGGTGCACGACGTCGCACGTCTCGAGTGCGAGGTGCTGCCCAAGTACTTCAAGCACAGTCGGCTCGCGAGCTTCCAGCGCCAGCTCAACAACTTTGGCTTTCGCAAGTGGACCAAGACGCGCGCGAACGTGTGCACGTTCAGCCACGACGTGCTCATGCAGTGCCACCCGAGCGACTTGAGCGACCTCATGGCGCGCTTCGCCGAGTCGCGCGGACTCTCGAGCGCTGCTACTGATGCTGCTACTGGAGTGGCGTCGCCGCACACGTTCAAGCGCGAGCGAAGCCTCGAATCGCCGCACACGTTCAAGCGCGAGCGGAGCCTCGAGTCGCCGCGTGCGTGCGACGCTCCGTTTCCAAAGCGAGCCAGCATGCGTCGAGGCGCAGTGTGCACTGGCGCCGACGCTTTCAACACGGTCGACCCGATGACACGTGCTGCGCACGGCGCGTTCGCTGCGAGTGCGTGGGTGTTTGACTCGATCGACGTGGCGGACGCGTGCGCGCTGGACTGGAGTCGCGGACTGAATGCGGCGCAGGTCGGCGCTGACCTTCTGCTCGAGCCTCTTGCGATGGAGACCGTGTGCGAGCCGATCGACTGGGAGCTCGCCGCCGACTGTCTCGCAGTCATGGACAGCGACTTTGTCGTCTCGGTGGCCGCTCGTCTCGATTGTGCGTACAGCATATGGACGTCTTGCTGCGTTGACGGAGCGCTAGTGTAGAGAGAGAGAGAGCTTTGTGCGTAGTAGTGTGCGCTAGTTGTACAAGCGAATGCGTTTCTTCCTGTGAGATAGATAGACCGAGTCGTAGTCGCAGTGGCATTCCGAGCGTACTAGTGAATCACTGCACGGTGCGAGCGCAAGCGAATGAAGCTGCGCTGTCTGAGACGGCTTGCCTGCTAAAAAGTGTTGCGTGCTGGCGCAGTGAGCTCAGCGCTAATGTGTCAGTGTGTGTCGTCGCTGAAGTCGTGCGATAGGCAGAGCTGTCGACGCGAAGACGCGTCTCGGATGCGATGTGATAAGGTGCGTGTCGTGTCCGCACCGGCGCCGATGTCGATGTCCGTGCATGAGGAGAAGGCGAAAGAGCAGCAGCAGCACCAGGAGCAACAGACCGACCGAGACTAGCAGAAGATAAATAGGCGCTGTGTATTGTTGTTGTCTGCGTCGTGCTGGTGGCGCTACACGAGCTGAGCGGCGCACGGACGCACGCGATTCGACTCGGCTCGTGGTCTGCGCTACGCGGCTAGTACGTCTAGTCCATACAGTTGATTCGTACATGTTCTACAGGCTCACGACGTGCTCTACCGAAAGCTCTTGCTCTTCGCGCAGCAGTGTCGCGGCGTCGTCCTCGAGACCAGCGAGCAGATCGGTGCTGCCGACCAAGTCTGCGACTAGTGCGTCCGAGCTCAGGAACGCCAGTGCTGTACTCACATCGACGCCTGCGCGCACATCGCCGCTGCTGAAGTCGGCGTCGTTGCACACACACTCGAGCGAGAGAGGATCTGGCAGTAGCGACAGCAGCTCGTCGTCGCAGTCAACAGTGTCGAGGTGGCAGGCAGTACTGCTGGAAGCCGCCTGCGACCAGTCGAGAGCGAGCAAGTCCGAGACGTCGACAGCATCGAGCAGCAGGAGCGGAGAGGCGTCACCGCCGCTCGTTAAGCTGTCGAAGATGCGGTCAATGTCGGCGCCGTGAAGAGCGTACTCCATGTCCGCATCGGTGCTGGCGACGTCGACATCCAAGTCCATGTCGATGCAGAGACGCTTGAAGTGCATCTTGGCGTCCGCTGCGGCTGCAGAGAGAGTGACGGCAGGCGCGCTCGAAGCACCATCGCTGCGCTGGCGCTTCAGTCCCACTGGTGAAGACGAAGGCGAGGAGGCTGCAGACGATGCCGCAGACGATCGCGTGTGGGCGGCCGCTGTCTTCCAGCTCGCGTACGCGACGGCCGTGAGCATCTCGCTCAGTTGGTTCGGGTGGCACTGTACGAGCACGTCGTGGCTGAACGTGCACACGTTCGCGCGCGTCTTGGTCCACTTGTGGAAGCCAAAGTTGTTGAGCTGGCGCTGGAAGCTCGTGAACTTGCCGTGCTTGAAGTACTTGGGCAGCACCTCGCGCTCGAGACGCGCCACTTCGCGCACTTGGAAGTACGTGCCGTCGTGGCACCAGTGCAGGATGGCGCGGTCTTCGTACTGAAGCATGTCGTAGAGGCACCGAAGGAACTTGGGCACCTTGGTGGTCGTTGTCTCGACAGTCGCTTGCATGTCTGTCTGGAGCGTTTGTCGCTGTTGGTGTAGCTGTTGTTTGCTGTGGGAGTGAAATCGGAGAATGCGAAGATGAAGCAGCCGACCTGGAGCTGGAGCTGAAGCCGAAGCCAACACCGAAACAGCGCTCGTGTGTGTGCCCGCGCGGCCAGACGGCGCACCACTGTCATGTCGATCGTTCTCTACTTTCGCGGCGACACCTCCTTGTCGATCCATATGGGCAACCTAGCGGAGCCGACTAGCTCGAGCAACACGGGCGAGTGCGAGGACGAGGACTATCTATCGCCTGCAGCGAGAGCTTGAGCAGGTCGCGCAGCACTCGCGCTCGTTCTCACTACAGCTGATACCAGACATAGACACAGGTGCTGCGCACAGGGTCGGAATGTTCCGACCTCGACTCTCGCACACTTTGGATCGAATACTGCTAGCCTCCAACCTCCAACATTCTCTTCTTAGCCCAGACACCAGATGTCTCGTTGCCGTCTGCTGTTAGCTCTTGTTGTGATTACATGTTAGCTCCACTCGTTAAGCAAGTGATGCGTGCTGGCGGTGACGCTGCCACTGGGCGACACCAGGCGCTTGGCACGCACTGGGAATGAGCGCGCGCACAATTGAATGTTCTTGTTTTGCTAGACGTCATGTCGGAGCTGGTGTCGACTACTACATAGTGGGTCAAGGGAAGAGCTGGTTGCGTGATGCTCCACTGGGCGCGGCGTCAGAGCATCTTGAGCACCTCGATACATGGAGCGTAGCGATTGAAATCGGCATGGACGTACACGAGTTGCATGGACTTGGAAGTGTCGGTCGCGAACTAGATTCGTCAGCGTGAGGTACTAAAGCCATACCCGAGCAGTACTTCCAACAATGACGAAGGTCGAGGACAAGGGCTGACGACACAGGTTGGATCCGCTACAATGAATCCGCTACAATGAACTCGCACTTACATTGAACACGTATCTACAACCAGATCCAGCAGCTAGCCTCTCACCAGCTGCATGCGAGAGTCGAGGTCGGAACATTCCGACCCTGTGCGCAGCACCTGTGTCTATGTCTGGTATCAGCTGTAGTGAGAACGAGCGCGAGTGCTGCGCGACCTGCTCAAGCTCTCGCTGCAGGCGATAGATAGTCCTCGTCCTCGCACTCGCCCGTGTTGCTCGAGCTAGTCGGCTCCGCTAGGTTGCCCATATGGATCGACAAGGAGGTGTCGCCGCGAAAGTAGAGAACGATCGACATGACAGTGGTGCGCCGTCTGGCCGCGCGGGCACACACACGAGCGCTGTTTCGGTGTTGGCTTCGGCTTCAGCTCCAGCTCCAGGTCGGCTGCTTCATCTTCGCATTCTCCGATTTCACTCCCACAGCAAACAACAGCTACACCAACAGCGACAAACGCTCCAGACAGACATGCAAGCGACTGTCGAGACAACGACCACCAAGGTGCCCAAGTTCCTTCGGTGCCTCTACGACATGCTTCAGTACGAAGACCGCGCCATCCTGCACTGGTGCCACGACGGCACGTACTTCCAAGTGCGCGAAGTGGCGCGTCTCGAGCGCGAGGTGCTGCCCAAGTACTTCAAGCACGGCAAGTTCACGAGCTTCCAGCGCCAGCTCAACAACTTTGGCTTCCACAAGTGGACCAAGACGCGCGCGAACGTGTGCACGTTCAGCCACGACGTGCTCGTACAGTGCCACCCGAACCAACTGAGCGAGATGCTCACGGCCGTCGCGTACGCGAGCTGGAAGACAGCGGCCGCCCACACGCGATCGTCTGCGGCATCGTCTGCAGCCTCCTCGCCTTCGTCTTCACCAGTGGGACTGAAGCGCCAGCGCAGCGATGGTGCTTCGAGCGCGCCTGCCGTCACTCTCTCTGCAGCCGCAGCGGACGCCAAGATGCACTTCAAGCGTCTCTGCATCGACATGGACTTGGATGTCGACGTCGCCAGCACCGATGCGGACATGGAGTACGCTCTTCACGGCGCCGACATTGACCGCATCTTCGACAGCTTAACGAGCGGCGGTGACGCCTCTCCGCTCCTGCTGCTCGATGCTGTCGACGTCTCGGACTTGCTCGCTCTCGACTGGTCGCAGGCGGCTTCCAGCAGTACTGCCTGCCACCTCGACACTGTTGACTGCGACGACGAGCTGCTGTCGCTACTGCCAGATCCTCTCTCGCTCGAGTGTGTGTGCAACGACGCCGACTTCAGCAGCGGCGATGTGCGCGCAGGCGTCGATGTGAGTACAGCACTGGCGTTCCTGAGCTCGGACGCACTAGTCGCAGACTTGGTCGGCAGCACCGATCTGCTCGCTGGTCTCGAGGACGACGCCGCGACACTGCTGCGCGAAGAGCAAGAGCTTTCGGTAGAGCACGTCGTGAGCCTGTAGAACATGTACGAATCAACTGTATGGACTAGACGTACTAGCCGCGTAGCGCAGACCACGAGCCGAGTCGAATCGCGTGCGTCCGTGCGCCGCTCAGCTCGTGTAGCGCCACCAGCACGACGCAGACAACAACAATACACAGCGCCTATTTATCTTCTGCTAGTCTCGGTCGGTCTGTTGCTCCTGGTGCTGCTGCTGCTCTTTCGCCTTCTCCTCATGCACGGACATCGACATCGGCGCCGGTGCGGACACGACACGCACCTTATCACATCGCATCCGAGACGCGTCTTCGCGTCGACAGCTCTGCCTATCGCACGACTTCAGCGACGACACACACTGACACATTAGCGCTGAGCTCACTGCGCCAGCACGCAACACTTTTTAGCAGGCAAGCCGTCTCAGACAGCGCAGCTTCATTCGCTTGCGCTCGCACCGTGCAGTGATTCACTAGTACGCTCGGAATGCCACTGCGACTACGACTCGGTCTATCTATCTCACAGGAAGAAAACGCATTCGCTTGTACAACTAGCGCACACTACTACGCACAAAGCTCTCTCTCTCTCTACACTAGCGCTCCGTCAACGCAGCAAGACGTCCATATGCTGTACGCACAATCGAGACGAGCGGCCACCGAGACGACAAAGTCGCTGTCCATGACTGCGAGACAGTCGGCGGCGAGCTCCCAGTCGATCGGCTCGCACACGGTCTCCATCGCAAGAGGCTCGAGCAGAAGGTCAGCGCCGACCTGCGCCGCATTCAGTCCGCGACTCCAGTCCAGCGCGCACGCGTCCGCCACGTCGATCGAGTCAAACACCCACGCACTCGCAGCGAACGCGCCGTGCGCAGCACGTGTCATCGGGTCGACCGTGTTGAAAGCGTCGGCGCCAGTGCACACTGCGCCTCGACGCATGCTGGCTCGCTTTGGAAACGGAGCGTCGCACGCACGCGGCGACTCGAGGCTCCGCTCGCGCTTGAACGTGTGCGGCGATTCGAGGCTTCGCTCGCGCTTGAACGTGTGCGGCGACGCCACTCCAGTAGCAGCATCAGTAGCAGCGCTCGAGAGTCCGCGCGACTCGGCGAAGCGCGCCATGAGGTCGCTCAAGTCGCTCGGGTGGCACTGCATGAGCACGTCGTGGCTGAACGTGCACACGTTCGCGCGCGTCTTGGTCCACTTGCGAAAGCCAAAGTTGTTGAGCTGGCGCTGGAAGCTCGCGAGCCGACTGTGCTTGAAGTACTTGGGCAGCACCTCGCACTCGAGACGTGCGACGTCGTGCACCTGGAAACACGTACCGTCGGCCGACCACGCAAGCACGCGCCGGTCTTCGTCGTGCAGCATCGTGTACAGTGCGTGGAGGAACTTGGGCACTTTGAGCAGCGTCATCGTCGTCTTGGTGGTGGTTGTCGTCGTAGTTATCGTGTGCGCTTGAGGCAAGGAAGGAGCGCAGTTCTCTGTCTTCGTCTCTCTTTGTGTGTTGGGGAGGTGGTGGTGGCGGCTTCGAGAGTAGTTCGAGAGTGCGGCGCTATTGCCACTCACACACACGCACACCATGCCCACGCCACTCACCATTCGCATATGAGAAGAACAAGACGAAGAAGAACGCGTCGCGAACGAACCGACGCGAGCTATTCCCAACGGCTCTCTCGCGCTCATCGAGTGCCTTGTCTTCGAGCACCAGCACTCAGGTGCATTCTGACGGTGAAGCGAGTGCGCGCGCATGGCGTCCGACAATCGCACTGCTCTCATATCGTCAAGGAGCAGCAGCAGCAGCAGCAGCCACCGCACGAACCACAGCAGCAGCAAGTCGGCGCCATGGACGCTCGATTCCAACACCTTCCTCTTCCTCCTTGTTGTCTCTCTCTGGATGCCTGGCGTCTCTGGCATACGCACGTCGGACGGGCTTGCAAGTCACAGCCAGCACTACCACGAGTCTCAAGGCTCGTGAGCCGTGAAAGGCGCTCAGTGCAGGGCCACGATCTGTCTGCTACATGCATACTTAGTAGTCCCCGTCGTCCTTTGACTCGCCTTCGTCACTCGGCTGGCGCTTCCATATCCGTCGGTGCTCCGTGCTCTGCCACATCAAGCACTTGTCGTCAGCTCCACACTCTCTCACTGTATCATGAACACTCATTGCCTTTGTACCGCACCTGCTCCGAGTCGTCACTGTCGTAGTCCGAGGCATCGGACTCTTCGTCCGGGTAGTCGTTGTCTGCGTGGTTCTCGTCGTTCGAGTCGACACTCTCGCTGCTCACACACAGTCAGTCCGTCCGTCAGTCTATGAACACGATCGACAGTCACACACACCCGCTCAAGCTCTCAAGCGCACGCACCCGTCGTCGTCCGAGTCGCTCTCGGCATCCGACGCAAGCATGTACTCGGTCACGTCGTCGCTCCCAGTCGTCCAGGCTGCGTCCTGCGACAGCCAGCGCTGGACCGCCGCACTCACTTCGACCACTGGTGCGCGCACTGCACCATCGCCGCTTGCGTCGCCAGTCGCTGCAGCCGTCGCGCCAGCGCTCTCGTGGTCTCGGCTCGCAGACACGTCGACGCAGTAGACGTCGTAGACAAAGTCCTTCTCGCGCTCTGCGTCTTCGCACGCGAGGAGCGCGGCGTGGACGTTCGAATAGCCTGCGCGCGCTGCGAACGTCGCCGCAGTCGCACCTTCCCAGTCGCGCTGGAGCGCACTCGCGGCGCTCGAGCGCAGCACGAACTCGATCACGTCGACGCGGCCGTGCAGCGCCGCCGCCATGAGGATCGTCGCGCCGTCTGCGGGGCGCTGGAACGCCACGGGGTTGAGCTTTGACTCGGGCGTGAGGCTGTGGAAGATCGCGAAGAAGCGGCTGAAGTCGTTCGCTCGGAACGCCGTCCAGATCGCCTCGTCCACTTCGCGCTCGCGCGGGTTCAGCACGCGCGTGGGACGCAGGCGCGCACCATTCATCGTGACACTGTCACTCGCAGGAGGGAGCGCGTCGCTCGACTCAGTCGCTGGCGACGACACTGGACGCACGGTCTCGAGGTCGACGACGCGCACGCCCGGGAGCTCAAGCGTCTGCTGCTGCTTGATCTCGATCAATGGCGTCTCGGGTGATGCCACTGGCGCAGCTGCCGTTGCCGCTGAGAGCCCGCGAGAGCGCTGAGCGTCCGACTTGCGCCGCTCGCGCAGCCGCTCTTGCTGCTGCTGCGCGCGGAGCTGGCTCGCAAGGCTCTGCGGCTTGACACTGCCTGACGCGCTCGCGGTTGCACTGCTTTTCTTGAGCGCCGCGCGCGGCTCGTCCTTCATGGCTTTGACTTTGCGCTTGAGGCGGTCGGTCCACTTGGCCGAGATTGCGTCTTCGAGCTGGTGCTTCTCCATCGTGTCGATGCGCTTAAAGACAAAGCTGTGGTTGCCCAGACAGACGCATGGCTGGTCAGTCCTATAGACTCAGACGTCATTGGCAAGCGACACCACAAACGGCCGCACCTCTTCTCGCGCGTCGAGAGCTTCGTGAATGCGTTCAGGAGCTCTGTCGACGACGGCTTCGTCGTCTTCTTGGTATCCGCGTCTTTGTCGATGGTGCTGCTGCTTGTCGTCGCAGTGCCTGGCGCGCTTGCGTCCTGCGACACCTTCGCTTCGAGCTCTTGCTGCACGACGAGACACTCGACGGGGTCTTCATTGCGCCGGCGCTTGATGCGCAGAAACACAAACGACGACGATGACGACTCGGTCGTTGACGCGTCTGCTTTGCGCTTGCCATCGCCTCGTGCACTGCTAGTAGTCGCAGTAGTCGATGCAGCAGCCGCGCGACGTGCAGCAGCAGCAGCTGGAGCGTGCGGCACTGCAGCGCGCGTCATCGAGGTCGTCGCGCTTGCCTCCATTGCTTTCACTCGCTTTTGGCTCGGAAGGACCAAGTGGTCATTTTTCGTACTTATACGGATTCATTCGTACTTAGTGCAGATCCACCAGAAATAGCACCATGGAGCTCGAAGCGACGCGAGCGCGAGCGTGATGGGAGCAGCAGTAGTGGTAGTGGCGGGCAAGAGCGACTCGAGCGCAAGACGAGAGCGCCATGAGCTGCGTCGCGCCTGCTGCTGCCGCGATCGACCCGCGAGAAGAGATGGACGACGCGGTGCTCCAATCTGTGCGAAGTCGCACGGTCGCGCCGCCGACTGCGCTCAAGACCAAGTTCCTCATCCGCACGCTCCCAAAAGACTGCAACCCGACGCCAGTGACAGCAGTGGTCACAAGCCCATCGTCGCTGCTCTCGCCCACGACGCGCAAGTCGCCGCACTCAAAAGCAATGCTCCACGCAGTTGCAGGAGCAGCTGCGGCAGCAGAGGCGGAGGAGCACTTGCCCGACAACCCGTTCGACGACATCACAGAAGAGAAACTGGTACGCTACACACTTGCGTTGCAGCAAACCACTGACATGCATGAGCGCTCGCTGACAGCCGCTCCTGTACTATACTCTAGCAAAAGCTCAGCGGCAAGCAGGACCTGTCCCGCGTGACGTACTTGCAGATCGCCGTTGACTCTGGCAAGCAGTCGGTCGAAGCGATTGGCGAGCTCCTGCCGTCGCTACAGCAGCTCAAGCTCCAGAACAGTACGCTCCACTCGTTCCGCGACCTTGGGACGTCGCTGCACTCGCTCCAGATCCTCTGGGTCATGCGCAGCGGCATCACCGACCTCGACGGCATTGGCGCGCTCACGCATCTCCAGGAGCTCTATCTCCAGTACAACGACATCAGCGACCTCAGTCCACTCACGCTCCACGAAGAGATCCAAGTCATCGGTGCGTGCTTCTCCATGGTGGCTTCGTCCTAGGGCTCTGTGTGTCGTACAGGAAAGACTGGAACCGCTCGCTAACTGCGACTGCTTCTGTTGCCATTCGACAGACCTCGAAGGCAACTGCATCTCCGACATTGGGCAGGTCGAGCAGCTCGGTGCGTCTTGTTTGTCACTCTGGACTCAGTTCGGTCATGCTGTCGCCCTGATGACCGACTAACACAACAACCAAACGGATGGACGATCAATTCGCTGTGTAGCGTTCTGCGCGCAGCTCACGACGCTCAACCTCGAAGCGAATCCGGTCTGTAAGCTCTCGCGGTACCGCCAGATCGTCGCGAACTTCCTCCCTCAGCTCACGACGCTCGACGACAAGCCGATCACTGACACCGAGCGGCTCAAGATCTCGGACGACGAGATCGACGCTGCGATCCAGCTCCATCGTGACGAGCTCCTGGCTGCGAACGCAGCGTCAGCGACAGTCGTCGACGATCGGCAGCTCATCGCTGACGGCATCAAAGCCGCGTCATCGCTTCCCTCGGCTGCGCTTGGGAGCCACGTCGACGACCGGAGTCCGCGCAAGCTCGCTCGAAACGCGAGTGCACATCGCATCGCCGGGTTCGACGCCGCAGCGGTACGCAAGCGACTCGCGCTCTGTAGAACTTGGACAGTGTGAGGACACGTTCCGTGTAGCGATGCTCACACCTTGTGCGTTGTCTAACAGGACGCGATGAGGAACGACTCGGGCAGTAGCTTGACGCACGGCACCGACATTGTCTTTGCCGGCAACGTCACGAGCTCACTGCGTCGCCATCGGAGCGAGACCGAGCCGACTGACGCACAATTGGCAGCGCTGGCTGAGCAGCTTGCTGCAGCAGTAGGTGGCAGTGACAGCACACTCGATAGTAGTGGTGGTCCTAGTGGACTGACGATGCTCGACCGACCCAAGACGCCCATGCTCGAGCGACCCAAGACGCCTGCGCGCATGTCGATCACGGACACGCTCGACCGCGCGAACGAGCTCGAAACGCAGAAGCACAAGTCGCGCGACGCGATCCTGAACGAACTCAAGGCGTGGCAGCAAGAAGGTGCCGTCTCGCAGCTCGGCGTCACGCACGTTGCGCGGCAACATTCGCACCACAGAGACAAGCATTCTTCCAGCTCGCGAGGCGACCGTAGTCCGACCAAGACACCGAAGCGACGGAGCTCGTCGACGCGATCAACAGAAACGACCGAGCGACGACCCAACACGTCTGCTGGCGTCCTGCGCAACGGTGCGAGCATGCGGGAAGCGTTTGTCGAGACCGAGCGCGACCACGAGAGCAGCTCGCGTGCTGGCGCAGCAGGTACGACGCGCGCACCACTGCACCGGCGCTCGTCGTTTTCGTCAGCACCCTCATCAGCAGCGTCGAGAGCGATTGCATCTTCCTCAACGACAGGCAGTAGTGGCCACGTCGACATCTTGATCTTGGACGATAGTGGCGACGCAGCAGAGCGGAGACCGTGCTCCCCTACCAAGTCGTCAAAGGGCATCTTCACAACAACGAGCGTCGGTCGCGAGTGGAACTTGGACGTACTCGTGCCGACGCTTGACCTCTCGACTGCCGAGGCATCTTGGCGCAACTTTCCGCAGTCGAGTGCGCGCCAGCAGCAGCAGAACGACCGCGTGTTTCAGAAGACGCACCGACGCGGCGCGAGCGAGGATGACGATGACCATAGCAGTGGCGACGACTCGAGCGAGAGCGAGAGTGACAGTCTGGTACGCTCGCGCCACTCGTCTACTCGTCGCACGAGTGGCAAGGCGCTGCAGTCGAAAGCGTCAGCAAACGGCGTTGCGTTCTTCAATGTCGCTGAGAGCCTCCATGCGATCGACAAGTGGCGCGACGACATGGACGACGACGACAAGCCCATTGTTCGTCAACGCGAGTCTCTCTCGCCAACGTCAGCAGAGAGCGCACCAGCGACTCCACTGACGACAGCACCAACGATGGCATCGCTACCTCAGACGCTGTCTCCATCAGCAAACCAGCACCAGGAAGAGCGCGAGTCGCTCGCTCCACACCACCACTCGCTGCAACTCGGTCCAGCGAACTTTGAGACGGACGAGCGCATCGTGCAGTTCATGAAAGAGAAGCACAAGGTCGTGGCGGAGACGAAGACGCGCGACGGCTTTCGGCGGTTCTTCCGCGGCATCGAGGCCGAGCGCCTCGAGCGTATTCTCCAACATGTGTTTGCAGATCCCGAGAAGGTGCGACGGCGTCTGCAGCTCATGACCGGCTTCTATCGCCACGAGCTCAGTAGCTAGCGACCGAGTGGGAGTCGTTGCCGCCATCCACACTTAGCATGCCACACACTCGGGTGTATTCGAACGCAAGAAACGCAGTTGATCGAGACACTTGTAAGTTGCTGCAGTGGTACTAGGCTTCTTTGTCCTAGTCGCAGTAGTGGCTCTCGTGCTCGTGGCAAGCGACTGGACATCGCAACGCTCACGAACGGTAGTCAGCGTTGATCGCAACGTACTCGTGCGTGAGGTCGATGCCGAGGACGCGCGCGCGCTCGTTCCCGACGCCCAAGTCAATGTCGATCTGCGAGTGTCCAATTTGAAAGGCATGAGCAGCCGTTGTATGCAATTCGCGAGAGAGCAACACCACTCAAAGGAGCAGTTGTATGCAAATCGCAGGAAGAAAAGGAATACTCGACGCACCTCGACAAACTTGCCGTGCGGCGGGTAGTCGCGCGACGTGACGTCCAAGCCACCGCGCGTTGCTTCTGTTGCCAAACCAAGTCACCGCGCGCGCGTGAGCGCCTCTACGATCCATCACAATTGCCATCGTCACGATCACTTCATCGTAGGAACGAACCTGTGAGCTGCGCCTCCCGCATGTGGTCAACCAGGAGCTGCTCAATGTCGCTGTTGAGCACGAACTCGCCGTTCTCAAAGATCGCAATGCCGCCGACGTGGATCGTCATGCGGCGCGTGATGTCGACGTTCTTGTGGTGCTTCCCCATGTACTTGCCAACGGCCATGACGAGGCGCCCGACGTTCGGGTCGTTCCCGGCCACGGCGCACTTGAGCAGCGGCGAGTTCACGACTGACTTGCCCACGCCCTTGGCCATTGCGACCGACTCGGCACCGCGCACGACGACGCGCATGACGTGGTGCGCGCCTTCGCCGTTGCGCACAATGTCTTCGCACAGGCCCTGGCAGACTTCCTGGAGTGCCTCTTTGAACTCTGCGAGCTGCGCCATGTCGAACGGGATCTGGTCTGACGAGACGATCGAGACCGTGTCCGACGTGCTCTGGTCCGTGTCGATGCTCATGGCGTTGAACGTGTCGCCCACGACCTCGGTGAGCAGCTGACGGAGCACGTCGCGTGGCACGGACAGGTCCGTGAGGATGTACGAGAGCATCGTCGCCTAGACACACAGAGACAGCGACAGAGGTCAGTCGACTGCGCTAACACAGCACACTCAATCAGTGTACAGTCGCAACGCACCATGTCGGGCTCAATCATGCCAGCGCCCTTTGCAATGCCCGTGATGCGGCCGCCACAGACGTCGACTGAGCGGATCTTTGGGTACAGATCCGTTGTCATGATGCCCTCTGCGACCGGAAGCACCGACTCGGACTGGAGGTTCTCGACCAAGTGCGGGATCTGCTCAATCATGGCTTCGACTGGGATGCGCCAGCCAATGACGCCGGTCGAGCTCGGGAGTACGAGGTTCCCGCTGTCGAGGCGCAAGTGCTTTGCGAGTGCATCGCAGACCTCCTGCGCGTCCGTCACGCCGCCGCCGCTCGCGCACACGTTCGAGATCTTGTTGTTCACGAGAATCGCGCCGAGCTTCTCTTCGTGCAAGCGCTTGCGACCGACGACGACTGGCGCGCCTGGGAACGCGTTCTGCGTGAACACAGCGCCAAAGAGCGGCGTCGGCTTGATCGGCTTGATGAGACTGAGCGTCATCGTCGCTGGCAAGTGCGGCGCCTCCTGCGGCACGAACTCGAAACTCTTGGTCGCGACCGAGAAGCCCCACGGCAAGCGGCTCTGGTGCGTATCCAAGTACTCCATGTACTCGTGGCGCGAGTCAAACACGAACGGGTGGCCGTTCGTCGAGAAGCTCCGAGCGAGCGGCGCGCGCGCGAGTCGCTGGCGCAGCATCATCATTCTGTCTGGTCGAGCGAGCGGCGGCGCGTAGCAGCGACTAGCAGCGAGGTAGAGATCGCGGCGCGGGCAGCAAGCAGTGCGCGCAGTGACCTGGCGAATCGACGAGTGGCGATGATGAAGCGAGCAGCTCATCAGCTAATTGTGCCGCCGATCTTTTGCTTGCCACAAGAAAAGTGGATTTGCGCAAGCGCAAGCGCAAGAGCGACAGTTTCGTATAGTCAAACCAAGTACAGATTCGCAGGATTCCACTAATCGAAGCACACCAAGTGGACGCTGGGTAAACAGAACGTACTAATAGTGAAGTAAACAAGGTCAACAAGTTGGCTTTGCCACAAACCCCCTATTATATCACGCTCAACAACAACAACAAGAGCAACGCAATTCACATTGACAGTAGCGATGAAGAGCAGCAGCTCTGCGACGTCGTCGCCCGTTGCGCCGCCGCCGCCACCTCCACCACCGCCGCCGCAGCTTGAGCTCGATGAAGAGATGAAGCTCATGGCAAAAGAGGCCGCGGCACTCGTGCCGAAGAAAATGGACTTTCGCGACATCTTTGCGCTCTTTCACAACACGAATCGCTTGGACGCAAGTGTGCAAGAGCGCGCGTGGGAGTCGCTCTGGACGGCGACGTTCGCAGAGGCGCAGGAAGAGCACCGACTGCAGCGAAAGCTCGGACACAGAAGCGCTCCTGACGACTCGTCGCGCGGAGGCAAGAGCTCGAACAACAGCGGCATCGAGCCGCCGAAGCGACCGCGGCAGGTGCGTCAGCAATCAGTTCATTCTTTGCGTGCTTGTGTGCGATTGCGCTCTTGACAAGACGACTCAATGTGTCTGTGTCGGGTCTGTTCATGTGCGACTGCGTGCGTTGACAGCCGTCGCCAGCAGACACCGAGCCGAACAAGCTGAGTCGCGGTCCGAATCGCGGACTCAACCGACCGAAAGGCGGCGCGTCGAAGCTCCTGCAGAAGCTCGGTGCGCGCGGCACCTAAGACAGCAGCAGCACATAGCGCGACTCGCCTCTCTATCCTACGTCTACTCCATGTCCACTCGCCTCTCTCTATCGTCTACAGACCCAGCGTCCATTGTCCATTCGCTCACAGCCGCGCGTGCCGCTGAACGGGTCGCACGTCGGACTGTGTGCGCGCCACTACAGCGAGCGTCGTCGTGCTCGAGCGCCGCCGCGCGGTCATCTGCGGATGGCTCTCGAGCGCGAGCGTGAGGTCGCTCGCCGGCCGCTGCGCCTTGGCCAAGACGCTCGCAAACCCAATGCGCGACCGCACGTGTCCATCGCGCATCATCACGCCAAAGTCCAAGTAGCAGCTCGGCGCAATGTGTGCGCGGCCGTCGCGGGCGTCGACGACTTCGATCGCGAGTGCGTTGC
Source organism: Pythium guiyangense (assembly GCA_003730235.1). Lineage (NCBI taxonomy): Eukaryota > Oomycota > Peronosporomycetes > Pythiales > Pythiaceae > Pythium > Pythium guiyangense. The sequence continues at coordinate 180,715 of QXDM01000001.1, forward strand.
GGATCAGGCTCTTGGCTCGCACGGGCGTGTTGAGGAGCTCCTCGATCGGCGACCGCGCGTACGGTGCCAGTGATCGTGGGCGCACAGTAGCTGGAGGCTTGCCGTGGCGATCACTATCGCTGCGGCCGCTCCGCCCCTCTGGCGAGACGGCTGCGAGCTGTAGACTGCGTCGTAGCTGCTCGACTCTTGCTGTCCACGCTACGCGCTGCGCCAGGACGACGTACTTGGCCGAGACGTAGAGCACGAGCGCGAGGACGCTCCACGCCAAGATGAGCAGCAGCGGCTCGTAGATGACCCAGAGGACGCTCGACGGCGTCGAGATGAGGTAGTCCTGACCGAGGCTGAGCGTGTTGCCATGTGCGATCGAGCCAGGGAACGACTGCGTGTCGGACACGCGCTGGCGCTCGAGTGCCCACTTGGCTTCGCACATGGCGAACACGTGGTCGCGCAGTCCAAACGACACGACGGCGCCAATAGCGACGACTTCGAGGCTCGAGACGAACGTCCCGCGCACGAACCAGTACGCGCGCTCTTCGCTCGCGAGCACGACGACGTTCCAGAAGCCGTTCGTGACGAGCAGGAGCAGGACCCAGACGCGGAGGCTGCTCAAGTACGCCTGGAGCTTCTGCTCGAGCGAGTCGCTCCAGGTCCAGACGACTGAGTTTGGGAGCACGAGGAGCCACGAGAGGAGCTGCGTGACGAGCGTAAGGAGCACAACGGGCTCGCTTCGGTAGAGCGACCGCGAGAAGAACGAGTAGAAGAAGTTCTCGTCGAGCAAGCCTTCGCGCGGAGGCAGCAGCTCCTGGGGCTCTGAGACCCACTGCGTCGTGGAACCACTTGGACGCGTCAGCGTGCTCCTGGATGTGAGCAGCGCAGGCGACGATGCGTTGAAGATGCGACTTGACCGCGCCGTGGCGAAGAGGACCTTGAGCTGACTCGCCGTGCGCGCGATCGTCGTCGTGAGGTGCTCGCGGATCTCGCGGGCTTCTGGCAAGAGGAGCCACGTGAAGATCTCGAGTGAGCTCAGGAAGTGGAGCACAAGGAGCGCTGCGTCAATGAGAATGAGCAGGACGTAGAGCTGCCCGAACGAGCTGAAGTTAGCGCGCGTAAGCGGCGACAGCAGCACGCGATCGTGCGCGTCGTGCGCAACACGGTACGTGCTGATGCCGTTCTGGCGAATGCCGTAGTGGATCGTCATAACCTGGATCACATCGGCTGTGAGCCAGGCTTTATCACGCTGGAGCTCGTGCACCGCGGCGTTCGCGAGTCCAACAAACTCGCTGCGGTGGAGGTTCGGACTTGCGCAGCCGTAGATCGTCGGCGTGAACAAGCCCTCGACAGTGCGGCCGCTCTGTGGATCGAGTGCGAATGCTTCGCCACATACGATCGTGTGGATCGGGACGCTAAGACTCACGAGGTCGAGCAGTCGCAGGAGCTCGTCTTCAGCAGGACTTGCGACCGGTGCCATCCAGTCGAGCGGTACGTCCCGGTTCCGGAACGCGTAGCGCTTGTGAAAGTTCGCGACGATGTCTTCGTGGCAGATCGGCGGGCGACGGCTGATGAACAGGAGCTTGCAGCTCGCCCACACGAGCGAGTCGACGCGGACGTTTGCTGTGAACACGAGTGACGTGCGATCTGCTGTTGCTGTCGCTGTCTCGGATGCAAGCGACGGTGCGGATGTAGACACTGGAGCTAGATCAGAGCTCTCGAGTGAGCAGTTCCCAAGCACTGCGCTGAGGAAGAACGTGCTGCCGTCTTCACAGAACGGCGTGATCGACTCGCAGCGCGCTAGGAACGACGGCCACCCGGACGCTAGCGAGCCATTGTGCTGCGCTGTCATCACTGGCACAACTGGCCCAGCCTGGAGCACGAGCGTGCTGTCGGTGCGGAAGTGGAACGAGTCGTCGACGCCGATCCAGACGACTTTGTAGACCGCGTCGCGGACATCGAGCGCAAAGAGCGTGCAGATCACGACTGCGCTCTTGATGACTGGCAGTGCGTCGCGCACGCGCGCGCGCCACAGGTGCCGGAGCATCCGGAGACACGACGCCATCATTCGTACGCGCTTGCGTCGAGACGATGCACTCGTGGAGGTCTCGGAATAGGCATCGCCACTCAGAAGTAGAGCGCGTCCGTCATGCTTTATACACACGAACGAACGAACACGTGAGCCAGGATGACGATGTACACTGTATGAAGGAGGTATGATGAAGCGCGTCCTAGTCGAGCGGACGGGAGAGTTCAGCGACGCTACAAGAGAGAGAGCGAGAGGTGATCATGATGAGGATCATCACCCGACGGATGCGCGACTGGACGCAGTCGGCTTGGCTTTGAGCAGGAATCGGTGCGCCGCGGCTTGGACCGCAGGCTTGAGTGCCTCGGCGGCAGCGTCGACCGAGGACGTGCGCATGCGACTGCCGTCGCGCTGCTGGTGCTTCCGGAGCTCGCGCAAGAGCTCGTCAAAGCCACGACCGAAACTCAGGTCGTCGCCAAAGACAAAGAGCCGACCGTCTTGCTCGAGCAGCGGCGCGAGCGTCGCGTCGAGGACCTTGGGCTTCTTTGTAAAGTACACGGGCACGACAATCTTGTCTTTGTCTTCTGCGAACGCGAGCTGGTCGCTCACGAGCTCGGTCTTGATGCTCTTCTCCGAGAGCACGACGAGGAAGATCGCGCTCTGGAGGATCGCGTCCTTCGCGGCCAAGATGCGCGCTTTCATGCTCGAGACGTTCGTCATCGAGTCGACGACGACCGGGAGCTGGTGCCGCCGCAGCTCAGTGCACAGGTCCGTGACAAACTCACGGTGGCAGTCACCGTGCGAGAGGAAGATCGAGAGCGCTGGGCCGCCACCTACACCAACGAGGTTGCTCGTCGACGACCGCGCAATGACGTCGTTCACGATGCCGTCGAGCGTGCGGCGGCGCGCCGAGCCACCTTTGCGCGGTGTGCGAGCGTTCGTCGGCGACGCCATGAGGCGCTGGAGTGACGAGTCCCGCGTCGACGGGAAGAGCACCGAGAGGTTCGTGCCACTCTGACGCAGGAGCGACGACCGCGCGCTCGAGGATGGGTGCGGGATCATCGGACCGCCACCAGGTCCGTACGACATGAGCTGGTGGCCGCCAAGGCGATGGAGCTCCACTTCGTCGCGCAAGCCGTCGACGAGGCTCCGGAGACTCGCTTGGAACTTGTCGTCGTCGAGCTCAAACTCGACGTGCTCGAGCGCAACTTCGTCGACCGAGCCAACGGTCGAGACCATCGTGTGGCTCGACGTCACGGCGTCGCGGAACGGCACGATCTGGCGCGTGTAGAGGTACACTTGGAGCTCCTCGGACATGACCATGGCGTCGCACGAGATCGCGACGACCGGCACTTGGTTCTGCTTGGCGAACGCGAGCTCCTCCATGCACACGTTGCTCTGCTCGTAGCCGCTGCTGAGGACGCAGACAACGGCCGACGCGTGCTTCATCACGTCCATCGACCGCTTCCCGTCGTCCGCGGCGTCGCGCATGAACACGGTGATGTAGTGCTCTTCGATGCCCGCGCGCACGCGCTCGGCAAACTTCCGGAAGACCGGATCGAACGACAGCACGACGTCGACGCAGTGGCCAGCGACTTTGACGGCGTACTGGAGCTCCGCGGATGCGCAGCACTCGACTGCTTTGTGCCCGAGACCGTTCGTCGCGTACAAGTCGGCGTGGCCATGCTCGAGGAGCGCGAGTGCGAGGTCGCGGTGCCCGAGCCGGAGCGCCAAGTGCAGACACGTGTCCTCGTACTCGTTCATTACGCACGCGTTGATGTCGACGCCGTACTGACAGAAGAGCTCGACGCAGCGGCCGTCGACGAGCCCGCCGATGACACCGAACGCCAGTGGCGTGAGCCCGTGGTGGTCGAGCAACAGCGGATCCGCGCCGTGCATGAGGAGCTCTTCGACCGCGCCAGTGTTGTTGTGGCGCGCGGCCCAGTGCAGCGGCGTGCGGCCAAAGCTGTCGCGCGCATTCACATCGGCGTGGTGCTTGATGAGCTCTGTGATGACAGGACGGCGACCCATGACCGACGCCCAGTGCAGCGGCGTACGGCGGTGGACGCCGACTTGGTACTCGCCGAGCTCGTCCGGGTCAATGCCCCACGCGAGGACGTGCTTGACACCGGCGAGGTCACCGGCCGCCGCGGCTTCGTGCAACGGCGTGAGCGCGACGTCTGCGCCCCACTCCTCGAGCGCCGACGCAAGCTCGCGGCGGTCCTTCAGCTGCGCGCGCTGGAGCACAGTCGTGCTCATAGCGTTGCCTTTGCCCGGGACGACGAGGATGTTGGCGCGATGGCGGATGAGGCACTCGATGACGTCGGTCGAGTCGCAGAGGAAGACCGGCGTGACGCGCATCGAGTGCGAGAAGAAGCTCGTCTTGGCGACTGCGTCGAGGTTCGCGCCGTAGCGCACGAGCACGTCGATGACATCCGTGTGGCCATTGAGCACCGCGACGTGGAGCGGCGCGCCGAGAACGTGCGTGATGTTCTTCATGCGGAGCTGGCAAATCTCGTACAGCAGCTGCAGGTCGAACGACGCGCCGGCGATCTTGTCGAGGAAGTTCGGGTTCAGCCCGGCGTCGAGCAGGAGCTCGACCATGCGTACGTCGTCGAGGCGACACGCAGCGTGAAGCGGATTGCGCGTCGTGCGCGCGAACGACCAGAGCCAGAGCGTCGGCGTGTTGTACATGTCGAGGAGCAGGAGCTGGAGCTTGACTTTCGAGCCGAGCACGCGCTCGGCGTGCTGCAGGAGCTGCTCGGCCTTGATGTAGTCGCTGTCGAGCACGGCGTCGTAGAGTGACGTGCGGAGCGTGCGCTCGACGCCTTTTGCCGTGGAACCGAGCGCGAGCTCGTCGTGTGCGCTCATGCTGCTGTCGATGTTCGGGCGAAGCAGTCGCGCTTGGACGTCGCCGGGCGGTGGCGAGCTCGAGCGCGACGACGCGTCGGCGCCGACGCCGATGCCAGTCACTTGCTCCTCTTCTTCGAGCCCAGCGCCGAGCTGGAGCTGCTGGTGCGTGCGCAAGCGGTCGAACTGGAGCGTCTGGACGAGGATGCAGAGCGCGGCGCAGACCGAGAGGACTGTCGTCGAGTCGACGAGGTGGTCGCGCCAGAGGTCGTCGAGCTCGCTGTGGGCCCAGAACACGCCGAGGATCAAGAGCACGACCCACGCGAGCGAGATGGTCTGGAAGATCACGACCACTTCGCACGCCACGAGCACGAGCGAGCGCCGGAGACTCAGCTCGTGCCGCCCTTCGCGGTCCGCGCCGCCGCCGTGCGCAGCGAGGCGCAGGAACGAGAACGAGCTCGTGCGGTTGTCGTTCCGATGAATCGCGCCGTAGTTGTGAAAGATGCTCGGGCCGTTGCCTTTCTTGTCGCTCGCGCGCTCGGCATCGGTCGCGCCGCGGCGAGCAGCGCCACTGTCCACATCGTCGTCATCTGAGGCGCCGACCCAGTAGAGCTGCACTGCCGGCAGCGCTGCGACGCCGAGTGCGACATTTAGGACCTGGAGCGAGGCCCAGACCCAGTGCACGAACGACGGGTCACCAAAGATGCAGAGCAGCACGAGTGATAGGAACGAGCAGAGCGTCGAGAGTGCGAGGCGGCCGGTGTAGTACGTGTTTGCGAGCTGGAAGTACGCGTCGACGCCTTTCCAGAGCGAGCGCGAGCGCGAACGCTGTAGCGACGTAGGCGACGTCGGAGCACTGGCGTTTTGCGCCTCTGGATCGACGTCGTGTCGACTCGGCGCACAGCTGCTGTCGTCCAGCGCATGGCCAGACGTCGACGCGCTTGGAGCAGCGCTCATGCTTCTTCGCGGCTGATTTCTGCTGCTGTTGACACGCTTGCCAGTTCACAGGGTTTGGTTTGAGCGTGATAAAAGTAAGGTGTACAAAGTTATAATATTCCATGCAATAGTACCGATGATACTTGATATTACAGATATGGATAGTCGGACTAAAGCGTCGGGTCGGACAGTGTGGTACACATTAATCCTCTAATTTACGATAGTTTCAAAAGACGACACATAAAACAGATTGATGGTTGCATAAATTGTCAAATTTTACGTTTAGTCTATTTATTGTTCAAATTGGAATCTTGCGTAGAATCTCCTATTGTAATGTCTAGGATGTTGTAGAGGGCTTGCGGTTGCCAAATGAGGGTAATATCGTACAAATGAGAGAGTAATATCGGATTCAATCGGAAACGACACATAAATACATAACATAACATTCCTCGCGGCTGATTTCTACCGCTAAACAAGTGATTGTGATTGCCTCCGAGACTGAGCACTTGAAACCGACTCGACAGCAATCGCGATCTCAGTCGGTAGTCGTCCAGAGTACGTCGCCGAGGTGGTTGTACTAGTGCATTACTGCTGGCACATGGGGATAACAAACAAAAAATTACTATCGGCTTGACAAGTTACACAACACACGGAATGAACAAACCGTGACAGAAGCAAGTACAAACTTTCAAATACCGGTTTTAAATATGTTTTTTGCGATACCTCAACAATAATATTGCCAGTTCCAATACCATTTTGTTTGATTGAAATTTGTAACAAAATCAATAATATTAAAGTTTTGGAAAACACATGTCGCATAGTGAGCAGGATGGGATTGATAACTTGCAAGTTTTCCCCATTCTATTTATTTTGTTGCAAACTGGTTACATACAGGGATATGTTGCCATATAAATGGTTTTAAAACGCTTATTTTAAAATTTGTAACATGATCCAAACCTAAGTCATTGCACGGCTAGATAACAAATATTCTTTGATAGTGATAAGAATGAGTTTTTTATTCACACGCCAAAACTCTTTAATTGTGCTGTAATAAGAATTTGGCCATTCCATATATGTAATTGCAGATCTAAACATGTATCATTATTGTGGTGCAAATGAATATGTTATCATACAATACAGTACATGTGCTACCAACTATTCTTAATAGAGAAAGTCGATTTTAACAGTCGGACATTGTGGTACACATCAATCGATTAAACAATATATGACATTGATGACAATAGATGACACAAAAGGCAGAGCGAAGGTACTTCTTCAAATATCAAACACGCTGCAAATGTTCTAAAAATCCGTAAAACCGACATCGTTTTTAGTAGTCGTACATAGATCGTGGTCTGCTTATACAAAATTACACAGCATTAGTCTCGTCAGTCGCTGATCAATGTCGCGCACTCGTGCTTGTCCGCGCCCAAACTGCTAACCTTTATCCCAGCTCTAGAGAGTCTCGCTCGATCACTTGATACGAGAGTTGTAACGGGGTACACAAGCTATGGTTATTATCGTAATAACATAGCTTTGCGGAATTACTTTTCACACACCTTCTTTAAGACCGGCCATTCTGGCGGTTGTTCTGATTGGTAGATATCTTAGAATATTAGCCAATCAGTGAACTTGGACTCTCAGAGCCAGCCACATTTTAGTTGACTTAGCTTTAGTATTACATACTTAGACTTAGTAGCTCGCACCAAAGGGTGGAGCCCGCACATCCAACTAAAATGAACACTTGCGATTTAGACCAACTCAACTGTTGTGTTTATTATCTCCGTCTTGGTGACTGGAATCCTTGCGGAAGGTGTTCACGCACGCTTTCTCGCAAAGGTGCTGCGTAACTCGGACACGTCCGGTTACACCGACGACGCACTTGACTGGATAGCATGCATTGGTTGGCCGTCTACACGCCCTGCCTCACTTGTCGCACGCTTTGTACTGTAAGGCGTTCTTGATGCTTGTGCTGCTCCGTTAGTTTGCTGCTCACGGCATTGTTTTCGGCGGTGTGTGAGCGTCCGATGTGGCGAGCGATGCAACGAATGCCCCAGCTAGCCTCTGTAGACCGCGAGCCTGTCCGCACTCCTCATCAGTCAGTCTTGTACCACATCACATACATCACACACACCTCTCGTTCTCCGTCAATAAGAAATATTTGTATTATTTATTTTGTCGCACTGCCAAACCCTAAAACTTGAAATTTGTATGGTAGGCCCTCTTTCTGTTGCTCGTTTGAGTCTGCGGTTTGGCGCACTCTGTATCAAATAAGCGTGGGAATTTCATATTTAAATAGTGTCGGCTAATTCGCAAAATTTGTGACGATGTAAAAATTGTGACGATGTGGTCAAAACCGTGCTATGAGATCTGTACGCTGTCAGATCTGTACGTCGAATGAGCTCAAAGCCGAGGAGCAGCGACAGAAGGACGAGTTCGCGAAGAAGTCGGAGATCGCGTCCGCGCGGCTCAAGTACTTGCTCTCGCAGAGCGACATCTTTGCGCACTTTAGCGGCAACGTCGGCAAGCACAAGGCGTCTGGCGCAGCAGCAGGCAGCGGCAGTGGGAGCAAGAAGAAGAAGCGCATTAGCGAAGAGGAGGAGGACGCGAGTCTCTTCATCACACATTTCAAATGTTACCGCCGCCTATATGATATACAATAGAGTTCTCCTTGTCGGACTGAAGAGTCGGACTGAAAAGTCGGATATTCGGTTCCAAAGGTTTGGTTTATGATGTATCGAAGGATCTGAACGACTCGGGTTGTGTATGTCGCATACATTCCTCGAGTCGATTTTTCTTGTGGCTCGGTTTTTGATCGCTCGCCAGTTCAGCGCACTTAGTCGCATCGTCAGAGTAATCGTTCTACTGGACGACCTACGAGCAGTTTCGCAGCTGAAAGAAAGTATGCTGCGCGGATCGACGACCGATTTCTTTGATACAAAAAGGGGCCGCCAGCCAACCAAATACAACAAACGGCGTCGTTGAGAGGAACAAGACGGAACGAGGTTGTTTGGAAGAAAGGCAAGTCGGCAAGTCGGGGGAGCTCTCGACCAAGCAAGCAAGCAAAGCAACCGAGCGATCGTGGAGGTCGTGTCCACGCAAGCAAGCACGTTTGTCCTCTTGCGAGCACGCTCGACACCAACAGGAGCGACACCACATACATACGAACGAAACAAGAGCGAGAGAGGAGCGCGAGTAATGGCCAAGCGCGTGCGAGCAAACAACAGCAAGTCAGGCGTGCGTGACGCCGACCTGCACGACCTCACTATCGCGCCGCTGCTCCCTGACGACAGCACCGCCCAGAGCACTGATGTCCGCGTTGCGACGCGCTCGCGCGGTGCAGGATCATCATCATCGACGACTACTTCCGGCGCGCAGCCAAATGTAGAGACAACAGCAGCAAAGGGAAAAGGTGCGCTGATGTTACCCCCTCGTCGTGCTCCATATATGCTAGATCGCATGGACTTATGTGCGAGATCCTCCTCCTCTTGTCATGCGTGCTATAGCTGCAGCGACAGCAGGCTCGACGCCGACAGGATCTGGCGCAGGCGACAACAAGCACGTGATGCTGCCGGCGTTCCTGTCCAAGACGTACGAGATCTTTAGCATGCCCGAGTTCTCGTCAATCTGCGGCTGGAACGCGAGCGGCGACACGATCATCGTCTCGCAGCTCGAAGCGTTCGTCGCGCTCGTGCTCCCGCGCTTCTTCAAACACCGCAACTTCCCGTCGTTCGTGCGCCAGCTCAATCTCTACGGCTTCCACAAGACCGTGCTCGACTCGAAGCGCCTCGAGTTCCAGCACCCGTACTTCAAGCGCGACCGACCCGACTTGCTGCACTACATCAAGCGCAAAGTCTCGTCTGGCAACTCGTCGCAGCAGCAACAAGCGCTCGTGAACTCGTCTGTGCAGGTGCGTTGCTTGTTGTTTGTTGTTTTGCAACTTGCACAACTTGTCAAGTCACTGACAATCACAAATTGCACTTGCTCTGATTTGTAGAACTCGCGCTTGGAAGCGCATCGCGAGATCTCGGACAACTTGCTCCGCGAGATGAAAGAGCTGCGGCAGCGGAGCGAAAACATGGAGAAGCGGCTGCGCGAGCTCGAGATCGACAACGCGGTGCGTCTTGTTGCTCGCGTGCTGTTGCGTTGTTGCTGCGCTTGCTCGTTCTCATGCGTGTGTGTGTGTGCAATTGCCGCAATAGATTGTCCGTAGCGACAACCTCAAGCTGTGGAAGCACCTCGAGACAGCCAAGGACAAGCAGCTGATCATGCAAGAGAAGCTAAAGAAGATCATGTGGATCTTGTTCCAGATCTACCGCGGCAAGCAGGGGATCCCAAAGCTCTCGGGCGCTGACAACGCGAACGCCATCAGTGAAGAGTACGTTTCTTGCTGGCTTGCTTGTCCTTCATGTGTCTGTCGATCTGTCTGCGAGTGTGGATGGAAGGTTGGATCGTTTGGTCTAAACGCCTCGCTCTGCATGTCCCTGCACACGCGTGGGCTGGGCTGGCAATCCTCTGGGGACAACGATGTGCTCATGCCAGCTTTATCAACAGCAGCTTGCTCGGGCCGAAGGAGTTCCGCGAAGTGCTGCGGTACCTCGCAATGGACGAACCGCCGTTGCTATCGTCGAGCTCTGCAGTCGACGTCCCGACGCAAGGCTCACGGAAGCGCAAGTTCGTCGAAGTGCCGTCGGATACGCTCTCGGACGATTTTGGGACCGAACTGTACAAGTTTGGTACGTCTGTGTATGTGTCTCTGGATCTGCGTCTCGATGTGGACGCTGTTCTAACATGCATTGTGTGTGATTCGCAACGTTAGATCCGCCGTCCGTGGTCGAAGTCGGGTCGCCGCCGACTGACAACTCGTCTGTGATGACGCTCGCAAGCGCTCCGACTGCTGCTTTGCCGACGAGCTCGCCAAGCGCGAGCACGAGCAGTGCGCTGAGCATCTTCTCGCCCAACACGACAGGTCCGCGCACAGAGTTTGCAAACAGCGACTTGAATGCGCTCATTGCGAATGCGATGTCGTCAAGTCTCACAAACTACGACAACGCAGTGGCTGCTGCTGCCGCCGCTGCTGCAGCTAGCGCGAACAACAACAACAATGCCGATCAAGCGAACAAGTCGAACAATGCAGATGCGGCAGCAGCAGCAGCAGCTACCACCAATGGCACGGCGCACATGGACTTTATTGACGACGACTTGCCGCTGCTGAGTGACTCGGAGACGTACCACTTTGGCGAAGGCGAAGAGGTACGTACGGTCCATGCGTCCGTCAGTTGTTGTGCATGACGAGGACGTGACTGCCGCTGTCAGTCAGTTGTGGTGCTCACACTGGTTGCTCTATGTGCGCTGCGCTGATCGTAGCAGCAAGTGATGAAGAAGCTCGAAGACTTTGAAACGTCGTTGCTGGACGAGTACGACGTCGGCTGCCTCGATACGCTGCTCCAGGTGCGTCACTGCCGCGTGCGCTTCTTGTCTTGTCTTGTGATCCCTTGCGCTGTTTGTGCTGTTGTGTCAAACTACTAACAAACCTACTCGCTTGTTATTGAACACACAACGTGTAACTCTAGCAACTGAAAAACTCGTCGATGATTAAGCCTGCAGCTGCGACGACCGGTGCTGGCGTGTCGGTGATTGACCCGGAAGAGATCTTTGTCGGCGGCTCCGACGAGACCTCGCCGCGCAATCCATAGCGCGTGTGTCACAGTTCGCCGCCGCCTCCCACCACCTCCAGCCATTCCGACAAAAAACCGTGCATCCGACTGCGTGCGTCCGTCCGTTGCCGTTGCTGGCGGACCGACCGCGCGCCAGTGCGCTTGAAGAGCCAAGCGCGCGTGTATCTTCTGTTTTGTATCACCGAGTGCCGTCGGCCAGGCACACCCACACACAACTGTGCGAGCGTGTGCGTTGCGTCAAGCCGAGGCGGAGGAAGACGGCGATTGCAGCAGCTCGACGTCTCCCGTTTGCATGCAGCGCACTGGTCGGCTCGCACCCTCCGCACATGCGCAAGAAGGAACCGCTTCAATAATTATTTGAGGCCACGAGATGGCGCGAGGCGGCAACCTCTACGAACGACAGCGACACTGCGACCACCGCCACTGCAACAACAAACAACAACAACAGTCACCTGCACCTACCTACTGCCGCTGCCTCGCGCCACCGCCGCTCTTCTATTTAACAACACGCCATCGTCTCTCAACCAGTCGCTCCACTCTTATCTCTATCTGTTGCATGCGTACTTGCTTGCTTCGGTTGGTGTTGCTTGTGTTGCTTGCTTGTCGGCTTGTCCTGGCAAGTGCACAACAGTTGTTGTGTTCGCACTCATGCGCGCCGCTCAGCGCTTGCAGGACATGCATGCGAAGGTGACTTGCTAGTTGCTCGATGCTCGATGCGATCGGCGCTCGCACTTGAGCTACCGCCTCGACTCGCGTGTGAGTGATGTGCATGCGGTGTGCGATCGCGTCCTCGCCGCTCGTGGGCTTCGAGAGCCTCGCGCAAGCGCTGGATCTCGTTATCTTTGCGCTTGATCTCGTTCTGCGCCGTGGCAAAGAGCTTCGACATGTTGGCTTCGAGCACTTGGTTCGCTTGTGCGAGCTGTCGGTTCTGGGTCTGCAAGAGCGCGAGCTCGGTGCGCAGCGCGTCGCTCTCGCGCTCGGCCTTGTGGCGCTGGTCCACTGCCTCTTTCTTCTCGAGCGCGCTGATCGACGTGTCCAAGTCGCCGTAGAGATCGTCGTCGCCCGCCATATTGCTGCTTTGTGGAGGAATTTCCATAATTCAGTACGTATGTACTGAGTTTGCCCCCAGAGGTGAAATAAAAGAGGCATTTCAGTACATTGCTCGAGGTAAAAATAAAGTGCGCTTGTGATGAACGAGATGGTGCAAGTGCGAACTTAAAAAACTAAATTTGGACAAATATCAGTCATATTTAAAGAAAACGTATCCGATAAGATACGAGACTGTGCAGCTCGATTGAGGTGGAGCTTGGAAGCGCGCGTGGGTGCATTTCGACCATGATATGTAGCGCTCAAGCTCATTGCTCAATCTACCAAGCCCGCGACATGGCAACAACAAAGAAACCAGCGAACTTCGGAGCCGCAAGATTCTCACTCGACCTGGCGGACATAGCTGCAGCGAGAGAGTGTGGCTTACTTCGACCAGACATCGATGTTGACAGCGACCCAGCGAGCAAGACGCACGGTCATGTCTACGATCGCCAAGACAACATCGGCGTTGACGTCTTCGAAAGCCAGAAAGCCATTCAACGGCGGTGCAAGACTCTTGCGACTAAGTGCGGCTTTCAGCTGTACGTCAAGCACAGTAGCGTCAAGGCAAACAGCTCGGGCAATGCCAAGTACGCCTGTAAGATCGTGAACGGCTTGCAGTTTTACGACGCAACAGCAGAGCCGGGCACTCTCCAGTGCCCCTTCTTCATCAACGTGTTCAGCAAGAACGGGAGCTGGAAGATCACGGCGGCCAACTTCTGCCACAACCACGCAAAGCATATCGGCTCTTCTCGACCACCGTGCGTCGAAGGCTCTGTCCCAGCACCAGCTCGCCCCTTGCGCAACACGACTCAAGACATGGATCAGATCACGTCTCTCGTCGAGCTCAATGTCGTTCCAGCCCACGCCGGATCTGTCTCAACTCTCAAAGGCAAGGACATCACGACATACCTGCGCTCTCAAGGCGTCACGATCAGTACAAGTGCCGTGTCCAGAATGAAGCAAGCTGTCACGGGAGTGTGTTCCGTGACGTAGCTTACACGTGGTCTTACGAGGAAGCGATGTGGTGAAGCGCAGAGGGACTGCGCTGAACTCGGTATTTTCAACTGAGGTTTTTGTATTGAGATCATGAATAGTGATGAAAGTGAGGGAGCTAACCTAATTAGTGAGCCCACTGATGGGACGACCATGGTCGTCAGAAATCAGGTTAGGCCACTAAATGGGAGTCTGCTGTGCTCCTTCGTACTTAGCACAGCAGCCCCGTTACACAAGCCATCGACGACAAGCTGCATGGCGACCACGCGGAGAGCTACCAAAAGCTGGAGGCGTATCTAGATCTGATGGCGCAGAAGAATCTGGGGTCGATTTGGCGCTTCGACAAGGAGAGCGACGGCATGACGTTCAAGCGAGCCGGATTCTTCCCGAGCGTCGGTATGCACATCGTGGAGATGACCAAGAGGCTTCTCGGGTTCGACGGAGTGCACTTGAAGGGCGAGATGAACCAACGCGGCGTCTTTCTCGTTGCGACGGCGAAGGACTACTGCAACCACATTGTACCAGTCGCTCTCGCTCTCGTCCCAGTCGAGAACTTTGAAAACTGGTGCTGGTTCCTCCAGATGGTCAAAGACGGGCTCGATGGCGCGAACAAGTTCACGATCCTGTCAGACCGGCAGAAAGGACTCCTCAGCGCTGTGTCCAAGGTCTTTCCTGATGCGGGCCACCGATACTGCGTGAGGCACATCATGGACAACATATCGAGAACGAAGACGTCGCTGACGAAGGAAGAGCGAGGGATCATCTGCAGCATGGCTCGAAGCGACTGCGAGAACGACCTCAAGCTCTTCACCAAGCAACTCAGCAGCACAAAGGCTGCAGCATCTGAGTATCTGGCTGGGATCGACATTCATAACTGGGTCAAGTTCGCCTTCCAGAATCTGTACAGCCTCCCGACGTACGGCGAGATCACTTCCAACCTCTCCGAGCAGACGAACAACTGGCTCGGCGATGAGCTTCGAAGCTCGAAGCCACTCGACGCTTTCCACCTCTTTTTCGTCCGGCTCAGCGAGCTTCTCTCCGAACGACGTCAGCTCGCCGGAATGTGGATCCGCAACGCGGGCGAGCACAACTTGGTCCCACCTCTCGCTGCGCGACTCAACGACCTGTCTCTGGCGAGCACCGCGTGCACTTTTACGCCGTGTCTTGAAGGGGCGTACAACGTGCGGCACCTCGGTTGCCCGGCACCAGACGGCCTGACTCATCCTTGGCGACTCGTCTCACTGCCCGAGAAAGAGTGCACCTGCCGAAGCTGGAGAGACGAAGAGTTTCCGTGCGTGCATGCTGTGTGCGCTGCGGCAGCTGAAGGAACACCGCTCGCTCAACTTTACGACTCAAAGCGGCTGTCAAACGACCACTTCCGTGACACGTACACGCATCCATTTCTGCCATGGCCGACAGACGGAGTGCTTGCTCGAGACACGACTCTACGAATTCTGGCGGTGAAAGTTGCCCAGAACGGTAAAGGCAAGCGTGGCTTGAAGCCGGGTCCGAAGCCAAAGCACAAGAGACAGAAAGCAGTTGGTAGCCTTTAGGTTTGACTTACACTTTGTATACTTTATAGATAAACCAATGCTGCATGGGTTTTTGTTGGTGACTCATTACTTACTTAGAACACAATCGACCTCGTTCTAAATTTTAGATCTGAACTGAATTGTGGATGGCTCGTGATGACATCGCTAAAAAAAGAGTGATGTGACTGGACTCTGTACACCTGGAGCTGCTTAGATTTCAGATTTCAGAGATTCTAGAATCTCGAACCCTTTTCTAGAAGGAGCATCCGCCATTCGGACTTAGTGTACTGGCGCCCAGTCAACTCACTCGCACACTCTGTCGCGGTCGCATTTAGCAGTTCTATGCGGTGGCAAGAAAGAAGACTGACTTTCAGTAGGAGGTTTGCACCTGGAGGGACTCGAACCCTCGCCACCTGCTCGTGAAAGCAGGGCTCTAACCAATTGAGCTACAGGCACGCTGACATTTGCCGTTGCTGTCGCATAATTGTGCGTGCAATATCAGCAAGTTTTCCCAAAATTCAGGTTTGTACTTAAGCAGGTCGAACCTACTGATTGGTCGAGTGTGCTGATTCAGTACATCTTTGATAACGTTGCTGTGGGGGCAAACTCAGTACATACGTACTGATCTATGGAAATTCCTCCTGCTTTGTGTGTGCGAGTGTGACTTGGACACAATGCAATCGGACTTTAGTGGGTCCACACGATTCGATTCCCACGACTTGGTCACTCTCACAGTCAACGCGCGAGAATGGACCCGCGATGCACCAAGTTCTGGGAAGACGGCCAGGCGCTCGTCGCGAGCAGCAGCAGCAGCGCTGGCAATGCGCAGCGCGTCGTGGGCAAGATCCTCAAGGAGCTGCGAACCATGAGCCGCTTCCTCCAGAAGAACCAGGCGTCACGCTTCAGCGACAACGCGCAGCAAAAGCTCGTCGACGCGATCGCGAGCTACGTCGCGCTTGCGAAGCAGCACGTACCCGTGCAGACGAGCGACGACCAGCAGCTCATTGACGCAGTCTTTAGCGTCATCAAAGACGGACTCGCCATGCCGTTCAACGTCATGGGCACGAAGCAGAAGAAGCGGCTGCTCAAGTGGTACAACGAGCTGATTGGCGTTGTACCAGACGCGCTTGCAGCTGATGGCGCCGCCGCCGCAGCTGCGCTTGAGCGCATTGAGTGGAGCGTCCTCGGCATTGACGACGATGGGTACCTCTCGCTCCTAGACGACCGCACAGGGGACACGAATGAGTCGTTCCAGATCAAGAAGAAGAGCGCCGAGTTCAAGCAGATCCAGCGCGGGCTCGAGAGTAGCGACGTCGTGGTCGTGACGCTCGGCGACGACATTGTTGACATTCGCGTCGGTGATGCAGACGACGCATGAGCGGGTAGAGTGCATAGAGAACAGTGCAACACTCGCGTGGATAGGTCTCTCAAGCGCACAAACCACAAATACGAACGCGAGTGTGTGTGTATTTGTCATTCCTGCTCGCATGCGGTGCAGAATCCCAACTCAGAACCCCGCGCTCGCGTTCTTCTGGCGGCTCTCGGTCCATGCCTGTGCGATCGTGCGCTTCATGTTCTCGTCGCCTTCTTCGTACATGTTCTGTGAGGACATCGACAGCCAAATAGAGCAGCAGGGGTGTGAGGACATTGCACTTGCTCACGCATCAAGCAACAGTCGCACCGCACCTTCATCATGTCCATGATGCCAGCAGATGGGTCGCTCATGTCGGGCTTGAGCGCCTTGCCCGGGTTCTTCTCCGTGAGGTTCAGCCACGAGTGGTTCTTGTCGGCTTTCCAAAGCAAGAGCGTCACGCGGTTCTTCTTCACGCGGAACGAGCTCTTTGCTGGCACGATGTCCTTGTCCAAGTACGTCTTCACGAGTCTATCAACGCCATCGCAAGAGCAAGGGACCAATGGTGCCGCACACAAACGCATCAGTCCAAGCTGTGGATCGCCAGAGCAGAAGTATGTGAAAGTGAAAGGCGCACCGGTAGTTCTTCCCATGAAGACCCAGGATCTACACAGATAGACATAAGAGCGGTAGTCAGTGGGTGCAGTGCGCACGAGCTGCAGTGGTCAAACACGAACACATCAGGACGCACCTTCAGATCAAAGCTGTTCTTCGTAAAGTGGCACGTCACGTGCTCTTTCGGCAAGTCCCCGACGCCATCAATGCCCGACATGATGTACACAGATACCTTGTCTTTGCCGTAGCCTAGCAGTATCAACAGGCTGGATGTGAGCACTGTGCACCGCTCCACAGTAGAAGAGAGACTCATGCACTCGCACCTTCGTCTTCCCAGCCAAAGCGCGAGATCTCCGTGTACACGTTCAAGTCGTCAGCTTCAACACTCTTGGCAGCGTGTGCACTTGGAGCTGCAGGCGCAGCAGCAGGCGTCAGCGTCGCTGTAGCTGGCGATGCGTCTTCCATCGGCACATCTTCGACTTTGGCCGCGATGTCGCCTGCCGGCTGCTCGGTCGCAGCGAGCGCCTGCTGCTTGTCAGCCAGCAGTTGCGAGAGGTCGCGCACGTTGCCGGGCGCCTTTGCGCGGGCAAGGAGGTTCTGGAGCTCTGCGACTTCGTCGCGCAGGTCGCTGTCGTGGCGCGCCATGTCGTCTCGTTCTCGCAAGGTCGCGAAAGGAAAAGTGCGCTTGGATCGATGTGAAGCCACATGCTGCCACATTCTAGAAGCAAGTGTGTTGCATTCGTACTTTTAACGAGTTCTACAGTAGTTGACTCATTCCCTTGATTTTAACGCTACCAGTTCTATGGGTTGAATTTCAATACATGTGTCGATAATGACAAAACCGAGGTTCATCTTGCACCATTTTGGCGCGAGCTCACCTTGGAATAAGCGACGACGACGACGACCATGAACGCGTCGCCGAGTGCGGCAGCGCCAGTCGCAGCGCCAGACGTGTCGGCGCCACCACAGCCGGCAGTGAGTGCAAACGGCAGCAGCGCTCACAACAGCGAAGCAGACACAGCGAGCTCGATGATGTCTGTTGAGTCACGAGCGCACGTCGAGCCGCCATCCGCCGACGCTTCTCCGATCGCAACGACTGCGACGGCTCAATGCAGCGACGAGACCACTAAACAGTACGCGATGACTACGTCGCCTCAAATCGAGGTCTTGTCGTCAACGACGCACAGTCCAGACAAGAGAACGAACAACATCAACGCAAACGTGACAAGTGCTGCAGGCGATGCGCGTGAACCCGAGAGCGAGTCGAATCCCAACAGCACAAGCGGCGTAGCGTCCGTTGCGAAACATGATCTCGAGCAAGCGAGCTCTGCGCGAACTATCAGCGCGACACCAGCGCTACTTGAGGCGCTAGAGACCCAGAAGCTGGCGCTCGCGAACGGTACGTGCAGACTCGCACTCGGCGCTTTCTCACGGTCGAGAGGCTGACGCTCAACGCTTGGACTGTGAACTGTGCTGTAGCTGCAAAATGTATCACGCCGTGCCAGTGGTGCAGTTCGTCTGGGAAGCGCGCGCCTGCCGACCAGCGGTGCCGCGAGCCGCGCTGTCGGATACACATGCTCTGTGTCTGCTCGAGCTGCTCGGACAAAGTGCACAGGACGGACGAAGAGCGCAAGCACCGACAGAGCGTGCTATCAAGTACGTCCTTGCGGTTTGTCTCTTGCTCTGTGTGTTCATCGCTCACGCGCTCCTGATGTACTGTGCGTTGTGCAGACTGTCCACACTGCGAGCTCCAGCGCGTGGCGTTCTACTGCATCGACTGCGACTTGGCGTTCTGCGCCTCGTGCTTCAGTACGATCCACACGCCAAAGCGCGTTCGCGGACATATCAAACTCGGACTGGAAGGTACTGCATGCGATCTGCTGATCGATAGGGTACTACACAGCGCACGCGCCTGACTGATGCGTGCTCCTTTGACTGCTCTAGACGGAACGTGTGCACTGCTCTCGCGCGCGAACGCGTCCAAGAAGTTCCAGTCGACGATGAACGAGATGATGGCCGCTGGTACTGATGTTGGCGCTGTGACCAAGCAAACCCAGACGAACGGCGCAGGTCAGTCAGTGCCGCACGACAGTGCGCCAGTCGATGTCGACGCAGTCGGTGCGAAGCGCAAGCGTGAAGAGCTGAACAACGTCGACATCATCCTCGTCGAGTCGGACGACAGCGACGGGAGCGGCAAGTTGACGACGAGTACGCTCCGACCATCGCCTCGTGCACCTGTCGCCAATGCCGTCGTTGAGAGTCTCCGACCGCCGCGCTCGCTCGCTCCTCCTCAGCACCATCAGCAGCAGCAGCAGTACAGCACCGCTGACAATAGCAGCAGTCGCCTTTCCTTCCAGGCGCCGCATCAAACTTCAGCATTGCAGCACAGGCGCTCGCTGCCGGCGACTGCGACGATGCATGCAAACGGATCCACTGACTTCTCGCACGTCCAGCAGCGTCAGCAGCAGCAGCAGGTCTCTGACGCAGACAGCATGGCGATCCAGCCGTTCCAGCGCGGCGGTCCACCTCACCCTGCTGGTCGCGCGCAAGTGGGCATCCAGGACCTCGGACTGCGTCGCGTCGTGAGCTCAGACGCGTACGACACTGACAGCAACAGCTTTGCAACTACGCGGAGCATCTCAAGCGGCATGTCGGAGCCGACTCCGTCTGTTGTGATCGAGCCAATTGGCGCACCGATGCCGTACGCGGCACCGCCTTCCAGACTGTCAGTCCAGCCACTGTCAGACGGCTGGGACTCGGGTAACGGCAGTGGCGTGCCGCACTCGTCCAGCAACCACCCGTCGATCTACACGACGAACGGATACCCGATCGACGCGAGCGCTGGCAACACTGACATGCCACCGATGACACCGCCCATGCCGCCGCCATCGTCGACGGCGCTTGTCACGAACACGCACGTCGCGACGACGTCCGACTGGACTGCGAATCCGCTCCTCGACGTCCTCTACGACCGGTACTACCAGATGAACCTCTACACTGTGAAGCTCGAGCAGACGGTCTCGCAGATGAACGCGCGGATCGTGCACGTCTCGGCGCAGAACCTCTCGATGGCGCAGCAGATGGCCGCGACGCTCCGGCAGCAGCAGAATCTGCTCCAGACAGCGCAAGCGAACCGCTTGGACACACTCATCGCTCTCATTGTCGACTCGGCGGCGATCATGACGAAAGTCAAGCGCCTTCGCATGGACACGCTCAGTGACATCGCTGCCGTCGTGACTGCATGCCATCGCCGCTGCATCGAGCTCTCGGAAGACGTGGCGCTACTCGCGAGCAACGCGGCGACGCTGCACCAGCAGATGGCGTACACGCTCGAAGCGGCGGCTGCGATGGACCCGGACGTGTTCCACCAAACGGTCTTGACGATCAACCAGTCGCTCCAGCTGAACGAGCAGACTGCGCGAGGCAAGCGCGAGGAGCGCGAGAACGAGATCGTCCGGATCGTTCAGTACTCGAGCGACACGCGGGAAGGACTCAAGCGCGCGTTCCATCAGCAACGCCGCCCAGCGTCAGGCGCGTCAACGCCAGTGTCGTCCATGCCACCGCCGCAACAGCAGCAGCAGCAGTGGTCGCACCCGTCGTACCACTCAAACATCGGGCACCATCGATGATGATCCGACGCTTGTTTCTACTCGAGTGCGGTGCACGACTGCGGCATCTCGATCATCGCACGTCGAGCCAAACGACAAGACGAGATGTGAAGAAGATGTGATGCGCAACGACACTGACGGATAATGATGTGAACGAGAGACAGAGAGCAGGCACTTGCGGCTGCACGTCCGAGAGGCGACTGCGCGCGACGAACACGATGACGACGAACTATTTATTGTCGCAGCGCGTGCAGTGGCGTCTCGGCTAGCGCTGCGTCCTCATGCGCTCTCAGCCGTGACGATAGACGAGGAAGCCGATCTGTCCGAGGAAGAAGTAGAACATCCTGTCATCATCATACACACCCACACACTTGTACTCTTTAGGACCATGTCTGTCGTGTGCTGCATCGATTCATCGAGCACACTCTAGACGCCATGCAGCCTACGACGCACCGCTTGACTTCGTGCGAGACGTACGACCCAAAGGACTTGCCGACGATCACGTGCCACGCGCCGGTCTCGAGCTCTTCGACCTCTTTTTTGATCTGCTGCGCCACCTCGGTGAAGTGGTTCTTCTCGCCCTTGTACAGTGCCTTGAGCGCATTCGTTGCGCTCGTGAGAATGAGCTCTTCGAGCTCCGTCGACGTGTCTTGGTACACGATCCGGAGCGCGCCGACTGCGATGTCGTCTTTCTTTGGCGCTTTCGACATGCTCGCGCGGTCGATGCCCGTGCTGTTCGCGATCTGCGTAGGTAGGATGTGCGCCTGCTCACAGCAACTCGCGACGCCAGCGAAAGGTCACCACGTGTGACTTGTCGATCAATATCGACCCCATGGCAGCGTCAGACGACCTCGACAAGCGCGTGTTCGATGCGCTCGTGCGGCACACGGTCCACGCGTTTGTGTCTATTGTCGAGCGTGATGCAGCAGCAGCCACACTGCAGAAAGCGGTCGTCGTCGATTTGCTGCCAGATACAGCTCAATTGGACATGCCAGCACTGCTCGATAGCGGCGACAAAAAGGACGATGATGAAGACGAAGACGCTCGCTATACACACCATTGCCAACGCGTGCTGAACTCGCAGTACTGGACAACCGAGCAACTCGTGCTTGAGAAGCGTGCGATGCAGCAGTACCTCCTGCAGCACGGCACCAAATCGCTGAAGGCGGCGCCAACAGCTCTCTACTGGGCGTTCGAAGCCTATGCGCTGCTCAAGCTCTTTCTGTTAGAGCGCGCGTGCGTGGATGAACGCTATGACAGCGTCGAGCGACTCGTGCTTTCGCAACAGAAGTCCGAGCGCAAGCAGTTTTTCCTCATGCTCCACGTTCAGCTCGAGCTCTTTACCAAGTACTTTGAGCGCTCTGAGTGTCGCAAGGTACGCGAGAACAGAAGTATCTACTGAACAGCGGTATACAGAGATACTATTGACTGATTGGTCGAGCGCTCGTTGTATACTGTCGCTGTGCAGATCACGCTCGCGGACGATGCGCGACCGGTCTGGACGCTCTACACGCTCTTTCAGCAGCAGCATTCGGCGCCTCACAAGTAGTTGCTGTACGTCGGCATGAGGTCCGTCTTCTTCGAGTCGAGACATGGCACTGCGAGCCACGCGTAGTAGAACGCTGCGCCGCCGAGGATGTGCATGCAGCCCTTGAGGAAGCCGACGCCAGAGAGTCCACTTGCAGCAGCTCCGTCGCTCTCGTTCTCGTCTGCGCTGCTGCTCATAACGAGAGGGATACCAGCAGCGAGACCGGCAAGCGCAACAAACACGAGCGCGAGCTTTGCGCGGTCCATGTTCACTGGCGCGATCGATCGGTCGCCAGAGA
Organism: Pythium guiyangense; assembly: GCA_003730235.1. Lineage (NCBI taxonomy): Eukaryota > Oomycota > Peronosporomycetes > Pythiales > Pythiaceae > Pythium > Pythium guiyangense. The sequence goes on from QXDM01000001.1 coordinate 203,207, forward strand.
GTGTCCGCCGGTACACCACGCCGCCAATGTAGCTCGCAATGAGCAGGACTTCGTAGATCGTCGAGTCCCAGCCGTCTTTTGCTTTCATGAGCCACGCGAGCGCAAATGCGACGTAGCGCAAGATGATGTTGCGGTCTTCGTCTTTGAAGCCCATAAGGTGGACGCAGAGCAGGAGGAAATACGTGATCGAGAGCACGTCCGAGATGAAGTGCCACTGGAGCTCGCGCAAGAAGAGGTCGACTTGGAGCGCCTCGGCGGCGTTGAAGCAGAACGCAATGCAGAGGTGGAAGATGCCGATGAAGAGCTCAAAGTGGCGGTGATTGCGCTTCATCACGCCGAGCGCAGGCACCATCGCCGCGTCCGTGAGCGCGAGGAACACGAAGCGCACGAGCGCGAGCAGCACCATCGTGTCGGTTCAATGTCGTTGTTGTTGTTGCCACGTTTCAGCTCGGTGCTTCAGATCAATGACGAGCATACAAACTCAAAGTTATTTGGCCGGAATTGTTAAGCTTGTAAAGAGAATAGCATGCGACTAGTGATCATGCAAAAACATAATCCACTAGTCAATACAATAACAACATAAATACGGATAGAATAGTGATTGATGTTTGAGATACAAAGCACCTAATCAAACAATGTTTGTTGGAACGCCGTGACGCCTGCCAATGCTTTGAGCTTTGACCCAAACGGTGCACACATTCGGACAACTCGAAGAAGCAGAGCAAGAAGAGCAAGAGCTCAAGCATGCGGTACCTCCGTGCAAAGGGCATCCGCAAGGCGCTGCGGCAGTTCCACTTCCTCTGCGGCATTAAGCCGCCATACAAGCTCCTGCTCGATGGCAACTTCATCGCCATGTGCATGCAGATGAAGGTCGACATCCACGAGCGCTTGCCCAAGTTCCTCCAAGTCAAGCCGCACGAGCTGCAGTACTTCATCCCGCGCGCGGCGCTCACAGAGCTCGAGCTCCTCGGCGACGCGATGCGCCCGGCGTTCGAAGTCGCGCAGACGTTCACAGTCCTCGAAGACGACGGCAAGCGTGACGACAGCAGCGACAGTGACACGCCAGTCGACGTCACACAGGCGATTCGACGCCTCATTGGCACACGCAACGAGCGCAAGTACTTTGTCGCGACACAAGAGGTCGAGCTGCGCAAAGAGCTGCGTGCGATCGCCGGCGTCCCGCTCTTCTACCTCAACCGGTCCGTGCTCGTGTTTGAAGACATCTCGCGCGCGACGCTCGCGATCGTGCGCCACGAGGAGAAGGCGACAGCAGCGACGCTTGCAACGGGCGAGAAGCGCAAGCTCGAGCGCATTGTCGCCGAGTCTGCGGCTGCTGAGAGCGACGCGCAAGAGGCACCGCGACTGAAGAAAGCGCGGGCAAAGGCGCCGAATCCGCTCTCGATGAAGAAGCCGCTGAAGAAGAAAGTGCGCGCGAAGAAGCCGAAGCGCTCGTAGCTCAACTCAGTGGCGATGAATACACGGACCTTGACAGCACAAGGGCATTCTATTGCGAATGAGCTGTTCGTAAGGACGACTTACTATGGCGTCTTATCAGTGCGTTGATGCGGCTGTCTAGGCAGGTCGTGGGGTCCGCAAATGCGCTGGAAGGCGAGCGGCGCAAGAAGATCAAAGCCGCGAGCGGAGCGTACGCGCTCAAGACGCCATCGGATTCAACAGTGTTGTCGTTAGGAGCTGTTGGGCCGTCCGACGACGACGACGACCTGCTCGCGCACCATTCTCAGACGAAGTGATTGCTTTCGATGACCATAGTGATATAAATGAGGATCCCAAGTTGAACTCGCTACCTCACTTGTGTCACTATCAGTCCGTCCCATCAACTTGGCCATCAAATCCTCGCATTCACTGTTCGTCTGCTGCTTGCACTTGCAGCTCACACACCGACCCGCCACGCGCTACGCACTTCGCCTTCCGCTCTTCGATTCCTCCGCAACCTCACGCCTCTGTGACACCATGGCGGAACTCGCCTCCTCGAATGCTCCGATCGTGATCGATGGCAAAGTCACGAGCGCTGCAATCCAGACGAACGAACTCGCGCCGGCGTGCGCTGCGTTCTTCGAAACGCACGGCCGTCGCGTCGGTCTCGCGGTCGTCGTCGTCGGTGCACGCAAGGACTCGGCCACGTACGTGCGCATGAAGCAGCGCGCGTGCACTGCAGTGGGCATGGAGTCGTGGAAAGTGCACATCCCGCTGCCCGAGCCGTCGAGTGAGAAAGTCTCAGCGAGCGAGACGACCGAGCAGCAGCAGCAAGACGTCGTCCGCGAGATCTTTGCGACGATCGCGAAGCTCAATGCGCGCGACGACGTCGACGGCATCATCGTGCAGCTTCCATTGCCTGCGTTCTGCGACGAAGCTGCGATCCTCGCGACCGTCGCGCCAGCAAAGGACGTCGACGGACTGCACCCAGAAAACCACGCCGCGCTCTTCCAGTTCGCGTCGGCGAGAGCCAAAGCCGCGCCAGTGCGCGACCCGAGCAACACGGACGTTGTCGTGGCGCCATTCAGCACTCCGTGCACGCCGGCTGGCTGCGTGGAGCTCCTCGACGCGTACAACATCCCGATCGCCGGCAAGCGCGTGGTCGTGCTCGGCCGGAGCCAAATCGTCGGGCTCCCAGTCGCGCTGCTCTGTCTCCAGCGCAACGCGACCGTGACGATCTGCCACTCCAAGACCGAGGACCTCAAGTCGCGCGTGCAGGAAGCCGACATCCTCATCGCAGCGATCGGCCGCGCGCACTATGTCCGCGGCGACTGGATCAAGCCTGGCGCGACCGTCATCGACGTCGGCATCAACGCAGTCGACGACGCGAGCAAAGCCGCCGGGTACCGACTCGTTGGCGACGTGCACTACGACGAAGCCGCTCAGGTCGCAAAGGCGATCACGCCCGTGCCTGGTGGCGTCGGACCGATGACCGTCGCGATGCTCTTGCGCAACACGCTGCACAGCGCGCTGCGGCGCCAGCAGCTCACCGCGCAGTGACGCGTACATGCGACTGTCACTCGCCTCTTTGTATCGTCGTCTAGGAGTGAAGGGATCGTCGCTGCGCGTGATGTCAAGCGAGCAGGAGTAGCCACAGGACTCGGAGCATCACAGGAGCCGAGCGAGTGTGCTCACGTGGACAACGCGCAGCTGCTACTGCTTGTACTGAGTGTCGATCGCCTTCTGAGAGTGTCCGAGTATGTGTGTGTGTCCATTCATCTGACGCTACAGTCTAGAAGCCGTCGTCTCGACTAGTGCGCTCGCCATCTTCACTCTCGAGCAGCGCGTCGTCGCCGTCGTCTTCAGACGAGAAGTTGCCGCTCTCTTCGACAAGCTGCACCTCTTGATGGAGCTCTTCCCAGTACTCGCCCTTTACTGGCGCCTTGTTCGCACTCGCATTGGTGCTGCTTGCGCGAAGCATCGACGCAGTCGGTGACGGCGCTTTGTAGTAGTAGTACGACTTGCCAGACGCCTGCTGCTGCTCGAGCATGGCGGCGAGCATATGCGTTGCATCGCCAGCATCGTCGGCAAGGAGCAGACGCGCGCAGTCAAAATGGCCAAACGCTGCTGCGACGTGGGCGGGGACTTCGCAGTCGCTATTCGGGATCGACGGGTCGGCGCCCCTCTCGAGTAGCGTCTGCGCGACATTGGTGCGACCAGAGAGTGCTGCGTAGTGCAGCGCAGTGTCGCCGCGCTCGTCCATCGTGTCAAGCGCAGCGCCGCGAGCAGCAAGGAGTGCGATCACGTGCGCGCCATTCGCAGCGTCGACTGCCAGATGCACGCTCGAGCAACGCCGATTGTCTACGAGCTCGAAGTGACGGGACTCTGCACTGCATTCGAGCAGCAGAGTCACCATATCGACATGGCCATTCACGACGGCTGCCATGAGTAGAGTGCGTCCGTCGGCGTCTTGCTGCGTCAGAAGCGCAGGATGGTGACGCTCGTACTTGCTCACGAAGAACTGTCGCGCGCACTCGACAAAGCCCTTCTCTGCAAGAACGTGCAGCGGCGTCCTGCCGCTCGCGTCGCCTTGGTAGAGCAGTTCACTACGTCCGACTTCGTTGTCTGCTGCGAGGAGGAACGCGCAGATTTCGACCTGATCAGTCTCGCACGCGCGGTGGAGAACTGTCTGCTGCTTGTTGTTCACGAGCGTCACGTCAGCGCTGTACTCGAGCAGCTTCTGCACGAGGCGCAAGTGCCCACATGCTGCGTAGAGCATCAATGGTGTGTCACCATGGTCATCGACGGCATTCACATCGGCCTGAGCGCGCTCGATGAGGAACTCGAGCAGTGCAAGTCGAAAGCGATGGCTCTCGGTGCTGAGCGCGAGCAAGTGCAGCGCCGAGCGTCCAGACCCGCGCTCGCGAATGTTCAGGTTTTCTCCGTGCTCGAGTAGGAACTGCGCATCGTCGACTGATGCACTTGCGACTGCGTCAAAGATCGTGAGCTCTGCTGTGCTCTCACGGTGTACCAGCGCTGGAGGAGCGGCTGCACGCGAGCCTGGCGCTCGGAGCTTCGAGCGCTTGTGCATGGACCGTATGCGTCCCATCTTGCGTGTGATCGCGCAGAAGCCAGGCAAGTCTAGCTCGTCGACGTCGACGACCTGAACGCCGGTGCCACGTGTCTCCACAACACCAAGTGCGTTTGTGACGATAGTCTGAGCGTCAAGAGCGATCTCGCTGAGTGCCTCATGCAGCTCATGTGGGGTGTGCGCGCCAGGACGCGCCATCTCAAGGAGTTTGAGCGTCACGCGTGCATCAAAGCGCAACTGCAGCTTGCAGTTGCGGCTGCTTTGGTGGACGGCCATCCACGCGCGACCGCGCATGAAGAAGAAGCGCACGCGGTTGGTACTCGAGTCTGCTGTCCACGGTGCGGTGATCCACACGCACAGACGCTGGCGTCTGCAGTAGGCGCGCCACACTCGCTGGATCACTTGTGCACCGCGAGTTTGACGCGTCACCGCGCTTGAGCCTTCGAACAGGATCGCTGGGAGCTGGTGGCACGTCCACTGCTGGAGCTCGAGGCGAAAGCCTAAGCGAACGACCTGACTCGTTCGTGATCCGTTGTGTGGAGGCTCCGGCTCACGAACCGTGTCTTCAGCACTGGTAGCACTGTCCCGAGAACTCCACGCAGTTGTCAGCTCCACGACTCCAAGTTGGAGATCGCGCCGCACACCAACGAAGATCAGGCGACAGCGGTGGCCCTTCCAGAGCGCCTGTATCGCAACTGCTACACTCTGACACTTGTGCTCCCAGAGCAATCGCCGCGTGCTCCCGTGCTTGGCGTCACGCACGAGCGCGTCCTCCTCGCGCTTCACGGCCGTGCGCTTGGCTTTTGTCACGCGCTTGAGCCAGCGGCCCCAGCAAAGCTGGATCTTGCGCGCCAAGCCGCTCAGCCGCAGCTCGTACAGTCGCAGTTCTGTCCGGATCTGCTCCTGCTGCGCCATGTCCATGCGCATCTGCTGCTGCTGCATCTCGCGCTCATGTGCCGTCGCGCGGAGACTTGCGACGTGCTGCCGTGAGCAGAAGCCGCGCCACGCCGTCTCAATCACGACGGCGGCGCGCAGGACGCGCAGACTCTCGCACGTGACGCGCCACTGCCGCCACTGGCGCAAGATGCGTCGTCCGCAGATGCACCGACGGATGCGCTCGAGCTCGGCTGCAGTCGTGGCGATCGCAATGGCGACGTTGTCGACAGCACTTGCAAGCGCCGTGTTGACTGTTGTGACAGCGAGCACGGACGCGGCAGTAGCGACAGCGGCTGCTCTCGCTTGGGCACGCGCTAGTGCTGCTGCCTGTTGCTGATGCTCTATGAGCCAGTGGCGCCACCACCGCTGGATCAAACGAGCGCAGGTGTGTTGGCGCAAGTGCTTGGCGTCTTGGTTGCGTTTTGCAGTGGCTTGCCAGTCTCGCCACTGGCGCTGGATCGTTCGCGCACATGTGTGACGCCTGAGTGCGATCGCCTTCTCTTGACGCTGTTGCTCTTGTGCCTTGCGCTTACGCGCCGTTGCTCGCCACGATCGGTACTGACGCTGGACCTGCCGAGCGCATGCGTGGCGCCGCATTGTGGCAGCTCGCGCTTGCCTCGCTCGCTCGACCTGTTGCTGCTGCCACGCACTCCATGGTCGCTGGATACGACGCGCGTACGCACTGTGCTGCAGTCGCTGGATGCGCGTGCGTCTCTGCTCGAGAGCGGTGAACAGTGCCTGAACTGACGTCAGCGCTGCTGCGATGCCTTTGACAGCAAGCGTCTCGACTGCAAACTTTGTATCAAGGAGCGAGTGGATGAGGAACTGACGGAGCGTCTGCTCCAGTGCGACGTCGCGGCGTCGCTGTTCATGCGCTCGAGCAAGAGCTCGCTGCCGTCGCGTGTGTAGGACGCGGCGCTCGACAAACGATCCGATCGTGCGCATCGCAGCGTCGTGCACGTGCGTTGCGGCGAGCGCTTGCTGCTGTCGCTGAGCGCGCTGCTGCTGTGCAAACGCGAGCGTCGACTGGACCACGTGTTTGCGCTTGGCAGTGGCGTGCGATTGCAGCAGTTCACGCTTCTCACGCTCTACAGTCGCGAGTCGCTCGCGTTCAGCCGCAAGCGTGTGTGCGAGAGCTGCTCGCTCCTGCTCAAACGTGGTCTTTGCTCGAGCAGCGCGGACCTGCTGCGTCAGCCACGTCGTGACGATCGTTTGGTTCTTCTCGACATGTGCGGCACTGAGTTGTGCTGCTGCTGCCGCTGCGTCGTGCGCTCGCTCGCTCGTCAAGCGGTTGTTCGCGAGCGCAAGCGACTCGGCGTCGTACTGCGTCTTCGCGAGCAGATGCTCGAGTCCGTGGATCGCAGTCTGCGCCACGCGCGTTCGCTCGTGCAGGTCCTCGCGCGCCATACACGCGAGCTCCGTCTTTTCGTTCGCAGCGTCAGTCTGCGCTTGGCGAAGAATGCACCGCTCTCGAGCAGCACTGCGCTCCAGTAGTCGCGCCGACACAAACGCGTGGATGCGCGTGCGCGCGAGTCTCTCGCGCAAGTGCTGCAGTTGCGTCGAGTGCGCTACAAGGAGCTGCTGCTGCGTCGCCTCGAGTCGCTCGGTCTCGCGCTCGAGCTTGCGGAGCTTCTTGTGCACGAGTCGAAGCGCGAGCTTGTCGTGCGCGTGGCCCTTTGCCACGTCGTGGTCGAGCAGCTTCTTCTCATATACGACGCATCGGTACTGTTTCTCAGTACGTGCGCGTTCGCGTTCGACACTCGCGACTTTGTGGCGGAGGCGCCGCGCGTCCACAAACGCTGCGATCTTGAGCCGCGCGAGCTGCTCGCGCTGCCGTGTATCCTGTCGCTCGTACTGCTGGAGCGTGCGCTCATGATGGCGCAAGAGCGCCGTGCGCTCTGTTTCTGCTTGTTGCCACCTGAGCGTGAGGTCTGTGAGCGCAAGCTCCTTGCGATAGTCGGCGCTGCGCTGCCGTCGCGACTCAATGCGCTGCCGCTTTGCGTCCTCTTGTCGTGCTTTGAGCACTGAGAGCTGCGCTTTGCGCTGGAGCCGCTCATGTGCAGCTTCCACACGTGCCAAGCGATTCCGGAGCAAGCTCTCGCGCACAAAACGCTGAAGATTCGAGGCTGCACGTGCGCGGCGCTCGTCATCGAGCGCTTGCTGCTGCAGTTTGGCGTCACGAGCACGCCGTTTGGCCCGAGAGTGCCGCCAGCACCGGTGGATCTGCTCTTTTGCTGCTGCTCGACGTCGTGCGCGCTTGCACTGACGCACAAAGAGCGCAAAGCGCTTGAACGCCATGTGCGTCGTGCGGAACGCCGCTGCTTGGTCTAGAACGATACAGCGATGCCTGTTCGCATGCCAGGCGTCCTGGATCTGCTGTGCTGCTGCTCGCTGGCGCGCATGTTCGCGTGCGAGTTGCGCAGCTTGTTGCATTCGGTAGGACAAGTAGACGAAGTGGGCGACCTGACGGGCTGCTGCGCGCCGCCGGACTGCAGCGCGAGCGTGGCGCTGGTGCGCTGTGAAGACGCGCCATGGGCGGAAGTACCGGCGCAGCATCTTGAGCTCGCGCTCGAGGTACCGAGGTGGCTCTGGCTCCGCGATGCGACGTGGCGGGCTGTGTATGAACAGAGCCTCGCTGGATGAGCGTGGCGTTGGCGTCTTGAAGCGATGGCGGTGGTGGCTCATGTCGAATGCTGCAACTTGGACGTCTCGACAGAGCGAGTAGATCGTAGCGAGCGCTGGTTCAGGCGAGTGCGAGCGCTCAGGAGTCGCGAAGACGTCGTGGGTCTGTTGTGATGGTGGATCGCTTTGCGCTTCGTCGTCCAAGTCCAAATCGGCGACGCTGAGAGGCTGCGGGGACGCCCGTGCGTCGTCCTCTGCACAGTTTTGGACGCCACCCAGTACGCCCAGCTCGATGCTCGGCGTGAGCAGCGGACTCGACGAGATCGACTCGAACGACGGCAAGAGGTCGAGAGCCGATGCGATCAGCGACCGCGCGTGCTCGGACGAGTACTCAAAGTCGCTCGCTTCCAGCTCCTCGTGCGCTTCGGACGTGTGTGCAGCACTCGGATGCTCCAGCTGTCGCGCTTCAGCTGGTTCACTGGATGCGAGAGCGATGGTGTTCGCTCGATCCAAGACGACCGTCGTGTCTGTCGCTCGAGACTCAGCAGCGATTGTCAATGCCGCCAGCTCATGCGCGTCGTTGTCGACGGCGAGCAAGTTGCTCGTACTCGACGCAGTTGACGCTGCGAGTTCCTCTGATGAGCGAACGGCTCGTTCCAGCGCAGCTGTGTCTGTTCGGTCGCTCGAGCGCGCTGATAGTGCTGTCTTTGCGTCTTGCGTGCTGCTGTTCAGATTCGTGAGCTTCAGTCCGATCGTACTCAGCGGTACCAGCTCATGGATGTCACTGCGAGCGGATGCAGAACGCTCCGAGGCGTCTTCCGACGGCTCCTTTGCTTCGCCCTTGTCACTTGGTGCTTTCTTCGCTTTCGCTTCGCTCACATGTGGCAGCGACGCTTCTTGCCTTGCGCTCGCAGGCGTCGACGACACCGAAGGCGCTTGAGGTTCGCTTGTCAAGAGAGCAGCAGCAGAGGACGCGAACGTGCCTTTGCGCTTCTTCGTTCCAGACCGCACGGCACTCTGCGTCTTTGAGTCTGCCAGTGTCAGAGCAAAAGTCTGACTTGGAAGCGCTGACGCCACTGGCGGTTGTGTGTCTGCGCTCTGTGGAGCTCCTTGCAGCGCACCTGAATGCCGTCGAACGTGCGGAAGCGGTTCATCAAAGTCCGTGTCCCACGCCACAAAGCTCGGTCGAGGACGTCCACGTTGATGCGCTGTACCGTCGTCGATCTCATCGCTGCTGTCAATGGCGTCGCCACCATCCGGTTCGTCGGTCACTGTATGACTCGATTGACGTGCGCTCGTCGCTTGACGTGCTTGCGACTCTGTTGCTCGGCCATAGCGATCATACGGAGAGCTCGCAGGCGACACGCGCAAGTAGCTCGGGAGCAAGCGCGCGGCGTTCGCTCGCGTCTCGAGGTCTGCGAGCAGCAGCAGCGCCTTTGCGACGCGATCTGGCGGGAGCACTTGCCACATCGGGACGCGCGCTTGCATGTGGAGCGTAAACGCCTCGAGCTTGTGGAGCAAGAGCTGGAAGAGCGACGACGACGACGGGATGTCTGCAGTCAATGACGACGATGACGTGGACGACACGTGCTGGCACGCACAGAGCAAGAGCTCGGACGAGTCGAGCGAGAGTCCGTCGACGAGCGGATTGCGCACGAGACTCACGTTTGTGCTGTTGACGAGCCGCGTGAGTGGCGCAAAGCTCGCGAGCCAGTCGACGTCGGAGGCGCTCATCTGGAGCAAGTACGCGTGTAGCTCGCGCTCAACGTGGGCGACTCGCTCAGGCGGCTCCGAGCGGACAAGGCGTTCGTGCTGCACATACGCATGCATTTCGATGAGCGCGAGCGAGAGGCTTCGGAGTCGGTTCAGCATCTTGACGATGCGTGGCGAGAGATCGATCGGCGCACGACGAGTGTCCTGGTGCAGTGACCGCACGACTGCTGAACGACTGGCGCTGCTCGAGCTGTTGCAATAGGACGCGACTTCCTGCTGAAGCTGCGCGAGCAGTTCGTTGCGCGCTTGCGCGTTCTCATGGAGAGACCGAGCGATGAGCGTCAAGGGCGATTCGGTCCGCGCTGCTCGATGTGCGTAGTCGGTCGTCTGCTCAAGTCCGTGGCGGCTGCTGAGGACCTTTTGCTTGAGTTTGTACGGGCTCAGCAGCTTCTTGTGCGCGTTGTGCTGCGATGAAGCGTGTGCTGTAGTCTGGACAGCGTCTGGATGAAGCGATCGCTGCGAGTGCGACTGCTTCAGTCCACTGTTACTTGCGAATGCGCTGCGCATCTTGGCCGACTGCGGACGAGCTCGCGCAGTGCCGAGTCGGTCGCGCTCGGACCGGTACAGAGCGACGTCATTCGGGTACTGATGGTGGTCGTGCACATCCAAAGGCTCGTCAGTGTACTCGACGGCGTCGGCAGCAGAGACCCGTCGATGTGACCTGCGCTCGTGTCCGACAAGCGACTGCCGCGGCGGCGAGTGCTCGTATCGCGCTGGCGCAAGCGTGACCGAGTCGTCGAGCTCGAGTTCGACGAGCAAGTGGCGCTGCTCGCTGCGTGTTCTGCCTCGATACGCAGATGGCACCTACAGCGGAACGAACCAAGAAGCGAGTGAGTGCTCGAGCGATCCATTTGAGCATGCTGTTGCGTGGTTGAGTGGCGCGCATCGTACCTCTTGTGACAGTCGACGCGCCATGTCGGCGCTGCAGGGCTTGATGGTCGTGGAGCTCGCTCACGCACCGAGCTTAGAGCACGTGCGCATACTGCTACTTGCGACTCGTTACGGCTGCAGTGCGCATGTACATGGACGGAGTGATGTATAGCAACGCCGTTTCGTGAAACATCTACGATTCACTATGACTGATTCAAGCACAGTACGACTGATTTCATGAATGTTATATATTGAATGCCAAATTTCAACGCTTGGATGACATGCTGGTTCCAGCGTCAGTGCTTGCCTCGCCTCTGCGGAGCTAGACAGAGCTGCAGCGCTCTCGCCTCTCCTCGACAGCACTGGACATCATCGCGCCGCTACTACGCACCGAGCGATTACAGCGTCAATGATACCGAGACGCAATACCGGTGCATGTGTTGCAGCTGAGACCTGTAGTTTCTCGCGGCTGTAGTGCGTGTGTGGCCATGCTGCGTGTGCACGTGGCGTGACATGGCTTCGGCTGGACATGACCAGTCGACCAGCTGGACGTCTGTCGGTTTGACATGCGAGCGCAAGGTCAACACAAAGGCGCGACGGCTGCTGTTCAAGTCGCTTGATTATCGTCGCCGAACGGACGCGACTGAGCTTTCTGGTCACTCAAGACACTCACTCGATCGCCTCTGTCTGCAGCAGCAACCGTACACTGCGGTGTAAAAGTGCGGCGACTGCCGTCAACACACACGCACGCGCCATGTTGGTCACAGCTTGAAGGGTCAGCACGTCCTTGTACTCGCCAGCTGGGGAGTCCAGTGCCTCGGCAGAGGCGAGCCGATCGAGAGAGAGAGCGGGCGAGTGCGCTCAAGAGAGCGCGTGCGCATGCGAGTGGAGATTTGCGACGATCTCTATGCGAGCGCCGCGCCGGCCACTCACTCTGCTATCCAGTCACGCTAGCTGTTCGTCCGCCGCTACGGTCGCGACGGCTGTCGCGGCTCAAGGATCCTGGCGCCACGATCACTTGGCAGTCATTTCCGATTCTGCTCCGATCGAGTCACTTGACAACAACTTGCTGCAGCACCACCGCAACGACCCAGCACACTCACTGACACTACGCAATGGCGATCGCCGACACAACTCGCTCAACTGTGGCTCGAGAGCGCTGGATCGCTCACAAGCTCCCACGCGAGCGCTCAGTCATGAGTATCTACCAACCTACGTTCGACAGTCTCGCACGACCTGCGACTGTGTCGACATCCGAGGCACCACACCAGCGCTCCAGTCCACTCCCACAGCCAGCAGCGCACGCACAGCGCGCCAACCTAGCGGCGCCTTCAGCTGGCGCCACGGCCCAAAGCACCAACGCGCTGCCTCGCCTCCCATCGATTCGGCGCCGCTTCGCGAAGCAAGTACAGAGTGTGCGCCAGATCAAGGACCTCGCAGCACGACTCGCTTTGCTCCTCCACGCACGCGAGTGCTGTCGAGGCGACGCAGGCTGCACAGTGTCGAACTGCAGCATCGCGCGCGGCGTGCTCGACCACTGCCAAGAGTGCTTCCTCGCTGATGGCGCGTGCCACACATCGTGCGCGCAAGCGAAGCGCCTACTCCGCCACTTTCGCATCTGCCGCGCACGCAACTTTACAATCGAGTGCTCGATCTGCTCGACGCTCCGAACTGAGTGCACTTGGGCACTGCGCCACGTCAAGTCGCTCACGCCGCTCTTCCTTTCGACACCGCAGTCGCAGTCCACAAGGACGTCTGTTCCGGTGATGGCGCCACTTCAGACAGCGAACGACAGCAGTGCATCGCACGTCGTTGGAGGTCCAGTGTCACTGCGCCGCGTCGTGAGCGACGACCCGAGTCTCCAGCGACACCGACAGCCATTGTCACTCCACCCAACGAAGCGGCAGCGGTTTGAGTAGCAGCAAAGGCTCTAGCAAGGTGTCTACTACGAGTGAACATCTGAGCGAGTGAACGTTGCGTGTGTGTGGTTGTAGATTAGCCTCAATGTGCGTGTGTGCGTCGGAGATGAGTGAGTACAGTCCTGTCAATACGCGACATCGTCAATCTCTCGTCCACATGCGTCGCTGACACACACAGAGGCAAACAACGAGGACGTCGTCGTCGTTTGCTTTGCCGCTCATCAAGTCGCATGTCCAATCGACTTGCGTTCGTTTTGGGCTATGAATACCCGCCAAGATGGCATTGCGCTTGGCCAGTGCTCTTGAGTTCGCGATCGACGCCTAAGCAATGGCGCCTCTGAGCGAGGCGAGTGTGACTGCGCCGACGACGCTCCTGTCTGCGGCGTCGTCCACGCACATGAGCTCGAACGCACCGACAGCTCCGGACGACCCACGCTCGCGCCGTTTCAAGACTGCCAGCACCACGACCACGGCGCGCGTGCCCGCGAAGCTCCATCTCCCGCTGCTCTACTACTTGACAAACCTCTCCACGCTCATCGTGCTCTTGATCCTCGACGTGGACTTCAAAGCGCGGAACTTCAGCTCCTCGGACTCGAACTCGTTCCACACAGCCACTGCTGGCGACCTGCGCGATGCGCCAATGGTACCAGTTAATCTCGAGCAGAGTGTGTCCGAGTCCTCGCTCTCGTCGTGGCCGCACTTCCGGTCGACGTGCGACAGCTTCACTGCGTTCGACAGCGGCGGTGGCTTCGTCGTCCTCGCGCTCGGCTCGAACTGCACGCTCGGACAAGGCGCAGACCGCGTGACGACGCCGCATCTTATCGTCGCCGGCACGATTCGGCTCGACTCGATCGTCTGGACGTGCTGCAAGCTCCTCTTCCCGTCGCAGCAGCCGTCAATTTGCCAAGACCACATCGCAACAGACTTTCTCAATCGGTACATGCTCCCAGACATCGCCGTGACAATCAGCGACCTCGCTGTCGCCGGCACGGACGAAGAGCGCGAGCTCCAGGTATTCCTCGACATGGTGAGTCGGAGCTACCCGCTCTACAAGGTTGTCTGCGTCGAGGGCTTCATCTGGCCAAACGAGACGCTCGGGTCATTCGACACGACGATCTACGGCTGCGCGAGTCCGAATGCCTTCCGGAGCGAGTTCATTGGACTCTCGAACCCGAAGGTGCGCGACATGCTCCGCCAGCGCATGTGGCTCTCAAGCGACCGGTTCGAGATCCTTGGCGTCAGCTTTGGCATTCGCCAGAACAGTCGCTGCGCGTTTGCAGTCGGAGAGTCTGCGAGCGGCGGGATCGTCGCCGCTGGACACGTCGATACGAACTTCAGCTGCTTTGGACCGCTCTACTCGATCATGCTCGGCATGGACCTCTTGGTGCTCCTCATGTACCTCCGCGCGGGCTACGACGCAATCAAGTGGGTCCTCGGACCGCAGTACAAGAAGATCATCGCGAAGCAGAGCAGCAGTCGCCGCTTGGCGTCGCGAGTCGTTGCGAGTCGGCATGCAAGTGGAACCCACGGTCCAGCAGGACCGCCATCGGTGCACGCAACAGAGGCACACGTCCGAAAGGTCTCGCGCACACGCAGCGCATCGTCGCTCCAAGACGTGAACAAACTCACGGCGCTGAGCCTGAGCGCGCTGCTCATGGACCCACGCGACAACGTCCTCGATGGCGTCGTCTACTGCTCGCTCTTTAACAACTGGCGCCTAGTTGCGCTCATCGTTGCGAGTCAGCTTCTCTCATGGCTCTTTGTGCTGCCAAACATCGTGATCTGGAGCTGGAGCCTCGTGGCGTCGGCCAAGATCCGCGCTGCCATCACGAGCTTCCGCGCGATCGTGCTCGTGATGCTGAGCTGCAACTTGTGCTGGGGAGGCGTGGCGAAGCTGAACGAAGAGCTCGCGTACTTTGTCGCGTCCCGGACGTTCGTGAGTCCGCTCGAGATCATGGCGATCGGCGCCGGCGTCGCCAAGTGGCACTTTGCCGAGATCATGAAGATCTCGGACCGCAAGTGGGAGGGCGAGCACCAGCGCGTACTGGACTACAGCAGCTTCCCGGGCTACTACCTCATCGGGAACGTCTTTGACGGCACGCTCGACTTTCGCCACGACACGCCGTTTAACGTCCTCGCGATCGTCTACATGCCACTCTTTCGCGTCATCGCGTACACGATCGTCTTCACGACCATGTACCTCGGGCCCAAAGGCGCCTTGTACTGCATGTACTATCGCCGACGCCGACAGCAGCAAACCAACGTGTACGACCCTGAGAGCACTGACCTACATGGTCTCGAGTATGGCGAGTACCAGCGCCTACCGATCGAGCTCCTCCTCGACTGTCCGATCCGAGCGCGCAGTCTCATGCGCAACAACTTCAGCATGGAGATCCTGATCGGCGACCGTCGGATAATCCGTCCGAGTTGCTACCTCGACGCTGGAATCCTCCCACGCGATGGCAATCCTGGATGAGACGCACGCCCAAAAAATAGTCAGGCCCGCAACGAAGGAGCCACCACGCAGAACCAGCTCGACAACAGGTCGCACTTGACCACGCCACTCGCGGAGCGCCGGCGCAAGCTCCGCGAGATGTTTGAGCTCGAGGCCGGGTCGTTTGAGCTCGCGACGTCGATCGACGTCGAGGCGACGGACGGGATCAAAGACGACGCGGACGCGATGGAAGTGGCGGTGGAGACGGTCCGGACGTTCCTCGAAGAGGCCGTGCGCGAGAACTGCGAGGGGTTGATGGTCAAGACGCTCGAGAAAGAGGCGACGTACGAACCGGCGAACCGGTCGCACAAGTGGCTCAAGCTCAAGAAAGACTACCTCGACGGCATCGGCGACTCGACGGACCTCGTGCCGATCGGCGCGTTCCACGGCCGCGGCAAGCGCACGGGCGTCTACGGCGCGTACTTGCTCGCGTGCTACGACCCAGAGACGGAGATGTACCAGCCGATCACGAAGCTCGGCACGGGTCTCTCGGACGACGTCCTCAAGCAGTTCCACGAGCAGCTGCGCGAGACTGTCGTGGACAAGGCGCCGCAGGACTACGCCACGGGCGACGGCATCAAGCCCGACGTCTGGTTCGAGCCGACGTGCGTGTGGGAGATCCTCGGCGCCGACCTGTCCATCTCGCCCAAGTACACTGCCGGCATGGGTCTCGTCGCGAAAGACAAGGGCATCTCGCTGCGCTTCCCGCGCTTCATCCGCATTCGCGACGACAAGAGCACGACGCAAGCCACGACGTCATCGCAGGTCCGTGCTTGCTTGCTTGCGTGTCAGTGTGCTGGGTTGACTGTTGGCTGTCGGCTGTTGACTTGGTCTGGTCGGTCGGCTGTGTGTGTGTGTGGTGTGGTGTGGGAGTACTCGTGTGCGGTGCGAAGCAGTGGTGACTGACGCGTCCATGTGACTCTCTCTGCCTCTGCCTGTCTGTATGTGTGTGCAGATCGCGGATCTGTATCGCGCGCAGGGACTAGCGACCGTGAGCGGCGCAGGCGACGACGACGATGACGACATGCTCATCTAGACACTCGCTCGCGCACGCGCGCCGTCTGTTGTGCACGAGGACAAGGATGAGAATGACGCGGCACCGCGCACTTGATTGAACACGAAGACGCTTCTGTACGCCTCGTTGGTCTGTGACTGCGCTGGGCGTCTGTGATGATGAATGCCACACATGCGGTAGCACTAGTGTCGTGCTGCACGAGTGCGTCGACGCATCTGTCGCACGTACGGTCAGGGGGCCAAGCAGCCACGCAACCAAGCAAACGAACGAGCGAACAGGGAGACAAGAGCGTGAACGAGACGCGTACTCATCAGCAACAGACTCGGTGTGTCCTTGGCTAGTACATCAATTGTTCACATAGTATACGCACGCTCAAGTGCAGGTGCGTGGCGGTCGAGTGTGCTACTGCGGTAGTCGCAGCGGCGACAGTAGCGTGCGTCAGCTAGCTCGCTCGCTCTCTCGACTCTGTGTCTCTTGCTGTGACTCGAACAGCAGCAGTAACAGCGATCGTGCTGACTGGCTGTACGTGCTAGTCAAAGTGGCTGAGCGCTCTAGACCATCTGGATGGTCGACGTGGAGTACTGGCAGAGCGTGCCGGACGGACCCTCGCCGAGCTTCTTGGGCTCGCCGTCGCCCTTGCCGACGCCCTCGGACCAGGCGCACACGCTCACCTTCTTCTTGCTCGACTTGACCTTGATGTTGGCGAACTTGGCCTCGTCGCCAAAGTTCTTGTTGACCGTGACGATGCTCACCTTGGGGTCCACGGCGTAGACGTTCGTGAGGCTCACCTTGCGCTTGATGTCGCCGCACGTGCCGCACGAGCGGTAGAGCTTGCCAAAGTCCTGGGCGTAGAAGCCTTCGATGACGACCGAGCCCGGACCGTTGTGCTGGATGACCTTGTCGTCGGCGTAGCGAGCGCCGCCGCCGAGGACGCGGGACACGCTCGAGGCCGAGCCGCCCTTGATGCTCAGCGCGTCCTCGCACACGTCCTCCCACCACACATTCTCGAGCGTGCAGCCGTGCTTCTCGCAGTGCACGCCCTCCATTTGGTTCTTGCCGATGATCACGTTCTTGAGCGTGGCACCCGGCTCGACGAGGAACACCATCGTGCTCTTGCTGCTCTCCTTCTGGCCCTGGCACTTGACGTTCTTGAGCTGGTACGTCTGCATCTTGCCGTCAAAGACCTCGCCGGTGCGCACGACGTGCGGCGCAGGGAGCTCCACGAGGCCCTTGCTCGCAGGCCAGTTGCCGTTCGGCATCGCCACAGCGGCGTCGGCGCTGCTCGAAAACGCAGAGGCGGCGACGACAGCGAGCGCGGCGACAGAGATGAGCGACTTGACCATGTTGACTGGCTTGGTGTGGTGTGGCGTGGTGTCTTGGGAGGTAGTTGGGTGGGAGGTTGCTGGCAGATTGCAGAATGAGACGACAGCAAGAGGTGGTGGAGGTGGCGTTGACGTTGGCGTGCTGCTTGTAGTCAGGGCAGCGCGCGCTCTGCCGATACGACGACGTTGTAATCATCATATGTGTCGTTTGCTTGTCGACGGTGGGAGGGACAACAGACCGATTGTCGACGTGGTTGACGCTGTCGTCGGTCGTTAGTCCGTGATCATCAAGTCATCGGTCCTGGAATCCGTCTGCTTCCTCGAGCTGTGCCTCAAGTCAGCTGGCGCGTTGGAACTCGGATGCGGTTTTGCACCGCAAGTCGTTTGGTTGCAGAGGCCGCAAGCGCAGACACATCAAGTCTCTCGCATGGTCAGGGTCCGAGCAAGGCGTTCGTACGACTAGGATCGTGATCGATTGGATTGATCGGGTCGCGACTAAAGTACTGGCGACTAAAGCAAACATGTCTTGGATCTGCTCGTGTTCGCAGAGAGGACTAGGGGGTTCTGGAGATCGCCACAACGCTCACGTGCGCTGCCACCGTCGCCGCCCCATTCCTCTATCTCCGACACACTGGCAATCAGCAGTGCTGGTCAACAGCAACCAGCTCTCTTGCTCTCGCGCTTTTCGTGCTTTGATGAGAGTGAGGGCGGCAAGCTCACATCGAGTGGGACTGCGTTCGCGTTCACGCACAGCAGCTGACGCCAAGTGCGACTGGTTGTGTACCAGCTGGCACGACGACCTGTAAGTCGAGATCCAGACCACTTGACGCGTGATGACGCTTGAGTCGTTGTAGAGAGAGTCATCCAAGGCGCACTCGACGATCCTCGAGACAACACGAGCCAGTGGACGACGCTGTGTGTACGAGGCAAGACCGCGCGAACCGAATGTCCGCACTCGCATCCACAAACAACGCACACATCCTCATGCCAGTGCAACATGACCACCCCCTCGACTGCTTGTGCCTGCTGCCAGGAGACACATGCTCCTAGATCACGACAACACAGGGACCTCGCCGTATAGTGCGCTCACGACTTGATCGCGCCGCTGTTTGGCAAAGATTGGCCTCCTGACTGCAAGCAGCACGCGTGCGAGCTCCTGCTCCAGGTGTGCTCTTACTCCAACGTCAACGCCACCTCCACCACCTCTTGCTGTCGTCTCATTCTGCAATCTGCCAGCAACCTCCCACCCAACTACCTCCCAAGACACCACGCCACACCACACCAAGCCAGTCAACATGGTCAAGTCGCTCATCTCTGTCGCCGCGCTCGCTGTCGTCGCCGCCTCTGCGTTTTCGAGCAGCGCCGACGCCGCTGTGGCGATGCCGAACGGCAACTGGCCTGCGAGCAAGGGCCTCGTGGAGCTCCCTGCGCCGCACGTCGTGCGCACCGGCGAGGTCTTTGACGGCAAGATGCAGACGTACCAGCTCAAGAACGTCAAGTGCCAGGGCCAGAAGGAGAGCAGCAAGAGCACGATGGTGTTCCTCGTCGAGCCGGGTGCCACGCTCAAGAACGTGATCATCGGCAAGAACCAAATGGAGGGCGTGCACTGCGAGAAGCACGGCTGCACGCTCGAGAATGTGTGGTGGGAGGACGTGTGCGAGGACGCGCTGAGCATCAAGGGCGGCTCGGCCTCGAGCGTGTCCCGCGTCCTCGGCGGCGGCGCTCGCTACGCCGACGACAAGGTCATCCAGCACAACGGTCCGGGCTCGGTCGTCATCGAAGGCTTCTACGCCCAGGACTTTGGCAAGCTCTACCGCTCGTGCGGCACGTGCGGCGACATCAAGCGCAAGGTGAGCCTCACGAACGTCTACGCCGTGGACCCCAAGGTGAGCATCGTCACGGTCAACAAGAACTTTGGCGACGAGGCCAAGTTCGCCAACATCAAGGTCAAGTCGAGCAAGAAGAAGGTGAGCGTGTGCGCCTGGTCCGAGGGCGTCGGCAAGGGCGACGGCGAGCCCAAGAAGCTCGGCGAGGGTCCGTCCGGCACGCTCTGCCAGTACTCCACGTCGACCATCCAGATGGTCTAGAGCGCTCAGCCACTTTGACTAGCACGTACAGCCAGTCAGCACGATCGCTGTTACTGCTGCTGTTCGAGTCACAGCAAGAGACACAGAGTCGAGAGAGCGAGCGAGCTAGCTGACGCACGCTACTGTCGCCGCTGCGACTACCGCAGTAGCACACTCGACCGCCACGCACCTGCACTTGAGCGTGCGTATACTATGTGAACAATTGATGTACTAGCCAAGGACACACCGAGTCTGTTGCTGATGAGTACGCGTCTCGTTCACGCTCTTGTCTCCCTGTTCGCTCGTTCGTTTGCTTGGTTGCGTGGCTGCTTGGCCCCCTGACCGTACGTGCGACAGATGCGTCGACGCACTCGTGCAGCACGACACTAGTGCTACCGCATGTGTGGCATTCATCATCACAGACGCCCAGCGCAGTCACAGACCAACGAGGCGTACAGAAGCGTCTTCGTGTTCAATCAAGTGCGCGGTGCCGCGTCATTCTCATCCTTGTCCTCGTGCACAACAGACGGCGCGCGTGCGCGAGCGAGTGTCTAGATGAGCATGTCGTCATCGTCGTCGTCGCCTGCGCCGCTCACGGTCGCTAGTCCCTGCGCGCGATACAGATCCGCGATCTGCACACACATACAGACAGGCAGAGGCAGAGAGAGTCACATGGACGCGTCAGTCACCACTGCTTCGCACCGCACACGAGTACTCCCACACCACACCACACACACACACAGCCGACCGACCAGACCAAGTCAACAGCCGACAGCCAACAGTCAACCCAGCACACTGACACGCAAGCAAGCAAGCACGGACCTGCGATGACGTCGTGGCTTGCGTCGTGCTCTTGTCGTCGCGAATGCGGATGAAGCGCGGGAAGCGCAGCGAGATGCCCTTGTCTTTCGCGACGAGACCCATGCCGGCAGTGTACTTGGGCGAGATGGACAGGTCGGCGCCGAGGATCTCCCACACGCACGTCGGCTCGAACCAGACGTCGGGCTTGATGCCGTCGCCCGTGGCGTAGTCCTGCGGCGCCTTGTCCACGACAGTCTCGCGCAGCTGCTCGTGGAACTGCTTGAGGACGTCGTCCGAGAGACCCGTGCCGAGCTTCGTGATCGGCTGGTACATCTCCGTCTCTGGGTCGTAGCACGCGAGCAAGTACGCGCCGTAGACGCCCGTGCGCTTGCCGCGGCCGTGGAACGCGCCGATCGGCACGAGGTCCGTCGAGTCGCCGATGCCGTCGAGGTAGTCTTTCTTGAGCTTGAGCCACTTGTGCGACCGGTTCGCCGGTTCGTACGTCGCCTCTTTCTCGAGCGTCTTGACCATCAACCCCTCGCAGTTCTCGCGCACGGCCTCTTCGAGGAACGTCCGGACCGTCTCCACCGCCACTTCCATCGCGTCCGCGTCGTCTTTGATCCCGTCCGTCGCCTCGACGTCGATCGACGTCGCGAGCTCAAACGACCCGGCCTCGAGCTCAAACATCTCGCGGAGCTTGCGCCGGCGCTCCGCGAGTGGCGTGGTCAAGTGCGACTGGCCGTCGAGGAAGAGCAAGTCGAACGCGTAGATGCACACTGGGACCTTGATATCTTCGACTTTGACGTTCTACGAAGGACAGACAACGCCGTAGACGGAGTTAGCAACACTGTTGATGGTCATGACTGCCGCTACGGCCGTGCATCGTACCTTGCGCGACCGCGTACTGAGGATCTGGAATGGCAGGCGCTTGTTCGTCGCCTTGTCGACAGCGACAACCTCTGCGTCGACGATACAGCTCGTGACGTTGTTCTTCTTTGCGGCCTTTGCGATCATGAGCTTCACGTCCGGGAAGCGCTCGGTCGAGTTCTCAAAGTTGCGCGAGAAGATCGCGATCTCGCCGTTCGGGAGGATGTGGATTTGCGCGCGCTCGCCGTCGTACTTGTACTCGCACGTGAACGGCATGCCCTGGAAGCGGTCAAAGACCATCGCGTACGCCTTTGTCGGGCGCGCGAGCATGGGCGACACGGGCGTCCCAGGCGTGAGCACGCACTTAGCCGCAACACTCGCAAAGTCCTTGCCGCGGAGCAGCGGCGCCGTGGGCGTCTCGCGCTGGACGTCCATGAACGCCTGCACGAGTGCGTTGTAGCTCGGACACTCGGCGAACGCCTTCTTGACGTGCGCGAGCGCAGCTTGCTGCTTGTCCTTGTCGCTAGCGTCCTTCTCAAGCATAAACGCGTACGTGAGACCGATCAGGATCGACTTCTCAGCCAAACCGATGCGGAGCTTGCCTTGGAGGCCGCGGATGATGTACTTGGCGCCTTCTGCGGCGCTCGGACCCGCAGACTTGCGATCTTTCTCGCACTTGACGAGCAAGCTCTTGATGATCGAGCACTTTTGCTGCTGCGAGTTGTTCCCAGTCATCTTGGCGATCTTGACAAACTGGTTGTACACGTCCTGGACGCCGAGGACGCTCGGCTTGGCCACTGCGGCGCTCGTCGACGCAAACGACAGCGTGTGCTGCTTGGACCGCGCGTTCTGCGCGACTTTGCCCAAGTCGCCCTCTTTCTGGTACATGTCTTTGATGAACTTCATGTTCGTGCCCGTGGCTTCGCCGATCGCCTTCATCAAGATCGCGTCGCCGATGCCGATCTTGAGGTTCTCGAACGGTGGCGCGAGGTCCGTGCAGACGCACAAGTAGATGCACGCGAGCAAGTCCTGCGGCGCACGGCGGATGACGTCGCGAAAGAACTTGAGCAGCAGGTCCTGGATCACGAGACGACTCGACGTCGCTTCGATCGTGTTGAACAAGTGCGCGAGCGATGCGTACGAAATGCTCGACGACGCCTCGCTCTCGTCTGCCGGTGGGTCTGCAGCTGAAGTAGTTGCAGACGACGACGACTTGGCACTCGTCGGGGTTGCCCCGGTCCGCGCAGCAAAGAAGCCGCTCGCTGCTGTCGTCTCGGTCGGCGTCTTAGTCGGCGTCTTCGCCTCCACCTTGGTCTCGGACTTAGTCTCCGTCTTGGTCTTTGCCTCTGTCTTGGTCCTAGTCGGCGTCTTGGTCTCCACTTCGATCTCCTTGTCGTCAGTCGTGGTCTCCGACTTGGTTGGCTTACTAGTCTCCGGTTCGTCCGCTTTCTCCTCTGTCGCGTCGCTCGTGGCGTCTGCCTGGACATCGTCACTGTCGTTCGTCGCAGTAGACGGCTCGTTCGCATCTGACGCTGCGCCCTTCCTGCTCTCGCCTGGCGCCTTCACAACCACAACCGCGTCGTCGTCGTCGTTGTCGTCAGACGACTCGAGGTCGATCGGCGCGTCTTTGCTCGTCGCTCGCGGCTGCTGCGGCTTCTTTGGCGACGCACTGGGCTTGGCGAACGCAAAGTCGTCGTCTTCGTCGTCGTCGTCGCTGTCTGCGACGCGCTGGCGGAGACGGCGGCGACCAGCTGCACGTCCACAAACAGAGAGAGAGACCACCAGTCAGTCTCATCAAGAGCGTCCGTCGATAGCCAAAGGACAGAACGCAACGTACGCTTGGCTTTCGTCGGCTGTGCGACTGCGTCTTCGTCGCTCGCGTCGCTGGCGTCTGCTGCTGGCGCGTCCATCGCGACGTCGCCGTCGTCTGGTTCCGCTGCGCGCTCTGGCTCGTCCGCATCGTCTGCAGCAGCCGGCGCTGCGTCCTCTGTCTCCTTGACTGGCGACGCGCGCTTCGGCTTCTTCGCTGGTTTTGCGTCTTTCGTCGCATCCGCTTCGTCGTCTTTCACGCTCGCGTTGGTCGACTCGGTCGTCTCTGGCGCTTTGCGCTTTGGCGGCGGCGACGCAAAGAACGAACTACGTGGACAGTATCATCGTGGGATGTGAGCTCCAGACACTCACGTCCATTGGACCCAAGTGAGCAGTAGTCAAGCAAACGTACGCGATCGAGCGCTGCTGCGTCTTTGGCTTGATTACACCTGAGCGATCGCACACACAGATGCAAGTGGATAGAGTGAGCTGCTGTCCAGAGCCTACGTCTAAGACGCGAGTGAACTTTGTACCTTTCGCCATGCTCCTTGCGACTAGTAGCAGTTGTGTTTGCGTCTCTCGAGTCTGGTGTTTGCTGTAGCGATACAGACACACATTGCTATCAGCATCTAGTCATCTGCATCTCGCAGCAGCCGATACTGCACACACCTTGTCGTAGAGCGCTCTCTTGATCAATCGACAAGTGCACACGCACGCAGCACACTCGACGTCAGCGACGACGACGTCTGCTCAAGCGAAATGATGAATTACTTGCGTGGAGGGAGGAGTGCAGCACTCCCTCATTTATTTCACTATTATACAGCGCAAACAGACACAACAATTGGATCACTTACACGAGCAGCAAGCGAGCGAACATGGGCCGGAAAGCGCTCGCAGTCGTGCCTGCGCTCAGCAGCGAGCACCGCCTCGAGCGGTTCCACAACGATGCGACCGAGAATGCAATGTACACGGTCGTGACATGGACCGCTGCTGCGCGCAAGCGGCAGCTCGCGATCGTTGGTGCGAGCAAGAAGCTCCTCGAGATGCAGCGCTTCCAGCCGCCAGCAGATGCGCGGAGCTGGTTCATCGGGAACGACGTGCAGTCTGGTACGTGCATCGATCTATTATGGCTGTTGTGTATAGAGTAGCAGCAAAGACGATGCATGCGACTAACTGAGCGTGCTTGTGCTCTCAACAGACGGCAGTGTGCTCGTGTTCACGCCGCTCGATCCGCTGTTCGTGCTCGTCGCGAGCTCGTGGCGCCAGCGGAGTCGCGCAATGGCGCTCAGCGACTTGCTCGCGCAGGACCACAACGCATGGCTCACACAGGTGGCAGCGTGCACGCTCGAGAAGATCCGCGTCGTCTGCGATGTGCTGGACGGCGCGAGCGAGGGCGATTGCCTCGAGAGCCTCTTCGTCACCGCGAACGAGTCGAAGATCCTCGCGTGGCTCAGTGCCAAAGTACGCGCTTGTGCGATTCGGTCTCTCGTGTGACACTCAGACTAACGGTGCGTCTCTCTGCGATCAGGTGCGTCGTGTCGCCAAGACGCTCGCGCAACAAGCCACAGAAGTGCGCGCACAGGTCGACAACCGCAGCTTCGACGCAAAGTTCGTGCTTCCGGGTCAGAGCAGCGCTGCACCAACAACAGACGCTACAAGCGCTAGCTCTGCACCAGCGCTCGAGACGTCAGCGTTCATGCGCGACGCCATCGAGCTCGTGGTCGACTACGTCCCAGCAGACGTCGCGGACTTGCTCTACCAGGAGCTCAAGTACGTCACGACTCAAAGCCCACGAGGTCGTATTTGATCTCTCGATCACATGGCCTCTCTCTATCTCTACGATGTGTCTGTAGGATCGAGAAGCAGGTGGCGCCTGCAAAGGCATCGAGCGGCGCAGGAGGTCTTGCGAACCCGCACGAGGCGTTCCAGCGCTTTGACCGGCGCCTCCAGGACGTGAGCGACGGCGGCAGCAGTAACAAGCGCACGCCATCGCCAGCTGCCGCGGCGCTCGTGAAGAAGAAGAGCAAGCTCGCGAACGTCGACCGCACGGGCATGAAGTCGCTCACGTCGTTCTTCACAAAGAAGTGAGCTCGAGACGCCCAGTGATAGAGAGACGGCCATGTCCACAGACAAAGGAATGAAAGAGACGAAAGGGACGTCGTCATGGTGGTCATCGAATGTACTGAAGTATGTATGGAGAAGCTGCTCGAGATCGTCGCCACTGGCGCAGCGCAGCGCTCATCGCCGCGACGTCGAGCCCTCGACGCTGACGCGATGGAGCGTGACAAAGTCGCTCCAGCCAGCGAGGATCTTGAACTTGATGAACGACGCGTCGCCGAGCTTCACGCTCTCGGTCTCGATCTGGAGGTTCCCGTCGTTCTCGCTCAGCTCTAGTGCGTTTGAACAAGTGCGTCGGTCAGTCCGCCACCTCGAGCGATTGATTGTCAGGGCACGCAAGGACGCACTTGACTCGTAGAGCTTCTCCCACTTGGTCGGCGTGGGGCCACTGCAGACCTCGACCGCCACCTCTTTGATGTTGGTGCTCCACGTCTTGACGCGCGAGATCGACGCTGTTGTCGCGAGCTGCACGACGACTTCCTGCGGGAAGCTCCCAGTCGTGACCCACTTGGTCGTCTGCTCTCTATCGACACACACAACGCAACACCATAGGGTCCTTGTCATGACGACGCCACTCGCTCCTGTACGAATACACAAGAGCGTACCCATCGAGGATGTTGGCCGGCGGGTAGTTGGGGTCGAACGACGTCGCGGCCGTCACCTGCGCGCCTTCCTCTTCGAGCGTCAAGTCCATCGCGCGCACTCTGAGCGTATGACCGACGACGACAAGCAGCAGTCGAGCGAGCGTCGTCGTCGTAACGACTCGCGTATTTCCAGAAGCGACCACCACGAAAGGACGCTCTTTGCTTGTCATCGAGCACACCACTCCTCTCTCGCTCTCTACGACGCCTACTTACTTGTCTGCTCCTACTGGAGCAGTCTCGGACGCAGCGCTGTCACTTGGCGCAGCACTCGATACCTCAGACGCACGTCTCGACGGCGAGTCCTTCACTGCATGCGTCTTCGCACTCGATTTGTCAGAGGTACTCACTGTCGAGGCATCGGCGTCCTGCGTTGTCGATGCAGACACGGCTGAGTCGTGTGCTGGCACATCACTAGCGTCTGTTGAGATCTCAGTTGCGCTCTTCTCGCGCGCTCCATCGCCTGCCTCGTTCGTCGAGCCGCCAGCCGACGTCGCTTTGGACGCAGACGTCTCGTCGCTCTTGCAGCTGCGGCTCGTTGCCTCCTTCGTGCGTGCCGCGTACTGCATCATGTCGTCGTAGATCGCGTCAAAGCCGCGCGCGAGCTCGTCAGCGGCGCGCGTGATGCCCGAGCCGTCGTCGTTAAAGAGCTTGCAGTTCGACCAGACGAGCCGCACGTCGTGCGCAAACGCGTCCATGTCGACGGTCTTGTCACTCGACGCCGCGCGGGGCGACGCGTCCGTCGCAGTCGTGCTGTACTTGCCCGTCTTGAGCTTCGTCTCGATCGTAGTGAGGTCCATCGGCTGCTTGACGACGCGCGTGTAGTGCTCAATGTTCTTCACGGGTGAGAGGAACTGCTTCGCGAACGGGTGCGACTTGAGGCACCGCACGGTCTCGACGCACTTGCCGTACAGACTCTGTTTCATGTGCACGAGTGCGCGGAAGCGCACAAAGAACGACGGCTTGCGGCACTCGGCGCACTGCCAGTCGCCCTCGGGCAAGTCGCGCTCGCGCAGCTTCAGGCACGCGAGGTGGAACGACCGCGGACACACGTCGCAGCACACGAGGTCGCCGGCCGCGAAGCACACTTCGCAGTAGTCCAAGTTCGTGTCGATCTCGCTCTCGTTCTCGCTGTTGTCGGCGCTCTGGCCGTCATTCTCGTTGTCCACGCTGTCCTCCTCCTCGTCGTCGTCGTCCTGAGCAGACGATGCGCGCTTCCCGCGTCTGCTCTTCGCCGCTGCGCTCGCTTTCGCGCCTTTGCGAGGCGCAGGGCTCCGCTTGTCTGCGCCAGCGACTGGTGTGTCGCCGCCGCGCTTGCGACCAGACGGCGACGCTTTCGGGACCGACCGCGGTCGTGCGTCCTTTGCTTTCGCTTTCGCTCCTGCGCGCGGCGTCGGCGATGCTTTTGGGACGCCGTCGCTGCGCTTCTGCGTCGAGAGCTTCTTCCGAGCACTCGACTGGTCCGCGTCGTCGGCCGATTGCGCGCTGTGTGGTCCGCCGCGTCGTGCGGACGCTTCGCTGCTCGTCTCCGGGTCGCCAGGCGCCGAGTCGTCGCGCTTGCGCTTCCCGTGCTGACCTGCCGTTGCGTTGCGAGCACCTTCGCGCGCATCCGCTGCCAGCGCTTCGCTCTCGAGGCTCGGTCTATTGTGTGGCGACGCCTTGCTACTTGCTGCCAGCGGTCCTGGTGCCTGAGAGCTTGGGCCTTTCGGTTCTGCGACTGCCGGCGGCGTCACGGCGTCTTGATTCAGCGTCGTGAGCAAGCGCACGAGGGACTTCTCCGACTCGGCGCAGTTCATGACGTGCGCAGCTGACGGCGACTCGAGTGGCACGCGACTCATGAGTGGCGACCCGTCTGATGCAGTCGTCTCCTTTGCCGCGCGCTTGGCGCTCCGGTATGGATGCGACGGCGGTTTTGCGCTCGCGACAGGGTGGAGACGCAGCTCGCTATCGCGTGCGAGCGGTTCGTCTGGGAAATGATGGTGTGTCTCGACGTGTTGTTGCCGGTGCATCGGTGCGGAGCGATGCGCTCCGTGCGCTCGTCCCACGCTAGCGCTGCTGTCGATCGTGTCGAGGGCGTCGCGGTCAAGTGGACGACTGTAGCTACTGTCGAGTGGTACTGCGTGGTCGTCGCGACGGAGCTCGAACGCGTCACTCTCGGCTGCGAGCCAGCGCCGGTACTTGCTCAGCTCGCGCTGCTTCTCGAGCTCACACGTCGAGCACCGACACGCGCGACTGCAGACTGCGCAGATGAGCGAGCGCTTGCTCACAGTCGGGCGGTTCTTGCCGGCAAAGATGTCCTCCATGCGCACGCGGTACGTGCTCCGGAGGTGCTCGCGACAGAGCGAGTGGTTCACGTGGAACGCCGGACAGAAGTTCACGACCGGGATCAAGTGCCGCTCGCTCGAGCCGCAGAGGTGGCAGATGCCCTTGGCGATGAAGCAGCAGTCCTGCGCGCCGACGGTCGCTGCGAACGCGAGCGTCATTGCTTCGCTCAAGACTGCGTCGCTCAGTTCGAGCTGCTCGCAGTACACGTCGCTATTGCTGCTCGGCCCTAATGGAGGAGCGCTGTGGTGTGGCGCTTGCTGCGGCGGTGGAGCACCATAGTACTCTCGCACTAGCGGCTCATCGTACACGACTGGCGCACGCGTGCGCACCGAGTCGTTCACAGCGTACGCGACTGCGAGATCCGGCGCTGCGTCCCAGTGCTCGGGCTGCTGTGGCGGCAATTGATGTTGGCGCGGATGCGGGTGGTATCGCTGTTGCTGCGGATGGTGGTGGTGGTAAGGACCTCCTCCTGGTGCAGACGGATGTGGTGCATACATTCCCTGCGCAGTTGCTTCTGCTGCTGGCAGCGGAGCTGGTCCACTCATGCGTGGCGCGTACGATACGCCCGAAGCCGACGACGGCGTCGACGCGGCGCTTGCGAACGGCGACGTGTCGCTCTGCCGCGCTTTGCTCATGATCGCGTCGAGCCACACGCGCTTAGAGTCGGACTTGCGTGGCCGCTGCTTGAATTGCAGTCGAACGTATCCATCGCGAGCCACAAGGGTGAGTAAACAGCGCAAACACGTGCATCGGATCATGCATACAGAACGGACCTGCTCAAGCGGCGCGTGCGCTGGCGCGACGCCTGCTCCATCGCCGCGAAACATGCGCTCGCACTCGCGCTTGCTCGTCGTCGTCGACTCTCGAACGCGTTTTCCGACACTCGCGCCAATTTCCATCAGAATCTAGTGTGGTCACATAATGAGCTAAAACACATTCTAGTGTATAAAGAAAAAACTATCACTGGTATTTGATTATGATGTTATTTAAATCGTTGTCGCACAAATCCACGATTTGACACAAGGACCTCGACATGGCGAGAGTCGTCGCTCAGCTCCTGCCTCCATACCTCTCGATGTGCGTCGAACGAGCGTATGTGCACATGCATGTGATGAAGCTGTTAAATAGGGTGTTTATTGTATCGCTGCGTGTATGTGCGGCTTCTAGTGTAGTACTGTTGGTATGACGAAGATGATCTACGTCTCAGTGCGCTGCGTACTGTGGCTTCTTGAGTCCGTACGGCGCGTATCGACCTCGCGAGCGCGCTTCCTCTTGCATCTCTTTGATGTAGCTGCACGAGCGCTGCAAGCGAGACGTCGATGGCGGAGAAGCGCTCTTGTCTGCGACAGCGTCGACGACTGGGAGCTCAAACAGCGCTGGGTCGAGCTCGTCCAAGAATGTGTCAATGTCTTGCAGCAGCTCGCTGTCTCGTCGCGGAAGGCTTCGCTCGCACTTCAAAGTGGCAGTAGTGTGTGATCGCAGTGGCTGCTGCTGCGCTTGCTGCTTTTGCTGCTGCTCCTGCTTGACGCGATGCGCGAGGTACTGCTGGATCTCGTCGTAGTAGTAGCGCGCGCGGCAGTCGTTCACGCCGAGGAGCTCGATCTGGTCGGGCGACATGTGCGTGCGCAAGTACTCTTGCACGCTCTTCATTGCGGACTGGTACTGCTGCTGCGCCGAGTCGGTCGTGAACGTGAGGCGGCGCGGCAGCGAGGAGGCGCGCTGGAGCTGCTGCTGCTGCTGCTGCTGTGGTGCCTTGCTCTCGAGCGCCATGCTATCTGTCTGTGTGTGTGCTAGAGCAGCTAGGGCGCGCGAGGAGGTCGCGGCGAGTTTGGTAATGCGGTCAAGGATCACGCGCGTCGTCGTCGAGTGGAGCGACCGACCGACCGCATCATCGTCGTCGCGTGGTGCTCGCGTTGCCTGACCTGCAACTGGTGTCACACTGACAACAAAAGCGTACCTGGATTTCACGGTCAAGCATACATTTATGCAGGTAATTTTGATAGTGAACGTGTGTCTGACAGCTGGAGATATCGATTTACGCAAGAAAGCTCGGTTCGGATTTTTGGACAATGATGGTCTGAAAATCAACACAATCTTTTAGACACCCAGACACACACGCTCTCGAGTGGTTGCTGTTGTTGTTGTCGCTGCTCCTGCTCGCGTGCACGCGAGACGCTGACGCTCAGTCGATGCTTGTCTTGCATTGCTTGCCTCGAGTGCATTGCCAGCTTGAATTGACACGCGGCGAGTCCATGTGAAGCACACGTGCTTGGAAAATCCACGCGACGTAGCACTGATATGTCTAGCTGGAGCCAAGTCGATCGAGGCTCGCCAACCAAGTCTATCCAGCACAGCAAAGCAAAGCAAGCAAGACGCGGTCGCGAACGAGTGAATGAACAGGGCCAGTGGCAGGACAGAACGAGACCCACTACGCACGTTGATGGCACTGAGTAAAGAGGATGCAGCGCGCACGCTCGCTCATGCACAATCATCACCACACCGTCGTCGTCCAGCAGCTGCCACCCTGGCACACGGTCCTGCCTTGCCGCGTAGCAACCAACGCGAGCGCCTCGACCACCCAATCACTCCCTCAAGGTCGAGCTCAAACTCGAGATCAAGACCAGGTCGACTCGTCGCTGAATCAGGACCTCGTTGATGGTGGCGACTCAAGCGAACCAAGTGGATGCACATGTCGTGTGTCGAGCGCAACGTACTCGATAGCTTGTATCAGATCAGCGCCAAATTGCTCGTCTGTGGCGTCGATGGGATCGTTCACGTTGCAACATGAGCAGCACATGATGCATGCATCTCCACCACAGCAGCAGCAGCAGCTTGGTTGCGGTGCATCGTTGCGATCGTCGTGCATCGGTCGACCAAGTCGAGCTGACGCTGTCAAGAGCGTCACGAACTCGATGTGGACCACATGTTCTGTCGAATCGACGTCATCGCAGCCTACGGTTTGTCATGTGACGAATATGTTGTTCAATAGTGTTTAGACCAAGTTCAATTGCGCACGTTGAGCTCACATAAGCCTCCGCGACGAACGAGCGAGCGAGAGAAGAAGCGCAAGCACACGAGACAAGAGAGAGAGCGAACGCCCGCGACGATGGCGACGACCGAGCGCGCGCTGGTCACAGGCGGCTTCTTCCTCTTCTCCGGCTCTGTCCTGTTGCTCTGCGTGCGGCGCAAGCGCGATCGCCATCGCCTCTGGCGCCAGCGCGTGACGTTCAAGAAGATCTCCAAGACGTACGTTTGTGCTGTGCGCTCTTCTTGTGTGGCTGTTTGCTCTGTCTCGGGTGTCTATCACTACGTGTGTATATCACTCACACATTTGCCTATTTGACTACGTGCGTGTGCTGTTTGTAGCTCGGACTTGGGCCACTGCTTTGGACTCGACATTGGTGCGTCTGCCTTCACACTTGCATACTCCGAAGCATGTCCACCTCGCTCACATACTTCTCCATCTCCACCTGCTGATACACAATGCGCAGGCGGGACGCTCGCAAAGATCGTGTACTTTGAAAAGCGCGAGACTGTGGACCACCGCAAGCGTCCGCGGTCGTCGTCGCACGACATTGCAGCGGGCGAGATGACCAAGTTCCTGCTCGAGAACGAGGTCTTTGGCGCCACGGGCGTACAAGACGTGCGCTTGCGCGTGCACTCAAAAGCGCTCCAGGGCGTACGTAGCGCATACAAGTGACATCCTGTGCGCATCTGATCCGTACAGGCGACTAATGTACTTGTGTCGATCTGTCGCTACGCACATGCTCAGGTCTTCCACTTCATCCGCTTCGAGACCAAGCACACACCAGAGGCCGTGCAATTCATCGCTGCAAAGGGGCTGAACCAGTCGCTGCGCTCGCTGCCATGCACAGGTGGCGGCGCTCACAAGGTTCGCGCGACCTAGTACCAGGGCCTCAACCTTGTGAATGACCAGTCTCCTCACAACTGCTCGTGCGTGTATGTGCTGCAGTACGAGCCGCTGTTTGACGAACTCGCTGGCATTGGACTCGAGAAGTACGACGAGATCGAGTGCACGATCCTCGGTCTCAACTTCCTCCTCACGACGCTCTCGGACGAAGTCTACACATTCGAGGTGCGTACTCTCTCGCTTGGGACGTGTTGATAGCGACAGTGAGACTCACTCACACGTACGCTACCTCTTGTGCTAGGACGTCGACTTCAAATCCCTCGCGGCCTCGCGGGTCAAAGTCATTTCGTACGATGTCGACGAAGACGTGTTCCCGTACCTGGTGCGTCCATGCGTCCGTGGGAGTGAACACGCACGCGAGACTCACACGATTGCTGTCATGCCAACAGCTCGTGAGCATTGGCTCGGGCGTGAGCGTGCTGTACGTGAAAGGACCAGGTGACTTTGAGCGCGTGAGCGGCAGTAGCATCGGCGGCGGCACGTACTGGGGCCTCTGTCGCCTTTTGACCAAGTGCACGTCGTACGACGAAGCGCTCGACCTCTGCGTCGACGGCTCGAACGCAAACGTCGACATGTCCGTCGGCGACATCTACGGCGGCGCGTACGACAAGTTCAGCCTCCCCGCTACGACCGTTGCGAGCAGCTTTGGGAAGATGATCTCGACGCCGCGCGAGCGCGTGAACGACGCCGACCTCGCGCGCGCGCTGCTCGTGATGATCACGCAGAACATCGGGCAGATCGCGTTCCTCAACTCGTGTCTGTACCAGACGAAGCGCATCTTCTTCGTCGGGAACTTCCTGCGCCACAACAAGATCTCGTCCCGCACGCTCGCGTACGCGATCAACTTTTGGTCGAAAGGGAGCATGGAGGCGCGCTTCTGCAAGCACGAGGGGTACCTCGGCGCACTTGGTGCGTTCCTGCGCAACGCCGAAGTCACCAACATCCACGGCGACGCGTTTGCAAGTGCTGCGCGCTCGCCACGGCCGTCTGCAGTGTGAGCCAAGGCGCTCGCTCGCCGTGCTGCGAGACGCAGAACAAGTCGTTTGTATGCAACGAGACACAAAATCCTCACGCGACGCCTGCTACTCTGTACACCTCGTGCGCGCGCTTCAGACGTTCTCAATGTGCTTGAACGTGTTGCTGCTACTGCTCTCGAGCTCGGACGCGCCGAGTGCGTCGGCGCCGCCACTGCGGAACCACTCGAGCGCAAAGCTCTTGTTCTTCTGGAAGCACAGAAACGCCTCGACGAGCGCTGCGTTCGTTGCGAACGGTGCGTCGAATCCGGCGCCATCAGTGCGCAGCAGCACGTGCCGAATGTCGGATGCGATGGTCTCGCCGCTGCTTGACGTCGCAGGGAGCGACAGCACGACCTCGGCGTACGGCGCAATGAGCGGGAACCTGAGTTGGTTCGTCTTCCACCACGCGAGCGGGTCGGCGTTGCGGTCTGCGAGCGGCAGCGACAGGTACGCAGCCAACTCGCGCTGCCACGTTACGATGAACTCGTTCTCGCTCTCGCTCGCGTCTTTCGAGCCCGAGGGCAAGTGCGCAAGCAAGTCGTCGTCTTCATCGTCGTCGTCGTCGTCTTCATCTGATGGTGCAGCCGCTCCAGACGACGGCGTCTTGAGCGCATATGCGCCGCTCGTGGCTTTGATCGCAGCGTTCGTCGCCGCCGCGGAGCTGTCGTCGTCCGGCGCGTTGGCAAAGAGCCGACGGAGGAACGCCTTGCCGAGGTCGCACTCGATCTCGGGCGAGAGGTAGCAGTACTCCTTGTCCTTGTACCGCGGATCGAACAGCGTCGCGGCGTAGCAGATCGCTGGCAGCGCAGCAAACTGTTCACGCAGCTCGCGCGCGAGCGTCTCGCAAAAGTGCTTCCACGGCAGTGCGTCTGCGCTCGCGGCTTGGCGCGTCGCGTAGATCACGAGCGCGGACGCGAGCGTCGAGATGCTCGAGAGCCCGCTCTTGTGCACTTCCTTGTCGCTCCCCGTCTTCTTGCGCCGCTCGCCTTCCAACGCGTCTGCGTACCGCACGAACGGCCGGAGCTTCTTGAGCACGAACGCGATCCATTCGACGACGCTCGCGTCGAGGAACGCGAGCTCAAAGTCCTGCGCGAGATGCTCGAGCGTGAGCGACGCGTCTTGGATGTCGCGCAAGACCTCGTAGAACGAGCCGGCGTCCGAGAGCCCAGCAGTCAGGTCGATGAACGGATGGCGGCTCGTGAACAGCGCGTAGGCGTCTTGGTGAGCGACGACGCGCCGGAGGAATGCATCGATGCTGCTCACGATCGTAGGGAACGCTTTGCTGAACACGCGCTTTGCGAGCGACGCGCGCAAGTACGCGACTGCAGACTTGAGCAGCACCGGCTCATGCGCAGCGTCGATCGACACGCGGCCGTCGAGACCCGTACCGACGTACAGCGCTGGGACGTCGCTCGCTGTGAACGTCGTGCCGTCGTCCTGGTCCTCGAGCGGCAGCGCGTCTTTCACGACCGCGACGACTTTGTCTTTGATCCGCATGCGCTGGTAGCGAATGTAGACGACAGACACAGACACGTTCGTTAGACTCTGTAGTGTCCGCATCAAGGTCCGTCGACTGCAGGAGCGAGCGAGACGTACGTCAAAGTACTGGTCGAGCACGGTGCGGAGACCGTCGAGCGTCCCGACGTCGTCGACTGCGACGCACCCGAGCGCGATGTTGTAGACGCGAAAGTTGACGCTGCAGTGGACGCTGACTGCGATGTACGCCTTTGCGCGCGCGGCAGTGAGGCTCGGGACCTTCCACGTCTCGAGCGACACGCCGACCTGTGCGATTCCAAAGGCACGGAGTAGTGTGAGGCGAGTAGCAGGCGCAATCGCCACGAGAGATTCGCATCGGACGCACCGACTTGGCTCGCTGGAGCACGTCTTTCGCGGCCATGAGGACGCTGTCGTGGAGCAGCAGCACGCTCTTTACGAGTGCGTCTTCTGTCGGTAGCGGCAGGCGCTTGTCGCCTATGAGCTGCTGCAGGAAGAACTGAAAGCCCGGCTTGCTCGCAAAGCTGAGCGGCAAGTTGTCGAGCAGCGCCATGAGTGCTGACGTTCACACACACATATGCATGTGCATACCCAGGACATCATTATGAGGCCCAGTATGAGACCATGACGAGTGAAGCGATGCGTGCGCTGCGGCGATCAAGACAGCGCGTACCGAGGTCCTGCGTGATCTGGTCGTGGCTCAGTGCTGCAGCGCTTGCTTGGACGCCGCTGTACGCTGCGTGGTAGCTCTGCTGCGCTTTGGCAGCTGGCGACGGCACAGCAGGCGCGACTGCAGGTGTAGTCGTGTGGTGATGGTACTGGAACGGCGGGAATGCGAGCGCTGGAGCAGCTGCAGCACCGCTAGCGACGCTCTTGAGCGTTGCAGCGAGCACTGGCGACGCACCTGCTGCGAGTGCAGCAGCGAGCTGCGGGTACGCTGCGACGAGGTCTTCTGGCGTCACGCTCTTTTGCTTCTTGACGGCGCGCTTGCTCTCGCGGTGCTCTTCGCACGCGTTGTGCGCCTGCTGGTGCGCTGGGTCCGAGCGACCCGCTGTGCGCAAGTGCGAGAGCAAGTTCGACGAGTGGTGGCCCTTGATCACGCGCGCGCAGAACTTGCAGACCGAGTTGCCCGTTGCGTCCTTGTCAAAGTACGACCAGACTGCGGACACGCTTGCCGGGCCGCTCAGTGGCGACGCCGACAGCAGTCCTGCAGCTGATCCGATCGCACCAGCGCTCGCCGACGCGCCAATCTCACCAGCGCCAGCGCCGGCAACGCTCGTGCCTGGACTCTGACCGCTCGCGCCGCCGGCATCGTCGCTCACGCCACGCTTCGTGCCCATGTTCGCCACCTTCTTGCTTGACTTGCGATTTCTGGCTCAACGTGCAATGTTTCGCTTGGTTTTGTCACTATTGTGATCGAATAAAATCCAGTCAGTATAGTGCAGACAAGTGTAAATGTGCTCGGATGCACACTTGAACAGCTACAACAACAGCATCATGGCGAAGCGTGTGCTCGTGCTCGGCGGCACGAGCTACGTTGCGCAGTTCCTCTTGCAGCAGTACCTCAATGCGAGCGAGCGCTCCAGTGCACAAGCGAACGCGCCTCCTGCGCTGACAGTGGCGTGCACAATGCGTGGCGATCGCGACGCGATGTGCAAACCATTGCCACCGAGCTTTCACACAGTCTCGCTGTCGACTCCGAGCAACAGCACGGACGTGTCGTCACTGCAACACACGCGCGTGCAAGTGTACTGGAACGTCGACCTCGCGACGATGACTGGCGTGCGCGAGTGCATTCGCCACTTTCGTCCAGACGTCGTGATCAATTGCATCGGTGCGTTCCACACACCCGCTCTCCATGTCATCACTAAGCGCTGTTCAAACGCCTGGTGGCTCATTGTACGCTCGCGCATATGTAGCAATGTCGTCGCCTGCTGCGTGTGAGAAAGCGCCTGAGTACGCCAAGACGATCAACGAGGTGCGCTCTTTGTGGTACTGACGAAGTGCAGCACAAGAGCATTATTCAACCGATGCTCGCTCGCTCTGTCTGTCACTTGCTCCAGCCACATGCACTCATCAAGTTCCTCGACCGCGACGTCGACTGGGGTGTCTGCATCATCCACTTCTCGACAGTGCGTGACGCTGATATTGCTGCCTCATGTGCGCATAAGCCTTTGGCTTGGGCGGCATCCTCTCACACGACTGACTCGCGCTCGTCATGTGTCAGGACTTTGTCTACGACGGTGAGGCACCTCCGTCAAATGGCTACTGCGAAGACGACGCGATTGAGAGCGCGCATCTCACAGTGTACGGCACATCGAAGCTCCGCTTTGACAATGCTCTCCTGCAACACGACGGCTCGCTCCATGGCGTCGTCCTGCGCATTGCGAACGTCATTGGTCCGCGAGCGCCGCTGCTCGGGGCGACGCAGCCGCCCAAGTTCATGACATGGCTCCACCAGCAGCTCTTTCTTGCCGGCGCCGCTGCCGCGACACAGAGCGACCGCCCAGCGCTGCGGCTCTGGAGCGACGAGGTCCGGTCGTTCATCTACGTGCGCGACTTGGTCGCGATTGTGTTTGCGCTGCTTGATGTGAACAGCAGCGCACCAGACGCTCCTTCTCGACGCTTCACGCTGCTCAACGTCGGTGCGTAGCGCTCGTGCTTACGCTCTATCACAGCACAATGGAGGACTTATGCGTGTCTCTGACTGGCTCATGGCTCGAGTAGGCGGCAACGATGCACTGTCGCGCGTGGCGCTCGCAGAGAAGTACTGTGACGCAAGCAAGCGCTCGCTGGTGCGCTCGGCTCCCGCTCACACGGCGATTGAGGCGACGTCACGCGCATCAGTGGACCTCGGGTACTATCCGCCACTGGATGCGCGTTTCGACACGACGCGGCTGCATCGCGTGCTCCCGTCGCTTGTGCTGACGCCGACAGACAGCGTCTTGGATGCGATTTACGCTGAGCTCGCGCAAAGTGAAGCGCCAACACAACAGTGAGAGCGAGCGATTGTGGGCTCTTGAGAGCTGCTCATCGAGAAGACGAGATGCTACGAGGTGTGCATCTGGTCAAAGGGTTCACTCATGTGTTGTGTTCTGATAGTGAAATAAACGAGGAGATCCTGAAATGGATCAGATCGCAAGACAACAGTGAACATCAACAGCAAGACGAACGCGATGAATGTGCACCGCTGCCGTTTGCGCGCTGTCGCTCACGTGACGCGCGTGTGCCGACGGTTCACGAGCGCAGCGAATGCGACCCGCAAGCCGCTGATCGGCTTCATCGGTCTCGGGAACATGGGACTCCCGATGGCGCACAACTTTGTCAAGAGCGGCTTTGACGTGCTCTGCTTTGACGCGAATGCGTCGAGTGTCGATCGGCTCGTTGGACTCGGTGCGCATGCTGCTGCGTCAGTCGAGGATCTCGCTGTGCAGGTCGACACGGTCTTCTCGGTCCTCCCGAACGACGACGTGCTCACGCGTGTCGTGCTCGGAGACGCCGCAGCGCCACACACGAGTCTGCTCGCGAACCTCCGAGGCGCCAACGCGCTCCATGTGAGCTGCTCAACGATCCACCCAGACACGTCGCGCCGCTTGGATAGTGCGCACAGTGCTAGAGGCGCCGCGTACGTCGCTGCACCGATCTTTGCGCGGCCGGACGGCATGGCGGCGCTCCAAGCCAACTTTGTCGTCTCGGGCTCGAGCGCCGCTGCGGTCGCTGATGCGACGCGCTTGCTCGCGCACACGAGCACAGGCGTGTACGGCTTTAGCACAAAGGATGCTGGCGCTGCGAACGCAGTCAAGCTTTGTGGGAACTTCCTCATCGCATCCGCGATCGAGTCTATGGCCGAAGCGCTCGCGCTCGTCGAAGCGAATGGCGTCGACCGTGTGCAGGCGATGGAGTTCTACAGCAGCACGTTCCTCAACTCGATCGTGCACAAAGGCTACGGCCAGCGCGTATCGGAGCGCGACCACCGCCCAGGCGGCTTTGCGCTCGATCTCGGGTACAAGGACCAGCGCCTCGCGCACGAGTTGGCGCTCCAGAGCCAAGTGCCGATGCCGTTCCTCTCGGTGCTCATCGACCGGTTCCTGAGCGAGCGCGCGAAGGGCCGGAGCGACCTCGACTGGTCCGCGATCGGTCTCGGTGTGTGCGAGTCGCGCGGCGTCGACGTATCCGACGCGCTCGAGCGTGCTCGCAGTAGCAGCAGTCGTGAGGATGCAGCCAAGTCGACCAAGTGAGGATACCTGTCGGAATATATGGGGTTTTCTATGTAAACATGGCTTTTGTTTTGGCCGATTTTCGCGAGCTATCACCGCCCATTCTCGCGCACTCGAAGCGCAAGCACACGGAAGTGACGACGACGACGATGAAGCTGCTGAAGAAGCAGATCAACGAGAAGGACGGCGCGGGCTCGGTCGTGCTGCGCGCCGAGGAGCCCGAGGACATGTGGCACGTCTACAACCTCATCCACGTGCACGACTCGGTCAAGACCACGACGATCCGCAAGGTGCTGCGCTTGTGCTTTGTCATCTCTCCACAGCTCGCAATGGCGTTCCCTCGTGCGTCTTGGCGTGCCGTTGCGGTTGCTCACGTACTGTCTAATGTATGTGCATGTGCATGTGTGCGGCAGGTCGTGAAAGAAGGCGCAACAGGCTCCACGAGCAGCCAGCGCGTGCGCATGACGCTGCAGATCGAGGTACGTTTGTGCAGGTATCATCCTCGATCCTTGTGATTGATGCACCCACCGCTTGCGTACTGACCCGAGCTGCTCGTGCTGCGACTCCCTGTGAACGCTCGAGACAGGTGGAGCAGATCAACTTTGACCCTGCGCTATGCGTCCTGCGCATCAAAGGCAAGAACACGATGGAGAGCCAGCATGTTCGCGTACGTCCAAGCTATTTTGTGTGTGGATGCGTCGATGTCGTCTATGACAGTGTCTCTGACTGTGCATCGACATGCCACAACGACCAGCTCGGCGCGTACCACACGCTCGATCTCGAGATGAACCGCGACTTCACGCTCTTCAAGAGCTGCTGGGACGTCATGACGCTCGAGCGCATCGACACTGCGTGCGACATTGCAAAGAAGGCCGAGCTCGCTGCTGTTGTCATGCAGACTGGGCTCGCGCACTTGTGTCTCATCAAGGGGCACATGACTGTGATCAAAGCCAAAGTCGAGACGAGCATCCCGAAGAAGCGCGCTGGGAGCACGGCGCACGCAAAGGGCATGGACAAGTTCTACGAGCACATCGTGCGGTCGATCAAGCAGCACATTGACTTCAAGCTCGTCAAGTGCGTGCTGCTCGCGAGTCCGGGCTTTGTCAAAGACGACTTTTTCAAGTCCATGATCGAGAACGCAATTCGCCAGGACGACAAGCTCTTGCTCGAAAACAAGAGCAAGTTCATCCTCTGCCACGCGTCGTCGGGCCACAAGCACGCGCTCGACGAAGTGCTGAACGACCCAGTACGTGCTGCATCAGTCTCTTGTAAGCGATTTTCATGGTTCATGGCACTGACTGGTAACAACTGTATTGACTGTACAATTTATGATCCTATATTAGGCTCTGCTGTCGCAAGTCGCTGACACGAAGGCAGTCGAAGACGTCAAGTGCCTCGAGACGTTCTTCAGCATGCTCCACACGGATCAGGACCGCGCGTACTACGGCTACAAGCACGTCGTGGCAGCGAACGCAAACAACGCGATTGAGACGCTCCTGATCACGGACGAGCTGTTTCGGAGCCAGGACATTGCGACGCGGCGCAAGTACGTCGACTTGGTCGAGAGCGTGCGCGACAACGGCGGACTCGTGCGTCTCTTCAGCAGCTTGCACGTCTCGGGCGAGAAGCTCGGGCAGATCAGCGGCGTCGCAGCGATCCTGCGGTTCCCGATGCCAGAGATCGACGAGCAGGACGACGGCGACTCGGACAGCGACTCGGACAACGACGTGATTGGGCACGACGACGACACGCACGGCTTTGAGGACCTGTCGGTCGAAGCTCTTGGCATGTAGTGCGCACGCGCGAGCGTGTGATGAGAGAGAGAAGTGAAGAGGACGAGACAGCGTCGTGGACGCGTGACGGAACCAAACAAGGCGCTTGACACTGTTGCTCCGAGTCGTGTTGCTGCTACTGCTACGGATGGCGGTTTACTTGAACGGTGCGCTCATGCGCTCGCCGAGTTGTGCTGCAGCACGAGGTTGTACACGCGCTTCTCGAAGCTCGGCGACGTGATGCGCTCGCCAATGGCG
The DNA here is from genome assembly GCA_003730235.1 of Pythium guiyangense. Taxonomy (NCBI): domain Eukaryota; phylum Oomycota; class Peronosporomycetes; order Pythiales; family Pythiaceae; genus Pythium; species Pythium guiyangense. Next base: position 243,998 of record QXDM01000001.1, read on the forward strand.
GCGAACGGGTTCGACATGGCGTTCACGTACATCTTGTGGAGCTCTGCGAAGAACTGCACGAGCACAAGCGAGCGTGAGTGAGTGAAATGAAGGAAGCACTACAGACTAAGCAAGACGATGGAGCGACTGACGTACAGAGCGCAGCTCGGACTCGCGCACAGGCGAGTCCTGCATGATCGCGACAAACTTGACGGACGTGTTGGTCACGTAGCCGTAGCTGGAGCATGCAAGCGATAGAGCATGAGCTGCTTGTGGCGCACGTCACATACACTCACAAGCGCATGCACACGTATGCACACACGCGCGATAGTCTTCGATCGGACCGAGGAAGCCGAGGTACATGTCGTCTTTTGCTGCGATCGTGCCGGCGCTCCGCAGCTTCTCTTCGATGATGTCGAGCGACACATGTGCGATGTAGTGGAACCCGAGGTCCTCTTCGTCTTCGAACGTCCGAATGTACAGCGGACTGTTCTGCTTATAAATGCGCATACGCACATATGCAGTGAGCACACGTAGCAAGCGAGCAAAGCAGCGGTCGCTGCCGCAAGCGAACGCACCGCTGCGCCGATGACTGCGACGCACGAGATCATCGCTTTGTCTTGTCAATCAGGTCAAGTGTGTGCGCTTCGACTTGGATAGTGACAAATAAGAGGACTCGTCTCGATTATGTCACTATCAGAGTTCGACCTCACTCGCGAAGCTCGCTTGTTGCGTCCTCACTCGGAGCGTCTTGCTCTGCTACCTCGGTCGTAGTGACCTCAGCTTCTTCAGACTCGGACTTGCTGGGCTTCTCAACAGTCTGGTCGTCGTCGTCTCGATATCTTGTGTGCGGGTCGACTGGGTCCACGAGGAACCCTTGCACTGGCGCGAGATGTTCGTGTTTGTCGCTCAGACCGCTGTGCGTCGTGACCTCTGTCACTACGTCTTGCTCTGCTACCTCGGTCGTAGGGACCTCGGCTTCTTCAGACGTGGACTCGCTGGGCATCTCGATATTCTGGTCGTCGTCGTCGCTGTATGACTCTGCTGGTGGCGATCGCGTCTGAACTGGCGCCTCGCTTGGTGTGTCTGCTGCCTCGGATGCCTCGGATGCAAGCGAAGCACGCTCGCTCTCTGCGCCACTCTCGATACTTGGCAATTCATTGTGCGCATCGTCGTTGTTCAGGACCGTCGAGTCGCTGCTTGTTGGGTGTTGAGCGTCAGCGTCACGTTCCGGTTCGATCGCTTGTGAGCTCGGATCATCGTCGTCAGCGCCTCGGTCATTGGCGATGCGTAGCGGATTTGTCGTGTTCATCGACTCGGAGGTCTTGCTGACGTCTACAAGCGTGCGCGGATCGACAGGGTCGAGGGGGAAGCCAGGTAATGGTGCTCGCTCTCCAACACGCTGCTGGTTCGGCTGCTCGTGGTCTTGATGCAGAGCATCAGGACTGTCAGCTCCATGCGCAATCGACAAATCGACTGCGTTGTTCCGCTCAGAGCTCAAGCCGATGTCGATCTTCGAGTGAGGGTCAACGAGGAAGCCATGTGGCGGCGTTTGGCGATCGTGGTGCTCAGTCAGAACGTCGCGAGTTGGTTCCTGTTCCGCTGAAGCACTGCTGCCATCGATCCGAGGGTCGGTCGCTAAAGTAGCGCCAAGCGAGCCAGAGATCGAGCTGACGTCCCATCGTGTGTGAGGGTCGATCGGATCGACCAGAAACCCTTGCACTGGCGCAAGCTCTTCATGTTCGCCGCTGTGCGTCGCGCTTGCTATAACCGCAGGTGAGTTCTCTTCGAGCTCATCATCACCATCGTCGGCTTCGTAGTCGTGCTCTGTATCAGCTGCATCGGTTGCTCCAGCGCTCTCGCTGACGTCCCATCTTGTGTGTGGATCGATGGGGTCAATGAGGAACCCTTGGGCTGGTATTGAGTGCTCGTGCTCGAGCGACTCGTTGTGAGCGTCGCGAAGCTCGTCGACCGTCGCCACGTCGCTGTTGTTGCTCGCAGAGATCGATGCCACAGAGTCTGCGGCGTCTATCACGCCGTCCTCGCGCTCGTACTCGTGAACAAGCGACTCGGACAGCGGTGCGTCGATCGCATGCTCTGTATGGACTGTCGTGACGTCTGTTGCTGCCTCCAGCTTCCATGGCACATCGTCGTCGTCGACATCGTCATCGCTGTACGACTCGACTGGCGGTAGCGGGTTCGGATCACGTGCCGCCTGCTGTGTGTCATCGTCGAGTGCCTGCGTCTCGTGAGCGACTGCGACTTGCTCGTGACTCGCTCGGCTCTCTTGTTCAAGGGGCTCGCTTAATGTGACTGCGTTGATCTGTTCGCTGTTCTCAGTACTTGCTGCGCTTGTACCAGCACTCAGAGCGCCTTGATCCGCTACCTCGGTCGCAGTGGCACGAGTCTCGGGCTTTGACTCGCCGGGTCCGTCGACCGCCTCGACGTTGTCGTCGCTGTGTGATTCTGCAATTGGTGGCAGCATGGCCTCTCGTGTCTCGGAATGCGAGTCATCGTCGAGCGCCAGGACTCGCTGAGCTGCTGCGAGTCGCTCTTGAACAAGTGCAGCAGCCTCGTCGTCTTGTGCTCTTTGCGCCACAGCTGCTGCTTGCGTGTCTCGGTCTCTCTGCGCGCTTCGTCGTCGCTCTTCCTCCAGACGCGCGCGCACTTCGCGCGCAGTGCGGATGCGGATGTTCTCTTCGAGCTCGCACTCGGCTTCGAGCTGCGCGAGACGCAGTTGCTTGTAGTACTCGGCCTCTTGTGCGCGTCGCCGCGTCTTCGCGACGAAGCTCTCCTTTGCAGTCGACGTGGCGCGCTGGGAGTTTGAAGGCGCAAGCACTTGGATGCGACCAGCAGCAAACGTGGCACGCGGCTTGAGAGATGCAGCGGTGTCAGTGCATTTGCTCGTCACTGTGCCTGCACAGTCGAGCTCTTGGTTGCTAGCGTGCGCCGTGTGGTGCTTCATGGGCTTCTTTGTGCGCTGCGTGCTTCCAGTTGTGCTCTTGGCAGAGACCCTAAGCTTCCCAACCACGACTGGCGACGACGGAGCTGCGCGGAGCGCGCGCAGGCGCTCGATCTCGATCCGACACTCTTCCAACTCGACCTCGAGCTCTTGGAACCGAAGGAACTTGCTATCGACAGGGCAATGATACGTGCGTGTGTGAGAGCTCTAGGAAAGGTGGGTACAAGCGCTCGATGACTGAAGGACTGTACCTGCTGTACTTGAGACGATCGAGCTCCTTCTTCCTCGCCTCTGCGATCGCCTCGGCGCTCAGGACCTAGCGAGACATACGCGGTGCAAGAGTGAGTGCAGTGCCAGTAGAGCGCCACAGATGCAGTGTCTACGAGACAGCGCCAAGAACGCACGCGCTGCTGGTTCTCGACCACGAGGCGCTCGATCAGCTCCTGCTTGCGCTTCTTCGTGAGCTCTGCGTCTTGAGGAGCGCGCAGCACTGCGAACATTGCTTGGAGCTATAGTCAGCGAGCGCACAGACCAAGAGCCACCGCAAGAGCTATGAGTCGCGTTCTTGTGCGTGGTTCAGGAGGTGTGAGTGAGGTGCCGACTGACTGACGTCTCGGTCCTTCTTCAGCAACGTCTCCTCGAGCTTCCGCGCGTGCGTCTTGAGCTGCAGAATGAGATCATCCTGCGCGACTCGTCAGTGCATTGCTGGAAAGCAACAACGCGGCGCGAAGCTCACATGTGCACGCACCTTCTCTGCGATCAGCCGCTTCGCAGCGCTCAAGTCCTCCTTCGTGCGCTCCCACTCGCGCCGCTGCTCCTCGAGCTGACATGGCGATCACGTGATGGCGGGCACTCGTCAGCACTGCGGCCATCTCTAGACAGTTTAGCCAAGACGCACCAAGATGTGGTCATAGACACCACTGGAGGCTCTCACGCGAGACGCCGTCGTCCCAGCAGGAGACACGACGACTGCGCTTCGGCCCATAGTGTGTGCTTGAAGAGGTGCGTGTGTCGTTTGATGTACGTGCTATTCACGCGTCCATTTTACTATTTGCACGTCAGAGCACGAAAAGACGCGAGTGGATCGCAGCAGCATATCTATCGTCGTGGTATCACGAGCAGCACAAGCACTCGCACTCGCGCAGACGCTCGCTTGTACACGCACACACACAAAACGAAAGCAAGATGGGCGAAGCACCGAGCTGGCAGCACATGTGGGGCGCCAAGGTCAAGATGCCGTGCGACATGGAGGACGACGTGCTCGAAGACGCGATCAAGCACGTGACGTCGCGTTTGTCTAAGTACGACACGGAGGAGTGGGAGAAGCAAGGACTCGCGGTGCGTCTCTTGTGTGTGTATGTGTGTGTGTGCTTTGCGAATCGCTAGTCGCTAAGCACGAATGCGCGGTCTGTCTGCAGGTGTGCGAAGAGATCAAAGCGCACTTGGACGAGCTGTGGGAGCCGCACTGGGTTGTGTGCATCGGCCGGAACTTTGGCTCGTACGTCACGCACGTCACGCGCAACTTTGTCTTTTTCTACTTCAACGAGAAGGCGGTCATGGTGTACAAAGCAGGCTGACGGCGCTGCATGGGCTCGAGACGGAGAGAGTGTGTCGTGCATAGTGTATTCACATTGCTCAAGCAGTCGCTCTGACTGCGCTTCTTCATAGCTCGACTAGTAATGTACGATACGTTTAGTTGCTCGTGTTGGTGTGTATCTTGCATCGTTGCTTGTCGTTGAGTTGCTCGCTCGTGCGTGGCTCGCTGATGAAGAGAGAGAGCAAGGCATGTTGAAAGCCGAGAGCACTTTCGGGTCGTGTTGGTTTTCAAATATTCGATATGTAGACAAGTATTGCGGCTATATTGTACTATTTACATATTCTACATGTCCAAGAAGCGTAATTTTACCTCAAACGCGTGATGCCCAACCAGTCTTGACACGCTTCTTGCCTCGAAACGGTACAGACAGACAGACACGGGCAAGCACACGAGCGAACACCTTCACTACACACTAGCTCAAGCACGATCATGGCGCCAGCAGTGAAGAAGCAGCGTGTGGGCGGCCGCGACGCGTCCACTGGGTCAGATGCCACTGCGTACCCAGACGTGGAGATCAAGCGCGAGGAGAACGACGAGCAAAACAGCGACGACGACGATGACGAGACGCCCATGTCCATTATCGCACAGTTCCAGAGTGAAGACGTACGTGCACTTGCGCTGTGCTATGCATGCACAGTAGCGTGCCTCGTACTAACTTCTACATGGTGTTCACGACTGGCGATGTGATCCTACAGGGCAAGAGCGTCGGTCCGCAGCTCGACATTCCGCTGAACTCGAATGTGAACCAGATGGAAGAGCTCGTGAACGAGCTCCTGCAGGTTCGCGCATCTGTGCACTTGCGCGTATAGATCTGTTACACCACTTGCTCACACACGTGCTCATGTGTGTCTGTGTGTCTCGTGACGACGTAGAACGGAAAGAAGAAAGTGCCGTACTCGCTGTTCGTGGGCGAGACCGAGATCACCACGTCGCTGCAAGCGACGGTCGAGGAGCTGGTGCGTCTCCTACCGCTTGCTGGTCGCTTGATGACACTCTACCTCGCCGGATGCTGCTCGTACTGCAACACACCGACTGACACACTCTCTCACACGCACGCACACACAGAAACTCTCGACGGAGACAGCGCTGACGATCACGTTCCAGCCGCTCGCAGTGTTCCGCGTCCGCCCTGTCACGCGCTGCAGTGACACGCTCCAGGGCCACTCTGAGGCAATCCTGCACGTGAGCTTCAGTCCCGATGGCAAGAAGCTCGCAAGCGGCGGCGGCGATGCGACTGTGCGCTTCTGGGACACGAACACGTCGATGCCAAAGCACACCGGCCGCGGCCACAAGCACCACGTGCTCTGCACGGCGTGGGCGCCGGACGGCGAGCGCTTTGCGTCCGCGGACCGCAATGGCGAGATCCGGCTGTGGGACCCAGCGACGGGGAAGCAGATCGGCCAGCCGCTCAAGGGCCACAAGCAGTGGGTCACGTCGCTCACGTGGGAGCCGATGCACCGCAACGCGAGCTGCGAGCAGTTCGCGAGTGCGTCCAAGGACGGGAGCATCAAGGCCTGGAACGCGCGCACGGGGCGCCAAGTGGCGTCGCTATCGAGCCACACGGACTCGGTCGAGTGCATCAAGTGGGGCGGCGAAGGGCTGCTCTACAGCGCCTCGCGCGACCGCACGATCAAGGTCTGGGCCATGGAGGGCGACCAGATGGGGAAGCTGGTGCGCACGCTCGTGGGCCACGGCCACCGCATCAACACGCTCGCGCTCAATGTCGACTACGTCTGCCGCTCGGGTCCGTTCGACCACACGGGCAAGACGTTCGCGACGCGCGAGGAGATGCAGCAAGCGGCGCAGGCGCGGTACGACCAAGTGCGGAAGAACCAGCCGGAGCGCCTCGTCTCGGGCTCGGACGACTTCACGCTCTACTTCTGGGAGCCTGCCGAAAACAAGAAGCCGATCGAGCGCCTGACGGGCCACGTGCAGCCAGTGAACCACATCTGCTTCTCGCCCGACGGCCGGTACTTTGCGAGCGCGTCGTTCGACAAGAAGGTCAAGATCTGGAACGGCCAGACCGGCAAGTTCGTCGCGACGCTGAATGGCCACGTCGGCGCCGTGTACCAAGTGTGCTGGTCGAGCGACTCGCGCTTGATTGTGAGCGCGAGCAAGGACTCGACTGTGAAGGTGTGGGAGCTCGCGGCCCCGAAGAACGCCAAGATGACGCTCTCGGGCCACGAAGACGAGGTCTACGCGCTCGACTGGAGTCCAAACGGCGACAAGGTCGCGTCTGGCAGCAAAGACCGCAAGATCAAGATGTACGTCGCCATTCGTGCTACTGCTGCTGTTGTTGTTCTGGTGAGGTGCTGTTGCTCACGCTCGACTTGTGTGTTGTGCAGCTGGCGTCACTAGCGAGGCGATGGAGGTCTGGAAGCGTTCGCACTGTGTCCAAGGCGTTGCTGATGACACAGGACGCTTGAGCCTAATTGCATTGGTAGAGATAAAAACAAGGTCTTGATGAATTTGATATGCATGTTGTCAATCACTTGCACTTTGTATGCTTGGGAAACGAGTGGTAGTGATAAAAGCGAGAGCCTGTTTTGGCGCGCAAATCAATCGCTCCCTCAATTACATCACTATCATTCCCTTAATAAATGAAGAGTGATAGTGATGTAATCAAGGGAAACAGCGCTGCGCGCGCTTCGAGCAAGAGCACTCCGCAATTCGACCTCGACCTCGAAGCGCAAGGCACTTGCACGACCTCTCGCGATGAAGCGCAGCCGCGAGGACGACGACGAGTGCAGCACGAGCAGCCACACTGCGCTCGCGAGCGCTGCGTTCTCGCCTGTTCACCCGTCCGCGCAGCACCACGCACACAGCTCTGCGCCCGTGTCGATGTCGCCGTGGAAGCAGCAGCCGCTCTTTGGCGCATTCCAGCGGTCCAAGCCGGCTCCGATGAAGCGCTTTCGCGACCGCTCGGTCCCCATCGGTGCGTCCTTAGGAGCTCTTTATGTGGAGATTGCACCTCAGACATGTGACTGACGCTCTACGTGTGCGCATTGTCATCACCTGCAGACGCGATGAGCCGCATGATGTCGGCTGCTGTCACGAGCGCGCGCATGAAGAAGCACAGCGCGCAGCTCCAAGCGCTGTCGCTGCTGCCATCTTCGAGCAGCGCGAGCGCAAACGCCGGCGCGTGCTGCAGCGTGTGCGAGAGCGGGAAGCGCCACCAGCGCGCGTCGCCTGCAGTCGACCGCTGCGGCTACTGCGAAAAGCTCGTCGGCGCGTGCTGTATCCGCGACTGCGAGAGCTGCTGCGGACAGTTCTGCTCGCTCTGCTCGACGCTCAAGTACGTTGCTGAATCCTCCATTCGATGGCTCTATCAATCGACTGCCACTGACTGATCGCTTGCGCTTTGCTCTCTCTGATCGAGCAGCTGCGACCAGCAGTTCGACCGCATGCTCTGCTGGTCCTGCAACGATGCGCAGGCGAGCGCATAGATACAGCGACCTCAGACCCACGCAGTCACGCCGTCCCGTCCTCTAAGTTATGCATTCCAACGAGTCTGTCACTCTGTTCACCACGTTGCCCTCCGTCCCTGCGACTCTCGCTCGAGTCACCCGCCTTCTCTCTCGCTCTCTCTACGAAAACACTCGAGTCGACGCCTTATCAAACAAGAAGCGCCGCACCATCTCGAGCGCCGTGCGCGGCTGATCGTGCGGCACCATCTGCGATCACAGCGACACCAGACAATGTGAGTACGAGCAATAGAGAGAGCCTCACATAGCCAAAGCGCAAAGACGTACATGGCCGGCGTCGCGGATCTTGAAGAAGCTCAGGCCGTGCGCACTGCGCACTTCGCCCACGCGCTGGTTCTTGACAACGAACGGCGTCATGCGCGTGTCCCAGAACGCCTGCTGATGGCGCCACGGCAGCTCGCGCGTCCACTGGTCCTGGCTCATCCAGTTCACGACTGTGTCGGCGTCGCCGCCGTACACGAGCACGCGCACGCCGAGGTCGAGCAGCGCTGCGACGCGCGACTCGCTCTCTTCGACAAAGTCCGACTGACGCAGACTCGCGATCGTCACGGCGCTGCAGAGCTCCCAGTGGCGCATCGGCATGCCAAAGTACGCGCGCACGGCCGGTTGGTTGACAAAGTCCTCGAGACGCGCAAAGCGGTAGCAGAGCCCGATGCGGTCGTCGCGATGGCACTCGCGCCGCATGTCGTACGAGTTCCATCCAGCGCCGATGACACTCGACGTCGCGAGCATGCTGAAGTTGTCAAAGACCTTGGTCCGTTCGTCGCAGTCGTGACCTTCAGCGTTTCCACGCAGCATCGCTCGTTGTGGACTCGAGATAGTCCCACAGCGCTCGGTCAGCGAGGTGAACTGCACCGCCAAATCTCGGAGCTGCTCTTCATAGCGACCAACCAGGTCTCTGCCGAACGCGTTTGCGACTGCAAAGTCGACGTACGTCGAGACGAGCGCGGTTGGCGAGACGACGCCGTTGCCAATGCCGATGCCTTTGAGCACTGGGTGCCAACGCGCTGGGTCACTCGCGAGCAAGTGGGCTGCCAAGTCGGGGACGTAATGGCCTGCGTAGCTCTCGCCAAAGATGTACAAGTCGCGCGTTGCGAGGTCGACGTGCTTTGCAAAGAACACCGTCAAGAAGCGCGTCATGTCGTGCACAGCGTCGTCGTGGGTCCAGAACGCATGTGCATTGGGGTCACTGAAGCCCGTGCCGCGTGGCTGGTCGAGGAAGATCACGTGCGCGAGCGACGTCCACGCAAACGGATTGAACGACATGCGATTCGCCTCGTCGTCGAACGTGCATGGTCCGAGCTCAAAGAGGCCGCCGACGAGTCCAGAGCATCCAGGACCACCCGACAGCCATAGAATGACAGGAACCGAAGCCTTGTCGACGGCGTCATGCGTCATCGTGCCATGGCTCGTGGACTCGTAGAAGATGTAGTACAAGCCGCTGAGGACGCCGGTCTCTTTCGTAGCTCGCTCACCGCAGAGCGAGGTGGACGTTAGTGCTGATGTGGCATCGTGCTCATCGTCTGCTGCCAGCGCACTCGCGACTGCAAACACCTCTCGCTCGAGTCGACTTGCTGCTCGGTTGACAAGGCATAGCGCTAGCAGCAGCGCCAAGAGGAGGTTGCGCATTGTCGTCGAGCACACAGTGTGAAGGCTCGTGTACGACCTTCGTGGCGTCGCCTTGCTCCGAATCGACGACAGATGAGCAAGTGCGACTGTTCGCATGCGTCTCGCGATCACAGAGTCTCAAGACAGGAGAAAGAGGTATAGCGTTGCTACTTAGAAGAAGACTGCGTCCAGCGACGAGCTGCTGCTGCGCTGCATCTGACGTGGAATAACGTGCACAATGTCACTCTCGATGAAGTGGCCAGTCGAGTCCTCGACGACGCTGTCTGCGCTGCTCGACGGCTCCAAGTAGAATGGCGCGTCTTCACGCGAGGCTCCGACACTGTCGTCAACGGAAAAGCTGAAGCGCTGCATCAGTCGATCATCGACAGTCGAGCGCGGGAGGTCCATGGGAAGTGCGAGTGGTGGCACGCTACGTCCTGCCATCTACGACGCCAAATTCAGCGCCAAACAAAGCAGTCAGTGGCGAGCCTCTAAACCAGAGCTTGTTCGCTCGCTTGCGTACCTTCTCGCGCAGGAATGACTGGAAGAACGGTCTCGAGTCAATTGAGCTTGGCAGGCGTTGGTCCTCGGATCCGGTTGCGCTACCTTTCAGTGCGCGAGACACCATTGCTGACGCTTTGCTCGCTTTGGCATTCGACCCGCGCGAGTTCGTCGACGGTTGAGACTTCGTCTTGGCCGATAGCACTTCGTCCGTTGTCAAGGTTTGTTGACTGCTGACCTTGTGCCGCTGTTGCTCCGCTGACGCACGAGTCGCGTGCTTGTTGAACCGAAAGTGTGCAAACAGGTTCTCGGTAGCCTGGCGCTTTCTGGTTGAGTTGCTCGCACTCTGTCGTGGAGCACGCACGTCGACAACTAGGCTGCTGTTGTCATAATCGTCGTCTTCGTCTGGGGAGACCGCATGGACAACGTGCGTCGGGACCCTTCGGTCTCGCTCGTCGTTGCTTGTGCTTGATGCACGTCGCCAGCTCGCTGTGCTTGTACCGATGACGTCTTCGATCGCTTGGAGCGCGTTGAAAGGTCGGGATCGACCGAGCGGCGAACTAGATTCCGGGTTGGAAGCTGGAGCGTACTCAAGATGCCTTTGTCCGAGCTCTTGTTGCCCTCGAGGTGCAATCGGTGGTGCTATCACGCTCTTGTTCGCTGGAACCTGTCGAAGGTACTGGAACATGCTCTGTTGCTTTGCCGACTTTTGATGGCGCTCCAACTTCTTGATCGCCTTCAGGATGTTGCTGTCACCACTGACTGGGTCTGCTGGATCCATGGCGCCACTGGTGCCTGTTGCTCGCGTTCGAGGTGTTCCGCCCTTTGGTGCCAACGACGTTGCATGAACTGGTCTTGTCGAAGACTGCTGGTTGAGAGCGTCCAAGTCGATCTCAAAGCGCTGATCCATCCCGGCAAACTGGTCGTGGAAGACGCGAACGTAGATGATACTTCGAGTGCTCTCGTCCAGTCTGTCGGGAATCTCGACATCGATGATCGTGTCGGCGTGGACTCGTTCGCGAAACAGCAGCAAGCTCGCTGGAGACCAGACAACAAGCGTGCACGTCTGCGCTGCGTCGTCTGCGGCTGTTCTTGTGCTGAAACGTGTCGAGCAGCGCGTTTTCACTTCGAGTCGCACGACGCCGTTCAGCACTGATGCAGTCGTAGCCCAATCTGCGATCGCTGATGCTCGATCGACCAATGCTGTGCACGTCTCGATGTCTCGACTGATGCGCTGCTTGAGGTTCGCTGGGTCTGCACCTGCGAGCTCTCGAATCGATCGAATGCCCATGAACTCGAGCGCTGTCACGACTCGCGAGTCGATGCCTTTGACTTGCCGAAGACAACTCGCACCGCCGCCTTCGTCCCAGGACCACAACTTCACGCAACGCCACAAGTTGAACGTGATCGCCACAGCTTCGCCATGGCTGCTTGTGGTCATGAACTCGACCGCCGCTGCACTCGCATCGACACAAACGACTCAGCTGTTAATCAACCTGAATCTATCCTGCAAGACGCAAAGTGACAAGCAAAACGAACCTCGAAGTATGCGCTGAGCTGGTTCCATGTACTCGGTCATTGCAGCATACAGCGGATCGCTCTTCGGCAAGAGGCGTCCAATGCCAGCTTGGAGCAGGATGTTGATCTTCATCTCGGTCGAGTTCACGACGCGCTTGATTGAATTGCCTTTGACTCGGTATCGGACCTTGCTGTCGTTGAGCTCGTTCAGCCGCTTCTTCTCGCTTCGACGCAGCGGATGCTGTTGCATCTCTTCGCAGCACGCGAGCACTTGCAAGAGGTAGGACGTGCTCGAGGGCGACTGCGCCAATCGCGCCACTCTCTTCATCGTCTCGAGGCTCAAGTGGTGCTTGCTCATGAGAATACCCAACTGGGTCGGCTGAAGCTCTTCGATGCCTTCTTGCATCGTAATGGCTTTGCTGTCCACGAGGCATCGCAGAGCAGCTTCGAAGAGCTCGTGCACGATCTCCGAACTCCCAGCTTCGCTGCGTCTTACTGCGAGGAACGTCCTCTATAGGGTCGTATCAGCAGCAGATCTTGCCACGTCAGCACTGACAAGTCTGGGAGCTCGCACGAGCTCTCTCAGTCAAGCTCGTACCTCTGTCCACTTCTTTGCATCCGAAACGCTACAGACTGACACAGTTGTGTTGTTAGCTCACACGTCGTTCAATCCATGAATCGAGTCTCAGTCGAATACCTGTTCCAAGGACGACCTCGCAGTTCAAGCTCTCGTGCAAACTCTCTGCGATCGAACTCTCGATGCACAAGTTGCTCGCATCGCTGCGATGCCAAACCAATAAATCCGAGTGAGCGCACGGATGCAAGTCAAACACGGCATCTACCCTTCACGCACCTGCTGCACATCTGCTCGTAGTTGCCGACCATGCTTCGCTCAGTCATGATCACGGCTACTCCGCAGCTAACACGGCAACATCGGTCGACATGTTAGACGGTTGAGCACATCGATGCGAGATACGACAGAGAGTGAAACACACCTGTCCAAGCCCGGACGCCCTGCTCGTTCGATCATCTGGAGAATGCTTCGCGGATCCTGCTCTTCGTATCCGCCATCGCCTCGGTAGATCTGCGTCGACTTGACGATCACCAAGCGCGCAGGCTGGATAGATTGACAGCTCGTAAGTGAAACAGCAGACACCACACTTGGCCTTGAGATCCAAGCAACGTACCAAGTTGACGCCGATCGCGAGCATGTTCGTGCAGCTGCGATCCATGTTCACACACCATGATTTGTCAAGTCTGTAGGCTCTCGCACATTTGAGATCGAACGTCGACTTCATGCAGATCGTACCACAGAATCGGCAGATGCCCTTCGCGAAACATCGTCTCTGTGATCTTCCTGTTGTACTCGGGTGTCAGCTGAATTGGATGCAACGAGTTGAGATCTAAGGATGCTGTTCGCACCGTTCGTTGTCTGTGAGCGCGGCGTGGTGGTACCCGACGCCGCTGCGCAGTCCGGCCACCCACGCAAGGTTTGTCGACACTTGCTCTGCCTCGGCAATCAGCTCCTGGAACGGAGACGCATGTCAATGCCGATGATGCGGCACAACTCGGTGAGGCGAGGCTGGTTGCACCTTTACGCGTCGTGCGTTGCTGACAAAGCAGCTATCTCTTGCTGCCACCGCGAGTTGTCTAGCGACGACAAAGTGTGAGAGTGTATAAGACCGTCTTGAGGTGCTGGAAATCGGCGGTCGTATGTTTGACGTACTCTGCGAGACGCATCGCGGACTTGCCCGAGTTGCAAAACACCAGCGTCGGCATGTCGCTCGAGTGCTTCCGGATGAGCGCGGGCACGCTGCTGTCCAAGTTTCTGCACCGTCGTGTCAGCACACCGATGTCATAGCGAGACTCAGAGAGATCGCATGCGAACTCTACCGTTCAAACAGAAACGGGTTCGGTGCGCTGTTGTAGCCGACGACATGGCACGTCAGCGGCACTGAACAAAGCCGAGAGCAGCAGTTAGTACGCGCACAGGTGATCGTATTCGCAAGGCAGATGTGTACAGATGCAAGTGTGAAGCGAACCTGATCGACACTCGCTGCCAAACTGGACATGAGGACGAGTGTCAGCGCTCATATTGTCACTGAAGCGAGCGGCATGGCAAGTGGCAGAACATACTTGGAAGACCATGTCTTTTGGACATTGGATCCACGCTCCAACGTCGTGAACGTTCAAAGACGGCGTCGAGAGCGCCACGACTCGACTGCACATGCAGACTCACAGCATGGTCAGATGCAACTCTGGCGTGCCTATGCGAAACTCGATAGACGTACAGGTTTGCGATCGGGCAGTCGATAGCTTGTGTGGTCGCCCAAGCAGCGAGAGCTCGCATCCGACAGATCACAGTCTCGAGCACTGCGCCACTCGATCGGTCGCCGACTTGATCGATCTCGTCGACGAGCAGTAAGCCCACACCAAGCGCGACACTCTGTAAGCAGTGTGACGTGAAGCAACACAGTGAGCAAGTGGCTCGAGTGCGACTACTCAGTTCGAGCTCACATACCTTGTCGATTGGCGGCGTGCGTGTCAACGCGTCCCACTGCAAAGCACGCAACAAGATCAGTCTGCGATGCATGTTGATCATTCCAACACATCGGAAGCGCTCTTCGTTGTTACCTTCTCGGCAGTGCTCAGCAGGACATTGACGCTTGGAACACTGCTCTTGAGTTTGTCGTCTCGCAGGCTCGATAGATCGGCGAACGTCATGCCCAGACTCGTTGCTCCAAAGCGCGTGTGCCAGTCCCCGAGTCTATCGAGTACACCAAGCGCCGAGTGAGCGCACTGTCGATTCCTTCATGATTGAAATGCGCATTGACAGCACCTTTCATGGAGCAGAGCTTGTGTTGGAGCGATGTACAGCGCCTTCGACTGCGCGCGATGTCGCTCGTAGTTTTGCAGGAGCGCGGCTTCAAGCACAGACGTCTTGCCAGCACCTGCTCCGTCGCCATTGCAGAGCATCAGCAGTCAATACACTCGTACACTCCATTGTAACCAAACGAGCTGCATCGACGTCGTACCTGCTGGCGCGCTGACGACGAGGTGCTCGCGCGACGTGAACGCAACTGGCAACACTTCCTGCTGCATGCGGTTCATGCGCTCATACGGAAAGCACGGCAGCAGGTGTGTCGGGAACACCTCGCACATGTCCATCGCCTGCGCGTCCTCACTGATCGCTCGCATCGCACTGACTGCTGTGCTCGCAACGATTCAGAATGCGGAATGTGCAGAGTGAATGTGCAACTTGCAGCAGATTGCACTGTGCGGCAACCACCGAGCACTTGCACTCACTCAGTTGAAGGCGCATGTCGCAGGCGCTTGGAGCTGGAGCATGTGCAGTCGGCCGCTTGCAGCTTGACGATGTGAGCTAATCACGACGAGACAGACAAGGCGAAGTCAAACGATGTGGTTGATATTGAAAAGCACGGTGTTGTATGCGCACCGATCGTGCGTTGCGGCACAGTTCATCTCTGCGCCAGGCAGTCGAGCTCAGCGGAACCAGCGACTCGGGTTCTTCTGCGACTTGTTCTTGCTGTAAAGCGCTGTTGCGCGCCGCCCGCGACGCGAGATCGTGAGCGAAATGAGCGACGAGTTGGACGACTGACCCGTGCTCGGCGTCTTCCACGAGTCAAGGAGTGAGTACCGCCGCTCTGAGCCGTACTCGCTCGGCGCCCCCGCGCTGCTCATCGGGACGCTGTCGTGCAAGTTGCTGTAGTGCGACGACATGACGCTCGATGGCGGCGGCTGCGTCTCGATCGCTCGCATCTCTGGCATGCTCCCGCGGTGCGTACTCGGCGGCACATCGATGTCGACGCTGTACTCGGCAGCCTTTGCGGCGTGGTAGTCGGTGTGCTCTGGCTCGTAGTTTGCCCGCAGCGTCGACTGGCGCAGCATCTTGGGCGACGGCAGCGGCGACGGATTCGAGACGTTCCCTTTGTACCGGAAGCTCCGCGGTGCCACGGCTTCAGTCACTTCGAGCTTCCCGCCGTCAAAGTTGATACTCTTTGGTGGCGCTTCGACCTGGTCGATCTCGATCTCGCGCTCGTCGTCGACCACGAACGTCCCGTTGTACGCCAAGTCCGTGTCGCGCTCATCGTCGACATCAAAGCTCATGGCACTTACGGGCACGCTCTGCTTGTGCTCCGAGCCGTTCGCAGCCGTCGACGTCGCCGAGCGGAAGAGACTCGTGGGCGACGTGCGCTTGTCGTCATCGCGGACTTTTTTTTTGAACGACTTGCGGCTCTCGGTCAGCGTCGCGTTGAGCCAGCGCGTGCTCGTGCGCTCCATGAAGCTCGAGGCAATGAAGCTCTCGTCGCGTGCACGCTCGCTCTTCAGGATGCGCAGGATGCGATTCGCGTTCCCAATCACCGCGCTGTCGGTCGTTGCGCTCTTGTTCTCGACGAGAGTCTCGAGGAACTTGACCATCTCGGCGTGGTACTTGAGGTCGCGCACGAGAAAGTCAGGCTCCTGTTTGCTCGAGCTGTCCGTTGGTGCAGCCGTGCGCGTCTCGAGGATGCGGCGCACGAGCTTGACGAGCGCTGGGATGTCCGAGTGCTGCATCGTGACGCGGCAGATCAAGAGCTCAAGGAACTCGCGCGAGACCATCTCGGGGAACTGCAGCAAGCGGCGCGCGAGGCGGAGGATGCACCGGTACGGGAAACTCGTGACTGCGTACCGATTGCAGTGACGCGCGAGCTTGATGATCTGGTCTGGGATCTGGCTGTTTGCGATGCTCCCGTCAATGTTGAGCGGCGCGCGAAGGATGTACGTCATCGCAGTCGTGAGCTTCTCGACTTCGTCAGCCACGGCTTTGATCCCGTCTGGCGGGTTCCGGAGATCGAACGTCACGAGGACGTCCCACTTGGTCCGCCAGAGCTGGAAGAGCAGCTCGAGGTTGTGCGCTGGGTTCGTGAGCGCCTCTGGGTCCGGGCGAGAGAGGAACCGGTCGAGGTAGAGCCCTGCGACAAAGTTGTCGGGGTACCGCACATAGTCCGTCTCTTCGTTCAGGATGACCGAGTCGCGCTTCACGAGCGACCGCTCGACGCGGTTGCGGCAGATGATCTCGTCGAGCTTCTTCCGCACTTCAGTGCGCCAGTGCGAGTTCCAGATCAAGTCGCTCTTCTCGTGGTTGTCGTCAAAGAACTTGCTCGCTTTCGTGTAGTCTAAGTGGATCTGGTACACGAGCGGGTACGGCAAGAAGCGGCAGAGCCCGCTGTACATGCGCTCGCGCAGCGAAAAGTCTTTCTCAAAGAGCGCGTACAGGATCTCGAACGCCGGGCCACGAAGCGCTTCAGCGCGGAGAAAGTTCTCGTGGAGCACGTGCTGCTTGGACTGGAGTGCCACGCCGAGCACTTCGACCCAGAGACCGCTGCGCTCGACGTACTCGGCGATGCTCAAGCACGTGTCGCAGAGCTCAGCCAAGCACGAGAGCGCGTAGAACGCCTGGTCGTAGCCCAAGTGGTCCGTGATCACTTGGAGGCTCCACGTGAACTGGCAGAACGGCACGAGCATCTTCTCGAGACTGCACTCAAAGCCGCAGATCTTGTTCAGGATCAAGAGCGCGAGCTCCTGCCGGAGCAAGTACTCGGTGTTCCCAAACTCGTTCTCCATGCCAGCTGGGAGGCCGTCCGTGTTGCCTTTGTTCTTGAATCCGTACGTCGAGAGCGACCGGCGCGACGAGATCGAGTAGCCCTTCTCTTCTGCGACCTTGTCGAACGGGAGCAAGTACCGTCCGAGAGTTGCGACCGAGATCGACGCGTTCACAGGGTCGACGTCGTCCACGTGCTGCTCGAGGCACTCGACAAACGACACGCGGAACGCCTCGACGTCTGCCAAGACGCTCAAGCACTCGAGCGCCGGGAGCGTGTCGTTGTAGAGACCGAGGCTCGGGTCGCGGTTCTCGTTCAAGAAGATGAAGATCGCTTCGAGGAACTCGCGCGACATGGCTGTGTCGAGGTACTGAACGATCGACGCGGGCTCGACCTTGGCTTTCTCGAGCAAGATGCTGATGTAGATGCCGCCGATCACGGGCTCGTCCTTGAGGCAGTCGTACATGTAGTTCATGGAGCTCTCGAGGAACGACAGCTCGTCGCCATTGCGGTCCGTGCAGTACTCCTCCATGAGCTGCATGAGTTCGGATCGCATGCTCTCGTTCCAGATGCACGTCGGCTCGCGGATCTCGGAGAACAGGATCGCGCAGAACTCGTGGCCGCTCGGCTTCTCGAGGTAGTCGAGAAAGTCGAGCGGGAGCAAGTTCGCGAGGGCGTCGAGCGCGCGCGAGCGACTGTCGTTGTTCAAGCCGAGCGCGATCGCTTTGATCGCGAGGAACGCGCTGTCGAGCGCCTCGCGCTCCATCTTGTGCTGCTCGATGCCCGTGTTGCCGTATCGATACGCGCTCGAGGCTTCGCCGGACGTGAGCATCAAGTACAGACCCTTCCAGAACACGCGTGTGATCTCAACGACTTGGTTCTGGAGCTCGCGCGCGCGACAGAGCGCTGCGATGATCTCGAACGAGATCTTCTGGAGCTGCCACGGCTGGATGTTCTCGAACGAGAGCATGAGCTGGTCCACGAGCACGCAGATGCGCTCCGTGTGCTCTGACTTGCTCGTGTCGTGCTGCGAGTTGTACTCGGCGGCAGTGAAGAACGTCGAGACGTCGTCGTCCTCTTCGCCCGTGCCAAAGTCAAAGTGGCTCCCGGGCGGCGGCTGCGGCGCACTCGCGTCGCCGTTCGTGAGCGACCGGATGCCGTCTTCAGACCGAAGGATGAGCAGCAGGATCGAGAACATGTCCTCTTTCGCATCGATCGCGCGGCCGAACGCGTGGAACTCGACGGCGTCGAGGAAGATCTCCCAAAAGCCGTCGATCGCTAAGAGCAGCGCGATGTTCTTTGGCGCCGACACGACGAGCTCGAGCAAGATCTTGCGCGACTTTTCCTGGAAGCTCCGCATCGCACTTGGGTCCTGGTTCCCGTCAGCGTCGACCGGCGGCGCGAGTAGCGCAATGAGCAAGTCGAGCGTCTTGGACTCGTACGAGAAGAACTGGAACTTGAACTTCTCGAGCAGAATGAGCTGCGCGCGCAGGATGCAGTCGATCACTTCGTCCGCCGTGCGGCCAAGGTCCATCTCGTCTTTTCGGTTGAGGCGACTGCTGAGCGTGTCAAACGCACTGCGCACAGTCGTGACTTCGTGGCCCTTCGTACAGAGCTCTTTGTAGCGCTCGCGCAAGTCCACGAGCGTGTACGGCATGTCGTCGGTCCAGCCAAAGACTTTGAACGCGCCCGAGTCGTCGAGCGAGTCGAGGCCGCGCGCTTGGCGCCGGATCAAGTACCGCCACTTCTCTTCGATGCTCCCCATCAAAATCAGCGGCTGCTCGATCGCGTCGACCTCGGTCTCGGACTCGACGAGCGTCGAGAGGTAGTACCCGCTGCAGTACACGTCGTGCGAGAGCTCGACGTAGCCCACGGGCGGGATCGGGAGGTAGCTGTAGACAGCGCCGACGTCACGCTCGAGCTCGTCTTTGAACTCCTCGACGTGCTCTTGGATCATCTTCTGGAGGTGCAGGCGCATCGAGGTCGACCAGAGCACGCGCTTGTCGACTTTGCGGCACGTGTAGATGTCGGCAAAGACCTCTGGCGCCTCGGTGTCGAGGATCGTAATGAGCGACTCGGGGAGGAGGTCGAGCAAGTAGCTCTGCGTCCCGAAGCGGTCTTCCGACGTCTGCATGCGGTGGATCTTCTTCAGGAGCTTCGCTTCAAACACAAACGTCTCGTCCTCAGCGCTCTTGACCGGCGCGTCCGATGCAAAGAGGAAGAAGAACGCGCCGTACGCATAGAGCTTCTCGAGCACTGCGTCGCTCAGCGACAGCAGGATCTCGCACACGAGGCGATGCACGACGACGTCGTCGACCAAGAGCAGCTGCACGAGCTTTGCGATTGACGCGTGCTCCGACAGCACGCTGTTCGTCAAAGGGAGCGGCCAGACGTTCGCAGACGTTGTCGACGCAATCTTCTCGTTGAAGATAAAGTTGCGCAAGATACCGAGCGCGTACGTCGTGGTCTCGAGCAAGTCGATCGACTGGTCCGGCAGCTCCATCCACCGCAGCTCAGGGAACTCGGCGAGCGAGAGCCACTCGTGCATCGCGTCGCCGTCAGTCTGCGCGTGCTTGGAGCAGCAGCAGACGCACATCCCAAAGCTGTGCTGGCTCCTGCTCGCAGCGTCCTTCTCGAGGAACTCCTTCAGCTCAACGACTGTGAACGGACCATGCACTGCCGCGTCGCTTGCGCTCTCGTCCACGATGCGCTTGGCGCACCACTTGAGGTTGAACCGCGACGCACCGGCGAACGACATGCCGGCGATCGGGAGCGACGACGTCGTCGGGTCGCCGTTGAGCTCCATGAGAGGAATGTCGTCGTCGTCGTTCGTGCCGTTCGGCTCCTGCGCACCGTTCTGTTGGAACTCGAGCTGCAGGCGACGGCGGTGGCCGAGCACTGCGAGGTGCAAGAAGACTTGGATGCTCCGCTTCGAGCAAAACTGCTCGGTCGCGCCGTTCGCGTGGCTCATCTGGTACATGAGCTCGACGATGTCCTGGATCTCAGCTGCGACGAACGAGTTGTTGAGGAGCTGGACGAGGAACTTGGCGCGATTGCGCGAGATGTCGCGCACGCTCGGGAACACGCGCGCCATCTCGATGAGGATCTTGAGCATCCAGTAGCAGCTCTCTTCCGAGTCGTGCGCCGGTGAGAAGAGGTGCGCCGAGTCCGACAGACTCCCTGGCATTCCCACGGCGCCGTACTGCACGAGACGACCGAGGTGCAAGTTCTCGAGCCAGCACTGGTACACCTCGTTGAAGAACGTGAGCGGCGACTTGGCGATCTCGACGCCAGCGAAGAACAAGTCGGCGCCGTCGCCCGACACGGGGCTCTTTGGGTGCGCGTGGTGGCCATTCGAGCCATCCAAGCCGTTTGCAACGTGGTCGAGCTGGAGTGAGCCGTCTTTGATCTTCTCGTAGAGCACACGGAGGAAGAAGCGACCGGCCTGCGGCTCTTTGCTAAAGCACTCGTAGTCGACGCGGAACTGCTTGTGGTTCCACTTTGGCCCGACTGGCTGCCGCTGCGAGCTCGTCTCGAGCGCCGGCGCGGTCAGCTGCAGCGTCGCCGACTTCTTCCAGCTCTCGAACGCCTCGATCGACTTCTCAAGCGCAGTCTTGAGCTCCTTGCGCGCCTCGGCGCTCCAGATCAGGTCCGGGAGCATGAAGTCTTTCTGGAGCAAGTCTGCGAGTAGTCCGAGGTCTGACGCGGACTCGCCCGAGTAGTTCATGCGGCTGTTGTCGTCCTTTGTTTTCACGACAGCACTGCCGCCGTGGCTCTCGGTCGTCATCGCGAGCACTTGGGTCTGCATGCGTCGGATGAACCACGCACTCGCGCTGCTCTTGGCATCCGTGTGCTTGGTCTTGGACGCGTGCTTTGCGTCGCTCTTGAGGCGCTTCTCGCGCTCTTTCTGGATCTTCTTGCGCGTCGTGACGTGCGAGAGCATGCGCAAGAAGCCACTCGGGAGCACGCGCTGGAGCATGTCGTACGACGCTTTGTGGTGCACGATCCAGATCGCGCCGATGAACTGGTACACCTCGCGGCCGTCCTTGCGCGGGTGGAAGAACGCGCGGTGGAGGTCCGACAGGGTTTGGCCAGTCTCGAGCGCCGCGTCGCAGATGCGCTGCCGGACCTTCGCGTCGCCGTGGTCCACGAGCAGCTTCAGGACCGAGACGGCCGCGACCATCAAGCCCGTGTTCTCGCTCTGGCGCGCCAGCTCCATGAGCAGCGCGTACTGCGACCCGAGCGCCTTGATGATCGCGTCAAAGTGGCTCGCATCGGTGCTCGCGCGCGACGTCGTCAAGACGTCGAGGAAGAGCTGAAGCACCGCGAGCGAACAGTACGGCTTGTGCATGCTCAGGGCGTCCACGAGCTGCTGGATGAGCTTCTTGTGCTCAAACACAGCGTGTCGGCTCTTCTTCTCGGCAGCTTTGTTCACAGCCAAGCGCGAGCGATCCGTTACGAGCGAGTGGAGCGCGTTCGTGGACCAGAGCGTCGACGTCGGCTCGCCAGACGCAACGAGCTTCACCAAGAGCGCAGTGATCGCACTCACGTCCGTCTGGTCGCTCGCGACGATCTTGTAGCAGCCGTCGGTGATGCGGCAGAACGCGTCAAGAATGATCGCGACTTCGTGCACGCGCACCGGCGGTTTGCTCGACTGCTCCAACAGAATCGCGACGCCGCGCAGGATCGACGCGAACGAGAGCTGCGCGAGGCGCGTCTGGAGCGCTTTGCCGGCAAAGTCGTCGCTCCGGACGTTGATCGTCAGGTTCTCGAGCGCAAACACGACTTTGTCGGTCGCAGACGTCGCTGCGAGGCCTTCGTCCTTGGACTTGTCGATCTCCTTTGTGAGCTCGGCATGCGCAGGCACGAAGAGACCCTCTTGGTTCAAGTAGAAGTACCGCTCGAGGTCGTCTGTGAGCAGCGCACGGGGCGTCATGCGCGGGTTGATCTTCGAGAACTCGCACCCGAACGACACGCCCCAGTTGTTCGCAAAGCGGTAGCCGTCGTACAAGACGCCGAGGAACGCCTCAGGGTCTGCTGGCGCGTAGATCAATCGCGAGCCGTCGCTGAACTCGAGCGCGACAATCCTCTCAGCGTTCTCGATGCCAGGACGTGGTGCGACGACGCGACGCAGTTGGCGCAGCGAGTACGTCTTGTCCGACGTACTGTCGACTTCGCGGATCGTCCCGTCGACGACGCAGACCTTCTTGCGCCGGAACCGACTGGATCCGTGTCGCCCCGTGCGCTTCTGGACGTCGAGCCAGCTGAACGAGTCGAGGCGCTCTTGGTCGATCAGGACTTTGACTTGCTGCTTTGGGAGCTCGTCGTGGACGACCGACGCGAGGATAATGCCAACTGCGCCAGCGAGGTGCTTGAGCTTCTGCACGATCGCCTTGGCCTGGTCCGAGTACAAGTACTTGAGCTTGCTCTTGACGGTCAAGACGATCGCATCCGGTGCGCTCGTGGCCTCTGCGATCGCTTCGATCGACCGGAACTCAAACTCGTGTGTCTGTCGGTTCATCGTGCGCACGACGATGAGCGCGCGCGGCGTCAAGAAGATGTCGCTCTTCTCGCGCTGCCCGCTCGAGGTGCTGAAGATGCCGCTGAACTGGTAGCACTCCATGTTGTACACACGCTTGCACTCGTCGACGCTCCCGACCATGTGGCTCATGAGCTCCTGGAGAAAGACGTTCCGGCACCGGTAGCGCAGGCGCAAGAAGATCGGCTCGCTGTACTGGTCGAGCTGGCGCTTGAGCGAGCCACAGGGCGACTCCATGAAGAGGCGGTACTGCCGCAGCAGCACTTCTGGGTTCTTCACGACGACGCCAGTGCCAGTGCTTGTGCTGCCGCTCGACGAGATTGACGAGAGACTCGTGCGCCGCATCGATGAGTAGCTGTTCCGGCGCGAGAGGATCCCAGTCTGGCGACCCGACAGGACGCTCGTGCCGCGCGCGCTCGCGACGCTGTAGTTCATCGTCTCGCCAAACGTGAGCGAGTGGTGCGGCACTTGCCGCGTGCGCGAGCTCCCGAGCTGACTGCCGCCAAACTGGACAAAGTACGGGTTGTTGGTCATGCGACTGAGCAACCCGACGCAGGCTTCGACTGTGAGAAGACTCGGGAAGCCAAAGAGAATGCGCTGGAGCATGCGGTACTTCGTCGCGAGGTTCTGGTAGAACGCGAGCGAGAGCTTCTCGTGCTTGGCGACGTTCGTCTTCACGAGCGCGAGTACGAGGCGACAGAGCATCATCGTCGGGAGCTCCGACATGTACTTCTGCGTCTACGAAGCGATCACACACACACGAGCGTCAGGCTCAGTAGCAGCAGCAGTTCACATGGACAAGAGTGCGCCTCCGTACCGTCGAGTCTTCGTCAAAGAGCGAGAGGAGCTTCTGCTGGAACGCGCTGCTCGAGAGGAGGAGCTCGCGGCACTGGACCTTGTGTATCTTGGACTCCATCAAGCGCAAGAGCACGAGGAGCATCCAGTAGACCGAGATCGACACGCGCGACGACAGCACGTGCGCGATCGTTGACAAGTACTCTTCGCCGCGCTCGACGAGGATCTTGACAAACTCCTTCATCGCTGGCGGCGCTTGGAGCAGCCGATAGAGCGTCTGGAGGTACGTCGGAATGAACTCGTGCGCAGCGCCGTGGCGCGCAACGATGTCGTGGATCTCGCGCGCAACGACGTACGTCGCTTTGTCGAACGGCTTGTTGGGCTGCGCGATCACACCGGGCGTTGGCGTGTTCACGTTGAACTCGAGCGCAAGCGCGTGCATACCGTCATCGAGACCTTTCGGAAGCTGCCGCTGTACGCGCACGGTCTTGCTAAAGCCATGGTTCGCGAGCAGCGTCAAGATGCTCGACTGCACGACGCGCAGCTCGCGGTCCATCACGCTCAGCTCCTTGCCCGTGTCAACGACGAGGTTCCCGCCTTCGTTCTGGATGATCTTGCGCGGCAGCATGCGCATCCACTCGGCGTAGAACGTTGTGACGACGTCCACTTGGTGGTTCCCAAGCGCGTGGCACGACGCCAGGAGTTCGCACACGATCTTCTCGCAGTGCTCGCTGCTGTACGTCCGTCGGATGCCGTCGACGAACTGCACTTGGAACGACTGCGGCGAGTCGCGAAAGAGCACGATGCTGTAGATGCGCGTGAGCGGGCGGCTCGAGATGACCGTGTCTGCGTCGATCGACTCGGTCAGGAACTTCTCCGACACGGTCAGCAGTCGCGTCGTCGTCGCGCCTCGAGCGCTTGAGAGCGCGACCTTCTGTACGTGGTACTGGAACGACGTCCCCTCTGCGAGCGCCGTGCCAGTGTCGTCTTTGCACGCGCCTTCGAGCGTCTTCTTACGGTACTCGTTGATCTGCATGCCGTACGACTTCATCACGCGCTGGATCGCGAGTGCGAGCTCCGTGCGCTTCGGGACGAGGAAGAGGCTCGAGTTGTCCGAGTGGTTCAAGCAGATCGCCGTGTGGTCGTCGCAGATAACGTCAATCGACACGAGACTCGTGTACGGGATGTGCGACATCAGCTCGCCGTCGCGGTCTTTCTGGTAGATCCCGTCCGGCCGCACTTCGATCACACACGGCGACTGCACGCCGCGCTTGTGGTACTTGACGCTCTGGAACGCGTACGTCTGGAGCTCAGGGCGCATCGGCTGACCTGGCGACCGCGCTTCGTGCAAGCTCCGGAGGCGCATGAGGCACACGAGCACCTCCATGCGGTAGTGGCATCGGTAGACCGTCTTCTTGACGCGGTGCCGCGGTGTGTAGATGATAAAGTCCTGTTCGTGCGTACGACAGTAGCAGCAAGCGCATCAAGACAGAGAGTGTGAGCGCACGTGTGTTGCCTGTCCACAGGCAGCGAGCGCCTCGTGAACGTACCGATTCGCCTTCGACGATGCTCGCAGTGTCGACGTCGTCGTAGCGCCACGAGTTGGTCGACTGCTTGTTGTCGAGGTCGAACGTGTAGAAGCCGACGTCCGTGAAGCACAGCACGCGCTCTTTCACGACAAAGCTCCCGACCTTGTGCACCATGAAGCGTGCGACCGTTCGTGTGCGATCCATGACTGCGTGTGGTGTGCTGCGCTAGCGCGTCGCGGTGTGTGTGTATGTGTATGTGCTCGCGCCTCCTCTATCGCGCGATTCTTCGTGACTGTGCTGCAGCGCGGTTAGTTGTGGAGCTATGACTGCGATCGCGTGGGCGGACGAGCGGCCGAGCGCAGAAGGGAGAGGAAGAAGGATACGATGTGATGTGCGTCGACGCAGCCGTAGCCGTCTCGATGGCGGCTGCCGCGGATCGACAGTGCTCGGCGCGATTACGCTGCTGCTTCGAGCTCGCTCTTCGCACCCACAAGCACAAGCGCAAATCACACGAGTCACACACGAGCTTGCGTTGAGCTCGTTCGTCGTCCGGACCGATCCGCCGCGAACACAGACACAAAATATTCGTCGCTCTATGCCGCTCGCACGTCGCGGAGTGCAGCAGTGTGCACGCGCACACGCGACTCGATGTGAGTGCAAGAGCTGCTGCTGCTGCTTGGGCGCCGTCACGCCGCTTGCGCTGCCCAGCTGGTGCTGCTTCTTGTGGCTGCTGCTTGAAGCGGTGTCCCAAGCTTGGTGTCTCTCGTGCCTCTTGTGCGCCTTGTGTGTCCCTGCGAGAAGATGCGGGAGAGACGCGACTGCAGAAGATCGCAAAGTGCGTGTAAAGCGCACTTTACGCATTACATGCGATCGCTAAGTTCGATATATGCGAACCACACAGACTGCTTGCCAAAGCATACCAAGCATACCACACAGCGCGATTGCAAGAGATCAACACCGCCATGCAGTCTGTGTATAAACTGCTGCCTTATTAGCAGCTTGCGTCACAGCAGCAAATGCACTCGCTTGGACTCTCTCACATTGATCGTTCGACTGACAGGTCAGTGACCTGAGCTTGGCCTTACCAGCTCAAACGGTGCCAAGCAGGTCGAATCGGCGCGACGAGCAATCGTCGTCTGTCTGAAGCTCGTGTACATTCAAGCGAATGCACGTGTGCATGTGTGGATCGTCACTTGGAGCGACAGCGAGTGTCGATGAGCGCCATCAACGAGGAATACCGTATGGCGGCGACACGCAGAAGCAACTCCTTCAGGAACAAGCACATGGAGCAAACGAACAAGTGTCCACTCGGAATGGACATGCAGCTCGCGTGAGACAGCGCGAGTGTCCACCAAGGACGCTGCTACTGCGAGTTGGTCTTGCTCAGCCTACTATCGTTCAGTGATAGTAGGCAGTATATTTTATTCAAGACAACGGGTCAGTTGTCTTGATCAAAGTATCCCAGCAGGTAAACGAAATCTACGATAGTGACAAAATGAGGTTGAAACTGTACGTTACATGTAACGCAATAGATACCCCTCGGGTGTAATACGTACCCTAGGTTACGCCGCTTTTCTCACAGTCTGCAGCAAACAGCAGCAACGAAGAACCTGAACGAGCAGGTCGGCGCGAGTACGACGAGAAAGCGTGAGCGAGTAGCGCGATGCGCTGGCACTGTCTGCACCCAGAGCTGCCGGACAAGGCCGTGCTGCGCATCCGCACAGCGCCAAACAGCAGCGCAGACGTATGTGGCCGCGTCGCAAAAGGCAAAGCGATCGCGGCAGTCGCTCCCGAGTTTGAAATCGCCGACGACGACGCGCTCTCGGTCGCTGCAGATGACACAGCGCCGCAGTGGCTCCACGTCGCGTTCCTAGACGAACAGACCAGCGAGCCGACAGAAGGATATGTCATGGCGAGCATGCCGAACGGGCTGCGGCTGCTCGTGCCTTGGGAAGACGCAGGTGCGTAGTAGCGAGGAGCGCTTTCCCACCATCTTGTACTGGCGCAGCAGCACATGTGAGCATGCGTAGACACGGCATAGACTAATACGCGAGATATGTGCGCCTTTGCTCGCTCGCGCAGAATGCATCAACTGCTGTCGTGTCGCGAACGCACACGCACAGCTCTTTGCGGATCCGTCGTCTGCTGCGCCAGTCGTTGGGCTCGTGGGCGACGGCGAAGGCATTCGGTACCCGTACGCAGTCTTTGGCGTCGAGAACGGCCGTGCGCGCATCCTCCACGATGTGCACGACGACGTGTGGATGGAGATTGCAGAGCTCGAGCCCATGTGCGTGCGGCTGCGCCATCGCGACTGCTTCAGTACGTCGTCCATCGCTGTCCTACTTGCATATGATACTACATAGGCAGCCACTCTTACACTTGCGTGCTGTGCTCTTGCGTGTTGTAGAGACGCATGCGTTCTACATGCTGAACGACGAGCTGCCACCAGAGGCGCAGATCGCGATCCGCGCGTTCCCGTCGAAAGACGCCGACGCCGTGGCGCTGCTGAGTCGAGGCGAAGCGATCGAAGTCGTTGCGCGCAGCGGGAGCTGGCTCCAGATCGCACCGACGCGATACGAGAACAGCAATAGCGACGAGTCGTGGATCATGTGGGAGACCGACGCGTGGACGCTGCTCGTTGAAGCGCTCGACCACCGATCGGACGCGTGCGGCGCGTCGCTCAGCCACTCGCAGGACGCAGACAGCGCCGATGCGCCAGAACACAACGAAGAGGCTACGTCTGCAGAAGAGGCGCACAGTGACGACACCATCGCGATCGTAGCAGTCGAGTCGGAAGCTGTTGCGGACATAGTCGACTCGACGGACGTGTTGCAGTGCCTCGAGCAGAGCGACGTCGACGAAGACGCACACAAGCTGCATGGCGACACTGAGACGTCGCAACAGGAGCAGAGTGACGATAGCTCAGAGTCTGTGCCTGCACCGACGAGCAGTTCGTGGGACGACCGTCCGCTGAATCTGCGACGCAACCGAGTGAAGAGCGACACGAGCACTGCAGCAGACGCACTTGATCCGATGAAGGGCGTTGAGAGTGTGCATGACGAGCAGTCAAGTGCTGCTTCGTCATGGGACGACCGTCCGATCCACACGTCTCAGCAGCAACAGGAGGACGCCCACTTTCCAGCCGATGAGGCGTCGACGCATGAGCAAAGCAGCGACGACCCGATGTCTTTAGCCACGACGAGTGCAGACGCAGCAATGACCGACGTCTTAGTCGTTGACGAGGCTGTCAGCGATGCCTGTGAGACCGACGAGGACATACCGATGCTCGCGAGCCAGAGCGACGATGGCAGCAGCAACGAGTCAGCGCTTCCATCTTGGGACTACACTCCAGTTGGCGGCGGTCGCGGTCCAAGCGCGTGGGATGAGATTCCTGTCGGCGGTGGCAGTCGTGCACCTAGTACATGGGACGAGATGCCAGTCGGCGGCGGCAACAAACAGGTCTGGGACGAGTACCCGCCCGGCTACGAGCCAGAGATCGACAACGACAAGGGCGAGGAGATCGACGACGCGACCTGCGAGCCCAGCACTGCAGTGGCTGATGGCGACACCAAGGACGCCGAGAGCGATGACGAAACGTACGCAGAGGCGGTGGGTGACGACAGTGTTGACGCGACTGCCGATGTGCAAGTCGATGCCGAGGATGACACTGAGCCGCTGGCTGCAACGACAACAACGTCCGCAGCCTCCTGGGACGATGTTCCTGTTGGTGGCGCCAGTCATGCTCCAAGCGCGTGGGACGAGTTGCCAGTTGGCGGTGGTAACAAGCGAGTGTGGGACGAGTACCCGCTTGACGCAGTACCAATCGAGAGTGCAACGGAAGTCAATGGCGATGACGAGCGTGAGAGCAGCCACGACAGTCCTGAGGAGCCCAGCAGCCCTGATGCCGATGGCGACGACGACGAAGAGATGTTTGAAGAAGCCGTGGCGGAAGACGTCGCTGAGATCGATGAACGCGCGAGCGAGGATGCGCAAGTCGAAGCGGAAGCAGATGACGAGCTATCGTCCGCCGCAGTGACGACAACCTCGTCGGCTGCTTGGGACGACGTTCCTGTCGGCGACGCGAATCGTGCTCCAAGCGCGTGGGATGAGCGACCAGTCGGCGGTGACAGCAAGCAAGTGTGGGACGAGTACCCACCAGCCGGAGACACTCCATCAGCTGATGACGACGAGAGTAAGCAGGAGCCAGCGAGCGCATCGGCACCAGTTGTCGAGATGAGCGACGAGAGCGATGCAGTCGCGAGTGCGTTTGTGAGCCACAGCACGGACCTCACCGTTGATGATCGCGACTCGAAAGGGAAGGTGACGCTCTCGGATCTCGAAGACGACGAGCCAGCGGTGGTTGAAGCCGAGAGTCCAGTGGATACAGCCGCCATCGAGCCGTCAGTGGTCGAGATCGAAGACGATCAACTCTGTGACGATCGCGACGATGTGCTTGTACGCGAGGACAGCGAGCACGACGCAGCGTCGGATCTCCCAGACGACGAAGATCGCACGCAGCGTCCGCTTGAACCGAGTGTGATCGTCAGCGCAGTCGCATCTGACAACGTCGAAGATGACGACGACATGGCCATGGACTCGAGCGACGACGTCGCGCACTCGCACCGCGCTGCGCCAGTCTGGAACGAGTCGCCAATCAAACAAACCGCGCGGTTCTTCCAAGACACGACTGTCGGTGCGAGCAGCGACCACAGCGAAGGAGACGACGACGCGGATGATGACAGCGATGACGTGCGCGCGTTCCAAGACGCGGACGTCCCGATGAACGACCACATGCAGAACACCTCAGGCGTGAGCCAGCGCTTTAGCGGCAAGACGAGCGACTCGGGCCTTAGCACGCCGCGCTCGAGCGCTGCATCGATTGCAACGAAGCGCTCGTCAGCGCTCCGCGACGTCCGCAGCCGCAAAGCGAGTCGCGTCGCGGCGAACGGATCAGCAGCGCGACGACCGCGAAAGCCCGAGTTTGCGCTCACGGACGCCGACCATGGCGGGCTGTCGTTCCTCATGGAGTTCGGCATCCGCGCGTACTGCCGCCACAAGGAGATCCTCATCACGTCGACCGACGACGCATCGCAGTCGCTCTTCCAAGCCGTCGTGTACAGCGACGACCCCGAGTGCATCCTCGAGACGCTCACAGCCACAGAGCCGCCATGCGAAGACTGGATGCTGTACAGTCCGTCGAAAGGCCTCACTGCAGCGCCAAACCCCGCGCACGCGTTCCTCGACGTGCTGTACGCGCGCGAAGGTCCGTCGACGCCAAAGCCAGCGAAGCCTGTCGAGAGCCTCGGACTGCGCACGCCGCCGCACTCGAGCGGCGCGCGCAAGGAGAAGATTGACCGCATGTTCAACCGCACGCCCGTGAAGCCGCGCTCGACACCGACGTACGACCTCATCATGAGCAACGCAGACGTCGACAAGATCCTCGAAGCCGAGTTTGGGAGCGAAGCCTGCGAGATGACGATCCTCGGACCGTACAAGTACCCGACGCTGTCGGCGAACCGCCTCGTGCTGCCAGCGCCCGCGCGTTCGCCAGTCGCCACGGGCGACTTTGGCGCTGCGAGCTCCAACTTGATGCGCTACTCGAGCGCGTTCCAGTCGTCGTCGTCGTCGCTCGCGAGTGAGGGCGAGTCGAAGACGAGCAGTTCGCACCCGCTGCTCCATGATGACAGCGCTGCGCCACCACGCGCGTTGACGCCGCCGCTCGCTGTGAGCGTCGCGAATCCGCTCAAGCGATCGGCGTCTGCGATCACAAAGACGCCGCCTGTGCCAGTGGCAAAGGCCGCGTCCTCGCCGTCGCTGCCGTCTGCTGCAGCTGTGGACGCAAAGCCAGCGGCGTCTGGACTACCGCCGGCGTCTCGCTTTGGCGCGCGACCATCGTCTGCGTCCTCGATCCGCACGACGTCGTCGTCGCTGCGTCGACCGTCTCCGCCGCCGCTTGCGAGTCCTGCGAATCGCACGAGCGCATCGACGTCGACAGTCGCTCGCTCGCGGTCGTCGCTCACGTCCGAGCCGAGCAGCGCGAGTCCCCGAACGTCACTGACTGGATCGCTATCTAAGCCTGCGACGCCAACAGCATCAACAGCATCGTCGTCGTTACTCCAGCGCAAGAGCTTCCTCCCGAGCGCGCGTCCTGGGTCCTCGATCCCCATCGGCACGCGTCGCGAGACACTCGCTGGACCGAGTGCGCTCACGAGCAGCAGCAGCAGCAGTCTCCTCACGCGCCGCACGTCGTTTGGCTTTGCGCGTCCCAAGTCGGCGATCCCAAAGAAGTCGTAGAGTGAGTGAGTGCGACACACGATATCCCGTGCATGAACATGACAAGAGAGAGAGCGTGGCCAGTGGCGATGGTTCGTGTGTATTGGTGGAGTGGGGTGGGTGGAGTTCGAGGCGCCCGTAGGCGCCACCCGTGCGCAGCGCCGACAG
Source organism: Pythium guiyangense (assembly GCA_003730235.1). Classification (NCBI taxonomy): domain Eukaryota; phylum Oomycota; class Peronosporomycetes; order Pythiales; family Pythiaceae; genus Pythium; species Pythium guiyangense. The sequence goes on from QXDM01000001.1 coordinate 275,555, forward strand.
ATCAAAGCCGTCGCCTTCCGCTTGCTGCCATTCCGGTCGCGTGAGACGAGCTGACGCCCGTCTACTTACTGGAGCTTGGCCGCGAGCGCCTCGACGCGCGGCACGGCCGAGACCTTTCCGATCGAGGCCACAGACGGTCGCGACGCAAGCGCCTTCTTCGCGAGCGCCTGGATCGACGCCGGCGTGGCCGACTCTGCGACGCTGAGCGGCGATGGCGACGCCACCTGCGCAACACCAAGAAGACCGACGCGCGCGATCAGACCTTGTCGCGACGCGAGCGTGTTGTACGCGTCGAGCGCCGCGACCGTCTTGGCGACCGCAAGCTCGTCCGCCGACACTGGCGTCGACGCGAGGCTCTTGAGCTCCGCGACGAATGAGTCCACGAGCGCACCGACGTCCGCGTTCGAGGCGTGGCCCGAGAGACCCACGACGCCCGCGTCGCCGTAGCTCGCGTAGAACGCCGACGCCTGCTTCGGGTTCACGCGACCCGCGAGGAGCGCACGGAGCACGTGCGCCGAGCCGTGGTGCGCGTCGCTCTTGCCGACCGTCTCGAAGCCGAGCGCAACGTGCGTCACTGGCGACGCCGTCTTGACGCGCGACTCACCGCCAACGTACTTGGCAGCCGTGCGCTGGACCGGCGAGCCCGCAGCGAGGCCGCTGAAGTACTCGTTCGCGAGGTTCGTGAGGTCGCTGTGCTCAATGCCCGTGCCGATCACGGCCGCGCTCGTCGTGTTCACGTACTGCTCGTAGAACGCCCAGAGGTCCTCCGCGCCAAACTTCGCGAGGTTCTCCGTCGAGACGATCGGGCGGCCGAGCGTCGCGTCGTCGTAGAACGCCGCCGCGTGCACGCCCTCGAGCACGAGGTCCGCAGGGCTCGCCGCGAGCTTCTCGAGCTCGGCCTCGACTTGCTTCTTCTGCGTGTCAATGTCCCAGTGCGCAAAGCGCGGCGCGAGCGTCGTCTCCGCAAGGATCTGCGCCGCGGCGTCCGCGTGGTCCGGCAGCACGCTGATCGAGTAGCGCACAAAGTCGCGGCCCGCGTCCTTGTGCACGACGCCACCAATCGCCTCAATGTCGCGGAACAGACGCAGGTCCGAGCGCGCCTCGGTCGCGCGGAACGCGAGCTTGGCAAAGAGCTGCGAGATGCCGGCCGTCTCGTCCGACTCGACGCGCGAGCCCGCGGCGATGTGGACACCGAGCGTCGTCACGAGCGGCTCCGAGTTGTCGGACGCGATCTTGATGCCCGAGGCCGTGACCGAGACGTCAGTCTTGCCGTGCTTGGGCGCCGACGGGTGGAGCGCCGGGACGCCCGGGAACTCCTCGTCGACCGCGACCTGGCCGGCGACGTTGGCCGAGTTGAAGAACGAGCGCACGGCGCTCTTGCGCGCGAGCGCGGAGGCAGTCGAGGTGCGCGCGAGCATGATGATCGATCGGATCGGCGGCGGCGACGTGTGGAGCAGCTTGGGCGAGTTCTTTTCTCCTCACCACCAAAACATGCCGCAGCGCGCGGGCCACGGGCCAAGGGGAGTGCGTTTCCACCTCACATCTCTAACACTCTCGAAAGCGATGCGATCGACTGTGACGGGTGTGGTGTGTACCACGTACTTTGTACATGATGTATGCCACATCACGCAATCTGCTCGACTTGACTCGACGCGCCTCGACCAGCACGATTCCAAGCGCAGCAGGATGAGCCGCCGGAACCTGCGCGACGACGACGACGACGAACTCGACGATGCGGTCGTGCACGCTGACATCCCCAACACGTTCCGCGAGCTCCGCGCCTGCATGACGTGCTCGCTCATCAAGACCTTCACGCAGTTCTACGACACGGGCTGCGAAAACTGCGCGTTCCTCCAAATGGCCGACAACCGCACGCGCGTCGCCGAGTGCACGTCCGCGTACTTCGAAGGGTGCGTCCTCGCGCTTGTGCGTGTGTGTTTTTGGGCTACTGATCTCCGCTGCAGCACTAACGCCTCGTGCGTGCTTCGCGACAGGATGATCGCTATGATGCAGCCAAAAGAGAGCTGGGTCGCCAAGTGGCAGCGCATTGGTGCGTCTCGCTAGCAATGTGCGTCGTGTGTGATCAACTGGCGTCTGACGCATGCGCTTGTGTATATGCAGTGCGACTGATTCCAGGCATCTACGCCGTGTCGGTCTCGGGCGAGCTCCCTGAGTCGATCAAGCGCTTCCTCGAAGACCGCAACATCCCGTACCGTGTCCAGAGCTAGGCGAGGCCGCTCGACAGTTGATCCAGCGCGAGTGTAGCGAGCGACAAGCGATGAGATGAAGCCGCAACCTGCAACACTATCAACGATGGTAGAGAGCAACAAGAGGAAGGAGCAGATGAACAAGCATGTCCTTGCTGTGCCAATCTGCTCGTTTGCACACACTATCACGCTACTCACTGCCCTACACAACGAGACTGACGATCACTTCTGTGCGCGTGCTCGAGACAGAGTCCTCGCCACTAATCACACTCACCACCGCGCTGCTGCCACACTGCTGCAAACGCTGCCGATCGTCATGGTGCTGCCCGTCGCGCCTTCGCCGTACACGTTGATGCTGCCGCCCAAGCCAGACAAGCACGCGCCGCCAGACACAGACACCTCACGGCTCGCGACGCATTCACCGCCGCACACGCGCGCCATGCCGCTCGCCGCCTACGCAGACACGCACGTAGATCCCGGTGCTGAAACCAAGTCAGATGAATTGCTCACCTTCGAGCTACCCACCGTCGACATGCTCGCCCCAACGCGAAACATCAACCTGTCACCAGCACTCGAGTTCGCTCTGTAGCGAAATGCTCGACAGACACGTCCTCGTGATGCCGAATTGATCGCTCGTGGTCGGGACTTGCACTGTGCCTGCAGTGTTGACGGCGTACCAAGTAGCACGCTTGAGCACACCGAGCGACTCCGGTTCTGCTACAAGACGCACGCACATCAACGATGCCACTGACTGTGAACTCGATCATGATCGTTGCCACTGAGCGCTGCCACGAACAATACGACGAGCGCGACAACACTGGCTACTCGGACCAGAGTTATTGTGTGCGAGCACTCGGTCAGTCGATCTTTCGACACATGGCGCCGCCGCCTTCGAGCAACACCACTGATGCGCGAGGTCGATTGGGATGTGTGCGTTCAAGAATCTCACTGAGGTGCTGGTACTTATTTCCTAGTGCCGGCGCAAGTCTTGCCCAATGAGTCGGTACACGTCAGCACTCTGTGTCGAGGCGTGTAGGCTTTGGTCGTGTTGGTGCAGATCTGAGTGAGTATGTGTTCTTGTAGCGCCGGGCACACGCGATGTTTCGTTGTGATGGAGCGCGTCAGCAGTCGGTGGTGACTCGGCAACGCTACAGCAATGCCATCACATGCGCGAGTCACAGCCGTCGCACCTGTAGGCGCCATCGCCACATGCGCCAAAGCGTCGTTAAGCATGAAGTGGTCGATGCATTGCGCGAACTAACAAGAGTCACACAGCGGAGCGCGATAGATCAGCTAAGTGCTGGTGCTTGACGCAACGCGACGGATGCAGTGCGTTTGACGATGTCCATCGCTGGGACTGCCATTCGTAATGCCATTGACTCTGACGTTACTGCTGCGATCGAAGCTTGAGTTTGACTGTGTCCTACTGAAAGCGTCGTTGTCGATCAAAGCGGCAACCGAACAGGTTGAGTGCTTGCACTACAAAATGCTGGCAACGAGCGAGAGGCGACAAGAGACACTGGTAGCGCACTTGACATCGACGTCCGCTCGCAACGCATCCACGTACTCACGACGCGTGCTCGACTGCAACAGCGATGTTCGCTGCGCTGCGCTTGGGCTCGTGTCATGCGAGAGCTGGAGCTTGGACGACAACGTGTTTGTGCACACCGAGCTCGTCTTACGACCTGCACAATGTTCTGTGCTTGTGGCGTACCGTGCCTCACGTCATTCTCCAGTACTCGCACGTGCAAAAGTGCGCGCAGAACGGAGTCTTGCCTTGCTAAGTACTAGTGCCTGCGAGCGACGGTGGGCGTAGAGCTGAAACCCGACCTCATGCAAGTGGCTTGTGTGTGTCGTGAAACTCGGCATGCCGTTCCAGACGACACTCATACTCGTACCTTCAGTAAGTCCACGTCTCTGGTGCTCAGATCACACAGCAAAGAGAGCGTTCACAGTGCGCGGATAAGGTCTGCACTCGTGGCTGCGCATGAGCGAGAGCCTCTATCATTGCTCTGAGCTGGTTCGCCTCTCGGAGAAGCGCGATGCCTTCAGTGCTTCGACGCATGACATCAAGTGCTTCGATAGCCCTTGCTCTATGTGCGTTTGCATTGCGCGCGTCTGCGGTGCCTATGCGATGCAAGATTGTCTTTGTGTGTCTGACACCACAGCCGAACTCTGTCTTGGAGCCGTCGGCGAGCACCGGAGACTCTCGTTTCGGCGTCTCGAGGATCGGTCGACCTGGCCTGACCTCGAGAGCTGTTCAAAGTGGCTGGTCTCTCCACCGGCGTTCCTTACGCACACGCACATCTGCGTTCTGTCCACAAGTGTCTGCGGCGCTTGAGGCTCCACACGACCAAGTGCAAGTGTGTGTGCGAATTAGCTACGCTCGTGGTAGTGTCTCGACACTCCTGTGAAGCTCGTATTCGCAAGTCGGATCATAGACTGCGACGGTCTCTTTGCAATGTGCAGTGCGGACGAGCGCCTCGGCGGGCAAGCGAGCAGGAGACCGTGCGTGCAAGTGCACGGACGCGTCGCCAGAAACAGGAGCGTCCACATTCGCGACGACAACGCTTCATGGTACGTAGAATCGAAGCGTCAAACGAGCGCGCGCATAGGAGGTGGCGACGCCAAAGTCGTCGATGCACTTGCTGCGAGATGGCTACAGCACCGACACTCGTATGTGCGCGTGGACTAGCGTGTCAAGGGTCAAGCGTCGCGACGCAAAAGTGAGTGGAGCGTCTTTGTTTGTGTCTTTGAGGGATGCTATGTGCCGCTTGAAGATCCTCCGGTCTATGTGAAGCCTCGGCGTCGCCGCATGCTGTCTGTCACCGCCACCCCGCATCATGCCCCACCGAGGTCACTGCACAGCAGCAGCAGAAGCAGCATACGGCGGTCATGGTGATGGCAGCAATCGCGCAAGAGACTTGGGACGCGTGCACAGCAGAGCACCACGCATGGACGTTGCCTCGCGCACCGAGACAACCGAGACGACCAAGACGCGAGGACATGGCAGCAAGTCGATGACAATCCCAGCAGCACCCAACCATACAGCTCCAGCCGATCAAGACATGTTTGCATGCATGCATGCACTATCCGCAGCCCGAGTCTCAGCGCCGCGCCATGCTCCCTCGCGATCCACCCGCTCGCTCGCTCGAGCGCGCACGAAGCCCAAGCCTCTCAAGGCAAGAGCGCTCCGCCAGCCAATGCCTGGAGCCCTGAGCGCGGCTACTGCTCCATGACGTAAGACGAGCGCGAGGTGGCCGCGACACGCGCCCGTTTGTGTGCGCAATCACGCTCCGTACCTACAATGGCCGGCTTCTAGCAGCGAGCAAGCGATACCTATCAAGTGTCTAGATTTGTGAAAGTACAAATATTTACAGGCTCTTCAACCAGTCACTGTATTGATTCGGTCCCGCGAATCGTCTAGAACATCGAAAGCTGCAGGCTGCGGCAGATGCGCCGCGGTTTCTTTTCAAGCGTGAGTGCTAAGCTCCGGCTTTATCACGAACCACTGGATTGACAGCGCGCACGCGCTCTGCAACTCGGCGCCGCGCGGCTGTCTGTGTGAGCGCTGTGGACACCTCGCCCGCTCGAAGGCTCAAACCCAAGAGCAAAGCCTCAAACGAGCGGCGCACGACGTCGTTGTCCAAGTCGTGACCGCGCGGCTCGGTTGTCGCCCGAGTCAGTCGTTGCACACTCTCCGCATGTCGGTCTGATCCTCCTTGTACGTCGCGTCGCGCCGAGCTGTCTCGGCAAGCAATGCCGAGAGTATTTGCTTCGAGCCAGCGTGCATGCGCTGCGTCACGCTGCGAACTCAGACGTTGAGTCTAAGCGTGAACGTCCAACAGCAGCAATAGCAGTCTGTAAGCGATCGGCTCACAAGGACTACCAGGCATTGTCTTGAAAGTCCCAAGTGTCTTGTCAAGATCCGATCAAAGGTGTTCGTCGTCGTCCTGGATTCGGAGTACATGTGTGCCTGTCTTGCACGGATGCTGACGCACTCGACTCGTGCACTAGGAAATTGAATGATCGATTCGAATGTGCTGGAGCTTTTCCAGTCGACACAAGGTGACGCCTTCGAATAAGAACAAGCATGTACTGTATCGCCAACGCTGCGTCATTCAAATGCGGGCACATTTTGGCAGGATCCATTCAAACCAAACCAACCACACTTGTGCACATGTGCTGCGCTGCACAAGCTCGACTGCATTGAGAGCACCAAACGTGCCTGCAGGCATGAGCACAACAGCAGCACCAAACACTCCAACAACAACAACACCTTGGCACTCTCAACACAACACTCAAGTCAAATCAATTGCCTCGATTTGAGACACGCGTTTGAAAAGCCTCGTTTCTGGTCCGGGCTAGGGCGCTGAAGTGGCCAACTTTTTCGCGCAGATGTGCTTGCTGGTCAATTGCCATAGCAAGTGGCTCGCAAAAGTGTGCACCGTTGTCGCGGTCTTGGCGCGTCGCTCCCTTTCTCTCTCGGCCATACAAACGCCAAGTGTGTGCGAGAGATGAGCACTCGATCGGCAAGAGACCGGCCGCCGCACACAGTCGCTGCGCGCCATTCACGCATTCGACGCCAAGACGACGAACCGCGAGCGATCAACGCTTTCACCCTCGGTTAAAGACAGTTCGGACCGCGCTAGCGAGCCAACGAGCACACGCGCTGCGCCAACGAGCACACTCGCTGCCACACACACACACACACTATTTTCCTCCGACCAACTCGTTGGTACTCCGTTTGAATCGCAGCGACGCCCAAGCAAGCGCGCGAAATCGACACCACAGACACACACAGACTCGCTCGACAACTACATGGCCTCGGCGCTCTCGTACTCGTCGTCCTCGTCCGTGTCTCTCCCTGCGTCGCTCTACCATCCGCATCACAGCCAGCACCACCAACACTCGTCCACAGCCGCAGCAGCAGCAGCGATGGACCACCACCACCACGGCGGCGCCAGTCACCCGCACCATGCGCACGTTGACCCTGCTGCAGCGTTCCACTACGAGCAGTACCAACAGCAGCAGCACTACAGCATGCAGCCGACAATGAGTGTGAGCCACCAGCCACAGCAGCAGCAGCCTACGAGCCAGCAACAGCAGCAGAACCTCCCGCCGACGCAGCCAGCTGCAGCAACGACTGCAAAGAAAGCCACAGGTGCGAAAGCAACAGGAGCGCGCGCGCCAGCAAAGAACGCAGCGAAGCCGCCAGCAGGTCGCACGACGCTCACGATCAGCACGAGCGCGGCGCAAGTGCAGCAGCAGCCACAAGTGCACGGACTGTACAAGGCAGGTCCGCAGTCGTCGATTGCATCGACGCCGTCCGGCTCGCCGCGCAGCGACGATGGCTCGGAGGCAGGTCGCAACGACGCGCTCAAGTCGAACCGCCTGTGCACGATGCCGGGCTGCAAGAAGCGCGTGCGCTCGAAAGGTCTGTGCAAAGCGCACGGCGGTGGTCGGCGCTGCATGGTCGACGGCTGCGAGCGCAGTAGCCAGGGCCAAGGACTGTGCATTCGCCACGGCGGCGGCAAGCGTTGCACGCAAGCAGGGTGCACGAAGGCGTCGCAGTCGAACGGGCTCTGCAAAGCCCACGGCGGCGGCTTGCGCTGCCAGACGAACGGCTGCACGAAGAGCAGCCAGGGCGGCGGGTTCTGCCGCGCGCACGGCGGTGGCCAGCGCTGCGAGAAGGAGGGATGCAACAAAGGCGCACAGCGCGGTGGCTTCTGCGCCGGTCACGGCGGCAGCCGCTTTTGCCAGCACCCAGACTGCACGAAGAACGACCGCGGCGGCGGCTACTGCGCGGAGCACGGCGGTGGCAAGCGCTGCGACTCGGCGGGTTGCAACAAGCCTGCGCGGAAGAAGGGCAAGTGCTCGTTCCACGCGAACGCGACTAAGACGAAGGCGCCAAAGGACCCGCTCGCGAGTGCGCCGCAGAACATCATGGACATGCGGCAGATCACGACGCCGGCGTTCGCGACGATGCCACCTACGAACAAGGACGTGCGCGAGCACGCCGCTGTGATGGACCACCCGACGCTGCGCTACCAGCAAGCACCACCGCAGCAGCAGGCACCACCGCCGCAGCAGCAAGCACCACTGCAGCAGCGTCCGGACATGGACATGCGCGGCTACGCCAAGAGCTACGACCAGAGCGTCGCGATGTCGTCGAACGGCGCGCCGAGCCAGTACATACAGCAGATGCACCCGGACCAGCGGTCGTACGACCCCATGAGCATGCAGAGCCACAGCGCATCGCGCCACTTTATGAGCATGGACAGCGCCCACAGTGCGAGCGCGTACGCGCCGCCGCAGTCGTCGCTCAAGCCGCAGCAGCAGCACGTCGGTGGCGCGTACAACCCGCGCGAAGCAGCGATGAAGTCGTCGAGCGGCCACCACAGCAGCAGCAGCAGCAGCATGAACCCGTACTCGCAGGCGCCGCCGCAGTGGTCGACGAAGGAGAACGCAGGTCCGTCGAACGCGATGCCGCCGCACGTTGCGCACGACCGCGCGAGCCTCGACTACTTTGACATGAAGGACCAGCCGACGCAGCACCACCACGCGCACCACCACCAGCAGCAGCAGCCGTACGGAAGCAGCTCGTCGCAGTACCACCACCACCACATGTCGGCTGCCGACTCGGCGGCTGCAGCCGCTGCTGCGTACAGCAGCCAGCGCGGAGGCGGTCCGAGCGCGTACGGGTACCACCACCACCACCACCCGCACGCGCCGCAGGACGCATCGAGCCAGCAGAACATGATGTACTACTCGCCGAACGGCTACCCGCCGCAGCACCAGATGCACAGCATGCAGCAGCACCCGATGCAGCTCTTATAGCTCGCGGCCGTATAGTATTAGCACCCACCAGCAGCAGCAGGAGCCGCCGGCGTCTTGCCGAGAGACGACGGCGGCGCATTAGAGAAAAACCCACAAACCCACACAGTACCACACACATCATAGAGAACGCGCGCGCGTGCGACCGACTCCGAGCGAAGAGCGAGAGCGCGGACCTGTCGACGCGCGTGCACCAGTTTTGCCACCCGAACCAATCGACTGCATGAGAGAGTAAGAGTCTGTTCATTGCTTCTTGCGCTACGCTGCTTGTCGCACAGTGTGTCCTGTTCCCACTGCTGCAGATGATGATGTCGAAGTTGGCAGTGGACGCGGCACGACGCAGTGGAGCAGCGGCAGCGGCCGAACTGCCTGGCAGCTGTGAGTCGTCTGTCGTGACGTCAGTGGCGCGACGGTGCGTCTGTGCGCATCTTGGTCACCTCGGTTTCGGTGGCGCTCGGCAGAAGGCGCGGACGCTCCGGTCGCTGGACGCAGGAGCATCTCGGGACTGCGCATGTCGTCGCCCTTGGTACTCGACGCAATCGACGAACTGCTATTACTGACAATGCTGCTCTGTGTGCGCCGCGCGCGGAGCTTCTCGCGCAAGTACGTTGCGATCGCAGCTTTCGGGAGCGAGAAGACGGTCGCGTGGTGCTGGTTGCGAGACGGTGCGCTCTCCGGGACGCGAAAGCCGCCGGCGCCTGTGTAGTGGTGGCGGTAGCACTGGAGCAGCTCTTGCTCCTGTTACACACACAGTCATGAAAACGATTGTTAGGGACGTGCGCGAACACTCGCATCGAGGTTCAAGCGATAGCGAAGACGCACCATGCCAGCGTAGATGCGGAGCAAGTCGCTCGCTTGGCGCACTTTGTGGGGTTCGTGCTCGCGCAGCAGCGCTTCGAGCTCTGCGAGGTAGTCTGGAGCAGCAGGGTCACTGCGAGTGCTCTGACGAAGCGCATTGGTCTGGTAGTTGTGGCTGTTGTAGAGCCCGCGCGGGTGCACTGCGACCCATGATCGCTCGAGCTGCTTGACGGGCATGGTCTTGCGCGTGCGTGTGCGCGTATGTCGTTTGAAGTGGAGGAGGCGGTGAAGCGTGGCACAGCGCACAATGAGGAATGACTCGAGGTGCACGTCTTGATGCTCGCCGTCGCCACCTCATGAGCGCGCGCCTCCACACCGCAACGGTCGGCGACGACGTTCTCCGCTTTCATAGAGCGAAGCAGCAGCCACCATTTTCTATAGATCTAACGCCCACCAGCTGCTTCTCGATCAGCGCTACCTGCACACAGCACAGCGCAGCATGCCGCGCTGTTGGAGCAGCTCTCGATGCGCTCCATGACACTCGCAGGTTGATGTACAGCCAGTATGACGTCGATTTTGGAAGCCTCGGGTATTTATAGAACGGATCTGCTCACACGTCACAGATTCTCACTCGCGCACACGTCACAGATCTACTGCTGCGACTGGTGCACCTGCGCAAGGAGCACTTGGAAGCACTCGATCGTTGTGCGAATGCCCTTGAGCACGCCCACGTCGAGCTGCAGCGCGTCGCGCGGACGGTGCGTCACGTGCGCAAAGTCAATCAGCCGAATGTCCGGCGCGAGAGCACACACGAGCCCGGTGTCGTCGCCATCCGTCACGACGATGCGCTCGACTTCGCCGTTGTAGAGAAACAGGAGCGAGCTGGCGATGAACTCGAGCTCCTGCTGCTCTGCGAACCAGGCCTCGAGCTGCGCGAGGCGCGCGAGGAACTATATAGTAGCCCAAGTAGAGTTCCAGAGGATACAGCGTGCGTGACAAACAGCAGTCGCGTCAGTGACACCGGAGCTCGAGTCCAGCGATTGTTCGACGTCGAGACAGCAGCAGTCTGTACACGCATTACGCACACTCTGTAGGAGCACAGCGAGCGTCCGAGCATCGCGTTCAAACGCACGAAAGTACTGCTGGAACGCGGGCACGAGCGCTTCGGGCGACTGCACTTGGCGGCCAAAGTGCTTGTCGAACTCGACGTACTGCTGCTGCGTCGGGTCGAGCACTTTGATGCCCTGGATGCGGAAGCCGACGGTCTCTTGGAGTGGGAACTTTTGCTTCTCGTACGCGATCTTCTCAGCACTCGCGTCGTGCTCGTACGACTGCGTCCCGACCTTGACGTCCATAATGCACGGCCAGCGCCGGCCGAACGTCAGGTCGTCCATGACCAAGTGCTCTATCGTGCGTAGCACATGACAGCGTGAGTACGACGCAGTACTCATAGAGACCACCCAAGCGCAGTGAAGGCGACGCACTTCCGTCGCGACTCTCGCTGCCGGCAGCATTGTTCGCGTCAGACGAGTGCTGCTCGCTGTCGGGGACGACGACCATGCCGTGGTAGCCGGGAATGAGCAGCCGGAGACGCTCAAAGACAGGGTTCGTGCGCTCCAAGCGAAAGACTTGCTCGTAGAACGCATGCTCGCGCTCGCCGCGCTGCTTGTTCTGGAACGGCTTGAGGATCTTCCCATTGTGCGCTTTCAGACCTGCCACGTGCACGGTTTGTGTGAGAGAGGCTCACGCAGCATACAACGAGCAATGCTACAAATGGATACGCACTCGTCTTTGCAGTCGCGTGGCCGCCGACTTGGTGCGTCATCTCGACGAAGCGCGCGACGTCGTCGACGCTCGCCGCCGCATCGGCGCCTTGTGCCTGAGTTGCCATGATCGGCTTTGGCTCGAATATGCAACAGCACTCATTGCGTCAAAATACAATACAATATGCACTTGAGTTGTGTATTTCACTATGTACTATTTGTTGCATTCCCAGCTCCAACAAGGTTCAAGGCTCGCACTCGAGTCCTAGGACGCGTCTGGCAAGTTCGTGTGCTTGATGCGGAAGAACGGGATGACTGTGATGCGCTGGGCCGACAGCGTCGAGCAGTCGATATAGTACACCAAGCTGAGCAGGTCGTCACCGCCGGCGTCTCCAGTGTCAGTCGACGACGTCGAGGATCCTGTAAATGCAATGTCGTCGAACATCATGTCCATGTTCTCGCAGATCGGAGACCCGCCAGCGCCAACGAACGCGCCTCTCAAGAAGAACGCGTCGTCAAAGTAGCTCGGAAGCGCCGTGAGCTCCGTGTTGTAGAACTCGCCGATGCGGAACTTGGCTGGGAGCTCAATCGCGCCGTCTGGGAGCACTGCGATCGGGTTTGCGCTCAAGTAGATCCCAAACAGCACCGTGTTCGTAAAGACCTCGAGCGGAACGTCCTCGATCTCGTTGCCCACGAGCGAGAGATCCACGATCGGTAGGCGCGTCAGTGCGGTTGGGAATGCCCGTAGCCGGCTCCTTTCGCAGTAGAAGTACGTCAGTCCGGTCCACTTTGTGTCGACATCGTCCGGGACGCTCTCCAAGTTGGAGTACACGATCGTGACCTGTGTGACTTGCTTTGGAAACGTCGTTGAGAGCACGCCGGGCGGAAGCGCGCCGTCCGAGAAGTTCGTGCCGTAGAAGTTCAGGTTCCGCAGCTTCGTGTGGTGCGCGTTGACGAGTGCTGCCGCTGCGTCCCACGTCGCGACGCTCGAGAAGCTGAGCGTGAGCACGATCAAATTGGGAAAGTCTCGAATACGAGGGCTCACTTCGAGCGCTGGGCAGTGAACAATGTCGAGCGACGCGAGTGCCGACGTGTCGACGCCACGCAGCAGCGCCTCAAACTCGTGTGCTGACCCGCTCACGTTCATGCGCGCGCAGTTGAGTTCAAAGTACAGACACGCAGGCTCGCGCGTGAGCCACGGTCGAACGTCGACGACGCAGAGCTCGGAGCCCCACTTTGCCGTAGCGTGCAAGTGCAGCGCGAGTACGACGGCGCCGAAGAGAATGAGCACGGCATGCGCGACTTTGGTGACCCGAATCTCGGCTTGGCTCCGTTGTGAGCCTCGTGAGATGGTCTCGGTCCTGCTCGCAGGCTGCACTGTCGACTCCGGGACAGCGGCATCTGAAGTCGTCGGACCGCTCGCACATGTGTCTGGAGCTGGTGCTGGGTTCACGAGCGGTCGTGCGGTCGAGTTGCTCTGCTCTGTGTGGACGATGTGGCTCCGCGACGACCGCGCAGCGCGTGCGCGCGGTTCATCAAGAAGCCCCTTGACGACCTCCATGCAGCTGAGCAAGTTCGCAGCAAAGCCGAGGCGAAAGAGCATGTCGCCCCAGGACTGCACGAGCAGCATGCGGAACTCAAAGACCATGTTGATGAACCACTTGGGGTCGTACCAGTTCGCCTGCGAGAAGTCGCCGATGAACGGGATGTAGTCGCGGTAGTACGGCACAAAGAGTGCGATCGGGAGCGCGATCGTGGCCATGAGGTCGAGCACCATATCAGCCGTGAGCAGCACGATGCGCTCCATGATCACGTTCTCAGACTTGCGCCAGACAAAGCGCAGGAGTGGCACGGACCAACAGTTGAGCACGATGCACGTGACAAAGAGCTGGTTGAGCCGATGGCGCGTGAGCAGCACGCTCATCCAGTACGCCTGGGACGTCTGCCACACAGCTTGCCCCACTTCGCGCACGAGGTAGAACACATCGTAGTGCGCGTTCTCGACGCCAAAGAGACCGTACCGTCCAAACACGGTGTCTACAGCGCGTCTCGCATGGCCTCGAAACGATGTTGGCGTCGATGTGGTCTTCAAGTCGCCTACTGCTGGACCAACTTGGTTTGCACGAGGCGCGCTCGTGCGTTGCATGCACGCTGGCAGACACGCGCAGACGAATCGCCACACGCGGTTGGGCCTCGTACTGCGATGGCGTCGGATGATCCCAAACGCCAGTTGCCGCGACAGTACCGAGGCAACGAGCATCCAGAGCGCGAGGAGTGCGTGGATGCTCGCGACAGCCAAGTGGACGTACGCGACGGCGGTGTACTCTTCGAGCGGAATCGAGACGGCCAAGCCGCCAGGGAGCCACCAGAGGTTTGACGTGTGCGCGATGTAGTAGATCCACGCCGCGCCGGCGTAGAAGCCTGCGCAGAGCGAGTGGAGGAGCAGGAGCACGAGCCAGCCGCAGCCAAACGACCAGCGCGAGAGCTGCGCGCGAAAGATCTGGCGCACGACGCTTGCATGCGACGCTTGTCGGTGGTGGGTCCTTGAGAGCGGGCGAGGCGAGGCGGCCTTCGCAGCGTGAGCGAGTGAACTGTCTGGCGCGCGCATGTGGTCGATGATGTGGCTTGCGACTTGCGACTTGCGACTTGAGGACTTGAGAGCTCCGGTGGCGTGAGCAGGAGCAAGCGTGAGCAGGAGTTACAACCGAACGAATGGAACGACGTGGTCATTGTTATGAGGTCATAAAGGACGTCGCGCGTCCTGAGAGGAGGGAACCGTGAGCGCGACTAGATGGATGGAGGCGACGAGCGCACACACATGCAAGAAGACATGACGAGGGATGCAGGAGACGCCGACGACAATATCGTCGGTGTCGGAGGTGTGCGCACGCATTTACTCGACTTCCGCGATGTTCCCGATCGGCGCCACCGGCACAAATGCCGCAGGGAGCAGGTAGTCGGCGCGCGTTGCGACTACTGGCTCCGCTGCTGTCGCCCCACCGCAGAGTGCGATCGCGCGGCACGCAGCATTTGGACTCTTGCCGCGCTGCGCCATCTCGACGAGCTCGTCAAACTTGGACGCGATCTCGTCGCAGCGCGCAGTCGGCGGGAGGATCGTGCACATGGTCTCGAGCGCGACCTTTGCGAGGCGGAGCTCGTTCTGGTTCTTCGCCGCATGCTTCACCATTTCGGCCGTGTAATCGCACAGGAGACAGCTCACTGAGAACGACGCAGTCTCGACCAACTGCGCCGGCTCCGTTGCTGCGCCACACTCGCGAATGCGCGTGCAGATCGTTGCGACGTCTTCATTGCGCGCGAGCGCATCGACGATCGTGTCGTGGTGCTTCAGCAAGAGCTCGCACTGTGTATGTGGCAATAGACAGACACGCGTGAGTCTACTGCATGGACCATCTTTCCATCCACGTGTCATGGCAAACGCGCTCGTTCGTACCTCTTTCGTGTCTGGAATGAGGCGGCAGATCGTGTTCATTTCGTCGTGGAACGCTGCGAGACGCGAAGGTTTGCCGACCATCGACGCGAGCAGGAGCGAGTTCTGCTTGCAGATCATGCAGCGCGATGGCGACAGACTCGGGTCGACGACTGCGAGGTCTGCGAGCGTGACTGCAGTCGCCGCGTCCTCGCTGTCGCAGAACTTGAGGCTCGTGCAGATCTCGTGCGGCTGCTTCCCGCTCTTGAGCTGCTTGACTGCTGCGTCAAAGAGCTTCAGGTCGTCGTGGCACTGCGCATGGACGGATCGAGTCATACACAGAGAATGCTGTGAGTCCATAGCGGCAATGCCAACAGCGTCAACCGCATCGCAACGAACCTTGTCGTCTGACGGCAACAGACCACAGACAATGCCCGCGGCTTCACGCGCTTCCTTCACTTCCGCTGGCTTCTGCTGTAGCGCGACTTCCAAGACCGTCACGACGCCGCTGCAGTACGCGCACGACGTGTTGGCTGACTGTGACACTGCAACTGGCGATGCCGTCACAATCGCGTTCGTGCGCGAGGCTTTGCAGAACTTGAGGTCGTGGCAGATCGCCTTTGGCGTCTCGCCCTTCTTCAACGAGTCGATCACAGTGTCGAGCTCGTCCATCACAGGGCGGCACTGCATTCATCATCATCGTCATCGTCACATCGTGTGAGCCACGGCATACTCACGAGAACATCAATAGACACAAATACACACAGCACCACTCGCAACAGTGGCAAAGCACGCAAGACGGACGCACCTTCGACTCGGACGGCAGCATGTGGCAGACCATATCGCCAATCTGGCGAATCTGGTCGATCTGCGACGGATCTTGCTGCAGCGCGACTTCGAGGATGCTCGCGAGCTGCGTGCACATGAAGCAGCTGTCGATCGCCAACTCGATCGAGTTCGTCACGATTTTCACAAGATTCTGGTCAAACGCGCTCACGTCGACGATGTCACGGCTTTGCAGCGCCTTCACCGAGCTCTTCGCGACGCAGTACTTCATCGACGAGCAGATCTCGCGCGGACGCTTGCCCTGCTTCAGCGCGTCGATCACAGCGTCCAACTTGTCGACGTACTGGTGGCACATGTTGTCCGGGCCGAGCAGGTTGCAGATCAAGTCGGCGTACATGCGCACTTCGTCGATCACGTCGCCTTGCTCTTGCATCGCGATCTGGATGAGCGTCGTCGCGTAGTCGCAGTAGAAGCACGTCTTCGTGTCCTGCACCGCGGCGTCCGCAGCGCTGTCCGCGACGTGCACGAGCGGCATGAGCGCCGCGAGCGCGCCGCCGACCGACTGGTCCGGACCGCCAAGCGCAAACACCTGCGCCGTGCTCGCCTTCGTGCACACCTTGAGCGCCTCGCAGATCTCGCGCGGCGACTTGCCCTGCTTCACCCACGCCACGATCTTGTCGTATTTCGACACGAGCACGTCGCACTTGCAGTCCCGCGGCGACAGCTTGCAGCCCCACTCAATGAGCTTGCGCACAAAGTTGAGGTGCTCCGGCGACACGGCGTTCACCTTGATCACCACGTACGTGATGTGCGCGCAGTAGCCGCACGCGTGGCCGTTGTCGCTCGAGGCGGCAAGAGCGCTCGTGCTCGCACCAACACTGGCAACTGTGTGGCTGACGTGCGTGCGCGTGATCGCAGACAAGTCCGACAGCTCCAACATCACCGACTCGGCCTTCGCCGTGCAGTACTTGAGCGACACGCAGATCTGGCGCGGGTGCTGGCCCTTCTTCAGCTGGTCAATCACAATGTCGAGCTTGTCGACGTACTGGTGGCACACGTTGTCCGGACCCAAGATGCCGCAGATCATGTCCGCGTACTCGCGCAGCTCGTCGACCTGCGACGCGTCCTCTTGCATCACGATCTGGAGCAGCGTCGCGACGTAGTCGCAGTAGAAGCACTTCTTGTCGTCGCGCACGTCCACTGCTTGGCTCTGCGCCACGAACGCATCCATCGCGCTCTCCACTGGCGCAGCCAGCGCCTTCGACGTCGCGCTGCAGTACTTGAGCGCGACGCAGATCACGCGCGGGTTCTTGCCTTGCTTCAGCTGGTCGATCATCACGTCCAGCTTGTCCACGTACTGGTGGCACACGTTGTCGGGACCCATAAAGCCGCACACCATGTCAGCAGCTTGGCGGATCTCGTCCACTTGTGCCGCGTCTTGCTGCATGATGATCTTGAGCACGAGCGCGCCGTAGTCGCAGTACATGCACGTCTTGTCGTCGCGTGTCAAAGCGCCCGACGACGCAAACGGCGCCACAGCGTGCGTCTGCGTCGCCGCGTCGACCACGTTCACCGAGCTCTTCGCGACGCAGTACTTCATCGACGAGCAGATCTCGCGCGGACGCTTGCCCTGCTTCAGCGCGTCGATCACAGCGTCCAACTTGTCGACGTACTGGTGGCACATGTTGTCCGGGCCGAGCAGGTTGCAGATCAAGTCGGCGTACATGCGCACTTCGTCGATCACGTCGCCTTGCTCTTGCATCGCGATCTGGATGAGCGTCGTCGCGTAGTCGCAGTAGAAGCACGTCTTCGTGTCCTGCACCGCGGCGTCCGCAGCGCTGTCCGCGACGTGCACGAGCGGCATGAGCGCCGCGAGCGCGCCGCCGACCGACTGGTCCGGACCGCCAAGCGCAAACACCTGCGCCGTGCTCGCCTTCGTGCACACCTTGAGCGCCTCGCAGATCTCGCGCGGCGACTTGCCCTGCTTCACCCACGCCACGATCTTGTCGTATTTCGACACGAGCACGTCGCACTTGCAGTCCCGCGGCGACAGCTTGCAGCCCCACTCAATGAGCTTGCGCACAAAGTTGAGGTGCTCCGGCGACACGGCGTTCACCTTGATCACCACGTACGTGATGTGCGCGCAGTAGCCGCACGCGTGGCCGTTGTCGCTCGAGGCGGCAAGAGCGCTCGTGCTCGCACCAACACTGGCAACTGTGTGGCTGACGTGCGTGCGCGTGATCGCAGACAAGTCCGACAGCTCCAACATCACCGACTCGGCCTTCGCCGTGCAGTACTTGAGCGACACGCAGATCTGGCGCGGGTGCTGGCCCTTCTTCAGCTGGTCAATCACAATGTCGAGCTTGTCGACGTACTGGTGGCACACGTTGTCCGGACCCAAGATGCCGCAGATCATGTCCGCGTACTCGCGCAGCTCGTCGACCTGCGACGCGTCCTCTTGCATCACGATCTGGAGCAGCGTCGCGACGTAGTCGCAGTAGAAGCACTTCTTGTCGTCGCGCACGTCCACTGCTTGGCTCTGCGCCACGAACGCATCCATCGCGCTCTCCACTGGCGCAGCCAGCGCCTTCGACGTCGCGCTGCAGTACTTGAGCGCGACGCAGATCACGCGCGGGTTCTTGCCTTGCTTCAGCTGGTCGATCATCACGTCCAGCTTGTCCACGTACTGGTGGCACACGTTGTCGGGACCCATAAAGCCGCACACCATGTCAGCAGCTTGGCGGATCTCGTCCACTTGTGCCGCGTCTTGCTGCATGATGATCTTGAGCACGAGCGCGCCGTAGTCGCAGTACATGCACGTCTTGTCGTCGCGTGTCAAAGCGCCCGACGACGCAAACGGCGCCACAGCGTGCGTCTGCGTCGCCGCGTCGACCACGTTCACCGAGCTCTTCGCGACGCAGTACTTCATCGACGAGCAGATCTCGCGCGGACGCTTGCCCTGCTTCAGCGCGTCGATCACAGCGTCCAACTTGTCGACGTACTGGTGGCACATGTTGTCCGGGCCGAGCAGGTTGCAGATCAAGTCGGCGTACATGCGCACTTCGTCGATCACGTCGCCTTGCTCTTGCATCGCGATCTGGATGAGCGTCGTCGCGTAGTCGCAGTAGAAGCACGTCTTCGTGTCCTGCACCGCGGCGTCCGCAGCGCTGTCCGCGACGTGCACGAGCGGCATGAGCGCCGCGAGCGCGCCGCCGACCGACTGGTCCGGACCGCCAAGCGCAAACACCTGCGCCGTGCTCGCCTTCGTGCACACCTTGAGCGCCTCGCAGATCTCGCGCGGCGACTTGCCCTGCTTCACCCACGCCACGATCTTGTCGTATTTCGACACGAGCACGTCGCACTTGCAGTCCCGCGGCGACAGCTTGCAGCCCCACTCAATGAGCTTGCGCACAAAGTTGAGGTGCTCCGGCGACACGGCGTTCACCTTGATCACCACGTACGTGATGTGCGCGCAGTAGCCGCACGCGTGGCCGTTGTCGCTCGAGGCGGCAAGAGCGCTCGTGCTCGCACCAACACTGGCAACTGTGTGGCTGACGTGCGTGCGCGTGATCGCAGACAAGTCCGACAGCTCCAACATCACCGACTCGGCCTTCGCCGTGCAGTACTTGAGCGACACGCAGATCTGGCGCGGGTGCTGGCCCTTCTTCAGCTGGTCAATCACAATGTCGAGCTTGTCGACGTACTGGTGGCACACGTTGTCCGGACCCAAGATGCCGCAGATCATGTCCGCGTACTCGCGCAGCTCGTCGACCTGCGACGCGTCCTCTTGCATCACGATCTGGAGCAGCGTCGCGACGTAGTCGCAGTAGAAGCACTTCTTGTCGTCGCGCACGTCCACTGCTTGGCTCTGCGCCACGAACGCATCCATCGCGCTCTCCACTGGCGCAGCCAGCGCCTTCGACGTCGCGCTGCAGTACTTGAGCGCGACGCAGATCACGCGCGGGTTCTTGCCTTGCTTCAGCTGGTCGATCATCACGTCCAGCTTGTCCACGTACTGGTGGCACACGTTGTCGGGACCCATAAAGCCGCACACCATGTCAGCAGCTTGGCGGATCTCGTCCACTTGTGCCGCGTCTTGCTGCATGATGATCTTGAGCACGAGCGCGCCGTAGTCGCAGTACATGCACGTCTTGTCGTCGCGTGTCAAAGCGCCCGACGACGCAAACGGCGCCACAGCGTGCGTCTGCGTCGCCGCGTCGACCACGTTCACCGAGCTCTTCGCGACGCAGTACTTCATCGACGAGCAGATCTCGCGCGGACGCTTGCCCTGCTTCAGCGCGTCGATCACAGCGTCCAACTTGTCGACGTACTGGTGGCACATGTTGTCCGGGCCGAGCAGGTTGCAGATCAAGTCGGCGTACATGCGCACTTCGTCGATCACGTCGCCTTGCTCTTGCATCGCGATCTGGATGAGCGTCGTCGCGTAGTCGCAGTAGAAGCACGTCTTCGTGTCCTGCACCGCGGCGTCCGCAGCGCTGTCCGCGACGTGCACGAGCGGCATGAGCGCCGCGAGCGCGCCGCCGACCGACTGGTCCGGACCGCCAAGCGCAAACACCTGCGCCGTGCTCGCCTTCGTGCACACCTTGAGCGCCTCGCAGATCTCGCGCGGCGACTTGCCCTGCTTCACCCACGCCACGATCTTGTCGTATTTCGACACGAGCACGTCGCACTTGCAGTCCCGCGGCGACAGCTTGCAGCCCCACTCAATGAGCTTGCGCACAAAGTTGAGGTGCTCCGGCGACACGGCGTTCACCTTGATCACCACGTACGTGATGTGCGCGCAGTAGCCGCACGCGTGGCCGTTGTCGCTCGAGGCGGCAAGAGCGCTCGTGCTCGCACCAACACTGGCAACTGTGTGGCTGACGTGCGTGCGCGTGATCGCAGACAAGTCCGACAGCTCCAACATCACCGACTCGGCCTTCGCCGTGCAGTACTTGAGCGACACGCAGATCTGGCGCGGGTGCTGGCCCTTCTTCAGCTGGTCAATCACAATGTCGAGCTTGTCGACGTACTGGTGGCACACGTTGTCCGGACCCAAGATGCCGCAGATCATGTCCGCGTACTCGCGCAGCTCGTCGACCTGCGACGCGTCCTCTTGCATCACGATCTGGAGCAGCGTCGCGACGTAGTCGCAGTAGAAGCACTTCTTGTCGTCGCGCACGTCCACTGCTTGGCTCTGCGCCACGAACGCATCCATCGCGCTCTCCACTGGCGCAGCCAGCGCCTTCGACGTCGCGCTGCAGTACTTGAGCGCGACGCAGATCACGCGCGGGTTCTTGCCTTGCTTCAGCTGGTCGATCATCACGTCCAGCTTGTCCACGTACTGGTGGCACACGTTGTCGGGACCCATAAAGCCGCACACCATGTCAGCAGCTTGGCGGATCTCGTCCACTTGTGCCGCGTCTTGCTGCATGATGATCTTGAGCACGAGCGCGCCGTAGTCGCAGTACATGCACGTCTTGTCGTCGCGTGTCAAAGCGCCCGACGACGCAAACGGCGCCACAGCGTGCGTCTGCGTCGCCGCGTCGACCACGTTCACCGAGCTCTTCGCGACGCAGTACTTCATCGACGAGCAGATCTCGCGCGGACGCTTGCCCTGCTTCAGCGCGTCGATCACAGCGTCCAACTTGTCGACGTACTGGTGGCACATGTTGTCCGGGCCGAGCAGGTTGCAGATCAAGTCGGCGTACATGCGCACTTCGTCGATCACGTCGCCTTGCTCTTGCATCGCGATCTGGATGAGCGTCGTCGCGTAGTCGCAGTAGAAGCACGTCTTCGTGTCCTGCACCGCGGCGTCCGCAGCGCTGTCCGCGACGTGCACGAGCGGCATGAGCGCCGCGAGCGCGCCGCCGACCGACTGGTCCGGACCGCCAAGCGCAAACACCTGCGCCGTGCTCGCCTTCGTGCACACCTTGAGCGCCTCGCAGATCTCGCGCGGCGACTTGCCCTGCTTCACCCACGCCACGATCTTGTCGTATTTCGACACGAGCACGTCGCACTTGCAGTCCCGCGGCGACAGCTTGCAGCCCCACTCAATGAGCTTGCGCACAAAGTTGAGGTGCTCCGGCGACACGGCGTTCACCTTGATCACCACGTACGTGATGTGCGCGCAGTAGCCGCACGCGTGGCCGTTGTCGCTCGAGGCGGCAAGAGCGCTCGTGCTCGCACCAACACTGGCAACTGTGTGGCTGACGTGCGTGTCTAAGATGGCCTTGGGCACAGTGCACATTGTCGTACGCGTGCACACGACGTCCGGGCTCATGCCTTGCTTGAGCCACGCGACGATCTGGTCGTACTGGTCCAAGAACGTGTGGCATCTCGAGTCTGGCGCCATCGAGTCGCAGATGTCGCCAATGATCTCTCGCACGACCTGCACTTGCGAGACCTCCTGCGCAAGCGCGTCATCGATCATCTGCACAAAGCGCTTGCAGAGCTTGCACGACAGCTCGCCTTCCATCGCATCCGGCGACGCTGGCGACTCGGGGTCCATGTGCGTGATCACACGCGCACACACTTGCTCGTTCGTGCGTCCGCGCGCCATGAACTGCCGCACCGCGTCTTCCATGTCGACGAACCGGTTGCAGCCGTCGACGAGGCGCGAGTCGTCCAAGTCATCGCACGACGCTTCGTCAAAGTAGTGCAGGGACATGGCTTGGAACGCGCGCTTGAATGGTGAGCGCAGACGCTGCGAGAGACGCTGGCGATCTTCATGGAGCGCGTCCTTTTCACGGAAGATCTGGAGCGCAGTCTCACACGCGAGCTGCTGCTCTTGACGCGTGAGCTCTTGCTGCGGCGCGAGAGCGCTCAATGGCGCATCCTCACTGTCGTCCTCGATGATAATGAGCTGCACCGTCTCGGGCGAAGCGGTGTCGTCCGCGTTGTAGAACAGGCGCTGGACGAGCGACGACGTGTGTTGCAGCTCGCTCGAGAGGAACGAGAGCAGCCCGCCGTCGTCGTTGTTGTCGTTGTTGTTGTTGGTCGTTGAGGCGGTCGCAGTCGCGGACGCGCACGTCGCCGCGAGGGCCGCTGAGAGCGCGAGCACGCGCGAGAGCTTCATCGCGAGGAGCCTCCTTTCACTTCGAAGCCGTCGTCGTCGTCGTCGTCGTCGTTGCCGTTGGTGCTCGAGTTCGGATCTGCGTTAGCTTCAAGCGTAAAGCTTCTCTTGCTCGTGTGGCGCACACGACATAGATAGGACCGATGGCATCTAGCGCGCAAGCGCTCGAGGGAGCAGTGAGTGTTTTGCATACAAATTAGAAGTGTAGCGAGTTCGTTGGCGATCTGAGATTTATCGTATCACACAGCAATGACTCTATCAGAGTGTTGGTCAGAAGGGGTGTCACTTTATCGACAAATGCAATTCTCAATTGGTGTGGGACACGCTTGTGGCACGCGTGTTTTGCATAGGGTTTCAATACAAGACCCATGCTTGTATTCAGACCCACCACTGTGCTACTCTGTGTCTTGCGGCGACACTTGCACGAGCAAGCAACGCATGGGCGAAGCCATCTCGGCGCGTGTCATTCGCATCGCCTACACTTGCATCCTCGAGCTCCGCTGGTACTGCACTTGAGTGCAGTATCAAAGTCCTTTCGAAATCGTTCGAGTTGCAACTCACAAACCTCAAGCAATTACAGTACTCAGTATGAGTTCGGTATGAATTGTAACTTAAAAATTTGCTTTTGAAAATCGTTACGTTATGACTCACTTTAGAGCGCACTTTTTCATAACTCTGAAAAAGTGTACTGTACTTTAGAGTAACCTCTTTTTCAGAACCCTACGGTTCTACAATCGTGTGTGAGAGGTGGTAAATGACAACTAGCAAGCTTACTCTTTGCTCCTTTTGGTAGTATCACGCTCAAACACTTCTTACGCAAGCACTTTAGAGCCAAAGTCAATTGCAGTTGGAGTGTTAGTACTGGGCTCGATGGTAAGCACAAGGTCAGCGTTTACGTGTTGGTTGTGCCCGCAATATTTTTGCACAGTGAGACTGATGATGATTCAAAATTGGACGCCACTCTTTGGGAGGCAACTGGGTGTGCGCTGCCCATCAAGTATGACCAGCATCCCCAAGATCACGGATCGAGGGTCGAAGAAGCAGGGAGACGCTACTGCACACACTAAATGCTGGCCAGCGCTGCTGCGGAAGATGATCCAGCAGGCTCGGCGATCGGCAAGCGGCTCCGTGTTGTTCAAGCCACGCCGCCAGTCCAAGTCAGCAGACTTGATACTGATGTGCATGCTCAGCGAAAGCAGCATCCTCATCTTGGGCATGGCAGTGAAGAACTACGACTCGTCCGTCTTCCTGCCTCGCGATCTCAAGAGCGAGCAAGCAAAGTTTGCTGCTATGTTTGACAGCTCACAGGATGACAGCTCACAACTAGACACTGACATTATGAGTGTTCTAGTTGTGTGTTCGACGAGATACTCACCTGGACTCGCAGGGATGTTTGCAGAGCAGGAGTGCTTTGCGACCCCTACGTCCGCGCATACGAGCATTCAAGAGGTGATCATGCTCAACTTAACAACGAAAGCGAAACGCGCGGCATTCTTCGGACTAGACAGTATTGACAGCAACACACTAGAGCGCATCATATCAAAGGAGTTGCTCCTGCGTGGAGCGTTCATCTTACTTTTACCTCAGAGCAACTTTTGACCTTGCGTGCGTGTGTCCGTGTGGTCGATGATGACACAGGTGGTGTGGTGTTGATGTCAATTGAGGCTGATGGGAAGCGCGCTGGATATGTTGGGGTCGCGAGTGATAGCGACAGTCGAACAACGCTGCAGCACCACAGAAGCCTCAAGCCGGGCGGTCAGCGCTGTTGGCGTGCGCTGCGTCTGCGACGATGGTCTGCGTTTGATTGAGTGCGTCAGCCGCGATGCGAGAGTCGTTTGGTGCTGGCGTGGGACCAAGCGGCAGCGTGTACACGTGAACGAATGTGTTTGTGACGTTCGTGTACATGAACTGCGTGTGTTTGTGCATATGTGTATGAGCACAGTATATACTGTTAATGGGGCATTTGCACCCTAGCTAATTTTATACTCCATTCACACTCTACCTGTGCCTATGGACGCAGAAAAACATCGCACCAAATGACCTGTCCTATGCTATAGAGCCGACGGTTTTACTGATATGTTTCGACGATGAATTAGTGCCATTTCATGCCAGTTATTCACTGGGGCATTTGCACCTGACACCAAAGCAACAGCCATTTGGTCTATTTTAATTTCTCATTAAAAGTGACATAAATTTATTTAAAAAATACGCTATAGCATAAAATACACAACGTCAGCATCTGTGGCGATCACGCGTATGCAAAAAGCAACATTTGGAACGAAACACCCTTTTGTGACACTCTCATGCGACAAAAATGAGGCAAGTGATAGCAAGTTTTGAACCTGATAGATAAAAATATAAGGTATAACAACAGATTCCAGTAATCAACATCTTCAGCAACAACATCAACAACAATGTGCAACTTAGAAACGATCGGTCGTCTTCAAATTGCGACAACCTTCAATGGTAACATCCAAGAGTATCGTGAGCACATTCAGTGGAACCACCAATGCGACGGCGACATGTGGTTTGAATGTGACTATTGCTTTGCTATTAAGCATTGCGATTGCGAAAAGATCTATACGAGCCATGCTGAGATTCGTAAAGAGAGGGTTCAATTCTTAGAGAGTCAGCAATTTTGTGACGATTATTTCAGCTTTGAGTATCGTGAGTATTTGAGTCATTACGAAAAACTCAAATTGGTGCTAAGCAATCTCCCTGAGACGCATGCTAAGGTCATGTTTAGTCCTTCAAAGCTAAAGTCTATGTGCGATAATGAAGAAATGTTTTGGAATTACATCGATCAGTAAAACATTTATATTGAAATATTTTTTTATTCTGATACTTTTTATCAACTATATACAATGGCATACAATAAAAAAGATATTTAGAGCGCCGTGAACAGGCTATTGAAGCCCAGAAGCGTTACTATCAGAAGAATAGAGAAAGATTATTAGAAAAGCAGCGCGAATATGATTTAAAACATCATGAAGAAAAAAATGAGCGAATGAGAGAGCATAGAATGAAGAAAAGTGGAAAGGTAGAAATTTGTTTTTCAAAAAATGAATGGGGTGTAGTATATAGGCAACGTATAAAATACAAAGGCAAGGAGATTGGTCAAGTTTATAAGGTGGACAAGTCATATTGTAAATGGCTATCACAAAATAAAATGTTGTTGGTTGCATTCAGACATAGCCGAGTATTTACGGGACAATCTAACAGATGATGATGTAGCTTACAAGATCAATTGGGGTAAGCACAAAGGCAAATCAATTGATTGGATCCATAAGAACGATTACAGGTATTTTGAATGGCTGTGCGAATCAGAATATGTAGTTTGCAATTGTCCAAAATCAAGCTCTGAAGTTGAGCGCATCGAAGCAAATCCATGAAAAATATTTATAGAATATACCGTAATTTTTTTTGTTTAAGTAAATGAATAAACCTCAGATGTTAAGCGGTCATATTCAAGCTCACGTTCATAAATAACTAACACAATTAAATCTAAGCCTTGAGCCGAACCATTAATGCCTGAAATGGTAATTGAAGCCGGAACATCTTTCTCACTAATACGTGAAGTGTCAACAATCATGACACGGTGTGCAAGAGACCATGCATCACGGTTGATAAGACCGCTTGTGAATACGCGAGAGATATCACCATTCACAGCCGAAAGTTTTGAAAACTCTTGAGCAAAACTTTCAAAGTCATAGTCATGAGACGACGCAAAGACATTCTTGTTACCGATTTGAACGTTGAAATTGCGAATGTAAGCACCCGGGCATACGGTCCATGGAGCCGAGTCAAAAGGGCTTTGCCATTGAGGGGTATTGTGTGCCGTAGCAAAGTGTCCAAAACGTGTATCGGCATATGGAAGAACTGCAACAGCTTTGACATTACGGTGATTGCCTGAAATCTGGAGGGCAAAAGAAGCATTTTGTTGTCCAGTTGGCTCAGCAATGCTCTCACCCGCTTTGCCACGGAAGATTTGGGTGTAGCAATCAAGATAGCTTACTTTCTTCGTAGGATTGTTAATAAGAGCCATCGGGTTCTCTAGTTCATAAAATGGTACGTAGAGACGAAGCGTGTTGAATGGGAAACATTGTTTTGACGTGTTAATAGACTGTAGGGCATTCTGAACCGGGCCAAAAGCAACGGTTAGTGTAGTACCATTAACAAGGCGACTGTAACTACCTTTAGCAGCCCCAAGAGGGTTACCAGTACCCATAGGAGCAAGCATAATAGGATTGACTTCACCTGAAGTCATTGTTACCGAATCAAGCTTCATGCCCGTACCATCCAACGAAACGGTAAATTGACCAGCATTCATACGAATGCGAAGCTTTAGTTGAGGGCTACCGAGAAGATTCAACTCTTTGAAAATAGGGTGTAGATCAGTTAGTTTAACACGTAGCATGTAGAACCATTCTCCGCAAACCCCACCGGCTGCCGGGACGTCGTACTCCTTAAAGCATGAGCGCCCACTCTGTTGAATGACGTTGAGGCCTGCAGTCGTGCCAAAAGAAGCCCAGCTGAAAGAACCCGTGGCATTTGCCTTATCTATAGACATCGGTGCGTTGAGAAGTCGATCTGCTAAGCCGCTGTTGTAAGGGTTATTTTCACTGGACTGTGTTTCACTATTGTCCGGTTTGAAAGTAGTCTCTCCCGATCAATTCGAATTAGAGTAACCATCTCCAACCGGTGAAGAAATTTTGCTAAAATTAATACTTTGCCAATCGTCAGGGGCCAAGAAGAGCTCTGCACCATGTTTCTTGACATAGTCAACCGTGCATTCATTTTGAGCACGTAAATTGTTCCAAAACGAGCGATAAGTATCTTCCGTAAGGATTTTTTTTACCATTGAGTTCAAGCTGTAGACTTGAAATAAAATTCCAAATTCCACATTTAGGCGCTAATGAAAAACGAGTAAATGGCTTACGAATACCAACACCCGGTGCGGGTGGAACAGTACCACCAATAGACATAGTTACAGGGTACGGAATCATCAGAAAGCCATCAGAAATTGCAGCAGCACCCGATGCACTTGTAAGTGCAGTCGTTGCGTAAATATCAATTAACCCGCTTTGGTACGAGCCTTGGTTACTGTAACGGGGCTGCTGTGCTAAGTACGAAGGAGCACAGCAGACTCCCATTTAGTGGCCTAACCTGATTTCTGACGACCATGGTCGTCCCATCAGTGGGCTCACTAATTAGGTTAGCTCCCTCACTTTCATCACTATGCATGATCTCAATACAAAAACCTCAGTTGAAAATACCGAGTTCAGCGCAGTCCCTCTGCGCTTCACCACATCGCTTCCTCGTAAGACCACGTGTAAGCTACGTCACGGAACACACTCCCGTGACACCTGGTAGCACTTTGTAGTCCGTCTAACGACCAAGATGAGCACGCTCCCGATCGAAGGCGACAACGGAACGTCGCTCAACTACAGCGACTTCGCGCACCTGACTCCGTACGAGTGGGACGCGCTACGCCGCCTCGCTGACGTGTCCGGCCTGACGGCCGTCGCAGCGATGCTGTCCGCGATGTTGCAGGAGCACCAACGTGCCGCTGCACAAGAGTTCATGGTCCGCGAACTCGCCGATGCGCGTCGGCGAGGCTCAACTCCAGCGGCATCATCGAAGGGCGACGTCGTCAAGCTCGACATCACAAGCTACAACGGAGAAGGCCGCAATCGGCTCGCTTTGAACAGCTGGCTTTGTGAGATCGACATTGCCATCCACGCACGCCAGCTCACCTCCGAACTGTCACGCACCCACTTCCTCCTGTCCAAGCTTGGTGGTCGAGCAAAGGAGTGGGCTTTGGGCCGGCTTGTCGCCGACCCTGACTGCTTCCCAACGCTCGACGCGCTGAAAAGCGATCTGCGACTCGCGTTCGAGCCGCCTCAAGACGAGATGCATCATCGCGCTGCGTTCCTCGCACTCAAGCAAGGTCGTGCGTCCATGCGCGACTACGTGCAACGTGCTCGTCACCTCGTCTCATGCGTCACTTCGTCTCCGATCGACATGGCGACCCAAGTCCATGTCTTCATTTCCGGCTTGAACGCTGGTCACCAGCGCCTCTACTTGACCCGGAAGCCTCCGGTGTCGCTTGAAGAGGCTTTTGCGATCGCGATCCGCGAAGACTTCAGCGTATCCGCCTCGCGGGGCCATCACGCCGTCGCCCCGCGAGCTGACAATGGCGCCGAGCCGATGGAGATCGACGCGATCGAGCACGACGCGATCGAGCACGACGCGAACTCGCAGCGCGCAAGCAGTGGCAACGGCAGCAGCAACGGCAGTCGTCGCAACGGACCAAGCAACAAGCAGCTCATCTGCTTCCGCTGCCGCAAGGTCGGTCACCGCGCGGCAGTATGCCGCGCGCCAGCTCCGGTACTTGCTACTGTTGAGGTTGAAGACGAGACCGAGCAGCCCGCGCATGCAAAAAACGCGGGCACCCAGTAGGTGCAGGGCGACCTACTGGGCTCATCGAGCGAAACGTGCCTCCGGTGGCGTCACCTTCTGCTAGCCCCTCCGACGCTGCGCTTCATGCGCAGCTCTTTGCCACCACCTCGAGCAGCGACAAGCGGCTGATCGTACTCAGTTTGCACGTCGCTGGCGCGAAGCGATCCCTTCGCGCCCTTGTCGACTCAGGCGCGACAAACAACTTTGTACGAGCCGAGGCGCTGCAACTCCTGCCCTCGCGGCTGCGTGCCCGCGAGCAACCAGGCGCAATGATCGTCAAGTTTGCAGACGGCGAACCGCGGTCGCTGCCGCGGCGCTCGGTTGGGTTCCAGTACGAGTTTGACGGATTCAAGAGCAGCGACGCGTTCCTCGTTGTCGACCTTGGCGGCTCGTTTGACTGCATCTTTGGAATGCCGTGGCTTGCACGCCACC
Source organism: Pythium guiyangense (assembly GCA_003730235.1). Lineage (NCBI taxonomy): Eukaryota > Oomycota > Peronosporomycetes > Pythiales > Pythiaceae > Pythium > Pythium guiyangense. The sequence goes on from QXDM01000001.1 coordinate 305,342, forward strand.
GGCCTGACATCGACTGGCTGAGTCGCACAGTAAAGCCGCGCGACATCGACATCGGCGGTGTTCTCGCCCACTTGAGCGACAGCGCAAGCGCCTGGCCGCACGTCACAGTCGTGGACCCCGACTCCACGACGCTCAACCCGCATGAAGAGAGCGATGGCCCTTCATGCTCGGTTTGTTGCACAGTAACGTGCGCCACGCCGACGCGACAAGCGAACGCCGACGACCAGTGGGTCGCTGTGAGCCGCAGGAAGGCAGCGGCATCTGCGGCGAGAAGCAGAACGGCGCCCAATCGTGCAGAAGTCGGAAAAGCGCGAGCAGTGGCTCGCGCTCCAATTCCCCAGCGCCAAGAGAGTCACCCACGCGCACCGGCTTGGCCCTCTGCGCCGGCGCCGACGTACGACACGATCCACATCATCAACATGACTGGCCACGGCCCGCCGCGCCACGACATGAAGATCACGAGTCCGCCTCGCGAAGCAGCCGAGCTCACTCGGCTGCCTGTGATGTCTTGGAAGAACATGCTCAGCGAGATCAAACTCGGTCGCGTCGAGCAGCTTTGCGCCGTCGTGGTCGACCCAGCGGATCCAGCGCTCGTTGGCAGCGAGCGCCCTGCTGGAGCAGAGCCGAAGTCCGCTCGCGAAGAACGCTACGCTGCGCAGTCCTGGGACGAGCTCGAAACATCTAGGAACCCAGTCTTGGACCTCGCCCGCGAGTTCTCCAACATTTTCCCCGACAAGATCCCGCCGGTGCTACCGACGGACAGGGGCGTACGACACGAGATCGACCTCGTGCCCGGAACGAAGTACTGCGTGACGCGGCAGTGGCCGCTGCCTCGCGATCAAGTCGAAGCGATTGACGCGTTCTTCGAAGGCCGGCGAGCCGCCGGGCATGTGCGCGAGTCGACATCACCACACTCGAGTCGAACGTTCTGCGTGAAGAAGGCGACTGGAGGCTGGCGCATTGTGCACACGTTCAACAAGCTCAACGACGCGACGATCCCGGCGCAGACGCCGATCCCACGCAAAGACATGGTTCTCGACACCATGTCTGGCAGCACGATCTTCAGCGGGAATGACCTCACGGACGGCTTCTACCAGATCCTCATGCGCGAGTCGGACGTTCCGCTGACGGCGGTCAGTACTCCCAGCGGCATGCTCTCGGAGTGGCTTGTGATGCCGCAAGGGCTGAAGAACGCCCCCGCCACGTTCAACCGCATGGTGTCGCACGTGCTTCGCCCATTGCGTGACTTCGCCCCAAGCTACTTCGATGACATCTTCGTGCACAGTCGCGCCACTGAGAGCGCAACAGATCTGGACGTCCACCTCGGGCACTTGCGGAAGGTCTTCGAAGCCATGCGCAAGAACAAGCTGTACGCGAACTTGAAGAACTGTATTTTTGCGCTCCCGAGATCCCAGTGCTCGGCAGCTACGTGAGCGCGGACGGTGTCCGCGCTGATCCTGAGAAAGTTGCGTCGATCGTCGCGTGGCCGGTACCTCGCGACCAAAAGGAGCTCCGGCAGTGGCTTGGGCTTGCGAACTACCTTCACCACTACGCGAAAGACTTCGCGTCCGCGATCTTCCCGCTCTCGCAGTTGTTGAAGAAAGACGCCACGTGGGTGTGGCGTCGCGAGCACCAGACAGCGTTTGATGACATCAAGACGCGGCTCTCCTCCGCGCCGGTACTTGCACTGGCGGATCACACGAAGGAGTTCCACGTCGTTTGCGACGCGAGCGACTTCGCGATCGGCTGCGCGCTCATGCAGCATGACGCTGAGGGACGGGAGCGCGTCATCAGCTTCCAGTCGCGACAGCTGAAGCCCGCTGAGCGCAACTACCCTGTGCACGACAAGGAGCTGCTCGCGATGCGCTACGCGTTGGTGAAGTTCCGCGTGTATCTGCTGGGCGAGCAGACGTTCGCGATCTACACCGACCACGCGTCACTCCGTACCGCGACGAAGTCGCCGCACTTGAGCCAGCGCATGGCGCGCTGGCTGTCGTTCTTCGCCGAGTACAACTTCGTCGTCTTCTACAAGCCTGGTTCGACGAACATCATCGCTGACGCGCTGTCGCGGCGTCCGGACTACGACCCGCGACCCAACTCGCCGCGCCACGCCGCCGACGATGACGATGACGACGAGTGCAATGCGTGTGTCGTGCTCGGCATAAGCGCGACGGCGTCAACTGCTGTGAGCCCGCTGCGAGACGAGATCGTCGGGGCGTACTCCCGCGACCCGTCGTGCGCCGCCATGCTCAAGTACTGCCAAGAACCGTCCAAATCGACGCTGCAGCTTCTCGCTCCTTCAGCGCGGAGCCAGGCGCCGCGCTTCTCGGTTTCCGGCGACTTGCTCAAATACCAGATCGACCACTTCGACAGCCCTCGAGTCGTCGTGCCACTCGACGACGACTTGCGCGCTCGCATCTTGCACGAGTACCACGACGCTGCGCCTGGCGGTCACCTTGGCCGCGAGAAGACGTATCTCGCTCTTGCGCGCGACTTCTACTGGCCCCACATGTACAAGTGGGTGCGCAAGTGGGTTCGGTCGTGCGAGACGTGCCAGCGCGTGAAGCCATCGCAGTCGTCGCAAGCCCCGCTGCAACCGCTCCCAATCGCCGCGGATGCTTGGCGATCCGTGAGCATGGACTTCATCTTCGGGCTGCCTCGGGATCACGCTGGTCGCACAGGCATTTTTGTGGTTGTCGACCGCTTTAGTAAGATGGCACACCTCGCGCCGGTCGCGGTCGGCATCACCGCGCAGGAGACAGCTGAGCTCTTCCTCGACATGGTGTATCGGCACCACGGCATGCCGACGTCGATCGTCTCTGACCGCGACCCGCGCTTCACGGCAGCGTTCTGGGACCGCCTCTTCCAACTACTCGGGACGCGGTTGCTCATGTCGACCGCGTCGCACCCGGAGACCGACGGGCAGACGGAGCGCGTCAATCGAGTCGTCGAGGACGTGCTACGCAGTTACGCGACGTCACACACGTCGTGGAGCGCGCTGTTGCCGATGGTCGAGTTCGCGATCAACAACGCGGTGCACGAGTCCACTGGTCACACGCCGTTCTTCATCAACAACGCGCGACACCCGCGCGTTCCCGCAGTTCTTGGCTTTGACGACGGCAGCTCTCTTGAAGGGGGAGGGACACCGAGCGCATCGGTATCGTGCGGCGGTCTTCGGCGCGCGACAGAGACAGTTGCGAGCGACGACCAGTCACACTGCGCTGTTGCAATGACGCCAAACGAGGCGACAGCTTGGGTTAACGCGGCTCTCATCGCGCCGTCGCGACGCGCTATCGCCATCACCACACGCGCTGGCGCGGACAAACCATCCGCGCCTCCACCTGCGATTGGCGAGGATCGTGTGCTCGAGTTCGTTCAAAAGCGCGAGTCGGTCGCTCGCTTTGTGCGCGATGCGATCGCTGCAGCAGTCGATCGGCAGAAAACAAAAGCCGACCAGCACGGGCGCAAGAACTTGGAGATATTCGCGGTCGGTGACCGTGTTTTGTTATCGGCGTCCGGCATTGCACCTGGTTCTGTCACGAACCTTGGTGCGACCAAGCTCGCACCGCGCTTCATCGGCCCGTTCACGATCACACGACGCAAAGGCGAGGCGTACACTCTCGACATGCCAAGTGCATTGAAGGTGCACCCGACCTTTTATGTCGGGCGCTTAAAGCGCTACGTGGCTGCTACGGTTCCGACGGACGTGCCGCCACGCCAGGTTCGAAGCGCGACCCGACGTGACGAGGACGCGGCTTGGCAAGAGCACTTGGTGGCTGCTGACCCGCGCGGAACGCCCGGTTGTCCGCGCGAAGAGCCTCGATCGCTTGAACGACCTTCGCCAGCTGCGCCTTCAGCGCAGCAACCTCGGAGTCCAGTCGGTCCGTCTCTGCGATCGCATCGTCCGCTCGGCTCAGAGCCACATCCGTGTCGTGTGACAGCATCCGAAGCTGATCAGGCGCAGGCGCGACCGTCGTCTTGTCGCGCCACGTTCCGCCGCGATGTTCCGCCGCCTCTTGTCGACAGCGCGGGTCATCCGTGCTGGATCGTCGATCGCCTGCTTGATCACCGCGACCCTGGCCGTCGCGGTGCCAGTCACCGCGACCGTCATGGCGTTCCGGAAACGCGCGAGTATCGCGTTCGCTGGCTTGGCTTCGATCAGTCCAATAACTCGTGGGAGACTCGCGACAGGCTCCTTGAAGATGTCCGCGACCTGGTGATGGCGTACGAGGCCGCTGCTCGCGCCAAGGCGACGACGCGCGCGCGCGACCACGCGACCGAGAGCGTGAACGCGATCGTCTACCCGGCTCTTGCCACGCCACATGCCGGTCTTGCGAGCGCGCAAAGCGCGCGGGCTGCACCCTCGAGACGAAGAACGCGCGCTCGGCGAGCGACGAGACGGAGACCGCGAGCGGGAACGGCCGCGAGAACGAGAGCGAGAGCGCGCGACGATACTTGGCGAGGAGAGCCTTCTCGTCTTCGTCAAGCGGATACTCGGCGAGCATCGCCTCCCACTGCGCGAGCGTCGGCTTCTCGCGGTTGTTGCAGATGCGACAGTACGCCACGACTTGAACGAAGCAACACGGCCGGTCTGCGTCCCACGACGCCGAGCACACACGCTCGGCGAGATCGCCCAGATGGTAGCGCTCGTGCTGCACCTCGCGGCGCTCGAGCTCGAGCGCCATGTTTGGCTCGAGGTTCCAGCGTGCAACGAAGCGCGTCCACGACTCGTCAAGCGCCTCCTTCGTCACGTTGCCGGTCGTCGTGATCGGCTTGCCGCGCGACTGGCGCCATCGACGCCACATGTCGGCGAGTGCCTCGTCGCCTGGCGAGTCCCGCACGCCGCTGCAGTCGTACAGCGACAGTCGGCGAAGCGCGTCGGCATATGTCGTCGTCGCTGCTATCACGCTCGCGCTCGGCATCGGCTGGTCGCAGGTCTCGCAGATAGCGCGGCCTCCAGTGCCGCGCTGCATGGTCTTCGTGTTCGTCGCTCTTCTCGCTCGCTGCGTCGCGCCTCGTGTGCGCGTTGTGTGCTTTGGTTTTGTGTGCATTTGCCTTCATTCGCTTGCGTGTCAGCAAGCTTGTGTGGGGGATGGTGTAACGGGGCTGCTGTGCTAAGTACGAAGGAGCACAGCAGACTCCCATTTAGTGGCCTAACCTGATTTCTGACGACCATGGTCGTCCCATCAGTGGGCTCACTAATTAGGTTAGCTCCCTCACTTTCATCACTATGCATGATCTCAATACAAAAACCTCAGTTGAAAATACCGAGTTCAGCGCAGTTCCTCTGCGCTTCACCCCATCGCTTCCTCGTACGACCACGTGTAAGCTACGTCACGGAACACACTCCCGTGACAGTTCTTCAACCATTTCTTCATCAACATATTTAATTTCATCAATTGTATATAGTAAAAAACTCAATTTTTCTTAGAAAAGTAAATTTGCTCCAGCTTGCTTTATTCATTTTTGTTGATTAGATGTAAATTGCTTTGATGCTCCCATGTTGGATCATCATAGCCAATCCATTTGACTAAATACTTGTTTTTTCCATTCTTCAGAGATTCGTGATCTAAAATCTTCTCTGCTTGCCAGATATCGTTATTCTTATCAGTTGGTGCGTCTGTTATATCAGCTTTAGTCAACATGATGTCGTTTGGCGACTTATAAACCACTTGTCCATTTTTAGATTCTAATTCTAATTTGTAGCCATAAAAATGTTTAATCTTATATACCGTCTTGCACCATAATTGATTCCCCTTCTGAAACGTCTTCTTAGGCATTTTAACTATGACGTGGTCCCCAATGTCGAAATGGGCTTCTACTTTCGCGCTAAAATCCCTATTGTGATCTAATTCGTCTTCAATGACTTTGCCTTTCATTTCATTTGGGGTTGCTTTGATCCCAGTGTGGTAAGAGCCGTTATAGTTGTCTATTGAATCTGAAAGCATTTTTCAGTTATCAAATTGTCTTTCTTTTCATGTGTGAGGCGCACAAGACGTTCCTTTATGGTTCTGTTGAAACGTTCAATTTTACCAATCGTATTGTGCTCGCCGGCTACATTTATTTCATGTCTAATCTTTTGATTACCAAAGAATTTTTGGGCTTGATCGTTGAGAAACTCACTGCCGTTGTCGCTTGTAATTTCATTTACCTTTTGAGCCTTGACGAATAGTTTAAGCTCCTTTAGAACCGTTTTAGCTTTCTTGTCCGGTAGTATTCTCCCATAGTCAATTCGACTGCCGATGTTTATAGCAGTTAACAATATGTGTGGATGCCAAAATGCAAGATCAATTTGCCAACTGTTTGGATTGAATGATGCAATTTTATATTTTTCAAATTTCACTTTTTGCTGACCAAGTCGCTGTAATTGAACTTGAGAATCATACCATTTTTTCACTTTCGCTAATGCAGCCGTCTTATCTATCTTCTTAGCGCGGTTGTACAAATTAGCGGCTGAAGTAAACCCGATTTTCGGGTAGATGTATAAAGATGACAGCAATTTATCCATTGTTCTATAAGATATAGCATAAAAAATCATAAAAGTCCCCCTCTTTCATGATGTTTAAATTAAATGTCAAGCGGAACCGTCGTAATACCGTCATCTAAGACCTTTCTCTTATCGTACATATAGTTGAGTCCCGTCTTGAGCTGAGTGTAAGTAACCATACTTTTAAGTTCTTTGTTTATTCGAAACCCCTTGTTAGTAGCCTGAAGTGATACTCTGTTCTCAACAACGTGCTTAAATCCATCAGGGTTTAAAATGTCAGAATTTTTACCTCCTGAATTTTGAACTCCCTTAGCTGACACTTTCTGTTTGTAACCGGCATCCGGTTTATAGCAAATGTAATTTTTACTACTTAGAGATACTATAGCGTCACCTGTCGATTCTTCTTTGAGCAAACCCGCTTTACGACGATCAAAAGCTGCATGCTCCTTTGTATCATCTCTTGGAAACCAATCATATTTATGTTTTTCAAAGTGGTCACGTAATTCAGGTCTAATGAGGTTCTTGAATGGTTCAGGTTCAGAGAATGAAATATAAGCACTGTCAGTATCCATTTCTTGATACTGGAAATGCTCACGCGGTATATAGAAGTCAATGCAATTATAATAAAACTGCACCATGCGTAATTTGGCTAACTGGTAAATGGCAATACTAACATGGATTGGATTGTTGAGCATATTACGTCGTTTTCTTTTTGTGATTTCATGGACTCCCTGTCCAATCTCCTCAGACCCTTGAAAAATATGGTGAGCTATACGCTCTGATATTTTCTTGTCATCGTCTTCATACACAACTTCACGATGCTTGCTCTTGTCCATGCCTGAGCGCCCGAAAGCGCTGTTACCACATAGTTTCATCATTTCAGCAATCATTGCCGTATTTTTATCTGCATCCCCTTTTCTTCGTGCTTCACTGACGTCCTCCTCAAATTTCTTAAATGGATTGCCATTATTTGCTTTAATGAAGCTGTGAGTCTTTGTAACGACAAGGCCGTGTTCAATGTACCATTTCAACAACAGGGTGTATAACAAAATTCTCTTGCCGAAATAGCTACTAATCAACTTTTTAGATGCTTTACCGCAAACATGGTCAGCTTTTACCTTTTTTCCTATGTTACAAGTAGAGCATTTTGACTTCAGTACACTATGCATGTGACTGCCAATGATTTCTTCAGTTGGTTGGATTTCAACACACGTTTTGAAAATAGGCGTCATCTCCGAAAAGTAATCTTTCAGATTCTCGGGTGTCTCAATGTCACATTCTAAGAAACCAAACAATTTATCCTGCATGATATCGTCAAGAATACCGTCATACGATTCAAAATCAGTTAGCCGACCACATGGCATCGCATTGCCAAGGCACCATAGATATAATGCATTAGCATCGTATCCAATAATTTTAGCAACCTTGATACATGTATTTCTTATACAGGTTTGATCCTTCTCAGCATAGCGATTGAAAATGATGTTGGGGCCGCCAACAATGTTATCTTTCATCTTTTGATATATGTGCTTGTATTCATCGTCAATTGACCAAATCAATTTATCTCCATTCAATTTTGAAATCATCAATTCTTTGAATCTATCAAAAGGCATATCTTTCCTCGCGACGTTGCAATTCTTACAAGAAGCTACGATATTACCATCTACGTGACCAATGCCATAGTTAATACGATCTGCTGACACATTAACTAAATTTAGACTACAATTGCAATGAAAGCAAACATAGTTTTGCTCCTTTAGAATGTCATTGAAATGCTGTTTTGTTAAAGCAAACTCTCTACCTGCTTCAGTATCCTGAGAACGATAGCTTTGAACCTTTCGTTCACTGACTTCAAATGGCTTGATATTAGATGGCTCAGGTAATTTCAGTTCGCTATAGCAAGTTTGATACATGACCTTTTTCAGCCAATTCTGGCAGACTAATTGCATCAACGAAAATATCTAATTCAAACTGTTTGAATAGCTCTAATCGCTTTGATGAATGGTTGAACGTCCAAATTGTTATACCACTCTAAAAGGTCTCTAACCGACTTCATATTGTAATGTTTCCAAACAAATTGAACCCGCTTGTATTCTTCAGTTGAACAAGTCATATTTCTAAACGCTGAGTCAAATGCACTTTTAGGGGGTAGCTTCGTCTCATTCAATTTTTCAAAATTGTCTATGTGTTCATAACAATATGCCCCTTTAGCTAACTCGCAAGTACATTCAATTTTGTCAGGACATTGGCACTCTCCTAGGTACGTAGATAAGTAGTTGCTGTAACTTGTCCCTGATGGCAAATAGCTGCTAATATCCAAGAGCTTCATTTTATCGGTCTTAATGCACATGTAATTTGGGTTTTGACAACAAATGAGATGCTTCTACCAATCAGGTTGAATAGGTATTGCTTGCCCATAATGATATCGTATTTGGCGCAATTGAAACCAATGACAGGCACGGTTTCAATGATGTCGATAAGTTTGTTCATATCTTTCTGAGCCTTCTTATCCCCCTCTTCGGCGTAGTTAATAGCTACTCCAATCGTATTGATTAGTTTTGCAATTTTTTGTTTGTTGTCGCGCACAATAATTTTTCTTACATCATAAATGTAATCAAATATGATGTTGAATAGCTGTTGAGGCTCTTCGTTGACAAGACACTTCACTTTCTCGGTTAAGCTATCCCCCACGCTAACGGATAGTGGTATGTGTTGAGAAGTGAAATATGTATTTTCACCCGATTTGAGTTCAATTTTCTTCAGAATCGCTTCAAAATCGTAAACGATGAAATTGTCAATGTAGTGATCTCCTTCAACTTTATACTTCTCCATTAGTTTCTTAATTGGATTTGGACTCGGTCTGTATTTTCTTGCATATTGCGTATACATCTCAATATTTTCTTCTCGCATTTGTTTTTGAAATGATCTTTGAGCTTTGTTGCTGTGTTGAATATCATATCGCCTTTTGAGCAAGGGTATTAAACAAGAAAATTATCAATGTTACTAATATACATAGCATGTCATTTGTAGCTAAGTATGTTTAATGTATTCTGATAATCAGTCTCGCTGACTCTAATCACGCCAGGTTCGTTAGAGGCATTATACATATAGACGTTGATATTAATTTCAAAGATCTCTTCAAGCTCATGGAATTGCATGATGTCAACCGGTTGAAACTCTTCGTAGAGTTTGACAGAGTAATTTAATCTTTTAGCCTCACAATACTTCTGAACTGCTTTTTTCGCAAGAGACGACATGTTACGATATTGCGGTTTCTTTTCTGTAAGAGCATATGCAATACAAAAGAAAACGCATTTGTTCTCAGTCTTTGGAAAGTTAATGACATGTCTATTTTCTTTAATGAATGACGGAATCTCAATATCAGACCCAAGAGCATGGTTTAGATAATGAATGCACGTTCTAAAAGAAACTATTGCTTTGAGCTTGAACGCGCTCTTAGGGTAATTGATCTGATTAGCAAGCTCCAATGATTTGATTCTGTTAATGATCTTCTTCTTGATGTCTCCGCGCGAAGCAACGACAACATATTTATTGAACACTCGAGAATTCATTCTCAGATCCCAATAAACCTCCTCTTTCGTGTCAAAATGCTTCAAAATGAATTCGAGCTGGATGTCCACTCTAAATGCCTGTGTCTGTTTGTTTAGAGCTTTTTTCTAGTTCCTGGTAAAACAAGTTCGTCCCAATATTCTCATAAAGTGTGTATTCGCTATGCTTGTTCACACTCTCCTTCACAATCTTGGTTTCATTCTTGTATTATTTAGAAAGGTGTGTCTTGACCTCACTAAGTTTAATTTTGTATGTCTTAGCAAGTAACTTCTTATTCGCTGGTCTTGTTACATTTGAAATATACTTCTTACGGTACTTGTCTTGTACCATGACACGATGTTTAACTTCGCCCTTAACTTTCCATTCTGTCAATTTGATATTCAGTCTTTTGAATCTGTCAATCAAAAACTTTGCATTTTGTATAGTATATATGGTAAAACTTTTATCAAGTATGCATTTTTTAACTATGTCTAGTTCCAAATCAAATCTATATAAAATTTATATTGACTTGATTTCTATATGTTATGGTTGATAATTTTGTATAATAAAATTAATTAATTACATTCTATTCGTCGCATGATAGTATCACAAAATGGTGTTTCGTTTCAAATGTTGCTTCGGGTGACACGGACGATTGAGGGGGTTAATCGTCCTCAAAATCCCGTGAGCCGACATATATTGCGTTCTATCCTGATACAAAAATCCATTTGTATATGACACTCTCACATTGAAACATTTTGTTGCATTAGAGTGGTACGTTATAGCTTTTGATTGATTTGACCTTCTTTTGTTACACAGTGTGGAGACGGGTGCCGAGGTGTTGCAAACGAGTTACAAAAAATCAACCATATAATGTGCCACATGACCACTACTCTGGTGCGACGGACGAGGCTTTGTGGACGGGAGTTGCGCGACGGAAAGCAAGCTCGTATTGTTTTTGACTAAGGTCGCCGAAGTCGGAGCAACATAATGCGAGTCAACGGTGCAGTACAGCTGTTGTCAAGCGAATCGATAGAGGGCTAGGTCAAATCGATCTCTGAGGTACGGAATAAGCTCTCGATCCGTCTCTCAGCGTACCCTACCCGCTTGGGCTACGCGTGGCAAGCCGTGAAACGGTTCCTCGCGGAGCGGTGCTGGTGGTACTAGCTACAACATTAAAGACCAGGCGACCATGCCGTCCGGCAAGCGGCTGAAGAAAAGGACTGGTGGTTCGAGTGGGAACGTGTCCGTCGATCTTAGAGGAAGTGATTCATCTTGTGGCACCGCAGCGCCCACAACATCATCGTCGCCGTCGCGGCCGTTCTTCTTGCGCGGCTTTGGAGCTGGAGGGCGTCACTCCAAGGTCATGACTGTGAGAAGCAGAAAAGGGAGGTACTCTTGATAGTCGCCCAGGATACGTCTGCCCTTTAACATGCTTGAGTTTTCGACGTGAGCGCCGACGCCGGCTCCTCTCCAGTTGAGACAGCTGTGCCGATGCAAGGCCCAGGATCGCGACGCGGCAGCAACGTCCGCAGCTCGCATGAGCACTGCAGACCAAGATGCACTGTGACCCGCTCGTCTCGCGCACTCGTTGCACTGAAGGGTCCGAGTGTTTAAGACTCTCTGCGCGGTTGCGAGATCAGGGGCGAGCAACTGCCGGGAAAACTCAGCGTGCGACACCCGAAGTGCGCCAGAGACGTGACTAGATTCACGGCCTCTCGACACGCGAGAGACCCTGGGGGCACGAGCCGCAGCAACAATCAAGACCACGCGAGAGAGCGAAACAAGAGACCGCTTGACGCCACACAAGCGCCCGCAAGAGCCATCCATCACGACGAACGTCACAGGACCGCGCGCGCGTCACGCAATCCAGCGCGAAGCTTTCTCAAGAGTCGACTCGGACGATCGCACCCCCAGGGAACAGCCCCCAGGGAACAGCCCCCAGGAGGCACACCCCCAGAGGATGACTCAAGACAGTGGTACGGTGTATCCACGCGAACTCAGCGCGTGCACAGACACGCAAGCTCTCGTGCGTGTTCAGAGCTCTGCAATCAGCACAAGTGTCGACACTCGAGCAGTTCCAAGACACAAGGACGCTCAAGGCAGCCTAGTGAGCAGCAAAGTGAACCTCTCTAGTCTATGCATAACTTTATCAATAACTCGCCAATTTGCCAGCTACTGCTCAAGTCTCCTCAACTCAGCTGTCCAGCGGATACCTTCGACCTCGACACCTGCACCCGGCACAACGACTGCAGCACACGCGGGGTTCTGCGAAGGGTTACCTGCAGAAGAGTAAGTGGAGGGCCGTGTGCTAGCATCTTGAGGGTTCAAGCCCACTGTATCTACACATACATCTTGGCGCTGCGCTCGAGGCGAGGCCAATAGTGGAGTGTATTCCATATTGTATTGTGTGCCCCTGAGGATCAGACGGAGCTCGGTTAGCCACCACACGCCGAGGCTCCAGATCATCAGGACTGCCACCAAAAAGACACAAAAAGAGACCGAAGTCCCGCCTAGCTCGAGGTGAGAGAGAACCCTCGAGACTCTGGCTCAAGAAGAAGTGCCCCCAGGTCGCGGCGATTGAGAACATCTCGCTCGACCGACCGTCCAGAGAGTGCCCGTGCCCGAGGACTCCTGTTGACACTCCGGTCCCGTCGCGCAAGCGCGGTTGATCACCCAGGTCCAGTCGCGCAAGCGCTGTTGACCACCGTCGTCGCCAAAGGCCGCAGTCCCATCGGACCTACGCCCGAGGCTTGACTGAAGCCCAGGTGTGCCCGGCGACGCACCTAGAGACGAACAGCTATCGCCCGTTCGGTCTCGATCAGACCTTACCAAAACCAGATCACCTCCAAGGCAAAGAAGAAGAAGTGTGCACGATCCTCATCCCAGTCTTGCGTTCCTCGTGGCCCGAAGCACCAAGGTCGCCGAAGACCCCAGGCGTGCACTCAGGCTTGAAGACGGTCCTCTCCACTGTATTGCCACGATCCAAAGAGCGTTCAAGGGTACACAGTGTGAGGTCTGACCAACCGAGTCTCGATAGAGTCCTACCCCTTGGCTCGCACTCGAAGACTCCTCTACTACGGGCATCCGACCAAGTCTCCCAGGGCTGAAGCGCTCCCAGGTCCAAGGTCCCCGAAGGTCCAAGGTCCCGGAAGGCTCTCGTCAACTCTGCTCACCACCGCGCCGTCCTAGTCCTCGCGTATTTTGGACGGCACATCGTCACACAGCCGGGTATGAACTCGGCGTCGTCGATGATCATGACCTTGACGAGATTATTGAGAGCATACGACAAGTAAGTACATCCTGCGCGAGACATTTGAGAGCATACGACAAGTAAGTACATCCTGCGCGAGACACGATTGGATCGATGGGGTTTGGTCAGGACGTACCATCGCTTGGGCGGTCGTTGAAGCAACGCGAGTCGTCTTGATCGTAAATGACGTGGTGCGCGCCGTGTACGGAATGCGCGACCCGTACTGGTAATATTGCTTCGTTGAGCATTGTCACTTGGACAACGTACTTGTCGACCACGTCCACCAGGGCAGCGTGTATCTAGAGATCATAGAGCACTTCACTCAAAGAGTGTGAGTAGTCTAAGCAAAATTGTTATCATCTCAAAGACTGTGCATTCTCACAAAGTATACTCACCGGCTCTTGTGTGAAGCAGTACCTGTATGTATCGATCGTCCGTCCAGCGTTTGCGATGTATGCCATCAGCTTCGCGACAGAAATGACTTGGGCACAGGCGGCGACCGCGTCAGTTGGGAAAGCGAAAGAATCAACGCACGATTTAAATTCAAAGAGGGTGTTTGGAAAACCCGCTATGTCGAGGCGTCTGTGCTACACGGACCGCTCGATGCTAAAGAGCCACGAGTTGTCAACGACAGTGAAAGCTGTGATGGCGATGTATGCAAGCCGCGCGGATGTGTTCGCGCAAAGCGAGTGTAGGTGGTGGGCACATGGTGGAGATTGCCGAAGAGTGTCTTTGCGAGCGCGGCGGTAATGCGAAAGTGAGAGAACGAGCGAGATTGTGGAGTCTAGACTTGAGGTTGAAATCACGAGGGCGATCGTCGTTTACAAAATGTGAATTATTTTGATCAAATTCTACACTCGTTTTGGCTTGAGTTTGGATGCTTTTTAACATAGGCTGGCCCGGGCATACAATTTTATAAAGCACAATTTTTATGAAACAACTTATTTTCAGAGACGAAGCTTTCAGCGTGATAGTTTCGCTTGTCTCTAACGACAAATGCCTGTATGCTCGCAATAAAAGACCCACGCTTGAATTCAATCCCACTACTGTACTACTCTGTGTCTTGAAGCGACGCGAGTGACGTCTGCATCTGCATCACACTTGCCCGAGCAAGCATCACTTGCGCGATGACATCTCGGCGCGTGTCGTTCGCATCGGCTGCACCTGCACCCTCGAGCTCGACTGCAGCAGCCACACGTATATATACGACGGATGCGAACAGATTAGCAACAAATGGCTCAAGCACCGAGTCGTCGTGGCAGGGCTTTGAAAAGCTCTTTGCATCAGTGCTCGATCCCCAGACGCAAGACAACCACCAGCGCCACCTTGCGCTCGCAAAGAACGTCATCTACCAGAACGAGCATGGGTACGCATTCGCGAGTGCATGTGCATTGCTATCATGTGTCTGCATTCAGTCAGTCTCGATCTCACACACGTTGTGTGCAAACGCACTGGCTAGCTGGAAGCTCGCTGAGCTCCCAATCGTGAGCGACTTCATCGTGTTACTCCGCGACAAAGTCAGCGACGGTTTGACACAGTTCACCGACTCTCTCCTAGCAGCGATCGCTCGGTGTGCCAAGGTGCGCTCGCATTGCACCCAACACGCTGGGCGTCTGGTGTCCATTGTCTCCTTGACCACTGCTCCTGCTTGACGACACACTAACGCAGCATATGCTTCGGAACACAGCCGTTCGTGCGGCAAAAGGCAAACGAAGAGATCTCCAACCCAGCGCTGCTGCACAACATTCTCGTGACGCTCGGGCAGTTGCTGACGTTCGAAGGGCTCGACGTCCAAGTCGCAGCTGCTGAGGCACTGCTGCAGTTTGCTCTTGGCGCATGTACGCTCAGACCGCGCAATGGCATCGCGCTCATTCGCTGTGCTGACTGTGGTATCGAACACTGTTGATCTACTCATGCACCAGGCCTTGCACGCCCGTCCAAACCACCATCACGGAGCAACAACACGGAGGCGAGTGCAGACGACTTGCGTCTCTCGCCACGAGTCTTTAGCCAGAAACTCTTGGAGGAGACTGGCACGATCGAAGCCATCGTTGGCGTGCTCTACGACCTCTTTCCAGACAACAGCGACGACGGTGTTGAGGATAGCAACCCAAACAGCGTGACTGCCCGCACTGCAGCATCCGCTCTCGACTCGACACGAAGTTCGCTCGAGAACTTCCCACCGTCGTCGTCGACTATTGCGGACGAGCTCACTGAGCGCAGTCAGGCGCTTGAAGAGACCGAGCAGCGGCCAGTTAGTCCGACGACGCCGTCGACACCAACGACGCCACTTCATTCTGCTCGAGACGCAACGCTATCAGCACGTGCATCAGAGCAGCAAGATCAACAGACCGCTCGCGAGGACGTGTTCTTGATAGAGCAAGAGGACCAAACAAGCACGAGGACGACGCTCTCGTCCTACACACTCGAGCAACGCACGAGAGCGATGCTGTTTCCAGTCATCGAGCTCGTGTTTGAGCTCTCGAGCCACCAGCGGTGCGCAGAAGTGCTCGTTGTCACTGGTGCGCTGCACTACATCGTGTTTGTGCTCGAGACGATCCAGGACCCGCACGACGAGCTCCTGCCGCTGTGCGTCGTCGCGCTCTGGAACGTCCTCGAGCTGTGCCACGAAAAGATGCGAGCGATGCCAACGTGCGCGTCTCGACGCGAGCTCCTTGAACACTATCGCGTGCGCAACGCCGCCTACTTCCTCGCAAACGCGTTCACACTCAACGCGCTCATGCACGTGCTCGAGCTCTTGCTCGCGCGCGGGTACCGCAAACAGGACAAGGAGCTCCGGAACGAGTGCCTCGTCGTGCTCACGCTCCTCGCTCGGCGTCGGTGCACGCTCGACCATTTCTACTCGACAGGGCTCACGGCGAGCTTGTTCTCGTACGCGACTGCGGCCGAGACAGCGAAGAAGCGCAAGCCACAGAGCAAGTCGAGCGCAGCTGCTGCTGTCCCGGCGATGCCGTCGTCTGCACGCGCAGTCGCGATCAACGCAGACCACCACAACTACGCGACGAGCAGCGACGAGGACTTTGAGTTTAAGCAGCTCCTCTGGTTCCTAATCGCAGAGATCACGACGGACCACGACGCGAACGTGCGCGAGCTCGTGCAGTTCCGCTTCACGGAGATCCTGCTCGCGTACGCCACGGGCGGCTGGGCGAGCAATGACCGATCCGCCTCGGCGTCGTCTGGCTCGCACCACACACCAGCGCAGCTCCACGCACTCCAGACAACAGCATTGAGCGTACTGAACCACATCGCACCGAGCGTCCGCGAGCACGTGTACGACCTCAACGGCCACGCGCAGCTCCTCGACTATCTTCAGCACAGCGTGCTCCAGAGCGACGAGACGCTCGCGAACGCGTGGCTCCTCTTCTCGCAGCTCGCGCCGCCGACGCGCAGTTGCCAAGACGCGCTTGGCGCACTCGGTGCTGTCGAGATCGCACTCACAGCGTTCGCAGCGCCGCCGTCGCGTCATACGTTTGGCATTCGCCGCAATGCGATCGCTGCGTGTGCGAGCATGTGCCGCAATCACGAGGCGAACCGCCGGCGGTTCTACGATGCGCATGGCGTCCATGCAGTCGTGCAGCACCTCGCGTTCGATCCGTCGCACGCCGTGCTGGAAGAGCACATTGTCGTCGCGATCGTCGACGCTGTGCGGTCGTGTATCGTTGGCGATGCCGAGAGCGAGAGCGCGTTCATCGACGACGACGGGGTCCCAAAGCTCCTCGCAATGCTCGAGCGCGTGCCTCTCAAAGCCGTGAAAGCTCAAGTGCTCGCTGCGCTCGCAGAGATCTGCGTGAACCCGGCGGCGATCCCGTCGTTCCGCGCGTGGCGCAGCGACGTGCGCGAGACCAACAACTTCACGGCCACGCAACTCCTCTTGCGCATCTACGCGGCCGAGGACACCATCGAAGCGCTCCAGATCAAGAGCGCGCAAGCGAGCGACAGCGACGTCGTGGCGCTCGCACACGCGCGTCACAGCGCGTTCGATGCGATCACGACGTGCAAGAGCCCGTTCGTCGTCGCGACGAAAGGAACCGCGGGCGACGACCGTCTCGACTCGGACGAGCAGAGCATGGCGACAGTGTCGAACGCCGTGAGCAGCAGCGATCGACCGCAGTCACCAGCGTTCGCTCGGCTCAAAGATGCGCTCAAAGCTGCGCAGAGCGGCCTTGCGAGTCCCCAGTTCGGCGCGCAGCGTCCGTCGTCGCTCCTGAGCTTGCACGAGTCCGAGAGCCACCACGCGATCAACATCAAAGCCAAAGTCTACGCCGTGCTCGCGAACGTCTCGTTTGCCACGGACGGCGAGACGGACGCAGACTCGGCGCTGTCTGCGCGCGACCGCGTGCTGCTCGAAGTCGCAAAGGAGTACGCGACGTTCCAAGTCGGCGAGATGTGGCAGACCGTCCACCTCGCGCTCCACGCAGAGGGCGTGCGGCCAATCTACGCCGACGCGCTCTACATCCGGCGCCACATTGAGCACGCGTACAACGTCTCGGTCGCGACCAAACACACGCAGATGGCTGTGCTCGCGCGCGCGAGCGATGTCGCGACCGCGGACGAGCAGGCGTTCCTCGACCAGATCCTGTTGCAGAAGCAGCAAGAGGCGCAAGCGGAAGCGTTCCATCGCGCGAGTCTGCAGCAAAACTCGACGCTCAAGCTCCACTTTGACGCCAAGCGCACGCGGCTCGAGTTCCTCCGCAAGCAGGACCCGACCGCGTACGCTGCGCTCAGCAGTAGCAGCAGCAGCGCCGCGCTGCTACTGGATCCGCCGCCAGCGTGCGACTGCAGCGACCTCAACTCGCTCGACCAGAAAGAAGCCGAGCTCCGCGGACGTCTCGGGACGCTTGGGTCCCACAAGTCGACTGTGCACTAGCGGGTGTCGACAGTAGCAGCAGCGACAGCGGAATGAGACGTCAGCGTGTTTGACTAGCGACTATCACTGGTGCGTTTGGGCATTGCCAGCTACTGCTCGCTGTCGTTGTCGTCTTCGAGGTCAGCGGCTTCGGACCGGAGCTCATCGAGCAAGTCGTTGATGCGCTCGATGATCGCTGCGTGTTTGCGGTTGAGCGTCGCGACAGACGCATCGAGGAGCGACGTGATCGATGCGTCCGCTTCGCGCTGGGTCTGTGCGTCGCGCAAGCGCATCTTCTCCACGAGCAGCGCCGACGTCTATGAAGCACAGAGCCATGCTGCGTGAGTGTGGACTATCGATCAAGAGCCCCATGGGCTACAAATGGACGCACCATCAAGAGCTTCTCCTTTTCTTCGACCTGGACCTTGCGGATGTACTGCGCAAGCACGCGCTGGTCCTGCGCAATGAGCGTTTGCTGTACAACGAATAGGCGCAAGCGAACATCAGTCCCATGCAGTTCGAGCTACAGCGAACGCGCCGTACGCACCTCAATGCGGTTGATCGTCGAGCTCACAGCCGCAAAGCGCGCGGTGATACCAGTCGCTGCACAGAGTCAACGAAGGACATGTGCGTGTGTGTGAGATGACAGGAGCGAGAGCAGACAGACAGACGCAACAAGAGAGAGAGAGCAATGCAGATGAACGTACAGAACTCGGTGAAGTACGCAGTCTGCTGGTGCACGTCAAAGCCTCTGGCAATGGCCAAGCAACTGCGTGAGAACAACACTCGACGACAACGACAGCAAGCGAGCGAAAGCGACGTACTTTTGGAACTCGCTGTAGATCTGCACGCGGGTCTCCTGGAGCTTGAAGAACGACTGCACGAGCGCGCGAGTGCTGAGGTGAGCGAGAGCAGGCGCGTCGTGCCCTTCCGCATTGGTGGTGGTGTTGGCGCTGGTTGTTATCGGTGACGCAGAGCTCTGGTGTTTGGGCGGTCCGAGCTGCGTCTCGAGCGCATCTGCGAGCGCCTGGACCTCTGCATCAGCGTGCTCATGTTCACTCTGCGCTGCTCCGTGCTCGCAGTGCGTGTGCGCATGCGCTGGTCGCGCTGCAAGCAGCTTGAAGCACGTGTCAAAGTCCATGATCGTCGTCGATCAATTGAGGTATCTGTCCTTCGATGTTGCTGACAAGCTCAATCCAAGCGATTCGAAAGCAAGATAACAAATACATCGAACGAATAGAATCAAGAGATACCCTGTCTTTTGTCACTATCGCATCAACGCGAGACGACGCGAATGTCCTCAGCTCGCTCGATCTAATGATCAGCATGCTGCGCCGCGCGAACCGTCGAGCGGAATGAGCCAGCAGTGGTCGATGAGCTGCCCGCCCTTGATTGTCTCGGACGGTGTCTTCTTGAACGTCCACTTGTCGTCGAACGTGACAAAGCGCAGGCGAGCCTGCGTCTTGCCAAACGAGAGCTCAAAGATCCCGTACGGCGTGTCGTGGCCGATCCAGACCGTGCTCACGTTCGTCGCGTACGGCGGCGGGTTCCCAATGCTCTCGCTCTGGATGCCGCCACCTGCGCCGTTCGTGACAAAGTGCGTGTTGAACGTTCCGTGCTCGTGGCTCTCGGCGTGCGTGTGGCCATTGAGGAAGAGGTGCACGCCCGTGTGCTCGAGCACTTCGTTCCACTCGGCCATCATTGGCGGCGCCATGTGAAAGTGCGGCGAGTAGTGCGAGTTCACGACTTTCCACGTTGCAGTCGACGCTTTTGCGTCGCGCGCAAGTTGCTTGAGCGAGTCGTCTTGCCACTCCTCGAGCTTCGCGATGCAGGCGTCGTACAGGTCCGTGCTCCCGCCAAAGCAGAGTTTGTCGCCACGCACAGCGTTGTTGCAGCTCCCCGGGAGGTTGTACTTGGTCTTGTAGCCGTAGCACTGGCAGCAGATCTGCTCGCCGCCGTGGACCGTCGCGGCGTTCGTGTCGACGTTAAAGATGTCGACCGTCACGCCAGACGCAGCGTCTTTGATCGTCTCGACGTAGTACCGCGCCGGCATTTGCCAGCGGTCGTTGAACGGACTCTTGTACGTGCTCTGGCGCGTGAACTTCTCGTCCAGCTGCTTGAGCATGTCGGCCTTGCTCGTGCACTCGACGAACTGATTGTCCCACTTGCCGCAGATGAACATCGCGCCGCCGTAGTCGTGGTTCCCCATGACGTTCACCCACTTGGTGTTGATGAGCGACTCCTGGTTATAGTACGCCTCGAACGAATTCTGGAACCGGTAGTTCACGTCCTCGGAGCCGAGGCCGTTCCAGTAGAAGTTGTCGCTGTGTGGCGTTGTCAATGGAGCACAGAGGCGTCAGTGAGTGGGCGATCTCGAAGACGTTGCCAGTGATCTAGAGTGTGCTCGTATCGAGCAACGAGGACGTACCCATGGCCGATGATCACCTTGGGTTTGAGATTCGCAGCCGACATTCCGAGCAAGTACGCCACGTTCTGCTGCGCTTGCTGGTCTTTGTAGTACTCGGCGTTGTCGACGCCGGTCTGGCGGTACCGGTTGCAGCACGAGCCGAGACCGAGGTCGACACCCCAATCGCCGATCGCAAGCGCGTGGAGGTCGTACGTTGCCGCTTTGTCCACTGTCGGCGCTGGCGTCGCTGTCTTTGTTGGTGCTGGCGCCGGTGTTGCTACACCAGGAGCTGCTGTCGTCGTACTTGGCGTCCCAGTCGATGTCGATGGGGTCGTCGATGTGCCAGTGCTACACTTGAACCCCAAGAGCGCGGCTGCCTCGGCGCTGCGGCAGATCACACTTGTGATCGCATCGTTTGGCGCTGCGGTTGTGTTTGAGGCATGTGCGAGGATGGCACTGAGCGCGACGACGACCGAGAGCTTCATGTTGCGCGCGCGACCAGTTCGGCTACCTCTGAGCGCTCTTGTTGCTACTGCGACTGGCGCGGACGATCGGGCAATAGCGCGTGCTGTAGCATCGACACCATGGACACTGAACGAGAGTCGAGCCGACCATTCCGACGAGTCTCCATCGCGCGTCGCTTCGTGATCGTGACCTGCCGATCCACAGGATCCGTCATGACTGCGCAACTCGGTGACCGTGTTGTGACGTCGTTGCGTGGCTATCTCTGGGACTTGTGTCCTCGAAGTCTGATCGGAGGCGAGAGCGCTCGTCCCGACACCTTCGCGACGACCTGTGTGATCGCCATTGCGTCCTCGCTACTACCGCTTCTCGCTTACGACAAGAAGCACGTGGAACACACGCTCGAGTCGTTGACGAGCACCTCCAAGAACTGAAGCCAACGCGTGTTCAAGACAACGAGCGCACGAGCCATGAGCGACATGGCTACATGGGACACTGGCATCGACTCCGAGGCACTACGGCGCGTGCACATCATCGATGACTTGCTCGGCGCGGTGCTCCTGCTCGCAGCCGCTGCGTTTGTCGTCGCGCTCGAGCTCACACGCCGCCAAGTGTGCGCAGTCTACCAACTCGCATTCGCACTCTGTGCGTCGTGGGCATTCTTCCTCGTCGGTGGACTCGTGGACCATCACGTCTCGGACGACCAGCTCAGTCGCGCGCTCTACGGCTCGTACCTCTCGTCGACGCAGTACACGTACATACCGATCGCAGCGAGCACGCTCGTGTCGCTAGCGCTGGTACTGCAGCTCTCGTCGTGCGACGGCTGCGAGTGCTGCTGCGTCGCTGCCAATAGCAGCGCGTCGACATCGACAGTATCGCACAAGCAGTGCTTTGAAGGCAGAATACGCTCCCAGGCGTCGCTCTACATCAGCAGCTGCGTCACGCTCTTTGTCGCGATCGGCACGCGTCTGAACGTGCGCCTTCGTGGCTCGGCGATTAACCCGATTGGCGGCACGGTGCACTGGACCATGCTCCGGTCGCCGTGTTTTCTCTCTGTGATCCACACGAGCGCACTCGTACTCATTGCGCTCAAGCTCTTTCTCCAGCATGTACGCCACTGCGCTGATGTGGCGATGTCACTCTGTCGATCGACTCTTGAGTAGCGGCTAACTCGACATGCACTTGCTGTTGTGAGTCTAGGCTGACAAGGTGCCGGAGCATAGTGGTTATCGCTTTCGGCGGCTATCCTCCCTCAGCTCCTTTGCTCTCGAGGAAGCAGCGGCATCCGTTGACGACCTCGCGCGACCGCAGACGCTGAAGAAGGTGCGCAAAGCCTTCATCCTCTCCCTCGCATGCTTGAGCAACACTCGACTCACTCATGTCTGGCTTTGACAGACACCGTCGTTACCACGGCGCTCGACCGAGTCCAAGTCGGCGCTGACACGAAGTCCGCGATCGACCTCCAGTCTCCTGTCGTCAACGCCATCGGCAACGACAACTTTGACATCATCTGACGCACCTGCAACTAGCAAGTCCAAGATCGTGCCGCCAGAGCCATCTCGACGCGCCCCGACGCACAAAGGCGCGACTGCGCTCTCCCAACATCATCGCGAACCAGAGCACCACGACGGCGACGTATCGTCGCTCATCAGCAGCGACAGTGAGAACGACGATGACGTCCTGCAGCCGAGCTTCAAGGCCACAGGACCGAACGCACACGTCCCTCCGATCCACTACCACCAACAACATCAGCAACAACAACAGAAGCAGCAGCATCTTGGTATCAAGACGCGCGCAGCAGCTTCTACAAAGAGCTCTCGGCAGTCGTCCAGTCCGCCAGCGTCGCCTGTGTCGACTGCATCGTCATCGTCGTCGTCAGCGTTCTCGTTCTCGTCCATGGCGTCGTCTTCCGCTACTCCTGCTCGCCAGCGCATGCGCACTGCACGTCCTCGCTCAACGAGCAACGTATCGTCGACATCGACACTCAACCTCTTGAGCAGCAGCGACAGCGACGACGTGTCGTCGTTTGACGGGCGATCCGACTACTACAGCGACCGACCGTCGTCTGCGTCGTCCGCATCGTTTGCATCGTACGGACTACGACGGCGCGCTGCTCCAGCGCAGATCTTGACGGTCCATGGTCCGTCGACAGTGTCAGCGCCGGTGCTCAAGGCACCAGCAGCACGCGACAACGAGTGGCTCGAGTGCTTTGACCCAGTGTCCGGGAGGATGTACTACTACAGTCAGGTCACAGGCGAGAGTCGATGGGAGCGATAGGACTTCGTAGCTGCTGATGAGCAATAGACCAAGACAGATCAATCGATGCATGCCAGTGTATGTGTGTGTCTATCTATCCCGACATCGAAGCGCTAGACCTTGCCGACGTAGCGATGCGTGAGCTTGTAGCTCGTGTCGAGCGACTTGAGCAGCGACTTGCCGGTTGAGTCGAGCGCGGCGTAGAGCTGCTCCTTCTCGTACGTCGAGCAGATGTCGAGGAGCGTGTAGACACCTGGTCGGAGCTTCTGCTGCAGCGCGACCGAGAGACTGTCGCGCGTCACGCTCAGCAAGTACGACAGCATGAGGTACACGACGTGCTTGCGCAGCTGCGCGTCGTGCTCCTTCATATAGCCGTACAGACGCGCGAGATTCGAACTCCACTCAGCGCACTGCGCTGCTGCGACGCTGTCGGCGTCCTTGTCGTTCGACGCCACGACGAGGAGCTCGAGGAGTGCGTTCGTGGCTTGGATGATGTGCGGCGTGCCGTTCACGAGCGACGCAAAGTGGTGGCGCACGACGCGCAGGAGCAAAGTGTACGAGAGCATCCAGATCTCGTGGATCTGTGCGCGCGTGAAGCGCTTGGCGCTGTAGTGCGCGGTCGCAGCGAGCAGCGGCTGGAAGCCAATGAACACGTGCGCGAGCTCGTGCGTCTTCCACGAGAAGAGCTCGGCCTTGCTGAAGAAGAGCACAAAGACCTGGAGCGTGTACGTGCAGAGCTCCGCGCGCTCGTGGGCGTCGCTCGTCGTTGTCACAGGCGCAAGTGCGCGACTAAAGTTCTCGATCAGCGCTGCGACGATCGCGTCCTTGTGCTGCTCGAGGAGCTCACGGCGTGCCGAACTGAGCTTCCGGTCGCCCTGAAGGAGCAGACAGAGCGCTTTCAGCGCGCTCACGGCGCGCATGGGCTCGAGCGCCTTGACTTCCTTCGTCAGAGTCGCGAGGAGCAAGCGCGACTCGTCCTTGTTCGCGTGCGCGACGAGCGCCTGGAGCGCCTTGTGCGCGTCCGAGCGCTCGCTCGCACTCAGTTCAGGCTTTGTGACGAGCGCAAGTGCGACGGCGAGCAAGCATCCAAACGACTCGAGACGGATCGACGGCCGGAACGCGCCAAAGTGGTGGCAGAACGTCACGTAGAACTGCCACGCGTCCTGTGGTCGCTCGTCGCGGACGACTGCGTCCATCGCCAGTGCGAGCGCCGCACTGAGCTCGCTCGATAAGATCGCGTGGAGCGCATGCGCCTGCGAGCTCTCAGTCGCTTTCGACGGCTTGAGCCCGTCGTTCGTCGCCGCGCGGTACTTGACGAGCGCACCGAGGACGACGAACGACGTCGACTCGTCGAGCGACACGCTCGCCTTCTTCGGTTTGGTCGTCTGCTGCAGCAGCGTCACGAGCGACGCAATGAACGCGTGCTCTGCAGCGCTGACCTTGCGACTGACAGTGTTCGCATTGCTCAAGCGCAGGTCTGCGAGCGCTTCGACGACGCGCGCACTGCGCAAGAGCGTCTCACTGCGCGACGCCTTTGGTCGCTCGATCGAGCGCAGGAGGTTGCCGACGAACGCGTCGGCTTTGACTGCGTCGTCGAGGTAGAAGTTCAGGATCGCCGTGAGGATCGACGGCGCAGCAGTAGCACTCATAGATGTCGCGATGCTCGTCGCTGCTACAGCTTGTTCAAAGACAAAGTGCACGCCAGCGTCAATCCAACGGCGGAATGCGTTCGGTGTCGAGGCGACCGCGATCGCAATGCGCTTGAAGTGCGCTTGCAGCCAGCCAAGGACGCGCTGGAGCGTCTGTTGCGTCACGGCGTCCTGCGTCGTGGACGTCAAAGCGATCGCTTCGTAGATCCCGAGCGTCTGCACGAGCAAGTCGCCGCTCTGCTCAACGTCCAAGTACGACGGCGGGAGGCTCGAGAGGAGCGCAAAGAGATGGTCGGTCGTCGCAAGCGACGCTGCATCACGGCGACGGTAGCTGTCCGCGCAGTCTGCGACGAGCCCAGACAACACACTCGGCGCAGCGGCTTGGAACGCGCGGATCTCGTAGAACGCGGCTTCGCGCACGATGCGCGTCGCAGGGCCGTCGACGACCGCGTCGGTCTCTTCACGCACGTAGGCAGTCACGAGCACGCGCAAGAGCTTAGCGGCTTTTGTCTCACTCACGACGTCGAGGAGCTCGGGCAAGTAGAACGCGACGGCGTCCCAGCACTTGGACGCAATGACATGGTCCACGACAAGCAGTGCGACGCGCTTGAGCTCCGAGGCGCTTGTGCTTGCGACGTCCGATGCGTGGCGAATGCTCGTGGCTTTGCGGAGCCAGAAGATGCAGAGCTTGATGATCCCGGTCGAGTCGAGGCTGTGGTGCGGCGCCGCGGCGGTTGTCGTCTCGAGCAGCGCGTCCATCGCGGTGCTCACGCCGCACTGCTTGAGCGCCGAGAGGATCACGTCAAACGTCTCGCCGCAAACGCTCGGCAGGACGTCGTAGAACGACAGAAGCTCGCCAAAGAGCGCAAAGAGCTCGCGCTCGCTCGCAGTGAACGCGACTGCGGCCTTTGTCGCAGACATGAGCTGCGTGATGATCGGCGCAAAGAGCGCAGCGTGGGTCTTGAGCACGAGCGACGCCACTTTGCTCTTTGTCTGCGGCGTCACGTGCACTTCCTGGAGAAAGAGCTGGAAGACGAAGCGTGCGAGGCCAATTGCGTAGACGTCGTCACTGCTGCTGCTGCTCGTGGCGCACTGGTGCGTGAACTGCGTCCAGAGCACGTCGAGCTGACCGGGCGGGAGCGTGAGGAACGCCTTTCGGAGCGCCGCTTCGCACGGCGCGTATGCCACGAGCGTGTAGAGCCCTTCGCTCGCGCGCTTCGTCGGATCGGTCGCCATCATCGCGTGCAGGAACTTGTCCAAGAGACGCATCGACTCGTACGACTGCACAAGGTCGACGACGCACGTCCCAGTCGCATGGAGGACGCCCGAGAGAGCGCTTGACGCTGCGGCCTTGTGCGCACGCGCGTGGCCGCCCACGAGCTCAAAGATCGCGACGAGCGAGCTGCTGACGAGGTTCGGTGAGCACCGCACAGCGCTCGAGAGGGTCGCGCACTGCGCTTGGACGAGCGCGAGTGGCGCATCTGCACCGTCGCGCGCGTTCACGCAGTGGACAAACGTCTTGAGGATCGTCTCGAGCGCGTCAAACTGCTCGCGCTCGTCCGTGTCTTCGGTCACGCGGTAGACGTCCGCAGCGCAGAGCGCGTCAAAGAGCGCTTCGTACAGCGTCACGAGAAGCGTCGTGGATTCGTCGCTCGCGAGCTGCTCGACTGCGAGGAACGCGACGGCGCAGAGCTCGGCCCAGAACTTGAACGGCGAGTACGTCGTCGACGCAGTCGCAATGACAGTCGCTGCGCGCTTCTTGCTCGTCTTGAGGTCCGTTTTGGTGTCTTCGATCTTCTCGTGCGCGGCGGCGCGGATGCGGAGCGCGAACGCACTCACGAGCACTTGCATGAAGCCGCCAGCAGCGCTCTTGAGGCTCAGCGCCACGCTCGCGTCCGACAGGAACGCCTTGAGCTCGTCAAAGAGGTTCTTCTGGTACGACACGAGCGCAGACGCGCCAGCACTCGCACTTGCGTCGTGCTTGCGGCGCTTCTTGCTCTTGCTTGCGTCGCCCGAGGCGCTGGCTGTCGACGCTGCAGCGCTCGAGTCAACGACGCCGCGCGCGTCGACGTGGCGCCAGAGACTCGTGTGCACGAGCGCGCCGTCGAACGCGCGGATGTGCTCAACGTCAAAGAGCGCGTCGACAACGATGCGGTCGAGCAGCGCGACGACTGGCGCGATGCTTTGCATCTTGAGCGTAGTGAGCGCGTGGCGGTAGCCGATGAAGTCGCGCAGTGACGTCTTTGCAACAGCGAGGAAGACTTTCTTCTTGTTCACTTGCGAGCGCTGGAGCTCGTGGAAGACGCGCAAGAGCGCGTGCATGAGCGCCACGTACTCGTCTGCGACTGCATCCGCACTGCTGCTGTCATGTGCGGCAAGGCGCGTGAACGACGCAGTCAGCGCGCGGTGCAGGAACTCAGCGAAGACGTTTGTCAGCGGCTTGTAGAGCTGGAACGTCGGGACTGCGTCTGTGAGACTGCTGTCGTTGTCGACTGCATCGGCTGTCGCGAGCCCAAAGAGGTAGTGGAACACGTGCGTGACGTCGAGGAGCACGTCGCGCTCGTCCGAGCGGCTACTCGCTCGCTCGAGCACGTCGGCCATCGCAGCGAGCAGCAAGTTGCTCGAGTTCATTGGGATCGCAATCGCGTCGCTGTGCTCGCGCGTCGCAAAGACGTTGAGTGCGAGACGCAGCAAGCGCAGGCCGTGCGTCGTCTGCTCTGGGCGCTCCGTGTCGTCGCGGCGGGCTTTCGTGAGCAAGAAGATCGCAAAGTGCACAGCTTCAGTCACGATGCGGTGCCACGAGACATTGAACGCGCGCTCAGCGGCATCGAGCAGCGTTGACTGCGGCGCGAGCAATTCGAAGCCGGTCTGGATGAGCTGCGCGTCGTTATCGTATCCGCGGCGCGTCTGCTTCCAGCGCACGAGCGCGAGCGTTGCATCCCACGGGAACACCGCGTCGTCCTGCTGCAGCATACTGGTGATCGTCGCCATGCTCGTGTCGCTTTGCGCTGATGCCAACCAATTCGATCGTGTACAGCAATACACTCGAATAGAAGGGCGTTGATATCGGTGGTATCGAAAACCACCATTACAATAACAAAGGAAAAACTGTGATTTCACTTTTGTTGTCGTCCTGTACATGTACCTGCATGTCCTGCGTTGAGAGCAGCAGCGGTGCGCGTGCTCGTGTGTCTTGCTTTCGTTGCTTGAAGCTGTTGTCTGAGTGCTCGTGTCACAACGAGCCGAGGCGGCGAGGACCTGGAGATGGCACGTGCACATCCCAGTCCCGCATGTCTTGGGGCTGTGGGTTTGCCGTGTCGCTCGCGTCTCGCTCTCAGTCTCGGCAGCTCTGAGCTTTGCACGATCACGCTCAGTCCAACTCGCTTCGCCTTTCAGCTGAAGAATGGCGTAGCTGTCGGGGGCGAGGTATACCTTAGAGAAGCGCCGTTCAAAGCGTGCGCGGAACTCCTGCAGAATGACGCCGCCCTTGAACAGTGTGTGAGCCCTAATCTAGATTTCAAGCAATTTACTGTTTGAATCAGAGGCTGTGTGTGAGCTGGCCAGATTCACAGCGATGAATGCTATCTCAACTCCTTCATTATGTTACACTCAAATTTGGAACCAAAATTATTGAGTCGCAAAGGAAACATCGTCGTTGAAGATATTGATTATAGCGAGTACGTTCAATAAAGAATCTGTCTGACTGTCAAGGAGAGACTCGCAGTTTCTCGATGCCGCTAAACAGCTCGTACACATCCTCGTCCAGAATGCGGGTGTGCCTCCAGCAGTGAGTGATAGTGGAGCGTGTGACGTGCGACCAAACCTCCTCCGCCCATTGCATGACGACGAGAACGTCGACTTGGTAGAGTGCGTTCGTTTCACGGAGAATGGCTTCGTCGCTGTGAGCGTCCGCAAGGTCGAGCAGATCGTCCAGCTTGTCGACGACATGGCGGTGCTGGATCCGCCGCACTGCCGCCTTGAACGAACGTATTATTCCCGCGTCTTGTGGCTGGAGTACGACGGTTGAGTTGGGCGGGAGCGTTCGTAGCGTGACGTTAGACAAAACGCTCGCAACTCGGTGCGACGACACGCCGTCGACTAAGAGCAAAACGTGGCGATCATCTGCACGCACGCGCTCGTTAAAGAGCTGGAGCCAGGAGAACAAGTCGCCGGCCATCCAGCCTTTCGCAGTATACGCATAGTCGAGCTCGAGATCTTGCACCGTCTGGCCACAGAAGCACCGAGGCGCACGAACAGCGCCAATAAAGAGCAGTGGCAGCTTCGTGTATCCTTCTGCGTTGCAACAGACAACGACCGTCAGGCGCGTCTTGCACTCTTTCCCTGCAGTGCTGTCGCTTGTGATAGACGTGAACGGAGCAAAGCAGAAGAAAAAGCGCTCTCGTCTATGTTGGAGATGTCCCTCTTGTCGTAGTCACGTGTCGCTAGCTGTAGGTCCTTGCGGCTCGTATTGACCGCTGCTTGAGAGACTGATGCAGCTTTGCCGTGAAGGCGTTTTGACGACAGATCATGGCGATGCTGTAGTCTGCTCAGCCAACCGGACGAGAACTTCATCGAGCATAGTGTGTGCGCGCTGTCGCCGTCAGAGCGAGCAACAATTTTAGCACGCAGCTTTGCTGCTTTTGCTTTCACAGTCGCGCCATTCACAACTGGCAGCGACAACTCTTCGCAGCGGCAAATCCACGCGACGACTGCAGACTCGAGCTTGAGGCACGTGATCGTGTGCGCTGACTTGAAGGATGGCTTGGCTGGTACAGTGAGTGAGCCGTTGAGCACGTGCGAGATAGTCATGCGCAATTGGGCCTTCAGAAGTTTGAACTGACACGCGGCCAAACGCGCAAGAGTTGTGTGTGTGCACTTGTGCTTGGCGTAGTAGTTGCGGAGGAGCTGCTTTTGCTCGTACATCTTGCGCGTGCGCGTCTCTCCTGGCATTTCGTTCTTCTTGTCTTGTGCGTGCATTGTTTGTTCTTTTCTGTTACAAGCTGCGTGCTCGCTCGCCGCGCGTAGTAAGCGCGCGTGGCCACAAATTTCCCACTGTGCTTCGCAATTTCGATCGTCTAGAGAAGGGTATAATTTCTCGGCAGTGTAGCATAATGAGGGAGACGACTGTCTTTCGGGCGCTCACACGTTCGTCAAAAGAGCGTTTTTTGCCGAGGAGAGATGACTTCGTGCGGGGTAGAAACAGGCGTCGCAATTTTCTGAACAATCAATAATATATTCCAGTCTATGAAAAGCACATTGCGATTTGGCCAAAAGAACATGTGAAGAAGTGGCGTGTAGTTTTGGTACTTCTCAGCAACAACCCTGAGAGCTGGCGATGGGAGGCGCCAAGTCAGGAGTCGAGCCGAGATTGCACACTTGCGCGTTTCACACCGTATATATGCACTCTCGACTCTCTCAGTCACTCTTAGTCAGAGTTCTCACAAAGTGATCCCCGTTGTTTAGTTCTTTCAGGTTTGGAAGCGCGGGCGCAGAATCTGTCCGACTAAGTTGGCGGTTCACACTTGAGACCCAGCCGAAGGCAATCCGTTCAGTCAAGGAGAGACAAACTCTCGTGTAGATACTTATGTATATCCCCTCGTCACACTGGGGCTCTTCACCGCTACTCTCGGTGGACACTCTGTGCACTTCACTCGGCACACTTGCCAGGCTGGCGGACGATCCGCAAGTCAACCTGACGAAACTAATGCTGGCCGATCCTACGGCTCTTACACGTTCTCACTCTTGCTGGTCGATCCTCGACTCTTACACACTCTCTGTTGCTGGCCACACTTGGCTCTTACACGGTCACTCGGTTCGCTGGGCACTCCTTGCCTCTTACACCGTACTCAATCACAACACTATCTGGATTACCACTCTGGCAGCCAGTCTAGCGGAATATGGAGGATGTACGAAATGGATTTGTCCACACGCACTATCAAATGCGCAAGGCACACGGAATGGTGGTTTCACGCTCTTCTTCGTTCACTGTAGTCACACGCGCACACTGAACCTGGTGGGTCTGCGATATGTAGTCAGACAAAGGCTGGCACACACACGCACACTTACTGGTTCGACTCTTGGTTCCGGTCTTCTCACTCAGCGACGCGACGTACTGCAGGTTGTCGACGATGCTGAGCTCTGCAGGAGGAGACGAGATGTGGAGACTTGAGTGGAGGGGAAGAAAATTGCTACTGAGTGGTTATGGCGAGCGTCGGCTCTCTCTGTCGAGCTCTGTCAGCCACTAACCTGAAACTGGTACACTGTACCTGCACCTTTTCTAACCTGGCGGACCGTTTCTACTCTGGCGGGCAGACCAGAATGAACTTATCTGGAAGTGGCCCGGTCTGGCTCGAAGTGTCGGCCCGGTTCGGTTCGGTACGGTCTGGTTCGGCGGTTCGGTTCGGCAGGCTGATCCGACTTGGCGGGCCGAGCTAACCTGGCAGACCAGTTGGGTTGGGCCGTCGACTAGTGACCGTCGATATTTATACAGCGATACTTAGTTAGAGTATGTCATACTAACTTCGGGTCAAACTGGGTGGGCCAAGGAACGTTCGGGGAACTTGCCACGTGAGGCCATGCGACATTACGGTCGCAACGAACGGCGGAGAACACACGTGCCAAACAGCGACGACCAAGCGCGGCGCTTGCGGTCTCGACACGAACTTGGTACGTTCGCGCGAGCGCGACGCCACAAACACAGCGTTTCACAATGTTTTTCTCAATTGTTCAGAAAATGTACAATTCCTTACCATTCTCGATATCCTCTATAAATTTGCTGAACAAAACCTTCTATATAACTAAGATAAGCGGGCTCGAGCCGTTTTTGGGCACTGCTGTGTTAAAGACACATTAGCTAACGTAGATTTGAGCAAGCGAGCCACCACGAGCCGCCACGAGCCCAAAATGGGCACTCTTGAGTTATAGCCCCGCATGTCCTGGCTCTTGGTATATTGTACTGTGAGAGATCATGTTACAAGTCATTTTCAAAAATGACCATATCTGCGTAATCATGCCGTCGAAATCATGCTCGGTGAGCACGAGCCGACCACAGCGCGTGTTTGCCCATCCTCCGCGAGCGTCGTCACTGCGACTCGCGAGCCTTGCTGCGCTTCTCAACGACGATGTCTGCGATTCTTGTGCAGCGAATGACACGACGATGGCAAGAAGAGTAGCAAAGCATGCAATCGCGTCCTTGCACGCATGCACATGTGTGTGTATCTTGCTTGTCAAGCGTTTCACTTGCTCAATTGCTCAATCCTTACTTCAAACGCTACAAGTCGGGCGCGCATGCCGTCTGCTTTGGTAATCTCTGTGCGCTCGTCTATCTACTCACGCAGTGGACTGTGTGCAGTTCTCAGTACTGATGTTCATACTCAAGCTGTGATTGATCAAGACGAGAAAAAGCCGCAGCCGACTCAACTGCTGCTGCTGCAACGCTTGCCACGCCGTGGATTCAAAGTGGCGCGCTGCACTCACCTGCGCACGGCGTCGACAAGCACCTGTCTAACACTACCACGCATTCTGCGTCAGAGCTGACGTCGGCATGCGCGCCGGTGCTCGCACTACGTGCGTCGACGAACGCGTGTCCGTGCTGTGTGTCAATACGGAGATGATAGAGCAACAGCGGGTCAGATCATTGCGAGCGCGCAAGTGAAATAAGTGAGGCGAGAACGCAAGAACCCGCACTCGTGCAAGCCATGCAAATGTAAGAACGAGGCTCGTGAACTCAACGACACGCGATCTCATCCACACACATCCGAGCCAAGACTGCACGCACACGACAGGCGAAAACACACCCGAGCTCGAGAAGGACCATGCCGAGCGATGCAACGACG
Organism: Pythium guiyangense; assembly: GCA_003730235.1. Taxonomy (NCBI): domain Eukaryota; phylum Oomycota; class Peronosporomycetes; order Pythiales; family Pythiaceae; genus Pythium; species Pythium guiyangense. Next base: position 338,107 of record QXDM01000001.1, read on the forward strand.
AACTGTACGATGATATGCGACGTGACAGCCAACGCCGCGACGTTGACCTGCGGCACGACGGCGAACACTGATGATGCAGCTGATATGATGTGATCGCAGGAGTGGAGACTTTAAAGTGAGCTTCATTGACAAGATACTCCGAAGAAAACCATGACCACGAGCTAGTGGTCTGGACGAAAAACCTCGGCACGCAACTATCGCTTCTCGCGACCCTGTCTCGATTGTGCGTACGCTTGCTGACACACAACAGCGGTAACAAGCAGCACGGCGACAAGCGACTCACCGTCGACGAGCGGCGAGATGACGGGTGCTGTGATGGCGAGTTTCACGAAGACGAGACCCACTGGCTCGACGGCCAAATGCACGACGTCAAAGACAACGGACACTACAACGACGTGCAGCATGCCGTCGAGCGGCACGACAATGAGCTCCGAAAGGACGACAACCTCCACGGTGACAGGTAGCAAGACAGTGAGCTCTGACTACACGACAACTGCTAGCTCGACGGCAAATACGGGCAGCACGACGACGTCCCATGAGACAGCAGACAGCACGACGACGTGGTTTGACCGCATGATGGCGCGGATTGCGCGATGGCGAGCGTTACTTGCTCAACAGTCGTTGACACGACGACAGACTCGATCGCCACAACGGTTTGATGTTGCTCGATATCTGGCATTCACAGCCATTCACAACTCGCCATACGCCAAGATTCACCGGGAGTGGAGAGGGCATGAGCTCGGACTGTGGCGAGTCGATACCTGCCATTCGACAATTGGTCACTCCACCGCAGCAGCACAACGACAATGCAATACGCTCCTGAATCCACCGCTCGATATGAATATGATGTGGATGCTGTCGAGGCATATCGCTTTCCCGTCATAATGGGAGTGTGTGCCTCGAAGGACACATGCATTAAGTGGTGGATTAAGAAGAAATTGCTGGCTGGGAGTATGTCGTGCGTCAAGTGTGGCGAGGCTATGGCTCGAAGTGGCGCGCGCTGGCACTGCAACCGCCGAGGCTGCCGCTCTGAGAAAAGCGATCGCGCAGGGAGTATATTCAGCGCAAGTCGTTTGCCTCTGGCAAAACTGGTGCAACTGCTTGCTCTTTGGGCAGCACGGGTACCAGCATCCACTGCCATGCATCTCGTTGAGGCGTTGAGTCATGCGGTTTCGGACTGGCCCAAGTACTGCCGTGACCTTGGTACAGGTGAGATCCAGAAGATCGACATTCGCGTACGTGAATGATCGCACATGAGCTTGCTGACACACAACACAAACGCTAACGCTTTGCAACGACTTGTAGGTTTGAAGTGAAGGTCATTGTAACGGGGCTGCTGTGCTAAGTACGAAGGAGCACAGCAGACTCCCATTTAGTGGCCTAACCTGATTTCTGACGACCATGGTCGTCCCATCAGAGGGCTCACTAATTAGGTTAGCTCCCTCACTTTCATCACTATGCATGATCTCAATACAAAAACCTCAGAGTTGAAAATACCGAGTTCAGCGCAGTTCCCCTGCGCTTCACCCATCGCTTCCTCGTAAGACCTCGTGCGAGCTACGTCACAGAACACACTCCCGTGACACCTGGTAGCACTTCGTAGTCCGTCTAACGACCAAGATGAGCACGCTCCCGATCGAAGGCGACAACGGAACGTCGCTCAACTACAGCGACTTCGCGCACCTGACTCCGTACGAGTGGGACGCGCTACGCCGCCTCGCTGACGTGTCCGGCCTGACGGCCGTCGCAGCGATGCTGTCCGCGATGTTGCAGGAGCACCAACGTGCCGCTGCACAAGAGTTCATGGTCCGCGAACTCGCCGATGCGCGTCGGCGAGGCTCAACTCCAGCGGCATCATCGAAGGGCGACGTCGTCAAGCTCGACATCACAAGCTACAACGGAGAAGGCCGCAATCGGCTCGCTTTGAACAGCTGGCTTTGTGAGATCGACATTGCCATCCACGCACGCCAGCTCACCTCCGAACTGTCACGCACCCACTTCCTCCTGTCCAAGCTTGGTGGTCGAGCAAAGGAGTGGGCTTTGGGCCGGCTTGTCGCCGACCCTGACTGCTTCCCAACGCTCGACGCGCTGAAAAGCGATCTGCGACTCGCGTTCGAGCCGCCTCAAGACGAGATGCATCATCGCGCTGCGTTCCTCGCACTCAAGCAAGGTCGTGCGTCCATGCGCGACTACGTGCAACGTGCTCGTCACCTCGTCTCATGCGTCACTTCGTCTCCGATCGACATGGCGACCCAAGTCCATGTCTTCATTTCCGGCTTGAACGCTGGTCACCAGCGCCTCTACTTGACCCGGAAGCCTCCGGCGTCGCTCGAAGAGGCTTTTGCGATCGCGATCCGCGAAGACTTCAGCGTATCCGCCTCGCGGGGCCATCACGCCGTCGCTCCGCGAGCTGACAACAGCGCCGAACCGATGGAGATTGACGCAATCGAGCACGAAGCGACTCCGCCACGTACAGGCTCTGGTAACAGCAACGGCAGTCGCCGCGGCGGAACAAGCAACAAGCAGCTCATCTGCTTCCGCTGCCGCAAGGTCGGTCACCGCGCGGCAGTATGCCGCGCGCCAGCTCCGGTACTTGCTACTGTTGAGGTTGAAGACGAGACCGAGCAGCCCGCGCATGCAAAAAACGCGGGCTCCCAGTAGGTGCAGGGCGACCTACTGGGCTCATCCAGCGGAACGTGCCTCCGGTGGCGTCACCTTCTGCTAGCCCCACCACTGCTGCGCTTCATGCGCAGCTCTTTGCCACCACCTCGAGCAGCGACAAGCGGCTGATCGTACTCAGTTTGCACGTCGCTGGCGCGAAGCGATCCCTTCGCGCCCTTGTCGACTCAGGCGCGACAAACAACTTTGTACGAGCCGAGGCGCTGCAACTCCTGCCCTCGCGGCTGCGTGCCCGCGAGCAACCAGGCGCGATGGTAGTAAAGTTTGCAGACGGCGAACCGCGGTCACTACCGCGGCGATCGGTCGAGTTCGAGTACGAGTTCGACGGGTTCAAGAGTAGCGACTCATTCCTCGTTGTCGATCTTGGCGGCTCGTTCGACTGCATCTTTGGAATGCCGTGGCTTGCGCGCCACAGGCCTGACATCGACTGGCTGAGTCGCACAGTAAAGCCGCGCGACATCGACATCGGCGGTGTTCTCGCCCACCTGAGCGACAGCGCAAGCGCCTGGCCGCACGTCACAGTCGTGGACCCCGACTCCACGACGCTCAACCCGCATGAAGAGAGCGATGGCCCTTCATGCTCGGTTTGTTGCAAAGCACCGTGCGCCACGCCGACGCGACAAGCGAACGCCGATGGCGAGTGGGTCACTGTGAGCCGCAGGAAGGCAGCGGCATCTGCGGCGAGAAGCAGAACGGCGCCCAATCGTGCAGAAGTCGGAAAAGCGCGAGCAGTGGCTCGCGCTCCTATTCCCCAGCGCCAAGAGAGTCACCCACGCGCACCGGCTTGGCCCTCTGCGCCGGCGCCGACGTACGACACGATCCACGTCATCAACATGACTGGTCACGGCCCGCCGCGCCACGTCATGAAGATCACGAGTCCGCCTCGCGAAGCAACCGAGCTCACTCGGCTGCCTGTGATGTCTTGGAAGAACATGCTCAGCGAGATCAAACTCGGTCGCGTCGAACAGCTTTGCGCCGTCGTGGTCGACCCAGCGGATCCGGCGCTCGTTGGCAGCGAGCGCCCTGCTGGAGCAGAGCCGAAGTCCGCTCGCGAAGAACGCTACGCTGCGCAGTCGTGGGACGAGCTCGAAGCATCTGGGAACCCAGTCTTGGACCTCGCCCGCGAGTTCTCCGACGTTTTCCCCGACAAGATCCCGCCGGTGCTCCCGGCGGACAGGGGCGTACGCCACGAGATCGACCTCGTGCCTGGAACAAAGTACTGCGTGACGCGGCAGTGGCCGCTGCCGCGCGACCAAGTCGAAGCGATCGACGCGTTCTTCGAAGGCCGGCGAGCCGCCGGGCATGTACGCGAATCGACGTCGCCGCACTCGAGTCCAACGTTCTGCGTGAAAAAGGCGACTGGAGGCTGGCGCATCGTCCACGCGTTCAACAAGCTCAACGACGCGACGATCCCAGCACAGACGCCGATCCCGCGCAAGGACATGGTCCTCGACACCATGTCTGGCAGCACGATCTTCAGTACCATCGATCTCACCGACGGCTTCTATCAGATTCTCATGCGCGAGTCCGATGTTCCGCTGACGGCAGTCAGTACTCCCAGCGGCATGCTCTGGGAGTGGCTGGTGATGCCACAAGGGCTGAAGAACGCCCCTGCCACGTTCAACCGCATGGTGTCGCACGTGCTTCGCCCGCTGCGCGACTTTGCCCCGAGCTACTTTGACGACATCTTCGTGCACAGTCGCGCAACCGAGGGCGCGACAGATCTGGATGTCCATCTCGGGCACTTGCGCAAGGTCTTCGAAGCCATGCGCGAGAACAAGCTGTACGCGAACTTGAAGAAGTGCATCTTCTGCGCTCCCGAGATCCCGGTGCTCGGCAGCTACGTGAGCGCGGAAGGTGTCCGCGCTGATCCTGAGAAAGTTGCGTCGATCGTCGCGTGGCCGGTACCCTCGCGACCAAAAGGAGCTCCGGCAGTGGCTTGGGCTTGCGAACTACCTTCACCACTACGCGAAAGACTTCGCGTCCGCGATCTTCCCGCTCTCGCAGTTGTTGAAGAAAGACGCCACGTGGGTGTGGCGTCGCGAGCACCAGACAGCGTTTGATGACATCAAGACGCGGCTCTCCTCCGCGCCGGTACTTGCACTGGCGGATCACACGAAGGAGTTCCACGTCGTTTGCGACGCGAGCGACTTCGCGATCGGCTGCGCGCTCATGCAGCATGACGCTGAGGGACGGGAGCGCGTCATCAGCTTCCAGTCGCGACAGCTGAAGCCCGCTGAGCGCAACTACCCTGTGCACGACAAGGAGCTGCTCGCGATGCGCTACGCGTTGGTGAAGTTCCGCGTGTATCTGCTGGGTGAGCAGACTTTCGCGATCTACACCGACCACGCGTCTCTCCGAACCGCGACAAAGTCGCCGCATTTGAGCCAGCGCATGGCGCGCTGGCTGTCGTTCTTCGCCGAGTACAACTTCGTCGTCTTCTACAAGCCCGGTTCGACGAACATCATCGCTGACGCGTTGTCGCGGCGTCCGGACTACGACCCGCGACCCAACTCGCCGCGCCACGCCGCCGACGATGACGATGACGACGAGTGCAATGCGTGTGTCGCGCTCGGCATAAGCGCGACGGCGTCAACTGCTGTGAGCCCGCTGCGAGACGAGATCGTCGGGGCGTACTCCCGCGACCCGTCGTGCGCCGCCATGCTCAAGTACTGCCAAGAACCGTCCAAATCGACGCTGCAGCTTCTCGCTCCTTCAGCGCGGAGCCAGGCGCCGCGCTTCTCGGTTTCCGGCGACTTGCTCAAGTACCAGATCGACCGCTTCGATAGCCCTCGAGTCGTCGTACCACTCGACGACGACTTGCGCGCTCGCATCTTGCACGAATACCACGACGCTGCGTCTGGCGGCCATCCTGGTCGCGAGAAGACGTATCTCGCTCTTGCGCGCGACTTTTACTGGCCGCACATGTACAAGTGGGTGCGCAAGTGGGTCCGGTCGTGCGAGACGTGCCAGCGCGTGAAGCCATCGCAGTCGTCACAAGCCCCGCTGCAACCTCTCCCAATCGCCGCGGACGCCTGGCGATCCGTGAGCATGGACTTCATCTTCGGGCTGCCTCGTGATCAAGCTGGTCGCTCGGGCATTTTTGTGGTTGTCGATCGCTTCAGCAAGATGACACACCTTGCGCCAGTCGCGGTCGGCATCACCGCGCAGGAGACAGCTGAGCTCTTCCTCGCCATGGTGTATCGGCACCATGGCATGCCGACGTCGATCGTCTCTGACCGCGACCCGCGCTTCACGGCAGCGTTCTGGGACCGCCTCTTCCAGCTGCTCGGGACGCGGTTGCTCATGTCGACCGCGTCGCACCCGGAGACCGACGGGCAGACTGAGCGCGTCAACCGAGTCGTCGAAGATGTGCTACGCAGTTACGCGTCGTCACACACGTCGTGGAGCGCGCTGTTGCCGATGGTCGAGTTCGCGATCAACAACGCAGTGCACGAGTCGACCGGTCACACGCCGTTCTTCATCAACAACGCGCGTCACCCGCGCGTTCCCGCGGTTCTTGGCTTTGACGACGACGGCTTTCTTGAGGGGGGAGGGACACCGAGCGCGTCGGTGTCATGCGTCGCTCTTCCAGCATCTTCGGAGGCGAGCTCGCGCTCCAACAGGTCGTCGCAATGCGCAGTCGTGATGACTCCAACAGAGGCGACAAGTTGGGCCAACGCGGCGCTTATCGCGCCATCACGACGCGCGATCGCCATCACCACTCGCGCTGGCGCGGGCAAGCCATCCGCGCCTGTGTCTTCAATCGGCGACGATCGTGTGCTCGAGTTCGTCCAAAAGCGCGAGTCAATCGCGCGCTTTGTGCGCGATGCAATCGCTGCAGCAGTCGATCGGCAGAAAACAGCAGCCGACCAGCGCGGGCGCAAGAATTCCGAGGAATTCGCTGTCGGTGACCGTGTTTTGTTATCGGCGTCCGGCATTGCACCTGGTTCTGTCACGAATCTTGGTGCGACCAAGCTTGCACCACGCTTTATCGGCCCGTTCACGAACACACGACGCAAGGGCGAGGCGTACACACTTGACATGCCAAGTGCATTGAAAGTGCACCCGACTTTTTATGTCGGGCGCTTAAAGCGCTATGTTGCTGCTACGGTTCCGACGGACGTGCCGCCACGCCAGGTTCGAAGCGCGACCCGACGTGACGAGGACGCGGCTTGGCAAGAGCGCTTGGCGGCGTCTGACCCGCGCGGAACGCCCGATTGTCCGCGCGAAGAGCCTCGTTCGCTTGAACGACCTTCGCCAGCTGCGCCTTCAGCGCAGCAACCTCGGAGTCGAGCCGGTCCGTCTCTGCGATCGCGTCGTCCGCTCGGCTCAGAGCAACGTCGGCGTCGTGCGACACCATCTCCAGCCGATCAGGCACAGGCGCGACTGTCGTCTCGTCGCGCCACGTTCCGCCGCGATGGTCCGCCGCCGCTTGTTGACAGCGCGGGTCACCCGCGCTGGATCGTCGATCGTCTGCTTGAACACCGCGACCGTGGTCGCGGTGCCAGTCGCCGCGAGTATCGTGTCCGCTGGCTTGGCTTTGACTCGGCCAGCGACTCGTGGGAGCCTCGCGCCACTCTCCTCGAAGACGTTCCCGACTTGGTGATGGCGTACAAGGCCGCCACTGCTGCTGCTGCTGCTGCTCGCGCCAAGGCGACGGCGCGCGCGCGCGACCACGCGACCGAGAGCGTGAACGCGATCGTCTCGGCTCTTGCCACGCCACATGCCGGTCCTGCGAGCGCGCAAAGCGCGCGTCGCCTTCCCACGCGCGCTGGGGGGAGCGCGCGGGCTGCGCCCTCGAGACAAAGAACGCGCGCTTGTCGCGCGACGAGACGGAGTCAATGAGCGAGAGCGGCCGCGCGAACGAGAGCGAGAGCGCGCGCGCTCCGCGCGCGCGTGCGAGCGACGTGAAGGCGAGACGCCGCGGCGGTCACCGCGCGCAGCGCGGTTCGCCGCAAGCGCGCGTCGATACTGGGCGAGGAGAGCCTTCTCCTCTTCGTCGAGCGGATACTCCGCGAGCATCGCCTCCCACTGCTCGAGCGTCGGCTTCTCGCGGTTGTTGCAGATCCGACAGTACGCCACGACGTGAACGAAGCAACACGGCCGGTCTGCGTCCCACGACGCCGAACACACACGCTCGGCGAGCTCGCCGAGATGGTATCGTCCGTGCTGGGACTCGCGGCGCTCGAGGGCGAGCGCCATGCCTGGCTCCAGGTTCCAACGCGCGACAAAGCGCGTCCACGACTCGTCGAGCGCCTCCTTCGTCACTTGGCCGGTCGTCGTGATGGTCTTGCCGCGCGACTGGCGCCATCGGCGCCACATGTCGGCGAGCTCCTCGTCGCCAGGGGAGTCGCGCACGGTGCTGCAGTCGTACAGCGACAGTCGGCGAAGCGCGTCGGCGTACGTCGCCGTCGCTGCGATCACGCTCGCGCTCGGCATCGGCTGGTCGCAGGTCTTGCAGATAGCGCGGTCTCCAGTGCCGCGCTGCATGGTCTTCGTGTTCGTCGCTCTTCTCGCTCGCTGCGTCGCGCCTCGTGTGCGCGTCGTGTGCTTTGGTTTTGTGTGCATTTGCCTTCTTTCGCTTGCGTGTCAGCAAGCTTGTGTGGGGGATGGTGTAACGGGGCTGCTGTGCTAAGTACGAAGGAGCACAGCAGACTCCCATTTAGTGGCCTAACCTGATTTCTGACGACCATGGTCGTCCCATCAGAGGGCTCACTAATTAGGTTAGCTCCCTCACTTTCATCACTATGCATGATCTCAATACAAAAACCTCAGAGTTGAAAATACCGAGTTCAGCGCAGTTCCCCTGCGCTTCACCCATCGCTTCCTCGTAAGACCTCGTGCGAGCTACGTCACAGAACACACTCCCGTGACAGTCATACAGTTGACATAGATGAGACTAGCCTGATGAAGAAGGTGAAGTACAGCAAAGACACCACTATACTGACAACTGGTTGTTTGGTGGCGTCGACTGTGAGACGAAGAAGTGGTTTGGCGTACTCGTCGGCGAGTATCGCACGATAGCCACCCTGAGCAAGCTCATTCATCAGTTCATCAAGCCAGGGACGTACATCTTGAGCGACATGTACAGCTCGTACGCGTATCAAGACGGCAAGTACAATCTTGCGAATAACCCAGCGCTAGACGACATGGGTTATAACCATAGCTGGGCCAATCATACGCACAACTACGTCTCTCCGGACGATCCAGTCGTGCATACTCAACGCATCGAGGGACTATGGGAGATCCAAGTGAAGCAGCATCAAGAGCGCGCGCGGTATGAGGAAGGAGAATATCCCGTCGTATATCGATGAGTGTATGTGGCGCAGTTTGTACTTTCAAGAACAACCAACGCCTGCGCAATCACTCAAACCCTTGGTTATTGTAACAGATCGAAGTATTTGCTTCACGACAAAGCAAGACAATCAGAGCAACCCATGCACGAGGTGCATGGCAGTGGATGCTGGTACCCGTGCTGCCCAAAGAGCAAGCAGTTGCACCAGTTTTGCCAGAGGCAAACGACTTGCGCTGAATATACTCCCTGCGCGATCGCTTTTCTCAGAGCGGCAGCCTCGGCGGTTGCAGTGCCAGCGCGCGCCACTTCGAGCCATAGCCTCGCCACACTTGACGCACGACATACTCCCAGCCAGCAATTTCTTCTTAATCCACCACTTAATGCATGTGTCCTTCGAGGCACACACTCCCATTATGACGGGAAAGCGATATGCCTCGACAGCATCCACATCATATTCATATCGAGCGGTGGATTCAGGAGCGTATTGCATTGTCGTTGTGCTGCTGCGGTGGAGTGACCAATTGTCGAATGGCAGGTATCGACTCGCCACAGTCCGAGCTCATGCCCTCTCCACTCCCGGTGAATCTTGGCGTATGGCGAGTTGTGAATGGCTGTGAATGCCAGATATCGAGCAACATCAAACCGTTGTGGCGATCGAGTCTGTCGTCGTGTCAACGACTGTTGAGCAAGTAACGCTCGCCATCGCGCAATCCGCGCCATCATGCGGTCAAACCACGTCGTCGTGCTGTCTGCTGTCTCATGGGACGTCGTCGTGCTGCCCGTATTTGCCGTCGAGCTAGCAGTTGTCGTGTAGTCAGAGCTCACTGTCTTGCTACCTGTCACCGTGGAGGTTGTCGTCCTTTCGGAGCTCATTGTCGTGCCGCTCGACGGCATGCTGCACGTCGTTGTAGTGTCCGTTGTCTTTGACGTCGTGCATTTGGCCGTCGAGCCAGTGGGTCTCGTCTTCGTGAAACTCGCCATCACAGCACCCGTCATCTCGCCGCTCGTCGACGGTGAGTCGCTTGTCGCCGTGCTGCTTGTTACTGCGTTCGCTACGTCCACTTTACTTCTGATATAGGGATGCGCACAAGCAACATTTTTGTACGTCTCGTCTGACTGGGATAACATTCAAGCAACATAATAAGTTAAGTATTTATGTGCATGACCTACACAAGCATGTATTTTACCAAATTGAACAACTCGCCTGAAACTTATTGAAATGTATGTGATACATTCTCTCGAATGACGGCAAGCGTGAAATATTCCAGACCAGAAACGGTGCATCTGTGCACTCATCAAATGTTTGCACACACGAGAGCCACGAATACTTTTGTGTGAACCACACTTAAGTATGTGGACCACTTAGAACTTACGTGTTGAACATGAGTTTGAGGTGGTCCACAACAGAAAGCGTATTGACGTGCTGAACTTTAACAAGCATTTCAAAGTCTCCATTTCGTCAAAGAGCGCGATGATCCACGCAAAGGACACTGTCGCCGGTATGTACGTCGCGCTTCATGCGCGCTTGACGCTGTGTCCACGATCATTGTGTGTATGATTAACTGAGACGCTGTGCTACTACAACTTTAGTGCGCACGCGCTCGCTGCTCGCCGCTCGCCGCCACCCACGATCTCTGTCATCGACACACTTCGCTGCCGCAAACTCGTACGTGCGCGCTCCCATCTGTTGAGCTCGATGCGATCGAGTGCCATGACTGACGCCTCATGTTGCTGCTACTATAGGTCGCCTGTGTCTGCACACTTCTCTCTAGAGCTCTCGCGACGCACGTACGTGTCATGTACGCGGAGCGCTGCGCGGCAAGCGACTAATGAGCTCTGCAGCCGTGCTGCGTGCTTCGTAGGTAAACTGAGGCGCACGCTCAAGTCGCGACAGCCACCTCCATGGGCAAAGCCAAATGCCCGTGCGATGAGCTGTCGAAGCACATCGTGTGGACGCACATTGAAGCGCTCCAAAAGGTCACAGATCTGCTGAGCGAGATGGAGGTGATGCTGTCGAGAGCGGCTGAGCTCCACACCGAGCTATCGACGCATGTGTGCAACGAGCTTATCCACGAATCGGACATCGTGGAGCACCATGCGCTGTTAAATCCACAGAGCACGTTGAGATTATCCTACTATCTCAGCATACTCGTGGAGAACAGCAACAATAAGTAGTGAATACAACTTTACTCACGTTACTTCATCTCGCTGATCTTGGTGTCGATCAGATGCAACTTGCTCTCTCTCATGCTAGCCTCGCGGTGCGACTTCTTCCTCTGCGTCGACAGACACACGATCTCCCGTAGGATGCGCAGACGTAGAGTCTACAGAGCTTCCTTACGCAGATATCGCTCGTTGCTCAGGCGCGGTGCGCCTACTACTTCGGCGTTCACAAAGCGGCTGGCTTGCGGGACACACAGAACTCCGCAGTTGTATCCGTCGCGCTGTTGCAGTGTCTCAAGCACCATAGTATTTACGTCGCTTGTCAGCACTGTGTTGAGGTCTCGACGCCACCAGCTCGTCAGCATGGGTAGTACGTACGACTCCCAAGTCGCAACGAGCGTCGACTGGTATTCGAGCGGGTCGTAGAGCCATGCGTGGATGCCGGTGTCGCTGCTCACGTCTACAATCACGATTATCCAGTGCACGTTGCTGATGTTCACTGGGACGACGATGAGGCTGATGTCTCCGAGGTCGGCTTCTGGAATAAAGTGCGCGAGCTTGCCCACGAGGGTCGGGTCAAGTATGTAGCACGACTCGACGCCGATACACATCTTGTGCAATGCGAACGGCATCGTCGTATCGCTCATGAACGTGTCGCCTGCCAGGCGACTGATGGTCTGGTCAAGTGATGCTTCGAAGTGATGGCCGCTCTGTGTGCTGAGCCAAGTAGTCGTGACGAAGGTGCGACTCAACTCCGACGTCCTGAACACGTGCAGAACCTCCGCGCCATTGCTTGAGCGCTCGGATCGACGGTCCGGAAGAGCAGGATCGACGCGTCGTTGCTGTGGTGCTGCCAGTGGCGCTCCAGCCACCTGACGTCTGCTTGGTCCTTGCGAGACATCGCTTGCAAGCGGTAGAAGGCACAGCAGTCACTGATGTAGCTCCTGCGATTTAAGACGAGGGACATCGTCGAGCGACGCTAGTGTAGGACGACAACAGACAAAGTCGTAGATGTACGTACTCTGGCAATGAGCGCGAGTCTGCACCCAATACAACTGTGCTGTAGCTGATCGTGGTCGTGTTGTGCGTCTCTCCGATCGTGATCTCATTGTCGTGAGAGCTTGCCTCGCCACGAGCTTGCTTGATCGCGCTCTTCTCACACGTGCACAGAGCAAACGGAATGGCGAAGTTGAACTCGCTGCTCCCAGCCTGCGTCTGCGTCTCGCGAGTCACAGTGATGGCCGACGTGCGTGTCTTGTTGTCATCGAACGACACAGGGTAGCGCTCGCAGAAATATCGGACACGGTCGAGGCCTGCAGTGTGCTGCATCCAATAGACCATCTCTTGGATGCTCGCCGCGCACGCCGTAGCTCTCGAGACTTGGACGCCAAGACGCACTCGCTGCGTGGTCTTTTTGCGGCGTTGCCTCGACGAGATGATGGCAACTTGATGACCGACGGCGGTCGTGCTTCGCGCTCGTCGTTGAGTTCGCTCGTGTTGGCGCTGTCGGCGTGACACTCGATCTTACGTGGAGTTGCGTCCTGAGACTTGCTCGCAGCGCTTCTGGTCTGGGCAATTTTAGTTGTTTGGGCAACTTGATCAGACATCAGCTCCGCTTGATCGCGCGGCGCGTCTGGACTGATGTCGAGCGCGCACTGCAGATCGTTTGCTCGCGCGACCGTGTACGCTCTTGTCCGGTGCGAAGGCTAGCACGTTGTCAACGTCGATGTCGTCGTAGTCGACAGAGTCGTCGTCTGTGGGCTCTGGTTCGGCGACCTGACTGCCGTCTTCAACGTGCCACTTGGACAGCACGGCGTCGACGACGTCTTGCAGCTCCGAGAGGCGAGACAGGAACTTCTCCGACGATGTCTGCTTGAGCGCTGCAACGAGCGACTCGATGTTTTGCTGTACGATGTTGTACGTCTCGCATTCGGACAGCACAAGAACATCGTGCCGCTCGTTGCGCTTGAGTCGCATGTACTTGACGCGGTCCGTGGGCTCTTCGAGCGTCGCTGGCGGTAGCTGCGGCAACCTTGCGAGCATTGCAGCCGAGGTGCCGCCATCGAGCTCGCGCAGGAACTCGGCTGTGCGCAGGATGGAGCTGTTGAGTGCCATGCCGCGAAACGTGTTCCAGCGCGCGTGGATGCTGGTCGATGGGAGCGTGTCGAGCTTCACGAAGTCAGCGGCAACCTTCATGATTTCATGATGTGCCGGCACGGCAGCCACCACGTCTGGAAGCGCAAGTAAGTGCAATTCTATCGAGCAGCGTCGACACTGTAGATGTCCGTCTCGGTCCTCAGGCGGCGACGTCTTGCGCTGCACCCCAGCGTCTCAATCCGCTCTCTTCTCCGTCGTTCGGGTTCGCCATAAACTCGTCGTACTCAGCAGCAACGCAAGCGAGCGCGAAGTCGCTGAAGCGCTGTTGCACATCCTGGAAGAAGTCAGGATAGCTGCCAGGTCGGTGCGAGCTTGCTGCCGACTGTTTGAGCGCTGCGTGCAGACTGCTCATGACGCGAAGTTGGTACCGACAGATCGCGGCAACACACTTGTCGATGCTGTTCTTGCGTCCCAAGATCTGCTTGAGCTGCGACAAGCTGGACTCGATGCGGTTCGTGGTGGTGTTCCCGGCAGTAAAGTGACGGCGCCGCTTGCACGACACCCACATGTCGTGGCACGTGAGACAGTTCTTCTCGAGATACGCGAGCACGGCAGGAGCGTGCTGTTTCGCGTAGTGCATCAGCCGCTCGAGCTCGAGGTTGTAGTCCGTCTGGCGACGCGTATACAACATGACGCGGAATCCGGATTCCACCTGGAGCTGGACGTCGAGCGAGACTCGGAGCTTGACAGCGCTCAGCACATGTCGGATGTACTTGAGCGCGTGAAACTGACAGAGGAGCACCTGGCAGTGAACGATCGCGTGAGAACAAGCGCGCGGGTGGACAGGCAAGTACACAAGCAGAGTCAGTCGCCGACGCACCTTCGCGCTAGGAAACACGCGCCACTCGACGAAGTCTTTGCCGATGACGAATGTCCCGACCTCGCGTGCGTTTTGGTCCTTGACGTGCTTGAGCACAGAGTGCACGGTGTCTTCGCGCTGGTTGAGGCACAAGAAGTCTGCGACCGAGACGCCTCTGTCCGTCGATGCAGTCGCGACGAGCGAACTTGCACACACGAGCACGGGCAAACAGCGAGATAAGGTTGTTGCGAGTAAAGTTGCTTGACAACTTGGTGTTTGCAGCTTGTCGTCGCGCCGCTCGAGCTCCATCGACTCTAACATGTCTGACAGAGCAGCGCATGTCTCGCAAGGCTCACATCGCACTCACCCAAGTATTAACCTAAATTGTTGGTGTTGTGTGTGAAGTCTAGTAGAAGTCATTCGCCCCGCTCGTCGTACACCCGACGCTGAGCCTCTGACTGCCACAGGATGGCGCACATCATGCCGTGCTCATATTCTACTAGTGCGCACTCGTTCTCCGATACAGCCGCGAACTTGGACAACATCGTGCGGAGCCGCTCTTCGATGCTTCCGGATCCAAGACAACCTGCTACGAGGTTTGCGATCTGCTTGCTGGCGAGATGGACGCCTGGCACACACTCAGACGATGTTAGCCGCTAGCGCTCGAGCTCTTCGTGCGACGCCATCGCAGCGCATGTACCGAGCTGTCGTCCTACCACTCGAGCAATGTCTCGCAAGGGCGCTTCCGCGTCGACCATGGCGTCGATCTTCGTCAGCAGATCCGCGTCGCTCAGCGCGACGCGAGACAGCTGAGTCGTTCACATCTCCATCGTCAGCGGGTGGTTGTGCACGGCGTACTGGTCATGCATGTAGCACTGTCAGAACGCAACAACACGAACTTGGGCGGCACTATAGCGCCACACACGCACCACGAACCTGGTTGAGCACGAACACTTTCCGCAGGACCGCGCCACTGATCACGACCGGCACCGCATGGGCAGTCAATCGCGCTTCGCAGCCAGTGAATCGCACGTTTAAGCGAACACGCTTGCCTCTTCCACGTGCGTCTTGCATGCAGCCATGAGTGCATCGATACTGCACTTCGGCAGTCTCCATGAACACAGAAACATGCGCACGAGAGAAGCTAGCGCAAGAAGTTCCAGCAAGTCGAATGAGGACAACGCAGCAAAGTTGCTTGACGACATAACACGTGTCTTCAGAAGCGTACTCCCTGCTTGCGGTCTGCTTATTCCAAGCGCTTGCCGAGATCAAGCTTCTGCGCCGAAGGTTTGCACGGTGCTCAGCGCAGTACGATGCGAGCGCCGCGTTGAAAGCAGCCCACGTGTCGAAGAACACCGGCGTCAGCAGCGGCTTCTCGTCGACGATGTCGCGTCCTTGCGCCATGCATTCGCGGATCGCTGACTTCCCGTTCTGGCGCCGCTGCGGCTCTTTCGTTGTTCATGGTGTGGTGGAACGACCACAGCAAATTCTTGTCCTCAGTGTCAGACCCTTGCCGCTCCGTCGTATACCGGATCGCAGGGCGCGATCCGCTTTACCGGCGTGTAGTGTCGACCGTTGGTGGTGGGGAAGACGGTCCTCAGAGGGAGAGAGGGACTTGGGGTCGTGCGATCTCGCTGTTCCGGCGAGATGCACTGCGCGATCGTCGAGGGTCTTCAACGATCGCGGGTCGTGATCGTGGTTGTGAGGCACGATCACGGACGCACGGCGCGATCAAATGAGCCGTGCGGGGCGCAGAGCTTCTGTAGCGGACGGGTTGTGAGGCCTCCTTGATGCTCTGCTGGGGGTGGGTCGCCGGTACGTGCGGATGATCGTCGCACGAAGCCGGCGGTGCTTGAAGATCGCGGTCGCGATCCCAAACGGCGCACAAAGATCTGCGAGCGTAGACGCTGCAGACGGTAGCAGGGGACGATCTGGCCAAAGCTTCCAGGCTCGTCGCGTGCTCTTGATCGTCGGTGATCGCCAAGATCGCCAGATGATCGCCAATGCCAATGCCGATCCGATGACCCCACGTCGGTCGATCGGAGCGGTTCTTCGGAGCTTTCAATTCCGGACCTGCGCGTCGCAGGTGCTGGGCGTGAGGGTGAGAACGGGCCCTGCGAGGCTGGTCACTTGCGATCCCCTATCGACTGGATCGGACGTGTGCTGGACAAGGAGAATTCCGGACTGAATTACTTTGCTTAACTGTCTACTGCTTTGACTTGATCTCACTATGCTTGACTAGCTTGCACTATCGTGGACCTCTGCTCACCTTGCACTTCACTGGGTTGTCGGGAGATGGGATGATCCCCTTTCGCTCAGTGATCTTCCAATCATGCTGATGGGACGAGCACACTCGCGGCAAGCCGATCGCGCTTGCCGAGCCACTCGTCACAGTCGCCGACGACGGTGTCTGCATACGCCTTCGCGTTCGCGGCCACGCTTGGCTCTGGATCGCACTGGATCGTCGATGCAGCCCCGCGGATCGCCGATGACAATCGTGCAGGATCGCCGATGTCAGTTGCACGCGATCGTCGACGGTGGTCGTGATTGCACGACGATCACAGAGCTCTCGTATCACTCGCACGATGACGTCGATGCTTCACAACTCGAGTTGCGTCACGCTGAGCCGTTGCGATCGCGGTTGTCACGCCCGATCGCCGAGCTGCTCCTGCACCCCGCGATCCTTGTTGACTTGTACGATCGCCGGCTGCTGCTGACCACGGATCACTACTGTCGCGTTACTCCGTTCGACTTGCGGCGTGCGCGTCGTCGTCACGCGCTAGTTCGTGCTGACAGGATCGCCGGTATGATCGCTGATCTTGCCCTGGATCGCTGATGCCGGTTCTCGATCGCCGCTGCACGATCGCGGATCGAGCCAGATTTTCTGACCGCGTTTCACCACAGCCGCCCCTTTCACACGTCGCAGGAACGCAATTGCGCAGACGTGTGACCCGGATGTTCCGGATCGTTCCGTGCTCTTCGTCGAATGGTCCGGGATCGTCGACACCCACTAACGCTCGTGTGTGATCGCGGGTTTCCGATCGTTGGTCGCTCTCACTTCCGAACCTTGACGATCGCAGCCGCTTGCGATGTCACAGCCGCCGCCATCGGACGATCATGGTACGTGCTCCGTTGTTGCGCAGGCTGCGGCGCCCGTAGACGTCGTTTGACGTGGTGCTGTGGCTTATGGTGTTCACAGCCGATCCGCGCCAGGCGCTGCCGATTGCTTCGCTCGATCTGGAAGAGCGTCGACGTCGATCGGCTCTGGAGACGCGCTTTCTCGACGCAGTGAACCGGTTCCTCGCGCGGCGCAACGACTACGACCAGGCGTCCTTCGACGCGATCGCTCCCGCTGCGGCCAGGTTCTGTGAGCTGATCGACGATCCCACGAGTGGCGCCAGTGGCGCCGGTGACTCTTTCGCGCCAGGACCCGTCATGTCGCCGTCAAGATCTGCCGTGCCCTCGCCACCGGTCGCTGCGCCAGCGCCGTCGACCACCGACCACCAAGACGAGCTCGCTCAGCGTGACGCTGCGATCGAGTACTACCGCTCACGTGCCGAGCAGTTCCCAGCCATGGCGAAGTCGTTCTTGACGCTGTTTGAGGCCTTCACGCCGACTGCATCTCTCCTCGCTGCGCGCGAGCAGCAGACAGCGGCGATGCGCGATCACTTTGGCTCACTGCTGATGATGGCGTCGACGTTCCACAACGATCTCACAGCTCTCCTCTCGCGGGCAGGCGATGCGACATCTGGCGATCTGGGCGTCGCGTTCGGTGGCTTGCCGCTGCTTCGTTCGCTCCACGCGGTCCTTCGCATGCTCGAAGACTCAGGCGAGTTCCACGACTTCACCGATCGCACCGACCAGCTGCGTTCTCAGCTGTTCGCGACGATCGACAATCTCGGTATCGCGTCGAGCGCTGGTCTGCCAGTGTCCGCGATCGGCACTGCGTCCGCGGCGTTTGATCCCTTGCGGCCGTTCGACATGCTCGCGTCGGCGCCGCACACGATCCCGACGCTCGAAGCCGCTGCGCAACGGTTCTGCGAGGCGTCGACGTGGCTTGACGTGCCTTCCGTTCGCAAAGCTGTGGACGAGGCGCTCGATCAGGCGAGCGCTGCAAACGATCGCTCGAGCGACGCCGCTTCGAGCACACCTCCTCCCGCACGCGCGATCGACTTTGACGAGACGTCATCATCCAGCGACGAGCACGATCACGCGCAGCTGAAGACGGCGATCCGCAAGAGCATGCGATCGCCGGCGCCGCTGATCGACCTCACCGACTCAGATGGCACGATCGGCCGTCGTGTCGCCCGTTCGCGCCAAGGATCTCCGTCGCCCGCACCGTCACAACCGCCAACGCCTACTGCGCCGACCAACAAGCGCCGCCGGATCTGGCGTGGCGGGAGCCTTACGCCGGTCGCGCTTCTGCCTCGTGCTGCCGGATCATTGACGGCGATCGATCGCTACGCCGGGCTTGATGAGAGCGCGTGGCCATTCGCGGACCCGAGCGCCGAGCCAGTGCCGTCGACGGTGGCCGAACTGCAAGCTTTGATCGCTCGTGTTCCGTACTTTGCGATCGCGCCGATCCCAGTCGCGCGCCTGGCTGCCGTACGCGACCATCTCGGTCGCCCGAAGCTCGACGTGTCTGCTGCGATCCGTTTCTACGAAAGCGAGCCCTGGGCGTCGCTCGTTTCTCGTCTCCCTGACGGTCTCGTGACGGCGTCTCGACCATCGCGCGGTCTCCAAGCGCTCCTCGACGCGGCGATTGCGCACATCACGCGTCACGGTGCGACGTACTGGGAACGTACGCACTACTTCGTCATGACGGAGTCGACGGCTGCGAATGCGACGCGATACGCGGTTGCCCGGAAGCAGCGCAACTCTCACGCGGCGGCGAGCTGGCGCGATGTGCTCGCGATCGCGCTTCGCCTCATCCAGAACGGTACGGTGGACATCGACATCCTGCTCGAGCCGATCCTGCTGCCACTGCCTCAAGCCTCGCACGCGATCTTCCCGCCTGGTGGCGTCACGATCGAGGTGGCGGTTCGCGACGAGGACCAACGCGATCCGGCGCGCCTCTACTTCCTGCAGCGTCCCGAACTGCACTTCTCGCAGCTGCCGGCGGTGCACGCGCGACTCGTCGACAAGTTTTCGAGCCCGGGATCGCGCACGCACTCCCAGCGCATATCGCGGTCCTCGTCTCCAGCACGAACGATCGCGGCGCCAGGTGCGGCTGCAAGTGGTGCCGGGACGCCGAGCGCGCCTAGCTCATCCGTGTCTGCGCCGTCTGCCGCTGCTCCGGCCTCGGGATCTCCGGCTCCACTCGCGGATCCGGTCGTGAGACCTGCCGGCGATCCGGCGGCCTCAGATGACTCAGCGACGCCCGACAATGCTCTGGCGGCGATCGCCGATGATCAGACGGCGCCTGTCAACGATCCGGCGACGGCCGTCGGCGATCCAGCGGTGCCTGTTGGCGATCCGACGACGCGTGTCGACGACCCAGCGGTGTCTGACACCGACCCAGCGGCTGTCGACACACCATCGACCGATGAGACCCCAACGCTCCTCTGATCGTCTGCGTCCACGCGCGATCTCGCGCGTTGATCCCGTAGCGTAGCTTGCGTGTAGTCGAGCCTTACGGCGGTCGTTAAGCTTGATGTCTTCTTGGTCTTGTTTCTCCTTCTTTGTATGTCCTTATGCAAACATGCCGTACTCGTTGTCAGCCGATCGCGCTCCACTTCTCAGCCGCGCGCCTGGTCATGACGCGCGCTAGCGTTCCTCACCTGGTGACGTCTCGATCACCATGGCTTGGAACCGCCCGCGCGCTTTCGCCAATTGCTCGTAGTCATAGATGAGACCACCGCAGGACAGGTCGTCCTCAGCGACCCAGCTCGGACGATCGTAGCCCTTCCATTGCACTTTGAACTCCCGGACCTTGCGCCCGAAGCGCGTGATCTTCTTGACGCGGTGATCGAGGATCGCCTCGACCTCATACTCGTGAGCGCTCGCGTCTGGTACCCAGCTGTCTTCTGGCAGCAACGCCTCGTCGAAATCAAAGCGCTCGCCCTCTTGGATCGTGAGCTCCATCTCTGGCCGTAGCGGCGACGATCGCCGTGGCTTTACTCTTGACACATGCACGAGCGGGTAGAACGAGTAGTCGGTACCGGCGATCTCGAGACGCAGCATGAAGTCACCGACCCGATCACTCACTCGAAACGGACCGTGCCAGAGATGTGCGAGCTTTCGCGCGTATCCTGGCTTCACGCGATCGATGAACAGCCACACGTGCGATCCGACAGCGACCCTGTCGTCATCTTCGGCCCGCTCGTTGTTGACTCGTGCTCGCGTAGCCATCGCGTCTTGCAGCAGCTTGTTGGCAGCCGATCGCGCGCGCGTGTAGCCTCGCTGGATCTGGGCTCGCCACTTCGTTGCGTCGTCCGATCGTACGCCTGGGTTGACCTGCGGCAGCGTCGACTCGAGCGTGGTACGCGGGTCCCATCCATGTACGAGGTAGAACGGGGTCTCGCCGCGCGTCCGATCGTACGCGGTGTTGAGCGCGATCACCAAGCGTTCTGCATGATCGTCCCAGTCGCGTTGCTCTTCGTCTTGGACGTACATCTTGATTGCCCGCGTCATAGTCTGCACCATGCGCTCAATCATGCCGTTCGCCTGCGGTCGGTACGCGAGCGTCGCCTTGCTGCGCTGTCCGATCAGCCGATTGAACTGCTTGAACACGTCGGACATGAACCCCGGTTCACGATCGTGGCGGATCACCTCGCTCGCACCGAACCTACGGTAGACGCAGCGCTCGTAGCTCTCGGCGACGGTCATGGCCGATCGTGAAGCGTTCGCTGAGACGATGACAAAGCCAGAGTGCTGATCCACCCAGATCAGAAGCTCGGTGTTGCCGCGGATCGACTTTGGCAATGACGGCACGTGATCCATGCCGATCACCTGAAACGGGTAGGTCGCCACCACGTTACCAGGCGATCTGCCGCGCAGGCGGGGCTCCCCTTTGCCCGTCTGGCAGTCGACGCACGATCCAATGTACTCGGCGACCGATCGGTGCATGTTGCGCCAGTGACACTGCTTTCGGATTTTCTCGTACGTACGCGCGATTCCCTGATGACCACCGGCGAGGCTCGCGTGGAAGTGATGTAAGATCTCGTCGTGGAGCGTCGTCGGGATCACGAGCCGGAAGTGCGCTTCAGGATCGTCGCTTGACCGCTTCTGCCTTGAGACGAACAGGAGCAGCCCGGACGCGTCGACGTCGTAGTCGCGCGCGATCTTCTGGCACTCTTCGGCTTCTGCAACCGAGAGATCTTGCACGTCTCCTTGAATGTACCGCTTGAGGTTCCACATCCATCGCTCTTCGTCTTGGGCACGGCGGATCCGATCACTGCGCACTTGCCCGATCGTCGCTGCAGTCGCAATCGTGGATCCTGCGGTCGCACGCGTCGTCGCAAAGACACGAGCGACTTCGGCGACGGCCGCTGTCTCGTCACGGATCAGCACTTCGGCCAGACGGTTCAGCGATCGCAGATCGTCGTGCTCGTCCTCGCTCACATGCTCGCCCCTTTGTCGCTGGATCGCGCGGCCGGTGATCAGGTCGGCTGCCGCGTTGTACTCGCGCTTCACGTGCACGAGCCGAGCGGACTGCAGACGCTGCAGTTCATTGCGCGCTTGGCTCCACAACAGCTTCAGACCCGATGCATGGCACTCGATCTCGCCGGTCAGCTGCTGGATCACGATCCTCGAGTCGCCACAGATGATCGCGTCTCGAACACCGTGCTTGACAGCCAGCTGGACCGCTCCGATCATGCCGCGGTACTCAGCCTCGTTCACCGTAGCGTCGTCAAAGTACTCGGACATTGCTTCGATCACCTCCCACCCTGGCAGGCGCCAGAGGATCGCGCCGTAACTGCCGCCGATCCGTTTGGGCTTCGCCGATCCGTCGAACGATACGACGAACGCCGACTCGTCCGCAGCAAGCGTCGGCGGGATCATGACGATGCGGCCCTTGTTCAGCATCTTGCGTGGTCGGATCTGCGCGAGCGCCTGGTCCATGTGCGATCGTGGCGTCACCGACGCGGCGATCAAACCTGGAAACTCGTCCTCGCCTTTGAATGCCTTCTCGATCGTGAGCTCCCATGGCGAGAGGATCGCTGCCCACTGTTGCAAACGACCGTCGAGGTGCTTGGATCGGAAGAGCCATGCGAGCGTCGAATGCCGAGTGATCACGCGAAGCGGCCGGCCGATCACGAGGTTCAGACTGGTGTGGATCACACGCAGCAGACCCAGGATCTCCTTCTCAACCATGCTGTACCGCAGCTCGTTGTCCTTTAGAACGCGACTCGCAAAACGCACAGGCATCCACACTTGATCGTGCTCTTGAAGGAGCACACCGGAGACCGCCCAGTCGTTCGCGTACACGGCGATCGTGATTGGTCGATCAGGATCAAAGTGCTTGAGCACTGGTGCGGCGATCAGCTTCTGCTTCAGGGCCTCAAAACCAAGACGCGCTTCGCTCAGCAGAGCCGGATCGGATCGATAGCTACGCAGATCGTCCTCGGTCAGCTCGTACAACGCGGCGGCGTAGATCGCAAAGTCTTCGACGTGCTTGTGATAGTAGTTCAGCGATCCTAGGAACGACTGAACACCCTTGAGCGTCCGTGGGAACTCCAAGCTCGCCAGATCCTTCACGTTCTTCGGCTTGGCCTTAACCCCGCGATCGCTGATCTCGTGACCGAGGTAGTCGACGATCCGACGTCCAAACGCGCTCTTGGGTACGCTGATCGAGAGTCCCCATTCGTCGCAGGCATCCATGAGACGATCTGTGAGGTTACAGAGTTCGTCCCAAGTTGCAGCGCCGAAGAGGATATCATCGATGTACGATCGGCGACTGATCACCGAACTGCGGTCCACAGGCACAGGATCGCCGTCGCGGAACACGTCTGCGTCGGGTGATTGACGGCCGTCAGGTGTCAGCTGCAAGAAGCCGTACAGCGCGTTGTCGAGGAGCCGTTGGTAGATCTGAGGCGCGTTCTTGAGGCCAAATGGCATCCTGGTCCACTGGAACAGACCGAACGGCGTGATGAACGCGGAGATCGCCTTCGCGCGATCCGTCATGCGCACGACCCAGAAGCCGCTCGCCATATCCAAAGAGCAGAACCAAAGCATCGAGTCGAGGTTCTCGAGCAGATCGCCGACGAGCGGCATCGGGTACACCATGAGCCTGGTCAAAGCGTTCACCGCGCGATAGTCGATGCACAGCCGAATGTCGATCCCGTTCTTCTTGACTATCACGACGATCGGTGATGCCCACGGCGACGTCGACACCTCGATGATCCCTGCGCCGACGAGCCCCTTGAGCAACTCGAACACCTTCTCGAGCGTCTCGGGTGGAAGCTTGCGCACTCGCTGAGCGATCGGTGCCGTAGATCCAACGTCGATATCGCATACCGCCCCTTTGGCGGGAGGCGGCAACGCGTTGCCTACTCCCATGCACAGGTGCTTGCGTCGCCACACGATCTCGCGTAGTCGGGCGATCTCCTCCGGCGTGTTCACCTCGGGGTCGCCGATGCACAGATCGTCTGCGGTGACCGCGACGTCATCTGGATCTTGTTCGGGGATGACTGCGAACTCGTTCGACACACTCTCGGCATGTAGATCGCTGCCCTCTTTTACGAACACTGTCTCCTCCATGTCGTCTTGATCGAGCTCGACATCCTTCAGTTGCACAGCCGCGATAAAACGCGCTTCTCGTACGCGTGACGACGTTGCCTGCGGGTGGCACGCATGAGGGGTGCCATGACGGTCTCCGATGTCAGTTGTGACCTCCGACTCGTACGCAACTCTGCTCGACGTCTCGGCATCGGCGATCGGGTTCAAACTGTCGGCGTTCGGGGCTATCGGAACATTCCGGGAACACTCGTGTAGGCCTCGTTGATCGTCTCCGCGGGCGTTTGCGCAGCCAGAAGCGATGGGTGGCAGTCAATCGTGGCTTCGATCGAGTTCGTCCACGATGTCGGCGTTCGGTTGCTCGTGCTCGCGCGGCACGTGGAGATCGGCATCACTCATCGACACTCGGGCAGCACCGGTTGTTTTCTCCTCGCACGTTGTACGCTTCAAGACCGCACGCGGCGTCGTGTACGTCGGCTTGTTCGTCGCCGGCGGCAGCGCCTCGATGGCGCGCCGATGCTCGATCGCCTCGCGTCGTGCGATCTCTGGATCAGGCGAGGCCTCGTACGCCAACACCTGCCAGTCGCGGTAGCGGCGCGACCTTGTCGACACGAAGCCGGGCTTCCGTGGCACATGTCCGCGCGCGAGCCACAGGCCAATCGTCACCGTCGCCTGGATCGTCCGCGCCTCGTCGCCGACGTTCGTGATCCTGAGCGTCCGCGGGGAGCCGTCGTTGCCATACGTGATCGTAGGCACCCAGCCGTCACCGCGCGTCACCCAGAGACGCTGCCGATCGCGGTCGACGAGATTGATCGACGTCGTGTCGCCTGGGTCAAGTCGGATCGCCTGTGGCAGGGCTACGTGTCGCTCCATCGCGTCGAAGAGCTGGCGTCGTCCGTCGAAGCGTAGACGCACCTCGTCGGGCAAGCAGGCCGACCCGTCCGCGAGGTCCAGCCGCACGCCTGCCGGAGCCATGAAGTCCATCCCAAGGATCGCGTCCATGCCGGAGAGCTTGCCGATCCAGAGCGAGAACTCGTACGCGAGCTCGTTGGCAAGCGTGATCTTCACGCGCGATCGGCCCTCGGTGGGATACGTCGCATCGCCTACGCCGACGCACTGCAACGACTGCGAAGTGTCGATCTCGATTCCTAGCTCACGCGCAAAGCTTGGATCGAGGATCGAGACCTCGGCACCAGAGTCCAGGAGGATCCTGGCGCGTCGATCGTTGATCGCCGCATGGACAATCGTCTGTCGGTGCGACTTGCCGGCGTGAGACCGCCAGTAGCCGCGTCGTTCGCCCGGGAGCAGCGACAGTCGCTGGATCGCAGGTCGTCGTTCAAAGTCTTGGTCGTCGGCGATCGGACGCGTAGGATCCAAGTCGTCTTGAAGTAAACGTACGTGCGATTCATCTTGGTTATCGTTGCCCTTCTTGCTCGTCTGGATGAATGCGTAGATGCAGGTAGCAGTGGATGATCGCTCGGCGCGTACCGACTTCCCAGTCGGCGAGCGATCTAGTTTAACCACTGGACTACGTTCGGCGGCAAGATCGCCGCGTGCTCTTCGGGCTTGAACCAGCGCTTGAGATCTACGAGCAGCTTCTCGTACTCGCACTCGCCGCGATCGTGCACCTTGCCACACCCCTTGCACATGTGCAAGCAGCGATCGGTCGGGTGGCCTTGGCGTCCGCACATCTGGCATGTGAGCCGGCGCCAGCAGTCGAGATCGCGGTGCTTCGACGACCCACAGTGGGTGCACGGCGGTGCGTCGCGACGATCCTGTGGTGCTGGATCCCGCTTGGCGTCCTTCGACTTGCTCATCGTGGCGAAGATCTTCATCAGCTCTTCGAACTGGTCGTTCGGCGCGCGACGCGGTGGGCGATCCGACGACTCCGACTCGCTCGATCCACTCATGCGGAACGCCTCGGTCGGCTCGCGGTCGCGCTCGCTGCCGTCGCTCTCCGACGCCCAAGACTCATTCGGCGGTGCGATGAACTGGATCCTGCGCGTGGACTCGCGCTTGACCGGCTTGGCAACCTTCGTCGGCGCACCAGCGATCTTCTTGCGCGACTGCGAGCGGCGAATCGAGACGAGCGTGTCCTTCAACGCCGACACGTGCGGCAGACAAATCGGCACCAAGATCCTCGCCAGATCGTCGTCGCGCACCGTGTCAATGAAGTGATCGACGTGCTCCTTCGCTTCCTTGGATCCGGCCACGAGATACGGGATCTTCGCACGTGCAGCTTGCACGTTCAGCCGGTGAAGGTAGTCGATCGGTCGTTCGGAGTCCCAGCGACGCATCTCGTAGTACTTGCGCGAGCTCGAGATCGCCTCGCCGCAGTACTCGGCCTTGAACGCTTCGACAACTGCATCCCAGTTGCCACGCGTACGACGCGGGATCTGGCGGTACCAGTTGAGCGCGGGACCAGCGAGCAGCTCGGAGAACGTCAAGCACATCTCGTCACGCGTCAGCTGGTCGCGTCGGAACGCCATCCTCGCCTTCTTCAGCCACGCGATCGCCTTCGACTCGTCATCGTCACGACCGCTGAACTCCTTGAGCTCGGAGACCACCGACGATCGGATGGTCGTCGCCGCCACGGTACTTCTCGTCAGAGGCAGCTCATCGTCGCAGATGCCGTGGTCGTCGTCGGAGATTGGCTCCAGCTTCACCTTCACCTCGCGACCGTCAAGCGGCACTGCGCGATCCGCGACCAAGTGCGGCGGCTTCATCGCGCTCGCTTGCACCAGGTGATCCACTTGTTGCTGAAGCTCGCGGATGGTGTTCGACTGGCGCTGGTGATCGTCGCGGGTCGCGCGCATCTGCTCGATCGTCATCCCGGTTGCGGCGATCATCAGCTGCTGAACCTCTTCGAGCTTCTGCTTCTGTTGGTCGGCGCGGATCTTCTCGTCGCGCTTCACCTGCTCTTCCGCTTCGGCTTGCGCGCGCTGGAGCTGCGTCGCGGAGCGTCGCTGCGTCACGATCAGGCTGAGCAGGCCGGTCGCGGTCTCGCCAATCACACGGATCGTGGCCGGGTTGAACGCGAGCAGCGGGGCCATGTCGACGATCCGGGTGACGTAGCCGGCAGTCAGGAGCATCTTCACGATTGCTTCGACCATCGACTGAGCGTTCGTGAGCTCGGACCACCTCGGGACATGCATGCGATCGGTCGCGGCGTAGAAGCGCGCGCCCATGAGCCGCATGAAGTGGTTGTACGCGATCAGACGGTCGAACTCGTCGATCGGCGGCTGCGCGTAGTCGATCCGAGGCGGCAGCGCGTTCATACGTTCCGTCATGACGTGGTCGTAGCTGAGCGCTGCGGCGACTGCAGCGTCAGACGATCCGTCAGGGACGATCGGAGCGATCGTCGCGACCGAGATCATGTCGATGTCCAACTCGCCCGGTAGCGGGTTGTCGAGCGCGATCGACTCATCCGATCCGTAGCCGTCATCTTCGTCCTCGTTCGTGTTGTCGACAGTAGTCGGAGATCCTTCAACACGATCTTCTTCTTTCGTTTCATCGTCGCTCTCGGAGGATCTCGATCCCAGAGCGTTGATGCGAGGCTTCAGTGATCCAGCACCGCTCGCAGCCTTCGTGGCGGGCGGGCTGGTGCCCTTCTTCTTCGGGGGCGTCTTCTTCACCATGCTGGTCTTCACAGGATCAAGGAATCTGGGCATGCGCACCAGTTGTGGTGGAACGACCACAGCAAATTCTTGTCCTCAGTGTCAGACCCTTGCCGCTCCGTCGTATACCGGATCGCAGGGCGCGATCCGCTTTACCGGCGTGTAGTGTCGACCGTTGGTGGTGGGGAAGACGGTCCTCAGAGGGAGAGAGGGACTTGGGGTCGTGCGATCTCGCTGTTCCGGCGAGATGCACTGCGCGATCGTCGAGGGTCTTCAACGATCGCGGGTCGTGATCGTGGTTGTGAGGCACGATCACGGACGCACGGCGCGATCAAATGAGCCGTGCGGGGCGCAGAGCTTCTGTAGCGGACGGGTTGTGAGGCCTCCTTGATGCTCTGCTGGGGGGATCGCCGGTGCGTGCGGATGATCGTCGCACGAAGTCGGCGGTGCTTGAAGATCGCGGTCGCGATCCCAAACGGCGCACAAAGATCTGCGAGCGTAGACGCTGCAGACGGTAGCAGGGGACGATCTGGCCAAAGCTTCCAGGCTCGTCGCGTGCTCTTGATCGTCGGTGATCGCCAAGATCGCCAGATGATCGCCAATGCCAATGCCGATCCGATGACCCCACGTCGGTCGATCGGAGCGGTTCTTCGGAGCTTTCAATTCCGGACCTGCGCGTCGCAGGTGCTGGGCGTGAGGGTGAGAACGGGCCCTGCGAGGCTGGTCACTTGCGATCCCCTATCGACTGGATCGGACGTGTGCTGGACAAGGAGAATTCCGGACTGAATTACTTTGCTTAACTGTCTACTGCTTTGACTTGATCTCACTATGCTTGACTAGCTTGCACTATCGTGGACCTCTGCTCACCTTGCACTTCACTGGGTTGTCGGGAGATGGGATGATCCCCTTTCGCTCAGTGATCTTCCAATCATGCTGATGGGACGAGCACACTCGCGGCAAGCCGATCGCGCTTGCCGAGCCACTCGTCACAGTCGCCGACGACGGTGTCTGCATACGCCTTCGCGTTCGCGGCCACGCTTGGCTCTGGATCGCACTGGATCGTCGATGCAGCCCCGCGGATCGCCGATGACAATCGTGCAGGATCGCCGATGTCAGTTGCACGCGATCGTCGACGGTGGTCGTGATTGCACGACGATCACAGAGCTCTCGTATCACTCGCACGATGACGTCGATGCTTCACAACTCGAGTTGCGTCACGCTGAGCCGTTGCGATCGCGGTTGTCACGCCCGATCGCCGAGCTGCTCCTGCACCCCGCGATCCTTGTTGACTTGTACGATCGCCGGCTGCTGCTGACCACGGATCACTACTGTCGCGTTACTCCGTTCGACTTGCGGCGTGCGCGTCGTCGTCACGCGCTAGTTCGTGCTGACAGGATCGCCGGTATGATCGCTGATCTTGCCCTGGATCGCTGATGCCGGTTCTCGATCGCCGCTGCACGATCGCGGATCGAGCCAGATTTTCTGACCGCGTTTCACCACAATGGCACGCACAGCACAGACGAATCGCACGGTGTGAGCAACAAGTTAACACACACCTTCTGGGAGCTCACACGCGCACACGCTGGGCACGTACAGATCGCGTTAGTGGCTCGTACGGGATGGCGAATCGAGCGGCATCGTTGGTCGCGACTCGGTCGCCGTCTGCGAAAACAATCACATACGCATGCAAATGCGTGAGCGCCTGCTGTTCGCTTTCAGCTCCACAAACGCCTCAGGCAACGCGGCTTCAACGCACCATCACTCGAGTCTATCCAAACGACGGCGCGCTTGCGAGCTCGCGACATCCTGCACGCATCAACACGCGCAAATACGTTCGTGCGGTCGTCAATGCACATGCAAGCTACGTCGGCAAACGAGTGCGCCGGAGACAAACATGCGGTTGAGATCGTTCACACGTAGAGAGTGACGTTCCGACACGCTGCGCCTCGTTCGCACTGGTCACTGCTTCACGCAGCTGAGAGATCTGTGTTTCAGAGATCGACCTGCACATTCAACCACAAGCGAGCACAAGCGAGAGCGTCAGCCGTCTGCATGCGCACGTGCGCGCACATCGCGGCATAGCTGAACGTACGAGAGATCTGTCGAACGTCTAGCGAAACTGCAAATGAACGGTGATTCGCGTGGCGCACGTTTGCATAACTAAACGAGTAAGGGCGGCAGATTAAGCATCCAGTTCGATTTCAGCTCGGATAGTTGCACTTTTCAGTCAAGAGTGTTGCAATCACCCGCAAAAACGAAATGTTGCTCGTTTGAAAAATACAATTTAGTAAAGTTGCTAGAGCCACTTCATAAGTACTTTTTCTACCCAAAATAAAGTGGATTTAGACACTCTGGCTTGTTGCTGCATCATCAGTGTTCGCCGTCGTGCCGCAGGTCAACGTCGCGGCGTTGGCTGTCACGTCGCATATCATCGTACAGTTCGTCGTTGCATCGCTCGGCATGGTCCTTCTCGAGCTCGGGTGTGTTTTCGCCTGTCGTGTGCGTGCAGTCTTGGCTCGGATGTGTGTGGATGAGATCGCGTGTCGTTGAGTTCACGAGCCTCGTTCTTACATTTGCATGGCTTGCACGAGTGCGGGTTCTTGCGTTCTCGCCTCACTTATTTCACTTGCGCGCTCGCAATGATCTGACCCGCTGTTGCTCTATCATCTCCGTATTGACACACAGCACGGACACGCGTTCGTCGACGCACGTAGTGCGAGCACCGGCGCGCATGCCGACGTCAGCTCTGACGCAGAATGCGTGGTAGTGTTAGACAGGTGCTTGTCGACGCCGTGCGCAGGTGAGTGCAGCGCGCCACTTTGAATCCACGGCGTGGCAAGCGTTGCAGCAGCAGCAGTTGAGTCGGCTGCGGCTTTTTCTCGTCTTGATCAATCACAGCTTGAGTATGAACATCAGTACTGAGAACTGCACACAGTCCACTGCGTGAGTAGATAGACGAGCGCACAGAGATTACCAAAGCAGACGGCATGCGCGCCCGACTTGTAGCGTTTGAAGTAAGGATTGAGCAATTGAGCAAGTGAAACGCTTGACAAGCAAGATACACACACATGTGCATGCGTGCAAGGACGCGATTGCATGCTTTGCTACTCTTCTTGCCATCGTCGTGTCATTCGCTGCACAAGAATCGCAGACATCGTCGTTGAGAAGCGCAGCAAGGCTCGCGAGTCGCAGTGACGACGCTCGCGGAGGATGGGCAAACACGCGCTGTGGTCGGCTCGTGCTCACCGAGCATGATTTCGACGGCATGATTACGCAGATATGGTCATTTTTGAAAATGACTTGTAACATGATCTCTCACAGTACAATATACCAAGAGCCAGGACATGCGGGGCTATAACTCAAGAGTGCCCATTTTGGGCTCGTGGCGGCTCGTGGTGGCTCGCTTGCTCAAATCTACGTTAGCTAATGTGCTGACATAAAAATGTACATTCCGTTCAAATCAATTAGACCAGGATTTTATTCCCACGTCAAGCCAAGCCGATTATTTGAACGATTTTGACAGGGATCACAACCCTGAGCGGAATAAAATTCCGAAATAGCCTTGTTTGTGTCCCTCTATTTAGATTCGTGCTAAATTGAGAGCGACGCTTCGCAAAAAGTCGCTCAAATCCGCAGATTATAAGCTTTAGTTAGACTCTTTTCTATTGGTTGAATAATTAAGCAAAAACGGAAAGGCGTATAACTATTCTTGCGGTGGTATTGATACCTCTGTTGGCGTACGCCAAGCTTTATACATTTTCGATCGTATTTGTGTATCATATATCGGATCTTTTAGAATATTAGATTACTGATATAGCATAAACCTAGGTGGAAATCCAATTCGGGCAAAAACCCATACTCTAAAAAATTTGTCCCACCAGTGGGACAAACTTTCACTACTCGAAAGTACAGTACAGTACTCCAGCATGTCCTAATATAGGCGAGAAGAGTCGACTAGATCCATTGGCCATGCATGTCCAAAGCGAAGTGCGTTGCGACCAATTTCAATCAGTGTCCGTCAGTGTCGCTGTCACACTGCTTGCGAACCACGTTTGTGCGCCATCAAGCACTGTGTTGACGGCGCTTAAGCTACAGAAGCTGACATACTGGCAGACTGACAGAGTGCGCACACGACGCAGCTCTTGTTCGTAGCTCTGACGCAAGAGGACAGCAGGGACAGAAGCGATGTGTAGACGCAGCTCAACTGAGTCCTGTCCTTCATCACACGACTGCTGCTCCATGGCGTCTCTAGACAGGCAGTCCGAGGCGATCGAGGAACGACGGCCACGACACCATGCGCCTATCATCCTCGCTCTGCTCGCTCTCGAGCACTGCATCGGCGCCCAAGCAGCCCAAAGCGCGCGTTCGCTGCCGAAGACTCGCTTCGATCTCGATCCACGGACTCTCGCATGTCTCGATGAGCAGCGCGAGTCGTCGGTGCAGCAAAGTCTCGGCTGTCTTGTCACCACTCGAGCTCGCGCTCGCATGGCGCAGTCCAGAGAAGAGCATCGCGATGTCGACTGCCGAGAGCGTGGCGCTGCGATCGCCATCGCCTCTGTCGCTCCGCAAGAGCGCTCGGAACGCCTCGAGCGAGTCAAACAGACTCGCGTCGGTCTTGACTTTTGCGATGGCGCAATGCAGCTGAGCGCGCTGACTTGGTGATGTCTTCTCACACAAGAGCTGGCGCAGCGCGCGCTCCAGTCGCGAGAGACTCATGACGTCGTGGAACTTGCGCCAGTCCGCTTGCTGCGGCTCAGAGTGTGCGAGTGATAGCTCTGTGGCAAAGAGCGCCGCGAGCGTCGTGAGGACGTGCGGCGGTGTCACTGGGAGGAACCGACACGGCGCGCCTCGGTCCACGAGGTCGCAGCTCATGCCGATCTCGACGCACAGCCGTCCGAGCAGCCGCGGCGGCTCAGTGCTGCTGTCGACAATGTTCGCAAAGACAAAGCCCGACGGCGCGTGCGTCCGGACGATCTGGTCCATCGCTGTGCGCATCGACACGGACGCAGCGCCGACGACCGTGGGCTCCGTTGACGCCATCGCTGCTCGGAGCTGCATCTCGAGCGCGTACGCGGCGAGGAACTCGCGACACGAAGCGCTCGCGTCGACTTCAAACGACTGCGCGTGCTGCGATGGCGGGACGACAAAGTAGCCGCCAGCTGACGCTGCGCTCGGTAGCTCGAGAGGGACACGAGCGCTCGGGTAGCCCATGAAGCGGAACGCCACGTCCAGACGCGGCCGCGCGCGGCGAGCAGCAGTCGTCGCGTCCAAGACAAACGTCTTCATGAGCAAGAGCGCGAGGACGCGGACTGTGACGGTCGCCGTGCGCTCCGCACCAGTCTGGCGCAGCGCGGCATGTGCGTGCGCTGCAGCGGTGAGCGGTGTGGACGAGAGCGCGCTCCTGCTGCTCGGAGGCACGACGGACTTGTAGAACGCGTCGACAGGGTGGGCGAGCGACTGCTCGAGCCGGATGCTGCCGACGCGCGCGTGCGTGTGCGGCTCGCGCAATGCGAGCGTCGTGGCGCAGCGTCCGTCGCGCGCGAGGAAGAGCGCGTTGAGGTCTGCGTCTGCGACTGCGAGGAGCGCCGTCGAGCCCACGCGGAGGCGCTGCACTTCGATGTGGAGCGTCCGCGCCGCGAGCGAGCGGAAGAACGCCGCGTCCTGGCACGTCTTGTACGTGATCTCGACGTCCAGTGGCACGACGAGCGGCGCTGACGGACCATCCATGCAAGTGACCGAGAGCACAGGCGAGACCTGCGACTCAAAGTCGTAGTAGTCGCATAGCACCACGAGCGACGCGGCCGAGCTCGCTGGCGGCGATGGATCGAGCAGCAGCGACGCGTCGTGGAAGCGGAGCTCGCTCAGTGCGACCGCAGTGACGTTGAGCGGATCGCGTTCATCAACGTCGCTCGGTGTGGGCGAGGCGGACGGCACTGGCGACGCTGGCGACGCAGACACGAGGCTCGTGCTGGAGGTGCCTCTGCGATCGGCGATCGCGTCGTTCGAGGCACCCGAGTGGCGGTGGCTGCTGTTGCTGTCCTCACCACGACTAGCAGCTTGACTCAGCCACGCGCTCCTCGTTGTCGCCTGCAGCGCTCGGATCTGCGCGAGGTACGCCGCTGCGCGGTCGTCGGCTTTGCGGAGCTTGCGCCGCAGCACTTGCATCTGCTGCGCGTGCTGGAGCCTCGTACTCGCGAGCTGCGCCTGCGCGTCCTCTTGCACGAGCGCAGTCAGCTCTGCGGCGCGAGCGAGGCGCTGCTGCTGCAGCGGATCAGTCTTTGCAGCCGACGCGCGGCACGTGGCGCACAGCTGCACAGCCGGCGCTCTAGACACTGACACTGACGCCGACGATGGCTCTGAGACGCGCTCCATGAACGACGTGAGCTTGCTTGTTGCGTCCACGCGCGTGCGCATGTCCTTGAGCCCGCGTCCGAGCGCAACGAGCAGCTCCTTGTCGTCGGGCGACGCGTAGAACCGGAGCTGGAGCTCGGCGATGTCTTGCGCCATGCGGTGGCGCTCGCACGCGAGCTTGCTCTGCTCCAGCGCCTCCGCGTGCTCGAGACTCGCGGCTTCGAGCGCTTGGATGCGCGTGCGGAGCTGCGCGTGCGTCTGGCGCGCGACGTTCGCGTCCTGGCGCGCGCACTGGAGCTCGCGCTCGAGCGTCTGGATCGTCGCTTCGAGCTGCGCGATCGAGAGGTTCTTGGTCTGGAGGTCGGCCGAGAGCGCGTCGAACGGCCGGGAGCTGAGCGTCGCGACCGCGTCCTGGAGCGCGGCGCGCTCGCTCCGGAGCACGTGCGTCTCTTGCCGCAAGGCGTCGTTCTCGTGCGCCAAGTCGGTCTGATTGTCGAGCGCGTGCTGCTGCGCGACGAGCTGCTGCTGCGCGCGGAAGAGCTGGGCGTTCAGCGCCTCGATCTGACCGAGACTCTGCTCGTGCAGCGCCGCTTTCGCGCGCAAGCGGTCCTCGAGGCGGTGGAAGCGCGCTTCGAGGAGACTCATCTGCCGCGCGTGGCTCTGCAGACTGCGCTCTAGCGCGTCGTGGTCGGTGCTCGCAATGGCGTTGCTGCGTTGCGACTGGTTCTCTGCGTCTACACTCGAGCGCTTGAGCGACGCACTCGCTTGCTCCTGCCGCAAGAGCTCGTTCTCGCGACGCAGGCGATCGAGGTCGAGCTCGAGGTCGCTCAAGCGCGCCTTGAGGTCGCGCAAGAGTCCGGCGAGCAGCGGCGGCGTCTGCAGCGATCGAGACAGCGATGGCGATCCATTGTCATTCGCACACTGGAGTGCATCCGGCGCAGTCTCTGTCTGCGTGTCGCAGTGCGCGATCTTACGTGTGCGAGTAGACGCTGGCTGCGCGCGCGTGGACTTGCTGGCGCTGCCTCGGCGGTCTCGTTTCGCTGACGATGCCGGTGTCGATGCTGCGCTGCGCGGTCGCCCATCCGTCTGCATGAGCGAGCAAGAGAGCAAGAGCGAGACACGAAGAGCAAGCACGTCGCTGAGACGATCTCGTCGCTGTCGTCGTAGTGATAGAGGCAGAGGAGGAAGAGGAACACGCCCGACGGACCTGATACAGCCGCAGCTCAAGCTCGCGAACGCGCGCAACGAGCGCTCGGTTCTCCTCGAGAAGCTCCTTGGTAAAGATGTCGTTGTTCGGCAACGCTCGGTCGTACTTGACAGTCGTCATCGCTCTGTGCGCACGCATGGGCCGTGCGGAGCTTAGTCGCTGTCTATCTATCGTCCATCAAGACGCACGGCACTACGCTGCTCAGCGACATACACACAAAGACGCACTTGCGATGCGCGCGCTCGCCATCGAGCAGCCGCGCGCGGAGCTCGTCGTTTGCAGCGAGCACTTGCTCGTAGCGCGCTCTCCAGTCCATCACACCGGCTGCTTCTGCGTCGTGCGTGACCACAACGACATCAGCGACCGACGCTCGCGCAGCAGTGGCTGCAGTCGGATGCGCTTTCGAGGTCGCGAGCTTTGGTGGTTGCGCCGTGTGTTTGCGTCGAGCATCTTGTTGTTGTTGTCGTTGTTGCTGTTGTTGAAGTTGTTCTTGCACATGTTGCTGTTGTTGTTGCTGCTGCGGAGTTGGCGCGGGCGACGCTGTGTCGGACCGTGCCATCGCGCACAAGTGCTGCGGTTGTCTCGTATGCCGTTGCAATGGCACACCGACGGATCATCACCGACGGATCATCGCCTCGGCCGCCAAAGCGTCGCGTGCGTGCGGTGCCGCCAGACGTGCGGCAGTATGTCGTTGAAGCGCCGCTGTCGTGCTACGATCGAGCTCGTGCGCCAGATCGCTGGAGCAACGGCATGACGTGCTGGTGTCCGGTCCTGCGTCGAGGAGGCGTCGTTGTAGGTCGGAAGGCGTCGTAGATAGGTTGTTGTCGTCGTCCAAAGACTGACGTGCTACGGACGTGCGCGTTGTGTTGTTACAGGACGTCGAGTCGAGTCAAGTCACCACGATGTAGTAGTCGTGTCGTGCCTCTTGTGGGCGTCAAGGACGCGGCGTCCACAGACCTGGCGGGTTCACCTGCTGCGACGTCTCGCGCGCGCGCTGGCGCTCGCTCGTTCTCGTTCTCGCTTGATCGATCGTGCGCACGGATGTATACCATCATCATTGTATGTGGCTTCTCGTGCTCGAGACCAGTTGCGAGCGACCTCGACCTCGAACTCGACGTACGCGAGCATCAGCACATTGCACTGAGCTGCAGCGCATACAGAGAGAGAGCACAGAGAGATCGAAAGACTTGGACGCCGCCGCATTGTGGCCCACAACAAGCAAGTGTCGTTTGACAAGCGTTCAGCGCGCCGACGAATGGCTTCGCTTTTGAGTGAAAGATCGATCGGCTGTGAACTGGATCGTCGATACAAACACCAAGTCTGAGTCGATGTCTTGGTGTTTGTATGTGAGTGTCGGCTGCGTTTTGATGTGCCAGCACTCGGATCCGGCTCTTTTGACACCAGCCGTGCAAAATGCAACCGCGCTTTGTACATTAAGACAGTAGTTCGCGCGTGATTGTGTTTTTGACGCGTTGCAGTACACTACAGCGCCTCCAAAGTCCGTTCACACAGATATGCAGATTTACAGAAATACGCTTATGCGACACTGACCTCGTTTTTTCAGTCGATTCAAAAACCAATGCTCGCTGTGTTTTACTGTGTTTGCTTTGTGTGGTGTTGTGTGGTGCTGTGCGGACAACGTAGAGCTTCTTCTCGCTCGATTGAGCTCGATTGATTGAATGGATCGAGCTGTGCTCTGCTCTGCTCTGCTGCTGTGTGTGGTGCGTGTTTGTGAGGCGCGCGTGGCAGGCAAGCGCTTGCGCGCTCGGACCGACCCACAAGTCGCGTTTCGACGGGGCAACAGAGTTCGGACTGGCATTGCTCATGTGGCTAGCTCTCAAGAGCACTCGAAGTCGAACCTCAAAAGCAAAGGCGTAAGACGCTACATTGAAAGTTCGCTATCAGGTCTTTCAGTCGTTTGTCCTTGTGAGAGTCATCTCGTTTCCTACGTTTGCAGTGGCTATGTTTGTATCTGTTGACAATGGCGTGCGCTACTTGCTCTTCCAGGCGCAGAGCTCGATCCAAAAGCTGGTGGCGATCATTGCACCGCCCTCGGACTTGGACGGCAAGCGCAACAGCGAGGCACCATCATCATCATCAACGCCGTCCATGCCGTCGTCGTTCCGAGACCCGTTCGCAGAGGAGCACCTCGAGCGCGACCTCTTCGTCACGCAAGTGCACGGCACGCACAACATCGTGCTCAACAAGTTCAACGTCGTGGACGAACATGTATGTGTGTGCGTTCATGCTGGCGTGTGAACGAGCTGATGCGGATCATTGCGTCTTGGATCTTAGATCGCGTCGCTTGCTAGCTTTACCTCATTCAGAGCACTCACGTACTCACTCACTCACTCGACCTATTTGGACGTCTGCCGACACACACACACACACACATGAACACACACACATGAACACATAGGTCGTGCTCCCGACGATCGCGTTCGAGCCGCAAGAAGCGCCGCTGAACCGCGCCGACTTGCGTGCGATGTGGACGGCGATGCGCGACCTCGACGCGTTCGCGTTCTTCAACTGCGGCTACGAGAGCGGTGCGAGGTGCGTCGGCTCTTGCCTGAGCGCCAGGATCGCAAGTGCTTGATGCTTGATGTGCGCAGTCGAGCGTCGTCGGACTGACTGAGTGTGTGGCTCTGTGTTGTCTTGTGTGTGTGTGGCTCTGTATTGTGTGTGTGTGTGTGTGTGTGGCTCTGTATTGTGTGTGTGTGTGTGTGTGCTGTGGATGGATGTCCAGTCAGCCGCACAAGCACATGCAGCTCATGTCGTATCCGTCGCTGAAAGCGTTC
This sequence comes from Pythium guiyangense, assembly GCA_003730235.1. Taxonomy (NCBI): domain Eukaryota; phylum Oomycota; class Peronosporomycetes; order Pythiales; family Pythiaceae; genus Pythium; species Pythium guiyangense. The sequence goes on from QXDM01000001.1 coordinate 375,854, forward strand.
ACTGGCTTGGACATGGTGCGGCAGTAGCACTAGTAGCAGCACTGCCTGCTCTCGTCTTGACACAGTCTACTGCTACTAGTTGACCAATCGCTAACGCGAGCGCCTCTTCTTGCTGTGGATCGCAGCCGCCGCTGCTCCAGTTCATCCACGAGCGCCTCGAGCGCTACTCGACGACCGACGTCGTGCACTTGACGGAGCTCCCGTTCCTCCACTTTCTGCACCGCATCGACATCGACGACGCCACTCGTGCGACTGACGAGAGCCTCGACGCCACAGGTCTGCGTGTGGGTGGGCGTGTCTGTTGATGGAACGTGCGCGCACCAGTAGCAAGTGCCGCTCGCTGGACGCACACAGCACCAAACAACTGAACGACTGACGGACTGGTCTGTTGATCTGTTGATCTGTTGATCTGCTGCCTGCTGTCTGGTGTTTGCGCACATACTAGATCGCTTGGTCGCGATCCACGACAGCGTGCAGCGCGCGCTGAACGCCGAGGCGTATCCAGAGTCGGCAGACCGCTCGACACGCCGCCCAATCGCGTACAACCTGCTGCTCACGCAGTCGTTCCTGTTTGTCATCCCACGGCGCTGCCAGCGCGCCGACGACGGCATCGAGGTCAACTCGATCGGCTTCATCGGCTCGTTCTTCGTGCGCTCCGAGGCGCAGCGCGCGCACTTCATGGCGCCTGGCGGTGCGATGGAGCTCCTGCGCCAGGTCATGCGCAGATTGAGATCTCTGTGCATTGATCGCGCTCATGTGAATGAGGCACATGTGGCAGTCAGTAGCACAACTCGACGAGCAAGTATTGTACCCACTTGTTCCATATTGCCAAGTTCAAGTCGTCCCGACTGCTTTTAATGCTCGTGCTGGTGGTGTTGGTCGTATTGGTGATGTTGTCTTGAGCGCGTACGTGTCGAGGCTAGTCGGCAAGCTGTTGTTGTGGACATCGAGGCAAGCAAGCAAGAGCCATGATGGAGTGCGTAGCGTGAAAGCGTGTTTGTTTTCATAGTTAAGGGGGTCGAATAAATAAGATGGTTGGTTGCTGCACATGTGCTGCTGCTGCTCGGTGAGAGGCAGCGTGTGTGCTGGTCAAGTAAATAAGAACGGATGCGTGTGTGTGTGGAGATGGCGACGACAGCAGTGGCGGCGGCGGTGGCGAGGCACTTCGATCGTGGATCGGCGGCCGGCGCAGGAACAGTGATGGAGAAGGAGAGGAGGAGAGCAGTGCGCTGCGACCCGAGACCCGAGACGCGCTCACATCCGGATACCCGAGCCGAACGTGTCGCGCGAGTGCGCTTTCCAGCCCTGGAGTCCGAGCTGACGGCTCTTGAGCTTGAGCAGCTCCTCGATCTGCTCGAAGAACGTCTCCTCGACCTCGAGGAACGCGAGCACGTCGCGCAGGAACAGACACTCGCTCTTCCACGCGCTCGGCTGCATGCGGTGAAGCACGGCGAAGACAATCCGCAAGAAGTTGTTCATCTCGAGCTGCCGCTTGTCCAGGTCGGCTTCCGTCGTCGTGCCGAGGCCGAGGAATGACATGCGCGAGAACCGCATGCGCTCGAGCAGCGAGCACGACGCGTCGAACGCGCAGCCTTGGCCGCGGCCTTTGCAGTGGCACTTGCCGCTGCTGCCACGGCTGACGACCGAGAACAGCACGGACGGGTCGAACTTGCTCCCGACGCGCGTGAGCAGCGACTTGCGGAAGCGCATGAAGTCGTCGAACGACCGCGTGACGACGAGACACGACTCGCGCTCCTCTTGGAACGCGCGCGCGCCGGGCACGAGCGTCTCGACTGACACGACGTACGACAGGTTCTTGCGCGGGCCGTGGCACTGCGACACAGTCGCTGAGAGCTTTTTCAGGATCTTTGGGTCAACGCCCTTCTTCGTCGTCGCAGCGGCGATCGCGGCCGCGTCAGCCGACGACATGGACGCCCGGCGTGAGAACGAGGCACGGAGCGCGGTGCCGTTCAGTGGCGAGCTCGTGCGCGGCGTGCTGGTAGTGGTGGCGGCGTCTGTGTGGGCGTGCATCGAGAGCATTCTGGACGATGTTGTTGTTGTTGTTGTTGTTGTTGATGCGGATCGATCGGAGGATCGCGTGCGAGTGAGAGAAGCGTGAAGTGATGGAATGGATGTTGTTCGCGCGTGCCGGCTTGCCGAGTGCCGCCAACGCGAGAGATTCGGGAATGAGTTGAGTTGAGCACGCGCTCCAAGCACACTGCATTAGGATTCGTGTGCGCCACACCACATCGATTGACTTGGACTTTGTATTGAGCAGCTGGTCCGCCAATGGGCAGACAGGGCGGGTGGCAGAGCCAGTACGTACCTTGAAGGCGCGCGCGTGTGTGACTTTTGCCATACAAACGACAGTATGATCGCGGGAAGCAAGAGAGTGCTGTTCGAGGCGCTCGTTTTGACTTGAGAATTGTATCACGTTGCCCCGTCGAAACGCGACTTGTGGGTCGGTCTGAGCGCGCAAGCGCTTGCCTGCCACGCGCGCCTCACAAACACGCACCACACACACACACACACACGATACGCTCGGTTCTCGCCAGATAGCAGCAGCAGCAGAGCAGAGCAGAGCACAGCTCGATCCATTCAATCAATCGAGCTCAATCGAGCGAGAAGAAGCTCTACGTTGTCCGCACAGCACCACACAACACCACACAAAGCAAACACAGTAAAACACAGCGAGCATTGGTTTTTGAATCGACTGAAAAAACGAGGTCAGTGTCGCATAAGCGTATTTCTGTAAATCTGCATATCTGTGTGAACGGACTTTGGAGGCGCTGTAGTGTACTGCAACGCGTCAAAAACACAATCACGCGCGAACTACTGTCTTAATGTACAAAGCGCGGTTGCATTTTGCACGGCTGGTGTCAAAAGAGCCGGATCCGAGTGCTGGCACATCAAAACGCAGCCGACACTCACATACAAACACCAAGACATCGACTCAGACTTGGTGTTTGTATCGACGATCCAGTTCACAGCCGATCGATCTTTCACTCAAAAGCGAAGCCATTCGTCGGCGCGCTGAACGCTTGTCAAACGACACTTGCTTGTTGTGGGCCACAATGCGGCGGCGTCCAAGTCTTTCGATCTCTCTGTGCTCTCTCTCTGTATGCGCTGCAGCTCAGTGCAATGTGCTGATGCTCGCGTACGTCGAGTTCGAGGTCGAGGTCGCTCGCAACTGGTCTCGAGCACGAGAAGCCACATACAATGATGATGGTATACATCCGTGCGCACGATCGATCAAGCGAGAACGAGAACGAGCGAGCGCCAGCGCGCGCGCGAGACGTCGCAGCAGGTGAACCCGCCAGGTCTGTGGACGCCGCGTCCTTGACGCCCACAAGAGGCACGACACGACTACTACATCGTGGTGACTTGACTCGACTCGACGTCCTGTAACAACACAACGCGCACGTCCGTAGCACGTCAGTCTTTGGACGACGACAACAACCTATCTACGACGCCTTCCGACCTACAACGACGCCTCCTCGACGCAGGACCGGACACCAGCACGTCATGCCGTTGCTCCAGCGATCTGGCGCACGAGCTCGATCGTAGCACGACAGCGGCGCTTCAACGACATACTGCCGCACGTCTGGCGGCACCGCACGCACGCGACGCTTTGGCGGCCGAGGCGATGATCCGTCGGTGATGATCCGTCGGTGTGCCATTGCAACGGCATACGAGACAACCGCAGCACTTGTGCGCGATGGCACGGTCCGACACAGCGTCGCCCGCGCCAACTCCGCAGCAGCAACAACAACAGCAACATGTGCAAGAACAACTTCAACAACAGCAACAACGACAACAACAACAAGATGCTCGACGCAAACACACGGCGCAACCACCAAAGCTCGCGACCTCGAAAGCGCATCCGACTGCAGCCACTGCTGCGCGAGCGTCGGTCGCTGATGTCGTTGTGGTCACGCACGACGCAGAAGCAGCCGGTGTGATGGACTGGAGAGCGCGCTACGAGCAAGTGCTCGCTGCAAACGACGAGCTCCGCGCGCGGCTGCTCGATGGCGAGCGCGCGCATCGCAAGTGCGTCTTTGTGTGTATGTCGCTGAGCAGCGTAGTGCCGTGCGTCTTGATGGACGATAGATAGACAGCGACTAAGCTCCGCACGGCCCATGCGTGCGCACAGAGCGATGACGACTGTCAAGTACGACCGAGCGTTGCCGAACAACGACATCTTTACCAAGGAGCTTCTCGAGGAGAACCGAGCGCTCGTTGCGCGCGTTCGCGAGCTTGAGCTGCGGCTGTATCAGGTCCGTCGGGCGTGTTCCTCTTCCTCCTCTGCCTCTATCACTACGACGACAGCGACGAGATCGTCTCAGCGACGTGCTTGCTCTTCGTGTCTCGCTCTTGCTCTCTTGCTCGCTCATGCAGACGGATGGGCGACCGCGCAGCGCAGCATCGACACCGGCATCGTCAGCGAAACGAGACCGCCGAGGCAGCGCCAGCAAGTCCACGCGCGCGCAGCCAGCGTCTACTCGCACACGTAAGATCGCGCACTGCGACACGCAGACAGAGACTGCGCCGGATGCACTCCAGTGTGCGAATGACAATGGATCGCCATCGCTGTCTCGATCGCTGCAGACGCCGCCGCTGCTCGCCGGACTCTTGCGCGACCTCAAGGCGCGCTTGAGCGACCTCGAGCTCGACCTCGATCGCCTGCGTCGCGAGAACGAGCTCTTGCGGCAGGAGCAAGCGAGTGCGTCGCTCAAGCGCTCGAGTGTAGACGCAGAGAACCAGTCGCAACGCAGCAACGCCATTGCGAGCACCGACCACGACGCGCTAGAGCGCAGTCTGCAGAGCCACGCGCGGCAGATGAGTCTCCTCGAAGCGCGCTTCCACCGCCTCGAGGACCGCTTGCGCGCGAAAGCGGCGCTGCACGAGCAGAGTCTCGGTCAGATCGAGGCGCTGAACGCCCAGCTCTTCCGCGCGCAGCAGCAGCTCGTCGCGCAGCAGCACGCGCTCGACAATCAGACCGACTTGGCGCACGAGAACGACGCCTTGCGGCAAGAGACGCACGTGCTCCGGAGCGAGCGCGCCGCGCTCCAGGACGCGGTCGCGACGCTCAGCTCCCGGCCGTTCGACGCGCTCTCGGCCGACCTCCAGACCAAGAACCTCTCGATCGCGCAGCTCGAAGCGACGATCCAGACGCTCGAGCGCGAGCTCCAGTGCGCGCGCCAGGACGCGAACGTCGCGCGCCAGACGCACGCGCAGCTCCGCACGCGCATCCAAGCGCTCGAAGCCGCGAGTCTCGAGCACGCGGAGGCGCTGGAGCAGAGCAAGCTCGCGTGCGAGCGCCACCGCATGGCGCAAGACATCGCCGAGCTCCAGCTCCGGTTCTACGCGTCGCCCGACGACAAGGAGCTGCTCGTTGCGCTCGGACGCGGGCTCAAGGACATGCGCACGCGCGTGGACGCAACAAGCAAGCTCACGTCGTTCATGGAGCGCGTCTCAGAGCCATCGTCGGCGTCAGTGTCAGTGTCTAGAGCGCCGGCTGTGCAGCTGTGCGCCACGTGCCGCGCGTCGGCTGCAAAGACTGATCCGCTGCAGCAGCAGCGCCTCGCTCGCGCCGCAGAGCTGACTGCGCTCGTGCAAGAGGACGCGCAGGCGCAGCTCGCGAGTACGAGGCTCCAGCACGCGCAGCAGATGCAAGTGCTGCGGCGCAAGCTCCGCAAAGCCGACGACCGCGCAGCGGCGTACCTCGCGCAGATCCGAGCGCTGCAGGCGACAACGAGGAGCGCGTGGCTGAGTCAAGCTGCTAGTCGTGGTGAGGACAGCAACAGCAGCCACCGCCACTCGGGTGCCTCGAACGACGCGATCGCCGATCGCAGAGGCACCTCCAGCACGAGCCTCGTGTCTGCGTCGCCAGCGTCGCCAGTGCCGTCCGCCTCGCCCACACCGAGCGACGTTGATGAACGCGATCCGCTCAACGTCACTGCGGTCGCACTGAGCGAGCTCCGCTTCCACGACGCGTCGCTGCTGCTCGATCCATCGCCGCCAGCGAGCTCGGCCGCGTCGCTCGTGGTGCTATGCGACTACTACGACTTTGAGTCGCAGGTCTCGCCTGTGCTCTCGGTCACTTGCATGGATGGTCCGTCAGCGCCGCTCGTCGTGCCACTGGACGTCGAGATCACGTACAAGACGTGCCAGGACGCGGCGTTCTTCCGCTCGCTCGCGGCGCGGACGCTCCACATCGAAGTGCAGCGCCTCCGCGTGGGCTCGACGGCGCTCCTCGCAGTCGCAGACGCAGACCTCAACGCCCTCTTCCTCGCGCGCGACGGACGCTGCGCCACGACGCTCGCATTGCGCGAGCCGCACACGCACGCGCGCGTCGGCAGCATCCGGCTCGAGCAGTCGCTCGCCCACCCTGTCGACGCGTTCTACAAGTCCGTCGTGCCTCCGAGCAGCAGGAGCGCGCTCTCGTCCACACCGCTCACCGCTGCAGCGCACGCACATGCCGCGCTGCGCCAGACTGGTGCGGAGCGCACGGCGACCGTCACAGTCCGCGTCCTCGCGCTCTTGCTCATGAAGACGTTTGTCTTGGACGCGACGACTGCTGCTCGCCGCGCGCGGCCGCGTCTGGACGTGGCGTTCCGCTTCATGGGCTACCCGAGCGCTCGTGTCCCTCTCGAGCTACCGAGCGCAGCGTCAGCTGGCGGCTACTTTGTCGTCCCGCCATCGCAGCACGCGCAGTCGTTTGAAGTCGACGCGAGCGCTTCGTGTCGCGAGTTCCTCGCCGCGTACGCGCTCGAGATGCAGCTCCGAGCAGCGATGGCGTCAACGGAGCCCACGGTCGTCGGCGCTGCGTCCGTGTCGATGCGCACAGCGATGGACCAGATCGTCCGGACGCACGCGCCGTCGGGCTTTGTCTTTGCGAACATTGTCGACAGCAGCACTGAGCCGCCGCGGCTGCTCGGACGGCTGTGCGTCGAGATCGGCATGAGCTGCGACCTCGTGGACCGAGGCGCGCCGTGTCGGTTCCTCCCAGTGACACCGCCGCACGTCCTCACGACGCTCGCGGCGCTCTTTGCCACAGAGCTATCACTCGCACACTCTGAGCCGCAGCAAGCGGACTGGCGCAAGTTCCACGACGTCATGAGTCTCTCGCGACTGGAGCGCGCGCTGCGCCAGCTCTTGTGTGAGAAGACATCACCAAGTCAGCGCGCTCAGCTGCATTGCGCCATCGCAAAAGTCAAGACCGACGCGAGTCTGTTTGACTCGCTCGAGGCGTTCCGAGCGCTCTTGCGGAGCGACAGAGGCGATGGCGATCGCAGCGCCACGCTCTCGGCAGTCGACATCGCGATGCTCTTCTCTGGACTGCGCCATGCGAGCGCGAGCTCGAGTGGTGACAAGACAGCCGAGACTTTGCTGCACCGACGACTCGCGCTGCTCATCGAGACATGCGAGAGTCCGTGGATCGAGATCGAAGCGAGTCTTCGGCAGCGAACGCGCGCTTTGGGCTGCTTGGGCGCCGATGCAGTGCTCGAGAGCGAGCAGAGCGAGGATGATAGGCGCATGGTGTCGTGGCCGTCGTTCCTCGATCGCCTCGGACTGCCTGTCTAGAGACGCCATGGAGCAGCAGTCGTGTGATGAAGGACAGGACTCAGTTGAGCTGCGTCTACACATCGCTTCTGTCCCTGCTGTCCTCTTGCGTCAGAGCTACGAACAAGAGCTGCGTCGTGTGCGCACTCTGTCAGTCTGACCACTTGTGCTGCTTCTGCGGCTCGAGCGCCGTCGACAGTGGTTAACCCTCCACTACCTACAACACGGTCATGAGCGATGGCTAGCATACGTAGCTCTCAGTTTGCCCAGGACGGTGGGAACGTGACCTGGCGCAGGAGCTCCATCGCACCGCCAGGCGCCATGAAGTGCGCGCGCTGCGCCTCGGAGCGCACGAAGAACGAGCCGATGAAGCCGATCGAGTTGACCTCGATGCCGTCGTCGGCGCGCTGGCAGCGCCGTGGGATGACAAACAGGAACGACTGCGTGAGCAGCAGGTTGTACGCGATTGGGCGGCGTGTCGAGCGGTCTGCCGACTCTGGATACGCCTCGGCGTTCAGCGCGCGCTGCACGCTGTCGTGGATCGCGACCAAGCGATCTAGTATGTGCGCAAACACCAGACAGCAGGCAGCAGATCAACAGATCAACAGATCAACAGACCAGTCCGTCAGTCGTTCAGTTGTTTGGTGCTGTGTGCGTCCAGCGAGCGGCACTTGCTACTGGTGCGCGCACGTTCCATCAACAGACACGCCCACCCACACGCAGACCTGTGGCGTCGAGGCTCTCGTCAGTCGCACGAGTGGCGTCGTCGATGTCGATGCGGTGCAGAAAGTGGAGGAACGGGAGCTCCGTCAAGTGCACGACGTCGGTCGTCGAGTAGCGCTCGAGGCGCTCGTGGATGAACTGGAGCAGCGGCGGCTGCGATCCACAGCAAGAAGAGGCGCTCGCGTTAGCGATTGGTCAACTAGTAGCAGTAGACTGTGTCAAGACGAGAGCAGGCAGTGCTGCTACTAGTGCTACTGCCGCACCATGTCCAAGCCAGTGAACGCTTTCAGCGACGGATACGACATGAGCTGCATGTGCTTGTGCGGCTGACTGGACATCCATCCACAGCACACACACACACACACACACAATACAGAGCCACACACACACACACACACAATACAGAGCCACACACACACAAGACAACACAGAGCCACACACTCAGTCAGTCCGACGACGCTCGACTGCGCACATCAAGCATCAAGCACTTGCGATCCTGGCGCTCAGGCAAGAGCCGACGCACCTCGCACCGCTCTCGTAGCCGCAGTTGAAGAACGCGAACGCGTCGAGGTCGCGCATCGCCGTCCACATCGCACGCAAGTCGGCGCGGTTCAGCGGCGCTTCTTGCGGCTCGAACGCGATCGTCGGGAGCACGACCTATGTGTTCATGTGTGTGTGTTCATGTGTGTGTGTGTGTGTGTCGGCAGACGTCCAAATAGGTCGAGTGAGTGAGTGAGTACGTGAGTGCTCTGAATGAGGTAAAGCTAGCAAGCGACGCGATCTAAGATCCAAGACGCAATGATCCGCATCAGCTCGTTCACACGCCAGCATGAACGCACACACATACATGTTCGTCCACGACGTTGAACTTGTTGAGCACGATGTTGTGCGTGCCGTGCACTTGCGTGACGAAGAGGTCGCGCTCGAGGTGCTCCTCTGCGAACGGGTCTCGGAACGACGACGGCATGGACGGCGTTGATGATGATGATGGTGCCTCGCTGTTGCGCTTGCCGTCCAAGTCCGAGGGCGGTGCAATGATCGCCACCGGCTTTTGGATCGAGCTCTGCGCCTGGAAGAGCAAGTAGCGCACGCCATTGTTGACATCCGGTGGCAAGAGCTCGACGCTCGCAGCGATGCGCTTGAGCGCGCCGGTCTGCGCCGCGCGCTCGGTCACGTCCAGCACAGTCTTCCGGAGCATGGTGCACGTGACAAGCTGATTGATGGGCAAGCCGCTGTCTACGAAATTGATTTAGCGAAGATTGAGGTATCTATAGTATTACTAGACTAAGATTATATTGTACTTTACACAGCAGAAACTGTAGTGTGCTCGTACTTTATCTAGTCAAACAGTAAATCGCACTTTATCCACGTTAAACAGTAGCTCTTGCATCGCGAACACCAACCGAATGCACGCATTGCGACACCAGCGCCAGTGCTTCTTGCGAGCGTCACCGTCGCTGTCTGTCTGTCTCTATCGTACACGCACGCACTCGACGCTGTGTCTCTTCACGTGCGTTTGCATCAAATCGACCGCTCAATGACCATGGCGACTGCGACTGCGAACGGCAACAAGAAGCGCAAGCTCGCAGCTGCAGCTCCGACGACTGCTGCAACAACGACCGAGTTCAACCATGGCTCGGCGCACAAGAAGCAGCGCGTGGAGCAGGTCGCGTCCGTTGCAAAGGACGTCATGATCCGCTTGCTGTCTGCGGACTTGAGCTACGACGTCACGGACGACGAGTACGAGAAGCTCGTGCAGCTCACGCAGGCGCACCACAAGTTCGACAAGCTCTTCACGTTCCCGTCCGACACGGAGGCTGGGTGGGTCAAAGCAAAGGCCAAGAAGCGGTCAACCACGCTGCGCGTCGTCGCGATCGACTGCGAGATGTGCGTGACCGCGCCGCTCGCGAGCGGCCAGCGCGTGTCGAACGCGCTCTGCCGCGTCTCGGCCGTCGACGGTGACGACATGATCCGGAACATCATCTCGGACTACATTGTGCACCAGCCCGAGCCGGGCTCGCGCATGCTCGACCCGAAGACCGACATCCACGGCATCACGCTCGAGATGATCGCGCAGTCCAAGATCTCGGTCGCGAAGGCGCAGAAGCAGCTGCTCAAGTACATCAACGCCGACACGATCATCGTTGGCCACTCGGTGCACGGCGACCTTGCGAGCCTCCGCTTTGACCACCGCCGCGTGATTGACACTGCGATGATCTACCAGCGCAAGGGCGAGTCGACGCGCAGCACACCTGGGCTCAAGTGCCTCACGAAGTTCCTCCTCGACTTTGAGATGCCAGACGGCCACGACAGTACGATCGACGCTCAGGCGTCGATGCTCGCAGCCAAGTACGCTGCGCGCCACGAAGTCGGCGCGATCATTCCGTCGAGTCTCGAGCTCCACGGACCAAAGGACCCAGCCGACGTGCGCGGACGTGACCGCCGCAAACGCGACGACGCTGTGCCACGGCCGTCGCGGACGCTCGACCCGTCGCTCCTCGCTGCGATGGCCGAGCAGCGCGCAGCGGACCGCGCGGCCGATAAAGCTGCAGTTGCGATCGCGCGGTCGTGCCGCTTGCGCATGCACCGGATCCCAAAGGGCGTGACGAGCCACGACATTGAGCAGTTCTTCCTCAAGACCACCAACATTGTGCCGACCGCTGTCGAAGCGATCCAGTGGCTCCCGAACCAGAACCGCGGGTCCTGCAGCGTCACGTTCGCGTCGACGGCGCACGCGTCGCTGGCGTTCGAGACCGCCGAGCTCCCTGGCGACAAGGTCACGAAAGTCACGCTCGACTCGATCGGCCGCAGTCAGAAGAACGTCGCGGTCACGAACAGCAAGGGCACCGTGTTCTCGAACGTCATGCTCGGCGTGCTGTAAGACGAGAGAGAGAGAGTTGCTCCTGTGTGTGTAGCACGAACGATTAGTAGAGTAGACGCACTTGCATCGATCGCTTCGCTTCGCTCTTGTTTGCTCTGTTAGACGTCGGCAGTCGACGGCTTGACGCCACTGCCACTAGCTGCGGCCACGAGCAGCTTCTTCTTGGTCGCTGCTGCGTGTTTGTAGAACTTGGCGTCCTTCTCAGCCGCGAGCCGCCGCTGCTCCTCGATGAACTGCTGCTCGTGCTGGAGCTTGAGCAGCTCACGCTTCTCTTTCTCTATCAACCAGTTCTGGAGCTTCGTCTGCTTCTCGATCGCTCGGCGCGAGAGCTCGAGCTCGCGCTCGACGTCGCCAGCGCCGCTCTTGGTTGGAGCCGCGTCAGTCTTCCAGTCCGCTGTATTGCTACCTGGCTTGTCGGATCCTGACGTAGTGCGTCCTCGGACACGGTAGAGCAGATCCGATGCCGGCGACGCTGCTGGTGCTTTGGTAGGCGCACCGCTGAACGAGCCAGGGGATCGGAGTAGTGAAGCTGTTGAGCACAGAAGTCGTCAGTGGCGAACACCATGCACTAGGTGTACATCATGCAATCGAGACGAGTCTAGACAACGTACGTGGCGGTCGACTGGGCTTGACGACACTACACTTTCCGACACTGTTGCTGCTGTTTGACAACGCGGGGCTCGTGCTACTACCGACTGCTGCGCTCTGGAACACGCGCGTGTGGATGCTCTTGAGCTCGTCTTCCTCGATCTCGAAGCGAAAGAAGCGGTCGGACGCGTCCTTAAGCTGCCGCAGCGTGCCCTCGAGTTGCTGCAAAGCATATTGAGCAACAAGGATGCACCAGCGTTGAGTTGCATCACTCGCTCGCTCTAACAAGGCATGGCGCTGCTCTGTCCATCGTCAATGATCGTCAACGCGCGAGAGCTCAAGACTTCTGTACCTGCTTGGCGAACACGACGCTGGGATCGAGTGCTGCGCCACCACTATGGCTGTTGCTGACCGAGGACTCGCTGCTGCTTCCTGACGCTCGTTGCCGCAGTTGTACGATCTCGCGCTGCTGCTGCTCAGACTGGATCTTGAGGTCGGTGTTCTCGTTGAGAGCGCGCACGAGACGAGCGCGCAGATCGCTCTCGTCCACCTCGTCGCTGTTGTTGTTGCTACCGCTGCTGTCTCCACTCGATGTTCCACTCGAGCCCTTGAGCAGCCGCACAACATCGCGGAGCTGCGCGAGTTCGGCCTCGAGCCTCTCGACGTACGCAGGGTCGATCTCGCGCTGCTCGTTCACACGCACCGTGACCATGACTTGCTTGGCGCGGTCGGCAAACTTGAGCGTCGAGATCGACTCGTCGATGCAGTCGAGCGACGGCGAGAGCGTGGCGATGATCTTTGTCTTCGTGTTGCCACCGAGACTGTCTTGGAGGAGCCGCGTGAGCTTCGAGTCTCGGTACGGCACGTGTCGAGTGCCAGCAGCACCACCAGTGGACTTGGCCGAGAGGGACGCGATGCACCGCCCAAGCGTGTGGAGACTCAAGTTGATGTTTGTCATCTCCGAGACGTGGTGCGTCTGTGTCCGAAGCGATCGCGAGCGTTAGTCCAGCGGCCGAGTCGAGAGAAGAGCGCCGCACACTCGTACGCACCAGCATCGCGGCTTCTGCGTTCCACTTTTCAGATCCAGCGAGGTCGACGAGGTTGAACTTGGACCGGAGCACGGACCCGTCCTTCTTGCGCTGCTCGAGCAAGAGCTGGAAGACGCTGTGGCTCCGACTACTTACTTGGTTCATGTGCGTCGAGCGCACGGCGCGGTGCTGCTCGCCGCACTGAAGTAGCGTGAGGCAGTCATGGACGCTCGCAACGGCGTACTCGGAGAGCCCGTCGACGTAGATGCCGTGTGCGCGGTCTTCGTGGATCTCGAGTGGCGACGTCATGCTGCTGTCGCGGAGCAAGTCGAAGATCTGCTCGTTGTAGATCTGCACGAACGAGCAGTACACGAGCGCTTGCTGCGACGCCTCGCGCTGCACTACGGCTGCAAAGATGTCTTTGATCGCGCGCGGGATGATCCCAGCCGAGCTCTTCTGGAGTCCGGGGCGGTACCGCGACACGTCCGTCTCGGCGCCAAACATCGTGAACGACTTGCCGCTGCCAGTCTGGCCGTACGCAAAGAGCGTGGCGTTGAAGCCTTCGAGGAACGCCTGCGTGCACTCGGACACGCGCTCGTAGACTTGCTCCTGCGTGAATGTGTGGTCGAACACTGCGTCGTAGCTGCACTTGATCGTGCTCTCGGCCGTGCGCACTTCGATCGTCTAGCGCCAGTCGTCGAGCGAGTAATAGCAGCGAGCGTCAGCAAGTAAAGACAACGAGAACAAGCCATCGGCAACATGCCCTCGCGGTTCAAACCTGGTGATCAGTCGCGCGGATCGAGTGAGCGCCAGCAGTGCGTTCCTGAGACGTCTCGCGGTCAATGAGCGGCCGGATGCGAATGAACACTTGGATGCTCTCGGATACGCCTCGCCGCGACGACGCTGTCGATAGCGACGTTGCAGGAGCCACAGCGACGTCGCTAGTCGTCTCGGGCTCATCTGGACCTGCTTTGGTCGGCATTGATCGTGTGTGTTTGCTGTTTGAATCACACGTGCGTTGCTCTGGTGGCGTCACTTGTGTCGGTAGCAACTTCGCCAGCGCTTTGCTCGAGAGGCGAGAAGAGGCGTCTCGCTTAAGCACGCCAAGGTGTACGGTCGCAGTCTCTTGTCTTGAAGTCTCGACGATTACGTCGCGCTCAATCAGCTCGCAGAAGTGCACGACACTCAGACTCGACCACGCGTGACCACAACGGCACGACGCGTGTGCGCTTGTCTGCGAAATGGTTGTCGCCACCGCAGTGTGCTCTGCGTATGAGCACTTGTCCTCGAGCGCGCGCTGCTAGCGTCGGAGCACCAACCTTGCGCTTGCCTCTGTCGCCTTGGCGGTCGTGAAACCCTAGGCCGACCTACTAAATACGGACAATGAACTTGAAAGTAGACGTCGAGAGCGTAGTTGATAGAGAACTTGATACTGTCGAGTTCGAGTCGTACGCGTGTGTCGTACGCCCCGAATCGAATGAACAGCCAGAAAGAAGCGAAAGACGAACTGGTGCACAACCGAGTTCTGTTGGCTCTACGCCACATCGCGACTTGCGTAGTGCGTCGATGGTGATGCTGACGACGATGTGTGGTGCTGCCAACCTCGCCTCGGGTCCAAAATGTACGCTGTCCGTCTCTGCTGAAGACGCGGGCACTCGCTCCTATCCCAAGTACTTGAGCTTGCGGATGATCTTGAATTGCTCTAGCGACACACAACGCACAGCACATACGTGCGTGAGTCCGTCCGTCAACGTCTCACAAGCACACGGACAAGCGAAGTCGAGTGCGCCACGTCAGTCCGTCAGTCAGTCAGGCACTTGGTCGAACGGACCTGGGATCTCCATGAGCGCCGCAGTGGCAAAGCCGACGTCTGGCTTCGCCTGATTGAACTTCATCACGCGGTTGAAGTCGACGAACTGGAAGTTGTCGAACTTGCGCGACGGGAGCGTGTCGTCGTAGTGCTCCATGAGCTCCTGTCAGTCGAGTCCGTCACGCCATCCAGTTCAGTCAGTTCAGTCAGTCAGTCAGTTGGTCTCTCGCACTCGCATCCGCGACGCTCGAGCCGCAGCACAGACGTCTGCCACTGGACGTACCCACGGTCCGTCTCCGACGCCAACGACAATGATCGCTAGAGGCATTCACCACCGTCGCCATTCATCGACACGCGACAGTCAGCACCCGAGAGTCCAAGACGCGCAAGCGAAGCAAGTGAGGCAAGCGAGAGAGAGCGCGCGCATGTGTGGCAATCAACGCACAGAGCGCGTAGTTCGAGGCTTCGACGATCGCCTGTGCCGTCTCCTTCTCGTTCGTGACCTGACCATCTGTCCATTGCAGTCGCATAGTCACAGTCACAGTCACATACGTACACGTCGTCTGACTATCAGATGCTGATCGCCCTCGCACAGACCGAGTCGACGCGCGTTGCAAACACGCACCTGCGATGATCACAAGGATGTGGTACGACCGCGTCTCGGTCACCTGACGAATCGCTTCGTAGATGATCGGCGCAAAGTTCGTCGGTCCCGCGAGCGCGACGCCGGGCGTGATCTCGTCGTAGCGCCGAAGCACTTCGTCAAAGCCGCGGCACGGCTTGCCGGCTGGGAGGAACGGGAACACGGTCTTGTCGCCCGTCGACGCGTCGCCAAAGCCAAACGTCGGGATCAAGTTGTCGTCGTCGAACGGCTGGAGCGTGCGGCCGATGATCGAGATCACGCTCTAGCAAGATAGAGAGCGAGAAAGAGAGAGAGAGCAAGTCTGTCAGTACTGACCGACACAGACAGGTGGCCATCGCCCAGCGAGCACTCGACTCGAGAGACGCACTTGGTACGGGTTCATCATGAACTTGCTCGGGTCAATGTCGTGGAGACACTTGCCGCCGAACGAGACCTTGCCGCTCCACTACATACGGCAAGCAGACACACACAGTCGTCGTACAGGCAAAGCAGCAAGACAAGAGTGCGTCAGTCAGTCACTGGCTTGAGTTCGCACTGAAGCCAAACGCTTGTTCACGTGACGATGATAGCGGTCGTGATAGTAGATGGAAGACGCACCGTGTTGGACTTGGTGTAGTCGATCTGCACTCGCGAGGCAAGCCAGGCGACGACGTACGAGTGTGAGCGACAAGAGCATCGACAGACACACACATTCACACATCCACACATCGATACGAGACGCCTATGCGCAGACACGTACGCCAATGATGAGGTTCGACGACTCCAGGCCCTGCCGTCTGCACACAGTTGGATGCGCATCAAGCGTGTCGAGTGTCAGGTCTCTGTGGCGCACTGCGACTGACTGACAGTCGAGCGGCTGGCGAGTGCATACAGCAAACGTAACCGCACTGTCATGACGAGAGTGCAGCGTACCTCAGTGCTTCCTGGAGCTCCTCTACACATTTATATTCGCATTTGGTCCACGCGACGACGACGCCAGTGGTCAGTTCCTACATCGTGCATGTGCTGTGAACGTCCGCCACAGCATGCACACGCACACGCACCAAAGGTCTCGTACTGGTCTGGAATCGCGCGGTTGAGGTTCGTCGCCCCCGCAGCGCGCGGGACAGTCGTCGTCGGTGTGCTCGGTCCGCAGCCCATGTTCGCGCTCGTGTCGTGTGTCTTGTTGTGTGACTTGCGAGCGACTTGCTTTGTGTTCGCTCGAGCGAGCAGTTCGCATGTATCGGCCACGCGCATTTGTATTCGAGGGTTTGATACGAGTCTTTGTATGCGAGCGTAGACATGTTGTTGCTGGGTTGTGGGTATGCATGGCATGTCGTCGTGGAATTTTGAACCCAATTGCGTGACACACCACTTGATGCACCGCCAATCAGTACTCGCTCACTACTACAAACATACCTGCATGAGCGTGCTCGAGTCAGTTCTCGCTACGAGCAAGAGCACGAGCACAACACACGAACACGAGCACACGAACACAAGCTCGATCAGCCTACACACAGTCAGTCTATCCAAGCACACTAAAACACTACGCTCGCTCACGACTCGCTCAGGAAAAAGTCCGTGACGCAGCTACTGTTGACTGGGATGCGGTCGCCACTCGCTGGGATCGCCACATGCGGCGGGTACAGCCACATCTCGACTGCAACTTTGCGCACCGGCACTGGCGCAAACATCCCGCCGACGTACACGTCTTCGCTCGCTGCCGACGCACTGCTGCTCCGCTTCGCTTCGCTCGTTCCTGACGCCTTTGCGCGCGCAAAGCACTCGCTGCGCTGTCTCTGCGTCGCTTCGAGCACAGTTGGGACTGCACGATGGCTCTCGTCACTGACGCGCCACTGCACGTGCACAAGCGGCGATGAGACCGTCTTCATCGTCGCTGCTGCAGCGGCTGCGCTCTTGCTCCGCGCCGTCGCAGCGTCGGTTGGCGCGCGCATGGTGTCGAGTTCTCGCACGACGGCGTCAAAGTCCGTGTCGCTGTCCAAGAGCGCAAGCACATGCTGCTCGGGCGATCGCAATCGCAGTCACAAACAATACAATCAAAGTGAGCAAGCAAGCAAGCAACTGCCGTGTTTGACAAGGAAAGCAACGCAAATGCAAGCGAAATTCCAGTGAGCGCACCTCCATGTAGTTGACGACGCTGCTGCTGCTGCTGTCAGTGTTGTCAGTGTTGTCACTGCTGCGCTTTGCCTCTCCGTCGTCCGTCGCAACGCGCGTTGCGCGGTTAAAGTGCTCGAGGTCTTGCTCGCGCACGTGCACAACGATCGTGAGCGCATGGCGACGCTCGGCGCTGCTGCTCCGCGCCGTCACGACGACTTGGTTGCGCGTCCGCAGCATATCGAGCGTGCACTCGCTCGTTGACTTGGATTTTGTGAGTGATTTTGTGAGTGCTCTGTGTGTGATTGAGACAAACAAGGCAGCACTCGCACTTTGACGAATCGATACGGTGTCGAGACGACTTCAAGCACAACCGAGCGTGTAGCCATCTCGACCTTGCCATCAGCGACCAGCGACCCTTGCCACGTGCCAATGACTCGATGCGGCGCCAACCTGGCAGCGCATACAGTGCTCAAGCACGTGCAGCTGAGGCACTCGGCTGCTCGACATCGCATCACACTATAATGTGTATGACTGTACTGGTGTTGAGCGGAGAGCTGTCAGTTTGGCAGTTTGCGAGCGCGAGCGCGTATGCTTGGCCTTGGACTTGCGTGCGCCACACACATAATCGGCTGCAAATAGCAGTCGCTCAAAGCCATCGACTCAAGTCATCTCAAGGTCTCGGTTGTGCGAGCAAGCAAGCTGCGCGACTGCGTCCTCACACACACACAGCGATGACGCGTGTGCTGCCATCGCTCGCACGAGTCAACGTCGGCCACACACGCGAACATACGCCTGCCGCTCGTGCCGTTCGCGCCGTTGGTGCTGCAGAGGAGGAAGCTGCCACTGTTGTCTACGACCTCTGTCCGCCGTCGCCGCTACCGATCCTCGACCTCTCGCTCTCGATCAAGTCGCGCTACTTGAGCCGCCACGCACTTTCGAAGCTCAATGCAGTCGTGCGGCGGCGCACCGCGATCGGGATCGCTGCTACACTGGGCATCGTCTGCTTTTTTCTGACAGTCTTGCTTCCAGCCCGTGTTGGACGCACACTGGCTTTGCTCACGGCTGTGCTGTACGTCCCGAACGTGCTTGCAGCCTTCAGTTTGCTACGCTTTGACGTCGTGCGCTTGCTCCCGCGCACATACGACTTTTGGTTCAGCTCGTTCGTCAACACGTCGACGTTTGTCGTGCTCGCACTCATCACGGGCGACGGTCGGGGCTTTGCGATCGCAGCTGCAGGACTCGGGGTCCAGAACAACATCCTGATCGACGCGAGCGTCCGCGCCGTGAAGCTCTGGGTCGTCTTCAACGTCTGTGGGACGCTGAGCTTTGTGGTTACGTGGCTCGCAGTGGCGCTCGAGATGATTGACGAGATGGAGCACCACGCGCTCGTGCGCTTCCGCTCCCATGAGCTCTCAGCGAAAGGCTACGCGACAGCAGGACTCGTGACGATCACCGCGCTCGTGGCGCGCAACGTCTATCGCAAGCGCCACGTCTTTCGCGCTCACAACAACACGAGGATCATCGAGTGCGTCATGTACCGCACCGATCTCCAGTATGTCCCACGTCCTGCCCGTGCCGAGAACGCAATGGCACTCCACGCACCATCTTCACGCGCCGTCAACAAGACTGACCCAGAGTACGTGAAAGCGATGCGGTACGTCCCGCAAGTCGGAGCAATCGACGCGCGCGACACGCTGCTGCGCCTCGCGTGGGTACAGCAAACCACACTCAAACCATCACTGCTGCGCATCGCAGAGCTGTTCCACTGGTTTGGCATCGCGTCTGCTGCAGTGACTGGCGTCTCGAGTGCCGCGACGATGTACGCGGCTGGCGGCCACAGCACCATCGATACGTCTACGAGCGGTCCAGTGGCGCTCGTTCTCACGGCGCTGTACTGCGGCACGTTTGCTCTACACTTGCAGCGCACGGTGCTCAAGGCGCTGTGCACCTCGTTCGACTTTGTGTTCCTCTCGGTCCAAGTCTCGCTTGTGCTCGCGAGCCTCTGCGACTTTCTCAACTGGAGCCGCGCCTGCTGCGACGTCGCAGCGTGGTGGATCTGGATCCACTGGGTCCTCACGCTCGATGCTGTGACGCCCGTGATGCGCGCAAAGCTCGGACTCGCGAACAAGCGCTTTCCAGTCGCGCTCGTGGTGGCCCTCGTCACAGTGAGCCTGCTCTTGCTCTGGAAGCTCCTCGGCTCAGACGCCATGAACTCGATGTACGACCGCGTCCTGTGGCGCACCGAGGTCTTTGGTCACGCGCTCGCGATGGAGCTTGCGCCGCTGTTCTTCAACTGCCTCGGGACAGTCAACTTGCTCACGATCCGACTGCTCTGGCGTCTCGTACACAACGACGTGAGCGTGTTGCTTGTGCTCAACGGCGCTGTTGTCTACGAGAACTACCTTCTTGGTGCCACGTGCAAGCGCTCGCGGCGCATGGGCTCGATTGTACCATGCGAGCCACCTCCAGCAGAGCAGTAGCCGCACAAAACGACCTTTGAGTCAACCGCACCAGTGAGATCAGTGCTATCTGCCATGTTATGTACTAGACTACGGACTTGACAAGATGTAGTCAACCGAGTGGCGATCGTCGTCGACTGGGAAGAACCGCGACGGCGACGCTGGACTCGAGCACCGTGGACTCTCGCAGCTGTCGGTGACTTGGACAGACGGCGTCTCGTCGACTACTGGCGCGTGATCAGGGATCATACTCGCGTCGTTGATCTGCGCTTGCGCCATCATCGTGATCACATCGCGCGGGTTCGACGCCAAGAGGTCGTTCAGCCCTTGGAACACGTCAACGTGCGCGTCGTACCGGACGATGCAGCCAGCCGTGTCAAAGTAGAGCAGTGTCTTGACTGGAATGCGGATCTTGCAGCCCAAGACGCGCTGCACGAGCGCTTCGTCGCTCAAGATGTGCGGGAACACGATCTCGACGGTCTCGCGCGAGATACGACCGTCGAACTTGCCGTCGCACCCGATGATCGTGCACTCGGGGTCGTTCACCATGATCGTCATGGAGCTGTTGATGAACGCGTGCAAGCTAAAGATCCGCGTGTACCGCTCCCACTGCTGCAAGAGCACGTCGCGGCCGAACGCTGCTGTGCCGAGCGCAACCGCTTCGTCAGTGCTCGCGATCACAAAGCGCTCTTCGTCCGGCTGCATGGCGCGGAAGCCGTCGAAGAAGATCTGGAAGAATCGGTCGACTGTGCGCATTGCTGCACCGGTGAACGTGTAGCGCGACACAAGTGCGCGTGTTTCCAGCACGCTCTGCTGCATCGCAAGAGTCTGGAGCTGGTGCTTCAGGTCGTTCACGTCGAGCGTGAGGTTGTAGAGCCGCGAGTCGTCGGCTTCTTTCTCGAGCCAGCGCGCCAGTTGCTTGGGACTGAGCTTGCGTTTGCGCTTGCGCTTTGGCGACGCCATTGCCATAGTGGTTGGCTGGTTGTTCTGGTGCTTGCGTTGATGTAGTAGCCTCGAACTCGATGCTGCTTGCGATGGCTTGCGAGTGCGCAGCGACGTCTTGCTTGCAGCAGGCGCACGTGTCGCTGTAGTTGCAGTTTGCGGCAATGACGGCGCAAGCATCAAGAGCTTGGCTTCGAGCTCGGGCGAGACAGGACGATGGTGCCCAGAGCACATTGTTGCATCACTCGGTAGCCAAACGGGCGTTCGTGTCTGGAGTGACAGCGGCAGTGGTGGCGCATAGATCGTTCGCGCACGTGGAGCTGCGCTCTCACTGCCGCTGCTGCTCTCAGTGTCGAGGATGCGCGAGAGCTTCATCGCGTGCTCGACCAGTTGCAAAAGGCAAAGTGAGCGATCAGGCCGCACTGAGCAGCAGCAGCAATAGCTCCTGATGTCAACTGTGCTGTTCGTGCCCGCGTGTTTCTGGCGCGAGTCGTCCAGGCACAGCAGTCCAATGCAAAGCCGACTTCGATTGTCCACCGGTACGAACCGGATCGTGAGCATGAACAGAAGCATAAGTCATAGCGAGCCGGCACACGCGCAAGAAACACGCAGTGACCATGCGACTTACCGCGCAGCGAAAGGAACTCGGACGCGTTCGGGTGCCTCGAGTAGTCATAGCTCATGCTCCGTAGTCGGACTGCGCTCACTTCGTAGTCAAGTCCGACGCTTAGATATATAACGACCAGCCTCGCGGTGTCAACTCCCAGCAGCAAAAGCAGTGCAGCAGCGATCCCGATCGCGGTGCGCCGCCGCACGACTGCATTGAGCTTCGAAAGTGCGTGGCGGCTCAAGTAGCGCGACTTGATCGAGAGCGAGAGGTCGAGGATCGGTAGCGGCGACGGCGGACAGAGGTCGTAGACAACAGTGGCAGCTTCCTCCTCTGCAGCACCAACGGCGCGAACGGCATGAGCGGCAGGCGTATGTTCGCGTGTGTGGCCGACGTTGACTCGTGCGAGCGATGGCAGCACACGCGTCATCGCTGTGTGTGTGTGAGGACGCAGTCGCGCAGCTTGCTTGCTCGCACAACCGAGACCTTGAGATGACTTGAGTCGATGGCTTTGAGCGACTGCTATTTGCAGCCGATTATGTGTGTGGCGCACGCAAGTCCAAGGCCAAGCATACGCGCTCGCGCTCGCAAACTGCCAAACTGACAGCTCTCCGCTCAACACCAGTACAGTCATACACATTATAGTGTGATGCGATGTCGAGCAGCCGAGTGCCTCAGCTGCACGTGCTTGAGCACTGTATGCGCTGCCAGGTTGGCGCCGCATCGAGTCATTGGCACGTGGCAAGGGTCGCTGGTCGCTGATGGCAAGGTCGAGATGGCTACACGCTCGGTTGTGCTTGAAGTCGTCTCGACACCGTATCGATTCGTCAAAGTGCGAGTGCTGCCTTGTTTGTCTCAATCACACACAGAGCACTCACAAAATCACTCACAAAATCCAAGTCAACGAGCGAGTGCACGCTCGATATGCTGCGGACGCGCAACCAAGTCGTCGTGACGGCGCGGAGCAGCAGCGCCGAGCGTCGCCATGCGCTCACGATCGTTGTGCACGTGCGCGAGCAAGACCTCGAGCACTTTAACCGCGCAACGCGCGTTGCGACGGACGACGGAGAGGCAAAGCGCAGCAGTGACAACACTGACAACACTGACAGCAGCAGCAGCAGCGTCGTCAACTACATGGAGGTGCGCTCACTGGAATTTCGCTTGCATTTGCGTTGCTTTCCTTGTCAAACACGGCAGTTGCTTGCTTGCTTGCTCACTTTGATTGTATTGTTTGTGACTGCGATTGCGATCGCCCGAGCAGCATGTGCTTGCGCTCTTGGACAGCGACACGGACTTTGACGCCGTCGTGCGAGAACTCGACACCATGCGCGCGCCAACCGACGCTGCGACGGCGCGGAGCAAGAGCGCAGCCGCTGCAGCAGCGACGATGAAGACGGTCTCATCGCCGCTTGTGCACGTGCAGTGGCGCGTCAGTGACGAGAGCCATCGTGCAGTCCCAACTGTGCTCGAAGCGACGCAGAGACAGCGCAGCGAGTGCTTTGCGCGCGCAAAGGCGTCAGGAACGAGCGAAGCGAAGCGGAGCAGCAGTGCGTCGGCAGCGAGCGAAGACGTGTACGTCGGCGGGATGTTTGCGCCAGTGCCGGTGCGCAAAGTTGCAGTCGAGATGTGGCTGTACCCGCCGCATGTGGCGATCCCAGCGAGTGGCGACCGCATCCCAGTCAACAGTAGCTGCGTCACGGACTTTTTCCTGAGCGAGTCGTGAGCGAGCGTAGTGTTTTAGTGTGCTTGGATAGACTGACTGTGTGTAGGCTGATCGAGCTTGTGTTCGTGTGCTCGTGTTCGTGTGTTGTGCTCGTGCTCTTGCTCGTAGCGAGAACTGACTCGAGCACGCTCATGCAGGTATGTTTGTAGTAGTGAGCGAGTACTGATTGGCGGTGCATCAAGTGGTGTGTCACGCAATTGGGTTCAAAATTCCACGACGACATGCCATGCATACCCACAACCCAGCAACAACATGTCTACGCTCGCATACAAAGACTCGTATCAAACCCTCGAATACAAATGCGCGTGGCCGATACATGCGAACTGCTCGCTCGAGCGAACACAAAGCAAGTCGCTCGCAAGTCACACAACAAGACACACGACACGAGCGCGAACATGGGCTGCGGACCGAGCACACCGACGACGACTGTCCCGCGCGCTGCGGGGGCGACGAACCTCAACCGCGCGATTCCAGACCAGTACGAGACCTTTGGTGCGTGTGCGTGTGCATGCTGTGGCGGACGTTCACAGCACATGCACGATGTAGGAACTGACCACTGGCGTCGTCGTCGCGTGGACCAAATGCGAATATAAATGTGTAGAGGAGCTCCAGGAAGCACTGAGGTACGCTGCACTCTCGTCATGACAGTGCGGTTACGTTTGCTGTATGCACTCGCCAGCCGCTCGACTGTCAGTCAGTCGCAGTGCGCCACAGAGACCTGACACTCGACACGCTTGATGCGCATCCAACTGTGTGCAGACGGCAGGGCCTGGAGTCGTCGAACCTCATCATTGGCGTACGTGTCTGCGCATAGGCGTCTCGTATCGATGTGTGGATGTGTGAATGTGTGTGTCTGTCGATGCTCTTGTCGCTCACACTCGTACGTCGTCGCCTGGCTTGCCTCGCGAGTGCAGATCGACTACACCAAGTCCAACACGGTGCGTCTTCCATCTACTATCACGACCGCTATCATCGTCACGTGAACAAGCGTTTGGCTTCAGTGCGAACTCAAGCCAGTGACTGACTGACGCACTCTTGTCTTGCTGCTTTGCCTGTACGACGACTGTGTGTGTCTGCTTGCCGTATGTAGTGGAGCGGCAAGGTCTCGTTCGGCGGCAAGTGTCTCCACGACATTGACCCGAGCAAGTTCATGATGAACCCGTACCAAGTGCGTCTCTCGAGTCGAGTGCTCGCTGGGCGATGGCCACCTGTCTGTGTCGGTCAGTACTGACAGACTTGCTCTCTCTCTCTTTCTCGCTCTCTATCTTGCTAGAGCGTGATCTCGATCATCGGCCGCACGCTCCAGCCGTTCGACGACGACAACTTGATCCCGACGTTTGGCTTTGGCGACGCGTCGACGGGCGACAAGACCGTGTTCCCGTTCCTCCCAGCCGGCAAGCCGTGCCGCGGCTTTGACGAAGTGCTTCGGCGCTACGACGAGATCACGCCCGGCGTCGCGCTCGCGGGACCGACGAACTTTGCGCCGATCATCTACGAAGCGATTCGTCAGGTGACCGAGACGCGGTCGTACCACATCCTTGTGATCATCGCAGGTGCGTGTTTGCAACGCGCGTCGACTCGGTCTGTGCGAGGGCGATCAGCATCTGATAGTCAGACGACGTGTACGTATGTGACTGTGACTGTGACTATGCGACTGCAATGGACAGATGGTCAGGTCACGAACGAGAAGGAGACGGCACAGGCGATCGTCGAAGCCTCGAACTACGCGCTCTGTGCGTTGATTGCCACACATGCGCGCGCTCTCTCTCGCTTGCCTCACTTGCTTCGCTTGCGCGTCTTGGACTCTCGGGTGCTGACTGTCGCGTGTCGATGAATGGCGACGGTGGTGAATGCCTCTAGCGATCATTGTCGTTGGTGTCGGAGACGGACCGTGGGTACGTCCAGTGGCAGACGTCTGTGCTGCGGCTCGAGCGTCGCGGATGCGAGTGCGAGAGACCAACTGACTGACTGACTGAACTGACTGAACTGGATGGCGTGACGGACTCGACTGACAGGAGCTCATGGAGCACTACGACGACACGCTCCCGTCGCGCAAGTTCGACAACTTCCAGTTCGTCGACTTCAACCGCGTGATGAAGTTCAATCAGGCGAAGCCAGACGTCGGCTTTGCCACTGCGGCGCTCATGGAGATCCCAGGTCCGTTCGACCAAGTGCCTGACTGACTGACGGACTGACGTGGCGCACTCGACTTCGCTTGTCCGTGTGCTTGTGAGACGTTGACGGACGGACTCACGCACGTATGTGCTGTGCGTTGTGTGTCGCTAGAGCAATTCAAGATCATCCGCAAGCTCAAGTACTTGGGATAGGAGCGAGTGCCCGCGTCTTCAGCAGAGACGGACAGCGTACATTTTGGACCCGAGGCGAGGTTGGCAGCACCACACATCGTCGTCAGCATCACCATCGACGCACTACGCAAGTCGCGATGTGGCGTAGAGCCAACAGAACTCGGTTGTGCACCAGTTCGTCTTTCGCTTCTTTCTGGCTGTTCATTCGATTCGGGGCGTACGACACACGCGTACGACTCGAACTCGACAGTATCAAGTTCTCTATCAACTACGCTCTCGACGTCTACTTTCAAGTTCATTGTCCGTATTTAGTAGGTCGGCCTAGGGTTTCACGACCGCCAAGGCGACAGAGGCAAGCGCAAGGTTGGTGCTCCGACGCTAGCAGCGCGCGCTCGAGGACAATTGGTTGTGGTGTCGACGCTCAAAGGTTGAGACGACTGAGTCTCGAGTGCACCAAGCCTGGCATGTGCTCAGTCTTCACCTTGTAGCGTGGCCGTGTATGCTGTATCGACTGACAGGAACTCAGGTTCGGGGCGTACAGCTACTGTTCCCTGACAATGTTGTTCATGAGGGCCCCAAGGTCATCGTAACCCTTCACAGTAACCTTTCACGACCGCTCGTATCCCATCAACTATACAAAAGCGACACAACATCGGGAAATGGCTGTGACGTGGGACGTCGATGCGCAGACGGATCCGCAGACGATCGCTGTGCGCTTCGACTGCGCGCGCGACGAGAACGCGAGCGCATGGCAGTTCTTCCAGGAGCATGCGCTTGGCGTTGCAGCACCACTTCCGATGCTACTCAGAGCGCAAAGCAGCAGCAGCAGCAGCAGCACCGACACAGTCAGTACGCCCGCATTGATCCGCACGCGCATGCTCACGCTACCAGAGGCGTTCTACGCGCTGACTGCGACGTCACATTTCATCGCGCCACCAGCGCTTAGGTCCCATGCGCAGATCTTTGCACACTTCTCGCAACAATCGCCGCAGCACTTTCAGCGTCACTACGCGGTACACGTCCACTTTCGCTCGCGTGGCTGGCGCCTCAAGACTGGACTGAACTACGGCGGCCACTACGTGCTCTACCGCGGCGCCGCGAGTGCGTTTCACTCCGAGTACATTGTGTACGTGCGCTCCGCAGAAGCAGCAGCTGGCGATGCGCTGTCGTGGGGCGCCGTCCAAGCACTCTCGCGCATCGCTGCAGACGTGAAGAAGACCGTTCTGCTCTGCGACGTCGTTGCCAGTGCGGCAAGCGACTCGAGCGAGCCAGCAGACGCCCTGATGCCAAGTACTCGTTGCAACATCAACAACGATGTTGTCGATGAGACTGCGCTGCTCACACAAGACACGTACGCGCTGTATGGACAGCACTACACAGTCACATCGACAGCGATTCGCTTCTGGGACATCGCAGCCGCAGCCGATGCTCAATCGCTTGGACGTTCTGCGACCGAGTCGTCACTGCGCTTTGCGTTCCAGCTCCAGCCAGTGATTCGGAAGAAGTCGAAGCGACCCGCAAAGACAAGCAAGCGACCCAAGACGTCGTCAGCCCCAAGAGCGATCGAGCGCCGTGAATAAGATAAACCTTAAACAGTGTTGACCCGTAAAGAACCATGTTGACCCGTATTTAGCAGTTCTCAAACGCTCTTGCTTGGAGCTCTGATCGCTACACGAAGACGAACAAAGTTCTACCCGAGCACGAGCTTCTCCATCACGAGTCCAGCAGACGCGCCAACGACGAGTCCGAGGTTCAGGAAGAAGCTCGTGAACGGCCCCGCGAGCTGCTGCTCGTCTGGATGAACGCTCTCGTTCACAAAGATGATCGTGAGCGTCCCGACGTAGCCGTTCGTGTGGCCGAGCACAGCGACTGCGAGCACGGACCAGACGTCGCTCGTAAGCCAGTAGCCTTTGACGATCCCGACGAGCACTGGCACGAGCGCAAAGCGCGCGAGCACTGCGACCCAGATGTTCTGCGGCGTGAGGCCACAGCGGTAGCGCACCATGAACCGCCCGACGCAGTCGCAGATCGAGAAGATCGTTAGGAGCACGAGCGACCACCAGCCGCTCGCTTGGAGCGACGGGAAGTTGTACGTCCGAATCTCAGTCACGAGCGGCGGCCACAGCGCGAGGCTGCACACAAACACGAGTGTGATCTGCACTTGGAGATGCGCGACTTTGCGCAAGACGGTCCACTTGGTCGGCGGCGTGCCGTCCAGCGTCGTTGCGTCGCTCATGGGCGACGACGCGCCGCCATTGTCGTGGCTCGCGCGGTGCGGCACAGGCGCAAGGAGTCGCGTCGTCTCGGTGAGCTCGACGCCGTCGCTCTCGAGCGGCGCGAGCACGCACGTCTTTGTGAGCTCGAGGCGCTGGACGCGAAAGTACGCGGCGATGCAGAGCGCGATCGTGAGCGCGCCCGTGTAAAAGTACAGGAGCGTCGAGAGCACGAGCTTGTCGGGCGGGAACACGAACTTCGTGAGGTCGCGGTACAAGCTCCCAATGAGCGAGCTCAGGCCGACGCCGAGCTGGAAGCTCTCTTGCACGCGCAGCGGGTACTGCGACACGAGCGCGATCGTCGAGCTGTCAATGAGCGCCGTCGCGACTGCGACTGCCGCAGTGCCGCCGAGCACAGCGACTGCGTTCGCGCGCTCGGAGCTCAAGAAGAAGTACGACGTCGGGATGAACGCGAGCACGACGAGCTGGCCGAGGAAGCCGCCGACGATGCGGCCCGTGTACCACGGCTTCCCGAGAAGCACGACCATGAGTGCGAGCGCAGCGAGGTTCGTGTACATGAACACGGACGTGAGCGCGAACTCGATGTTGTAGTCTGGAAAGAGCATCTTCCAGTAGTCCACAGGCTGCGTGAGCGCCGAGAATGGGAAGAGGTACCCAATGCCCACGAGCGCAAAGAGCACGCTCGCCATGCGCTCGTCGCGCGCGCGCTGCTCGCTCGAGACGCTGCTGACGACACCGCCGTCTTCAAGCGCAAAGCTCGCTCGGTGCTGCTGCTGCTGCTGTTTCGCAGATGGAGACGCATGGCCGCCGTAAGTCAGCGGCGTCCGCGTGAGCGACGGCGTCTGCGGCAGCGGCGAGAGCATCGTGCTGTTGGTGCTCAGGTCGCGTTTTGATGGAATGGCTTCTGGTCGTCACTCGAAGCGTTGGAAATGACTTGGATAAAGTATGCCGATCCAACGATGTGAATTAAATAATAGAGAAGAAAACAAGGGAGAGACATTGTGCATCACGACTTGGATCGAAGCGATTGAAGCGACGCGCGCGCTGCAGCGACCGACCATGCGCGAACGCGCTGGTGCGTCTGCTGCAAGTAGTTCTCGTACACGACGACGCCGTCGAGGAGCAGGAGCACGTCGGTCTCGAGCGTCACAGTGCGCCAGACGAGGCGCCAATTGAGCGCGCACATCGTCGCAAAGCTGTTGAAAAACACTGACGACCACTTGAGCTCGAGCTCGTGGTGGTCAAACACTCGTGCGTGCCACATCACGCGTCTGTATGGCTCGCTCACAGCGACGTCTGTGCACACGACGAGGTAGAGCAGCACGAGGCTCGACGTCGTGAGCAGCAGCGCGACAGCAACTGTGTAGCACTTGGTGATGCAGAGCTGACGCTTCCGCACCGGCGGCAGTGCGTCGAGACAGAGGAACCAGAGCGACCAGATCCAACTCGTTGCGACCGCGAGTGCGTTGTCAAAGACCCAGTCGTAGAACTGACACGCGCAGACGTGGATGACTGTGATCTGGAGCAAGAGGAACGCAAAGTCGAACGACGTCACGAGTGCGCGCAGGAGCGTGCGCTGATAGAGCGTCGCGCAGAGTCCGCAGTACACGAGTGTGAGCACAAAGCCGGTGTAGTGGGCACTCGCTTCGAAATGTGAGCGCGAGTGAAAGGCTTCGAGGTTGAAGAATGCTGAGCTCGCAAAGACACACAGCGGTACGCGACCGAGCCACGCGACAGCGCGCGGACTGCACCGACCGCGACGGGCGAGCCACTCGCACACTGACCTGCGCAAGAGCGTCTCGCGTGCATCGATGCAGCCGATTGACTGGACGTACTGCAGCGCTTTCACATGATCTGGCCGAGGCATCACAGGGCCGCGTCGTGCTGGCTCTTGTTGCTGTGGACCTGATGTTGCAAAGGCGTAGATCTGGAGGTTCGTCCGGTACGACGCGCACTCGATCGTCTCGAGCCGCGCTGTCGGGTCGAGAAGACTCCGACGGCGGTAGATGTTGCGTCCAATGAGCGCAATGACAGTCACGAGACCGTTCGTTGCGAATGCCACAGCCGAGAGCTCGTGCGTCCGGTAGTGCACGAGCGGGAAGTCTTCGAGACCGTCGACGAGCGAGAGCGAGATGATCACCCACACGATGCTGTAGAGAACGAGCGCGACAATGTTGAAGAGCTGCGTGGATCGAATGCGTCGGATCGTCGCGTCGATCATCACGTTGAGCTGGACGCCGGACCAGAGCCCGAGCGCAAGGAGACTGCGCGTGTCGCGGAAGAGTAGTCCGAGCGCGGCGGCGACGCAGAGATTCACGCAGCTCGAGAACCAAAAGTCGTACGTGTGGAGCAAGAGCCGCACGACGTCGTAGCGCAGTGAGCTCGTGCCTGCGACGACGATCGGGACCCAGAGCGTGAATCCGATCGGCGCGAGGATCTCTCCGACATTCGCAGGCACAAGGAGCATCGCAAGCACAAACATGTTGGCGACGAGCCCAGTGGCACCGAGCGTGCGTCGGTAGCTCGTGATGTAGTCGACCACGCGCGCTGCGGCTGGACTCAGGAAGCGCGCCTTGAGCGAGAGCGACAGATCGAGCACCGGGAGTACATATGGCGGCCGAAGTTCGTAGCGCCACATTGCGTCGACATCGTCCGAGCTTGGTGCTGGCACAATGGCAAGCGCCATCGTCGTGACCAGAGGTCGTTCAGACCTTGTGATAGTATATCAATAGGGATCAGCTAACTCGAAGCTCGAAGCACGGGCTTTGTCATTTCGAGTCGGACGAATACCGCAAGGACGAGTCTGAGGTCGAGGCACAAGGTCGTGAACGCGAGTCTTTGCTCGTCTCGATCGACGTGCTCGAGCTTGAGAGCGAGCAAGCATCATGAAGACGAGAGGGCGAGACTTCACCAAGACTTCAAGAGTAGTAGTAGTGACAAAAATAAGGATATTGATCTCTCAGTTTTATCACTATCGCATTTGCAACAGTCGCGCGGCATACGTTCCTCAAGCCAAGTCAAGACATCGACATCAGATCGCACACGACATTGACAACGACCTCCACGATGCTGCACTCGCTGTACATCATCAACAAGTCCGGTGGGCTCGTGTACCAGCAGGACCTGAGCAGCGCTGCGCCGAAGCTCAGCTCGAACGACCACCTGCGCCTCGGCTCGACGTTCCACAGCATGCACGCGATCGCAGTGCTCGTGCGTCTCGCCGTGTTTGCTCCTACCACTGTGCCTGTATGTTTGCTCTCTCTCACACGCCTGCGCATGGTACATCGCTCTGTGCAGGCGTCGCCAGTCGCAAGCGGCGGCATCGAGATGCTCGAGACCGATACGTACCGCTTGCAGTGCTTCCAGACGCCCACGGGGATCAAGTTCTTCCTCACTGCAGCGCTCGGGACGCCCGACCTCGACGCTGTCCTGCGCACAGTCTACGAGCTCTACGTCGACTACGTGCTCAAGGTGCGCACTCGCATAGCTTTTCATCTCTCTCACTTGCTTGCATCACCAACTCACAGACGCACACACGCATCGGTAGAACCCGTTCTACGAGCTCGAGATGCCGATCCGCTGCAGTCTCTTCAACGCCGGACTCAAGACGTTCGTTGACAAGTTCAACTACGACAGCAGTCGCCGACGCCCGCAGACGAACGAGATGTACTGACCGAGCAAGTCGCCGGTCAAGGTGCCCATACATTCAGCCAGTGTTGTTGAGTAGCTATTGACCATTGGAGCGTCCGCTTGCCTCCTACTCGGAGCGTCCTAGGACGCATCCCAGTACCTACTCCTAGGCTCCACCACCTTCTCCTGCTTCGACACTGTCGAGCTCCTGGTCACTTGACACATTCAACACGAGCGCGCCGTCGCCGCAGAACCGATTCGCGCGCCAACTGCCTTCGTAGAACGTCGTCTTGCTCGCGCCGACACTCACGCCACTCGCAAACGTGAACCGGCCGTGACCGTGGCACTGGTCGTCCTTCCACTCGCCGTCGTACGTGCTGCCGTTCGCGTACGTGCACACGCCGCGTCCGCAGCGCATATTGCCGACCCACTTGCCGCAGTACACGTCGCGTGTCCGAGCGTACATGCATGTCCCGACGCCATTGCGCTTGCCGTTGCGCCACGCGCCAGTGTACATCGTGCCGTCTCGGAGCGTCGCGATGCCATGGCCGCTGCGGCGACCCGCGAGCCACTGGCCAGTGTACGTCTCGCCGGACGCAGCGTGCTCGCTCATGCCGTTGCCTTCTGGGACGCCGTCGACGCTGAGGTTGCCAGTGTAGCTGCACTCGCCATTGCCGTCGTCAAAGCGCTCGATGCGGCCTTGGACGGCGCTGCCGTCAGGCTCCCACGTCGCTGTGAGCTGCGATCCGTCCGAGTAAGTCGCTGTGCCGCTCCCGCACTTGCTGTCGTGGCGCCAGTAGCCGTCGTGCGTGACTTCGGTCCGCGCCTTTGACGATGCGCTGTCAGACGCGACGCTGCGCCGGTGAACGCCGTAGCCGTGGCGCTGGTCGTGCATCCACGCGCCGACAAACACGTCGCCGTTGCTGTAGGTCATCGTGCCTTGGCCGCAGCGCTCGTCACGCTCCCACTGCCCGTCGTACACGTCGCCATTCGCGTACGTGCACTTGCCATGGCCGTGGCGCAGCGCAGTGCCACTCAGTGACGTCTGCAGCGTTGCGGCGACCGCGAGGACTTCACCGACGTACACGTCGCCGTTCGCGTACCGCTTGGTCTTGATCGGGTTCGCGTTCGCTGCCACTGTGGCGTCATCTTCGAGACCGTCGACGAGCGGCTGCGGTCGCCAGAAGTGCAGCGCGCTCGTCGCATCAAGTAGAGCACTCGTGTGCGGATCGACGCCGCCAAAGACAAACATCGCCTGTCGATCACAGGTCGTGGCGCTCGCGTGCCCCATGTAGCTCTGGAGCCCTGCGTTCGGGATCACGAGCTCGCGCACAGCGCTACTCGCGACGTCGAGCAGCACACATGACGTTGTCGGGATCGCTGGACACTCGATCGAGTAGCCACCGTAGATGAGGACGACGTCACGAGCGAGCTTTGCGTGCGTCTCGTCGACAGCGTCTGGTGCGATGTCGTCGCTAAAGAGCACAACTTTACCGCTCGACGCGTCGATGGGCAGCACGAGCGAGAGCGCTGTAGCACAGCAGCGCGCTGTCAATGAGGAGGCGAGCAGGTTCTCTGTCGATGGCGACGAGAGTGGCGACGGCGAGAGTGCGAGCGTCGACCACGCATTTGCAGCGAGGTCGAGCACAAAGACGTCAGCGAGCATCGCAGCACTTGGTGATGGCAACTGCTTGCCGCCGAGCACGACCACGCGGCTGCCGTCGTCGTTGAGCGACACCGCGTTGTGGTAGGCGAGCGGGAGTGGACTCGCGCCAGTTGGTGTGAGCTGGATCCAGCGCGGCGAGACAGAGCTCGCAGCTAGAGCGCCCGCCGCTTTGCTCATCTCTTCTGGTGTCGCAGGGTCGACCTCGCGCACTGTGTCGAGCACGAGGACCCAGACGTCAGACAGGAACTTGCCGCTCGCGTCTCGACCGCCGAGAACGAGCACTGCATCGTCCTTCGGATGGTCTTCTGCGCTGCTACTTGCTGCGGCGTACTGGACTCGAGCACTCGCGTGCCACGCGCGCTCGCACGGCGCAGATGTTGATAACGCGTCTCCAGCTTGTGGCGCTGCAGACTGCCAAAGCTCTCGACAGCGCAGCACGCTCTCGCGAAAGCTCAGCTCGTGCACGTCGTTCAAGTACGACGGACGCTCGTCGCCGGCAAACGACACCGGATCCTCGAGTCCGAGGCGCTCGCCGCCAAACGCGTAGACGTTGTCACCGACGGTCACGACCGAGTGGCCGATGCGACTCGCAAACGTGCCGTCGACGTCGTAGCTCTCGAGCCACGCGTGCGTGTCCAAGTCAAACAGATCGAGCCGCGACGTCGCTCGAAGTGACTCGAACGGCAGCTCGCGGCCGCCAACGAGCACTGCGCTGGAACAGCCGATGCAAAGATCAGTCATGCATGTAAGTCCTGAATGTCCGTCGTCCTGGAGCCACTGTCACAATCAGCACTCCAGCGTACATGTGTTTGTTCAAGAGTCCGGCGCGAGCTCCTGAGAGCGCGTACTGACGGCGTTGCTGCATCTCGGGCTCGTGCTGCATACCTCGCGCAGCGTGTGCGCTCCATGGTGTGTACTCATGCGCCTACGATCCTCACGCAAGCGTATCACACACATAGGCAGCTGAGTACGAGCGTCGTGGACATACACACAGGATCGCAGTGACGTACGTGCAGCGCCTTGAGCTCTTGCGGCAACTCGCTTGCCATGCTCGCAGTGGCCAAGTCCTGCGTACTTCACAAGTCACAGGAGCTGCCGGAAGCGCCGCGCTTTGCCAACTGCCGCGACGACTCGACCTCCAAGTCGACAGTCTCGAATCGCCTCACACGAGCACACACACGTGCAGCAGCTTGACAACACCGACACGAGAGCAAACAACGCGACCTAGACGATGCCAGCGCTGCCGTCGTCGCCGCGAGCGACGCAGGCGATGAATGCGCTACCTACGAGCACGGAGCGACTGATGCAGTACGACGAGCACCTGATCGACTTGGACGAGCTCGAGCGCCGCCTCTCGACGCACCGTGACGCAGGACTCGCGTCCGACTACGTCGCAGAGTGCCAGAGCGAGAGTCCGCGACTGAACTTGCTCCCGCTCGACGCAGATGTCGGACATGGCGGCATCCACGAGCTCGTGGGTGTGCTGCGCGATGGCAGTTGGCTCCACACGCGCGCCGAGAACTTACTTCCAGGGGACGTGATCACGCTCAAAGAGGGTCAGTGCGTACCGGCGGACGTGCGTCTCGTCGAGTGCTACGACATGTGGGTCGACCAGAGCGTGCTCCTCGGCAAGCGCGAGCTCGAGCCGCGCGACGCGACGGCGACGTCGGTCTTTGACCAAGTCGCTGACACTGCTGTGCCGTACATGGAGGCGCGCAACGTCGCGTTCTACGGCACGACCGTCACGCGCGGCCACGGCAAAGCGATCGTGGTTCGAACCGGTGCGTCAGTGTACACGCTCGTGCGTCCGTCCTCCCACTCGAACATGCTAACACAGCTAGACTGACCCCTCTCTGTCTCGGATCATGACGCTCGCGTTTCTTCATGCAGGCGAAGACACGGTGCTCGGGACGATCTCCAGCGCTCTCCTTCGTAAGAAGCGCGACGGCGCGAAGCGCGGCGGCGAAGTCCCACTCACAGAGAGCCTCCGAGCGCAGTTCGAGAGCGTGTACTGCCGTAACGACCTCTTGCCCGCGGCGATCACGCGCGTCTCGGCACTCGTTGTCGAGCACGCCGATGTGATCAAGCGCACAGTCATCTCGGCGTCGTTTGGCGTGAACCCGACGGTGATCATCGAGCTCGAGGACGTCGTCGTCGCGAACGAGACGAGCGCAGAAGAGCTTGAGCGCGAGATCGCACTTCAGATGCTCAGCTACTGCCACGCAAGCGAAGACGCTGCGGTGTTTGCGAAAGCGCTTGGTGCGTGTCGCCATCGCGTCGAGAGCGCGCCGCCCAGCGGCGCAGACCCTGTGACAGCAGTAGCAACAGGCAGCGCTGCCTCGCCTAAGACGCAGCGCGTGCCGACGCTGCCAGCGTCATCGCCGATCGCAGCGCCAGTCGTGATCGATCCGCTCCGCGACCAGACTGCGATCCTGCGCTTCTGCGCGCAGTTTGGCGCCCAGTCGCCGCGCAACGTGAGCAACGGGAGCCGCAAGATGCGGTACTCGACGCTCCTGCACACGCAAGTGAGCAGCTGCGACGTGTACGTGCACTTTGACGAAGAGTGTGGCGCGCACGTCGTGCTGCTCCAAGGCCCAGCGCGCGAGATCCTCTCGCGGTGCGGCAAAGTCCGGCGCGACGGCGGGGCAATGACGCCGCTCGAGACGCCGGACTTGCAGAAGATCCAGGACATGGTCATGGACCTCGAGGCGCGCAACGAGACGGTCGTGAGCTTTGCCGAGCTCTACTTGGACCCAGCAGTGTACCCCGTGGGCGTGAAGTTTGACATCGAGACGTTCAACTTCCCGACGTCCAACATGTGCTACCTTGGCTCGGTCGGGCTGATCGAGAAGCTCCAGCCCGAGGTCGTACTCATGGGCTCGTTCGCACACGCAGCAGACGTGCGGCTGTTCATTGCGACGGTCGACCGCGAGTACGCAGAGGACAACGCGCCGTACCTCGTCGACGACGACAGCGACGACATTGTCCAAGATGCGCTCGACGACATTGACACGGACGACGCAGACGAGAGCGGCGGGCACCAGCGCGTGCGCTGCGTGTGCAAGATCCCTGTGCGCTTGCGCGAAGCGTCGACGGGTGAAGTCATGGACGTCGACGCGTGCGTGTTCCGGAGCAACGTGCTCTCGATCTCGAACACGCTCAGCCAGTGGCGCCAGATCCTCTCGCAGCACGCGGTCGTGATCTTTGACGGCTGCTCGCCTGCGCAAGTCGACTTGCTCGTGGAGACTCTCCAGGACCTCGGCGAGTGCGTCGGTCTCGTGGCGTCTGGGAGCGCGAACGCACTGGCGCTCTCGAACGCCGACGTTGGCTTTGCGATCCCAGCGCAGGAGGTGATCGACTTAAGCGAAGAGGCCGCTGACGTGGTCCTGAGCAGCGCGACGTGCCCGCGCAGCGACGCGATTCGACTCATTGACGCAGTCAAGAAGACTGCGCATGCGCCAACTGGACGCAGCAGCAGCGTGAGTGGCGCGGATGCCGCTGCGCTCCGCGTTGCGCCGCTCCCGAGCGCCGCGAAAGCCAAGAGCGTCGTTGTGAACTTGCTCCGTGAGAGCATCTCGGCTGGTCGACTGCTTGGACTGAGCGAGTCGGACCTGAAAGCGTGCTTTGACGCCGCGCTCGCAGGTATGAACAATCAACCGCTGCACTGTGGTGCTGTGTGATGGTGCCTCGGACAGCAGGAGGAGCTCATGTGACGTGGTGCTCGTGTCTGTTGCTGTTCACAGACACACCAGCTCTTGGGACATTCAGTCCGGTGAGCCCTCGCAGCGCCAGTGGCGCACCACACTACAGCAGCAACAGCAGCAACCTCGGGACGCCAGCGATGGGCTTTGCGCTTGCGCCACCGAGTCCGTCCAAGTTCCCACCGAGTGCGTTCCGAAGCGCCGGTGTGCTGCTCGCGCCAAGCGACGACATTGTAGATGCTGCAGTCTCGAGCATCTAGCGACTCGAGTCGGAGTGCAGCGCTGCTCCAGCGTAGTGCAGATCGCCACCGACGTATACACAGTCACCTCACGGAATGAATGAACGAATGGATGGACATAGCAGACTGATCGCGTTCGTGTCACGTGTCCTGCCGCACGGACGCACCCTCGGCTTGGCGCGCGCTCGGGTCCCTTCGGACACCGTCAGCGATGCGCCTCGATGCGCGCATGTGCGTCTGCTGGAGGTAGTTCTCGTACACGACTGCGCCGTCGAGGAGCAAGAGCACGTCCGTCTCGAGCGTCACGGCGCGCCAGACGTGGCGAGGACTGAGTGTTGTGACGGTCGCGACGCTGCTGAAGAAGACGTTCGCCCACTTGATCTCGATGTGGTGGTGCCCAAAGAGCGTCGCTTGCCACATCACTTCCTCGTACGCTGCGCTCGACCCGACGTCGGTGAACATGATGAAGTACATGAGCGCGAGCGCCGACGCGACGAGCAACGAGAGCGCTGCGACCTTGAGCCGCGCTGTGACACAGAGCGTACGCAGCATCACAGGCGGGAGTGCGTCGAGGCAGAGGAACCACTGCGCCCACATCCACGCCGTCACGACTGCGAACACGCTCTCGGAGCTCCAGCTGAAGAACTGACACGTACAGATGTGCATCGCGAGCACTTGGGCAGTGAAGAAGACAAAGTCGAACGTTGTTGCAAGCGCGAACAGGAGCGTGCGCTGGTAGTGAAGCGCACAGAGTCCGCAGTACGCGAGCGTGAGCGCAAAGCCTGCGTAGTGGACGCTCTCGTGCGGTTGCACGTGCGAGTGCACCTGGTGGAACTGGAACGCTGTCGAGACGGCGTACATGCTCAACGCAGCGTACTGGAGCAGCACGATCGCGACTCTGGCGACACTAGAGCGAAGCGGTACGCATCTCGACAGCCACTCGCGCACGGATCGCTTGAGAACCGTATCACGCGCGTCGATGCGGCCGAGCGGGTCGATGTACTTGAGCGGCTTCATGTACTCTGGAGTTAGCGCTATCGATGCGATCGACTGAGAGCGTGGCTCCTCCTGGTGTTGCGGCGCTGCTGCGACTGCGTAGATGCGGAGGTCTGTGCGGAACGTCGCGCACTCGATGACACTCAACGGCGTGCGCGACGACAGGATCCCACGACGGCGGTAGACGTTGCGGCAGATGAACATCGTGGTCGTGACGATCCCAGTCAGCACGAACGCGCGCGCAGTGAGCTCGTGGTTGCGGTACCGCATGAGCGCAAAGTCTGCGAGGCCGTCGACGAGCGAGAACTTGAGCGCGGTCCACACGAGCACGTACAGCGCGATCGCGAGGACGTTGAAGAGCTGGATCGACCGAATGCGCCGGATGCTGGCGTCAATTGTGATGTTGATCTGGATGCCGGACCAGAGCGCAAGCACTGCGACGCCGCGCACGTCGCCCAAGAGCAGCGCGATCGCAACTGCGACGCTCAGGTTCACGCAGCTCGAGAACCAGTAGTCGTACGTTCGATGCAGCAGGTGCGCCATCTCGGGACGCATGGCGCTCACGCACTTGATCACGACTGGGATCCACAGGATCGGTGCGAGGATCCCAAGCACGCGGCCACTGCGCGCTGGGACTACGAACGTCGCAGCAACAAGCGCGTTCGTCCCGAATGCACATGTGCCGATCGTGTGTCTGTAGCGCGAGAGCACGTCGATGTAGTGAGCTGCGCGACGATTGAGGTACTGCGACTTGAGCGAGAGCGAGAAGTCGATCACTGGGAGTGCACGTGGCGGACGGAGCTCGTAGAGCCACTCGACTGGCTCTGGCGCATCGCTCATCGCGTGCTTGCTGCCATCGGAGGTGAGTGTCGGCACGATGCTCGCGAGCGGCATTGGACTCTCGCCGCGAGAAGGGCCTGCTTCACTGCGTCTGCGTGCTGTTCGAGCCCGCGAGGAGGACCCAAGAACAGTCCCGTTATAGCGACCCATGTGTTCACGTAAGGCACGCTTACGTGTACCGTGCCTTGTCCTCCTTCACGTGCTCGCTGCGACTTGATCACTCCTTCACTTCGGCAAGACCGCAGCAGCATGAAGGCACAAGAGCAAGAGCTAGAGCTAGAGAGCTGTGCCTCGATGCGTTGCTCTCCTAGCCTAATCGCGACTTGGCCTCCGAGGTGCGTGTACGTACGAGAGAGTGACCTCGGACGCACTCATACGAGCAGCGAGATAGAGAGAGAGGAAGCAAAGGGGCAGCGACGAGCACCAGTTGAAGGCAATACTTGCCACGATGCTGCTGGCGTTGGCGACCAAGCCGATGCAGGCGATGTGGCAAGCCATAGGGCTCGACCGAAGCGTACTCAGTGAATCCGACTTCGCTTGATGCTCAAGATGGTCACGCTGTCAAGACCACTGCAACATGCTAGAGCTAGAGCG
The DNA here is from genome assembly GCA_003730235.1 of Pythium guiyangense. Classification (NCBI taxonomy): domain Eukaryota; phylum Oomycota; class Peronosporomycetes; order Pythiales; family Pythiaceae; genus Pythium; species Pythium guiyangense. The sequence continues at coordinate 415,127 of QXDM01000001.1, forward strand.
GAGAAGAGAACGCCTCGAGCGCTTCAAGAGCTTCAAGCAGGTCATGTGCTTGTCATGGACAAGCATTCCGTCGTGTACCCATGTTGCGAGAAAGGTTGTCAATGCGCCAACACTCCTGAGTGAACATCCAGGCACTTGCCTCGCCTCGCTTCGACGCACTCGCACATTTGCTCCAACGCACACAAGCACCTTCAGTACCTCCAGCACGAGCGATGGCATATGTTCCTCCGCTCGCCCAGCCGCTGCCAACGGAAGAGCACGCGCTGCTCGACGACGCACCAAACGACGACGACTTCCACGTCGAGTTTGACTACGCGACTGGCTACGACTACGCGTGCTGCCTCGCGACGACAGTGAGTGCGGTCGTGACGGCAGGGCTCGCACTGCTCTGCCTCCCGTGCATCAAGAGCGTCGTGCGCAAAGAGGTGACGTCGCAGCGATGCAAAGTCACGTCGAACCGCGTCGTGCTCGAGTCTGGCTGGCTCAATCGCTCCACGCGGTACATCCCGCTCGACCGCATCCAGGACGTGAACGTGCGCGAAGACATCGTGAAGCGCCACTTTGGCATCACAGGCGTCGAGATCCAGACCGCTGGCGTCGGCATGGCGCACATGCCAGAGGCGTACTTGCTCGCACCGCGAGACGCGTCGGCTGTGCGCCGCGCGATCATGCAGCGCCGCGACGCGCTCATGTTTCGTCGAGGCCACGCGCCGCCGCAGCACGACGACAGCGTCAAGAAAGCGATGGCTGGCTACGACAATGCAGTCGTGCGCGAGCTCCGCGAGCTCAAAGACTCGGTGCTGCGCATCGAAGCGCAGGTAAGCGCGTGCATGCACGCGCGCACGAGCGAGAGCGTGGTGAAGCAGGAATGAGTCGTGTTTGACTTGCATCGAGTATGCTGCATGCATTGTAGTGATAGTGATAAAAAGCAAGTATACCCTGTATTTTGTCACTACGACCTTTTTCACAGAGCCATTTTCACACACACACAAATGAGCAACACGGACGACTTGAGTGGCGCGACGACGGCTGTGCCTGTGCACGTCGTGCTCCCAGCGTCGATCCTCGCGCTTTCGCCGTCAGCGCAAGATGGCATCGACGCGAGCGTCGAGCACGCTCACCGGTTCTTTGGCTGCGAGCTCATCCAAGAAGCTGGCGTGCTGCTGCGGCTGCCGCAAGTCGTCATGGCGACGGCGCAGTCGACGCTCCAACGGTTCTACTACCGCAAGTCGCTGCGGGACTTTGACACGTTCCGCGTCGCAGCAGCGTGTCTCTTCCTCGCCGCCAAGGTCGAGGAGCAGCCCAAGCGCATGCGCGACGTCCTCTCGGTCTTCTACGCGCTCTACAAGCGCCGCAAGTGGCACCGAACGCGTCCAGAGCACCAGCTCCTCGACCTCGATAGCGCGACGTACAGCGACTGGCGCGACTGGCTCGCGCTCGTGGAGCGCCAGGTGCTCATTGACTTGGGCTTCAGCCTCTACAACGTCATGGAGCACCCGCACAAGTACATTCTGTACTACGTCAAGGTCGTCGACGGCAGCGACGCACTCGCACAGCGCGCGTGGGGCTACGTGAACGACAGCCTTCGCACAGATCTCTGCGTGCGGTACCGCTCCGAGGTCGTCGCGTGCGCTGCGATCTTCCTCGCAAGCCGCGTGCTTAGAGTGAAGCTCCCGGACGATCCGCACTGGTACGCGCTCTGCGGCGTCGACCGGCGCGCGCTCTACACTGCGAGCGCTGCGATCATGGCGCTCTACAGTCTCGACAAGGTCGAGTGGCTCGAGCCGCTCACGGCAGTCAACCCCTTTGCAGTCGACGACACGAACGAGGAGGCTGAAGTAGCAAACGCTAGCAGCGCCAGTTGTGATGCGCCAGCGCTGCCGTCGGTGGCAGTAGGAGCGAAGGCGACTGACGCGACCGCAGAGGTTGCCTGTGTCCTAGACGCCACAGTGTCGCCTGTTGGTCCAGAGAGCAACGGCGTGGTGGCGTCCGCGGTGCTCAAGCCTGCGGCGGAAGAAGTCGCTTCGAGTATCATCGAGACGCAGTCGTCGAGCGCAGATCGTCACGACCGAGCGCCTCGCGACCGAGCGCAAGACGAGAGAGAGCGACGCAGCCGACAGAGTCCGTCGCGCAGTCGCAGCCGTCAGCGCAGCCACCGCTCGCGTCGCGACCGGAGTCCAGAGCTCCGCCATCGCCGTCATCGGAGCAAGAGTCGCAGTCGAAGTCGCTCGACGGGTCGTCGTCGCGATCGCTACAGCAGCAGCAGCAGGAGCTCACGCCGTCGCAGTCGCAGCACGAGTCGAGGTCGTCGACATCGCTAGACATGTTGATGTTCTCGCTCGTTTATTTCACTATACGAAAGACAATAGAGCGACATCGTTCTTCATTCTCAGCACACACAATGGACGAAGACGCGCTCGAAGACGCGCTGATCGACGAGTTCGACGCGCCGTCGCTGCTGCTCCATGCGCCACAGCAGCAGCCGCCGCTGGTCTCTGCGCAGTCGCTGCAATACTCCAGACTCACGGCACAGTTGTCGGCACCCGCAGCCCGAGAAGACCGCGCCACGAGCTCTCAGCACACGCCAGCGCCGCCGCTGCTCTCACGCACGAGCGCTGGTGCGCTGTATCCGTCGTTCGCCGCGCTCGACACAAGCAGCGCGAGTCACAGCGCGACAGTGAGCAGTGCACACACAGCAGCGCCTCTCGTGGCTGCAGCGACGAACGCGCAGCCGCTGTACGCGCAAGTGTTTGATCATTCGCCGCAACACATGGAGCACACGCGTGCCGTCGACAGCACGACCGCAAGCCCATCGTTCGTGCCGCTACCAGAGCAGCTGCATGTGCCACCGCCTACTGCACCAACCACAGAGCCGCAGCGTCTACCTGCAACGTCGACACACCCACCACCAGCACATACAGAAGAGCAGCAGCCAGCGATGGAGCCGTCGCCAGTGCGCGCGCCAGTCCCATCGGTGCTCTCACAGCGCGATCTCGACGCAAAGCAGCGCGACCTCGAGCGCGAAGTCGCTGGCTACGAGCAGCAGCTCGACTACCTCGCGCTTGCGCTCGCTGGGAACACGCCGCACCAAGTCGCAGAGCGCGCTCGGCGCGAGCGCGAGCGCCACGTGCGAGAGCAGCAGCGCGTGCTTGCGACAGAAGAGCGCGTGCTGCACCAGCTCGAGCGGCTCCACGAGCGCGAGCAGCGCCGCGCCAAAGTGCGCGCGCACGTGACGCAAGCGCGGACGTCGTCGCGGAGTCCGTCGCCCGAGGCGCGTCTCCGCTCAGAGAGCGCAGCAAGCGCCAGTGCACCAGAGGACACAGGCGCGTAGAGCCATCGTACGTCGTCGTTCATTCAGTCAGAGGCAGTGAACGACCAAAGAGAGAGAGACGCTCTTCATGGCAACAGAGGACTCCATGGCCAGCGCTTAGACAAGAGAGAGACGCCTAGTGGAGCGCAAGTGGCGCAGTCTCGCGCGCGAGGTACGCGAGCGCATCGGCGTCGTTCGCGAGCAGCGGCTCGAGCTTTGCGCGCACGTCTGCGTGGTACGCGTTGAGCCACGCGACTTCCTGCGGCGTGAGCATCGTCGTGTCAATGAGCGCCTGCTGGATCGGCGCCATCGTGATCGTCTCGAACTCGCAAAAGTCCTTCCCCAGCGGACTCGTGATGTGCGTCGCCTGCCAGTGGACACCCGTGAGCGAGACGCACGCGACCGAGACAGAGCAAGCCAGTAGCACGCACCTTCTTGACGACCATGAGGCTCTCGATGCGGATGCCAAAGTTCCCGCTCTCGTAGTACCCCGGCTCGTTGCTCAGGATCATGCCGTCCTGGATGAGCAAGCCGTTCGGGTTCAAGCGGAACGACAGGAGCTGATCGACAAAGAGAGAGCGTCAGTAGCGCCTCGTACTGACGCGTCCTAGGGCAACAGAGACGTACCACGCCCTTCTCGTGCACGTTCAAGAACGCGCCGACGCCGTGGCCCGTGCCGTGGCGGTAGTCCAAGCCCGCTTGCCAGAGCGGCGCGCGCGTGATCGCATCGAGCTTGACGCCTTCGATCTTGTCAGGGAACACAGCAGTCGCGAGCGCGATGTGGCCCTTGAGCACAGACGTGAAGCACGCTTTCTCGTACGCCGTCGGCTCGCCAAAGTGGAGCGTGCGCGTGACATCAGTCGTGCCGTCGAGGTACTGCGCGCCCGAGTCGTTCAAGTAGATCGCCGACGTCGAGAGCTTCGGACACGCGCCAGGCGTGGGCTTGTAGTGGATGATCGCGCCGTTCGGACCGATGGACGAGATCGTGTCGAAGCTCAGCGAGACAAAGTCCGCCATGGCTTCGCGGAACGCCTGCTGCTTGTCAGCGACCTGGACTTCGTCGTAGTTGCTCAAGCGCCCGGCCTTCGCCTCGGTCTCGAGCCAGCTAAAGTACTGCACGAGCGCCGCGCCGTCACGAATGTGCGCCTGGCGCATGCCTTCGATCTCCACGGCGTTCTTGATCGCCTTGTGCGCCATCACGACCGACGTCTCCTCTTTCCGCATCGTCGGCGGGATCGCCAGGAACACCGCGACGTTGCACTGCGCTGGGTCCACGAGCACTTTCTTGCTCGCGTTCGCCTCGGCATACGCTGCGAGCGCGTCGAGGACGTCGGCGTACGGCTTGCAGACGACGTTGCTCGATGCCAAGTGCGCTGCGACAGCGTCGTGGTTGTCGGCGTCGAGGAACAGCGTCGCCGAGTCTTGCGTCACGATCGCGTACGAGACACTAAGAGACGAATATCACGTATGAGAGTGCGGAATATCAAGTCAGCGAGTCAAAAACCCACAATCACGTACACAACTGGGTTAAACTCGACGTCGTTGCCGCGGATGTTGAAGAGCCACGCGATGTCGTCGAGCGCCGTGAGGACGATCGCGTCCGCGCCCTTGGCGGCGACAGCAGCGCGGACGTCCTCGAGCTTGGCAGCGACCGAGCGGCCCGTGTACGTCTCAGAGAGGAACGTCACGACCGACTTGCCAGCGACTGGTCGGTCCGTCCAGACCGTGTCGATGAGGTTCTCAGTCTCGTGGAGCGCTGCGAGCTCGACAGTCGTCTCCTTGAGCGCATTCGCGAGGTTCCTACGTCAAGAGACAGGTACGAACGGTCAGTGTGCTGTGGTCCAGGACGCTGTCCATCAGTCTGTCGGTCGGTCGTACCGCGCAGCAGAGACCGACGTCAGGAACGGGTCGATCGCAAAGACGCCACCGTCGCCCGATAGGTTCGTCGCCGCCCATTGCTATTGCCATCACAAGCGCATATTGAGCATGTGTGAGAGGCGTCGTTCGACAGGGCTGTTGTCTGCGGGTACAAGACAGACGAACGCACCTCGATCGTCGGCACCCCTGGCTCCTCAGACTTCATGAGCGTCCACTCGGCGCTCAGCTCGTGCTCGGCTTGGAGGAAGTAGCGGCCATCGGTCCAGAGCAGCGCCTTGTCTGGCGTCACGAGCGCTGCAGATGATGATTGATGACAGGCAAGAGCGAGCTCATGAGCATCAGCGACACACTCACGTACAACAACAGTATGTAATAGACTCTCTCACATACACGCAGACATGTACATACCTGTGCCATTTGAGCCCGTGAAGCCGCTGATGAACTGCCGGCGCTTGTTCGCGTCGCTCACGTACTCGCTCTGGTGCGCGTCGGCCGTGTCGACGAGGAACGCCTGGAGCGTCTTGCCAGTGAGCAGCTCGGCCGCGCTGCTGCTGCTGCTCTCTTTGCTCAAGTTGCTGCGCAGCGACAGGAGCTTCGTGTTCGAGCGACTCAGGAGCGCGCGCAGTTCGCGGAGCTTGTCTGCCATCGTTGGTGTCGTCGAGAGCGAGGCGGTGTCGTCGAGTGTCTTCGTGTGGCTCACTTGGCTCGAAGCAAAGTGAGTGAGTCCGTGACAGATACACTCATCATCGAGGAGGCTTGATATTTCTAGGTCTTGGATAAAGTATAGAGCTAGAATTGACTGTGTGTCGTCTACAGCCCAAAACGATTTCGAGATGTGCATACTATGATCGAGTCAGTAAAGTGTCTTGCACTTGGATGCGCTATTGGACAGTTTGTAGTCTCACACAATAGTTTATGCAAGACGTTTTTGTCCAGTAGCACAAATGGCAACAGAGAGCATACAACGCACATCATACTCAGTCCACATCAATGCCAACCTCGTCGGCGTCGTTGTCTTCGTCGTCGTCTTCGTCGCGAGGTGGTCTTCACACACACACGTTGCGATCGCCAATGTCACCTTCGTGGTCAAGGCGGTCACCGCTCCAGTAGGACCAAGCAGAGCCGAACACAGCACTTGATGCTGAAGTCGAGAAGACCAGTAGACGAGCAAAGGAACGTTGTCAGTGTTTGTGCTGGTGTCGGTGCTGGTGTCGTGAATCAAGTCGCAAGGAAGGCGAGCAAGTTGCGTGTGTCCGAGCAAGTTGCTATTCATAGTGAACACACACGCACTACGCGCATAGAGCGCACTCGCTAGCTGCATCAGCTAGCGAAGCATCAAGCATCACGGAGTTCATCCATCGGTCCATCGGTCCGTCCGTCGCGATGGCACAAGGCTTGTCCGCGTCGACCGAGCCTCGCGACGCAGCCGATTGTGCTGCGCCAGCGACGACAAGCGAGAAGAAAGCCATCGGTTGGAACTCCGTGCTGCGTCGCCCTTCGCACTCGAACCAGCTCGCCGACTTAGCGACTAGCTCAGCGGCTCGTCCGTCGTCTGCAAACGCGGCGAGTAATGTGCGCAAAAGCAGCAGCAACGCCGCTGCGCTGCACGCAATGGTCCTAGCAAACGCAGACGAGAGCGCAGCGTCAGATGCGCGCCAAGTGCCGAACGAAGCGATCTTCAACACGCAGTTCACGACCGCTGGGAGGATGTTCCTCACGAAAGTCAAGAAGAACCGTGCGATGCAAGTCGATCGGCGCACAAAGGGCTTTGAGCAAGGCCTCGAGCAGGGCAGCGTGCTCATCGACCCGATCACGAAACGCCACTACCGTATCCTGCTCGTTGACCCAGACATGCAGCGGCGCGAAGACCTCGCCGACGGTCTCGAGGCGTTCTTTGAGATCCTTGTGGCGCCAGGGAACGACCGCGCATTCGCGTTGCTGGGCATGTTCAAAGTCGACTTTGTGCTCCTGCGCGTGTGCTTGGGCAACGACAACTCGGCGACGTCGAGCCCAACGATCGCGTTCTTGCGCGGCATGAAGAGCAAGTTCGTGCACACGCCCGTGTCCGTGATGGTGCCGATGATGAGTAGCAGCCATGCTGACGACGACATGCACAAGCTCCTCCAGCGCGTCTTGAACCAAGGCGTGTGTGGCTACTTTGAGGACGGACTGCCGGTCTCGATGCTCATTGAGCGACTCGGAAAGCTCTTGCACTCGCTCGTAGTCGCTCAGACGGAGCTCGCGCAGTGTCAAGGCATCAGCAAGCACGCTCAGAATGCGCTCGGAGACGATATCGTGCTTCCAGTGCAGGCGATAAAGAAGCGCGGGACAGCAGTGAACTTGATCCGACGCCCTGCGACGTCCAAGCCGGACTCGGTGACCTACGACCAGCACCGCATGATGCTCGAGCTGAGTCTGAACCAACGCAAACAGTGCTTGCTCCAGCGCCAGGCGCTGACCGAAGCTCTCGATAGCAGACACTCGGTCCTCGGCGTCGAGCTCACACTCGCGGCGTCTGCCTCCACGGGACTCATCGGACTCGCATCGCCAGCTGCGTCGTCACTGCGGCGTGGCGCCATGTCTGCGTCTGCGAGTCCAGCGTCGCCTGGCGGCGGTGGCTTCCACCCGGAGCGCCGGCGCCTCGCGAAGGTCATTCCACCACTGCCGTCGCAGCAAGAGATCAGCCGGCGCATCTACGCCAAGCCGCAGGAGATCCAACAGAAGATCCACAGTCATCTCTACGGCCAGTTCCACGCGTCCAAGCACGACGTGATCCCTCAAGACCCGCTGCTCCACCACTGCATCGCAGTCGATCCGCAGACTGCCTCTCATGGCAGTAGCAGCACTCCTGTTGTCGCACCGCCGGGCGGCAAGCGCTTGCTCGTCGCAAAAGCCTACTTGCTCTTCCAGGAGCAGCGGTACGAAGAAGCGCTCGTGCAGGCGAACCGCGCGATCAAGATGCAAAGCAACAACCTCGTGAAGCTCGCGTACGTGCTCCGCGGTGCGCTCTTCGACATTGGCGGACAGTACGCAAGGGCTGAGCGCGAGTTCCGCCGCGCGCTCGCGCTCGACCCAGCGCTCCATCAAGCACACTTCAACTTGAGCGTGAGTCTGCTCAAGATGGGCAAAGACACGGACGCACTGCGCGCGATCTCGCTCGCGCTCCAAGGCGCGCCGCAGAACGAGCAGTACTTGCGCAATCGAGCGCTGATCTACCGTCGCATGGGCAACTTTGCTCAGGCGCAGAGCGAGTACGCAAAGCTCGAGGCGCTCCCTGGTGCAACTGGCGCAGCGCTCGCGCGAGCCCATGCGCTCAGTCCACCTGCTGCGGGGTCGTTCGCAAAAGCGGCGTCGTCTGCTGCGCTCCTGCTCGACACTCGCGGTGCCACGGCAGCGCACGATAGCGTGAGTCAAGCCAGCGAGATGGAGGACGGGCTCTTCGACCATCTCTTCGGCAAGCCAACGGACGATCGAGTCGCACTCGTGTGTCCACCGAGTGACCGCACGCCCGAGATGCTCGACAGCATCGTCGCGCTGCTACAGACCGTGCTCATGTTTCAGGACTTTCCAGTCCCGATGCTCCGTCGCGTCGCGGAGCTGCTCGAGTACGAAGTCGTCGGGTGCGGCAAGCGCTTTGCATTGGGCGAAGACCACCCCCAGAACTTCTACGTCGTACTCCACGGCAAGCTCAGCGTCCGACGCAAGTTTGGCGACTTTGCCTCGAGCATCACGACGCACCACCTAGAGCGCGGCATGACGTTCGGGTGCACCGGCCATTCGATCTCGCTCAGTACGCAGTTGATTGCAGACGAGAGCACGGAGGTCGGGATCCTCTGGCCCGACGCCTACGACGTCTCGATCCGGAGCTACTGCGCCGAGAAGAACAGCGAGATCTTCAAGTTCCTCCAGGGCATGAAGGCGTTCCGGCACTTTAGCACGAGTGAACTCGGCCACATCATTGGCATCTCGGAGCGCAAGCGCTTCCGCAAGGGCGAGACGATCCTCGAGCAGAACGAGGTCCCGAAAGACCTCTGCATCCTCTGGAAAGGCTCGTGCTCGATGTACCAGGACTTTCGGAAGCCACCGCTGTGCGCGAGCGACGACGGTGATGATGCGAGCAATGACGACGGCGAAGCCGACACCGACGACGAGAATGGACAGAGCGCGAGCGACGGTGAGGCTCCTGGTCAGCCACAGAGTCGACGAAAGCGTCGGTCCAACGCGCGAGCACTCGACATTGATGGCGACGACGCGACACGCGTGCTACCGTTCCACCGGTTCATTGCCAAGCCGAACTGGCCGCTTGGGTTTGAGACGAGCAAAGCGCGGCGACTCAAGAGCCGCAAGCAAGTGCGTGGCCGACGCAATGCGCTGCTGAGCGACAGTGCGAGCAGTGGCGTCCCGATCGCGCGGGCATCGCAGCAGCTTGCAAGCGCTGCGAGTGGACCACCGAGTGCACACGAGCAGCTCAAGGCGGATGACAAACATGCGCTCATCAAGACGTTCGTAGCGCCTGCGATCTTTGGCGAGTCGGCGTTCCGGGACCAAGAGCACCAACGATCCAAGTGGTACGTGCATCTGGGATCGTAGACCTGACGTTGTGAGGGGAAGATGCGTATACGTCCCTGTCGCCGCAGAGCTTGTACCGAGAGTCCTCACAACTGTGACTGTGATTATATAAAGCTCGATCGTGGCCGACTGCATTGTCGAGATGCTGCTGTTCGACCACTTGCGGCTCCAGGAGATGGATCTCGCGCCTGAAGTGGTGCGCGAGATCTCGGACCACGCTCCCAAGTGCCTGAATGAGCGGCAAGTTGCCAAGCGCAAGGTCGAGAAGGTGAGCGTGTGTGTGTCGACATTCATCTCTTCTTTGCGCTTGTCAGACTGCTTACGCCGTTGGTGCTCGCGACTGCGACTGCTCGACATGCGCGCAGGAGTCCTGGAACGAGTACAAGAACTTGCGGCTGCTCGAAGTCTCCAAGTCGCGCTGGCCAGAAGCAAAGGTGCGCCGATCTGTTTGCGGTGCGAGCGCCACGTGAGTTGCTGCTGCTTATTGCTCGCTATCGCTCCGAGCAGAAGCACTTGCGCCTGCTCTCGAACGGCTGCAGCATCATGCTCGCAGGGCACGAGCTCAAGGACAAGTGACGACCATCGGAAGCAAGTGTTCAGATTCAGTCAAAATCCGAAACCCGCGCATAGAACGGCCGCAAGTTGCGCGTCAAATAAGCGGCATAGTGAATCCAAGTCCAAGGCAAGTCACCACTCGTCATGCTCGCGCGCTGTGCACGTCATGCTCGCGCTGCTCGTCGCTTGCTTTGCTGTGCGTTTGCTCTGCGATGACTTGCTTGGTTGTGCTCGCGTTCGCGCGCGCTCTATTTGCTGGCTGCTGGCATGACAGAGAGCGCTTTGTGCGTGCATGGCCGGACGAATACGACAACGACGACGACCGCAGCAGCAGCCGCTCGCGCAAGGCGCAAGTGTGGTGGCGGTGGTGGTGAGGCTGCGCACAGCAAACAAAGGCTTGCTCGAGCACGTGCCTGTGTGGTCATCGATCGATCGCCCTTCCAAGCGTTTGGTCGGAGGTTGAGACCCCAAAACCGCATCTGGTCTGATAGTGTAAACCAACGACCAGCGAGCATGCAGCACACGAGCAAGCGCTAGCAAGCACTAGCAAGCGCTCAAACAAAGGAGCTCACGACGATGGCGAGTGTGCATGCAATCTTTGTCGTGAGGTTGTGTGGTGTGGACCACACGAAACCCTGTGCGTGCGACACGCAGAGCGCAGCGGCGAGTATGAGTGGCGGCAGTCAACGTCGACGCCAGCGGCGCTCCGAGCGATCGAGACAGCAGCGAGCACGTGAGCGCGCGAGCAAGAACGGGACGCGCTGCTGCTGCTGCCGTGCACGAGCGATGGCCACACCTGCATCTGCTTCGCGCCTCGCATCTGCTCCTGCATCTGCGGCTGCTGCTCCGAGCGCGACAACAACAACAACAGCGACAATCGCATCGACGACAACGACGCCTGCTGCATCTGCCGACATGCCTGCGCCGCGCGTGCCGACGTTCTCGAGCGCAGCGGGCCTCGCAGACGACTGCAGCGCCGAGCACGCGCTCGTGCACAAGTTCGACTTGAGCAAGTACAAAGACGGCAAGTACACGCTCGTGCCGGCGTCGGCGCGCGAGCGGATCCGGTACACGGGGCGGTTCCTGCACCACGGTCCGGCCGCGAAGCGCAAGTCAAAAGTCAACACTGTGCAGTTCGACTGGCCGGGCGTCGAGTTTGAGATCGCTGTGCGCGGGACCAACACAGTCGCGATCCGACTCAAAGGCGACGGTGCGTCTCCTTCTGTGTGTGTGTGGCGAGTGTCCAGGAGAGCGCGACGTGTGGTCAGCACGTGCACGCCCACTCTCCCGCCCTTCAGCGATGGCTCTCGCTGGTCGTACCGGTGCCTGACGCTCGTGCCTCGCAGGCAACTACTTCAATGTGTTTGTGAATGGCGCGTTCCGCTGCATCCTCAAGGCGTCGCTCAACGCCACGTGCTGCGAAGGTGCGTGACGCCACTCTTCCGTCTCGTGCATCCGACAGAGCGACTCACACTCGTCTTGGTCTCCAGTGGCGACGGACCTCGACCCGAGTCGCGAGTACACGGTCACGATCTCGAAGCGCACAGAGCCGCAGATGCGCGGCGCGCTCTCGACATTCAAGGTGCGACCGACAGAGCTCTCTCTCTCGTGTCCTCATTGCTCACAGACGGCTTGCGTGACCAAATGGCGCTACTACTACGCCTAGGTCTGTACGTTCTACGGCTTCATCATCGAGTCGAGTGCCGAGGTCCTGCCGCCGCGTCCGCCAGCGCCGCGCAAGATCGAGTTCATCGGCGACTCGGTCACGTGCGCGTTCGGGAACGAGGGCAAAGCCACGAGTGCGAAGAACCGCTTCGGCATGAAAGGCCGCATGGAGAACGTCTACAACGGCTACGCGTGCATCGTCGCGCGCATGTTCCACGCCGAGGCGCACGTGCTCGCGTGGAGCGGCAAGGGCGTGCACAGCAACGCCGGCGACTGGGGACCAAACATGCCAGCGCTCTGGAAGAACACGATCGCGTCGCGCGAAGGCGCGTGGAGCGAACTCGCGAGCTGGACGCCGGACGTCGTGGTCGTGAACCTCGGCGTGAACGACCTCTTCCCGCCCGCGTCGCTCGAGACTGAGATCGTGAGCGCCTACGCGCTGTTCCTCGCTGAAGTGCGCCAGTGTACGTCGCGTCTTGCCATGGCTGGGCATGCGATTGAGACGAAGAGACCATCGCCTGACAGTCTCTTTCTGGTCTGCTTTGACTGTGTGGCTATGACTGGGACAACGCCGCAGTGCGTCCGCATGCCCACATCTTCTGCGTCGCGTACGACGAGAGCTGCATGAGCGCCGAGGACTCGGAGACGAACCGGAGCCACGTGTCGCTGCAGCTCCAGGAGATCGTGCGCGTTGCGATGTCGAAAGTCGGCGACACGCGCATGCACTACGCGTTCATCAAGGTGCGTCCTCAAGTGTGAGCGCCGCGCGGGCTGTCCAGCGCACTCACAGTCACTCCCTCTCTCTTGTTGCTGCGACTGGCTCACTAGATCGACGGCGGACTCGAAGAGAGCGACTACGCGACGCTCATGCACTACGCCGTGAGCGGTCACGTGAAGATCGCCAAGCTCCTAGCGGACGAGATCGCGTCGCGCGTGCAGTGGCGCGTCGAAGAGCCGCCGACGACGATGCCGTATCCGCAGGAGAAGCACCAGATCCTCATGCCAAAGGACTCGACGAACTGCACGATCTCGTGAAGCCACGAGACGCACATGGACGACGCTCTCAGACGCATGCACCGAGTCTGTGCGCGCGTGGCCATACAAGAGAGCGAGTGAGCGAGACACCGCGTCCGAAGCGATCGCGCTGTCGAGGAGCACAGAGAGAGGACGGACGACCGACGGATGCGTTGTCGTATTTATTTTCAATGTGTTGAGACTTCGTACTGCTCGCCAACGGTGCAGCGGCGCTCTCGAGCAGTGCTTCACACCGCGTCGTCTCCTCAAACACAGGACACTGCACACTGCAATGGCTGATACTGTGCGTGACGGCTCGACTGCGCGTTGGCGTCGCGGTGCTTCTCTACTGTAGTACTCCCTCGCTCACTAGTCGCTCGACAGACTTCCTTGGACGACCGCAGCGCTCCACTCTTGAGCATGATGATCTCGTGTGTGCTGTGATCGACTCGAGACGCGACTGGCGCATGCACTTGGGACGAACGACCGCCGACTCTAACGAATAAATGGCTCGACATCAAATCACTACCATGCGCTAGCAGCCAGGACCGCCGACGATCCGCAGACACGCCGTCGAGCTCTGGATCGAGAGCAAGTTGAGCACTGTGGCCCACACGAGCGCCGCGACGAGCACCACGAGCGCCACAGTGCCGGCCACGGCGCTCGAGCGGCCGTGGTACTTGAGCTCCTGCGCCTCGAGCTTCTGGTTCGGCAGCAGCAGCAGTGTCGCGAGTCCGAGCGTCTGCGCGCCGAGCGCGATGAGCAAGCAGTACGCGACCTGGCGCCGCACGTCCGGCGTGTCGGACGCAATGTCGGCGTCCGTGACGTCAAAGAAGCCGTCGACGTAGTTGGACGCGCTCGTGGCGCACGGCGCGGCGAGGTGGTGCACGGTCGTGAGCAAGCTGTAGGTCGCGCTCTCGAAGCCGTGCTCAGCGATCTCGACTGTGACGAAGCCGGCGATGATGTGGCGCATGCCTTCTGGGATGACCGCGAGCTGCGGGCCGCCGAGGTAGAACCACTGGTTGCGCTCGAGGTCGAACGTCACGGCCATGTTGACGCCAAAGTTGACGGCGCTCGAGAAGACGGAGCAGACGAGCATGAGACGGCGCCAGCTCGCGTTGAGGAAGAACGTGCGCATGAGCCACGTCGCGGCGACGAAGAGCAGCGTCGAGACGCAGCCGGCGATGCTGTTGTTCAGCGGCACGATGTGGGCCCAGTACTCTTGCACGGACGCCATGCCAGAGAAGCTGAAGCTGCTAAGGAACGAGTTGAGGAAGTGGTAGGCCATGAGCTGCCAGATCGCGCGCTGCTTGAAGATGCGCCACATGGCTGGGAACGGATCCGCGAGCAGGTCCGGCGTGAGCGGCTCTTCCTCCAAGAGGAAGAGCGTGGCGAGGCACCCGAGTGTCGTCACGACGCCGCACGAGAAGAACACGATGTTGTACGGCACGGACCAAGTGAACGAGCCGCCGTACTCGGCGCCGTTGAAGCACAGCGCCGACGCGATGCCGGCGACGAGGTTCGCGCTATAGCGCACGATGTAGATCGTCGACTGCGCCGTGCCGCGCACTTCGATGTGCTCGTGCTGCGCGAGCTCGACCATGATGCCGTCGCACGCGACGTCTGCGATCACGTACCCGATGCACACGAGCATGATCTGCACGAGGTAGCGCGCGCCGGCGTGCGGTGCGTTCGGGTTGCCAACTTGCCGCGCAGCGACGTCGTGTGTGCGCTGGATCTCACCCGCTTTGTAGTACGGCGCCTCGTGCGGACTGTACGCGAGCAGCATGAGCGCAATGAAGCAGATCGCCCAGCCAACGAGGATGTACGACTTGCGACGGTAGCCGCAGATCGGGTAGTGGTCCGACAGGATGCCGAAGAACGTCTCGTACGACCACGGCAACTGGACAACCATGGCAGCAGCGCCGACTTGGTAGCTCTGCATGTTAAAGTAGAGCTTGAAGAGCGGGTAGATCATCGCTGGGAAGAGTCCGTTGAGAAAGCCGATGCACATGTAGTTGACAAGCAAGCCAAAGTGTGCGGACTCGTAGAGGTTCACGACGCCTTTGCGTGTCGGCAAGAGGTCTGACGAGCGCGCTGTGATGATCTTGCGGATTGCCTCGCGCTCTCTTTGTGTGATGCCCTTGTGGAGCGCAAGGGCGTCATCGTCATCGCCGAGTGCGTCTACAAAGTGTGCGTTCCGAATCTCCTTGGCGACGTACACAGGCGGCAGCGTCGGCACGCTCGTCGTGTGCGTACTATCCGTGCGCTCGCTTGCGTCTGACGGTGCGTCGCTCTTGAGCAGCGCCACTTCATCGCTGCGTCTCGATGCCATTGTGCTTGCACTCGCAGCGCGCAATAGCGGCAGCAGTCGATGCCTCGAGCGCAAGTGAATGAGTCGCTCGTGGTACACGCGCAGCGCTTCCAGCAGTGTCTCGACGCATCCACTAGCACACGAACGAACGAGCGCAAGATATGTGACCTTTCGTGCACCACTTTCAACTAGACTTGAGTAGAGTATGCTCAACAATGACGCTGAAACTATACTGCAACTAACCTCACAAATGAACTGCTTTTGGAGACTTGCTATTTGTATGCGAGCAAAACCTGGGACTTCTCTACAGTACTGCTTGTGCTTGTGCTGGTCACTTTGTGCTCCTGACGAGCACTGTGCTCAGGATGGCTCTACCACTGCGACAACAGCTAGGTTGGGTAGGGAGTGCTCTACAAGTTCTCAAAGTACTGAATGCCATATCATCGAGATCAAGAGTGAGTGGGTCTGGGAGTGTCACGGGAGTGTGTTCCGTGACGTAGCTTACACGTGGTCTTACGAGGAAGCGATGGGGTGAAGCGCAGAGGAACTGCGCTGAACTCGGTATTTTCAACTCTGAGGTTTTTGTATTGAGATCATGCATAGTGATGAAAAAGAGGGAGCTAACCTAATTAGTGAGCCCTCTGATGGAACGATCATGGTCGTCAGAAATCAGGTTAGGCCACTAATTGGGAGTCTGCTGTGCTCCTTCGTACTTAGCACAGCAGCCCCGTTACACCATCCCCCACACAAGCTTGCTGACACGCAAGCGAAAGAAGGCAAATGCACACAAAACCAAAGCACACGACGCGCACACGAGGCGCGACGCAGCGAGCGAGAAGAGCGACGAACACGAAGACCATGCAGCGCGGCACTGAGAGCCGCGCTATCTGCAAGACCTGCGACCAGCCGATGCCGCGCGCGAGCGTGATAGCAGCGACGACGACATATGCCGACGCGCTTCGCCGACTGTCGCTGTACGACTGCAGCGGTGTGCGGGACTCGCCAGGCGACGAGGCACTCGCCGACATGTGGCGTCGATGGCGCCAGTCGCGCGGCAAGCCTGTCACGACAACAGTCAACGAGACGAAGGAGGCGCTCGATGAGTCGTGGACGCGCTTCGTTGCACGCTGGAACCTCGAGCCAAACATGGCGCTCGAGCTCGAGCGCCGCGAGGTGCAGCACGAGCGCTACCATCTGGGCGATCTTGCCGAGCGCGTGTGCTCGGCATCGTGGGACGCAGATCGGCCTTGTTGCTACGTGCATGTGGTCGCGTACTGTCGCATCTGCAACCACCGCGGGAAGCCGACGGTCGCACAGTGGGAGGCAATGCTCACCGAGTATCCGCTTGACGAAGACGAGAAGGCTCTCCTCGCCAAGTATCGACGCGCCCTCGCGGCAAACCGCGCTGCGCGCTCTCGCGGCCGTTCCCGCTCGCGGTCTCAGTCTCGTCGCGCGCCGAGCGCGCCCCCTCCCAGCGCGCGTGGGGAGGCGACGCACGCTATGCGCGCTCGCAGGACCGGCATGTGGCGTGGCAAGAGCCGGGCAGACGATCGCGTTCACGCTCTCGGTCGCGTGGTCGCACGCGCGCGTCGTCGCCTTGGCGCGAGCAGCGGCCTCGTACGCCATCACAAGGTCGCGGACATCTTCAAGGAGCGTGGCGCGAGGCTCCCACGAGTCATTGGACTGATCGAAGCCAAGCCAGCAAACGCGATACTCGCGCGTTTCCGGAACACCATGACGGTCGCGGTAACTGGCACCGCGACGACTGGGGTCGCGGTGATCAAGCAGGCGATCGACGATCCAGCGCGGATGACCCGCGCTGTCGACAAGAGGCGGCGGACCATCGCGGCGGAACGTGGCGCGACGAGACGACGGTCGCGCCTGCGCCTGATCAGCTTCGGATGCTGTCGCACGACACGGATGTGGCTCTGAGCCGAGCGGACGACGCGATCGCAGAGACGGACCGGCTCGACTCCGAGGTTGCTGCGCTGAAGGCGCAGCTGGCGAAGGTCGTTCAAGCGAACGAGGCTCTTCGCGCGGACAACCGGGCGTTCCGCGCGGGTCAGCAGCCACCAAGTGCTCTTGCCAAGCCGCGTCCTCGTCACGTCGGGTCGCGCTTCGAACCTGGCGTGGCGGCACGTCCGTCGGAACCGTAGCAGCCACGTAGCGCTTTAAGCGCCCGACATAAAAGGTCGGGTGCACCTTCAATGCACTTGGCATATCCAGAGTGTACGCCTCGCCTTTGCGTCGTCTGATCGTGAACGGGCCGATGAAGCGCGGTGCGAGCTTGGTCGCACCAAGGTTCGTGACAGAACCAGGTGCAATGCCGGACGCCGATAACAAAACACGGTCACCGACCGCGAATTTCTCCAAGTTCTTGCGCCCGCGCTGGTCGGCTGCTGTTTTCTGCCGATCGACTGCTGCAGCGATCGCATCGCGCACAAAGCGAGCGACCGACTCGCGCTTTTGAACGAACTCGAGCACACGATCCTCGCCAATCGCAGGTGGAGGCGCGGATGGTTTGTCCGCGCCAGCGCGTGTGGTGATGGCGATAGCGCGTCGCGACGGCGCGATGAGAGCTGCGTTAACCCAAGCTGTTGCCTCGTTTGGCGTCATTGCAACAGCGCAGTGTGACGACCGGTCGTCGCTCGCAACTGTCTCTGTCGCGTGCCGAAGACCGCCGCACGATGCCGATGCGCTCGGTGTCCCTCCCCCTTCAAGAGAGCTGCCGTCGTCAAAGCCAAGAACTGCAGGAACGCGCGGGTGTCGCGCGTTGTTGATGAAGAACGGCGTGTGACCAGTGGACTCGTGCACCGCGTTGTTGATCGCGAACTCGACCATCGGCAACAGCGCGCTCCACGACGTGAGTGACGTCGCGTAACTGCGTAGCACGTCCTCGACGACTCGATTGACGCGCTCCGTCTGCCCGTCGGTCTCCGGGTGCGACGCGGTCGACATGAGCAACCGCGTCCCGAGTAGTTGGAAGAGGCGGTCCCAGAACGCTGCCGTGAAGCGCGGGTCGCGGTCAGAGACGATCGACGTCGGCATGCCGTGGTGCCGATACACCATGTCGAGGAAGAGCTCAGCTGTCTCCTGCGCGGTGATGCCGACCGCGACCGGCGCGAGGTGTGCCATCTTACTAAAGCGGTCGACAACCACAAAAATGCCTGTGCGACCAGCGTGATCCCGAGGCAGCCCGAAGATGAAGTCCATGCTCACGGATCGCCAAGCATCCGCGGCGATTGGGAGCGGTTGCAGCGGGGCTTGCGACGACTGCGATGGCTTCACGCGCTGGCACGTCTCGCACGACCGAACCCACTTGCGCACCCACTTGTACATGTGGGGCCAGTAGAAGTCGCGCGCAAGAGCGAGATACGTCTTCTCGCGGCCAAGATGGCCGCCAGACGCAGCGTCGTGGTACTCGTGCAAGATGCGAGCGCGCAAGTCGTCGTCGAGTGGCACGACGACTCGAGGGCTGTCGAAGCGGTCGATCTGGTACTTGAGCAAGTCGCCGAAAACCGAGAAGCGCGGCGCCTGGCTCCGCACTGAAGGAGCGAGAAGCTGCAGCGTCGATTTGGACGGTTCTTGGCAGTACTTGAGCATGGCGGCGCACGACGGGTCGCGGGAGTACGCCGTGACGATCTCGTCTCGCAGCGGGCTCACAGCAGTTGACGCCGTCGCGCTTATGCCGAGCGCGACACACGCATTGCACTCGTCGTCATCGACATCGTCAGCGGCGTGGCGCGGCAAATTGGGTCGCGGGTCGTAGTCCGGACGCCGCGACAGCGCGTCAGCGATGATGTTCGTCGAACCGGGCTTGTAGAAGACGACGAAGTTGTACTCGGCGAAGAACGACAGCCAGCGCGCCATGCGCTGGCTCAAGTGCGGCGACTTCGTCGCGGTACGGAGTGACGCGTGGTCGGTGTAGATCGCGAACGTCTGCTCGCCCAGCAGATAAACGCGAAACTTCACCAACGCGTAGCGCATCGCGAGCAGCTCTTTGTCGTACACGGGGTAGTTGCGTTCCGCGGACTTCAACTGTCTCGACTGGAAGCTGATGACGAGCTCCCGTCCCTCGTCATCGTGCTGCATGAGCGCGCAGCCGATCGCGAAGTCACTCGCGTCGCACACGACGTGGAACGCCTTGGTGTGATCCGCCAGAGCAAGAACCGGCGCGGTGGAGAGCCGCGTCTTGACGTCGTCGAACGCTGTCTGGTGCTCGCGACGCCACTCCCACGTGGCGTCTTTCTTCAGCAACTGCGAGAGCGGGAAGATGACTGACGCGAAGTCTTTCGCGTAGTGGTGAAGGTATTTGGTGAGTCCGAGCCACTGCCGAAGCTCCTTTTGATCGCGAGGCACCGGCCAAGACACGATCGAGGCAACCTTCTCCGGGTCAGCGCGGACCCCGTCCGCGCTCACGTAGCTGCCGAGCACCGGGATCTCGGGAGCGCAGAAGATACACTTCTTCAAGTTCGCGTACAGCTTGTTCTCGCGCATGGCTTCGAACACCTTGCGCAAGTGCCCGAGATGGACATCCAGATCTGTCGCGCCCTCGGTGGCGCGACTGTGCACGAAGATGTCGTCAAAGTAGCTTGGGGCAAAGTCGCGCAGCGGGCGAAGCACGTGCGACACCATGCGGTTGAACGTGGCAGGGGCGTTCTTCAGCCCCTGCGGCATCACGAGCCACTCCCAGAGCATGCCGCTGGGAGTACTGACCGCCGTCAGCGGAACATCGGACTCGCGCATGACGATCTGGTAGAAGCCGTCCGTGAGGTCTATCCCGCTGAAGATCGTGCTGCCAGACATGGTGTTGAGAACAATGTCTTTGCGCGGGATCGGCGTCTGCGCCGGGATCGTCGCATCGTTGAGCTTGTTGAACGCGTGCACAATGCGCCAGCCTCCGGTCGCCTTCTTCACGCAAAACGTTGGACTCGAGTGCGGAGACGTCGACTCGCGTACATGCCCGGCGGCTCGCCGGTCTTCGAAGAACGAGTCGATCGCTTCGACTTGGTCGCGCGGCAGCGGCCATTGCCGCGTCACGCAGTACTTTGTTCCAGGCACGAGGTCGATCTCGTGGCGTACGCCCCTGTCCGCCGGGAGCACCGGCGGAATCTTGTCGGGGAAAACGTCGGAGAACTCGCGGGCGAGGTCCAAGACTGGGTTCCCAGATGCTTCGAGCTCGTCCCAGAACTGCGCAGCGTAGCGTTCTTCGCGAGCGGACTTCGGCTCTGCTCCAGCAGGGCGCTCGCTGGCAGCGAGCGCCGGATCCGCTGGGTCGACCGCGACGGCGCAAAGCTGTTCGACGCGACCGAGTTTGATCTCGCTGAGCATGTTCTTCCAAGACATCACAGGCAGCCGAGTGAGCTCGGTTGCTTCACGAGGCGGACTCGTGATCTTCGTATCGTGGCGCGGCGGGCCGTGACCAGTCATGTTGTTGACGTGGATCGTGTCGTACGTCGGCGCCGGCGCAGAGGGCCAAGCCGGTGCGCGTGGGTGTCTCTCTTGGGGCTGCGGAACTGGAGCACGAGCCACTGCTCACGCTTTACCGACTTCTGCACGATCGGGCGCCGTCCTGCTTCTCGCCGCAGATGCCGCTGCCTCCCTGCGGCTCACAGTGACCCACTGGTCATCGGCGTTCGCTTGTCTCGTCGGCGTGGTGCACGTTACTGTGCAACAAACCGAGCATGAAGGGCCATCGCTCTCTTCATGCGGGTTGAGCGTCGTGGAGTCGGGGTCCACGACTGTGACGTGCGGCCAGGCGCTTGCGCTGTCGCTCAGGTGGGCGAGAACACCGCCGATGTCGATGTCGCGCGGCTTCACTGTGCGACTCAGCCAGTCGATGTCAGGCCAGTGGCGTGCAAGCCACGGCATTCCAAAGATGCAGTCAAACGAGCCGCCAAGGTCGACAACGAGGAACGCGTCGCTGCTCTTGAATCCGTCAAACTCGCACTGGAACTCAACCGAGCGCCGCGGCAGCGACCGCGGTTCCCCGTCTGCGAACTTGACGACCATTGCGCCTGGTTGCTCGCGGGCGCGCACCCGCGAGGGCAGGAGTTGCAAAGTTTCGGCTCGTACAAAGTTGTTCGTCGCGCCTGAATCGACGAGGGCGCGGAGGGATCGCTTCGCGCCGGCGACGTGCAAGCTGAGTACGATCAGTCGCTTGTCGCTGCTTGAGGTGGTGGCAAAGAGCTGCGCATGAAGCGCAGCGTCGGAGGGGCTAGCGGAACGTGACGCCACCGGAGGCACGTTTCGCTCGATGAGCCCAGTAGGTCGCCCTGCACCTACTGGGTGCCCGCGTTTTTTGCATGCGTGGGTTGCTCGGTCTCGTCTTGAACCTCAACAGTAGCAAGTACTGAGGCTGGCGCGCGGCACACTGCCGCGCGATGACCGATCTTGCGGCAGCGGAAGCAGATGAGCTGCTTGTTGCTTGTTCCGTTGCGACGACTGCCATTGCTGTTGCCGTTGCCGCTGCTTGCGCGCTGCGAGTTCGCGTCGTGCTCAATCACGTCGATCTCCATCGGCTCGGCGCCGTTGTCAGCTCGCGGAGCGACGGTGTGATGGCCCCGCGAGGCGGATACGCTGAAGTCTTCGCGGATCGCGATCGCAAAACCCTCTTCAAGCGAGACCGGAGGCTTCCGGGTCAAGTACAGGCGCTGATGACCAGCGCCCAAGCCGGAGATGAAGACATGGACCTGCGTCGCCATGTCGATCGAAGCTGATGCCACACATGACACGAGATGGCGAGCACGTTGCACGTAGTCGCGCATGGATGCGCGACCTTGCTTGAGTGCGAGAAACGCAGCGCGATGATGCATCTCGTCTTGAGGCGGCTCGAACGCGAGTCGCAGGTCGCTCTTCAGCGCGTCGAGCGTTGGGAAGCAGTCAGGGACGGCGACAAGCCGACCCAGCGCCCGCTCCTTCGCTCGACCACCAAGCTTGGACAGGAGGAAGTGAGTACGTGACAGCTAGGAGGTGAGCTGGCGTGTGTGGATGGCAATGTCGATCTCACAAAGCCAGCTGTTCAAAGCGAGCCGATTGCGGCCTTCTCCGTTGTAGCTTGTGACGTCGAGCTTGACGACGTCGCCCTTCGATGATGCCGCTGGAGTTGAGCCTCGCCGACGCGCATCGGCGAGTTCGCGGACCATGAACTCTTGTGCAGCGGCACGTTGGTGCTCCTGCAACATCGCGGACAGCATCGCTGCGACAGCCGTCAGGCCGGACACGTCGGCGAGGCGGCGCAGCGCGTCCAACTCGTAGGGCATCAGGTGTGCAAAGTCGCTGTAGTTGAGCGACTTTCCGTTGTCGCCTTCGATCGGGAGCGTGCTCATCTTGGTCGTTAGACGGGCTACGAAGTGCTACCAGGTGTCACGGGAGTGTGTTCCGTGACGTAGCTTACACGTGGTCTTACGAGGAAGCGATGGGGTGAAGCGCAGGGGAACTGCGCTGAACTCGGTATTTTCAACTCTGAGGTTTTTGTATTGAGATCATGCATAGTGATGAAAAAGAGGGAGCTAACCTAATTAGTGAGCCCTCTGATGGAACGATCATGGTCGTCAGAAATCAGGTTAGGCCACTAATTGGGAGTCTGCTGTGCTCCTTCGTACTTAGCACAGCAGCCCCGTTACAAGCTTAGAGAGGGGTCTCTTATTAGGACAGGCACAGTAGATTTACCTTGCATTTGTCACTCTCTCCTTTCTCCAAATACAAAAACCTCAGAGTTGAAAAATCATCGTTCAATACAGGCCGCCCCCCCCCGTGTTTTTTCACGCTTCCTCTTAAGACCTACGTGTAAGCCAAGGTCACGGAGCCACGCCCCGTGACAAAAACCACGTGGCATCATCAGTGGCCATCCAATGCTTGAGAATCTGGACGTGTACGTGACGCGTGACAGCACGAAGAAGCGGCGGCACCGCGCGTGCACAGTCTGCTCGATTATAAACGCACTGCAAAAGAAGCGCAGCGCTCCAGCTGTCGCCAACGACGCTGCTTGCGCGGACGATGCCAGCGCCGATGGTGCTCCAGCTGCCACGGCAATCGCTTTGGTCAGTGCTAGCGATGGTGCCGCCGCAGGCAGCGCGCAAGCACCTGAGCCTCGCTCGCGCGCCAAGAAAGCCGCCGGCCCGCGCCGCTCATCGAAGTACTATTGCCGCACATACTCCGACGGACCAGCGAGGTGAGCGATCAAGCGTAGTGTGTGTTGGGCATGAGTTGGCACGTACTAACGAACATGCTTGTGCGTTCTAGGCTCTACTTGTGCAACATCGCGCGTCATACCGCGTTTGGTGACGATACGACGTGCTTCCAGATATGGCACGAGTTATGGGACTGCGGACGTGATCGACCGAGTGCTCGCATTCACATGCGGCGCCCTGGCAAGAAGCGCAGTCGCCGGCAGATCTTCACCAGCGGCGATGGTGACAAGCACGACGTTCGCAGTGACAGAGATGATGGCGACGACGTCGACGGCGGTGAGCGTGACGATGGTAGCGACCGCAGCGACGGCAACAACCGCTGCGAAGAGCTCGATGCGCACCGCGACGACCGCGACGACAGCATTGAGCGCGACGACAGAATTGAGCGCAACGACAGCATTGAGCGCAACGATGACAATGAGGAGCGTAAGAGTGATTAGTGTGCTCGTTTGCTCAGCGATAGTGGTATGAATGAACGCTCTTTGCTCGTCTTGTTGGCTCCAAACTGGACTCATTTGTCTCTTTTATGCATTGACTGGGGTACTCTCGATAAAAAGGACACAGCGTATTCAGATCATCGTGAACAAGATATTGGGAGAGAGCCAAAACACCGCCGTATGCGCACCTGAAATGTTGACCTTTTGATTTTCGATACAAAACAACCTCCAATCAGGATGCGTCGTACTTATGACAGGCACATACAATTTTTATATACTGATGACAGGATGAACATACGGCGAAAAAAATAGTGCAAGAATTTTGTGTGGGGAATGAGGTGCTAATTAAGATTTACTAGATTTAGTAATCCTTTTTTGGTTTTTGTGTGTTTGCTGAGAAACAGGGTTTTCAACACTCTTATCGTAAATCGACAATTGATTTATGTTCAATGCGTATTGACGATAAATGCAATTATCTTTTCGTAGTGTTCGCTGACAAAAATCCATTTATCTCAGCCAATAAACGTGTTTATATTCTCAGCGACCACGGCCGTAGATTCTTGCTTCATGTTATGTGGAACAACACACACCCTTGTTGTTGCAAGTGTATTTACTTTGTATTAAATTCCTGAAAACTATTTCTCTTGTTAGAGTTTTAAAATAAAATCCATCATTTGTTTGTAGTACAAATCGACGCGAACGCGAAGAGATAAAATGTCTGTATGAAGTTCAAGATGCAAAATGAAGATGATTATGCAGTTTCTAAAAGTGTTAAGCGAATTATGACGTGTGTAGGTGTAGTGTAGGTATGTTTTGAAAGCTTCTTTAACTTGAAACAGTTTCAAACGTGCATGTCATTATTGTAATAATCCATTTATATCTCTGTCGATTTTTATTTTGGAAGCGGCCGTTCGATTCATCTAGGCGTCGCAATTTTCTGAACAATCAATAGTTAAATCCACTAATTCAAAAGCACATTGTGATATCGCCAAAAGAACGCAGCGTTTCGCAGTGTTGTTTTCAAACACTTGAATAAAGTATGTAGTGTTCAGAAATATTGCGGCGCCTGTTTCTGTACGATTAGAACACGTACACACGCGCTCTTGTCTTCTTACTGCTCGCTTGTTGTCTCTCCGGGACGTTTGACTAATAGGAATTGTATTGTTGGGCTCGCCATGTAGCACTGTGAGAGTGAAGAACACAAGGTGCTCGGGTTTAAACTTGCACATTGTATGTGAGTGCATAGGAGTATAATTCTTGATAGTGAAGAAAAAGACGTGCTCGTGATTAAACTTGAAAATTGTATGTGAGTGCTCATCTATTACGAAACGATACAATCGTTTGTATCGGAAAACAACAGCAAAAGTTTGTTCGCCGGAAATGACTTGAAATTTGTAGCCAAACCGGACGCTGGACAGGAGTCCGGGTTTGACTTGAAGTTTGTATTAAATCCGGCGAGCAAACCTGTCGAAACTTGAATCTGAAAACCGAAATTGCAACATGTCGCCGTTTTGCGACAAATAAAATGGAACGGGGACGTGTTGCATGTTTTATTAGTATTTTTTATCCAAGTACTTTGCAACATGTCCCTCGCGCACGCCATGTGTTAGTTTCATCGAATTCTCTGGCAGTACTCACACATTGCGGCCAAGCTACTCTCTTGCTGTTCTCTGCAAGACAGCAAGAGAGAAAGAGAGCGCGTGGTGGCCCGCTTTCGGCAAGCACCAGCGTTGACAGACCGACAGCGCTACTCAAATGTAATCCAACCAAGTTCCATCGGACATGGCTCGGACAGTGTCTCCCAGGTCGGGTTTGGACACCTTCAGAGCTCCGGGCTCTCTATCGACTTTATTGTTTGAGTTGGACGGAGCGACAGCGAAGCCGGTTGAGCACGTCCAAGGTTGTCTGGGGTCATGCCGAGCCATTTGCTGTTGCAGCTGTGTGGAGCATCGAGCTGGTCTACACCTCCATCCACTCGATCAATGCCTCGAGCTCAACACCACGTGACGACGCAGTAGTAGCAATGATGTTTCGAGAAATTGAGTACCTCACGAAGCGTCGCGATCAATTGAACGAGCTTCTCTCAACACCGCGCTCGTACTGAGCAGCAGCTCTCGATGGCATCATCGGCTCGCGGTGGCGGCGGCGACACGCACGCACTGCTGCGAAACAGCACCATGTCGGACGCGAGCGAGCGCACAGTCACGTCCTCGAGCGCGAGTACGACGCCGTCGTATGCATCAACGCCGCCGGTGTCGCGGCAAGGAGCTGCGCTGGCCACTGCACCAGTACATTTGGACGGCGCGCACTTCTTGGAGGTGAGTGGCGACTTGGATGATGACGACCTGGAGCGCGCACTACGCAGCGACATGCGTCAAGCGGAAAAGGAAGCGATTCGCAAGATCCTCTCAGTGCGCTCGTCAGACCTCTTGCCGACACGCAAAGGCGTCGTGAACCTCTACGAGTCCGCACACTTTGGCTTGCTCGTCAACTACATGTGCATCGGCTTTCTCAACGGACTCTTCCCAGCGATGATCTACCCGCTCTTCAAGCTCTACTTTAACATGCAGAGCTACCAAGTCGGCGCTGCTGCCATGGTGATCATGCTCCCATGGTCCTACAAGACGTTCTTCGGCATCCTGTCGGACCACTACCCGATCTGCGGCTACCGTCGCAAGTCGTACATCCTCATTGGCTGGGCGATCTGCTTCATTGCGCTCATGCTGCTCGCGTACAGTCCGCACGAGGCGCCGTACTACAAAGCGGGTGAGATCCAGCGCACACACGACGTCGCTGCGCGGCAAGTTGGCAACCCGAACGCACCGCACGCCGGCGCGCGCTACCTCGTGCAGATCATGCTCGTGTGCATCGGGTACGTGATCGCAGACGTCGCGTGCGACGGCATCATGGTCGAGCTCGCGCAGCACGAGCACATCGAAGTGCGCGGCACGGCGCAGTCGACGATCTACATCGTGCGCTATAGCGCGAACCTCGTCGCCGGCATCGCGTCGGCGCTGTGCTTCAACGGCGCCGAGTACGGCGGCTCGTTCACTTGGTCCGTGCCGTACAACATCGTGTTCTTCTCGTGCGGCGTCGTGACGACACTCGGGTGCCTCGCCACGCTCTTCCTCTTGGAGGAAGAGCCGCTCACGCCGGACCTGCTCGCGGATCCGTTCCCAGCCATGTGGCGCATCTTCAAGCAGCGCGCGATCTGGCAGCTCATGGCCTACCACTTCCTCAACTCGTTCCTTAGCAGCTTCAGCTTCTCTGGCATGGCGTCCGTGCAAGAGTACTGGGCCCACATCGTGCCGCTGAACAACAGCATCGCCGGCTGCGTCTCGACGCTGCTCTTCGTCGCCGCGACGTGGCTCATGCGCACGTTCTTCCTCAACGCGAGCTGGCGCCGTCTCATGCTCGTCTGCTCCGTCTTCTCGAGCGCCGTCAACTTTGGCGTCAACATGGCCGTGACGTTCGACCTCGAGCGCAACCAGTGGTTCTACCTCGGCGGCCCGCAGCTCGCGGTCATCCCAGAAGGCATGCGCCACATCATCGCCGGCTTCGTCACAGTCGAGATCGCTGAGCACGGCTTCGAGAGCGCGACCTACAGCTTGCTCACGACCGTGCACCACCTCGCCGCGCCGTGCGCCACGAGCGCGTCCAACTACGTCGACGGCTTCTTTGACGTCACGGACGCCGACATTGCGTCCGACACGCCGGACGTGCGGCGCCAGGTCGCGTACTGCTTGCTCATCGCGCTCGGCGCGCAGACGCTCGGACTCGCGACACTGCTGCTGCTGCCGAACCAGAAGCTCGAGGCGCAGGAGCTCAAGTACCACGGCCGCTCGAGCGCCGTGGCCGGCACTGTGGCGCTCGTGGTGCTCGTCGCGGCGCTCGTGTGGGCCACAGTGCTCAACTTGCTCTCGATCCAGAGCTCGACGGCGTGTCTGCGGATCGTCGGCGGTCCTGGCTGCTAGCGCATGGTAGTGATTTGATGTCGAGCCATTTATTCGTTAGAGTCGGCGGTCGTTCGTCCCAAGTGCATGCGCCAGTCGCGTCTCGAGTCGATCACAGCACACACGAGATCATCATGCTCAAGAGTGGAGCGCTGCGGTCGTCCAAGGAAGTCTGTCGAGCGACTAGTGAGCGAGGGAGTACTACAGTAGAGAAGCACCGCGACGCCAACGCGCAGTCGAGCCGTCACGCACAGTATCAGCCATTGCAGTGTGCAGTGTCCTGTGTTTGAGGAGACGACGCGGTGTGAAGCACTGCTCGAGAGCGCCGCTGCACCGTTGGCGAGCAGTACGAAGTCTCAACACATTGAAAATAAATACGACAACGCATCCGTCGGTCGTCCGTCCTCTCTCTGTGCTCCTCGACAGCGCGATCGCTTCGGACGCGGTGTCTCGCTCACTCGCTCTCTTGTATGGCCACGCGCGCACAGACTCGGTGCATGCGTCTGAGAGCGTCGTCCATGTGCGTCTCGTGGCTTCACGAGATCGTGCAGTTCGTCGAGTCCTTTGGCATGAGGATCTGGTGCTTCTCCTGCGGATACGGCATCGTCGTCGGCGGCTCTTCGACGCGCCACTGCACGCGCGACGCGATCTCGTCCGCTAGGAGCTTGGCGATCTTCACGTGACCGCTCACGGCGTAGTGCATGAGCGTCGCGTAGTCGCTCTCTTCGAGTCCGCCGTCGATCTAGTGAGCCAGTCGCAGCAACAAGAGAGAGGGAGTGACTGTGAGTGCGCTGGACAGCCCGCGCGGCGCTCACACTTGAGGACGCACCTTGATGAACGCGTAGTGCATGCGCGTGTCGCCGACTTTCGACATCGCAACGCGCACGATCTCCTGGAGCTGCAGCGACACGTGGCTCCGGTTCGTCTCCGAGTCCTCGGCGCTCATGCAGCTCTCGTCGTACGCGACGCAGAAGATGTGGGCATGCGGACGCACTGCGGCGTTGTCCCAGTCATAGCCACACAGTCAAAGCAGACCAGAAAGAGACTGTCAGGCGATGGTCTCTTCGTCTCAATCGCATGCCCAGCCATGGCAAGACGCGACGTACACTGGCGCACTTCAGCGAGGAACAGCGCGTAGGCGCTCACGATCTCAGTCTCGAGCGACGCGGGCGGGAAGAGGTCGTTCACGCCGAGGTTCACGACCACGACGTCCGGCGTCCAGCTCGCGAGTTCGCTCCACGCGCCTTCGCGCGACGCGATCGTGTTCTTCCAGAGCGCTGGCATGTTTGGTCCCCAGTCGCCGGCGTTGCTGTGCACGCCCTTGCCGCTCCACGCGAGCACGTGCGCCTCGGCGTGGAATATGCGCGCGACGATGCACGCGTAGCCGTTGTAGACGTTCTCCATGCGGCCATTCATGCCGAAGCGGTTCTTCGCGCTCGTGGCTTTGCCCTCGTTCCCGAACGC
Source organism: Pythium guiyangense (assembly GCA_003730235.1). Classification (NCBI taxonomy): domain Eukaryota; phylum Oomycota; class Peronosporomycetes; order Pythiales; family Pythiaceae; genus Pythium; species Pythium guiyangense. Next base: position 444,478 of record QXDM01000001.1, read on the forward strand.
GCACGGGATCTTGTGCACGGTCTTGCGTGTCATGTCAAGTCGTGGCGGCACTGCTGGTGCTTGGGTCGATAGTGGCGACGTTGCATGGCGGAAGATCGAGTTGCTGCTGTGCATGAGCAGCAGCAACAGCTGGCTGTGACAGTCGACTTGGTGTCATCGACGACTTGCTCGGCTTGGCATGTGGGCTCGAGCCTCGCACAGAGCGCCTCTCACGAAGCACGTCGAGCACTCGGGCGTGTCTTGGACAACGCGCAGATCGAGGTGCTCAAGGCGCATGCAGCGCGTGGTTGGCGAGCGGCCACGTACGTGGCATGGAGCCAGAGGCCATTGACGCGCAAGGCTCACGTCGGCTTCACTTCGAGGTCGCGTGCATAGTCTGTGCAGCGTGTTCCTGCCAGACGTGATTGCTGGTGCGTGTAGAGATCCGGTCCGGACACACTCAGATGCAAAAATACTGCGAAAGGTGATACCTGAAGTTTGTTGGGTAAGCGCGAGGGAACAACGGCGCGGAAACTATACGGCCGCGTGGACTCACACAACAGCCAAACGTGAGGTCGAGAGCGCTTGACGAGGGGGAGCACTTGCTCCAGTTCTCGTGCGCAAGAATGGTCGTCGGACACGTTGCGAGCGCTCGTTCGAGCGAGCGAGTTTGGTAGCACAGCACTAGCTAGCGATCTCCCTCACTTGTGGAGCAGCAGCAGCGCACGCGTCCACATGAATGCACACGACGACGACCTACATTGACCACCACATCATCGATCATCTATCTTGATCGACGACGACGACAAAACGAGATGAAGCGACGCAAAAACGCCAGCCAGTCGTTCCAAAACCTCGCAAGGCATAAAACCTCGTTTGACATTTGATAAAGTCTGCGATTGTACCACGTCTGCGCGTGTCTAGCTGCACAATTATTCTAGTAAGTGCGCGGTTGTACCACGTCGTCTCTCACGAAAGTGCGCGTACAGATCGAGGTTAAATTCTGATCAGCGAGGTTTTCCAGCCTCTATACTCTAGCAAAGGTATAGCGTGCTCGACGACCATCGTCCAGCCAGCCACACAATCAAACACAGTCGAGTCACACACAGACTGTGAGATGCATGGGGAGCGCGGCCGCGATGGCGCTCATGCTGCCCACTCAGGATTTTTCTCCGTCCAGCTCAAGCTCCGCCCGGAATCCACTCCTCTAGACCCGAAAGATGAGCGCTGTGCAAGCCTACAAGCCAATGGCGACCTCGGACAAGCAGGGCGGCGCCGTGTCGTTCTTCCTCGACCTCGCGGCCGGTGGTGTCGCTGGCGGTATCTCGAAGACTGTCGTCGCGCCGATTGAGCGTGTCAAGCTCCTTCTGCAGGTGCAGGCGGCGTCGACGCAGATCAAGCCGGAGGACCAGTACAAGGGCATCGTCGACTGCTTCGTGCGCGTGAGCAAGGACCAGGGCGTTGGCTCGTTCTGGCGCGGCAACCTCGCGAACGTCATCCGTTACTTCCCGACGCAGGCGCTCAACTTTGCGTTCAAGGACAAGTACAAGAAGCTCTTCCTTGACGGCGTGAAGAAGGACCAGTTCTGGCGCTTCTTCGTCGGCAACCTCGCGTCGGGCGGTGCCGCTGGTGCCACGTCGCTCCTCTTCGTGTACCCGCTCGACTTTGCGCGTACGCGTCTCGCCGCCGACGTCGGCAAGGGCAAGTCGCGCATGTACACGGGCCTCACGAACTGCATCTCGACGATCTACAAGCAGGACGGCGCTCGCGGCCTCTACCAGGGCTTCGGTGTCTCGGTCGGTGGTATTATTGTGTACCGCGCGGCGTTCTTCGGCGGCTACGACACGCTCCGTGACGTCATGCTCTCGGACCCGCGCAACGCGCCGGTGTGGCAGAAGTGGGCGGTCGCGCAGGTCGTGACGACCGTCGCTGGTATTGTGTCGTACCCGTTCGACACGGTCCGTCGTCGCATGATGATGCAGGCTGGCCGCAAGGACATTCTCTACACGTCGACGCTCGACTGCGCGACCAAGATCCTCAAGAACGAGGGTGGTGGCGCGTTCTTCAAGGGTGCGGCTTCGAACGTCATCCGTGGTACGGGCGGTGCCATCGTGCTCGTGCTCTACGACGAGTTCAAGAAGCTCATTGACCCGAACGCCAAGCCGTCGTCGGAGTAAGCGTGTCGCCTCAAGCGATACTTGCTTGCGCCACGGAGACGCTGCCGCGTCGACGTTCGTTGGCTCGGTCGCGTCTCGCGCTCATCTTTTACTGACCGCGTGCCTCTGACGCGCGGTCGGATCGGGTCTCTCTTCATAGATAGGATTGCTTAGGAGGTCGCGGGCGTGCGTGAGACACAGTTGAAGTGTCTGCACACACCTGAATCTGCTAATCAAGACAACCACCTTCTCCAAACACACTCGTGTTCCTCTCATGCCATCACTCGTCGTCTCTGCGCTTCATGAGACTCTGACTGATGCGAACTGATGTGCTTGGAGGTGACAGAACGGCAGCGGACATGCCAAGCTGACACCTTCGACATGCGCGAACGACTTAGGTTGAGATTCTCGCAGGGAGGTCGCTCGCTATGCTCCACGATGTCTCAATGGAGCTCCTGCGCTCCGAGGACGCGTGGCAATGACGTAAGACGCAATTCTCACACACTGAGGTCGCTCGTCATGCGCCACGAGGTCTTGATGGAGCTCATGTGTCTCGAGCAGGAGCAGCGCCTGGCGATGTCGAGAGCTCGTCAGTGTCCAAAACGTCGCGGGAGTCTGAAACTGCTTTGGCGGAGCTCGAGCGCGCGCGGCATCAATCAAAGCAAGCGAGTGCCTGCGTTCTGCACGAAGGAGGTGACGCGAGGGCGCAATGATGGAGCCAAGCGACGACGAGCCCGAGTTCGCGGACAGCGTCGTCGCGATCGAAAGCGCTGTTGTCGCAGCGCCACTGCAGCGGGCACCACCAACGCCGCTACCAGCACCATCGGCGAGTAGCAAGTACCATGTCAACACGCTTGTGCGCACGAGCGACGAGGGAGACAGCGACTCGGACGAGTTCCACGACTCCGAGTCGGACGCAGGCACGTACACGGTCGTGAAGAAGTCGATCTTCAAAGAGCCCAAGCGCAGCAGCGGCCTCTTGAGTCGACTCAAGGACGCCTCGGTCTTGCGCTCGCCTGCGCGAAGCAAGTACGTCCTCACGACGACAGACTCGAGCGTCTCTGCTGTCGCGCCAGTGACTATCGCTCGACGCCACATGAACCTCGAGGCAACAGAGCCACAGATCACGATCGCTACGCTTACAGGCGATGAGAGCGACGAGAGCACCCGTGAGCTCGTGAGTCAGGCGCTTGCCTCGCAGTCAACAGCAGCAGCAGAGGACGCCATTGACGACGGCAGCGACATCACGGTTGCGATCCAAGCCACGAACGCGGCCGAGGCTCCACCAGAACATGACTCCAGTGACGCCATTGCTCAAGGCATGCACGATGGCGACGAGATGGACTTTGGCGCGCCACCGCAAGTCGTGATCCACTCGGGCGAGAGCGACTCGGACTCGACTGGCTTCGCGATGCTCAATCCTGTCCTCGGCAGCAGCGCAGCTCGCCGCTATCGCTCGACAGTCCCGCTCGCTGCAGCAACGGCGATTGCGCCTTCCAGCGGACCGTACGGATCGCAGTCATCCGCGTCTGCAACTGCAGTTGCTGCGCCACCGTGCTTGCAGGAGATCCCAGCGCTGTCGTCTTTGGAGGCAAGTGCAGCCGCGCGCACGAGTGACCACAAGCTCGTGCTTGTTGTCCACGCACTCGGCGCGTCTGGACTCGCAAAAGTCGACAAGTTCGGCACACAGTCGACGTTCTTGGAGATGCGCGTGTGCGACAGCAGCGAGCGTCTGGACGTCGCTGTGTCGAGCAGCGACGCGCCGCTTGCTGCGCTCGGCTCGTCGATCATGCGCACTGCGCTGCACAAGAAAGGAGGCAGCGACGCGCAGTGGCACCAGCAGTTCTCCACGCCGCTGCGCTCCAAGGACGCGCAGTTCCTCCACATCGCAGTGCGGACGCACAACAAAGCAGTCGTCGGCGACGCGCGCGTCTCGCTTGCGGCGGTACCGACTGGCGGACTCATCTACGATCAGCACTACCCGATCTTCCGGCGCTCGTCCGCAGCTGGAGCACCAAGAGCGATCGAGTCTACGAGTGGCGCCAGTGGCGATGGTGCCACAGCAGCGGCGTTGAGCGACGACATTGAGTCAGGACTCGTGCATCTTCAGCTCAAGATCGTCGACGCCCAGTCGTTCGCAGTCGCCGTGCCGCCGTTGCAGCTCTCTCTCGCAGCACTAGCCAGCAGCACGGACGCACAGAGTGCTGTGTCGCTGCCGCCAGTGCTTCGGACCGGTGCGCTGCTCTTCAAAGTGCCGTTCCACAGCCGCAGCATTGGCTCGGCATCGATCCGTAGGCAGTGGGTCGCAGTGACCACTTCGAGCATCAGCAAGAGCAACAACAACACGCTCGAGATCACGTGGTGCGACCCGACTGCGCGCACGACTGACCGCACAGGTGTGCGCAGTCTCGACCTCGAGCTCGTGACCGAAGTGCGCGAAGGACATCGCACGAAAGCCTTTGAGCGGCAGCTCCAGACTGCGAGCGCGTCGTCCGTTGTGCACGAGCGCGACAAGTGCTTCTCGCTCGTGACGAAAGCGCGGACGCTCGACCTCGTCGCGTCGTGCAAAGAGGAGGCGCGCGTGTGGGTCAGCGCGCTCCGGTCGCTGCTCTTCCAGGCACACGAGAGCGACTCGGCGCTGTCTGCGCGTGTCATGGAGGACTACAGGCTCTCGGCGCTCTCGCCACGACACGGCACGAGCGCACTGCCGACGCCTCTCGACAAACTAGGCGACGCTACGTCGCTATTCGCGAGCAGCAGCAGCGAAGCCAAGCTCGCAGTGTGGCGCAACGCGATCTTCGACCTCGCACGCAAGAACCGGACGCAGGAGATCAGCATGTGCTTGCGCGACGGCTGTCCGGTCGACCTACTCGAACCTGGCGACGGCGACACAGTTCTCATGATCGCATGCCGCCTCGGTCATGTACAGCTCGTGGAGCTCTGCCTCGCCTGGCGAGCGAAGAACGATCCGCACCCGGAGTTTGGCGAGACGGCGCTCCAAGCGGCCGTGAACGCGTCGCACGCTGCGTGCGTCGCGCTGCTGCTCTCGACCGCCGCCAAGAGCGACATGGACTCGGAGATCGTGAACCACATCGACTCGAACAACGACGCGCCGCTGCACGTCGCGGCGCGCCATGGCGACCTCGCGTGTCTCCAGCTCTTGCTCCACCACGGCGCCGACATGTGCGTCGTTGAAGAGTTTGGCCGCACGCCGCTGCACTGCGCCGTCGCACATGGCCACTTTGACTGCGTCGCGTACTTGCTCGACGTCGGCGGCGACTCGGTCCTGAACGCAGGCGACCACGACGGGGACACGGCGCTCCATTACGCTGCGCTCGCTGGGAACGAAGCGATCGTGAAGCTCCTGCTCGAGAGCGCTGCAAACGTCTTCTCAGCGAACGCGCAGAACGAGACGCCGTACGACATTGCACTGCGCGAGAAGCAGCAGCAGTGCGCGTTCCTCATCTCGCAGTACTACCTCACCAACACTAAGGAGACACCAACGGCGAGCAGCCACCCAGCATCGCGGAACGAAGCCGCGTCGACGCTGCTCTTGCGCCAGCAGCAGCAGGAGGCGCTCGAGCGCGATGGTGACTGCAGTGATGATGACAATGACGAAGACGAAGAAGCACAAGACGACGATCAAGCCAGCGACGACGCGGCGAGTGATCGCGAGTCCAGTGCGTCCGAGTCCGACGCGAGCGCTCGGTTCGTACAGCGCAGCGCTCGACACGCACGTAGCACAGATCGACCGCTCATCTCTGCGACGTACGTTCGCGAGCACGAGCGCCTCAGCGGTTTTGAGGATGACTGCGATGGCGACGGTGTGTACGAGCGGTACAGTGCGCCAGTGTCTGCGCGCACTCAGCGTCACGAGCGCCACTGTGAGTTCGCACATCGCATGGAATCCACGCCAAGCGTGCTCAGAGCACCACCACTGAGTCGCATGGGGCTATCGCCAAGTGACCAAGTGCGCGAAGCACTGCTGCGGAACCAGTCGCTGCGAGCACCGAGCGAACGGCTGCACCGAGGCAGCGGACATCTCCACGCGCACCCGCTCCATCACACACAACATCACTACGCAGCAGCGCGTTCTTCTCGTGACGACGACGCCTTCTACTACTCGGCGCGCGACGCTTCGCGGCATCACCCGGCGCTCGCTCTCAGCGCACGAGGAGCCTTCACAGAGCGCAGTGATCGCTACGACCCGGACTACGCAGCGTTCAGCATGCAAGGCGCGCAGTACAGCCGCCAGGACGTATCAGAGCTCCACTACGCATACGCAAGACAGCCGGGTATGTACCAAGACACAGTTCCAGGTCGAAGTCGTAGCCACAGCGACGAGATGCACTATGGCTACGCAGCAGCGCACGAGGATTGGAGGCGATGGGACGACGCTCCACAAGAGCGGTATCCACACCCAGGAGCGCGGCGGTCCAACAGCGTGGACATGACTATGAGCTCGCACCGACCCGCGTTCGAGACAGCACCAGCAGCGCCAGTCCACCCAGTGCGCACAGGCTGGGAGAGCGCTCGACAAAGTCAAGTGTATGAACAGCCGACAGTCGCAGCCACGGCTCCAAATGAGTCGCTCTGGGACACGTTCTACACGCGAGAGGGCTATCCGTACTACGTGCACCGCGTGACTGGCGCGTCGCAGTGGGAACTGCCGACTAGTCCGCCGTCAGTGCCGCCACAACCGCCAACCCTCGCACCAGCGGCGTCCGCACTACCGCCGGACTCGCTCATTCGCATGCGACTCGCTGAGACGCGGAAGCAGCTCAGCAGTGGACACGCCACGGCACTCGCGACGTCTGAGGCAGACACACGGCCACCAGACCAGACATCAGCAGTCGTGACATCACTTCCTCAAGCACAAGAGACCACTCCAGCTTCCCTCCAGTCTATTGCGCAGCCAATCCGATCTGATCCACTGCCGCCTCCAGCTCAAAGCGCGCCAGCACCGGCTGCGAAGTCCTCACTCGCGTCCGAGTCTAGCGTCCGCAACGTAGTGTCAAGCGAGCCTTGTGCGCCAGTGGCGCCGTCTATTGACCCCCTTGAGCTCGCAGTATCGCCTCCCGCCTCGCCAACGCCGCGAGCCTCACCGACGTCCAAGTTCCAAGCGCGCATGGGCTTTGCGCTCTCTGTTGACATTGCATCTCCGACGCGCAAAGACGGTAAGGAGCTATGCGTTCACTCTCTCGCCAAAGCACGTGCTCACGCAGTGCTGCGTTTGCAGAGACGCGTCCTGTGTTTGTGCCGTCGCCGCGGTCGCAGAGTCCGTCAAAGACGAAGAAGTCAAAGGCCGCGACGCCAACAGCAGATCCGCTCGACTCGCCGAGCTACGACGTCGACGGGAGCTTCCAAAAGGTCCGTTGCAGTGGCACCATACCTTGCTCGAGCGTGAGCCTGACCTGCGCCTCTCTCTCTCTTGCTCGTGCCAGTCCCGTCCGTCGTCGCCGCGCGGCAAGTCCAAGACGATCCAGGTCTTGGACCTCAAGCGCGCAAACAACTTGGCGCTCGCGCTCGCGAGTTTCAAGATCCACGACCAGACGCAGTACGCGCACGTCGTAGGTGCGATCGCGTCAATGAACGACAAGGCCGTGAACGCCGAGCTCCTCGCGTGTCTCCAGCGGTTCTTCCCGACCGACGACGAGCAGCGTGCGCTCCAGGCGTTCAATGAGCCCGCGACGCGTCTTGGCAAAGCCGAGCAGTTTCTCCTCGCGATGCTCCGCGTCCCGCGCATGCACGAGCGCATCGACATGCTCCTGTACAAGCTCGAGTTTGGCCGGAGCCACAAGAGCGTCCTGGGCAAGATCCAGGTCGTCAAGCGCGCGTGTCGCGACTTGCTCGAGAACTTTTCGTTCCTCCAAGTCCTCGACGAAGTACGTCCGCGAGTGGCGATGGCGCTGCCAAGGCGTACGCTGTAGCGTCTCACACTCTTGCTCAATGTGGCGTTAGTTCTTTCGCAAGCAGCCGCAGAGGCGCCTCAGTGTGCTCCAAGCGCACCAGCAAGCGTTCCAGACTGCGTTCCTCGCACACGCGGATGAGAAGTGCCGGTCGTTCCGAGACGATCTCGCGAAAGCCCAGAGCGTCGAGCTCATGGATGTGCAGATCCAGCTCAACCGCTTGGTCGCTGGCGTCCGGCCGATCCAAGCGTTTGTCGACAGTGTCGACAGGACAATAGCCGCTGCAGTTGGGACGCTCGACGAGCGCGACGCAGTGGCGCACAGTGCGCTGCAGCTCTTCCTCATGGAGACGCGACCAGCGCTCGCAGAGGTCGAGCGCGAGTTCGAGAGCATGGGGACGTTCGAAGACAAGCTCCTCGACGCGTTTGGCGAGAGTCGCGCGAGCTGTCAGCTCGCGGCGATCTTCCAGTGCATCAGCGCAATGCTCTGACACTGTCTCCAGGCGCACTAGAGTTGACTAGGAACACGTGAGAGAGAACGAGCGTAGCTTTATACAAGTTCAAAGTCTCCTCTCGCTAGTAGTAGTTGTCGCCCACGGCGCCGATCGAGTACGCCGACATGGCGCGCAAGTCAGTCGCGGACTCGCGGTTCGGTACGTCGTCGGGGAACTCGCGGATGTTGGCAGCGTACCGCTCGTTGCGCCGCGCGTCTTCTTCCCACTGCGTGTGGTCGTACGTGGGCTCGCGCATCTGAATGCGCCGCAGGATCGCTTGGTTCTCGGACGTGATCTTCTGGAGCTCGCGCTTGCGCAGGCCTTTGTTCAGGCTGTGACTGTACCCGATCGACTGGTTCTTGTTGTCGAGCGTCTCGTTCTGCATGATGTGCGACATCTTCTCGAGCAGAATGCGGTTCTCGCGCTCGATCTCCGCGTACCGCTCCTCTTTCATCTGCTCCTTCTTGAGGTTCTTCTTGAGGTGCGTCGGCCGGTGCGGCTCGCTGTTGTCGATCGAGCTCTTGATGTTGTGGAGCTTGGACCGATGGATCTCTTGGCACTTTTGGTAGTACTTGGAGTCGGTGTGCTTGTTGAGCGTCGGGATGGCTTTGCGACCGCGGTCCATGGCGACAGAGTGTGTTTGTAGCGAGACGACTGCGCGTGTGGGTTGGCTGTGAAGGAGACAATGGACAATGGATGGCGCTAGCGAGAGCTCGAGCGAGCGGCATGCAGTACGCTCAAGCAGCAAGAGTAGCAGAGGCATCTTGCTCCTAAGACCAAGCTCGACGACCTGATCGGCATTGGATCTGACCCGGCAATGGGGACGCGAAAAGACGCGGCAGTTGACTTGAAGTTTGTATGCAGCAGATCTATTTGGAGATATGGCTCAATTCGAATCTGTCCTCGCAACTCTATCAGATGATTCTACCATTTAGAAGCGATACAATCTGCAAGTGATCTTGAAGCGACACACGATCCGAGCCAAAGAGTCCGAGACGACCAAGTACGAGCGAGATACGAGCGACACGATGGCGACGAAGCAGCAGCAGCGGAAGGTGCGAGCAGCAGCGGAGCTGACGTCGATCGAGCACGGGTGCTTCGACACGGCGGCGCTGCAGCAGGAGCTCGCGCAGGCGCTCGAAGATGACCGGCTCTACAAGCTCACGGACAGCATGAAGAAGCGCGCGATTCACACAGCAACCAACTACGACGACTTCAAAGTACGCAGTCGCTCAGTGCCTCGTGCTTCGCGTCGCTATCGGTCACACTTACACGTATACCACTCGTCTAGAACCTCGTCGCGTGCGCAGATCTCAAGCCAATCTCGCAGAAAGAGCTCCAGAGCTTCTCCAAGACGTCGCGACCGTCGACGACCAACTTGACGTACAAGCCCAAGACGCGCAGGGAGTTTGGAAAGACGCTGCGCTTTGCCGCGGCGCCAGCGGATCTGGACGCTGCGCCTGCAACTGCAGCGGCGTTCTGCCGCAACTGGCGTCGGTACCTCAAGACGCCAGTCGACAAGCTGCGGTGCGTCCTCAAACCTGCTAGTCGTTCGATGAGAAGGATCGACAGTTGTCCTCACGCCCATGATCCTATCCATGCGAATGCGGTAGGTACCTCGAGCGCACGACTGCGCCGCGCCTTGGCGAGCTCTTCCGGTCCGACCTCGACGCCGATCTGTTTGCCGACATGGTCGACACGCTCCTGGCGACGTGGCCATCTGACGACACAATGGCGTCTCGTACAGCGACCATTGACACGCAAGAGAGCGATGTCATGAAGCAGCACGCTGCGTTCGCTCGCGATGCGTTGGAAGCGCTCGCCACGACCGATCGCTTTGCGCTTGTGCTCAACTTTCTCGACAATAACCAGCTCGAGACAGCGCAGCGCCTCGTGCAGCGCGTCGACTGCCTGGACGCGGATCGCCGTTGTGCACTGCGCGCGTCGTACCGACTCGGCGCATGACGCGACGCCTCTCGGTCACTGCGTGTTCAATACATAAGCCGATGGTCTCTCTCTCTCCTACTTGCTCTCTCTTACGGACGCGCGTCTGCTGCCGTCGGTGGTCCCCAGACAAAGTACTCGACCGAGGACTTGGCGCACAGGAGGCCGAGCGTGAGCAGGAAGCAGCCCATGGCGCGCATGATGCGGCCGAGCGTCTGGTCTTTCAGGCGCTGCTTGTACTTCTTGAGCAGCGACAGCAAGAGGTAGAACCACGACGACACGCCCGAGCACACGCCGAGGCCAAACACGAGCGCGAGCGCGAGGTTGAACTCGAGCATCCCGGTGCTGTAGACTGCGCATACAGCGGTCGACAGTGTTAGACTCGAAGTACACAGTGGCCTAGGACGTTCAGGAGAGACGCACCCGAGGCGATCGCGCCCGTGTACGTCGCGAGGAGCGCTGGGTTGATGCCCGACATGGTCACGCCCAGGAGGATGTTGCGGTACACTTCGTCGCGACTGCCGCGCACGCTCCCTTTGCGCGGCGCGCCGTCGTGATCCGACGCCATCGACGGCTTCATCTCGGACCGGAGGAACACGACCCCCACAGCCGTGAACATCACGGCGCCGAGGACTCTAGAGGCCGTCAATGCAGTGTCAGTATCGCAGACGTAGGCTTACGTACAAGAGCGGATAGTAGAGAGAGACGTACTTAGAGACTGGGAGGAGGAACTTGGCGCCGGCCAAGAAGCTCCCAAAGCCCCAGAACGCAATGCCGGCGTACGTCTGACGGCCACAGACAGAGCCACACAGTCAGATTACTAGACAACGGACAGAGGCGCTCGACAGAGTGAGAGGACGCACCGCTTCCGAGATCGCGCCGCCGACTGCGATCGTGAGCGCCGACTGGTACTTGCCCTGGATCCCGAGCTTCAGGACCATCGCTGACGTCGGACCGGCGATCGGGACCGAACCCAAGAAGCCAAAGCAGTAGCCAGCGACGAGCGGCAGCACGAGGCGCACGAACCACGGCAGCTTTACAGTCGGCGGCGGTGAAGGCACTGTCACTGGCGCAGCTGTCGGTGCAGTCGCGTCTTTCATTGCTGCGCCTGGCGCGTCGTCGAGCACTGGCGGCTCGCGTGCATGTGCGCCATCGCGATGCTTATGCGTGTCTTCGTACACTGGCGGTCGCGGCTGTGGACGACCGCGCACGTCTGCGACTGCTGCTGGGATCGTGGCTTCCGGTGCGCGAGCTGGTACTGGTGGATGCTGCTGCTGTGGCACTGTTGCGGGCGTTGGCACTGGCACAGGCGGCGCCGTGACGCTACTGATGCTGCTGTCACCTGAGAAAGCGAGGAAGAAGACAAAGAGCAGCGCGAGCGCCATCGCGACGCCCACGACCGCTTGCTTCTTCATGCGCACGTACGGGTCCGAGACGAACCGCATCGTCTGCTTGTAGAGCGGAAGCATGTTGCGCGTATGAGCTGCGACCGCACGCGCTGTCTTATGGATGTGTGGAGCTGTTGTGGGGCAGATGACCGCTTCGAGTACACGCCGTGAATGGCAGGAGCTCTCTCTTGCACGCACAGACGAGCGCTGACTCGCGACCGACTGACGTAGTGATGATGCTGCTTGCTCTTCTTGCGCTGTATGTCGTCGCTGTCTTATCGGTGCAGAAATTGCATTTTTTGCATTTATTAATCAAGATAAAAGCGAATGATTTGTTTCGTGAACCGGCACATGTCACAGAGATAGCAGTACTGTAACCACACAACTAAGTACGAAACGTGTTCAACCGACGCGACGGTCCAAGCTCGTGCACCAGCACCGCTACGACGAGCAGCAGCTCGATGCCCATGGGCACGCTCGCAGCAGACAAGCGGCGCGAGGCACCGAGCGCACGTAGCGACCGAAAGACGCCGCTATCGTCAGGGATCACGTCGCCAGGTGCGCACCGACCCATGCGCAGTCCTCCTGCGAGCGCAAATGCTTTAGTAGGAGCACCAGCGCACGCTGCTGCGTCTGCCATCGCAGCGACAACAGCACCGGCCGACGTGTCAGTCGCCAAGTCGCGCCTCACGCTCGAGCGCGTGATCGGCATCACATCATTGAGCAACGCAATGGTCGCAGTGAACCCTGTGACCGGCGAGATCGCGTACGCTGCAGGCTGCATCGTCGTGATCTACAACCTCCGGCGGAACAAGCAGGTGCGGTACTACCGCGTCGAGAAGAGCGTCTCGTGCCTGTGCTTCTCGCCGAGCGGGCAGTACCTCGCGATTGGCGAGAAAGGGTACCTCCCAGCGATCACGATCTGGGACGGCACGGACGGCACGCTCTGCGCCGAGCTCCAGCGCCACAAGTTTGGCGTCGCGTGCATGGCGTTCAGCCGCGATGGCCGGTACTTGCTTTCCGCCGGCCTCGTGCACGACCAGCAGCTCTTTGCGTGGGACTTGCGCAAAGACGCGAGCGACGGCGCAGTCGTTGGCGCCGCAGCGCTCCAGGAGAAGGTCCTGGCGATGGACTACTGCCAGGACGGCAACTTCTTCGTCACCGTTGGCGAGAAGCACTTCAAAGTACGTACCTCTAGCGCTGAAGCTGCTCTACCGTCGTTCGAGGACCTAGCGACTCACGCTCCTCTTGACATAATGACGGTGGTCCTAGTTCTGGTTCCTCGACGACCACGACGACTTCCTACTCACGGGTTACGAGCTCAACGGCGTCGCCGAGATCCAGCACCGTGACGCTGTCATGGCCGCGAAAGCCGACGCGACGTTCACTGGCGTCGCCTGCGGCTACGGCGCCAGTCGTCTCAAGACGTTTGCAGTCACGTCCGATGGCACGCTCTGCTGCTTTGGCGCGTCGTGCATCATGGAGCGCCTCGTGTCGCTCGAAGCCGCACATGGCAACGCGATCTCGGTCACTGAGGCGTACGTCGCGGTCGCAGGCTCGAGCTCGATCGTGCGGCTCTTTGACCCCGCGACGCTCGAGTACCGCGCGACGATGCCGTTCCCGCCGCCGTTTGGCGCTGCGAATGCACCGCACGACGCGAGCTCGAACCTCTTGCACCCGGACGTGCCGCATCGGTACCCGGCGGTGCTCGCTGTCCGCGTCACCGGTGCGCACGTGATCGTGCTCTATAGCGACCGGAGCTGGTTCGTCTACGACGTCTCCGACACGCAGAACGCGCGCGTCGAGCGGTCGTTCCTGAGCCACAGCGGGAGCATCCGGGACCTCGCGATCGCCGGTCGCGTGCGCGGACTCAATGCCAAAGGCAAGCTCGTGTACGCGGTCGAGGACCATCACCGGCGTCTCGGCGGCCCTGCAGCAGTCGTGCCGAACGGCACGGTCGTCACGTGCTCGGACGACAACACGCTGCGGCTCTGGCACTTGGATCTGCACAAGCAGGCGAAGTGCAGTCGCTTCAGCAGCCACGACAGTGTTGACACGAGCACTGACGACCACGCGTGGCGCAACCCGTTCAGCCTCGAGATGCTCGGCGTTGTGTACCACGACAGCGAAGCCGACTTTGCGAACGAAGACGCCGTTGTGCTCGGCGGGACGTGCTCGAGCGACGAAGTCGCCGACATTCACGCGCCGCTGAGCGACCTCGGATCTGTGAACGGCCTCCGCGCCGTGGCGATTCACCCGAGCCAGACGCAGGTCGTTGCCGGCGACAAGGATGGCAACGTGATCGTGCTCGAGCTCCCAGGACTCGCGTCTGTGCGGGAGATCGGCGCGCACAACACCGAGGTGCACTGCCTCGCGTTCAGCGAGAGTAGTAGCATCGGCGGCCAGAGCAACGACAGTGGCGACCATTGCCGGCGCTGCCTCATGGCGTCTGGCGGCCGTGACCGCCTCGTGCACGTCTACGACTGCAGCAAAGACCATGAAGTGATTGGGACGCTCGACAACCACTCAGGCGCAGTCACAGCGCTCGCGTTCACGCGCGATGGCACGAAGCTCCTGAGTTGCGGCGCCGACAAGACGATCGTGTTCTCGCACGTCCACGCCGATGGCAGCGTCGTGCGGTACAACTCGGTCCCGAGCACCGGCGGCAAAGTCTTTGACATGGCGCTCACGACCGACAGCGAGCGCGTCGTGACGTCCTACAACAACCGCCTCGACGTCCACAGCCTTGCGACCGGCAAGCTCGTGGCGTCGCACCACGTCGGTGAGCAGCACCGGATCGCCGTTTGTCCGGCGAACTACTGCGTCGCCATGAGCGGCTCGCTCGCAGACAAGACGATCCACGTCGTGGACTTGGCGACCGGCGAGACGCTTGCAGACGCCACTGGCCATGGCGAAGCGATCACGGCCGTTGCATTCACGCCCGACTGCCGCCGACTCGTGTCGACGAGCAGCGACGGGTGCCTCTTTGTCTGGCGCTTGTCCGAAGAGATCCAGAGCGCGATGAAAGCGCGCTTGCCGCGCGTGACCGAGGCACACGTGCCGATGCCAGCGCCGCCAGCGATCGCCAAGACGCCGGCGACTGCCGCAGTGGCTCCTGGTGTCCATGAAGTCGTCGTGATGCCGCCGCCTGCGCCGCCAATAGCAGCGCCAAAGGTACTTCGTACGCCAGCAGCATACGCACATGGCGCGAAGGCGCGCACGCCCACAGCTGTTAGTCGTGGCGACGAGCAGATCAGCAGCAGTAGCAGCAAGCTTGCGCTGCCGTCGTCTGCCCGGCGCAAGTCTGGGAGCCACGCGGACGCATCTGCGATCACAGCAGCTGCAGCGCTTGCGATGCCAAAGAAGAGCAGCGACGTGAGAGACGCCAAGGGCTGGAGGAGCCGCGCAGCGCCAGTGCCGCCAGGTCCGATGGCCAAGATCCCCATGGAGGACTGGATGCGCACGCGCGAGAGCGCCAAGCGCACAGTACACATCACTGACGACAGCAGCAGCGACGACCGCACGGAGACGCCTCGCGCTGGCGGCACAAGCGTAGCGCTTGCGATCGACCGGTCGCAGACGCCGGACTGGGCAAAGACTGTCAAGCCCACGGATAGCATCAAGCGCAGTGTGCGCAAGAGCCCGGTGCATCGCCAAGCAGGCGAGAAGTGGGGCAAGCGCGCTGCTGTGCCGCAGCGAACGGCGCCGCGCGAGTCGCTCGATGACGCGAGCGCGCTCGACCAAACGACTGTTGCCAGCTATGAGCGTCGTGACACGATCAATGATGGCGATGGCGATGGGGATGGCAATGGGGAAGACGGCGACGACGACGAGAAGGACGAGAGCGAGAGTCCTCTGTACATCAAACAGCAGAGCGGTGAACTCCACCAGCTCGATGTGCCGCACAGCAAAGAGGTCGCCGCTCGACCAGATCCGCAACGGATTAGCAGCAGCCAGCCGCCAGCTGCAGCAGCAGCAGAGACGAGTCTCCTGAGCCTCTCGGTCGGACCTGTCGAGATCAAAGCGCTCGGAGCGTCGCTGTCGGCGTCCTCGAGCGGCACTTCACTGGCGCTCGAGCGCGAGCAGCTCGAGAAGCGGAAGAAGCAGATCGAGACTGCGAACGCCGTCGCAGCGATGAACTCGCGACTGCTCCAGCTCGGTTTGCTCAAGCCACAGACGCGAGCCGCGCAGGACAGCGTCATTCATGAGAGCGAGAGTGGTGAGCGTCCTAGTGGGGCTGCAGGCGACGCGTCTCGCGACACCGACAGCACGGCAACTGGCGAGGATGCCACTACTGCAGAGCCTCCGACAGAAGAGTCCGCAGCGCCAGAGCAGTCGTCAAGTCTCAGTGGCGAAGACGACGATGTTGAGTCGATCGCGAGTGAACCAGAGCTCGATCGCTCTGACATCCCAGAGGAGATGTTCCAGTCCATCGACGTCTCTGTGCTCCAGCGGGTCGATCGCACCGATGGCGACAACGGGGCTCGACACACGAGCGAGCGACCCGAGCCAAGCGTCGACACGTCGCTGAGTGTGTTCACAACCGGCTTTCAGCTCGCGCGTGGTGCGAATGCACTCGATGCGAGTGTTGACGTTGCGAGCGCTGCGGTCGGTGCATCCATGAGCGCATTCACGACTGGCTACACCGGCGGCGACTCTGCTAGCCAAGGCGTGAGTGTTAGCCAAAGCGTCTCACTGCCAGCAGTGACAGCGTCGCTGAGTGCGTTCACGACCGGCTACAACACAGCAGCAGACACGGACGACTCACTGCGAGCAAGCGTGGCGGCGTCAGTGCGCGTGGACGAGTCGCTGAGTGCGTTCACCAGCGGCTTTCGCGTTGCTGGAGACACATCTGCGAGCGAGAGCGCGTCGCGAGCGAGTGTCGACACCGCGTCCGGTGTCGGCGTGTCCATGAGCGCGTTCACGACGGGGTACAGCGCTGCTAATGATGGCAGCGGTGGCAGTGGCGCTGTGCACAAGAGCGTTGCGCTTCCTGCTGTGGACGCGTCGCTGAGTACGTTCACAGTCGGCTACAACACGAACAGCGACGCTGGAGTATCAGCAGCACCGCCGTCAACTGCGCAGATACAAGAGAGCGTCGGCGGTGTGAACGCGTCGCTGAGCGTGTTCACAAGTGGGTACGAGCAGGCGCCAGCGAGCGTCGCGCCTCTCGTGTCTTCAAGCCTTGACGGTCTCTCGAGTCACGTGGGCGGCGTGAACGAGTCGCTAAGTGTCTTCACGACTGGCTACGAAGTCGCCAGTGGCAGCAGCAGGACTCCACCGATGCAGCACCAGGACCTCAGCGCTAGTGTCAGCAACAACGGCTCGGACGACGTGCAAGTGAACGCGTCGCTGAGCGCGTTCACAGTCGGCTACGAGGCCACAGACGCCTCGCAGGAGCGAGACCGAGCCGCTTCAACAGCGCCAGTCACAACTGCGTCGCCTCGTACAGAAGCGCCTCTGGCATCTGCCGACTCTGGTGCGCACTGCCAGTTGCTGTCGCTCACACGCGCTGCCAGACGTCTTGAGCTCACGACTGAGTGCGTTGCGTCGCTAGGTTCGCCAGAAGCAACGGTGCTCTCGACGATCAGGTGCTGTAGCACTACAGAGTTGCCACTCGCCACTTGGCCACTCACTCGAGCTCTCACTTTTGCTTTGACTTGCTCGTAGTGACTTGGACCAGCAACTCGTGACAGTCGCCAAGACATTCGACGATTTGCTACCGACCGAGAAGAGCGCAGGTGCGTCTCCCCATCACGTCTTGAGCTTTGAACAAGCGCTGACGCTTTGGTCTCTGGACGTGGCGGTAGCTCCTGAAGTCCAAGAGATCCAGCACCTCGTGACGCAACTCCGCGCTGCGATCGAGCGGTTCTCGAGCGCAGAGACGTAGCGGAGTCTTCTGGGCCTCGGATGGCGCGAGTCGTAGCGACAGGAACAGCCACGTGCGCTGAACGAACTTCTCGACGTCGAGCAGCACTTGCCTCGGACTAGCCTTGCTGTCTTACTGTGGAATTCTTTGACGCGCTGGTGCTAGACCCCTGTAAGCGCGAGCGCCGGAGGCAGCAAAGTACGTCGACCAACAGAGCGCAGCCTCCGAGTCGATCAGGACTGTTACTGCATCACCAAACAGAGCGAGTTGCATCGCCTCGACATGTCTGGCGTCGCCAGTCAACACGCTCTCGACATCATGCGGCAGTGCGTGCGGAGTCGGCGGTGGCAGCGGCGGGCTGTGCA
This sequence comes from Pythium guiyangense, assembly GCA_003730235.1. NCBI lineage: Eukaryota > Oomycota > Peronosporomycetes > Pythiales > Pythiaceae > Pythium > Pythium guiyangense. Next base: position 462,581 of record QXDM01000001.1, read on the forward strand.
CGTGCGTAATAGGGAAGATCTTGATTTAAGTATACCTAGGCGATCACATGAGCGCGAGCTCGTGCCTGGCGACATTGTCGAGATCCGCGTCGCGTCGGTGACAAAGTGCCTGCGGACATGCGCTTCATCTCGATGAAGACGACTGCGATCCGCGTCGAGCAGGTCGCGCCGCGGAGGCCGTCGTAGAGCACCAAGCTGCTGCTATTTTTGATAGTGAAAAAAACAACGGTATTCTCTCGATAGTGAAGAAATCGAGATGCTCGTCGATTGACTTGAGTCTTGTATGTGAGTGCTTGATCGACCTGCGCGCGAGTGCGAGCGTCCGCGACGAGAGGCATCGGCACGATGAGCCGCGACTTCAGCGACAGCGGGCAGTACTACGGCGGGGACTACCGCCACCAGCGCCACAGCAGCGGCCGCGGCGAGAGCGCCCGCCCAGACCATGACTTTTCGTACCGCGACGACCCCAGCGGCGGCTACGGCGGCAAGTACAAGACCTCGTGAGTCGTCGTCGCAGCAAAGATTGCATGGCTCGATTGGCGCGTGTGTATGCATGGCTCACAAAGTGTTGCTATTATGTCGTGGGCAGGAGAAGAGCAGATCGTGTCGCGCACGCATCGCCGTACCAGCAGCGACCGCCGCGCTACGCAAACAACAACAGCAACAACAACAACGGTATGCTCGCTGCCTCTCGATCTCAACTCGCGCAACTCGCTCACTCCTGCACACGCTCTTGTGTCTCTCGTAGCCGAGTGGCAAGAGTACGCGCCTCCTCCGTTCGACGACGCAGGCGCACCACCGCCGAGCGAGTCGCTCGCAGCGCAGCGCGTGTACGTCGGGAACCTGTCGTGGGGTGTGACATGGCAGATGCTGAAAGACCACATGCGCAGCGCCGGCGTCGTGCTGCACGTCGACATCCTCCAAGCTGGCGGCCGCTCGAAAGGCTGCGGCGTCGTGACGTTCGCGGCCGTGAGCGACGCCGACGCCGCCGTCGTGCAGCTCAACAACTCGGTCCTCGACGGCCGCACGATCTTTGTGCGCCACGACCGCGAGGACCGCCGCGCGCGCCCGAGCACGGGCTGCCGCGTCTACGTCGGGAACCTCGCGTGGAACGTCAAGTGGCAGGACCTCAAGGACCACATGAAGCAAGCGGGGCGAGTCGTGTATGCCGACGGTGCGACGCAATTATCTTGAAGTTTGTATCGATTGCGATATTCCATACCGGTATTGCACCGGTTTCTGACTGACTTATGTTTCGAGCAGTGCTCGAAGACACGACCGGGCGGTCGAAAGGCTGCGGACTCGTTGAGTTCGCGACGCGCGACGAAGCGCTCCATGCGATCGAGACGCTCACGAACTCGACGCTCGGCGACCGCGCGATCTACGTGCGCGAAGACCGCGAGCCAGAAGCTGGGAGCATCTCGGAGATCGTGAAGCGCACGCGCAATGGCAACAACCTGGGCGAAAGCGGCGGTCCTGTTGGACTCGGTGGCGTGCTTGGAGGGCCACCGGCGCCGTATCCGAACAACGTGGAGTACTACGCACCGCCACCACCGCCGCCGATGTTCCACCATCCGCACCAAGAGTTTGCGCCACCGCCGCCGTCGATGCACCATCCTGCGTACGCGCCGGTGCTGCCGCCGCCACCGTACGCACCAATGCCAGTGGCACCACAGCCTCCAGCCTACAGCGGCGGCGGCGGTGCGATCAGCAGTGGCGAGCGCCAGATCTTCATTGGGAATGTACGTGGGCAATGGACACGTGGTCATGTGGATAGATGACTGACGCGCAGTGGAACGTGTCTGGCGCGTGTCGGTAGCTGCCGCTCGATACGCACTGGAAGAGCTTGAAAGACCTCTTCCGGACCGTCGGACCTGTCGAGCGCGCAGAAGTGCCCGAGTTCCCAGACGGCCGCGCGCGAGGGTTCGGCCTCGTGCGGTTCTTCGACGCGCAGCACGCGTGGGAAGCCATCGGTGCGTCCGAGTGGTCGATGATACTGAGTATAGGGCGTGTGTTTCAGTGACGACACTGACCGACGTGCGTCTTGTGTGGGGGCGGCGATCGCCGTGGTCGTCTGCATCGATCGATCGGTGGCGATGGCGATGGCGATGGCGCAGAGCGGTACGACCGCGCCGAAGTGAACGGACGCGTGATCAATGTTCGCTTGGACCGGAATGGCAAGTGAGCGCTGGCCAAGCGCGGGTGAAGAGGACAGCGGCGGGACATTGGGACGTGGGGAGGACGGAGAGGACGGCGGCTGAAGTGGTGAAGGCAGCGTCTGGAGTGGGGATCAACGGGGAGGACACGACGGCGGCGGGACATGGGATGGGCGACAGCGGGACGTAGGGACAACAGGCTGGGGAGACATCGACGGCGGCGGAACTGGGGACAGCGGCGGAGAGACGGGAGGATGGAGTGCAGCGAACAGCAGCGGCACTCGGGCGAGGACCGTACTGGCGAAGTGGAGGGGAGGTGCGAGGGCGGATGGCGACGCAGCAGTGCGACGAACTCAACGTGCACGAGCGAGGGCAGCTGCACGACAGCGTGAATCAGACAGACAACAGTGCGAGTGCGTGTGGGTCGAGCGACGACTCGTGTCGCGCCAGTGTTCGTCCATGGAGCAGCGTGGTCGCAATTGCCCTGACGAGCGTCTGTCAGCGCTTGAGCGTGAATGGTGCCCAGTTCCTATCGCTACTGCCTATGGTCCTGACTCCTGAGCAGCGCTGTGTTGCTCTCTCAGCTGCAGCTCATCATCACGAGGTCTTCGAGCATGCGGAAGAACCGTCGACGAGTCTACGTACGAGCACACGTAGTGATGAGCAAATGCGAGACCTCGATCCGCATCGTCCAGTTCGCCAAGCAGCAGTGAGTGGGTCCTGCTGCAGCAGGGACGTACCAAGTAGCCGCGTGTGAACGTCTGTAGGCGGACGACAGCGCAGTGGACTTGGTGGTACACTTCGAGTGGCGAGCGCGTTTGTGGCGCCGGGAGAGGAAGCGGAGGTGCGTACAGACACTGTGGTGTGTCAGCGACGATGGTCGCATCTGTGCGAGCAGGAGCGTTGACGTCGTGCAACTGAGAAGGCGCTGCGATCGTCTCGGGCTCTTTCGTAGTGATGTACAGCTGGTGCTTGTCTTCTGGGAAGATCTGCCACGCAGGTGCTGGTGCGTCTGACAATGTCGAGTCGAGAGGAGCGACGACCTGCGTCTCAAGCTTGCTCGTCTCGTTCGCTTCGTCTTCTTGATCGGAAGCTGCTGACTGTAGAGGTGCTGGTCCATCGCTGCTGTTGTCTGTGTCCTCGGTGTCGAGCGGCAGTGCCGCGTCGGATGAGGTGGAGACTTCTCCTGAGCTTCCAGCTTCAGCGTCCTGCTTGATGCTCGACTCGCACAAGTTGTCGCTTGGCGCGCGTGGTGCCTGCATGCCATGACTCGAGACGTCTTGAGTATCAGCGTGTTGCCTGGTCGACACGAGCGAGTGTTTGGTACATGTCGGTTGGTTAGGCACTCGATGCTCCATCTAGCAGTCGTCCTAGCAGCTTAGACGCACACACACTCACTCGCACTCGTCTTGCACTGACGCGCGCTGCGTTGCTTCCGATGAAGACGACTGGAGTGCCTCGAGCAGCTCTTGTGCTAGTCCTGCATCACCATGAGAACGTATCAAACATCACAGCGGTCACTCGATTGTCTCTCACACGCGCTCACTCTCGCTCCGTGGAAGCACACATGCGACGCTGTTGACGTACGATCGTTCACGTGCTCGAGACTCGCGCGTTCGTCGACGAACCACCTACAAGACATGGCCACATGCATCAGCGTCACTCAACTCAAACGAGCTTCACATCTTCCTCGAGTCTTGAATGAGTGCGCTTCTGTACCTCAGCAGCTTCTGCGATAGGACAAAGAGCATCTGGAGCTTCTCCTGAAGAGCGAAGACACACGCACGCATCCACGCGTGAGCAAAGACTACTCGAGCGAGCGCTTTCAAACGAGTGAGCGGTGGTGGTGACACACGTGCGAGATCGTGCGTGGCGGCTGGAGCTGCACGACTTTGCTCGCGTATTGCTGTCAAACATGCGTGTGCTGTGTGAGTCGGTGTACGAACGCAATAGCGCAGATGTGCATGATGTCTCCGTTGACCACAGAGGAAGACGCACTGCGACGACATCTGGCGCGAGCGACGCGAGGTCGACTTGGAGCAGCGACGTCATCGAGACGCTCGGCGAGAGCGGCATCTTGCGTCGTTTGGTGTGTGACGCTTAAGCACTGACGATCTCACTATCTCAAGAGCGTTCTTATGAGCGGACGAGCTTGTACTCTTCTTGTGTGCTGCGGATCGAGAACTCGTGACGAGCACTCGAACGCTATCAAGTGCGCAGCGATGTCGCCAACGACAGGCATAGAGACGACACCGAGGGTGCGTTTGGCCACACGTGCGTCGCACTCGTTGATCCTAGTGATGCAGAAGGTAAGACCCGACTGCTTACTGGAGTAGAGCGCGGACATGAAGCGACTGTGCGTCGGCTGCGCAGCGCTGGTGCCTTCGTATCCGCAACCACTCCAGAGGCAGACTGCAGCATGGAACACTTCAGTGCACTGGATTGCAGAGCTAGTCATGCAAGTGTCTTTGTACGCGTCGAGCACGCTCGTCAGCACAAGAAGCAGAGCACGATGCGATAGATCGATCCAGGAACCTCCTGGTGTCGCGCGACGCAGCGTGCTAGAAGCAAGACGCGCTCTGTCATCGCAGCGCGAAAGGCTGCGCGCTGGTACTCTGCTCATGCAACACCGTTCGTGTCAGTTCTTGACGGTGTTCATGCTTCACGATAGCAGTGTCGTCGCATGAACGCCGTCTTTGCATTCGCGCACGACATACCTTGGAGCATGGTTTGGATCTGTGTGCGTTGCCAGTCGCGCGCGAGGTCGAGTGGTGTCGACCCGCACTCGTCTGCGAGGAACGGATCGACGCCAGCGCGCAGCAGCAGCCGCACGATCTCGTCGTGGCCGTTCCGACACGCTGCGTGCAGCGGCACTTGGCCCTGCCAGATCAAACACCAGTCTTGAGTCACGATCCGTCGTCGCTGTCGACGTATGCATGACGAGCGAAGAACGCACATCGTTGTCGCGCAACTCGATGCTCGCGTGGTGCTCGAGCAGGAGCTCAGCGGCTTCATGGCGTCCCCACATGCACGCAACATGCAGCGCTGACTTCCCCTGAAGATACCAACACCACGCCATACCAAGCGCTCGTGAGTCTCGCGACGCACGTCTGGCAATCGATCACGAAGAGGAGATCGCGTACATCGCGCTGTCGCTGGTTCACGTCTGCACCACTCGCGACAAGTAGCTCGAGCACAGGGACGCACTGGTTCTGTGCTGCCATGCACAGCGCGCGGTTCCCTTCTGCATCCACCTCGTTCACGTCATGGCTTCGAGCGATCCTGCGTTGGGAGCACATATGAAGACACGTCGATCCGTAGTGTGCAGTTGATCGTGAGTCGCTGTTCATGGGTGGAGGGAGTGGCCATTGAGCACACGCGATCGCACCACTTCTTCACGACCTCGAGCTGGTTGAGCGACGCCGCGTGGACAAACGCATCGCTTGGCTTGAACGCAGTCGCAAGCAAGTCAACGTGGAACGGAGTCTGTAGGCAGCAGACATACGCAGTCACACAGACAGCGTCACAACGAGCGCATGATGACAGCGTGTCCGAATAGGGTCGGTGTGCGCGCTAGTCAATGCGAGCAGCGACAGTGCCCGACCTTGGCAGGACGTGCAGGCTCGAACGTCCACATGTTGGTGACGACGTCTTCTTGCCTCGTCACGAAAGCGCGACTAGCCACGAAGCGGCACATCACAGACCGACCGCTGCTCTCACGTATAATTTTTCATGAACTGCGTCTGGAGAGACCGAAGCAGCGCCGCATGACACTGTACTGCTCGCTCGCGACGTCGTCGAACTTGCTTTCGTCGTGTGCAGTGATCACCGTGAACACCTCGTTCATCTCCTTGCATGTGCAAGACACGCTTTCTTTCGCTGGGCGAACAGCTGCATCGTAGTCTTGTGCTTCGTGCGAACGGATGGTGCCGGTGGGTTCTCGCAGTACAGGATGTGGGACTGGAGCAACGCTGTGACTCGGAAGATCGATGACGTGAGTGGCGTCCCGTGTCTGAAGGCCATCATGGACTCCATGTTGCCCTCAAGACCACGAAGCGTCACGTTGGCCGATCCGGTCACTAGGTACTGGTCGTCCACTATGATGTCCTTGCGGTGGACGACCTTGCGCAAAATCACCACCTGTACGCGCGCGTGCGAACCGAGTTGCGCGACCAAGGAGTGCTTGTTTGCCGCGGTCGCAGCGTTGGTGCTCGCGACGTTTTTTGAGCTGGAGCGACGTGAACACATGCGCACGCACGCGCGCTGCATCGAACGACGGGCCCATGCGGTTCGCGACGAGCTCGTACGACGGGTCGCAAGGCAGACCGCGGAGGACCTCAAGGTCCATCGACCGCGGCCAGTGAACGGCAGCAGTGTCTGCTCTCCACGCAGCGTCGCACCATGTTGCCGTTGCGAAAGTGCAGCCGAGATGTAAGCAGCGGCACATGGCACTGCCTGCTGCTCACTCTTGACGACGCCTCAATCGAGGCAATCAAGCAATCGCGTTCTCTACTCTAACATGGTCATCACCACGCACAGCAAGCGGCACGACGTCTTCTTGCCTCGTAACAAAAGCGCGACAGCATGACCGACGCGTGACGACCGCAGCGAAGATGGAGACTAGCGGCCATTATGACGGCACAATGAGCATATCCATGAACAGTGCTACCAGCTTGTTGTGTGGTGGAGCATTCCGGCATACTCATCTTACTTCTTCACTCACGCTCTTGCTCTTGCTTTCTTCACGAGACGGTCTCAGAGACCTCAGAGGCTAGCTGCCCGTACTTCAGACTTGCTCTCCTATGTGTACTACACATAGGAGCTGTCTTGCTCTATTTGCTTAACGACCTCCATCACTTTCACGACACACTCACAGCCCGCTCTCGAGCTGCATGTGCTGCCTGTTGATCGTGTCGAGACAGCCGACAAAGTTGGCAGCGCACGGTGACACTCGTCGCGATGTCGGATCTGAACAACGTTCGACTCGGACGCGCTCTGGAGCGTCTCGACTACGAATGCAGCGTGAGACGACTCAAGCTGTGGCGGTGCGATCTGGAGCCAGCTCAACGATGCTGATATACACGGACACATCGAGTGTCATCTGCGCTCCGTCGATGACCGCCATGTAGCGCGCGACGCTGACCTTGTCCGGGAAGAAGTACAGCTCGCGCACCTCTGAGTGCGGTGGCACGATCGACGGCGCACGCGCCTCACCACGACGCGGTTCTTATACTTCTGGAGTGCGCCGCGCGTAGTAGAGACCAGCACAGCGACAGCTTCCACGGTGTTGCCGTGTCGCAGCAGGTAGAGCGCGACGAACTGGTCGACGTCGGTCATCGCGGGGTGTCGTTGTTGTTGTGGTTGTGGAGGTGGAGAAGGAGAAGGCGAGATAGGTAGAGCTGCAGCAGGCCTCACGGCTTGGTGAAGTGAGTGAGTGTTGGGTTCGGTGTGTTAGGCAATGACAGTTTCTTGACACGCGAGTGGCCGACGACGATGACTGATCGGCCGACCGATCGCGCGTAAGCAACCAGAGTATGCCGAGTGCTGCTGCTGCCAGAGAGACAGAAGTGGCTTCGACGTCCCACCAAAGTACACATAGCGAGCAAGTAGATGTACGAGAAGATCATTGAAGTCACTCACTACGCAACGCACTGTGCTACACACTACACCACCTACTGCTGCTGCAGCTGCACTAGCGCGACAACGAAGACAAACGCCAGGATGGTGGACGACAGGTACGACAGCACGCGCTTGCGACTCTTGGCTTTCTTCGTGAGCGCCTTCTCGCCCGTCTTGAGCTCTTCTTTGATCTCTTCGGCGTGCTGCTTTGTCACTGCGACCCCGAACTCTGCTATCCAGTCGCTCAGGTGTCCGACGAACTCGAGAGCGCTCGGCACGCGCTTGTCCTCCATGAGCACCTCCACGTTGTGTGCTCGACCTTGAACGCTGTAGTTGAGACTACCATGGAGCACCACGCTCTCGTCGAGCACACAAAACTTGGCGTGCATCAGCGTCGAGCCGCCCACGCGCCCTTCGGCCAGGAAGACTTTGGCGTCGGCCTCGACCATCTGGATCACTGCGGCCTTCTTCACTGCGTCCAGTGCGCATCGGGCGTTCAGGAGAACATGCGCGCGAAACTGCGTCGCTGGTGGTGTGATTGCTGGCGATGGTTCTCCGCGAAGAGCCGCTTGCTGCGCTGCTTCTGCGGCTGCCTTTTTAAGCGCCTTTGCCTCCCTGCAAGCCCCGACGAGTGCATCGGTCACGAGAGAGCCACTCCAGCAGAACATCGCGGCATCGATCGACTTGCTCGCCGACCGAATCGACCCGTGCACGTAGGTGCTGGTCGCTGCTGCTGCCTCTTTTGTATCGAGCCACAGGTAGTTGCTCCAATGTGTACTACTTGCTCTATTTGCTTAACGACCTCCATCAAAGATCACTTTCACGACACACTCACTGAACTGCATACAAATGCATACGACACCAACTGGCAGATAACTGGCAGATCTCGTTAGAGAAGTACCAACTGAGCAGTTTGCAGTTCCTTTCACCACTACCATCTCCGATGCCACAGACTTGTTCTGACAGCTTCAGCAGCATGACAACGAAGGCGACGAAGGCCGACAACGACGACATCGCACGAGCGCCACGATTGCGCCGTGGATACGACGGCTACGAAGGCTCGCTGTGATGGGGTCACACCTTGCGCTTGAGGAAGCGTGTACACACGTGTGCGGCAACTTGTGTTGCAGGTAACGTGTTCCCGTAGCCTGGACGTTGCGTGAGCAACAGAGCAAACTAGTTCATTGTGTGGCTATCGTCCTACAACATGCATGCCTAAGCATTCCTATACTAAATGCAAGATAGCTCACTAAGTACCGTGAGGTACACGCGACTCATTAAAGAATGAGTCGCTGTCGTGCGTCCGATTGGACGACGACCCCTGCTTGGTGTGTCCCACACCACAACAGTCCATGTCCAGAATCTGACATCCCGGATTGGTGTCTGCCACACCAATCCATGTAACTGGCCACTTTTGGCCCCGTTACACTTGCTGAGCAAAAGCGAGCAGAAGCCAGTGCTGTTAGAGAAGATCATGCTGACTCAAGAGACACTATGCATCGCTGTGTTTTGCTTCGCCGACATCGACGTTGCGCGAGCGATCCTCAAGATCCTTAACGAGCGGCCGACTGTTCGGGTCCAAATCCTGATTCACTCGCAGCACGTGTCGAGCGAGTTGACGGTGCTCGGTTAACTGAGCCAGCACGACCGCGTGACGATCATGACCTCTGCCGAGCTACACTGCAAAGAGATCATCGTGGATGGCGCATGGTACTTTGCTGGCTCGGCCAACCTCAGCAACAACGGCCTCAAGATCAACGGCGAGAACATGCACCTCTTCCGAGAAGGCACGCCATTCTTTGAAGCGATCGCGCGGTGGACCAGCCGATGGGCCCGCGCGCAATATCTCAGCAAAGAGGACAAGCAGCGCCACGAGCTCCAGCGTCAAGGACGCCCCACTCAATCGCGCTGCGCAAGCTGCAAAGCAGGGACCAGCTTCGTCAATCAACTCGCCACCATGATCGGCGAGCGACTCGCGAATAGTCGAGTCGGCGAGCAAGACGCAGCGAAGGCAGGAACCACTACGCAGACTCGCGCGCAAGCGGTCATCTTGGCATCTGTTGCTCGTCGCTCGACTACGTCAACGCGTCGTGTCTGCACAACGAGCGGATTCAGCGGTATTATGCGCTCTCGAGGTCTTTGCTCTCGCCATGGCGGCGGTAAGCGGTGTAGCACGAGTGGCTGTTTGAGACTACCTCGCAGTGGAGGCAAGTGTCGTGCTCACGCTTATGCAGCGATTGCTCAATGAGCTCTATTCGATAAACTCATCGACTTCGTCCGATGTGTCGACATTGAGCCGGCGGTCGGTGTGTCTGACGCACGAGCGGAAGAGGAGCTTCTGGAAGCGTGAGAGCGTGTCGCAAGAGGGGCTGTCGAGCACTGATGTGTCTGCTGCCATGGGTTTGTCGTCGGGAGACCAACCGCTCAGCACGCGCGCGACCTTGCGGTCTTCGCGCGGCGTGTTGAACACGTATTCAAATCCCTTGTTCGTGGCGCTCATGTTCCAAGCGCCACGATCAAGGATCCACTGCGATGCGAGACGGTCATCGCCGTTCGCGTGCTGGGCACCGCCGCGGCGAAAGGAGTGCGACGTTAGGTCTGGCGTCACCGCGCTGACTGTCGCACTAACTCGACGCAGCAGGCGATTGATGTATCCGTGCACACCGATCTCGGGCTTTGGTGCTGACTGTTGTGGTTGTGTGCTCGTCGTGTGCTGTGGCAGATCGCCGTCAAGAAGCGCGTGCAGAGGCACGGCGCGGTCGAGCTCGATCGCGGCGACAGGACGGAGCGCTGGCAGCTATGAGAGGAGAGTGTTCGAGAGACAATCCTGCGTGGCGAGAGCGACTGCGAGAGAGAAGAGCGGGCAGGTGATCATACAAACGCAGACTCTGTTGCCGCTTTTGAGAGTTGCACTTTCTTTGCCGCCGATTGAGTTTGCGCAATGGACCATACAAAGCGATGATCTATTGTCCAAAGCCTGTAAAACGCACGCACACTCTCAAAACAAGCATGTGTAATGGGACCTCAGACGACCGAACGAAGTGAGCCGATCGCTTGTGCGTGGAGGGGGTCTTGTTGCCGAGAGGACGGCCGGAGAGAGGAGAGGAAGGCGACTTGAGTGGTAGAAGGTAAATTCGCAACTGACTTAAAATGCACTGGTGGTTCCTGCTGCGAGCTGCCGCTGTCGGCAGTCGCTCTGTTCTGCTTTCCTAAATCACCTCAAGGGCGCCTAGAGGTTTTATGAGTAAAACCTCACTCCTACTGATATCAACCTACTTTGCCTAATATAAAACCTTGGGTACAATCGAGGTTCAACCCACAGACCTTGAACTTGAAGTCCGGTGAGAAAATTCCTTGATCCGTGATTGGCTCACGCCTCTCACTCAAACATCAGTGTCGCGTCGCCACGCGTCACCGATCCAGTTCCCCAAGTGCAGGAACCATCATTCTGCAATGGATTACTCCCAGAGGTGATTACACCCACTGGTCCATGCGAGAATGCCCATGACGTCATACCATGACATCATCATGTGGGAATGTTGGTATCCACCAACTTCCCTGAGGCTACAGGGTGGTGTGGTCCACACAACCGTACCCCATGTAACGGCCAGGGTAGGCCCGTTACAGCATGTGCAAGACTCGCTGCTCTTCGCGCGCAGCTCTTTCGCGTGCTTCACGTCCTGCCACTTCGAGCTCCTTCCGAGCAGCTGCTTCTCGTTCTGCTGCCGCGCGCTTCTCTTCGACTTCAGAGTAGTGACGCTTCATACTCTCCATGGACACTGTGAACAGCTGGACGAACAGCTGCATCGTAGTCTTGTGCTTCGTGCGAACGGATGGTGCCGGTGGGTTCTCGCAGTACAGGATGTGGGACTGGAGCAACGCTGTGACTCGGAAGATCGATGACGTGAGTGGCGTCCCGTGTCTGAAGGCCATCATGGACTCCATGTTGCCCTCAAGACCACGAAGCGTCACGTTGGCCGATCCGGTCACTAGGTACTGGTCGTCCACTATGATGTCCTTGCGGTGGACGACCTTGCGCAAAATCACCACCTGTACGCGCGCGTGCGAACCGAGTTGCGCGACCAAGGAGTGCTTGTTTGCCGCGGTCGCAGCGTTGGTGATGATGAGCTCGTTGAGCGCCGCGTTCGTGTGGAGGAGAGCGAGCACGAACAGAGCCACGGCTGGGTGCGTGATGTGTAACGGGCCTAACCTGGCCGTTACACGGAGACACGGTTGTGTGGGACACACCATATTCAGTACCTCATGGGTGACAATTACCGAGGCGTACCGGTACTACTGTCGATACCCAGGTGACGTCATTCGATGATGTCATGGACCATTCCAGCACAAGGCAGTGGGTGATTACGGAGTAATCACCACTGGGCGCAACCATGTGCGGAATGTTGGTTCCTGCTCTTTGGGAAATGAACTGGTGACGCGTGGCGACGCGACACCCAGGTTCAAGTGAGAGGCGCGAGCCAATCACATCACGAGGAATTTTCCTACCAGACTTCAAGTTCAAGGTCGATGGGTTGAACCTCAAGTACCCAAGATTTTATATTCAGAAGTAGGTTTATATCTGCATGTTCGAGGTTTTATACATAAAACCTCTAGGAGCCCTTCGGGTGATTTAGGAGTAGCAAGGCAGCAAGAGCAGACAGCAGCAGGAACCAGGACTGCATTTCAATTCAGTCGCAATTTTACCTTCCACCACTCATGTAACAGGGTACACAAGCTATGGTTATTATCGTAATAACATAGCTTTGCGGAATTACTATTCACGCATCTTCTTTAAAGACCGGCCATTCTGGCGGTTGTTCTGATTGGTAGATATCTTAGAATATTAGCCAATCAGTGAACTTGGACTCTCAGAGCCAACCACATTTTAGTTGACTTAGTTTTAGTATTGCATACTTAGACTTAGTAGCTCACACCAAAGGGTGGAGCCCGCACATCCAACTAAAATGAACATTTGCGATTTAGACCAACTCGACTGTTGTGTTTACTATCTCCGTCTGGAATCCTTGCTGAAGGTGTTCACACACGCTTCCTCGCAAAGTTGCTGCGTAACTCGGACACGCCCCGTTACAACTCAAGTCGCCTTCCTCTCCTCTCTCTGGCTGTCCTCTCGGCACCAAGACCCCCTCCAAGCAAGGCAATCGGCTCACTTGTGTGAGACCCTTTGTGCTGGAGTCCAAGCTTCCTCAAGACCCGTGTGGGACTCAGTGCTGTTCAACTGCTCGGCAGTTCGGACTGGCCTGATGGCCCATTACATGATGTCGAAGATGACAAACTTCAGCACCTTCTTGACCTTGCCAACGAACCCAAGAAGCTTCGGGAGACAGCGCGTGCGGTCGTTCTCGGCGACGCCATCGATCGCGCCGATGAAGCTCTCTTTGCTTATGACGATGTTGTAGCTCGTGTCATGCTCGATCTCTGGGATGTCGAACATGTACGATGGGTCAGTGCGTGCCACGACGAGGAAGTCGTCGTCAAAGAGACTGCCAAACAAGCGATCAAGATCCTCGTGCAGTGCAAGGCTCGGCGTTATGCGCGCGAGCACCGTGAGTTCATGGTGGCGCACGTGAGCCAGCTCGAGGCGGCAGGATTGTGCTACAGCAATCCGACAAGTCGCTGGTGCTCGCCCCCGCTCATCGTGAAGAAGCCCGGTGTCAACAGCTACCGCATGACGGTGGACCTGCGAGCTGTCAACGCGGTCACTCAACGCATGGTCGCGATCATGCCCATGCTCGAAGTGGTGCTCGAGCACCTTCAAGGCGCGCGCGTGTCCTTTTCACTGGACTTCTTCAAAGGCTATTGGCAGTTCCTACTCCATCCCGACTGCCAAGAGTACTTCTCCTTTCTCACAGATCGCGGCGTGTACACGCCGACACGAGTTCTGTTGGGTGGGAGCGACAGCGTCGCGTACTGCCAAGCCACGGTCCAAGAGCTGTTCAAGGAGCTCCTATACAACGGCGCCATCGTCTGGCTCGATGACATCCTCGGCTACAGCGACACGGAGGAAGGTCTGGTGGTCGTACTGGCCAAGGTACTTGCGATCTGTGCGAAGTCCGGGCTCAAGCTGAACCCGTTGAAGTGTCAGCTCTTTACTCGTGAAGTCCTGTGGTGCGGACGGATGATCTCGGAGAGTGGTGTTCGGCATAACCCAGAGCGCATCCAGGCCCTCCAAGCACTACCTCCACCCAAGACCGGCCAAGATCATCGGCGATTCGTTTGTGCACTGAACTGGATGCGAAGTTCAATCGTCGGCTACAACAAGCTTGTGGACCCGCTCATGCAGCTTTTGGAGCAAGTCTATGCCGCTGCAGGAGCTCGCACCAAGCGCGCGGCGGCCAAGACGCAGCTTGCAGAGTGCGGCTGGGCTCCAGAGCACGATCAGTGCCTTCGGAAGTGCAAGGAAGCCCTCTCGCGAGCTGCCACTCTGGCGCACCCAGACTTCGCGAAGCGCCTGTGTGTCTTTGCAGACGCAAGTGAGGCGCACTGGGGTGCTGTGGTCACTCAAGTTCCTCATGGGCAGATGCAAAGCGCGCTTGCGGATCAGGATCATGAACCTCTTCTGTTCTTAAGCGGCTCGTTCTCGCACGCGGCCAGCCGATGGGCGATCGTCGAGAAGGAAGCGTTTGCCATCGTGGCAACACTGTCCAGAGCCGACTACCTCCTTCATCGACCAGGCGGGTTTGTACTCTACACAGATCATCGCAACCTCCGCTACATCTTTGACCCGGCGAAGGTGAACCCGTCTGTGGCCAAGTACACGGCGCGCAAGCTGCAACGATGGGCGATCGTTCTCATGTCGTATGAGTACGAGGTTCACGACATCGCGGGCGCGGACAACGTGTGGGCGGATCTCCTCTCGCGCTGGGGTTCGACGCTAGCCAGTGTCTGCGCACTCCAGCTGACCAGTGTTGAGCGATCGCCGCAGCTTCAAGAGGCGTTTGTCTGGCCGACAATGCGCGAGATAGTGCGCGTTCAGCGCGCACACGCGCAGTCACGAGACAAGAATGCTCGTGGGGTCTCGCTGCTACATGCGCCTGACCAAGTCTGGCGTACGTCATCCGGTCAGATTTGGGTTCCAGCAGCGGCTTCCAACTTGCAACTGCGCCTGTGCATCATTGGACACTTCGGCGCCAGTGGGCACCGTGGCTCGATGACAACAGCGGACTTGATCGCCGCGCGCTTTTGGTGGCGAGAGCTGAAGCAGTCGGTGCGCGAGTTTGTTGCCCGTTGCCTACACTGCGCCAGCGTCGAAGGAGGGATGGCGCCGCGTCCGCTCGGAGAAACGCTACACGCCGTACAGCCGAACGAGCTGCTTCATTGGGACTTCCTCTCGATGGAGGCGGCTGACAGTGGCGAACTGTACCTACTCGTACTGAAGGACGACGCGAGCAAGTACGTGTGGCTTGTTCCCAGTCGTGACGCGACCGCTGCAGTCGTGGACGATGCGCTCATGAGCTGGTTCGCGGCGTTCGGTGTGTGCCGAACCTGGGTCTCGGACCAAGGTTCGCACTTCAAGAACCGCGTGATCTAAGAGCTCCAGCACGCACTCGGAGCCCACCACCACTTCACGACAGCATGCTGTCCGTGGGCAAACGGAACAGCCGAGCGCGTTATGCGCGCGGTGCTGCGCTGCTTTAGAGCGCTCCTGTCCGAGTGGCGTATGAAGACAACAGAGTGGTCACGACTCGTTCCAGTAGTCCAGCTCGTACTCAACCAGTCACCGCTGTCGTCACTTGGAGGTGTCGCGCCGGTGACGGCCATGACAGGGATTGCAGCACGATCACCACTCGACATGATCGCGATTCGCGGCCAGCCAGGTTACGCGTCGCTCGAGTCTATCCAGAAGTCCCAGTAGCAGCACGTGCGAGAGCTCCAGATCGCGCTCAGCGAAATTCAATGCAAGGCCAGCCGTACAAGCGCAACCGTGCGCGCTAGAGGACGCACAGCCAAGTCCAGCCATGCACAGCCCCCACGCTTCGAAGTCGGAGACTTCGTTCTGTACGCGAACGTGTGGGCGAAGCAGCGCTCAAAGCTGCGGGTTCGCTGGTGCGGACCAGCCGAAGTCTCGGCGACCGTCTCGGACTGGGTCTATGTGGTCCAAGACATTGTCACCGGCCAGTCGAGAGACGTGAACGCAACTCGACTCAAGTTCTTTGCGGACAACAAACTCGATGTCGACGACGAGCTACTCGAACACGCCGCCTTCAGCAACGAAGGGCACGTCGTGGACCGCCTCGCTGAGTGCCGCTACAACGCCGACAGCAAGACGCACGAAGTCAGGGTAGAGTGGCGTGGGCTAAGCCGCCACGAAGACTCGTGGGAGCCATGGGCGAACCTCGTAGAGGACGTACCGAGCCTGTGCAAGGCGTACGTACGTGATCACCAAGACGATCAGGCGATCGCAATCCTGCCAACGCCGTGACAGCAGTAGGACTCGCGCCGCGCTTTGGAGGGGAAGTGTTGTGGCGGTGCCACACTCGAAGCAGCTGGTCGCAGTTCCAGGTGTCTAGAGGTCCATGCATGCATTGTAGTTCCCGAGCCAGCACGGCTCGGGAGGCATGCTGCCACAGGGCGGCATCGCTGCACTCGTAGGAGAGGCCCAGTCGCTAACTTGCCAGCAGCTAGGCACGTGGCCGGCTGGCAAGCCCAACAACGCACGAGCAACAACACTGCCCGTACTTCAGAAGTATTCAGTCTTCTTGAATCAATGTTGCCAAACGTCGGCCACGAGTGAGTTGGCATGCTGCTCGTTGAGGTCGACACTGTTGATGTGATTGTGTCGTGTAGTGAACGTCCATGTCAGTGGGTGCGCACGTGCACGATGACATGCTTCTTCGTCGCCTTGCATCGAGCTGCTGTGCTGCTGCCGTCGTCACCGTTGTAGCAATGGTCAACCTCCGCCTGCGGAGTTGCCTCAATGACCCCACAAACAGGACAACATGTGGTCCACGAACTCGCATACGGCTTACCGCACTTGAAAGTAGACACACCAAAGTGTCCTCTGCAGCAATGCATCAATTGCTGCAATCCACATCCTTTTTCAAGAGCACTATAGGTCAGTGCTTATTGCTCGTTGCTCGTTGCTCGAGCGCTGATAGAGCAACCAATACGCCGCTGTAGTGTTGCGGGTTGTGCTGCAGTGGCAAGCAGTGCGATCGCAGTCTTCTCGGCGTCGCTCAACGGCATGTTGCTCGAGCTCGTCGAGGTTTGATCGTTGTCGTACACGCTGTGTACGACCCGCGCACACACACTGTATCGTCTGTATCGTCTGTATCGTGGGTACACGGTTACGTCCGAATCCTTATTGACTTGGATTTGTATGCGAGTCGGAATTCTTGTATATTCGATCGGTAGTGACAAAAGCAAGTTCTGAATCCATATTGACTTGCACTTGTATGTGCGTCTGGATTCCGGTTTGCGTACACATAGTGAGAAAAGTGCGGTTTTGCGCTCTCATTGGCACGTTGACTTGACAATTGTATCAAAGTGTTCAGTAGATTTTGCAGCTGAACAGACACATACAAATTTCAAGATTTCATGTCCGGTCCACGCGCGATTTATTGCTTACCGTTATTGGTTTTGTTATCCACAATTCGGTGACAGTGTATTTGTATTCGTTTACAAATTTCAAGTGTGCCATTCAATTCAATATTTATTCGACACAATTACAATCTTGAATGAAACGTAAAGTTTCAAATATTTCAAATGGAACCTTTGTGAATGTAACCACAGTGTCTTAAATCAACGGTGAAACTGAGTTTTTTCACTATCCGAAAATATTCATGTGCAAAGAACACGCGAGACAACTTCAAAATCAACATGAAAAAAGGGCCCACTCGTGAATCCGCCAGCCGCACGCCAAGCGACCCAGCGCGCTCCTTCGCCGCTCGCGCCCCACCTCCTCTCTCTCTCTCATCTGTTGCCACCTCTGCACCATGGCCGACAGTGCGTTTCGCCAAGAACACGACACCATGGGTGTCGTGAACGTCCCAGTCAACGCGCTCTACACGGCGCAGACGCAGCGCGCAGTCGACAACTTCCCGTACGGCCATCCGTTCACGCCGCGCCTCATCACATCGATGGCGCAGGTCAAGAAAGCGTGTGCGTCTGCGAACCACGAGCTCGGGCTGCTCGACGCCGAGATGACTGGCGCGATCCACAGCGCAGTCGACGCGATCGTGGGCGACTACGCGCAGTACCAGGACCAGTTCCCGATCTCGATCTTCCAAACCGGCAGCGGCACGAGCACGAACATGAACCTGAACGAAGTGATTGCGACGCTCGCATCGAGGTGTGTGTGCGTCTCTCCTGCGCCTGTGCGTGTGTGTCACTCGCCTCACACGAGCGCTGCTGTTGTCCATACAGAACGCTCGCGAAGAGCGTGCACCCGAACGACCACGTGAACATGTCGCAGTCGTCGAATGATGTCGTGCCGACGTCGATCAACGTTGCTGCGTACCTCGAAGCGAGCGAGAGTCTGCTGCCGGCGATGCACCACCTCGTACGCGTGATCAACGACAAGGCCGCGACGGTCGAGCGCGTCGTGATCACCGGCCGTACGCACCTCATGGACGCCATGCCGATCACGCTCGCGCAGGAGCTCCGCGGCTGGTCGTCGCAGGTCGTGAAGAACATTGCGCGCGTCGAGTCGGCGCTCGAGCGTGTGCGCTTGCTCGCGATCGGCGGCACCGCAGTCGGCACGGGCGTGAACGCGCACCCGGACTTTGGCGCTAAGGTCTGCGCCGTGCTCTCGACGCAGCTCCACGCGCCGTTTGCGCAGAACGACAACTTGTTCGAGGCGCTGAGCGCGCCGGACGCGCTCGTGGAGCTCAGCGCGCAGCTCAAGGTCCTCGCCGTGAGTCTCATGAAGATCTCGAACGACTTGCGCTGGATGAACTCGGGTCCGATCGCGGGCTTGGGCGAGATCGCGCTGCCGGCGCTTCAGCCGGGCTCGAGCATCATGCCTGGGAAGATCAACCCGGTCATCCCCGAGTCTGTCACGATGGTGTGCGCGCAGGTGATGGGGAACGACGTCACGGCCACGATCGCCGGCCAGTCCGGGTCCTTCCAGCTTAACGTGATGCTCCCCGTGCTCGCGAACAGCGTGCTCCAGTCGCTCTTCTTGCTCGCGCACGCGTGCCGCACGCTCGCAGACAAGGCGATCGAGGGCTTCAGCGTGAACGAGGCGCGCGTGTCGGCGCTCGTGGACAAGAACCCGATCCTCGTCACGGCGCTCAACCCGATCGTGGGCTACGAAATGGGCGCCAAGATCGCCAAGGCCGCGTACAAAGAGGGCCGGTCGGTCAAGGACGTCGCGATGGAGTGCACGGACCTCTCGGCCGCCGAGCTCGACAAGCACTTGGACCCGCTCAAGCTTACAACTGGCGGCATTGCCGACAAGTGAGTGAAGGAGGGAGCATGTGTGTAGCAGCACGTACGAATGTGCTCGTGTCCTTGTAAGCACTCGATGAAGATGAAGATGAAGTGTCCATGTCGAGTCGACAAGTTGCCTTTCGTAGTTGGTCCATCCAACTAACTCGCAAGAACTCGGATTTTGTATAAGGCTACATTTAAAATATGTATTATACTATTTACAAATAATGACCAGTTTAGCCAAACTATTAATAAAATGACCTAAATGTTTGTCATATTTACGTGAAATGACCCGACACGCGAGGCACGAAGCACTCGAAAAAATCATCATGGGCAAGCTCGATGGCGCCTCGACGTCGTCGACGACATCGGCGGCTGCGAGCGCTGGGAAGCCCAAGAGCGCAGGACTCTCGAAAGCGAATGGCGGCGTCGCGAGCGGCACAGAGGCCGCGCTCAAGCTCAAGAATCTTAAAGGCATCCACGAAGACGACGGCGCGAACGACGAGCGCGACGCGGCCGAGCAGCTCCCGATGGACGCGCAAGTGATGAAGCTCATCCTCGCGTCCATGGGCGCCGAGCGCCACGACCCGCGCGTCGTGAGCCAGCTCCAGGAGTTTGTCCACCGTACGTCCATTTGCTTTGACTACTTAACTGCTTGTTTGCTTGCACTAGCGCCGACTCTCGCATGCTCACAATCGCCACATGTGCTCTTATGCCGTCGATAGGCTACGTGACGGAGATCCTCCTGGACGCGCAAGAGTACTCGGCGTACGCAGACAAGCAGGTGCGCTGCTTTCTCTCTATCGCTCGTATGACACGAGGCCACTCACTCACACGATGCGCCTTCGCCGTCGCTCTCTCCTCAGAGCCTCGACGCCGACGACATTCGCCTCGCCATCGCCTCGCGCATGAACCACCACTACGCGCACGTGCCATCGCGCGAAGTACGCTCGCTCTTCCTCCTATTGCATGCATCAACAGACAGGACGGCAGCACTCACACTCTTGCGATTGCCACTCGCGCAGCTCACGATGGAGCTCGCTGACAAGCGCAACAGCATTCCGCTCCCACCCATCTCGAACGAGTACGGCGTGCGCCTCCCGCCGCTGCAGTACCAGCTCGTGACACAAGAGAGTGACCGACAGGACCCCGTACGTCTCTCTCTGTATCATACAGAGCCGACGGTCTTGACTATCGGTCATCCTGACTAACGCTCGCATCTCATGCCCTAGAAGCTCACGAGCCGCGACGACCTCTTCCCTGCGTCCGACGACCTCGCGCTCGACGACGACGACGACAGCAGCAGCGCGTTCACGCGGCCGCCGCTGCACCCGAGCGGCGAAGGCTCGCGCAACAAGCGCGTTGCGCGGCACCAGATCCCGATCAACCTCCAGCGGTAAGCAGACTCAATCGCCAGCTCGAGGACACTACGACTCTGCGCCACGTGCTCTATGAACCACAGCAGTCTCTCTTCTCGTCTCAAACGTCCTTAGTCGCTCTCTCTCTCTCGCTCTCTCCTTCTTGCGTCGTGGCCACGCCACGCTGGATCGCCCTGGACCTAGCGCCACGCGAGCAGCAAGCAGTTCTCGATGCTGTCCGACTCGGCGCAATAGTGCACGAGCTGCGTCTGGAGCCCAAAGCCTGCGAGGTACGCCGCGCGTCCAGCGTCGAGGATGCGCTTGCACGCGCGTCCGAGCGCGACGCGGTCGGCTTTGCTCACCCCGAGCGCGTGCTCGACCGTGTCGCCGTCGAGCCCCATGCCGCACGTCGCCCACGACGTCATGCTCGTGAGCAGCGCGAACTCGCTTGCGCTGAAGCCCTGCTGCTCCAAGAAGCGCGGGTGCACGTAGTCCGCGTACGTGCACACGTGGTGGCAGCAGAGCGCGACTGCGAGGCCGCGGAAGAGCGGACTCAGCGTGTTTGCGTCCGGCGCCTCGAGGCTCGGACCGTGCGGCAGCGTCTGCGTGATCGCCCGCAGTGACAGATCCGTCGCGACGCCGCAGAGGTGCTTGGACATGCACACAACGGGCTTGTCGCGCAGCTCGGCCATGCCGGCGAAGTTGAGGTGGCGGATGTCGATCTTGGCGCGCACGACGTGGGTCTTTGGTGCCGCTGGCGCCGCAGCATCACTCGAGCCCTCGTTGCTATCGACGGTCTCGATGAACCGGTCGGCTTTGCCGCGCGAGTGCGCGCGGTCAATCAGCACAAACACGCTGTCGCTCCGGGTCTGCGCGAGCGCAAGCGAGAGCATGCCGCGACCTGCGCCGAGCTCGACAAACACGGCGGCGTTGTCTGGCGCGAGCAGCGCGACGCGGTCCATGTGGCCGAGGATCGACGCTTGCTGCTCAATATGGCGCAGGATGTTCTGCGCGGCGCCAGCGTCTCGCTTCGCGGCCAGGAGCGCGTCGCAGCACGGATGCGAGAGCTTCTCGAGCGAGATCGAGCCGACGCACCGCGCGTACGCAGCGTGGATGCGGCGCGCGAGGTCGGCAAAGTCGACTGCGAGCTGCAGCGCAGTCACGACTGTGTGAGTCTGCATACGTCTGAGAGTGTCAGCATGCATGAACGACGACGTACCAGCTTGTCAACGAGACCCTGCGCTTCAGTGGCGCTCAGTCCCGAGTGCTCGGCCGCCGCGTCGTCGCTTGGCGCAGCAGTGGCGTCGCTAGTATCGTCGGTCGTAGCGACTGGCGCCTGCGCGTCTGGGCTGCAGTGCGTGCCCGAGTTGATGTTCTCGACGTAGTACGGCAGCTGCGCCATCGCCTGCGCGTCTTTGACTGTGTTGCACACGAGCACGTGCTTGTCGAGGTCGTACGCATACACAGTGTGGCGCTTGTCGATTGGACACGGCACGCGCTTGCGGAAGTCGGCTTTGAACTTCTGCGCCTTCTTGCTCGCGACACTCGCGTCCGGCGGCAAGTGGTTCCCGCAGAAGAGCGCACCGGCGATGCGCTCCATGTTGCAGAAGCGGTTCTTGCGCACGAGCTTGAACATACAGCGGTCCCAGTCGCCGGTGGCCATCGCCGCGTGCTTGTCGCGCTTGCGCTGCTTCTTGCGTCCGTGGCTGTCAGTTGCTGTCGGATGCGTGCTGTCCGTTGCTGCTGCAGCACGAGGCGATGCGAGCGCGCGCTTCTTCTCATTCAGTGGCGCAGCGACTGCAGCAGCGGTCGTCGTCGTCGTCGCCTCTGCATCATCGCCGGAGCTCATGTTGTTGGTGACGCTTTGGATTGTTGTGGCCACTGGTTTAAACTATCAAATCGCCGAAATGGCCGACGAGCTCAACGCCGAGCTCCAGGTGCGTGCGTGTGAGCGGCGCAGGCGCGGCGCTGGACGACGATGACAATGAGAGCCTCACTCGCATATGTACATCACTACTTCTATTGCTGCTGCGGCGGCTCATCGCTGCACGCACGCACGCACAGGCAGAGGAGATCGAGGTGCTCCAGGTACGCAGCGCCATGCGTGTCAATGGACAGAGCGAGCGTCATTGCGCTCGTAGTGCTGCTGCGACAGTATCCTAACGACGCTTGCGTGCTTGTGTGCTCGCTCGCATCGGTGTGCTATCGATGCGCATGATGGCGACGCTGCAGTCGATCTACGAGGACGACTTTCAGTTCAAAGCGAACTTTGACGATGCGAGCGGCGCGCGGTGCTTCACGATCGCAGTGCCAGGGCCGCATGCGATCCAGCTGCTGATCCACTTGCCACTGGGGTATCCGAGCACAGACGCGCCTGTGGCTGAAGTGTACGACTCGCGCGGCCTCACGAACGCCCAGCGCGAGCAGATCATACAGGACCTCGTACGTCCATGCGGATGTGCGTCTGATTGTGGTGCTTGACCACCTCATGCCTCTTGCTCATACCAATTCGTACGTACGTATGATTAGGACGCCGTGTTCCAGCGCTCGAGCGGCCAAGTGTGTCTCTACGAGTGGGTTGAGAGCGTGCGCGAGCGCTACGCCGAGAGCGCTGTCGACGACGTTCCAAGTCTTACGGACCTCACAATCGCCGATGGCGCGCGCGATGGAGTCGCAGCTTCGCAAGAGGCAGATGACGCGCCTCTAGCCGTGCCGTTTGCATCGGACCCTCAGACGCTGCGGCCACGCGTGCGCACCGCGCAAGCTGTGCGCGACCCGGAGCGCGAGGCGCGCCTGGCGCCGCTGATCTTCCACGGCGAGCCGTTCACGGATCGCAAGAGCACGTTCCAGGGCCACGCATGTCCCGTGCACTGCGTCGAGGACGTGCGGTCGTTCCTGGCGCTGCTGCTCGACGACCGCAAGATCGAGCGCGCGATCCACAACATGCTCGCGTACCGGATCGTCGGCGACTTTGTGGTCAAGGACAACGACGAGGACGGCGAAGACGCGGCCGGAAGCAAGCTCTCTCACCTGCTCGAACTCACGAAGGCCGAGAACGTCGCAGTCGTGGTCACGCGCTGGTTCGGCGGCATCCTGCTCGGTCCGGACCGGTTCAAGCACATCAACACAGCGGCGCGCGAGACGCTCGAAGCGGGCGGCTTCCTCAATGCCGCCGCGCTCCACCACAGTCAGAAGAAGTCGCAGAAGAGCAAGAGGCACTAGCTGTGCTTGCTAGTGCAGCGATGAAGTAGCAGCGTGTCGTGGCTCTGAACACGCATGCGATGGAAGCTTGGAGCATGGAGCCCGTTTGATATGCTAGAGTTCTGCGGTCGGCGCAAGACTCGCTCCTCTTGCTCGCATTTGCTCACGGAGTCGAGACGCACTGGTGCTTCCTTGCGTCAGTCAACATAGGGCTTTCGTGAACAAGCTCGGTGCGTCATGGAGTCACTTGAGTGACGGTGGTGGTGGTGGTACGACACTCGTGTCGTCGGAGGTCAACTGCCGAGACCAAGAGACGGGATTAATCAGAACTCGTTGGGAAATAAATCGCCACAAAGTGGTGTCAGAATCACTTGCCACTCTGCACCACCACATGGAGACGCGCGACGGCGTTGACACGAGCACGGACGCGGCTGTGCAAGGACAACCGAACTTGCTTGCACGTGCGGTCGCTCGACTTGCGCGAGTGGAGCTCACGCGCTCACTTTGAGATTTCCTCGGACCGACGAACGCCCACAATCAATGCGCGGGATCGTCAAGAGCGTGTCGGCGCTGCTTGTGCTCGCAGCAGCAGCAACCGTCTACACGACAGTCGATGCGCGCTCAGCGCTCGTCATCGCTGAGACTGAGCTCGTCTCGCTCGCTGTCAACACTACTGCGCGCGTCGCGACGCAGAACATCATCGCGTCCACGCGCGGTTCGTTCATGACCGTGCACTTTGTGCAGTTCAACCTCGCCCAAGGCGACAAGGTCATCGTGCGCGACGTCGCCGGCACGACCAAGTACGAGTACACGGGTCTTGGTCGCGGTGACGCGGGACTTGCCGGCGGCTTCTTCTCGTCACGCGTCCCGGGCAACCAGGCAGCCGTTGAGTACGTGCCGGCGAACTCCGGGAGCTCGAACGGCGCGTTCGGATACACGGTCGACAAGATCACGCGCAGCTCGTCGAGCGCTACGACATCCAAGATCTGTGGCGGTGGCGACCAGACGCGCCCTGCCAAGTGCTACATTGGCAACGCGGACGTCCCAAAGGCGTACGAAAAGTCCCGCGCAGTGCTTCGTCTTCTCATTGCCGGCGGCGAAGCCTGCACCGGCTGGCTCATCGGTAGCGAAGGCTACATGCTCACGAATCACCACTGCATCTACACCAGCGAGCGCGCACTGAACACGGACTACGAGGTCGATGGCGAAGGTGCAAGCTGCAGCGACGAGTGCAAGTCGTGGGGTGCCTGCCGCGGCACGGTCATTGCAACGACGGGGAAGCTCGTCGCTCTCGACGAGGAACTGGACTACGCGCTTGTGAAGCTCAACGCGAATACGGACCTGTCCAAGTACGGCTACTTCCAGCTCCGGACGCAAGGACCAGACGTAGGAGAGCAGATCTACATCCCGCAGCACCTGCAGCACTGGGCAAAGCGCATCGCTGCGTATGAAGACGACGGCAGTGTCGCCCGCATCCGACGCATCGGCACAACTGTGTGTGGTAACTACACCGTTGGGTACACGGCTGACACCGACGGTGGCGCGTCGGGCTCGCCAGTTGTCGGTGCAGTGGACAACCAGGTCATTGCGCTGCATCGTTGCGGCGAGAAGCGCGAATGCGAGAACGGCGGGACAGACAGCCGCACGCTGCTCTGGCAGCTGAAGAAGAAGGGTATCGTGCTGAAGGACGCAGTCTCGGACCCGACTGCCAAGATCCCGGACGGTCCATGGATCCCAGACGACATCGAGACGCCATCGCCAGCACCGACGCCAGCACCGACGCCAGCACCGACGCCAGCACCGACGCCAGCATGCGCACCGCCGGGTGGGAACTGCGGCAGCGCCGCGACTGGCGCGAACTGCTGTGCATCTCTAGGCGAGTACTGCCAGCCGTGGAACCCGACGTACTATCAGTGCCGCCCAGCGCCTCTGCAGTGCGGCTCGCAGCAGGTGGGCGTCGACTACTTTGACGACGACCTCGCGACGGTGCGCGGTATCTTGCCTACCGAGTGCTGCGCCAAGTGCGCGGACACGGAGGGCTGCAAGGCGTACACGTTCGTGAACTACAACAGCGACGGCCGATCGGCGTGTTACCTGAAGAAGGGAACGGGCAAGCCGCGCAACGTCGTCGGCGCTGTATCGGCGGTCGTGACGAACCCGAAGCCGGACTGCTCGACCCCGCCGGGCGGGAACTGCGGTTCGAGCCAAGGCACGACGTGCTGTCCGTCGGGATCGTACTGCCAACCGTGGAATACGCGGTATTACCAGTGCCTGGCGCTGCCGGCGCAGTGCTCGCAGCAGGTGACAGACATCGACTTTTACGGCAACGACATCCGCACGGTCCTGGGTGTGTTGCCGAGCGAGTGTTGCGACCGGTGCCGTCAGACGCCGGGATGCAAGGCGTACACGTTCGTGAACACGAACCCCGGCTCGCCGGCGTGCTACCTCAAGAGCGGACTGGGCCAGCGTCGCGCGCTGATTGGCGCGGTGTCGGGCACTCTCAATTAGCTGCAGTGCAAGACTGGTGCTTGAGCGCGAGACTCACTATAGAGTTGAAGCCGAGGAGCTCTCATGGCCAAGATCCTCTTGCGGCCACTGGGTTCATTGGTTGTCCGTGTTTCATTTGAATAAAGTATCGATACACTTATCATACAAAACCCAAGACAATGACCAATTCCATACTCAATCCAAGTGAAAAAGGAGCGCTGCGCCACCGCAATCAACACGACAACCATGCGTCACCAAAAAGTCTCTCATACACAGAGCCGGGACAGCGCAAAAGTCTCTCAGATTGACGTTCTCAAGTGTTCTCGACTGTACTCTCTAGCACTCTAAGGTGAGTGGAGCTGCTTGAGCGCATTGCGCGCGTCGAGCAGCGTGCAAGTGCGAGTCTTGTAGGCGGTTGCATAGTGCAAGGTGTGTGGTCGTTCAGCAGCAGCAGCAGCAGCAGGAGCTATGAAGACGAGCTGCGCACACTCTAGTGCTCTAGCAGCAGCATCGGTTGAGTACATAAACTAGCCTACACGTCTCACCCCGGCTCTGTACGCGCGATGGTAGGTGCGATCCGGCTTCCAATCAATGGCGGAGATCGCACCTACGCCTCAAGTTCAACACAGCGTGCTCTCGCTCGCTTGGCCAACCATGCAAACGTGACGACGTCCAGCGTGCATTGCTGCTTGCCTGTGTGTGCATGAGAGCGCGCTGCTTGGCGCTCGCTGCCGATCGCAGACACCACGCACGCAGACGCAAGCGTTGGAGACGTGCAGGACAAGACGATCAGATGATCAGATCCTAGATCTGACCTCACGATTGTTAAACGCCTGCATTCTCATCCTGACATACAAACCGGGTGGTTGATGTGGGAATGAAGAGATTCAACACGTACCGTATCAGACACAATGAAAACCTGTGGCATACAAACTCCAAGTCACAACACTAAGTGCGTGCTGCTGGCCAAAAAGCTCTCGACGATCAAGTGCGCGCCGAAAGCCACTCGGCATTCCCAAATCCGCCGGCTCAGCAGCACCAGCAGCTCGAAGCACCAGCGTCCACTCGCACTCGCACACACGCACACATACACGATGTCGCTCTCGCTCGCCAAGACGCTCTCGCACGCCGCCACGCGCGCCTCGCGCTCGACTGGATCGGCCCAGCGCTTCATCAACTCGACCGCCACGCGCTCGTGGGACGAAGTGCGCGCGCAGCGCCACGCCGGCGATATCTCAAACAAGCACTTGCAGCTCCCGCAGACAGTCGCAGTCATTGGCGCGCCCATGACCCGTACGTCCATGCGCTCTGTTAGTGTCTTGATTGTATCGACCGTGTGCACTGACGTCTGTCGATTTGTGGTTGATCCTCAACCTACACAGACGGCCAGCCACTGCTCGGCACGGACACGGGACCGGACCAGCTCCGTGACGCTGGACTCCACAAGGCGCTCGTGGAACTCGGCTGGTCGGTCGAAGAGACGGGCAACCTCTCGTTCGCAAAGCCCACGCACGCAGACCCAGTGATCGACCCGCGCTTTGGCAAGGCCAAGAACAGCTTCTCAGGTACAGAGCGCTTGTCGTACGGCTTCATCATGCAATACTAAAGAGGCCGGTGCACTCACTCACTCGTATGTCTCTTCCTGCTACAGTCGGCAATGGCATCCGCCAGATCAAGGAGATCTACGAGCAGAAGGCGAGCGAAGGCAAGTTCTGCCTCGTGCTCGGCGGTGACCACACGATCGGCGCCGGCTCGCTCGCCGGTCTGCTCTCGGTTCACCCGGACGCCGGCGTGATCTGGGTCGACGCGCACGCAGACATCAACACGCCTGAGTGCTCGGGCTCGGGCAACATGCACGGCATGCCGATCTCGTTCTTCATGAAGGGCCTCGTCGACGCGTCGAACGTCCCGGGCCTCGAGTGGCTCGCGGACGGACCGAAGATGAACCCGGACCAGCTCGTGTACATTGGCCTGCGCGACGTGGACGAAGCGGAGCGCCAGATCATCCGGAGCCTCGGCATCAAGGCGTTCACGATGCAGGAGGTCGACCGCTTTGGCATTGGCAAGACGATGGAGATGGCGCTCGACCACCTCTGCGGCAAAGCCGAGCGCCCGCTGCACATGAGCTACGACATTGACGCCGTTGACCCGGTGCTCGCGCCGTCGACCGGCACGAAGGTTCGCGGCGGCCTCACGTGGCGCGAGGCGCACTACGTCGCCGAGGCCGCGGCTGAGACGAACTTGCTCTGCGGCTTGGACATGGTCGAAGTGAACCCGTCGCTGTCGCCGGGATCGGGCGCGCGCCTCACAATCGACATGGCGCTGCTGCTCATCTCGTCGGCGCTCGGGAACCGCATCCTCTAAGCGAGACGCTCTATCAATCTCTTATGTATCCCAGCACTGCCTGTAGACGAATGAACCACAGTCGTGCTTGTAGTTATCTCACTCCCTTGTTTTCTTCACTTTTGTCATTTCCTATATTGTGCTGACTCGATTGGCTGACCACCATTCTGCTGCCTCGTCTCATGGCTCGACACAGATACTGCGCACTTTGCGCTCCGCTGCGAACGCAAAGATGAGCGAGACGACGCCGCGGTCGAGGCGCTCGAGCTCTGTGCTCGCGCGGCGCTGACGCTTCTGCGGACGATCGGGATGCGCGTGGCGGCGCAGGACACTGAGGAACGCGAGCTGATTCACGAGCGGCACTGGCGCATCCATGTGCGGCAAGCGCTGCTTATGGAACTGCATGAGCGCGCGTCTGTACTTGGCCGCGAGCGCCGGCCCGAGACCGAGCGTGAGGCTCTCGAGGCGGTCGTTCCGCCCAAGTGCGTCGATGAACGCAGCGACAAGCGGCCCGTCAAATGTCAGTCCGCGCGCTGGGAAGAACATCGCGTGCTGCAGCTTGGACGCTAAGGCACTCGATGGGTTGCCGAGTGTCTGGACGTAGCGCAGCGTCTCGGGCGACGGCGTGACGCCAAAGAGACTCACGCGCGAGAGGCAGCAGCTCGGACGGTCAAACGCTGCGAGGACGTCTGTCTCGACGCCA
Organism: Pythium guiyangense; assembly: GCA_003730235.1. Lineage (NCBI taxonomy): Eukaryota > Oomycota > Peronosporomycetes > Pythiales > Pythiaceae > Pythium > Pythium guiyangense. The sequence goes on from QXDM01000001.1 coordinate 491,839, forward strand.
GCACCGACGTGGAAGAGCACGAGCGTCTCGAGAAGCGGACACGCGTCGAGGATCGCACAGAGCGTTGGGCGATCCGTGTGGATCGCGCCGAAGAGCTTGAGCTCGCGGAGCGTTGGACCGAGGTACGTGATCATCGGCACGAGTCGACTCGCGTCTGTTCGGAGCGTGAGCGAGACCTCGAGTGACCGAATCGTACCTGCGTATCCGCGTGCTAGAGACGACTGGACGCCTTCGAGCGGCGTCCGGAGCACGCGCGTGGCAGCAACGCGCGGCACGACGCAATGGCCGTAGCCTGGGACGAGGACGTCAAAGTCAGCGCCACGAGACTGGAGCACGCGGACGACTTGGTCCTTAGCAAGCACGATGCGGCGCGGTGCGCTCTGCATCTCGTCCAGCGGGTTCACTTCTAGCACCGTGCCGGCTGGTAAAGCCGCAGACAGCGCTTCATCGCCATCACCGACGGCAGCAAGAGTGGTCACTCTGCTTAGAACCGGTCCAGAGCCTTGCACGGCGTGCTTGAGTAGCAAGCTCGCTGGGCTCCGAGCCGCTAGGACCTGGTGAATCGCCGCGGATGAGCCAGCGCCAAAGCCAAGGTCGTCGATCCGGAGACTCGACACTGTCGCTGTCGACTCGTAGCTCAAGAGCGCGTACGCGAACCACTGCCACTTGCGGTGGATGTCGGTGGCCGAGCCAATGGAAAAGACCTCGCGCAAGTACAGCTCGTCGATGTCCTGCGACGCCACGAACGCCGAGAGCACCGCCTCTGCGCGCGCGTTGTCCGTGCCACCGACAAAGACGTCGTCGTCACCCAAGTCGAACGCATCCTCGCCGTACCCGACGCGGAGCTTGCGCGAGACGGTCGCGAAGCGATGCGTCCTGGCGCCTTGGAACGTCTTGTGGTCTGTGAGTGCGAGCACGATCGGCGCGAGCTCGTCGACGTCGAGGTCGCTCAGTGGCGTCGCGTCGCTGCCGAGGTCGATCGCTGGGCCGAGGCTCACGCCGCACGCGAGGATGTCGGCGACCACCGCCGCGACGCTCGGCGAGAGACTCAGTTCGCTCACGTCAAGCTCGACGTTTGCCGGTTTGAACGGGAACCGCGACGCCCAGTCGTCATCTGAGCGTTCGCTTGCGTTTAGAGCCGCCGGCGCGAGCCGCGCAAGTGCGCGCACGAGCGTCCGGACGTTCTCGACGTACGTCAGGACGAACGCGTCGGTCTGCTTTGGTGGCGGCTGGAACCGAATGTCGAGCGCAAAGCGCGGGTACGCGGCCAGCGTGCGTCGCATCGCAGGCGTGCACTGCGCAATAACTGCTTGCTGCGCCTGGATGAGCGCCGCGCTCGGGGCGTACGCCGGGCCGTACGGGAGGAAGAAGTAGGCGAAGCGCACCGAGTCGTTCACCGGCTCCTCGGCGCTCTTTCGGAAGTTAAAGCTCACCCAGAAGCTCGGCGAGATCGGGTCTCCACGCTTGACGATGTGCGGGACGTTCGTGCACCGAAAGTCAATGTGGAGCAGCTCGATCCACGCCGGCGGGTCCGCGGCGCCGATCATCGCGAGCAGCGCCAGCGCTTCGCGGCACTCGACGATGCGCTCGCGCCACGCATCGCCGCACTTGCTCTCGAGGATGTGCACAAACACGACTGGCACGCGCGCGCAGCCGAGCGCAAGCATGACATCTGCAACCGCGAGCAGCCGGTTGATCCACGGCGCAGCGATCGAGCGCCACGCAGCGGCCGCTGACTCCGTAGCCACTGCTTGTCGTGTCATGTTGGACTTGGTGCACCAATCGTGATCTGAGTGGAGCATCGTTTCACTTGAAGTTTGTAGGAAGATGAGCAGTGGAATGTTGCATTTGCAACACCCTCACATTTATCACTATCACAAACGTGAGTGAAGCAGCGACGATCACGAGACAACATGCCGTGGACAGCGAACAACAACCAAGCAGGCGAGATCCGCGCGCCGGCGATCACCGCTGCGCTGCGGCAGAAGCAGCGCCTCGCCGGCGACCCGAGTCTCCTGCGCACGTACTCGCAGACGCTCTGCGTCGCTGCGCTCGAGGACGTCCCAGACGTCGACGTCGCTGCGATCCGGTACTGCGCGCTGCTCCATCCGGACGACTTTCCAGCCATCGAGCTGAGTGGCGACAAAGCCGATGCGGCCACGCGCGAAGAGTTCATCTATCCGCGCCAGCACGCGCAGTTCGTCGTGCCAGTGCGCACACACGCTGGCGTCGCGCGCGGCCACGTCGCGCTCTCACAGGTCCAAGCGATCAACCTCGAGCTGTGCATCGGACAGGTCGAGACGTGGACGCTCTTTCAAGAGCCGTCGCCGCGCATCGACGCGATTGCGATCGAGATCCGGCCGCTCGTGCCGCTCTCGGCGACTGCGCGCATTGAGACTGACGCTCCGGCGTTCGCTCGGGCGTTCGCGTCGTTCACACACGCGCACGTCTTGACCGAGAACGAGCGCCTCGTCGTGCCATTCGACGGCCGCGAGTACTTTGTGCGCGTACTTTGTGTCGACGCACCGGACGCCAGTGAGACGGACTTTACGATGCCCGACTCGTTCCGCGGCACGCTCGATGCGCACGCGACGCGCGTGGCCGTGTCGGCCGACGTCCCGGACGGCGACAAACGCTTTGTCCTGACTGGGAGTACCGACGCCGATACAGCGCCACCGAATCCGCTCCGGTCCGACGTCGTCCTCGTCTGCACGAACGACGACGAGGAGTTCCCTGTGAAGAAGAAGCTCCTCTTTCCGTGCATCGCGCTCTCGTCCGCTGTGCTCGCTGGCCACGGCGTCCACAAAGACTCGTCCACGAGGATCCACGTTGACGTCGACTGCCTCACGTTCGACCGCGTGCTGCGGTACCTCGAGCACGAGGCGCGAGACGAGCCGAGCGAGACGTTCCAGTTCGACCCGGCGCACACCGAGGAGCTCCTGACTGCCGCGACGACGCTCGGGTGCAGTGGCCTCGAGGACGTCTGCAAGCTCCGCTTGGGCGAGTTCGCCACGCGCGTGCGACCTGATGCGATCCGCTGGGACGAAGTCGTGCGGCGCAACACGCACGGCGAGGTCTGGCTCGTGATGCTCGGGATGGTCTTTGACGTCACGCGGTGGCTCCCCGAGCACCCCGGCGGGTCCGTGATCATCCCCGAGCAAGCCGTGAACGTCGACTGCACGGTCATGTTTGAGATCTACCACTCGAGTCGCCAGTCGTTCCGGTACCTCAAGCAGTTCTACATCGGCGAGCTCGAGCCAACGGACTTGAGTCGCGTGCCGCAGTCGACCGAGTCGCCGTCGCCAGCGTTCATTCAAGAGCTCGAGCAGGTACGGCGCTCCTTGTCTACCACTCTGGCTGGCTGATAGGCAGACTCACTCACGTACTCCTCTCTCTCTCGTCTCTAGTACACGACGTGGCGCATCACGCCGCAGATCAGCACGTACAAGAGCTTCTAGCTACGCTGGCGGTGGCTATGGACACACTCAAAGACGCTTGCATTGGCCATGAGGCTCTCTGGTACCTGCTGGAGTGATGTTGCTGTATGACTGTGGCGCCTTCGTAGGACGTGCTGCTTAGAGGCCGCTGTTCGCGCCGACGGTGCGCGTTGGACACTGTGGAATGTGCTTGGCGTTGCGTAGGACGCACTGCGTCTGCGACGTGTGCGTCGTGAGCTGCTGCCCAGCGGCGTAGTACCCTGTGAGGACTGCAGTCGGCGCTGCCGACCCGAGCGGACAGAACACCGCATCGGAGCCACACGCGTGTTGCTCGCGGCTCGGCGACCCTGCGGTGCACCAGAACCCAGGCGCGCACGGCGAGCAGCGCAGACCATTCTGCGAGTACGAGCCCGCAGGACACGGCGCTTGCGTCGCATACGTCGACCCGATCGCACAGATGTAGCCGTCTTGGCACCGTCCCGAGCACAGCGGCGTCGATAGTCCAGTCGTCGCGCCGTACGTGCTCACGGGGCACTTGGCCGCAACGCCGTTCACGCAGTAGCTCCCGAGCGGACACACGACTTGGTCGACACGCAACGTGCTCGAGCCTGTCGCGAGCGCTGTGTAGTAGCCAGTGGAGACTTGCGTCGGTGTCGACGAGCCTTCGCGGCAGAACACGTTCGTCGCAGTGCACGGAAGCGCCTTGAAGTCCGACGTGCCGATGGGGCTATCGAGCGCCGTGACATCGCGACGGTAGTCGTATTCCATACAGTCGTTCTCAGCCAGCGTGCTCAGGTCTAGCTCGGTCAGTCGATGCTGCGAGCCTCACAAGCATAGACGCACCAGTAGTACCCTGCTGAGCATGGCGCAGTGCAGGCTGCAGTCGCAAGTCCTTGTGTCGCGCCGTACACGCCACCTGGACAGAGTCGCTTGACGCCGTTGACGCAGTACGAGCCCTTCTCGCAGATCTGTTGCGCCGACCGCGTCGTCTGGTTCGTCGCTGCGAGAGCGCCGCCGTCGACGTACGCGCCAGTTATGTCACCACTCGAGCCGAGTGGCGTCCATGTCGTGTAGTACCCACTCGCGACGCTCGTTGGTGCGGCCGAACCAGTTGGACAGAACACACTTGTGCCGCCGCACGGAATCGCTAGTGGCGTCCCGAGCGGACAGTAGTAGCCTGGAGGACACAGCGACGGAGCGCAGACAGTCGTGAACGGTGCTCGACTCCCAAGACGCGTGCACTGCGTGGAGCAGTCGGTCGTCGTGAGTCCGAGCGCTCGCCCGAGTCTCCCAGCTGGACAAGGCAGTGGCGTCACAGTGCCGCTCTCACTATCGCATCAAGCAGCAGAGCACCAGACAGCACGTTGTCAGCTCGGCAGCCACCGTACTGCAAGCAATCTAAGCGATCCCGCACAGCAACAGCGTACCAGTAGGACCCTCGTGGACAGAGTCCGCTGCACGCTGCGTCGCTCAGTCCGAGCTCATTGCCGAACGTCCCAGCCGGACACGGAATCGGGTTCGCCGTCGCGAGCGGACAGTAGAACCCAAGTGGACACGCACCGGAGCACTCAGCGTCTCGGAGCCCATAGACCTCGCCAAATCGCCCTGCAGCGCATGGATAGCGGATCCCGAGCTTGCAGTAGTATCCTGGCTCGCACATGGTCTGTGCTGACGCTGCATTGCGGTTGCTCGTGCGCGTGCTGGTCGCAAGTGGTGCAGTGTACGCTGGATCGCTCCACGACACGATCGTGTAGTACCCTGCGCCAACGAGCCGCCGTGTTGCCGAGCCAGGCGGGCAGTAGTAGATCGAGCGTCCGCACAGGTTCATGCGTGCAGACGTCGAGCCTGCGGGGCAGAAGTAGCCGCCGGCACATGCACCAGAGCACAGCAGCGTCGTCAATCCTGGTCGCTCACCATACGTGCCGCCAGGACAGAGTGAGCACTTGGTGCCGTCAAAGTACGCGCCGGCAGGGCACCCGAGTGCATCAACTGTCGTGAGGAAGCAGATCGTGGCAAGCGCGACGCGAGACGCCATGACGCTCGCAGCTCACGTCGACTGACGTGTTGGTTGTATGGACCACTCACTCGTGAACCGTCGCGACTGAATGCAACGAAACATGAGCGCTGCTGGCGTCGCCGTCGCCGATCCCGACAGCAGCTTGGACGCGCAGGACGTCGCAGCGCGGACGCACGCGCTCAGTCTGCTCAAGAGCAAGCTCCAGCGCACGCGCGGGTCGAAACAGAGCAGCCGTCACGCCCAAGCAGCTCTCAACAGTGATGCCAGTGCTGGCAGTGCGAACAACCATGTGATGCACAGGACAGCAGCTGGTGCCAATGCTGCTGCTGCGTCGCCAGATGAAGCGAAGGCCGCGGTGCCGATCGATGACGAGCAGCCAGAGAGCTGCTCACCGGCTCGACCAGTCTCTGCTGCACGCGAGCGCAACCTCGATCTCTACAACAACAATGATGAGAATGAGCCGACGATTGCGCAGCTAAAGCAGCGAATGGCGCCTGCTGTCGTCTTGGAGCCAACTCGGAGAAGCATGAGGAGTCGACCGCACTCACGAGAGCACAAAAGCTGTACGGACGCAGCAGTGCCAGCTCCGTTGCCACTGATCAACTCGTCTACGCTGCCACACACAGGCGGCAGTGGTAGTACGAACCAAGAGGCACAGGAAGCAAAGGCGGCGCTGACAAAGCTCGTGGTGAAGTGGTCGTGCACGACGTGCAAGCGCGAGTGCATTCCGATCCGAGAAGAGTCGCGCTGCCTCTGGTGCGTCCGTGCTCCGAGCTCCTAGACACTTCCGATCGATGGCTTCGCGAGCGAACGTACACACTGAGCGATGCCGTCCATGTGCCTGTGCGTCTCCAACTAGTGGTCATCGATACAAAGAGCACCCGTCGTCGTCGAGCGACCCGCGCGTGAAGAGCAAAGACGCCTTTCGGGCGTTCGCCTGCACGTCTGCCAAGTGTGCGTGCCGAGCGTTCTTCTACGTCGTCGCAGAAGGCGCGTGGATCTTGCGCTGCCGCTGTAAGCACAAGCACACCGAGCACGACCCGAGCCGCGCGCCGTTTGGATGTACAAAGCCCAAGTGCAGCTGTGCAGCGTTCGACAGGTGCGCAGGCGCTACGCTACAAGAGGTGCGATGGCAATCACACCTGCGCGTAACTCACCATGTGCTCCACGTGTGTGGCAGTCCGTGGATCTGCAACTGCGACCACACGTGGGCGTCGCACACGCAGGAGGTGGTCGAGAAGACGTTCCGGCCGCTCGAGCTCTTGCAGCAGCAGTTTGAGCTCCAGGAGCTCAACAATGTCCAGCGCACCGACTTGCTCGCAAAGCCACTCGTGCAGTGACACACAGCGCGCACTTGCGCGCTGTCACAGCCACAGATCGAGAGACTAACGGGTCACGCGCTGCTGCTGGCGGATGCGCTGCTACTGCGAGGACGCGCTGAGCGTGTGCGCGATGCTTTCCGAGTCACACGAACGCGTAGAGGAGCAGGCGACGCGCTTCAGATCGTGTCGATCCAGTCGATGGATCTTCACAGAGGAGTATCCTGCTCCAACAAGGCTCTGTGCGCAATCCATCCGTTCGTGTTCGCCCTGTCCTGAGCTCGCCGCGTAGAGTCACGCGCCTCTGCATCTCTGCCGCTACTGCTCCTGCTACTGCGACTGATGCCGTTGATGATGATGGTGTCGGCAGCGCGAGCCCTTTACAGCGTCTGCGACCGTATGCTTCGCATCGAGTGGCCACGTAGAAGCGCACACCAAGCAGCGACTGCTGCTGCTCCTTGATCGATCGCTATGGTGCATGCAGCGGCAGAGCAATGCGCAGCATCCACATACGAGCGCGCACATGCGAGCGATCGCAGTGCGTCGCATGCTCGGTCGTGCGCGCGGTGCTTGTCAGGTCGAAAGGATGTCCCACACAGGCTGGCGCGTCGATTGGAACGCGCATCATGCATATCGCAGGTATCAAAGGTGCGATGAGCTATCCAAAACATAGTATGCTTATAGTGTGCGCTTTTCACGCACTGTGATTCGCTTGCCACGTCATGCCATGCATTTGACACTATACATGCACAAAGTATGCAAAAGTAGCGTGTCCGATTCAGTCTGCCTGAATAGTTTCCGACTTGATCGAGTGCTCCTGCGGTCTGACTCCTCAAATATCTGACTATCAGACAACAACAAGAGCGGTCGTGATGTGCGGTCGCGCGTGACACACTGGCGTGTGCTAATGACCACCGTCGTCTCTCTAGAGCTCCGTGCGCGCTACTTGAGCTTGCACTCGATCCCTCGGTGCGCTCTCGCGGCTGTCGACATCGTCGTCGTCGTCGTCGTTGTGCGCAGCAGCTCAGTTCAGTACGCAATTGACGCAGCAGGAGCTACGCTCATATACTTAGAGGCGCTGACGAGTTTGGCGACTTGCAGTTCCTCCGATCCGATCCGATCCACAGGCGCGCGTGTCTGCTCTGATCGACACGCACACGCACACGACTGCACTCTGCAATCTGTGCTGCGGCTCACAGACTCACAAGGGCGACAGACACACGCAAGCAAAGCAATGAGCTGCTGGGTAAGCGAGCACACGATCCGCGTGCCGTCGTACCACAACACGGGCGGCAAGCTCTTCTACGCGATCGAGCTCACCAAGCGCACGCCGTCGTCACCAGCGGCAGCGCGCGCGTCGATGCGCACGTCGTTCCAGTCGTCCATGAGCTCGAGCAGCGACCGGCACTTCACGACGTACAGGTCCTACTCGCAGTTCCGCGAGCTCTGGAAGACGCTCGCAGGCGAGTCGGCTCGGCGCAGCAGCGCCACACAGGTGGCTGAGAGCGGCAGCAGCACGTTCAGTCGGCTGCGCACACGCCTCATGCTCCATAGCGCGATCCGAGACAGCAGTAGCAACAGCCAGTCGTGCCGCTGCGACGGCGACGCCTGCAGCTTCCACACGCTCTACGACGTCATGCGCGTCGTCCCGTTCCCATCGCGTCGACTCCGCAGTGCGCACCAGACGCGCTCGCAGCGCAAAGAGAGCGCTTTGAACGCCCGTCGCGCAGCGCTCGAGCACTTTATCCGCAACGTCTACAGCTTCTTTGCGACGTTCCCAGACACGCTGCTGCGCGAGCGACTCACGCAGCATACGCCGTGCACAGCGCTCATGGCGTTTGCCACGTTCCTCCAAGCAGACGTGCACTTCCCGCTCTGTATGACTGGTGCACTGCGACAGCCACTCGCGCTCCACGGCTGGCGCCAGCAGTGCGCAAACAAGATGATGGCAGAAGACAATACCAACAACGACGATGACGATGACCAGGAGCTCACTGGGACGCGATCGACGCTCGCACTCGCCAAGGCCGAGCCAGCAGCGCCAGCGCCGACGCTCGCACTCTTGCCAGGACTGAACGTCAAGACGGTCAAGGTCGAGACGATGTACACGTTCATGGAGGAGTTCTGGGAGCACGTCCTGAGTCAGTACGCGCACGACATGGTCGAGCTGTCGGACCCCGAGCTCACGCCGACGCGGCGATGGGAGATCTGCCTCTACGTCGCGTGCCGCATCGGCCACACGTACGCCGTGCAGCTCATTCTGTTCAACTACGCGGACGCGAACGCGCGCATGGCCGACGGCTCGACGTGTCTCCACATCGCCGCGCGCATGGGCCACACCGACATTGTCGACCTGCTCCTCGACGACGGCGCGAGCGTGAACCGCACAAACGACGCTGGCGTGACGCCGCTCATTGCTGCGTGCCGCAACGGCTGCGTCGACGTCGCGAAGCGGTTGCTCCACGCCGGCGCGAGCATCAACGCGTGCAGTGCGCGCGGGACGTATCCGCTGCACGCAGCGATCGTGTCGCAGAACGTCGAGATCGTGCAGCTCCTGGTCGAGAGCGGCGCAGACGTGAACGTTATGACTGCGAGCGGCATCACGCCGCTGCACTTTGCTGCGAAGCTCGGGTCGCTCGAGATCTCGGAGCTCTTGCTCCAGCACCGCGCGGACGTAGCGCGCCGGACGAAGAACGACAGCGACGCAATGATGATCGCGTCTGCGAACGGCCACACGCGCATCTGCGAGCTGCTCCAGCGCGTGCTCGCGCAGGTGAATCGCCAGAGTCGCGCTCGGTCGAGCGCCAACGGAAGCGCTCCCGACGACTCGAAGCTGCTCACGCGCTCGCGCCAGGGCAGCAAAACCGGCGAGATGGTGCGCTTGCACTCGCAGCGCCTCACTGCGCGCCAGTGCGCGTGAGCACGGCCACGATATTTATGAGAGAGAGTGACTCTACAGACATCCGTCCGCATAGACGGATGGTGGTAGATCGAGACAACGCGAGCAGCTCGAAGCGAAGAGCATCGCTCCTCTCACACGCGCCTCACTCACGAGACGACTCGAGACCTATTTATCAATCCCAACGCGTCACACGACACGTCATGCGTTCTTGAGCTCACTTGCTCACATGCTTGCTCCATGTAAGCCCTTGACAGCGAGCAGGCAGAAGCGTTCTGCCACGCGCCTGTGTGCTTCTGCCAAGCAGCCAAGCGCTAGACACCTCCTGTTCGCTTGCTGCTGGTCGAGCGCGCGCGAGCACCTGTGGCGCGCTGCTGCTCGCCAGGCGCAAGCGGTTGACCACGCGCACCCAGCCGCGCTTGACGTCGATGGTTTCTCTCATACAGGACTTGCTTTACTTTACTTCAACCATCGACTACTGATCACAAGTGCAGCAGCACTGACACTGCTCCTGTTCGCTTGCTCTCTCATATGAGCGCTCGACGTAGGATGCATGAACGAGCAGACTGATGCGTCCTCGTTGGGAGGACACCTATCTTAAATAGTGACTGTCACTCAAGCAAGTGATGTCAACCCAACACTCAACGCGTTGGGTTATATAGATCTGTGCGACATGACCATCCGGTGTTTTTGACATCCTGAGTTATTTCACTATCCAATGTAAAGGCGCCTTCAACGACACCAAGAGCTCCATTGGGACTCGAGGAGCGTCAGCACGCGCACGCGCCCATTGCTTCGACGCTTTGCTCGCTCGCTCGAGAGACGATGCTGCCCGTGACCAGCTCCCCGCGCCGCCGCTCGAGCGCTGCAGTGCCTCCTGGCGGCCTCAAGCGCAGCGCTGCCGCGCGCTGGCGCCGTATCGCGCTCGCGCTCGTGCTCGCAGTGCTCGGGCTCTTTTTCTACATGCAGTACACGATCTTGAGCACCAACATCGGCGGCCTCGCTGCGCGCGCGCGGACGTTCGGTGGTGCCGCAGCGCACGCTAAGCAAGGACCCGCTGCGATCATGCGCGCGAGCAACCCGACTGCGAGCGCTAGTGCTAGTGCTCCACCTGCAGCAACGCGCGAAGTGCACTTGCGCCACAATGACGACAACAACAACAAGTTTGGCTTTGATGCGCTCGACCGCGACGCGCAAGCACAACCAGCGCCGCGCAGCAACGCTGTAGCAGCTGCGCCGTCGCCAACGCCGCAAATACCACGCACACCTGCGTCGCCTGCAGTGCCAGTGTCGGCTGCTGAGCAGGAGAAGCGCCGCGTCGCAGTCGTCGATGCGATGCGCTTTGCGTGGGCGAGCTATGAGACGCACGCGTTCGGCGCCGACGAAGTCGACCCGACGTACGGCCGGCGCAAAGACAACGTCTGGGGCAACATCGCGTGCTCGCTCGTCGACGGCATGGACACGCTCTTCGTCATGGGCCTCAAGGACGAGTTCGCTCGTGCGCGCGCGTACGTCGCGACGTCATTGCGCTTTGACCACTTGGGCAAAGACCGGAACAAGATCTCGGTCTTTGAGACGATCATCCGCGAAGTCGGCGGTCTCCTCAGCGCGTTTGCGCTCTCGGGCGACGCGATCTTCAAGACGAAGGCGCAGGAGCTCATGGACCTGCTCGTGCCGGCGTTCAACGAGGCGCAAGGTGTGTTCTACACGCTGTTCAACCCGCACACAAAGGAGCGGGCGTTTGCGTCCTGGGCTGGCTATCGGTGCGTCCTTCATGCATCTGTAGGACGATATAGAGCCATGGCAGACGGACTGACCTCGTGTTGGGGACTAGTGCGCACATTGCAGACGTCGGGACGCTCCAGCTCGAGACGCGGTACCTCTCGGACATCACAGGCGACCCCAAGTACGCCAAGATGGTACGTCATCGCCGTCTCGTAGCCGCTAAGACTGATGACAACGATTGACTCACTGGCACTGGACGTGTCTAGGGCGACGCGTTCTACGCGATCCTCAAGCGCGAGGGCTCGTTCAACCACACAGGACTCTTCCCCGTGCACTTTGACGCCACGGCCGGCAAGTTTGCTGCGCGCTCGAGCATCACGTTCGGCGCACTGGGCGACTCGTTCTACGAGTACTTGCTCAAAGTGTACGTCTACAGCGGCCAGCGAAGTGAAGACGCGTACTTGCGCGCGCTGTACGACGATGCGGTCGCAGGTCTCGAGACGCACTTGCTCGCGTACTCGGCGCCAGACGACCTCTACTACCTCCGCGAGCTCAACCTCCCGTCGCTCTCGGGCGTCGACCGCATGGACCACTTGCTCTGCTTCGTCCCCGGCATGCTCGCGCTCGGGACGCTCTACGAACAGTCCGACGCCGCGAAGAACGCCAAGCACCTCGCGCTCGCGAAGAAGCTCATGCAGACGTGCTACGCCATGTACGCGACGCAGCCATCCGGTTTGTCGCCCGACATTGTCTCGTTCCCGCACTTGCGCGTGCGCGACCCCAAGTACAAGCTCCGGCCCGAGGCGATCGAGAGCCTCTTCTACCTCTACCGCGTCACCAAGGACGAGACGTACCGGCAGCAGGGCTGGGCGATCTTCCAGGCCATTGAGACGCACGCCAAGCTCAAGTTTGGCTACGGCGCCGTGAAAGACGTGACGCAAGTCCCGACGCGCAAAGACAACAAGATGGAGAGCTTCTTCCTCGCCGAGACGCTCAAGTACCACTTTCTGCTCCAAGCGCCAGACGACGTCCTCCCGCTCGACGAGTTTGTCTTCAACACGGAGGCGCATCCGCTGCGCATCCAGCGCAACCGCACAAGTGCGTAGACGACGGCGGCTGTTTCGATCGGAATAGGAACTAGGACAGGACTGCTTCTCGTCATTGCCATCGTGTTGTTCGGTTGCTGTCAGTCGCGTCGCATGGACGTCCTGTCGGTCCAAGCGACTGCAGGCAGCGCATGCGCAAGGCGACTTACGGCGCTTTCGTGTCCTTCTTGGCGTCTTTCGTCGTCTTGTCCGTCGCAGTGTCCTTCTTGTCCGTCTTGTCACCCGTCGCCGCGTCCTTCTTGTCTCCGAACGCGAGCTCCTCCTGCTCCTTGTACTTGATCTTGTTGTTCACGAGGTTGTGCAGTGCAATCGTGCACCGGATCAACGACGATAAATAGATCACCTTTTGATAAAACCCACATACAACCCACGCGTCAGTTCCAACCCAACCCACACGTGGAGATACGAGGGACGTACAAAGTGCATGTCGTTCGTCTTGACAAACATCGAGCGCACGAGCGCGTCGACGTTCAGGTTCGGGAGGAGATTGAAGATCGTCTGCATGTTGTAGATGATCTGGTGGTTCGGCGGCAGCTTCCCGGCGACGACGTTCTCGAGGTACGTCTTCATCTCCTCCAGGCGCTCTTTCAAGCCCGCGAGCGCCGTCATCTTGTGCTTCACGTGGCCAGCGAGCGAGCTCACGGACGGGTCGTTGATGTCGCGGAGCAAGTGCTCGACGCCGACTTCCTCCGCTTCGTACGCGCCGATCGTCGACTTGATGTGCTTGAAGATGCGCTTGATCGCTTTGCCGTCCTAGAGAGCGACAACGTGTGAGCAACGCAACCGTACACGCATTGCTAGAGAAGCGCTCGTTCGTACCTCTTCGACCTCTTCGACTGACCCGTACGCAGTCGTCGGGAGCCCTTCGACGTTCGGTCGCACGTCGCAGATCACGAGCACCGGGTTCGGGCAGTAGCGACGGAAGAGCTCGTCGATCTCCAAGTCCGGCTTGCGGATCTTTGGACCCGTGCTGTAGAACCCGACGATGCGCTCCTTGGCTGCAGCATAAAACCCATCAGTCGTCCATACGCCCAAGTACTCGGTCGTCCATGAAGCGCAGACGCACCGTTGATCTTCTTAAACATGTGGTACATGTTCTCGAGGAAGTCGTGGTCGAGGTACCAGATCCCTGGGTTGCGCAAGTCCTCGTCGAACGGCACGGCGAACGAGTTGGTGATGTCGCACTTGCCCTGGAACGTCGAGCCGAGGAGCACGCCGACGACGCGCTTGCTCGTGTCTTTCGCGACGCGGTTGTAGTGGTCGACGATGCTCAAGAGCACGAGCGGGTGCGTCACGACCTCCTCCGGGAGCTTCACGTCGCTCGCTGCGACAGCTGCTGGGCCTGCGCTCGTCTTATCACTCGCCATTGTCGTCGTCGTCGTCGAGCGCTTGCTGCTTGTTGCTTGCGCTGCTTGTATCTCTTCTTCGCTTTGCAAGGATCGCAAAAAGGGAGCGGTACACCAACGTTACATCAAATATATGTGGTCCACCTGAGAATTTAGATCGTATTCTTTCAAAATTGCAAGTATAGACAAATCAATTCTGCTCTACAAACTATTGTTGATATGTCCACTGCAAGACATGGCTACATTCAACCCTTCATGGTGATCTCAAGAGGCCTTGAAGTTGGGACGCAGCTCGCTCGATGAGCATGTGTGCATGTACATGCTGTGCCTCTTGAGCTCGACAACGTCCAGTGACAAACAAACGAGAGACGCAAAGAGGTGGTGATAGTGCTATCAAGCTCAGCTGCCGACACTATTGCCACCGCCATTCGTGCCCCCTGGCGCCATGCGCTTCTTCGCGACGATCTTGCTTCGACTCGAGGCTTTCACGGACTCGCGCGTCGCGGGATCTTCGCCGCTCTCGTCTTCGTCAACTGCATCAGGTGACCCTGGTGGCGCTTGGAGCGATCCGAGGATGAAGACACCAGGACCGCCACCAACACTCGGCGCAACTCCATCTGAGACAGCGCCAACTGGGTACACGATCGCTGGCACCGACCCGCGATCGAAGCTCCGGTCGCGCTTGTCGTTGTTCGCAGTCGCTGTTGTTGTCTGCTTCTTCGTGCGAGCGCCAGTCTTTGCGAGCGCTTTGTCGTCCGTCCGAAGGCTCTTGCGCGCGTGCGCCTTGCCTGGAGCATTGAGCTGCTGCAGCACGCGGAGGTCGCGATCGTGAGTCTCGGGGCTAGCGACAACTGGTGCAAGTGCGTATCGAGCTAGACGTACCACAGAGAAGTTGGCGTCTGGGTCGCCGCGTCCGCCTTCGATCTGCTCAGTACCACACACACGCTCGATGGTCAGTCGCTTGTGGCTTCTTGGCCGGAGCAAGCTAGCGCCACAACCACAGCGCAACAGATCAAAGCGTACCGTGTCGATCATGAGACTCGCGCGGTCTTGACAGATCTGAAGGAGACTCGCAATGTCCTTGGGCTCGAGCGTCTCAAACTCGGACGCGAGCGTCGCGTCGCCTTCTGACGCAAGCGGTGGCGGCCACAGCCGCGTAGCAGGGATCGCGTGCTCGTACGGCGTGCGGCAGGACGTGAGTCCAATGAGCTTGACGACGCGCGAGGCGCCAGCGATGACCTCTTTCGACGTCGTGAGCAAGCTGTTTTGCGTCCGCTCAATGCGCGCGAGCTCGAGCTCCGCGATGCGCAAGCGCTCCTCGAGCACGCGCGGGTCGTCAGTGGTCGCCGTGGCGTTCGACATCTCGAGCGACGCGAGCTGCGCCTCGAGCTCGGCTTGGTGGAGCTTGATCTGCTTGAGGCGCGCTTCGTAGATCTTGCCTTGCTCCTCAAAGCTCTTGTTGAGCTCTTCGCGACTGACGAACTTCTGGAGAATCAGCTCGAGCTTCGAGTAGCCCGTGGCCTTTTGGATCTTCTCGCACATCGCCTCGCACTGCTGGAGCGCGACCTTCGCGGCGAGCGACCGCGTCGTGACGCTCGCTATGAGCTGCGACGCCGCGCTCTCGGCGGCTTCGAGCGACTCACCCGTGCTCTTGAACGGCGCGGCGCGGACGCTCGCGAGCATCTCGAGACGGCGCTGGTAGAGCTTGTCGGTCGCAGCTTGGTCGTGCGCGAGCTTCCCGCGCGCGCGCTCGAGCTTCTCGACCACAGCGCTCATGAGCGACTTGCTCTTGTCGATCGCACTGCGCAAGAGCGGGAGCTCGACGCTCTGCAAGTGCGTCTTCTTGAGACTCAAGACCTTGCGCTCTTCGGTCAGGTCCTTGAGCTTCATGGTCAAGAGCCGCAGCTCTTTCTTCATCGTGTCAAAGTGGCTCGGGTCGCACGCCGCGAAGAGTTCGCAGCCGCGCAGGAGCTTGCGGTGGTTCTTCTCCTGCCGGTCGATGCTCGCGCTCATGCGCTCGATCTTGTCCATGCGCGCCGTCATCTCGCCGATCGCGTACTTGGCCATGTCGCACTCGCGTGCTGTGAGCGTGTACCGCTTGGTCGTGTCCTGGATCTTGTGCTTGACGCTCGCCAAGTGCGCCTGCTTCCTCGTCACTTCGGTCTTCATGGCGTCGTAGAGCGTCTGGAGCTTGAGCACGACCTCGTAGTTGTACGACTGCTTGAGGTCCCACTCGCGCTGCGGGTAGTCCTGGAAGTGTGCTGGGAGCCCGAACGCTGTCGTGAGCGACGGCGTCAGCGGGTCGCTCACGCTCAAGTGCTCGAGCACGAGGTCGCGCGCCGCAGGGCTCGGCCGGACACTGGCGTTTGCGAGCGCGATGTCGAGCGACGGTGCCGACTCGAGCTCGCTGCTTGGAGCGCCAGTGGCTCCAGCGGCCGTCTCAGTCAAGAACGTCGGACCACTGCTGCGGTTGTTGCTCGCGTGCTCTGGGACGCTCGCAAGCGGCAGCGACGCGCTTGCGACTGCAGTCGGCAGGCGGCGCACTGAGCTCGCGAGGACGTTCTTGACTGCGACGTACGTCGCTTTCTTCCGAAAGACGTGCTCGGGCGAGATGACGTCCTGCGTCGCAGTCGTCGGGACGGTCGACCCCAAGACGCTCGCGTGCTGGAGCGCCGCGACTTTCGTCGGACTCAGGACACCGCGCTTCTTGCGCGCATGCGGGATGCCACTCGCGCTGCTGCTCTCGAACATACTCTTCTTCACGTCCCAGAAGCGCGCGTCAAAGTGGATGATCGACTTGGCACTGCTCCCAGCGGCGCTGTTTGCCGCATGGAGCGGCGCGAGCAGCGCAGTGTGACTCGCACTCCCGCCTTCGCGCCGGAGCTCTTCGTCCACTGGATCGAGTGCGTCGGTGCCGACGCCTCGACTCGCATCGTGGAGACCACTGCTGCCACTCATACCGCCGCTGATAGACGTTGTGAGGACGCCGCCAAGACTTTGCTGGCTGCCGGCGCCGCTGCTGCTACTGTTGCCACCTGTGACGCTGTTGGGACTCACGTACGGCTCGCGGATGACGATCTCTTTGCTGAGTGCGAGCCACGGGAAGTGGATCCAGATCCAGCGCTGGTAGAAGTAGAACCAGTTCCCAGTCTCCTTCTCGCGCACTGCGAGTGCAGCGAGGGTACTGCTGCTACTGCCAGTGGTGCTGTTAGCGACACTCGCGCTTTGCCCAAGCGTCGGGAACGACTCGAGCGCCGTTAGGAGCGCTGACGTCGCTGTCGCAGCTGCAGACGCTGCCATGCTCGTCCCGCTCGCTGCGACTGGCGACGCCGCAACGGTACTTGCGACCGCCGAGGCACTCGACATCATCTGGACGTGCGGGAGGTCTTCGACAAAGCTAAAGCCGTCGGTGTAGAGCCGCTTGAGGTCGAACGGCGCGTACTGGAACGGCGGGAGCGCGCCTTGGTACGCGAGCGAGAACTCGTACATGAACTTGGTCACGAGCTGGACCATGGGCGTGAACACTTTTGTCGGCGGCCGCGCGCTCTTGTACCACTCCTCGAGGCTCTTGCCGTACTCTTTCACAATGTCGAGCGGCAGCGCGTACACCGGTGCATCGGTCGCCGCTGCAGTCTCACTGGCGTTGTAGAGCAGCAGCGGCCCGTCCGTGAGCGTGCGCCAGTACCCAAAGAGCTCGTGCTTGTAGTTCGCTGTGTACAGGAGCTGGAACATCGGGAGGTTCACGAGGACGTTCCGGAGCGCGTCCCACTGGTAGCAGCGCTTGAGGTGCCACGGGAGCTCCTCGACGCGGCGGAACGTCGTCGGGTGGATCCGGAAGAACCGAATGAGCCACTGGTGGTACTTCTGCTCGCACCGCTCGCTCCCGATGTAGCGCCACCACACGACTTCGCGGAGCACCTCTTTGCAGATCGGGAGCACAACGACGTCTTGGACAAAGAGCACGCCGAGTGGCTTCATCGCTCGCAGTAGCGTCTTCCACTCGCACTCGGAGAACGCTGTGGGGCTCTGCGCCTCGAGGTTCTTTACGTTGCTAAACGACGCCTTGCGGTGCATCGCCTGCGTCGCGGCCTCGCGCTCCTCGGTCACGATCGCGTTCAGGATGAACCGGAGCTCGTTCGTGAGCATGCCGTGGCGACAGACGTAGAGCAAGCAGAGCGCGCGGCCGAGGAGCTCGCTGAGCGGCGAGACGTACCGACCGCCAGTGAGGTACGCCGGCGTGTTGATCGTTGCGCAGCTCGCGCGCGCAAGCGAAGGCGGCACGCGCACGCTCTGGGACTGGTGCATGTCGTGTCTGAGTTTGGGCGGCGAGCCGAGCGCGCCGGCGCGAAGACCGACTTTGCGCGGCGGACTCGACGCTGCAAACGACTGGAGCTGTGCACTGACACTCATTGCGCCGCTGTTGCTCAGGAGCGCAGACGGCACGAGTCCGAGCTCCTCTTGCGTCGCATGTGGCTGGCTCCGCACAGCGTCAGTCCGGAGCGTGCGGACAAACACTTCCTTGGTCTCGTGCGCACTGTCTGTGCGCGCAATGGCGCTCGGGATCACGCCACTCTCGCCGCTCTCGTTATTCACTGGCATTGAGCTGCGGCGGTAGAGACTCTCGTCGTCGTTGAGCTCGATCACGGACGCAGTGATCGTCTTCTCGGGCTGAATCACAGCGCGGCTCGGGATGCGCGCGTCGTGGTAGCCGTACTCTTTCGTTGACGACGACGACCCAGGACGCCCGCTTGCAATCAGTGGCGACGTCGTGCGACTGCTACTGTCATTGCCAGCACTGCCGCTGGTACCATGGATCTCAGCGAGGAGCTGCTGCTTGTCGGTCGCGCACTCGACTGTTGCCGAGACTTTGCGGCGAATCGGCGAGTGCACGAGCTGCTGCGTCGCGCAGTAGTTGTTCTCGGCGAGGAACTGCCGCGCGTCGGCCATGCCCTGCGCATCGGGCGTGTAGCCCGTCTCCATGGACCGCAAGATCGCCTCCATGAGCTGCCCGATGCTCTCGGCGCTGAGCCAGTGCTCAAAGAGGTAGTGGATGTTGAAGCCCTCGTCCGTGGCCCAGACCAAGCAGGCGAGGAAGAGCTTGAGGAAGTGAGGGTTCGCAGTCATTGGCACAGCGGCGATCGCGCGCTCCTGGATCTCAAAGAGCTGCAAGCCGTGGGGCTGGAACTGCAACTGCTGTCCAGCGTCTTGGACGAGTGCACTCTCGGACGCGCTCGAGCTCAAGACGTGGCTCGGCTGGTGCTTGTACAGGAACTTCTTGATAATGCGCTTGCGATCGTCCTTGCCGAGCGTCGGGACGTGCACGGAGACCCACTTGCGCCGGTTCGCCTCGAGCTTGATGCGCTCGATCATCTGCGCGTTCAAGTTGGCTTTCTCGTGGTGCTCGCTCCCGAGCGCCGCGGCGGCAAAGTCATGACTGCTGCCGCCGGTGCTCGTGTCCAGAGCATCGCCTTTCGACGACGACGCGATTGCCGTCGCAGTCGTGAGCGGGTAGTTGATCGTGCCAGAGAAGATGATGCGGACGTTCGGTGGGAACGCGAGCGGGACCCACTTGAGAATGCTCTCGCCGTCGCTCGTACGGAGGCGCTGGAGGCCGTCGATGATCAGGATCACGCGGCCTTTCTTGCTCGCGGCCTCGAGGAACCGCGGGAACTGCCACCCGAGGCGCTCCTCGACGTCCGGGATGTCCTTTGTGAGCTCAAAGTACTCCTTGATCTCGCGCAAGATGCGCTCGAGGAGGTTCGAGACCCAGCACGACTGGCGCGAGCAGCCGACGACGTGGTAGAAGATGAACTCGGGGTACGACGTCTGCCAGTTCTGGAACATCTTCTTGCGCCGCACGAGCCAGTTCGCGAGGAATGCGCTCTTGCCCACGCCGCTCTCGCCGAGCAAGATGATCGGCCCCTTGGGCTGGTGCATCGCGTCGACGTCGCAGAACTCGTCGAGCTCGCGCGTCAGCCGCGGGTTCTCGTGGTACACAAAGTCGCCGTTCTTGATGCGACTGCGCATGAAGCCGTGGTGGAACGCGCTCTCGAGGTACGAGATCGAGTCCCAGCACTCGGCATTGTCGACAGTGCCGCCCATGGTGGTATTGCTACTGCTCGCAGGTGCACCAGTACCTCCAGTGCCTGCTGTGCTGCCGCTCACGCTGTGGAGACTCGAGCTACTGCGCTTGCGCGGCATCTCCATGCTCGCACTCTATGAGCGCGTCGTCCAACGCTCAAGGAGCGCGCCGCGCGAATAGCAAAGACGAAGTAACGAACTGACAGCGTTGACTCGAGAGTGGTGTCCTTAGGTGCCGATGTCCATAGTAGGGATGAGGAGATGGAGGCATCGAGTCTCTCTTGTGTGCATACCCTCATAGCGTCCTAGCTCCTTCCTACTTTCTCTCTCACACACACGTACACGCTAGTACGACTACCATCGATGGCTCTCGCTAGAGCACTGCGTACGAGTGGCCGTCGTGCGCGACGATCTTGACCGACTCGTGCGTGCAGCTGGCGTCGGTCGAGTGCGCCGCCATCGTCATCGTCGCGCGCAGGATCGACTGGCGCAGCGGCGTGATCTCCAAGATCGCCGCTTGCTGCGGCGGATGGTCGTACTGGTACGGAACGTACTGCTGCGACTGGCGCTGCTGCTGCTCGCGACTCGCAGTGAGGCGCCGCGAGTGACTCTGGAACGCACGGCAGAGCTGCGCGACGTTCACGTGGCCGTGCGCAATCGCGAGGCCGTACGCGTCGCAGCCGCTGTCGTTGCGCTGGTGCACGTTCGCGCCGCTGTTGAGCAAGAGCTCGCAGATGAGGTAGTTCCCAGTCTCGGCTGCAATGTGCAGCGGCGTCTTGCCGTTGATCGCGTTCGCAGTGTTCACGAACGCGTCGTACTCGAGCAAGAGCTGCAGGATTGCGAGCGACTGGCACGCGACTGCGACGTGCGCGGCCGACACACGACGCACGTTGCTCAAGTTCACGTCCGCGCCGTTGTCGAGCAGCGAGCGCACGAGGTCAATGTCGCCGTGGTTGATCGCAACGAGCAGCGGCGTCATGCCGAGCCCATCGAGGACGTTCACGTCTGCACCGTGCGTGATGAGGCAGTTCACGACTTCGTTATGCCCAGAGCGGCACGCGACGTGGAGCGGCGTCGCGTTGTCTGCAACTGTCATGTTTGGATCCGTGCCACGCGCGAGCATCGACTGCACTGCGTAGAGCTGACCGATCTGAGCCGCGAGGAAGAGCGCGAGCTCCCACTGCCGCGCGTCATCCGCTAGTTCAGTTGGACGCGTGCCGTGCTCGTCGAGGACGTCGCGGAACTGCGCGAGCAAGTGGTCACGAAAGTCCACGAGGAACGAGCTGATTGTTTTGACCTTTGCGCTCCGGATCTGGAGCTTTGGGAGCGACGGCTGCGTGCGCCGCCGCGTCTGGCGTCCGAGGATGTACACCGAACTCCCGCGCTCATACTTCTTCGCAGCAGCTGCGGCAGCAGACATCGTGTCGCTGTGGTGGTACTCGTGGCGGCGAGCGGCGTCACTCTCGTCGTCTGTGTCGTCGTCGTTGTCCGAGTTGTCCTGCTCTTGAACACGGCTGATCGTACGTGTAGCGTCACCAAGGTCGTCGTGCGTCGCTGTCGTGTCCTCTGGCAAAGACTGGAGACTCGGGACGTACACAGTCGGCGCGGCTTGGTACTCGTCGTCGCTGTCGTCGTCAACATCTTCATCCAGATCGCTGTGGCAGTCGTGACTGTTGTTGTTGCTAAGACGGCGCTGTGAGTACTGGCGCTGCGTGAGACTGCTGCTACTGTCTGTGCGGCCGTCACTGCAGTAGTACGCGACTGCATCGGATGCGCCGACTGCGGCTGGCGCTACCGCCAACGCCGTGTGCGAGTGCTCGCGGTGGAGCAGCATGTCGGCTTTCCACGCCGCGACGAGCAGCGGTGAGCGCGAGATCGTCATGGACCGGAGCTCTTCGCTAAAGCCGATGAACGTCGAGAAGATGTCGAGGACCCGGCAGTGCTCCGTCGTGTCGACCGAGTGGAGGAAGCTCCGCGGGAAGCCCGTGAAGAACTCGCGAATCGTCATGACGAACTGCTCGAGCGCATGGCGACGCGCTTCGAGCACGGCTTGGGAGTTGCGCTTGAGCACCATGCGCGGCGGGAACGGGTAGCTCTTGAGGATCCAGTGGAGGCGCGTGAACGGACAGCAAGCGTTGCTGCACAGGCAAGCGCCGCTGCCAAGCGGCAACGCCATTGCAACACTCGACGACGTCGCAGAGCTAGTAGTCGCAGTAGATGTGGTCGTAGTGCTACTTGTCGGTGAGTCATTCTGGGAACCGTGGTGACTCCAAAGCCGCTGTCGAGTCTGGCGATTGCGCCGCGCAAACGCTGCGCGACCGTCGTGTGCGAGCGGTGACGACGTCGTGATCGTCGTCTTTGTGGCGCGCAAGAGCTCTTTCCAGAGCGTGCGAAACTGCGAGTACGACTGCAGCGCCGTGACGTACGAGGTCACGTTGATGCTGCTGCTGCTGCTTGTCTGGTGTGCGCTCCAGTCGTCACTGTGACTGCTGCTGTTGTTGCTGTTGTTGCTGTTGTTGCTGTTGTTGCTGTTGTTGCTGTTGTTGCTGTTGCTGTTGTTGTTTGCTCGGTAGCGCTGGAGCTGGAGCGCGAAGACGTACTTGCCATTGCGGACCTCGTAGTGCGGCACCGAGAGCTCGTAGACCTGCAGCCAGCTCATGGTCGCAATCTGGCGCTGAAGTGGCTCGAGAGTGCGCGTGACGTACGTACGTGGGCGCGCGCAAATGAAAGTGCGTGCGTGAGCAGCCGTCGCGACCGTCAGAAGCGTCTCGACGACTGACCGACCGAGTGCTCGCTCGCTCGCCTTGGGTCTTCTTGCGCACAGGTCGTGCGTGGTCGAGGTGATGTCGATGTCTTCTTCGACGACCTTTCACGCTCGGGTCGTGTGGTACACACATGTTTGTGTGTGAGACACAATGTTCTATGTATGTGGACCACATTAATTAGGATACCAGGCTTCGTCATCTGTGTCAGTCATTGACTTGAACTCTGTATAGCGAACTTTATACAGCAAACAATTATAGTGAAAAACAAGCGGGGCCCATTGTGGGCCATTACATTAGATAGCGACTACAGCACTACACTGTAAAACTTTATGTTTAATAGTTGTAATATTTTTGACGACAAACACTCTGCATGAGTGTGGTTCCTCTTTTTCTTCACTACCAACTTTTCCTATATAAAGTTCGCTATGCAGAATTCAAGTCAACTACTGACACGGATGATGCAATCTGTGATGCACGCAGATCTATTTCCTGCGAGAAGCACAATTTTTCCAAGAGGAGCGAAGATAAGATATAGTTATTACCTCCAAAAATGCGGATTGTGTGTACTTAACATCAGCGTTTTGTATGTGGATGTCGAATACGAAGCGGAAACGAAACTCAAGACAATGTATTATTTGAGAACAAAGATATCTAAAACTCAATTTCAATCACAGAAGAAAAACCAAAGCTCGAAACGCTCGATCGAAAAACGCTCGGAAAGTACCACACAAAGCGGCACACTCGAAACCACCACAATTGCACCATGTGGATGGTACACACAGTAACCACACCACCTCACTCCACTTCAGCAGCAGCAGCATCTCGTCGTCGTCGTCCCAGCGACCATGATCATGCTGTCCACCCGGCGATAGTACGTCGTCCTTGTGACGCACAATGCGATCCTCGATACATGCAGCAAACATACACATGTGGCCAGAACACGTCGACCAAGCGCCGCGTTTGGACGCAATGGTCAGCTCTTCGTCGTCGAAGACGGCAGTGGCAGTGCAGTGCAGTGAAGCGATGATGCGCAAACTCTCTGCTCGCTCGCTGTTGCCAGACGTTAGACGCCATATGCCAACAGCAACGACAACGACAACGACAACAGCGAGCTCGCTGGCATTGCGCAACACGCCGGCACGTGTCCGCTTGCCATCTCGCTGCACGTTGACGCCAAGACCACATACAGACCACTCACCTCGCTCAACACACACACACGCCGACGCCACAAGGAACTGGACAATGACGCTCGTTGTCACGCGCACGACCACGCCTGCTGAGCTCGAGATCGCCATGGCGCTCCGAACGCAAGTGTTTGTGCACGAAATGGGTTTGCCAGCCGCCACTGACGCCGACGGGCTCGACGCCAACGACACGACATACCACTTTCTTGGCAAAGACGTCGAGCGCGACACGTTCGTCGCAGTCGCGCGCGTGGTCCTAGATCCAGTACAACGCACAGCGCGAATCGGACGCGTCGCACTGCGTGAAGAGTGTCGTGGCAAGAACTACGGCGCGGTGCTCATGGAAGCAGTCGAGCGCGCAGTCGCGAGTGAGGCAGACGTGCTCGTCCTTGCAGCGCTACATTCGAGAAAGAGCTTCTACGAGCGCTGCGGCTTTCGCTGCGTCAACGACGACGTGTTTGAAGAGCACGGCTATGTGAGCTGCATGATGACAAAGACGACTGCGCCAAGCGCGTGATGTAGCGTGCGTGGAGTGCTTTGTGCAGTAGTACATCCGTGCAATAGTTCACACACGAGAGCACGCACACAAGAGTACACCTACGACGAACGGAGCTCGTGTGGATAGATGGAAGGAGAAGGAGGAGAGAATGAACGACCTTGCACTCTTGCGTCGATGGTGTTCGTGTGTCGCCGCCGCCGCCAAAGCGTCTTCGCTGCAGAGGGAAGTGAAGCAAAGCGAAGAGCGAACTAACTAACGAGCTAAAGAGCGAGCTAGGGATTCAAGTGGTATCAAGTGGTATCAAGTCAACAAGACTTGGTTTGTAAATTTATTTGTTTTGCAATTGCAGCATACTAGGATTTGTTTCGCTTACTGCATAGTCTGTATAGTTTGTTTGCCTGCATCCAAGCTCAAAGTTTGGATGAGTCACTCTTGATTGCATTGACTTGTCAAACAACACAAAAACAGCGAAAGCAACAACAACCAAACGAGGACGCGAGCGAGCACGCATCGTGCCGAGGAGCTCACTTCTAAACAGCACAGCACACGCGCAAGTGAGCGGGTACCGACTGTCCTTCGTTGCCACGCGCACCAGCACTACCGCCACAACCGCCGCCGCCTCTTCCAACTCCACACCACGACACAACACACGCACATAGGCACCATGGCACTCCTTGTGACGCGCGTCACGACACCAGAAGAGCTCGAGATCGCCAAGGCGCTGCGGTGGCAAGTGTTCATTGACGAGCAGGGCTTCGACGGCGATATCGAAGTCGACGAGTACGACGCGAAAGACACGACGTACCACTTCATCGGCAAAGACGTCGAGCAGGACAAGTACGTCGCAGTCGCGCGCGTGCTCATGTACAAGAGCGAGCGCAAAGCCAAGATCGGCCGCGTCGCCGTGCTCGCCGAGTGCCGCGGCAAGAGCTACGGCGTCGCGCTCATGACTGCGATCGAGCAGGCAGTCGCAGACGAAGTCGAGCTCTACGCGCTCTCGGCGATTTATGAGAGGAAGGGATTCTATGAACGGTGTGGCTACACTCGTATCTCTGACGAGATCTACTACGACCGAAACATCGAGCACTGCATGATGGTCAAGATGGCCGTCAGAGCTAGCTGAGCGTGTCGTGTATGCTACTTGTGTTCAATCAACTGTTATGATTCTCAGCGTTGTTGATGCTGCTGCTGCTGCTTGTCTGGTGTGCGCTCCAGTCGTCACTGTGACTGCTGCTGTTGTTGCTGTTGTTGCTGTTGTTGCTGTTGTTGCTGTTGTTGCTGTTGTTGCTGTTGCTGTTGTTGTTTGCTCGGTAGCGCTGGAGCTGGAGCGCGAAGACGTACTTGCCATTGCGGACCTCGTAGTGCGGCACCGAGAGCTCGTAGACCTGCAGCCAGCTCATGGTCGCAATCTGGCGCTGAAGTGGCTCGAGAGTGCGCGTGACGTACGTACGTGGGCGCGCGCAAATGAAAGTGCGTGCGTGAGCAGCCGTCGCGACCGTCAGAAGCGTCTCGACGACTGACCGACCGAGTGCTCGCTCGCTCGCCTTGGGTCTTCTTGCGCACAGGTCGTGCGTGGTCGAGGTGATGTCGATGTCTTCTTCGACGACCTTTCACGCTCGGGTCGTGTGGTACACACATGTTTGTGTGTGAGACACAATGTTCTATGTATGTGGACCACATTAATTAGGATACCAGGCTTCGTCATCTGTGTCAGTCATTGACTTGAACTCTGTATAGCGAACTTTATACAGCAAACAATTATAGTGAAAAACAAGCGGGGCCCATTGTGGGCCATTACATTAGATAGCGACTACAGCACTACACTGTAAAACTTTATGTTTAATAGTTGTAATATTTTTGACGACAAACACTCTGCATGAGTGTGGTTCCTCTTTTTCTTCACTACCAACTTTTCCTATATAAAGTTCGCTATGCAGAATTCAAGTCAACTACTGACACGGATGATGCAATCTGTGATGCACGCAGATCTATTTCCTGCGAGAAGCACAATTTTTCCAAGAGGAGCGAAGATAAGATATAGTTATTACCTCCAAAAATGCGGATTGTGTGTACTTAACATCAGCGTTTTGTATGTGGATGTCGAATACGAAGCGGAAACGAAACTCAAGACAATGTATTATTTGAGAACAAAGATATCTAAAACTCAATTTCAATCACAGAAGAAAAACCAAAGCTCGAAACGCTCGATCGAAAAACGCTCGGAAAGTACCACACAAAGCGGCACACTCGAAACCACCACAATTGCACCATGTGGATGGTACACACAGTAACCACACCACCTCACTCCACTTCAGCAGCAGCAGCATCTCGTCGTCGTCGTCCCAGCGACCATGATCATGCTGTCCACCCGGCGATAGTACGTCGTCCTTGTGACGCACAATGCGATCCTCGATACATGCAGCAAACATACACATGTGGCCAGAACACGTCGACCAAGCGCCGCGTTTGGACGCAATGGTCAGCTCTTCGTCGTCGAAGACGGCAGTGGCAGTGCAGTGCAGTGAAGCGATGATGCGCAAACTCTCTGCTCGCTCGCTGTTGCCAGACGTTAGACGCCATATGCCAACAGCAACGACAACGACAACGACAACAGCGAGCTCGCTGGCATTGCGCAACACGCCGGCACGTGTCCGCTTGCCATCTCGCTGCACGTTGACGCCAAGACCACATACAGACCACTCACCTCGCTCAACACACACACACGCCGACGCCACAAGGAACTGGACAATGACGCTCGTTGTCACGCGCACGACCACGCCTGCTGAGCTCGAGATCGCCATGGCGCTCCGAACGCAAGTGTTTGTGCACGAAATGGGTTTGCCAGCCGCCACTGACGCCGACGGGCTCGACGCCAACGACACGACATACCACTTTCTTGGCAAAGACGTCGAGCGCGACACGTTCGTCGCAGTCGCGCGCGTGGTCCTAGATCCAGTACAACGCACAGCGCGAATCGGACGCGTCGCACTGCGTGAAGAGTGTCGTGGCAAGAACTACGGCGCGGTGCTCATGGAAGCAGTCGAGCGCGCAGTCGCGAGTGAGGCAGACGTGCTCGTCCTTGCAGCGCTACATTCGAGAAAGAGCTTCTACGAGCGCTGCGGCTTTCGCTGCGTCAACGACGACGTGTTTGAAGAGCACGGCTATGTGAGCTGCATGATGACAAAGACGACTGCGCCAAGCGCGTGATGTAGCGTGCGTGGAGTGCTTTGTGCAGTAGTACATCCGTGCAATAGTTCACACACGAGAGCACGCACACAAGAGTACACCTACGACG
The DNA here is from genome assembly GCA_003730235.1 of Pythium guiyangense. NCBI lineage: Eukaryota > Oomycota > Peronosporomycetes > Pythiales > Pythiaceae > Pythium > Pythium guiyangense. The sequence goes on from QXDM01000001.1 coordinate 519,512, forward strand.
AACGGAGCTCGTGTGGATAGATGGAAGGAGAAGGAGGAGAGAATGAACGACCTTGCACTCTTGCGTCGATGGTGTTCGTGTGTCGCCGCCGCCGCCAAAGCGTCTTCGCTGCAGAGGGAAGTGAAGCAAAGCGAAGAGCGAACTAACTAACGAGCTAAAGAGCGAGCTAGGGATTCAAGTGGTATCAAGTGGTATCAAGTCAACAAGACTTGGTTTGTAAATTTATTTGTTTTGCAATTGCAGCATACTAGGATTTGTTTCGCTTACTGCATAGTCTGTATAGTTTGTTTGCCTGCATCCAAGCTCAAAGTTTGGATGAGTCACTCTTGATTGCATTGACTTGTCAAACAACACAAAAACAGCGAAAGCAACAACAACCAAACGAGGACGCGAGCGAGCACGCATCGTGCCGAGGAGCTCACTTCTAAACAGCACAGCACACGCGCAAGTGAGCGGGTACCGACTGTCCTTCGTTGCCACGCGCACCAGCACTACCGCCACAACCGCCGCCGCCTCTTCCAACTCCACACCACGACACAACACACGCACATAGGCACCATGGCACTCCTTGTGACGCGCGTCACGACACCAGAAGAGCTCGAGATCGCCAAGGCGCTGCGGTGGCAAGTGTTCATTGACGAGCAGGGCTTCGACGGCGATATCGAAGTCGACGAGTACGACGCGAAAGACACGACGTACCACTTCATCGGCAAAGACGTCGAGCAGGACAAGTACGTCGCAGTCGCGCGCGTGCTCATGTACAAGAGCGAGCGCAAAGCCAAGATCGGCCGCGTCGCCGTGCTCGCCGAGTGCCGCGGCAAGAGCTACGGCGTCGCGCTCATGACTGCGATCGAGCAGGCAGTCGCAGACGAAGTCGAGCTCTACGCGCTCTCAGCGCAGTACGACAAGAAAGGCTTCTACGAGCGCTGCGGCTACGCGTGCATTAGCGACGAGATCTACCTCGATGAGGGCGTGGAGCACTGCATGATGACGAAGAAGGCCGCGAAGGCGAACTAGATGACTGTGCGTCGTCCATACAACCAGCACTTGTTGTACAAAGCGATCCAATAGAGCTAGCAAGGCAATCGATTGTGCATCTGTACTTGTGTTTGTATGACAACATGCACACTCGCAAGTTGTTGTTGTTGTTGTTGTTGTTGCAAGCGCTCACTCGGTCGCAAGGCGCCGACCAAACGCTGCAGCGCCGACAACAACCGCCTCTTCCGCCGTGAAGCTCCGCGACTCGAACGCCGCGCGGCCAAAGTACTGCTCGAGTTGCGTGCGCATCGGTGCGGACCGGACACCGCCGCCCACGAGCACGAGCGCATCGACGTCGTTCACCGAGCGACCAGCGGCGCTGAGTGCAGCGTCGCAGAGCGCCGTGACGTCGCGCGCCTGGAGCTCACACGCGCGCGCGAGGTCGAACGCCGAGAGCTGCTGGACCAAGTGCTTCGCGCCGGTGCGGTCCGCTGTGATGAACGGCAGGTTCACGTCTGTGCTCCGGCGTGACGACAGCTCGATCTTTGCAGTCTCGACTGCCTCGCGCACGCGGTAGCGCGCCAGCGGATCGATCGCGAGGTCGATGCCCGTCTCGCGCTCAAACTTGCCCATGACGCGGCGCACGAGCACGTCGTCGACCGCCGTGCCTGAGACCAATGACGTCGCGCGGGACGCCACGACGTCGTAGCTCGCGCCGCGGCGCGTCAGGACCGAGAGACTCGACTGGTAGCCGCCCATATCAAAGACTGCGATCGTCGCGCTTGGCGCTGTGAGCGCCTGCAGCGCCTCGGCGTCGTTGTCATCGGACGCTGCGGCTTCTGCGGCGTGGAGCGCTGCCACAGGCTCGTCGATCGCAGCGACGACTGCAAAGCCAGCGCTCTCGGCCACGCGCTCGAACGCACTGCGCTTCGCAGAGCTCAAGCCAGCGGGGACGGACACGACTGCTGGGAAGCTCTCGACGCTGTCGTGGCCGAGCGACCGCGCGGCCATCGCGTGGACGTGGTCGAGCAGGATCTCGGCCGCCCACTGCGTCGCACGAAGCCTGTCAGAGTGACTCGCAACAAGAGACTCGTTCGTAGAGAGAGCCGTGCAGACGTACCTCAGGGCTGTACGACTGTCCGTCGAGCTCGAGCGCCAGTGCTTCGCCGTTCGCGCCGCCTGTGATCTTGTACGGCAGCGCTGCAATGAGTCGGTCCCACTCGGCCGCGGCGTCGCTGCTGCGGCCGCCGTGCTCGAGCAGCAGCCGCGTCGCCAAGCCCGTGTACCCAGGCTTGCGGCCCAAGAGCGCCTTCGCGAGCACGCCGACCGAGACGCTGTCGTTGTCGACTGCGACGGCTGCTGGAATCGCGCGGAGTCCGTCTGCGCTCTCGATCACGCGCACGGCGCTTGCCTGCGTGTGCTCGAGCGACGCGACCGATAGCCGCAGGTTCGACGTGCCGTAGTCGACGCCGAGGATCTGCGTCATGCGCGCAGCCGGCGTCTCGCGGTACGCGCGCTCGTCCTCATCGTCGTCGACTGGGAGTCCCTCGCGCTTGCGGCGCATGCGCTCCTGTGCGCGCACGACGTACCGCGAGCCGAGGAACAGCGCTGCGCAGCCAGCACCAGCCGCCAAGAGCCTGCATCATGGGTTGGATAGGAGCACAACAGTGAGTGGCGCTAGCTCATGGACAAGCGCTTGCACGCATGCAATAGCGACGCACCACATGGGCTGCTGCTGCGTCGCGCGAAAGTGGCGCACGGCGCTCGTGTGCGGCGCTCGGCGCGCCGGCGAGCGCTGCAGGCGCGAGAGCATCATGATGCGTTCTCGAGCAGGTCGAGGTGGTCAAAATGTGTGGGAAATTATATCAGTGGCAGTCAGTGGCCACACGATGGCGGCGACGCTCACGATCGCTGGAGGTCGAGCGCGCTGATGAGCTTCGTCGTGTGCGCGAGCGTCGCGTGTCCTGCGACTAGCTGATGCTGTGTCTGTGCATGCGTCTGCTGGCGGTGGCTCGCAAGCAGCGGCAGTCGCTCCACGTTCGGCGCTCGAAAGCCCGACTTCTTGTCGCGGTCCAAGCGACTGAGGCTCTTGCTCGCGACCATGCGCACGTCAGCGCCATGGCGGATGCTCTCGAGCGGCAGTCGCGCTCCTGGCGACGCTGCTGCAGCGTAGCTATCATCGTATTCGAGCCACGATCGCTCGCAGTCATTGTCATTGTCGGCATGGTGGCGACGCAGCGGCGGCTGCTTGTCGCTCAGCGCTTGGCAGACCTCCTGCACGCGACGCCGTCGCGCGACTTTGGAGATCTGGTCGGCGAGGTACCGATGCTTGTCGGCGTCGCGCGCGAGCTGCTTGTTGCTGCAGAGGCCTTTGCTCGTAGACGCGTTCGCGAGGCGCTGGCGCAGCTTGGCGTTCTCGCGCTCGATCTGCTGCTGCTCGCGGCGCCGGAGACTGGCGTTCGAAGCCCTCGGCGCATTCAGGACCTCGTCCGAGAGGTGCGAGACGTCAAACTGCTTCGGGACGTGGTGCTGATGGATCTTCTCGAGGCGCTCGAGCAGCAGCAAGTTGTGCTGCGCGATCACATCGCGTCGGTCTGCGCAGGCACGTATGACGCGTGTCAGCCTCAAGGCACAGACGATGCCATCCTTGCCACAGCCTTAGTGATGTACAGACAACTAGGTAGGTTCGCTAGGACAACCACACGCACCTTGGTCTTGCTGCTGTCGCTTGGCGTTGTTGATCACCGGGTCGTCGTCGCGCGCGCAGATGTCGCGCAAGCGAATCGCTGCCTGCGCATTGCGCACACGCGCTTCGTCGCGCAGACGCTGCTCTTCGTGGAGCGTCGCAGTCAGGAGGTTGTCCTCGCCAAACTGGTACTCGGCGACGTACGCGAGCGCCGCGCGCTTTGGGCTCTTCATCGCTCGCACGAGCGCCACGAGCGCGTTGGTGACTGAAGCACGAGCCTCGGCACTGCGCGACTGTCGGTCCTCACTCCGCCACCACGCTCACGCAGCAGCACACACACAGGAGGAGCCTGACGACAAGCGCAGCCAGTGGCAGTCAATCGCATCTTATCCTCTCGCATGGCTGTCTGTCTGTCTATATCTGAGCCTGACGATGCTGCACTTGGTCAGCGCCGCACGCGCTTGCGGTCGCTCTCGCACTGTGCGTCATCACTGTCATCGCCGTCCGTAGCGAGCAAGTGGCGCGTACTTGCGCTCGCTTCGACGAGGTCGAGGCGCTCGTCCGCCGGAATGAACGCGTAGAACGCGCGGCCGACCATCGACGTCTTCGTGCGCTTCCAGACCGTGAGCGTGTCGATGCTCGAGTGCCACGACGGCAGCGGCACTTGCAGGACCTTGTGGTACACGGACGCGAGGTGCTCTTGGAACTCCTTTGCCGACGTGCGGCCCCTGCGATCGTAGCCAGCGTCAGTCGAGCGCCGCGAGTCATGGACTGGCACACAAGCGAGTGTACGTACCAGGCGCCTGGGAGACACAGCGTCTGGCCAAAGAGCTCGCCGACGTGAATGACCGTGTCACCTGCGTAGTTGTAGAGACTCTCGAGCGCCATCGACTCGCTGCTGTCCTCAAAGTCGTCTGGGTAGCACAGCAAGAGCGCGCGGTCCGAGTGCTTACGGAGGTCCTGCCACACGTGCATCCATCGATTGAGTCAACCGCATCTGCAGCGAGAGCACCAGTCAGCACGGTCACAGGCACAAACGGACCTTGGGCGTGCCTTTGCGCACGTCGGTCCAGTAGATCTGCTCCACTTCGACCTCTTCATCGTCTTCGCTCTCGTCGCCGTCTTCTAGCTCCTCTGTCTCGCTCTCCTGCTCGTTTGCCTTCTCCTCCTCGTCGTCGTCATCTGTATCATCAGCAGACGCGTCTTGCTCCTGCTCTTGTTCACTTGCGGACGCGTCATCTTCGTCGCTTGCATCGCCTGCTGCCTGTGCGTGATCGCCTTCGTTCTCGTTCTCGTCGTCGTCGCTTGCGACGTGCAGGTCGTAGCAGATGATGTCGACGCCGCGGAGCTGCAGGAGCTTGCCCCAATAGCCGTTGCCAGCGCCCATCTCGACGATCTGTCGTAGCGCCAGAGGCATCAATCAGTCCTCATGTCTGAACAACAACAAGAGCTCCACGCATAGTCATTGACGTACTGGTCCGTAGTGTTTGATGATGCGGAGCGCGCGCTCGTCTGGGATCGCCCACGCATACTTCTACAACACCAGCACCGCTCTATGTGAGACGACTCGTTCATACACCCACAGCGACGAGTACAAGCACAGCGACGCACCATCGCGACGCGCACATCGAGCGCTGCAAAGAGCTTGGCGCGCGTCTTCGCCGGCGTCTCGGGGTCGAAGACATCAAAGAGCTCCTGCTTGCGCGTGGCGCAAAAGTCGCGATAGAAGTCCAAGTACGGATTGCTCGTGGGCGTGAGCGCGAGCACCTCGGGGTGCGCATCCATCGGTGCGTGCTCCGCGTCGCTCATTGCTGCTTGCGACTTGCTCGTGTTGTGTTTGAACAAGTGTTTGAGTGGCATCCAACGGTCCAAAGCAATTCGAGTTGCCAGATACAATTGTACTGTCAAAAATCCACACTTTATTTGCAAGGTGCAACAAAATGTAGCCATCTTGACAATCGTGTTGTGCTTGCGTCACTTGCTTGTCACTTGCTTGTGCAAGTTGCTTGTGTGGTCCTCGTAATCCTCAAGCTTAGACCGAGAGCAGCGGACGCGTCTCGCCGCTCGGGTGCTTGGCGGGCGGCGACATGCTCAAGAAGCTGCAGGACGAGAGCGAGCGGTAGCGCGAGTGCACGCGCGTGCCGCAAAAGTACACGACGAGCAGGAGCACAGCGAGGCAGATGCCAAACGCCGTGAACGTGCTGCAGAGGTGCATGCCGGTCGCGAGCGTGCCGCCGACGACCGAGACCGTGCCGACGAGGATCGAGTACGGCAAGATGCTCCGGATGTGGCTCTGGAGCGGAATGTGCGCCGCGAGCGACGCGAGGATCGACGTGTCGGCGATCGGCGAGCAGATGTTCCCAAACACCGACGACCCGAGGATGCTGCCAAAGCACTGGAGCAAGTTCGTCGCGTCGCCGTTGCTGATCGAGAACGAGAGCGGCGAGATGATCGGGAACATGATCGCCATCGTCCCAAACGCGCTCCCAGTCGCAAACGACACGACAAAGCACAGCACTGACGCGATCGCTGGCAAGTACGCCGGCTCGATCGAGTCGCCGACTGCTGTGGCGATGAACTGCGCAACGTTCACTTCCGCGATCACAGTCCCGAGCGCCCACGCGAGCACGAGCACGAGCGTCGGGTCCAAGACGTCCTTCACGCCCTCCATCCACGCCTTCGTGGCTTCGTCGAGCGTCACGATGCGCTGGAGCAGCAGCATCACGACTGCGAGGACCCAGCCAGCAGCCGATGCGCGAATGAGCGCCGAGACCGAGTTGCAGTTGCTCAGGGCGTCGAGGATGGTGTAGTCGCCGTCGGGGTTCGCACTCTCCAGGCGACTGTAGCCGTCGAGGATCATGCCAGCGAACGTGAGCACGATGATCGTCACGAACGGGAACACGGCGTTCTGCCACCGCAGCGGCTTGCGCGTGTCGGGCTCAAGCGGTCCGAGCTCCGGTGTAGGGCTCGCGCACGGACCGAGGTCGACTGGCGTCATGTACCCAGTCTGGATCGGCGACGCTGCGGCGTCCTTCTCGTACTGGACCATCGGTCCAAAGTCCTTCTCGCAGATGATCGTGATGAAGATGAAGCCGATGAAGAGGATTGGGAAGAACCGGTAGTGGAGGCACGAGAGGCACGTCACGAACGGGTCCCAGTCGAGCTTCAGGTCCCGGATCTGCGCCGAGACGTAGCCGATCTCGACGCCGATCCACGAGCTCACGGGCGCCATGGACGGGAGACACACGCCAATGACGTGGATGATCGCAGCAAACTTCTCGCGACTCACGCCCGTTTGGCTCAGGACCTGCCGGAGCGAGTTCCCGATGATGAGGATGCACGAGTAGTCGTCAAAGAAGATGAGGAGGCAGAGGAGCCACGTCGAGAGCTGCATGCGGAACGCCGTCGTCATGTACTCTTTCGCCAAAAGCGCGAGGCCGTGGCCGCCGCCGCCTTTCTGGACAACGCCGATCGTTCCACCGAGGACGATCGTGAAGAGCAGCACGCCAGCGTGGCCGTCGTCGACGAACGCGTTGACCCAGTACTGGTCGAACGTCCGGAGAAAGCCCGTGAACGGGTCGCCATGTGCGACGATCGTTGCGCCGCACCAGATGCCGGCGAGCAGCGCCACGAGCACTTGGCTCAGCAGCGCCGACATGGCGAGCGTCACGACTGGCGGCAGCAGCGAGAGCCACGCCGGCGTGACAAACACGCTCGTCGTTGCCTCGACGCTGAAGACCACCGTCGCATTCGCTGCGTCGCTGCTGTTACTGTTGCGCAGCGGATGCAGCGCTGGCACTTCCGAGACGACGGTCGTGAGCGTCTGGGCGCCAAACGCGCCGAGCGCGAGCTTGCGCGCGACGACTGCGACGCGCGAGCGAAAGTTCCCGTCTGCGTCGACGGTCTCGAACGTGCCGTTGCGCAAGACGACGCCGTCTGCGTCTTCGACGCGGTACGCGAGGAACTGCGGGTACACCGAGCCTGTAGACGCATTCGCAGCATGATGAAGCCAGTGAGCATGCGCGCGACTGCCATGCGAGGCGCAAGCGCAATGAGGACGTACCGTTCTTGAGCTCTGGGAGCTGGATCGTCGCGGCGAACGGCACTTGCTGCAGAATCACAGTCGGCGTCTAGTGCGCAGCAGCCACGTCCATCCATCCATCGTCGTCGTCACGTCAGACTCGACCATCAATGCGTCTACACTCGTTCGTTCGCAGTGCGCGTGTCAAGCGCATGGACGTACGAGGAGCTCGACAGCAGCGGCAGCAGGCGCGCTGGCGTCCGCGACGCACGCGAGCGAAGCGACGAGCGCGAGTGCCACGGCGCGGCCGCGTAGGAACGAGAGGACGCCCATGCTCGTCACGCGCGTGCGCTGAACTGTGCGGTTGAGAAGTGAGCGTGGCGGATGATGTGAGTGGCGTGGCGAACAGCAGGCGGGAAGGTCGTCACATTCTTCGTTTGCATACAGTTATCAAGTATACTGCGCTATTGTGCGCATGGTTTGCACTAGTCGCGATGCACGGACCTCGCGCGAACTTAGCCTACCGACAATGTTCGCCTCGTCGGGGCAAGAGCTCATGCTTCGCGCTGTGGCGCTCTCTCACAGCGCTCGCTCCGTGTCAAGACAAGGCAGACGGAGAGACTGGAGCGCATCGGTAGCAGTAGCGCAACGTCGTCGTTCATGAGTTGTTCCTACGACTCGGTACGCCCTACTTGAGTATCGACAACAGCAACAACGGCACTCGCTTCATGACAAGAGCCAACGACACAGACAGACAACGGCGACGGTCGTCACGCGGCGATCGCGCGCGAGCGAAAGACTGCGTTCGCGGGGCGGCGCAGGAGCGGGAGGATGTTCGTCCAGCGGAACATCTGCGAGAGGATGCACGTGGAGAACCAGACCGTCACGAGCACGCAGATCGAGGCCTCGGAGCTAAAGTAGCTAAAGAGCTGCGACTTGCCGTACAGCGGCGCTGTGAGCTGCCCAAAGACGCTGATGATAAAGAGCTTGTGCGTCGCGTGGTACACGACGCTCGACCAGATGATGTAGCACGAGTTGCCCTGGATCCAGCACATGATGATGCGCGAGCCAACGAGCAGGAGCGTGAACGCCGCGAGGACGTACGCGAGGTGGAACTCGCGCGTCTCGACGACTGCGTAGCCCGAGCCCACGGGCACCATCTCGAACGCGTCGACGAGGATCATGGGCCAGTGCCACATCGCCCAGATCAGTCCCGTGACTGCCGAGGCGAGGAGCGTGCTGTGGCTAAACACGATCTCGAGCGCTAGTGGCGATCCATCAGTCGATCCGTCAGTCACTCGCTCGCTCGACAGTGTTGCAAGGCGCAGTAGCGTCCGACGTACCTGGGTACAGCGAGCCGCTCCAGCCAATCTCTTGGATGACTGCAAACAGGAACCAGCTGCAGCCTACAGTGTTGAGATGACCGTCAGTCCGTCAGTCCGTCTCAATGGATGCAAGACAAAGGTACGCACCGATGGGTCGCAGGTTCATGGCGAGGCCCAAGTCGTAGCGCTTGGGCGGGAGCGGGTCCCAGAAGATCCCGAGGAGGCTGATGTAGAAGACGTAGAAGACGAGACCCGAGTCGAGCGCGTCGACGTCGTTGAAGCTAAAGACCATCTCGAGCTTCTGGACAAACGCGCGGTTGAACTGCGTAGAGAGAGAGAGGCTTAGTGTGACTGGCGGATTCGGCACAAGCGACTCGAACTGAGCGGACGTACGGGGTTCACCATGCGCGTCGCGGCCGTGAACGAGAACGCTGCGAGCTCGCAGAGCACGGGGATCGCGTAGCTCAGGAGCGCGAGACGGAGCATCGCGCGCGTCGGGAAGCACTTGAACAAGTGGTGGAACGGCGGGATGTTCCAGTGCGACGGCGTGTTGCACGCTTGGAGGCGCTGGTCCGCGACTGCACCGTCATACATAGAGAGAGACAGAGTGGTGATGTGAGTCTCCAGCTACACGCTGTACGTGATAGCAGACACTAGCAAGAGGCGAGCGCAAGGACGCAACTGTTGCGCAGCGCGAATGACGCGACGGCAGGGCTGACGGTCCAGAGCGACCGACAGGCAAACACAACGGGGCTCGTCGGCGCGAGGCCCCACTCTTTGCAGAACACGAGACCAGTGATCGAGAGCACGACCATCGAGAAGAGCGCGACGAGGTACGCGAGCACGGCATCGCGGTAGGCGCAGAGCACGTCGGACGAGAACATGCCGTGGAAGAAGTAGTTGGACGCGCCGCGGCCATTCTGGTGGTACTGGTGCGCGGGCTGGATGAGCGGGTAGTACTCTTCCCAGATGTTCGTCTTGTCACCGGCGCGCGCGCCTTTCGCACCATTCGACGCAGTGCCAGCGCTGCTGCTGTTGATCGAGCCGGTCGCGCCGCCAGTCGAAGACGCTGCAGTGGCGCCTGGCCGCGAGCTCATGTCGATGATCGAGCCGTAGTTGCTCGGTCCTGCACTCGACGCGACGCTCGGCGCATGGCGCTTGCCGCCAGCGCTGCCTCGCTTGCCCATGCTTGTGTGTTGTCGATCTGTCGCTCTGGTTGCTGGAGGTGGAGGTGCGCGCGTACAAGAAGCACGAAGAGCACGGCGACGATGTCGGCGAGCGCTTCAAGGTCAATCGGGTCGTCGTGGTCACGGATCTACTGAATGACAGCGACAAAGTACGAGCAGCGCATTCTGCTTGGTCGGTGCGAGCTGAGAAGATTCTGTCTTGCGATTTGTATAGTCTTGACATTTAGAGACTAAAAGGTCCTTCATAGTATTACTATGACTACACGCACAAGTACGCTTCTCGGATATATACGCACTCACATTTTTTCACTATCAGCACTCAAATGCAGACAAACTCACATACGAAGTTCAAGATAATCCGAGCCAAACACTTCAAATTTCATGAAACGAAACATGAAAATCACAGCAGGCAATAATCGTTACTCTTTCAGACACATTAAGTGAGGTTTTGTAGTACAGTACCCCACGCGAAACAGAGGATGCCTTGACGCTCGACGCTCGACATCATGCCAACACGAGACGCGCTGTGCTTGCTCGTTCACACTGGCAGTACATGCTGAGCGTGTCTTGCAGCAGCTCGGCATGTGCTACAAGAGCTCACATGCACTTAATTCATTTGATATCGAGTGCATCGATCGTCCTGCGATGATCATGAGTCGTTCACTCAATCGAGCTTAAAGCTGCACGCACGCCCCGCTCATGTCATGCACTTTGTTGCTCATTCCTACACATGAGTTCACGCGACGTCGTTGCGACAGGCACTCGTCATCGAGATCCTCTTGACCGAGTCCTCGCTCGAAGCCGATCGAACACGAGCGTCGCGCGACGAATGCACGACCTCCCATGCCATGCCATGCCATGCCATGCCATGCCATGCGTGCGACTTGCAAGCATTCTGTCGGCCACGCACAAACACTCGATGCGATGCAGATGCAGACGAAAGCAAGTTGTGTTAAACAGCACAACATGTCCTGCTCCGGTCGGACAGCAGGGCGTAGCGACCTCGAGGACCAGCACATTTGTTCACCATCATCGAGCACTCCACGCTCATGTGATTGTGGCTGTTGTAGAAATCAAGCGAGCGAGCCAGCGCAGCGACATCCTCGCGTGGATCAAGCACGCACGCAGCAGCAGCTCGTCCTCGCTCGCACATGTTCGGTCGTCCTCGTCCTCGTCCTTGTCCTCGTCGGCGTCCTCGACGACACTGAGATTCGTATACTTTGAGTGTATACTTTTGGTAGGCTACTATACATAATATACGTATATGTATAGTAGCCTACCATTCAGTATCCGATTTTACATAGTAATCTACTATGCGAACGTATAGTAATCTACACGGTTTCCGCATACGAAGTATACGTGTATACGGTGTACACCACTGTGGACCACATAGCTGAAGATTCGTCATCGCGCCACTCCACGCTGATTGGCTCGAGTCCGCTCGCTCGAGACACTTGGTTTCAGTATGCCATAGCAATCGACACGCGCGTGATGACCACCAAGAGTTGGCGTGAGCTCACTTGTCGACCAAAGCACAACAGCACACGAGTCGAGTCCGCCGCCACTGCACTCGCCTCCTGCCACCGCCGAAGCGAGCCGAACGTCGGACGGAGAACGCGGGCGAAGCAGCTCTTGACCGGATAGCTACACGCCGCACCAGTCGATCGATTGACCCCTTTTACAGCCTCGCACTCCGCTCAACGCACTCGGGAATCGCCGGTCTGCCTCACACACTCTGCGCTCCACTCCCGTTCACCTTCGCGCCTGTTCATCATGTCCCCAACTCCGTTCTCCGCGAGCAACCCTGCTGTCTCGCCGCTCCGTGCGCGGTCGCTCAGCGCGCCGTCGCGCCGCCGTGTGCTCGTGACCGGCGCTGCGGGCTTCATCGGCTTCCACACCGCCAAGGCGCTGCTCGAGCGCGGCGACGACGTCGTGATCGTCGACGAGCTCAACGACTACTACGACGTGAAGCTCAAGCAGTCGAACCTCGACTACCTCACCTCGACGTTCTCGACCGAGCGCGTCGCTGTCTACATTGGCGACCTCGCGGACCAGCAGCTCGTGCGCCGCGTGATCAAAGAGACCAAGCCAGACGCGATCATCCACTTGGCCGCGCGCGCCGGCGTGCGTCCGAGCATTGACAACCCGCTCATGTACATCCACTCGAACGTCACGGCGACGACGGTGCTACTTGACGCGTGCCGCGAGCACGGGATCCAGAAGTTCGTGTACGCCTCGAGCAGCTCGGTGTACGGCGGGAGCCTCAAGTCCGAGTTCAGCGAAGACGACGTCGTGGACTTCCCCGTGAGCCCGTACGCCGCGACGAAGAAGGCGTGCGAGCTCCTTGCGCACACGTACCACCACTTGTACAAGATCGACACGATCGGGCTCCGGTTCTTCACAGTGTACGGCCCGCGCGGTCGCCCAGACATGGCGCCGTTCAAGTTCATGGACCGCATCGCCAAGGACATTGCGATCGACCAGTACGGTGACGGCTCGTCGTCGCGCGACTACACGTACATTGACGACATTGTCCAGGGCGTGGTGCTGAGCCTCGACAAGGGCCACGGCTGCGAGGTGTTCAACCTCGGGAACGGCAACCCGATCCTGCTCACGGACTTCATCGCGACGATCGAGGGCCTCGTGGGCAAGAAGGCGAAGATCAACTACCTCCCAGACCAGCCCGGTGACGTCCCTCGCACGGCTGCCGACGTCTCGAAAGCGAAGAAGCTCTTGGGCTACGAGCCGACGACGCCCCTTGCGCTCGGTCTCCAGAAGACGTACGAGTGGTACTCGCAGTTCTACGCGCTGACGCACGCGTGAGCGATTGAGACCAAGTGAGAGAGCGTCAGTGTGTATGTGAGTGTGCGTGTGTCATGACGGCACACGCCTAGACCGATAGAGAGAGCGCAAGACGCATCGACCTATCGACCGAGTGACCGACAGAGCGAGATAAGGAGCGAGAGCGCATTGACGCACCTCGCTGCGTAATATGAAGCCATGTGTACATCTACGACCTCGCATGTGTGTCCATTGACATTAGAGCTCTTGAGCGCTTGCGCCATGACGAGAGCTCAGACCATAGACGACATGGTCTCCACTAAGACTCGAGCTCTCGTAGCTTCTCGCAAACGAGCAGCTCCACTGTTACGAGCAGCTCCGTCCAACGCATTCATTCATTCACTTCATCCGCACGACGTGTCTGTCGTAGTCACAGCGCGCACTTGAGGCGCTCAGAGCGCCGAGACGTCGATCTCAACGGCCGAGTTGCCTTCAATGAGACTCGCGTCGAGCGGGAGCTTGCGGCCGCCGAGGTACTGCTCAAAGAACGCCTCGACGCGGCCGATGAACTCGAGCTTGTTCGCCGGGCGCGCAAAGCCGTGGCCTTCGTCCGTGTACAGGACGTACTGCACGTCGTGCTTGTTCTCAAAGAGCTTCTTCGCGATCTGGTCCGACTCAGCTTGCTTCACGCGCGGGTCGTTCTTGCCCTGCGCGATCAAGAGCGGCTTGGTCATCTTGTCGGCGTGGTAGAGCGGCGAGATGCGCTCGTTCAGCGCCTGGTCGTTCTCGACGTCGCCCACGCGAAGCGTCAGCATCTTCTTCATCGGCTCCCAGTACGGCGGGATGCTCTGCAGCAGCGTCTTGGCGTGCGACGGACCGACAATGTCGACGCCGCAGGCGTACACGTCCGGTGTGAACGCCAAGCCCGCGAGCACGGCGTAGCCGCCGTAGCTCCCGCCGTAGATCGCGATGCGGTCCTTGTCGGCGTAACCCTGCTTGATGACCCAGTTGACGGCGTCCGTGAGGTCCTGCTGCATCGTGGCGCCCCACTGGAGGTCGCCGAGGTTCACCCAGCGCTTGCCAAAGCCCGTGGAGCCGCGGAAGTTGACCGAGATGACGCCGTAGCCGCGGTTCGCAAAGAGCTGGTGCGTCGGGTTGAGGTTCCAGCTGTCGCGTGCCCACGGTCCGCCGTGCGCCACGAGCACGAACGGCAAGTTCTCGGCCGGGATGCCAGCCGGGAGACTCACGTACACGACCATGTCTTCGTCGTCCGACGTCTGGATCACGTGCGGCGTGAGCGGCACGAGCTTGTACTGCGCGAGCTCGGGCTGCGAGTCAAAGAGCAGCGCCGTGCGGCCCGAGCGGCGGTCAAAGATGAAGTACTTGAGCGACGCGTCGTCGCGCTGGTCGGCGTAGAGCCACGTCTGGTTGTCTGCGCTCGCGCTCACGAGCACAAAGTGGCCGAGCACGAGCGCCTGGAGGCGGTAGATGTCGGTCCGCACGCTGTCGTCGATCACTTCGATCCGCGGCTTCGTGTAGTCGAACTCGACGTACTCGGGCTCGTGCGTCTCGTCGTTGAACTGCACGCGGCTCACGTCCGACTGGAGGTCGTGCGCGATCACGTCGAGCTCCGTGCCGTCCTCGGTCGAGAGCAGCACGAGGCGCGTCGTGTTAAAGTCCGAGCCGCCCGGCTGGTGCGACAGACTCGTCTCGACGTACACGCCGGTCGTGTCTTTCGTGAAGCCGTGCACGACGCCCTGCTCGCCGTGCGGCCACGTCGCGAGCGTCTTCCACGTCGCCGCGTCCTTGTTCTCGAGCGCTGGACGCACGAGGAAGCTCTCGCTGCCGTCCGCCGGGTTTGACGTCGAGGCGCCCCAGACCTGGAACGCGTCGTTCAGGACCCAGCCAGCGACGGTGCCAGGGTTCTGCACCTCGATCTCGACGTCGCCAGACGGAATGTCGATGCGGTAGGCGTCAAAGAACCGCGGGTCGCGCTTGTTCAGACCCACGACGACCTGGTCCGGGTACGCCTTGCTCATGTGAATGCCGTCGCCCATGGACACAGTCACGCCGTCGAACGGCGTGAGGTCGCGCACAATGCTCTTGTGCACGACACCGCTGTCGTCGGCCGAGAACTCGGCGACGTACAAGTGGAAGTTCTCGTCGCCGCCCTTATCCTGGAGGTAGAAGATGCGATACGTGCTGCCGTCGCTCGCCACGGCTTTCGACCAGAGGAAGATCCGAATCGGGCGGTGGTCCTCGGTCGTGAGCTGCTGCGGCTCCGTGTCCACGAGCGGCGCGTCCTTGGCGTCGCTCTCAAAGATCGCTGCCTTGAGGAAGACATTCGTGACGCCGTTCGCAGCGTCCGCGAGGTACGCGTAGAACTTGCCGTCCGGTGAGAGGCGCGCCATGCGCTTGTCAGGGTTCCCAAACAGCACCTTGAGCGGGATCGGGTCCGGGAGCCCGGCGAGCTGGTCTTGCGAGAGCGGCATATTGCGAGTGTGTGTGCGTGCGAGTGTGCGAGGGCGGCGACAGTGGCAGTGGCAGTGGTTGTCGAGGCTGGTGTCTTCGGCGGCGCGAATCCAAGAGTGAGCTGCTCGTGCGCAGGTGAGTCGAGTCGCGTGTGTTGCATGTGTTGCATGTGTGTGCGTGGCGTCTGAGTCGTTATGAGAGGGCATGTGTGTCCCTCTTGTGTCCCTCTTGTGTCCCGCTTGTGTCCCTCCTTGGTTACGGAACCTTGTTATCTAGAGAAACATCTAAAGAAGCTTGGCAAATGTATGCGACAACCCTGTGTAAAACATAGCAATCATTCTGCAAAGTGTCAGCCTCGATTCAACCTCAATTCAAACGCAATTCAACACACTCGAATTCGACATGTCGAAATCTATTCACTCGAGTACATCACTATCTGGTTTTATAGTAGCGATTTCGAATCAGTCGCGAATCAGTCGCGCTGCTATCTTGCGTTTAGTATGGAAACATCGCGACATACTTTAGCCAAATGAAACCTTTTCGACAGGGTCGCGGCGACATCTTGCGTTTAGTATGTAAAAGTCGTGTCCAGAAAGAACGTTTCATGCGTTTCATGAGCCCTCGCATCTGTTATTATTTTTGACCTTTTCGACATCGAAACGGATCTTCAATTCAACGCAATTCAACGCAATTCAAATCAGCGCCCGCTGGTGGTGCCATCATTCGTCCACGCACACATGCGCACACACCGCTGCCACCGCCGCACCGACGACCTCAGCGCGAGCAGCTACGACCTCAGTGAGCGCAGCTTGATAAGAGCAAATGAGCGACCGCTCCCCATGCCCGTGCGCGAGGACGTCGCAGCAGTCATTCCTGTAGCGAGAGTGCGAGAGTGCAAGTGCTGTAGATGTGCACACCAAGTTTCCTCGGTTGAGCGCTTCGTGTGCGTGTGGAGCAATGCAGCACTTGCAAAGGCGCAATGTGTACACCATCCTAGCTAGTCTTGCCGTGCATCTCTAGGTCCCTAATGTGTTCGGTACAAACAGTGTTATCGTCCTGCCCGCGTCGATGGTCTTCTCATCGAGTCGTGAGAAGATGATGTGAGGCTGCTTGCGCCATTCGAGGACGGGTTCAGGTAAGAGCTTGTTGCATGGTACTCGAGCTATATGAGCTCTGCTTGATCATGCGGTTGTCGCGCTTCTGGGGCGCTCATGCTCGTCCTGCTCATGATGGCAACGACAGCAACAACAGCAGCAGTACTTGCTCGCTTGCCATCAGCGATGACGATCCTAGAAGTGAACCCATTTCAAGGTTTCTCGCGTAGTCCACATCAATATGATGTAGTCCACCTGAATAAATCAGGCTCTTCGCAGCAACCAGCTGGAGCTATTTGCAGACTTGGTGTTTGTATGTGAAGCTAGTTGGGATTGCTGCCTGGATTTTACTGTTCAAGAACATCGAGTACCTCGTTTCTGTCACTATCCAGAAGCGATCATGGCTGCCAAACCATAGTCACTCCTAGTCGCATCGATACTGAAATGCAAGCTCTTCCGAAAGCTCACTTCGACATCATCGCCGCGCTGCATCGACGCACTCTCGCTGCTGTTGCTTGTGCTCCTGCGTGCGCGCACTCACATCCACGATGGCGATCAAGATCTCGCTGCCGAATGTGCTCCTGCTGCTCGTGAACGTCGGCTTGGTCACGGCCGGCGCGCTGCTCGTGAGCTTCGCCGTGAGACTCAAAGCCACAGGCTGGACCGACGCGCTCGAAGGCACGGACTACGAGTCCACAGCGCTGCTCGCGATCACGATCACACAAGCGCTCGGGATCGCTGCGATCGTGCTCGCGCTCATTGGCGCGATCGGCGCAGTCACGCGCAACCGTGTCGTGCTCGTGCTCTACCTCGTGCTCATGGTCCTGCTCATGCTCGTGTTCGGCGTGATCGGCATCACGGCGTTCGCGTTCAAAGGCAAGATGAGCGACTGGAAAGCAGCGACGTTCCCTGCGGTCGAGGACGAGACGGCGTTCGCCGAGACGTTCAACGACGCGTACTGCTACGCGCAAGGCGCGTACTACTGCAACAACGCGACGGCGCACGAAGCGTTCAAAGTGTTCATGCCGGACGCAGCAGAGACTGTCGCGGCGCTTTTGCCGGAAGTCCGCGGGATCAACTCGCTCTGTGAGAAGTACCAGAGCCTCGTCTCGGGCATGGACGCAGTCTGCAAGGCGTGTGCGAAAGCCAAGGAGTTTGCCAAGTACGACAAGATCCTCACGTGGGCGAACGACCAGTGCCCACGCACGACGACAACGAGCACGTGGTGCGGCGCGTTCCTCGCCACGGGCAAAGCCGGCGCTGTGTACACGAACTCGCCGTACGCGCAGTGCCGCGACATCTTCCTCAGCATCGCGGTCGACTGGGCGAACAGCCTCGCGATCATGGGCTTGCTCGCCGCGTTCGCAGCTGCGATCCTCGTCGGGCTCTCGTGCGCCTCGCGTCGCACAAAGCACGCGGGCGAGAAGGACTTTGCAAACAACAGCAAGGCGTAGTGTGCGTATGTCGCGTTCATTGGCAAATACATCTTGATAATTGTATGAAATAGTCGAATCCGATCCCTTGCGTCGAAAGGTTGCGCTCATTTGCACACAACGTCGACAAGACGCAGACGCAGACACACAAGTCGTCGTCGAGAGCACGTACGCCATGCAGCGCGTCGCGTCCGTGAAGAGCGTGCTGCTCGAGAAGAAAGACAGCGCAGACGACGGTGCGTTGCTCTCTCTCTTGCTCTTGTTGTTGTTGTTGTTGCTGTTGTGCCATTGTCAATGACGCACATGCTCGCTCTCTTGCTCGTTGCGTCGCGTCACGTCGCGACCAACAGACATGCGCAGTCCTGAGAGCGTCGAGCGCGTGTGGACGGACGAGGTCGACGGCGCATGGGCAGATGGCAAAGCGCCGGTGCACTTGCTCACAGCGCTGCTCCAGCACGTCCAGGACGACGACGTCGCGCAAGCAGAGCTCACTGCGCGCGCCAGTACGTCGTCCTGTACCATTGCTCGTAGTGCTCTTGTAGCCTCCCATGATCTCATACATACGTCGTGTGTGCGTTAGTCCTGGAGGTCGAGCCGCAGAACCAGCTCGTGCAGGACCTCGTCGCGGCGATGAAGCAGCGCGAGCAAATGGGTGCGACCTGACGATCGACTCTCTCTCTCTCTGCTGCTGTTGTTGTTCACTCGCTCACGCTCTTGCGCTTGACGATACACAGACGCAGAGCTCGAGTCTGAGAGCGAGAGCGACGACGATGATGAAGAGGACGAGAGCGACAGCAGCGACGACGACAGTGACGACGCTGCTCATAGCGACGAAGACGCCAGTGGCGAGCAGGACGCGCCACTCGCGAGCACGAAGGACGCAGCGGAGGACAAGAACAACGACGACGAGAAGTGACACGAGCGCCAGTGATGTGGATCGCAGTGCGTACTTAATACAGAAGAGGAGAAGAGACTCACTAGTGTAGCCGCCTCATGGCTCGTGCGCACTCCCAAGCGAGGACTGCGTCGGCCCTTGCTGCTGCGCCTTGAGCTGGAGCTCCATGATCTGCAGCAACAGCACCGCGGCGCCCACGAGCATGACGCTCAGGACGAACCACCAGCGGTCCCACCAGCCAGCGAAGCTGTTGTGGTAGCTCTGCTGGCGCGCGAGCTCCCGACGCTTGCGCTCTGCGACCGCCTGCGTCTCGCGCTCTTCCGCTTCGCTCGCAGCGCGCAGCTGGTCCTTGATCACGTACATCTCGCGCCACATCTTGGCGCATGGCAGCGCTTCGATCTCGCGAATGAGCTCGCGCGCCTTTGCCACGCGCTGCTGCTTCATCTCGAGCACGCACAGACCCACGAGCGCTTCGCAGAGCTGCTCGCTGCTGCTGTCGCTGCGCGAGCGCCGAGCGAGCGTGGCGCTCTCTTCCAAGAGCGCCTGTGCCTTGGAGACGCCACCAGCGGTACTGTCCGTCGTCGCTGCGCGGTGCGCGAGCTTGGACAAGAAGCTGCAGAGCGCGAGGCTGCTCGACGGGTCGCGCGTGTCGGTGCGGAGGAACGCGAGCGCGTCGTCGATGCACTGCTGCGCGCTCGTGTCGTCGTCGCAGTCATCGACTGCGGCCGGGTCAAAGAGCTCAGCAAAGCGCTTGAGCAAGAGCGCGCGCTGCTTCTGCGTGAACGCGTCCTGCACGCGCGGGAGCGCAGCGAGCGTCGTTACGAGCACGCTCTGCGCTTTCGCAGCCTCGCTCTTGCTCACGAGCAAGTCGACGCGCGCGAGCACGAGCGCCACGAGCGTCGCGACGTCGGCTTTGGTATTGAGCTTGCGAATGTCGACGCTGTCAACGACAAACAGCACGCGCTCGAGCTTGTTGCGCACAATGTCGGACGGTGGCTCGTCGCGCAGGACGTGCACGAGCGCCTGCGACGCGCGCAAGTGGCCGCGCACGTCCTGCTTCGCTTCAAAGTGCTCGAGCATGCGCCAGAGCGCCGCCTCGCGCGCGTACTCGACGAGCTTGAACTTGGCGTTCGTCGCCGGGTCGAGCAAGTCGAGCTTTGCGAGCAAGAGCTGCGTGTGGAGCTCCGCGTGGTCGCTCCCGCTCGCGTCGCAGAGTGCGATCGCCTTGTCGAGGACTTTGACCGTCTGCTCGTCTTTCCCGAGCTGTCGACAGGCTTTGCTGAGCCAGAGCAGCGCCTGGAGCGCCAGTGCGAGCTGACTGAACTTGCGCGCCGCAGTCTCGGCTCGGATCAAGAAGATCTCGGCGTCCGCGTACTTCTGGAGCGTGAACGCCACGCGCCCGGCGTTCAAGTAGAGATGCGCTTCGAGGTCGACGCGGCCGGGGCAGGCCGGGAACAGCGCGATCGCATCGAGGATGACGGCGTGCGCCGCGCTAAAGTCGCTCCGGCGCGAGTGGCAAGCAGCCAGCGCGCTCAGCAAGTCGTACACGCGCTCGCTCTGCGCTGCGACGTGTGCGGCTGGGAGCTTCGCCGCTGCGACGCTCGCACGCTTGGCACGCGCGAACGTGAGTGCGCGCTTGTAGTGCTCGATCGCTTTGACGTCATCGCCGACTTTGCTGTACGCTGCGGCGAGGTTCCCGTGCACCAAGCCCGTGAAGTCGTCTTTCTGGAGCACTTGGCACTCGCGCAGGGCCTCGAGACTGCAGTCGATCGAGACCTTGGGCTTGCCGGCTTGGAAGTGCTGCCGCGCGACGTTGAGCAGCTCTTTCACTGTAGCAATACACAATACAATGCACAATATGTATTGGTATTGGTATTGTGTCAGAGACGACCAATACATATTGCAATACTCGCACAAGACAGCGCACAGCGTACCTCGCTTCTCACTCTGCATCGCAGTCAGGAGCTGCTTGTACTCGTTCTGGAACCACGTGTCGCCCGGCGAGAGCTCCATGGCTTTGCGAAAGTCTGCGTCCGCGGTAGCGAACGACCCGAGGCGGAAGTGCGCGTAGCCGCGGAAGAAGTGCACGCGCGTGAGCGCGTCGACGACCATCGACTGGTGCGTGCGGTCAGCGCCAGCAGCAGCCGCGTCGCTGTGGTCGTCGCTCGGGTTGTTGTTGTTGCTGCTTGCTTCTGGCTCGAGCGCTTTCGACGCGAGCATGTTGCTCGATTTGCTCGCGCGCTCGAGATCAACGATGACTTGCATCGTCGTCGTGGCTTCCGCTGGGATGAGCGACCACTGCTGGAGCTTGCTCATTGCGCCGAGCACGTTCATGCGGCACGACACCACGAGCTTTCGCTCTTGCAGCAGCTGCAGACGCATACAAACAGCGTCAGCTATCCATGCGATGCATAACACATAGAGAGGAGGATACACACTAGCAAGTGTTTGTGTAGACGTACCCGCACGTGCGACTTGGAGAGGTGCATGAGCAGGTCGCGATAGAGCGGCAGTGCGTCTTTGAACCGCTCGGCGCGCATGAGCTGGTCCGCTTGCTGCTTGAGTCCGAGCACAAAGTTGCGCAGCGTCGCTTCTGCTTCGGCGTCCGCGTCGAGCTCATGCTCGTAGCTGTTGTTGTTGTTGCTGCTGTTGCTGTGGGTCTTGATGGGACTCGTTGGGGCGATCGGGTCGACGCTCTTGACCATCAGTGGCGTCGCTGTGATTGCCGGTGCGATTGCTGCAAGCGGCTCGACGCTCTTCTCGTTCGCCATTGCGCTACACGCTTCAGGTAGTGTGTGTATGTGCGTATGTGCTCGCGCGCGCGTGGTGAGCACGTGTGCGCGTGTCGTGAGCCTTTGCGCCTCGATGCGATAATGGCGACGATCGAGACGCCAGCGGTCGCAGTTTGTGCAGTGTGGGTTCTTTCGATCCGCAAGTGCGAGTGTCTGCACATTCATTTCGGGACGCTCGGGACAGTGTTTGCTTACAAACACAACGATATTTGCAATATCATGCGGAATGTACGGGATGCATCCGAGAAGTTAACTCCGCACTCAAGCATGTGCGCTTCCTGATATGTGCGAGCTCGGTACTTACGAAGCAATCGCTGCTGCTAGTGCTGCTGGTGCTGCTGGCGAGCATGTCGTCGCAAGTCGATCGGACGGCGCTGCGCTTCCTCTTCGATGCGCTGGAAGCCACTCGTGCGCACGCGCGGACCTTCGCAGCGCCGCAGCACGACTACCACAGGTGTTGTGGCAGCGACGCCAGCACGAAGAGGCAGGCGACGGTCGGTGCCAGTCGCCGCCGCCGGCTCTTCATCGACCGCACATTGGATCTTGGCGTTCATCGTCACCTCTTGTTTGTGCAAGGATGCGTCACCCTTGCTGAGTGGTCGGGTGCGCGTCTCTTGGTGGTGCTGGTTCGACCACGCGTCGTCGTCGGCGTCCTCTGGAGCCTTGTGTGCTGTGGACTTGCTCTGGCTGGATGCACTGCGCGACGTCATGAGCGTCAGGTCCATTGAGTCGAGTACGTCGTCGTCGCGCGAGCAGCAAGAGGCAAGTGCAGGAAGAGGCAAGTGCAGCAAGGCAAGTGTGATGCTTGTCAAAGGGCAAGTGGCTCCATTTTTAGTGCTTTCACGCACAGTGATTGGTCAGTGGAATCTTCTGGCATTTATCAAGTCAATGTGTCGATCAATCAAATGCGTCAAAATGCATTCCAGACTCACATACTCGAATCAAGTCATTTGCAGCGATCCTGGCCATCAAACTGCGTTCACTTGGTTTCACTATCGCCGAGTCGTCAAAGAGCAGCAACCAGCGATTGAACTGCCACGGAGGTCATCATCGAGCAAGCAGCACCGAGTCGCGCAGCCGTCGCCGTAGCAGCTCTCCCTCCTCCGTCGTCGTCGCGTCCCCTGTCGTCGCGTGTGTGTGTGCATCGCCTGCATCACCACCTCGTCTTCCCCTCCCTTCCCACTCTCTCTCTCTCTCCTATCTCCTCGAGTCACGATGCCTGCGTACCAGACCCCCTCGATCGTGAACTACACGGCTGTGACCGCCGATGACGCCTCGCCGGCGCAGAAGCAGCTCCTCGCGTTCTACGAGAGCAACAACTTCTACGACGCGGCCGTCGTGCCAGCGCTCGAGGCGTACCTCGCGGAGCAGGTCCAGAACCAGAGCGTCGACATCGACGCGAACCTCGCGCTGCTCAAGCTGTACCTCGTGTTCCCTGAGCACGTGGACGCGGCCAAGGTTGCGCAGGTGCTGCTCAAGGGCATCACGCTCACGCCGTCGCCGTTCTTCACGGGCGCGACGACGCTCGTGCCGGAGAGCGTGCGCGAAGACGCGAGCGTCAAGCTCGCGCTCGAAGCCGGCTTCCTGCTGCAGTCGTGCCTGTTTGAGGACTTCTGGAAGCTCGACCTGTCGTTCGCGTCCTCGGTCGCGGGCTTCACGGACGCCGTGCGCGCGTTCGTGCTCGAGGCGATCCGCAAGAGCCACAGCGTCGTTGCGACGTCCGTGCTCGCGTCGGCGCTGCACGTGTCGGAGAAAGAGGTCGCTGACGTGCTCGCGAAGGAGCAGTGGACGCTCGACGGCGCAGTCGCCAAGGTCCCAGCGAACGACGACAACCAAGTGCGGCCGAAGAAGGTGCAGGAGAAGCTCGAGTTCGAGGACGTGCTCAAGGTCATCCACACGCTCTCGCGGTAGACGGCGTCTCATTATTGCGCTGCGTGCGCGCCGCTGCTGCTGCAGATGTCGTCGTCCTGGTGATCCAGGACTCTCCGTCATAGCAGTCGCAGTGGCACGTGCGCGCAGCTCGTAGGCGTGCGTGGTAGTAGTCGCGCGTGTGTGTGTTGATACAGCGCCAGCTTCCCACGCTCCGTCCCTCTCTCCTTCACACTCCTTCTCTATCTGTCGCTTCACATGATGGCATCGCACGTCTTTGAACGACCTGAGGCTAGTCGACTGAGTCTCATGAGCTCTTCAAAGCACTAGGACGCTCATCAAGCAGCGCCACTGCGTCCGTGAGCTCTTCGCTATGAGCTGTGATGCCTCCAGTCAGTAGCAGTAGAGCAGAGTCCCAGGACGCAAAGCACAAGCCTCAAGTGCGATACGAAAGCGACGTCGCGCCTATTCCGACCTACTGTGTGTGTCTCTCTACTCTAGTCCACGAGGCGCGCAGTCGCACGAGGCAGCGCCTCACGCGTCGCGCGTCATCGTCGCGTCGTCGACCGTGCCGTTCGACTGCGCAGCCATGACCGTGTCCATCATCCCGACGACGCCGAGCACTTGCTTCTGCATCCGGAGCTCGTCTGTGACCTTCTCGTGGAGCTTCACAAAGAGCTGGTCGAGCACCATCGACTGGCTGAGCTTTGGCGCGTACATGTCGCACACGAGCGTGCACACGTGGATGAGCAGCGCCGCGTACTTGGGGTCCGTGACGTACTTGATCAGGAACGCCAGGAGCGGCTCGAGCGAGTCTTCGTCGCGACCTGCGAGCGCGCGCTCGAGTCCGACGCGCAGCCGGAGCTCTTCGAGCATGCTCGCAACAATGATCGGCGAGCGCGTGTCGAGCGCTTCGTTCAGCGCCTTCTTGTAGTCAAACTTGCGCAGCGCGCGGTCGTACGGCGCAATGCGCTTGTGCCGCGTCGTCGCGACCGTGAAGTCGCTCGTCGCGGGCTTCGCGTTCTTGCCGCGGATAAAGTACTTGTACGTGCCGCCGCGGATGATCGCGTGGCGGCTCTGGAGGTCCTGGAGCTCCGTCTTCTTGACGTTCCGGCGCCGGACGCTCAGCATGCCGTCGGCCGTGCCCGTGAGCAAGTGCGAGTTCGTCGGCGACATGCCGAACGCCAGCAGCGCGTTCTTGTACTTGAACCCGTGCGTGACTTCGTACGTCTTGAGGTCGTAGATCTTCAAGTGGCCGTCGAGCGAGCCCGTGAGCAAGCGCGTGCCCGTGCCGTCGAGCCCGATGCTCGTGATCGTCTTCTGGTGGCTCGAGAACGAGTGCAGCAGGCGCCCGCCGCTCAGGATGTCCCAGACCTTGACGACGTTCCCGCCCGCGGACATGAGCAAGCCGCCGCCGGGCATGATCAGCGTCGCTTCGACCGGTGCGCCGTGGTTCAGCGACATCGTGCTCGAAGCGACGGTCTGGTCCGACGTGCGCAAGTCCCAGAGCTTCACCGTGTGGTCGTACGAGCCCGTGGCCCAGATGTTCTGCGACGACGGACTCGCAGCGGACGTGCGCACGTAGTCCTTGTGCTCGCCGAGGAGCGCCACGGGCTTGCCAGTTGGCAAGTCCCAGTACCGCGCCGTCTTGTCGTCCGAGCACGAGAGCACGTGGACGTTGTCGCTCGAGAAGCGCGTGCTGCGCACCGCGGCCGTGTGGCCCTTGAACGTCCGCAAGATCGCGCGCGTGCCAATGTCGAGGACCTGCACTTGCGGCGCTTCGCCACCGGCGACGATCAAGCGGCCGTCGGAGCGGAACGTGCCCGAGTAGACGACGTCGCGGAAGCGGCTGAACGTCTTCGTGATCTCATTCGTGACTGTGGAGTAGAGGTGAATGCGCGTGGACGTCGTGATCGCGACGTTGTGCGGCGCCACGGGCGAGACGTCAATGTGCGTGATCGGTCCGAGCTGCTGGAGCTCTTGCGGCGCTTGGAACTTTTTCCAGTACGCGTTCTCGGCCGTCTCGATCTCGGTCGTCGGCGGGAACTGCTTGAGCACGAGGCGCTTGAACTCGCTGCTCGTCGCCATGGCACGGCTGTTGCTGCTGCTGTTGCGGTCACTTGCGCGTGCGTCCGTGCGTGCGCCAGTCCAAGCGGATGGATCGATCGAGTCGAGCGAGCGCGTCGGTCGAGCAATGCGCCAAGTTGGTTGGTGTTGCTCTCGCTTCCAATTAAGCTTGCGAAATGTATGGTCGCGGACAGAAACCACTAGTCGGTAGTGCTGTAATCAAGGGAATGCTGATTGCTCCCTCGATTATATCTCGCCCACTTGTTCATACAGCCGCAGCAAACTTACGTCGAGGGATCAACAGCAGCAGCTTCGTGATGGAGGAGCACTTGCGCCGCCGAGACGTGCGCTGCGCCGCGGCGCTGCTGCAAGAGCCCACTGCGGCGGTAGCATGGAGCGTCGCGGACGGCGCAGAGGTCGACGCTGGACAGACGCTCGGCACCGCTGGGCTCATCGAGCGCGGCAACCTGCTTCAGCTCGTCGCTCCATGTCGCGGCAAGCTCCGTCTCCGACCGCTCGACGACGTCCAGCGCGACGCACAAGCAGCGCTGGCGTCTGCTGCGAGCGCTGATAGCAGTGATGCGAATACAGACGCGAATGAGAGCGCAGGACAAGAGGCAGACGCCGCAGCGACAGTCGTGGTCGCGAGCGTCGAGTACTGCATCCACCCGCTCAAGAACGGCCGCACGTGCATGATGTGTCTCGCAGTCGTGGACGAGAGCGAGGAAGACATGGATGGCGAGCGGCGGTCCGTGAGCGTCATTTCGCACGGCCAGGTCCTGCGCCTGAACATCGAGGAAGCGAGTAGGTGGCGCTCGTGATGGCAGCAGACCTGCGCGTGACCTGGTTCGCTCACACACATGCACTCTTGCTCATTCGAATTGTGTATCGGAATGGCGTAGAGAAATTCGATTCCGACAACATCAAGCGGCAGCTGAGCGCCAAGAAGCTCTCGCTCGTGCTCGACCTCGACCACACGCTGCTCCACGCCGTGCGCGTCGCGGACGTCGTCACGGAGATCACGAAGACCGGTGCGTGGCTGCAGCTGTCGATATGCATATCGACTTGTGCGTCGCTTACATATTTGTATGCATGCAGACGATACGTTCTTTTTCTACTTGCCTGGCATGCACACCCAGCAGCACGTTGTGAAGCTCCGTCCTGGACTCAATGCGTTCTTGCGCGAGCTCTCAGCGCTCTACGACCTGTTCATCTACACGCACGGCACGCGCTTGTACGCGGAGCAGATCGCGCAGATCATCGACCCAGATGGTTCGTTCTTCCAGCACCGCATCGTCGCGCGCACGGACACGCCCGACATGGTGCACAAGTCGCTCAAGCTGCTGTTCCCATCGAGCGACGACTCGATGATCCTCGTGCTCGACGACCGCATTGACGTCTGGAAAGTACGTCGACGTGGGTTTTGGGTTATGTTCTTTTACTCACCTATTGAGTGTTCTTTTCCTCAACTGACCATCTCTCATACACTCATTGTGTGATGTTCTTTCCCGCAATGCTAGGAGAACGAAGGGAACGTGTTCTTGATCGAGCCGTATCACTACTTCCAGTGCACCGCAGAGCTCAACAACGCGGCTGGCAACGGCATTGGCGGCGGCAGTGGGACCGACGCGGACGCAGATGGCGACACGCACCTCGTGCACGCGACGACGGTGCTCAAGGTGCACTGTCCTTCCTTCCTACTGCTAACGGACCAGCGGACGGGCTAGTCGAGAGCGTCGACGACTGACGCGTGTGCACGTGATGACGCCCACTAGCAAGTGCACAAGGCGTTCTACGACGACGACCACGTCGTGACAGTCGACGAGCAAATGGCCGGCAATGGCCGCGACGTGAAGACGATCTTGGGCCAAGTACGTCTCAGTCTCAGTCTGTCAGTCAGATCCCAAATGCGTGAGCCTCACACCGCGACGCTGCTCGTATGCGCCACTATAGCAAAAGCGTTCGGTGCTCCAGGGCTGCAACATCGTCTTCAGCGGCGTTTTTCCGATCAGCAGCCAGCGCGGCCCTGAGTCGCACTACCTCTGGCGCCTCGCGCTCGACCTCGGCGCGCAGCCGAGCATGGCGATGACAGACTTCCCGATCACGCACTTGGTCATCCATCCAGGGCGTCTCGGGACGCAAAAGCACGTGCAGGTGCGTCGCTGTTCTCGTTCCTAGTGTACCTGTGTGTGGGAGACGCCACTGGCCGTGGTTCTGACCCATCGACTGAGCGACTCGATTATTGATGGACGCATCGCCCCGCCCGCCTCCACCAGGCAAAAGCGACGCCCAACGTCTTTGTCGTGACGCCCGAGTGGATCTTCAAGTGCGCACGGACGTGGACGCGCGTAGCCGAGTCCGACTTCCTCGCCGACGAGTGGAAGGCGAAGCAAGAGCGCATCGCCGCCGCTGCTGCCGCGGAGAAAGCAGCAGAAGCAGCGCGTGCTGCTGACGCGCTCGCTCAAGTCGCTGCTGCTGGCGAAGCTGCTGCGGCAGCCGCAACGGCAGAAGCAGATGCCGTGAATGGCGACGCTGCGCCGCCGCCAGCAGGTGAGAGCAGCGAGACTAGCAACGAGGAGGCGACGGCGTCGCCTGCCATCACGACGACGACAGCTCCAACGGCAGACGCACCCGCGACGAAGCCGAAGGTAAAGAAGAGCGTGAGCTTTGCTGCGAGCGTCCGAGACAACGACGACGAGGAGACGAAAGCGAGCGACTCGCCTGCGACAGCGACGCTGCTGCCGTCTGGAGCGAATCTGCGGCAGCGCCGTGCGCCGGTGCGCCGCGTCATTGGCGGCGCGCGCGTCGGTGGCGTGCGCATCCCCGAGCGCAAGGGCGTCGTCGCGAGCGGCGGGACGTTTGACTTTTTGTCCAAGCTCACGCAGATGGGGGCGGCGAAGCGCGAGCAGCAGCCAAAGCCAGCGGAGGCGCCAAAGGCGCCGGGATCCGCGGCCAAGGCACCGGCACCGCAGCCAGTCAAGGTCAGTCGATGCTGTTGTGAAGCAGCACTGGATGAGTCGTAGAGAGAGGCACTGACGGGCAGATGCTTGGGAATGTGACGCTAGGACGTCGACGACACGTTCCTGCGGCTGATCGAAGCCGAGGAGCGCGAGAGCGCCGTCGAGTCGAAGCGCAAGCTCGCGTCCGACGACGTCAAGGACATGCTCTCGGCGCGTCGGCTGAAGAAAGCGAAAGCCGAAGAGTCAGAGTCCGTGCCGCTTGCGCGCGTCTCGAGCGACGACGATGACGATGACGATGACGATGGCGATGTGCGTGCGCTTGTCGATGGCGCCAGTGGTGCTTGCGGACGGATTGACTGACCTGACTGACTGTGTGTGCCTGTGCCGACGGACAGCTCGATGACTTGGAAGCCGACATCTTGGACGATCTCTAGCCGCACGCACACGCACGGACGCGTCCGAAGCGATCGCGCTGCACAGGGTCGGTACGCAGCCGCGTGCATTACGAGGGGCATGATAGGCAACGTACTGCTTGGTTACGTTGATGGCCACAGAGCGAGCGACCTACTCACACAAAGATATCGACATCCGAGCAGAGCGTGTGGGACGCACGCAACGACACGCGGGCGATCAGAGCTCCACACGCTGCGATCTCAAACATCCTGTCGTTACGACTAGTACTCATGCACTTGCGCGCTTTCTCGGTGGGCGAAGGAGAGGTGAGTTTGGCCAGTCTCGCACGTCACACTCGAGCAGCAGTGACGATGCAAGAGCAAAGAAGAGCGAAAGAGGAAGAGGGAGACGGACATTCATTGAGGAGGGCGCATGGTCGCTACAACAGACGCATGGCCGCGATCGCTCTCTCAAAGTACGAACTGGATAGGGACTAGACTCGACATGGTCGAGTGGGCGTTCAGAGCGTCGCGAGCACTCGGCTTACTGCGCCGGGCGGAAGCCCTCGTACGCGTTGAACACGTTGAGACGGCCGTGGCCGAACTGGTTGTTTGGCCACGCGAGGTCCGACGTCGCGCCGCACGTGTAGTTCGTGGCCGCAAGACCCTTCTGGTCCGTGGTCGTGTAGAGCGCGATCTTGACTTCGTCGATCGCGAGGTCCGGCTTGGCGCTGAGCAAGAGCGCGATCGCGCCGGTGACATGCGGCGCGGCCATGGACGTGCCCGAGTACGTGTCGTATGCCGTGTCGCTGTCCGGCACCGACGAGTACACGAGCTGACCTGGGGCAGCAATGTCCGGCTTGCGGCGGTTCGCACCGACCGTCGGGCCCTTGCCGCTGAACGCCGAGAGCGCGTCCGTGCTCGTCGTCGACGCGACGCCAATGACGTTCGGGTAGTCGCCTGGCGAACCTGCCGTCGCGCAGCCATCGCGGCCGCTGTTGCCAGCCGAGAAGACTGGGATGATGCCGGCCTTGACCCACGCGTCGACGGCGGCCTTGAACCAGTTGTCGCCGCCCGGGCCACCCCAGCTGTTGTTCACGACGTGCGGCGCCTTGGTGCAGTCCGGGTTGTTGCCCTGCGTGTCCGTCGGGCACACGATCCACTGCGCGCAGTCGACGATGTTCGACTCGACGATGTACCCGTCGGCGTCGAGCGACATCTTGCACGACATCCACGTCGCGCCTGGTGCAACCCCAATGCCCTTGGAGCCAGCGATCGTGCCCATCGTGTGCGTGCCGTGACCAGCCGGGTCGTTCGGCTCCGCCGTCTTCTCCTGCGGGTCGTACCAGCCGTACGCGCCGCGGTAGTTGCGCTTTAGCACCTCGTGCGTGCCGCGGACACCGGTGTCGAGGCTCGAGACAATCACGCCCTGGCCGATGTTGCCGTCGGCCCAGACCTTTGGTGCGCTGATCTTCTTCACACCCCACTCCTGGCCCACGAGCTCCTTGTTGTTCTCGACCTTCGGGTCGTCAATCTTGATCTTGACCGGCTCACGGATCGTCGCGACCGAGCTCAGCGTCGCGAGCTTCTCGAGCAAGTCGAACGACGCACCCTTGACAAACACCTGGTTCGAGATCCAGAAGTTCTTGAAGCCAGCGTGGAGGCCCACGCTCTCTTGGCTCAGCACCTTGGTCACTTCAGCCGAGGCGATGACGTTCTGCGCCTGGAGCTTCTGCGTCACGGCGTTGAGCTTGGCCGCACGCGACGAGAACGCGCTCTCCTTGATGCTCTCGAGCGTCGATTCGGTCGTCTGTGCGAGCTCAATGACAAGGTCGACCGTGCCCTGCTGGCGCAGCGTGCGGTGAACACCTGGGTGGATGCGGGCGGCGGCATCGGCCGAACCGGCGGCGAGCGCAATAGCAGCGAGGAACGCGGCGAAGCGGACGTTCATCTTGGCTGAGACTGGAGTTGCTTGGAAGTCGCTTGAGGGCTAGGAGGCAAATCAAGTTGTGAGAACCGAGTGAGGGCGAGCGCGAGCTGGCGGATCCAAGGTGCTCGCTGATGATAGCCACCTCGAGACGCAACCTGCCGTGCTTCGAAGCATGAGCGCGCGAGCGAATGCGCAGCTGATGTGTGTGCGTGCGAGAGCTCGCTCGTGCGAGAGGAGCATTGTCGAGGTCCCAGACGCTTGTTCGTCGGCAGGTGCGTCGCCCAGCACAGCACAACGCACGCTCTGTCGATCATGAGGAGGAGGAGCGAAGTGCATGAGCGAACGAGCGTGAGTCACGACAGGACGCGAATCACTTGCGCTTTGTATGGTCCGTAGCGACGTCAATCAGTTCTCAGATCACTATCACGCGACGATCGGCTCGGCATCCGATCGCATCCATCGCGCTTCGAAGAAGCTGGCGGCGAGAGGATGCGCGGTCAGAGCTGTCAACGACGACGACGAGTGCCATGCACGTAGACGCAAGCAAAGCAAAGCAAACAAGTGCCTCGTGTGAGCTGCACCCGGTAGTCGCGAGATCAGCACCGCGATCGCGGTGTCTGTGAAGGAGCTAGCTCACTCGTGCAGCGCTTGGCGTGCGTGGCGCCTTGGAGGTGGCGCTCCTCGAACGCGAGTCCACCGTGTCGTAATGCACACAGCAGACGAAGCACGCTCGCGGATGACCGGTCAGTGCTCTCTGGCACTCGAGCCTACTCTCGAACGTTGCAACACGCGAGTCCCACACATGTGTGGCGATCGAAAGCGACTCGACCAAAAGCGCCATCACAATGCCCCGGCAGATCATGCTCGGTTGCTTGCTTTGCAAGCTCTCTCACGAGGTTGTCGAGGATCATCCGTTTGCTCTCTCGATGTCGCCTTTGTCGGGATTGACTGCCGACTCAAGACGCCATCTCGACATGCTGGAGACACACACTTCACTCAGATTCGTGTGACGGCGGCTCTCTCACTCTTGACGCTCTGACGTCGCCGTCCTTGACCAACGAGAGCGTGATGCGTGCTTGAGACACTGCGAGTCGGTCGCGCTGCCCTCGACTCGGTCGGTTGCGAGACCTCTCTTGAGAGTCCGCATAGCTTTCGGAAATCGCGCTCGCTCATCAAGACGAGTGGTGGCATTGTGGGTGGCAGCAGCGGTAGTCGTTCACTAGCCCTCTCTCTCACGACGTCCTCGACTGTACATCCGATAGTCAAGTGCGTGATGTGAGAGCCCGATGCTCACTTGGTCTTTACCAAGTGCCGGTCGACTCTCGCAAACCGATTCGAACAAGTCGAGACGCAAGCACCTGCAACGTCTTCCAGCGCTCACGAGCGTTGGGCGTTTGGGTGCCTCGAGGTCTCGCCTGCTACGTGAGCTTGTGCTTGTTAGCTAGTCTCGCCTGCGAGCGACCATCTCACTTGTGTCAATCAGAACCCAAGAGCACACTCGGGTGCTGACGGTGTTGACACTGTTGCGCCACACGTCACGACAAGAAGCACGCGCAAAGTCGCAGTTGCCACCACCACGCGAGCTCTGCGCATCCACAAGGACGCTTCACCTTCAACGCTTCTGCATGCACGATGTCCATGACAACGAGCGCATCGCTCTGCTTGTTCGTGGAGCTTCACCTGGACTCTTTCTCATGTAGATGACGATGATCAAACAAGCAAGTTCCGCTCCAGCATCAACCCGATAATCAGGGAACGCAGCGCGCGCTTCGAGGCTTCATACTCGTTGCCACAGCAAGAGACACAAGCGAGAGCACTCAAGCGCAAGTAGTAGCAGAGAGAACGAACGCAATATAGTGATGGATTGCAAATTACACACGAGACGCTCTGCTCGAGAGCGGCGCAAGTGCCGCTGCTGCTCGACCTACGTCTTTGACAAGTACTCTGTCACGCAGGTTGCTACAGAGTCGCGAGCAGTCGATGCTCTACTACGCGAAGCGGTCGTAAGACGCAACGAGCGAACTTACTGCGCCGGGCGGAAGCCCTCGTACGCGTTGAAGACGTTGAGGACACCGTGGCCGAACTGGTTGTTCGGCCAGTTCTTGTCGGTCGTGCCGCCGCACGTGTAGTTCGTCGCGCGGAGACCCGACTGGTCCGTCGTGGTGTAGAGCGCGACCTTGACCTCGTCGACAGTCATGTCCGGCTGCGCGCTCAGGAGCAACGCAACGGCGCCCGATACGTGCGGCGTCGCCATCGACGTGCCCGAGATCGTCATGTACTCGGTGTCGCTCGTGTTCGTGGCCGAGCGCACCTGCTGGCCAGGCGCCGAGATGTCCGGCTTGCGGCGGCCAGCCACGGTCGGGCCCTTGCCACTGAACGACGCGAGCGAGTCGATGCTCGTGATCGCACCGACACCGACGACGCTCGGGTAGTCACCCGGCGAGTCGGCCGTGGCGCAGCCCTTGCGGCCGTCGTTGCCCTGGGCGAACACCGGCACGATGCCGGCCTTGATCCAGGCGTCGACCGCACCCTTGTAGAAGAGGTCGCCGCGGCCACCACCCCAGCTGTTGCTGATCACACGCGGCGTCTTCGTGCAGTCCGCGTTGAGGCCCTGCGGGTCCGTCGGGCAGAGCATGAACTCGGCGCACGTGAGGAGGTCCTCCTCCGAGCAGCCGACCTCCGGGCCCTCCTCGCCCTCGTACACGCGGCACCCCTTGCACGCAACCCACTGCGCGCCTGGGGCGACACCGACGCCCTTCGCGCCAGCAATCGTCGCCATCGTGTGCGTGCCGTGGCCGTCAATGTCGTACGGCGTCGCGGCGTTGAGCTCCGGGTCGTACCAGCCGTGCGAGCCGAGGAAGTTGCGCTTGAGCGTCTCGTGCGTCGCGCGCACGCCCGTGTCAATGCCGCCGACGATAACGCCCTGGCCGAGGTTGCCGTCCGCCCAGACCTTGTTCGCGCCAATGCGCTTGACGCCCCACTCCTGGCCCACAAGCTCCTTCGTCACGTCGTCCGCCTGCGGCTTCTCGATCTTGATGATCTCCTGCTCACGGATCGCGCTGATCGAGCTGAGACCCGCGAGCTTCTCGAGCAGGTCGAACGACGCCGAGTTCACGGTGACCTGGTTCGAAATCCAGAACGTCTTGAAGCCGTTGTGGAGACCGCCGCTCTCCTGGCTCAAGAGCTTCTCGACCTCGACGGCCGCAACCTTGCTCTGCGCCTGGAGCTTGTCCTTGACCGCCTGGACCTTGGCCGAGCGCGACGAGAACGCGCTCTCCTTGATGCTCTCGAGCGTCGACTCGGTCGTCTGCGCGAGCTCAATCACGAGGTCGACCTTGCCGTTCGCGCGGAGCGCGCGGTGCACGCCTGGGTGGATGCGCGCCGTCGCGGCGTCAGTCGTGGCAGCGCCAGCGGCGAGCGCAATGGCAGCGAGGAACGCGGCGAAGCGGACGTTCATCTTGAGCGGATGCTTGAGTTGCTTGGAAGTCGCTTGAGGGCTCGAAGGCAAATCGGATAATGAACGAAGTCAAGAACGAGTGAGAGAGTGCATGAAGCGCGCGCGTGAGCGTGCATGTGCCCTTGCTTGCCGTTCAGCGGCCGCTGGGCTCGCTCGCTTTGATGGCGAGAGGAGGAGCGGAGACCACACCACATCCATCTCTGACAGGGTGAGGAGCGGTCAGGTGCATCTGGTTTGGCGTGACTGCCTTTCGACGCCTCGTTTCTCGCACGCGCTCGTCCACTCAGCCGCAAGAGCAAGAGCAAGAGCATGAGCGAATGCAACACCACCTCACGCTGGTTCTGGAACAAATGATCTCGGGATTTGCGACAGCCATAGCTTGATGTCCTCGAGTGCATGGAGTAGGTGGTTGATGTCCTCGACAAGTGCTCTTGCATGACAGCAGAGCTCC
This sequence comes from Pythium guiyangense, assembly GCA_003730235.1. Lineage (NCBI taxonomy): Eukaryota > Oomycota > Peronosporomycetes > Pythiales > Pythiaceae > Pythium > Pythium guiyangense. The sequence goes on from QXDM01000001.1 coordinate 554,302, forward strand.
AGGCTGTCAACAAGCAAGCAACCGAGCAACTGCGGTCATACACAAGTCACAAGAGCTCAGATCGCTTGCAGGTGATTAATCCCTCACTCACACACACACTCACACAGCAACAAGAGCAAGAGCAAGAGCAAGAGCAGCTGGCGGTCTTGCGATCTCTCGCGCGCGTGGTCACCTCACGCTCAAGACGCTTCGAAAATCGATGCGTGTACTGAGGTGACGTTTTGCAACAGCAAATGGCTCGCGCGCGTGACCAGCACCATGATCGAACGACGAATGCGCATTGACAACTTGGATCTTTTGTGCAGACGAACGCGATCTGATCCGCGTCGACGCCGCCGCTCTCACCATCTCACCGCCCTTGAGAGCTCGAGAGCGAGCAGCAACCCACCACAAGAATCGCACCAGCGCCATGACCGAACGGCAAGGCATGTGTTGTTCGCTGAGTGCGTGCGTGTGTGTTCATCAAGACGCTGTGGGTGTTGCTGTCAAATGCCATCGCGCTCGCGATCCAAGCTTCTCGTATCGACCATGCGCTCGCATCACACAGTCCTCGCACATGCCATCCGTCGGTCCAAGTCCAAGAGAAGCAAAGCAAAGCTCATGCGTTTGATTGAGCGATTTGAGCGCGTGCAAACGAACCGAGCGAGCGAGGATGCGCTCACCATGCGCGACGAATCGAGCCAGATCGATGTCACGCGCGCGTCTCGGCTCTGCGCGCGCGATCGCGCTGTTCTGTCGCGTGCACGCCGGCGTCTCGGCTCTGGCGCCGCGCGGTCACGTCCCCGGCTCTGACCGCGCATCGACGACGACGACATCGATGCGCTTGCGCATGCATCCATCTCCTCGCTCATTCGTTCGCTCACAAGACAAGAGCCTTGCTCAAACAAGCCTTTGCTCACCAGAGTCTCGAGCGATCGTCTCGAATCCGAATGACCGAGCGAGGTCGACAGCGCAAAGCAACTCGACTGACTGACTGATTGACTGACTGCGCGTCCAAACTTGTCGGCACTCGGCAGATCTGTCTGACAGTCCAGACGCTAGAGCTCGGACATGAATGACAGATACACTTGCAGCGCGCCATTGCACTCACTCGGTCTCCACGTTGTTGTTGCACTTGTGGTTGCATGAGCTCTCACACACTCACACTCACAAGCTCAACCACACAAGCAAGGGAGCGAGGTCGCCGCCACTTGCCACACACTTGCCGCGACGCCTTAGTGAGAGGAGATCGTCGACCGTCTCGAAAGCAGGCAGTCAGCAAGTGTGAGTGAGTGTAGCGAGGTGCTGTTTCGCAACGAGCAGTGTGGTTTGCTTCGCGTTGCTTCTTGCTTCTCTGTATGAGAGCTCCATGCTGTGGTCGCTTCTCGTGGTTGTCTCTCTTGATCGTCTACAGACTGGTAGCGACGACACAGCCAACCAAACGAGCATTGCCATGCGAGCTCGTGTGTCATCTCGCACACATACCTCAGACTCCATGACCAGGAGTGAGCAAGTCGCTGCATCTCGTGTCTGCGAGTACAACCACGAACAGCGCGGTGGTGTCGCTCTTGACAGTGCTGCTGCTATCATTGCAAGTGCATGCGAGATGATCGAGTGACTAGCGTGGACTTGAGTGGAGTTGCGTGACGCTGCTGCTCTCTCTCATTCTCAATCGCTTTCTCTCTCTCGTAGTCGACCAAGATCGTTGGACGCAAAGAGTGTGCGGATGCCACACACGAGAGATAGCAAAGGAGTCGAGCGAGATCAACTCTGTGATCGACAAGCTCGGTCTCTCTCTCTCTGTCTGCCTATCTGTTTGGTTGGCTGGTTGATCTGCTTGGTCCGCCTGCTGCTGCCCTCGAACTCGAGCTCGTCATGAAGTGACGTTCATGTTGGTTAGTCCAGTTCGTCAAGCTCGTCGAGAACCGAAGGATGCGATCTCAAGTGATCAACTCAAGCAACGGAGGCGTGGCTCGCTCGCATCTCAGGCAACGCAAGGCTCGGGCCACTCGCTCGTTCCTTGGCATCACGCGTCACGTTTTCGAGCAGCAAACAAGAGAGTGAACGTAAGAGCAAGAGAGAGCATGCAAGTGAGAGACAGATTCGTAGTTGTTGGTGCTGTTCGTTCTTGCATCAAGTCGAGTTGAGCATCGAGTCGACACAAGACAAGAAGAGGAGTAGAGACAAGAGAGCAAGAGAACAAACGAAAGGGAGAAGACTGACATTCATTGGAGCTGTGAGCGCATCGCAGCGCTTCTACTACAAGCATCGCCACAGCGCTGCTGCGATCGCTCAGTGCTCACCAAGCTTGACTCGAGCTGTGGATCGAGTAGTACGCGCTTCGAGGTCGTGAAGTAAGCATGCGTCATGTGACGAGCGAACTCAAGACTTGGAGCTTCGAGACTGGAGGTTCGAGCTTATGGTGCCGGACGGAAGCCCTCGTACGCGTTGAACACGTTGAGACGGCCGTGGCCGAACTGGTTGTTTGGCCACGCGAGGTCCGACGTCGCGCCGCACGTGTAGTTCGTGGCCGCAAGACCCTTCTGGTCCGTGGTCGTGTAGAGCGCGATCTTGACTTCGTCGATCGCGAGGTCCGGCTTGGCGCTGAGCAAGAGCGCGATCGCGCCGGTGACATGCGGCGCGGCCATGGACGTGCCCGAGATCGTGTTGTACGCCGTGTCCGTGTTGTTCCAGATCGAGCGCACCTGCTGGCCAGGCGCCGAGATGTCCGGCTTGATGCGCTTCGTGTTCACCGTCGGGCCCTTGCCACTGTACGACGAGAGCGAGTCCGTGATCGTGGTCGAGCCGACGCCGATGACGTTCGGGTAGTCGCCCGGCGAGCCCGCGGTCGAGCAGCCGTCACGGCCGCTGTTGCCCTGCGAGAAGACTGGGATGATACCGGCCTTCACCCACGCGTCGACCGACGGCTTGAAGAACGGACGCCCACCAGCGCCACCCCAGCTGTTGTTGATCACGCGCGGCGCCTTGGTGCAGTCCGGGTTCTTACCCTTCGTGTCCGTCGGGCAGAGCATGAACTGCGCGCACGCAGTCAAGTCCTCCTCTGCGCATCCGACCTTGAGCCCAGTGTCGGTCTCATACCAGCGGCAGCCCTTGCACGCCATCCACGTCGCGCCAGGAGCGACACCAACGCCCTTCGAGCCGGCGATCGTGCCCATCGTGTGCGAGCCGTGACCCTGGATGTCGTACGGCTCGGCCGAGTTGAGCTCCGGGTCGTACCAGCCGTACGCGCCGACGAAGTTGCGCTTGAGCACTTCGTGCGTCGCACGGACACCGGTGTCGATGTTCGCCACGACGACGCCCTGGCCGATATTGCCGTCGGACCAGACCTGGTTCGCGCCGATCTTCTTCACGCCCCACTCCTGACCGACAAGCTCCTTCGTGTTGTCGTCCGCCTCTGGCTTGTCGATCTTGATGAACTCCTGCTCGCGGATCGCGCCGACCGACGCCATACCCGAGAGCTTCTCCACGAGCTCGAACGACGCCGAGCTCACGGTGATCTGGTTCGCGATCCAGAAGTTCTTGTAGCCGGCATGGAGACCGTCGCTCTCCTGGTTGAGGAGCTTCGTCACCTCGGCCGACGCAATGACGTTCTGCGCCTGGAGCTTCTCGGCCACGGCCTGCACCTTGGCCGCGCGCGACGAGAACGCGCTCTCCTTGATGCTCTCGAGCGTCGACTCGGTCGTCTGCGCGAGCTCGATCACGAGGTCGACCGTGCCGGCCTTGCGGAGCGCGCGGTGCACGCCCGGGTGGACACGCGCCGTCGCGGCGTCCGAGGCGCCAGCGGCAATGGCAATAGCAGCGAGGAACGCGGCGAAGCGGACGTTCATCTTGACTGAGACTGGAGTTGCTTGGAAGGGTAGTCGCTTGCGCGCTGGGAGGCAAATCGAGTTGTGAGACCGAATGAACGAGATCGATCGGAGTGCGCACACTCGGTCAGCACCGCTCGTTCTCAGTCGCCGCTGCTGACTGTCGAGTGCGTGTGGGTGGTAACGAATGAAGGAGGAAGGGCCAAGGGCAACTCGGAGGCATGTGCAAGACGACCCATCTCCTCTATTCGTCGCCATCTCGAGTGCGGATACGATGTGGTGCGGGACGTGTGTCTGCGAGAGAGAGCGGCCATCGCAGCGTCCTCACGCGCCTCTCGCAAGAGCGTTCGGTTCGATTCAAGCGCATGCATTGCGTCTCCAGCGCTGCGGTCATCGCCAGCAACTCGCAGTCAGTCAGACACACCCAGCGCTTTGCGTTCTCAGATCCGCAAGCGCCATGTGTCGTCGTCAACTCACGCGCGCATGAGCGCCGAAGCACCGGCGGCCGCGTCGCTGAGGCGCTCTCACCTGACGGAGCAGTGGATCCGTCCCACGCTCGAGCAGCACAGCGGCTTCAACGTGCCACTCATGACTCGATTGCTGTCGGCCCTCGGACGTTCCAGAACACTCGTGATTCATACCCGCAGCAGCTCCTTACACTAGCGCTACGTGTCTGACAATGGCCGTCGCCTTCATGTGGCAGCAGCAGTCGTCGTTCCTATACGAGCGTCTCTCTGCTCTCTCTCGCATCGCATGTACTTGCACAGCGCCTACGCTACGTCTTGCTGTACATCGCTCGCGCTGCTGTTGGTGTGTACGGGTCGTGGTCGCCGCGGTCGAGTGCGTCCGACGAGTGGCGCCGCGATGATGCCGACGACGCGTCGCGACGGCGCAAGTAGCACGAAAAGCTGACGACGAGCAGCGCGCCGACGCACACGACGATGCTCCCGACGCCGATGTACAGCGACGTGCTCTCGACGAGGTCGAGGAACGCGCTGCGGCACTGCGTGTACGGTGCTGTGCCGACTGCGATCGTACTAGCCGAGCCGGTGCTCAAGAGCGTGCCGCACCAGAGCAGCGTCTGCTGCGTGCGCGGGCACTGGTCGTTCGCCCAGTCAAAGACGTCCGTGAGGTTCTTGAACGCGCTCGCCCTCGCGCAGCCTTCGCACACGGCTTGGAGGCCCGCGACTTGGTTCAAGAGCGCGTCACAGAGCGTCCCGACGCCGACGACGCTGCGGAAGCTCTGGACGAGCACAGACGAATTGAGCTGCGGTGCGAACATCGCGACCGCGTCTGCGACAGTAAGCGAGTTACAGATGTACTCGCCCTGCGCAGCGCAGTAGATCGAGTCGAACTCGCGCTTGATCGACGGCTCGTCCGCGCTCGCAGGGTACGTCGCGCTCGCCCAGTCGCTCGCCGTGCCGCGCAGGATGAGCGCTGCGACGGCGACGGCTACGAACGCGAGGAACAGGAGCACGACTGCGACTGCGTACAGGAGCAGTCCGAGGCGCCAGCGACAGACTGCAGCGATCGATCCGAGCACCGCTAGTGCGATCACGACGATCGCGACGACTTCGATTGCTGTGAGCACCGAGTCCGTCGCAGAGACGTACGAGCGCACGACGTCGACCCACGCCGTGCCGCGGACATTCAGCGTCACGACGAGCACGGCGATGCCACCAGCGAGCAGCACGCAGTTCACGGCGAGGAGCACGAGCGCGCTCGTCCACTTGCCGCACGAGCCCATGCTTCTCTCTTCTCTTCCTTCTTGCTTCTCTTCTTCGTTTGTGTGGATGTTTGTATTGACAAGAATGTGTCTTGATAGTGCTGTAAACGAGGTAGCAACAGTAACCTAATGGCGTATCCTAGGGTACGCTTGTACCCCAGTTATCACTTGAGTGTGTCGCTTCATGATCATCGAGCTCCATGGCTCGACGATCTTCGGTCCGCGCGCGCACGACGTGCTCGAGCGCCATGTAGCGCTGCGCAACAGCGAGCACGACCTTGCTCTCTCTATAGGTGTTGCTCGTGGCATGCACGGTCGCGTCGCTACTCACAGGAGCGAGCGCGCCATCCCTCTGCTTGCACCAGCACTGACCAACAACTACAGCAGCAGCAAAGCACCAGCATGAGCATGAGCAAGGACGCATCCATGGCACTCGTCGGCGCATTGCAGACTGTCTCGTTCGCGCTGCCTCTACAACGCACGACTGCTGCCTCTCTGCGCCGCCGACGTACTTGCGGCTTTCACTCGCTCACTCTTGTTTTTGCTCTGTACGATGCACTCGAGACCGACGGACGCGCCGCTCTTGCTCCCGCTGCCATCCGGCGTCGCACGCCCAGTGCCAGCGCCACAAGCTCGCAAGACCTCGCTCCGCCATGCGCTCTTTGTGACGATTTTGGCGCTCGCACTCGTAGTCGCGCAGCCAGCGAGCGTCGCTGCTGCATCGCGTGGCGCGCGCGTGCATCCGAGCGTCCACCGCGCGTTGCGGGAGCGAGGCACGGCCGACTTGATCGTCACGCTCGCGTCGTCGATGACGCCAGCGCTCGAGAGCGTGCGGTCGATGGACTTTGAATCGCGCGGCGCAAAGCTCGACGCGTTGCGGGAGCGACTCGAAGCGCATAGCGCAACTGCAGCAGCGGACGTCGAGCGCGTGCTCCAGCACGAGCGCCGCGAAGACCGCAACGAAGGCAACGATGGTACAAGCGACCTGCCAGTCCACGGCGGCTACAAGCGCTTCTGGATCTCAAACCAAGTGCTCGTGTCTGCAGCGTCGCTTGCGCTTGTGGAGCAGCTCACGGCGCTCGACTCGGTCCGCGCGATTCGCCAGCAAGCGGTCGTCCAGCTAGACAAGCCGCCGCGGTTCAACGTCTCGCTCGCGTCTGCTGCGCGCAATGGCGACCGCAGCGAGCCGATGATCGAGTGGGGCGTAAACATGATCGGCGCGCCGCAAGTGTGGGCACGCGGCGTCACGGGCGAAGGCGTCGTGGTCGCAAACATCGACGGCGGCGTGCGCGGGACGCACGAAGCGCTCGCGCACAACTTCCGCGGCGCCTACGGCTGGTTCGACCCCGAGACGCACGCGCTCGAGCCGTACGATGTTGGTGGTCACGGGACGCACACGATGGGCACGATCGCCGGTGCGAATGGCATTGGCGTCGCGCCAGGAGCGACGTGGATGGCGTGCAAAGGCTGTCGCGTGGACGAGTGCACGGACGCAGATTTGCTCGAGTGCGCGCAGTGGATCCTGTGTCCAACAGACCCGCGCGGGAAACACCGCGACTGCTCGAAAGCGCCGCACGTCGTGAGCAACAGCTGGAGCAGCCCCGGCGGCGACGACTGGTTCCAAGCCGCAGTCGACGCGTGGGTCGCGGCCGGCATCATCCCCGTCTTCTCACAGGGCAATACCGGACCGGACTGCAGCACCGTCGGCTCGCCTGGCGACTACCTCAACGTCATCGCAGTCGGCGCTTCGACGTCGGACGACGGGCTCGCCGAGTTCAGCGCGCGCGGTCCGTCCGCGTTCGGCGCCACAAAGCCCGACATCACTGCGCCAGGCTCTGCCGTGCGCTCTGCGTGGGGTACAGATGACGCTGCGTACGCGCTGTCGTACGGCACGAGCATGGCGGCGCCGCACGTCGCCGGTGCGATAGCACTCGTGCTGAGCGCGCAGCCAGGACTGAGCGCTAGTGACGTCAAGGCAGCGTTGCTCCGCACGGCAGTCATAAAGACGCTTGAGCCGAGCGACTCGCTCTGCGGCGACACGACGGACAGCACGTGGCCTAACAACCAGTACGGCAGCGGTCGTTTGAGCGTCTTGGACGCCTACAGCAGCTTTGTGCCGATGCAGTCGATCAAACAAAAGGCTTCAAAGCACTAGGTCGGCGTTATGCATGAAGGTACCGAGCGCATGTGAGTGCGCGCTCGAGAAAGAGAGCTCTCGCTAGGTCATCGATTGAACCGGATCTGCTCGTTTGTTGCACTGTTCGTGAGCAGAGCCTCTCATTGCACATTTAATACCTTAATACTGGACTGTGGGCGAGCAGAACCTGTTGAAATGACATGAAAGTAGCTCGAGTCTGCTCAGGAATGGCGCATTCGCGCACACATCACGCGACGCTCGGGCTTCGAATCGCCATGTATGTGAGTGCCTGCGTGTGAACGAACACACACGCGCGCGCATGCGGTGCTACTCTTGCCATGTGGTTTCGAATGCGTGGGGTGGTGGCGCTTGCTCTTCACACTCGCAGTCAGTTCGACGCGCTTCAGCGACAGCACCCAGACCAGCGAGTACACTGGCACGGACCGCGTGTATCGCTCATACAGATCTTTGCCAAGAGGCCATCGGTTCGTGTGAACTGCACTTCTCACAACTCGATTTGCCTCCCAGCCCTCAAGCAACTCCAGTCTCAGCCAAGATGAACGTCCGCTTCGCCGCGTTCCTCGCTGCCATTGCGCTCGCCGCCGGCGCCTCAAACGCCGCTCCACGTGTCCACCCGGGCGTGCACCGCACACTGCGCCAGCAGGGCTCAGTGAACCTCATCATTGAGCTCGCACAGACGACCGAGTCGACGCTCGAGAGCATCAAGGAGAGCACGTTCTCGTCGCGCACGGCCAAGGTCCAGGCGGTCAAGGACAAGCTCCAGGCGCAGAACAAGGTCGCTGCGGCGGAAGTCGAGAAGCTCTTGATCCAAGAGAGCGCGGGCGCCGAGCCGCTCCACGCCGGCTTCAAGAACTACTGGATCTCGAACCAGGTGTTTGTAAACGGCGCGTCGTTCTCGCTCGTCGAGAAGCTCGCGGGTCTCAACTCGGTCGGCACGATTCGCGAAGAGATTGTGATCCAGCTCGAGGAGCCGCAGGTGGACGATTCGACGAAGGAGCTCGTGGGCCAGGAGTGGGGCGTCAAGATCATTGGTGCGAACAAGGTCTGGGCGGACGGCAACATTGGTCAGGGCGTCGTCATTGCGACGATCGACTCGGGTGCGCGCTGGACGCACGAATCGATCAAGCGCCAGTTCATCGGCTCGCACGGCTGGTTGGACCCCGAGACGCTCTCGGCTGAGCCGTACGACGTGAGCGGTCACGGCACGCACGTCATGGGCACGATCCTCGGCACGAAGGGCGTCGGTGTCGCTCCGGGTGCGCAGTGGCTCGCATGCCGCGCGTGCCGCGTCGGCGGGTGCCCCGAGTCGGACCTGCTCATGTGCGCCGAGTTCGTGCTGTGCCCAACGGACACGCAGGGCAACAACCCAGACTGCTCGAAGGCGCCGCGCGTCGTGAGCAACAGCTGGGGCGGCGGCCAGGGCGACTTCTTCTACAAGGGTGCTGTCGACGCGTGGATCAAGGCCGGCATTGTGCCAGTCTTTGCGCAGGGCAACAGCGGCCGCACGGGCTGCGGCACGGCAAACTCGCCGGGCGACTACCCGAGCGTCATCGGCGTCGGCTCGACCACGAGCACGGACGCGCTGTCGGCATTTAGCAGCAAGGGTCCGACCGTGGGTGGTCGCCGCAAGCCGGACATCTCGGCGCCTGGCCAGCTCATTCGTTCGGCGTCGAACGTGAGCGACTCGGAGTACCGCACGATCTCGGGCACGTCGATGGCGACGCCGCACGTGACCGGTGCGATCGCGCTGCTCCTGAGCGCGCAGCCCGACTTGAGCATTGACGAAGTCAAGGTCGCGCTGTACACGACCACGGACCAGAAGGGTCTTGCGGCCACGAACTACACGTGCGGCGGCACGACCGACAAGAACTGGCCGAACAACCAGTTCGGCCACGGCCGCCTGAACGTGTTCAACGCGTACGAGGGCTTCCGCCCGGCACAATAAGCGCGTCCTCTCTCTTGCTCGCGCCGAAGGACTTTCGCAGCGCAGTGCAGCCGTCGTCGTAGCGTACATACACACCTCAATCTCAATGTAGCTCTTGGGCTTTCACACACTCTCAATGTCTTTTGATCCACAGGATCTTCATGGTTTGAAAGCATGTGCACATGAACACTTGCCAGCCCATGCCAACGCAGCACTTACGTGACTATCAAGCGCTCCATGTTGGAGCAGCGAACAGCGAGCAGCGACCTCGATCGTCTCGAGTGGCGATTCGAACGACGCGACTTCAACATCCAGTGACAGGCACACACGCACATGGACTTGCTCTACACCACCGGCTGTCGCGGCTCATCTGGTTCGAGACAGCGTCTTCGAATTTCGTTGACAGGCATCCGGATCGAGTGTCGTCTTCACGCTCAAGGAGGCATTGCAAGGCAAGGCAAAGCATGGCGAGCGCGCTTGCATCTTGCGGTGGAATAGCGCGCGAGACTGCCGCCACGCGAACTTGCTGCTGCTGCTCGGTTCGACAATTGCTGGTCGGGAGCGCTGGTGCAATTGGAGGCGGCGACAACTTCGGACCAGCTGCGCGCGAATGAGTGTCTGGCAACTCCCGACAGTCTTTCGTCTGTCTGTGTGTGCGGGTGCGGGTTTACAGGTGTGCGTCTGGACAGGACACTGTCAGCTGGTGTCGCTTCAAGCTTGAACGCCATGGTCGAGCATGTTGGTGCATGCTGGCTCATGTGGAGCCCACGCAACACATGCAGGAACGCGATCGTCCGTGACACCAGCACGCGCGTAGCTTCTCGACGCTCGAGCGAGCGCATCTGCAGCGCTTAAGCGCGTTAATCGGCGCGATCCTTTCTGTCACCGCAGCGCTTCCTTTCGAACGTCGCGGGTATCTTCGCCCTGGCTCTAGGCACGCGCATCGCCTTCTGATCCTGTCCCGATCGATCGATCGCCTTCGTTGGGTTGGCATCGCTTTCTGTGTGAGTGAGTGAGTGAGTGTGTGTGTGAGTGTAACACGCGCCAACGAGAGAGAGCTGTTGTTGGCACACTTCGCTTCGCCATCCTGCGCCATCCGCACTCGCCACTCGCTCGTCGACAGCAGACACAACTCGTTTCGCCGCCAAGCCCTCAAGCCGACGACATCAACGATGAACATCCGCTTCGCTGCGTTCCTCGCCGCCATTGCGCTTGCCGCTGGCTCGGTCACTGCTGCGCCCGCCCGGATTCACCCGGGCGTGCACCGCGCGCTCCGTGCGGACGGCAAGGTGAACCTCGTGATTGAGCTCAAGCAGACGACCGAGTCGACGCTCGAGAGCATCAAGGAGAGCGCATTCCCGACGCGCGCGGCCAAGGTCCAGGCGATTGCCGACAAGCTCCAGGCGCAGAACTCGGTCGCATCTGCGGAAGTGACGAAGCTCTTGAGCCAGGAGAGCGACGGTCTCCACGGCGGGTTCCAGAACTTCTGGATCTCGAACCAGATCACGGTCGAGGACGCGACGTTCGAGTTGATCGAGAAGCTCGCGGGTCTGTCGTCTGTGAGCGAGATCCTCGAGCAAGAGGTGATCTACATCGAGAAGCCAGAGGTCGACAACACGAAGGAGCTCGTGGGCCAGGAGTGGGGCGTCAAGCGCATTGGTGCCAACAAGGTCTGGGCCGACGGCAACATCGGCCAGGGTGTTGTTGTCGCCTCGATCGACACGGGCGTCCGTGCGACGCACGAGCTGCTCAAGCGCAACTTCCGTGGCGCCTACGGCTGGTACGACCCGGAGAAGCAGTCGGCCGAGCCGTACGATGTCGACGGTCACGGTTCGCACACGATGGGCACGATTGCCGGCTCGAAGGGCGTCGGTGTCGCTCCTGGCGCGACGTGGATGTCGTGCAAGGGCTGCCGCGAGTACATGTCGGCGACCGGCCCAGCTGTGAGCTGCCCACAGGTCGACCTGCTCGCGTGCGCGCAGTTCATGCTCTGCCCGACGGACACGAAGGGCAAGAACGCAGATTGCTCCAAGGCGCCGCGCGTCGTGAGCAACAGCTGGGGTGGCGCTGGTGGACGCCCGTACTTCCAGGCTGCTGCAAACGCCTGGGTGAAGGCGGGTATCGTGCCGGTCTTCTCGCAGGGCAACGACGGCCGCAAGGGCTGCTCGACCGCGGGCTCACCAGGTGACTACGCGAACGTCATCGGTGTCGGCTCGACGACCGAGGCAGACGCACTCTCGTCGTTCAGCGGCAAGGGTCCGACTGTCGGCGGCCGCCGCAAGCCGGACATTGCTGCTCCGGGTCAGCTCGTGCGCTCGGCCTCGAACGAGACCGACGTCGCGTACATGACGATCTCGGGCACGTCCATGGCCGCGCCGCACGTCGCTGGTTCGATCGCGCTGCTCCTGAGTGCGCAACCAGACCTCGCGATCGACGAAGTCAAGATCGCGCTCTACACGACCACGGACCAGAAGGGTCTTGCGCCGACGAACTACACGTGCGGCGCGACGTCGGACCTCGCGTGGCCAAACAACCAGTTCGGCCACGGCCGTCTCAACGTGTTCAACGCGTACGAGGGCTTCCGTCCGGCACCATAAGCTCGAACCTCCAGTCTCGAAGCTCCAAGTCTTGAGTTCGCTCGTCACATGACGCATGCTTACTTCACGACCTCGAAGCGCGTACTACTCGATCCACAGCTCGAGTCAAGCTTGGTGAGCACTGAGCGATCGCAGCAGCGCTGTGGCGATGCTTGTAGTAGAAGCGCTGCGATGCGCTCACAGCTCCAATGAATGTCAGTCTTCTCCCTTTCGTTTGTTCTCTTGCTCTCTTGTCTCTACTCCTCTTCTTGTCTTGTGTCGACTCGATGCTCAACTCGACTTGATGCAAGAACGAACAGCACCAACAACTACGAATCTGTCTCTCACTTGCATGCTCTCTCTTGCTCTTACGTTCACTCTCTTGTTTGCTGCTCGAAAACGTGACGCGTGATGCCAAGGAACGAGCGAGTGGCCCGAGCCTTGCGTTGCCTGAGATGCGAGCGAGCCACGCCTCCGTTGCTTGAGTTGATCACTTGAGATCGCATCCTTCGGTTCTCGACGAGCTTGACGAACTGGACTAACCAACATGAACGTCACTTCATGACGAGCTCGAGTTCGAGGGCAGCAGCAGGCGGACCAAGCAGATCAACCAGCCAACCAAACAGATAGGCAGACAGAGAGAGAGAGACCGAGCTTGTCGATCACAGAGTTGATCTCGCTCGACTCCTTTGCTATCTCTCGTGTGTGGCATCCGCACACTCTTTGCGTCCAACGATCTTGGTCGACTACGAGAGAGAGAAAGCGATTGAGAATGAGAGAGAGCAGCAGCGTCACGCAACTCCACTCAAGTCCACGCTAGTCACTCGATCATCTCGCATGCACTTGCAATGATAGCAGCAGCACTGTCAAGAGCGACACCACCGCGCTGTTCGTGGTTGTACTCGCAGACACGAGATGCAGCGACTTGCTCACTCCTGGTCATGGAGTCTGAGGTATGTGTGCGAGATGACACACGAGCTCGCATGGCAATGCTCGTTTGGTTGGCTGTGTCGTCGCTACCAGTCTGTAGACGATCAAGAGAGACAACCACGAGAAGCGACCACAGCATGGAGCTCTCATACAGAGAAGCAAGAAGCAACGCGAAGCAAACCACACTGCTCGTTGCGAAACAGCACCTCGCTACACTCACTCACACTTGCTGACTGCCTGCTTTCGAGACGGTCGACGATCTCCTCTCACTAAGGCGTCGCGGCAAGTGTGTGGCAAGTGGCGGCGACCTCGCTCCCTTGCTTGTGTGGTTGAGCTTGTGAGTGTGAGTGTGTGAGAGCTCATGCAACCACAAGTGCAACAACAACGTGGAGACCGAGTGAGTGCAATGGCGCGCTGCAAGTGTATCTGTCATTCATGTCCGAGCTCTAGCGTCTGGACTGTCAGACAGATCTGCCGAGTGCCGACAAGTTTGGACGCGCAGTCAGTCAATCAGTCAGTCAGTCGAGTTGCTTTGCGCTGTCGACCTCGCTCGGTCATTCGGATTCGAGACGATCGCTCGAGACTCTGGTGAGCAAAGGCTTGTTTGAGCAAGGCTCTTGTCTTGTGAGCGAACGAATGAGCGAGGAGATGGATGCATGCGCAAGCGCATCGATGTCGTCGTCGTCGATGCGCGGTCAGAGCCGGGGACGTGACCGCGCGGCGCCAGAGCCGAGACGCCGGCGTGCACGCGACAGAACAGCGCGATCGCGCGCGCAGAGCCGAGACGCGCGCGTGACATCGATCTGGCTCGATTCGTCGCGCATGGTGAGCGCATCCTCGCTCGCTCGGTTCGTTTGCACGCGCTCAAATCGCTCAATCAAACGCATGAGCTTTGCTTTGCTTCTCTTGGACTTGGACCGACGGATGGCATGTGCGAGGACTGTGTGATGCGAGCGCATGGTCGATACGAGAAGCTTGGATCGCGAGCGCGATGGCATTTGACAGCAACACCCACAGCGTCTTGATGAACACACACGCACGCACTCAGCGAACAACACATGCCCTCGCTGCTGCAAAGCAATCAGGATAAGACGCACAGAGCAGCGGTCGGTCTGTGATTCGTCAGCTGTTGGCTCCACCATGCAACAGTCTCTCACTCCACACACGCAGGAGTCGAGTGAGCCCCTCGCGTCTTGCAGACGAGAAGAAGTGAGCCTTACGTGTGACCCGCACACGCATCGCACTGGGTGAACGCATCATGGCGTCCCCGAGCGTCCGTCAGTAGAGGCAGCAGTAACACAGCACACAGCACAAGCTTCTCAGACCCAGATTAAGGTACAGCGACTGTCGCCTGAGCGCTGCGACCACGTCGATCTGTTTGCCTTGTTCGCGCTCGCACCCACTTGCCGCGCTTCCGCTTGACCTCTCTCACCCTTGCTCTTACTTGCTTCTCACAACTCGATTTGCCTCCTAGCCCTCAAGCGACTTCCAAGCAACTCCAGTCTCAGCCAAGATGAACGTCCGCTTCGCCGCGTTCCTCGCTGCTATTGCGCTCGCCGCCGGTTCGGCCGATGCCGCCGCCCGCATCCACCCAGGTGTCCACCGCACGCTGCGCCAGCAGAGCACGGTGAACCTCGTGATCGAGCTCACGCAGACGACCGAGTCGACGCTCGAGAGCATCAAGGAGAGCGCGTTCTCGTCGCGTGCGGCCAAGCTCAACGCCGTGACGCAGAAGCTCCAGGCGCAGAACGTCATCGCCTCGGCTGAAGTGACCAAGGTGCTGAGCAAGGAGAGCGACGGTCTCCACGCCGGCTTCAAGAGCTTCTGGATCTCGAACCAGGTGTTTGTCAAGGACGCATCGTTCGACTTGCTCGAGAAGCTCTCGAACCTCAACTCGGTCGCGGCGATCCGTGAGCCGGTCAAGATCAAGTACGACGACCCAGTTGTCGAGGACAACAAGGAGCTCGTGGGCCAGCAGTGGGGCGTCAAGACGATCAACGCGCCGAAGGTCTGGGCCGACGGCAACATCGGCCAGGGCGTGATTGTCGCGACGCTCGACTCTGGTGCTCGTGGCACGCACGAGGTGCTGAAGCGCAATTACCGTGGCGCGTACGGCTGGTTCGACCCGGAGAAGAAGACGGCGGAGCCGAACGATCAGCGCGGCCACGGCACGCACGTCATGGGTACGATCGTCGGCTCGAAGGGCATCGGCGTCGCACCTGGCGCGCAGTGGATGGCGTGCCAGATCTCCACGGACGCGGACGGCTACTTCATCGAGTCGAACATCGCGGACTGCGCGCAGTGGGCTCTGTGCCCGACCGACACGCAGGGCAACAACCCGGACTGCTCGAAGGCGCCACACGTGATCAACAACAGCTGGGGTGGCCCGGGCGGCGACCCGTTCTTCAAGTCTGCCGTCGACGCCTGGATCAAGGCGGGTATCGTGCCGGTCTTCGCACAGGGCAACGACGGCCGCAAGGGCTGCGCCACGGCGGGTTCCCCAGGCGACTACCCGAACGTCATCGGTGTTGGTGCGACCACGAGCACGGACGCGCTCGCGTCCTTCAGTGGCAAGGGCCCGACGGTCGGCGCGAACCGCCGCAAGCCGGACATCTCGGCTCCTGGCCAGCTCGTGTACTCGTCGGTGCCGGACAGCGACACGGCGTACGGCATCAAGTCGGGCACGTCGATGGCGGCGCCGCACGTCACGGGTGCGATCGCGCTCCTGCTCAGCGCCAAGCCGGACCTCGCGATCGACGAAGTCAAGATCGCGCTCTACACGACCACGGACCAGAAGGGTCTTGCCCCGACGAACTACACATGCGGTGCGACGTCGGACCTCGCATGGCCAAACAACCAGTTCGGCCACGGCCGTCTGAACGTCCTCAACGCGTACGAGGGCTTCCGCCCGGCTCCTTAAGTGTCCTGCTACTCGAGTGTCTAGCTCGAGCGAGTATCGTCGAATAGGGTCATCGAGCCTGTGTGTCGAGTAGCTTGAGCGTCAAACCCACACGAGAGTCAAAGTCAAGTATCAATCAATCAATCGTTTCGTTTGAACTTCGTTGTTGTGGCTGACGTATGCCGTTTGTACTCGGCATGTCAAGCTATGAAGAAGAGCGATCACCCGGCGTCAATCGGCGATGCTTGGACGTGTAGCGTTGCAGAACGTACGTGCACAGTCTTGAGTGTGAGTGTGAGTGTGAGCGCTTGCGTGCGATGACGACGTTGAGCGATCGCATGCACAAGGCTAGGCTGAGGTTGACTGTGTGGAAGGGTCAAGTTTGTACATCGCGAGCAGTTGTCGGCAAAGACAGGAGAGGCACATGCATGCACCTGGAATGTTTGCATGCGTGCTCCCGCGGCTGCACTGAGCTCACATGTTGTGGTCTCAGAGGTTCGAGCAAGTGCGATGAGAGTCTTTCGGTTCACACAGCCTTTCGGCACATGTTGAAGTGCAACATACAAACGCAACCAACATCCAGTTTCAATGGAGTGAAGCAATTTGTAGTTACGTGTGTAGCAATTACGGGTACAGGTGAATCGACTTCGACACATCACAACGTAACTGACACAACCTGTCGATGCTACAGGTTTGTGCTCACGAAGTGTGTGAAATACCTTGTGGAGTGCGTTGGTATCGCAACTAAACTCTTGTCAGACGAATAGGCCGCTTGTCTCCAACCCAAACAGATCTTTGTTTTCTCTCACTCCGGTCAGCGCAGTTGAGTGTTGAGTTGAGCAATAGTACAAAAGTGATTGATTGTTGACACTGATCCAGTCGAAATAGACGCATTTGATTTTGCTTTTGACAGTCACAGACACAATATGCGTCATTTGCAATCTTCTTGACAACACAATCTGTCTACAAACGTCGACAGCTGCAATTGACATTCTCTTGTTTCCTTTTGGTTGTGTCAATTTCTTGTCTGACAACAGCAAGTGTTGCATTTGCTTGCTTGCTGATCTGACACACTGCGTACGACTCAACCGAGCACCAACTTGCAACTTGCAGCTTGCATCAGCCGCGCTGCTGCTGCTGCTACTGCTACTGCTACTGCTACTACTGCTACTGCTACTGCTACTGCTACTGCTACTGCTACTGCTACTGCTACTGCTACTGCTACTGCTACTGCTACTGCTACTGCTACTGCTACTGCTACTGCTACTGCTACTGCTACTGCTACTGCTACTGCTACTGCTACTGCTACTGCTACTGCTACTGCTGCTACTGCTACTGCTACTGCTACTGCTACTGCTACTGCTACTGCTACTGCTACTGCTACTGCTACTGCTACTGCTACTGCTACTGCTACTGCTACTGCTACTGCTACTGCTACTGCTACTGCTACTGCTACTGCTACTGCTACTGCTACTGCTACTGCTACTGCTACTGCTACTGCTACTGCTACTGCTACTGCTACTGCTACTGCTACTGCTACTGCTACTGCTACTGCTACTGCTACTGCTACTGCTACTGCTACTGCTACTGCTACTGCTACTGCTACTGCTACTGCTACTGCTACTGCTCGACTCCGACGGCGACGACGACGACGGCGAGGACTGCGCACATGACCATGCCTTGGCTCTTTGAGGTAGACGACATCAGTTTTCACATGCTTTTTACAAGCTGAGCGATCAAAGAGCTCTTGTCAAGCGAGGCAAGGCGCCACCACCCTCGTTGCGACGTACGCGGACTGCGAGTAGTTGGTTGCGTTGCTGCAGGCGTCTTTCAAGGCGAACTGAGCCAGCCAGCCAGCCAGCCAGCAGCCAGTCAGTCAGCAACATCCTTGTAGACGGACAAGTGTGAGCTGTGCACTGCGGTCGCTTTCAATGCGACCAAGTCCAAGGAACGATCAAGCAGCGCGGTTGTGTCTGCATGTGCTGCTCGCTGTACTCAGGTGGCGGCAGCGACCCAATGCGCGTCTTCGTTCGCATCGACTCGACATTCATCCAACAAGCAGCAGCACTCGCGTTTGCGCGAACGAACGAACCAGTGAGCCAGCGAACCAGCACAGACAGACAACGAGAACAGCCGACGAATCCCGACTCAGATCGCGCGCGCTACCCGGCTATGCGGACACACCCAGATGGCGGAGACTAACGCGAGCGCGAGCGCGCGTGACTGCTGTGACTCTGAAAGTGTTGGTGTCAGTGTCAGTGTCGATGTGATGCGATGGCTTGAAGCCGAGTGTGTTGGCTGTGCTTGTGTGGAGCGACTGCATCGCTCGCCACGCTCGCTCGGTCGCTGCTGCATGCCTCGAACTGCGACGACGAGCTCGCTTCATGCACGCATGTGTGTGCTGCGTTACTTCAAAAGACAATGAACGATGCAATGCATCCAGCCTGCCTTGACGAGCCCGGCAATGCCAGCGCGACATGCGCAACACAGCGCAGTGACTAGCGTTGGACCGCACTGACAGCAAAAGATCGTGATTCCCATCACAAGATCATGCAGAGGGACAGCAAGTACCACGCGCCGGCCGCACTGCTTTCATGGCGACGAATGGCATTTGTCTCCTCTCTGCGCGACCACACATCCAGAGCGCACCGTCCGCGCAAGAGACGTTCACGCTGCACTCGCTCTCCGCTTTGCTTTGCTCTTCTTGCTCGTTTGCGATTGGTCTTGGTCTTGGTCTCGCCAATGCAAGCGCAAGCGCAAGTGGATGAACACCCGCGTTAGGACACGCTCGCTCGGTTGCTTGTTTGCTTGTTTGCTCGTGCGCATCCAGTTCAAGGACGCGCAGCATTCAGCATTCAGCATGCTGAGTCCTTGACCTGCTTACAGCGCAGTCACTTGACGCCTCAGACTGTCCTCGCTGCTACAGCAGCAGCACACACACACACACTCGGTTGATCGAACTGCCAGCTCGGTCGCTCATTCACTCGCTTCTCACAACTCACAACTCGATTTGCCTCCCAGCGCGCAAGCGACTACCCTTCCAAGCAACTCCAGTCTCAGTCAAGATGAACGTCCGCTTCGCCGCGTTCCTCGCTGCTATTGCCATTGCCGCTGGCGCCTCGGACGCCGCGACGGCGCGTGTCCACCCGGGCGTGCACCGCGCGCTCCGCAAGGCCGGCACGGTCGACCTCGTGATCGAGCTCGCGCAGACGACCGAGTCGACGCTCGAGAGCATCAAGGAGAGCGCGTTCTCGTCGCGCGCGGCCAAGGTGCAGGCCGTGGCCGAGAAGCTCCAGGCGCAGAACGTCATTGCGTCGGCCGAGGTGACGAAGCTCCTCAACCAGGAGAGCGACGGTCTCCATGCCGGCTACAAGAACTTCTGGATCGCGAACCAGATCACCGTGAGCTCGGCGTCGTTCGAGCTCGTGGAGAAGCTCTCGGGTATGGCGTCGGTCGGCGCGATCCGCGAGCAGGAGTTCATCAAGATCGACAAGCCAGAGGCGGACGACAACACGAAGGAGCTTGTCGGTCAGGAGTGGGGCGTGAAGAAGATCGGCGCGAACCAGGTCTGGGCCGACGGCAACATCGGCCAGGGCGTCGTCGTCGCCGGTATCGACACAGGCGTGCGCGCGACGCACGAGACGCTCAAGCGCAACTTCGTCGGCGCATACGGCTGGTACGACCCGGAGCTCAACTCGGCCGAGCCGTACGACATTGACGGCCACGGCTCGCACACGATGGCGACCGTCGCGGGTGCCAAGGGCGTCGGTGTCGCTCCGGGTGCCAAGTGGATGGCGTGCAAGGGCTGCCGCTGGTACGAGGGTGACGAGGGTCCGGAGGTCGGCTGCTCGGAGGAGGACTTGACTGCGTGCGCGCAGTTCATGCTCTGCCCGACGGACACGAAGGGCAAGAACCCGGACTGCACCAAGGCGCCGCGCGTGATCAACAACAGCTGGGGCGGCGCCGGCGGCCGTCCGTGGTTCAAGCCGACGGTCGACGCGTGGGTGAAGGCTGGCATCGTGCCGGTCTTCTCGCAGGGCAACAGCGGCCGCAAGGGCTGCGCCACGGCGGGCTCGCCAGGCGACTACCCGAACGTCATCGGCGTCGGCTCGACCACGATCACGGACTCGCTCTCGTCGTACAGTGGCAAGGGTCCGGCCGTCGGCGGTCGCCGCAAGCCGGACATCTCGGCGCCTGGCCAGCAGGTGCGCTCGGCCTCGAACGAGACCGACACGGCGTACATGACGATCTCGGGCACGTCGATGGCGGCGCCGCACGTCACCGGCGCCGTTGCGCTGCTCCTGAGCGCGCAGCCGGACCTCGCGATCGACGAAGTCAAGATCGCGCTCTACACGACCACGGACCAGAAGAACCTCCCGTCCAGCAACTACACGTGCGGCGCGACGTCGGACCTCGCGTGGCCAAACAACCAGTTCGGTCACGGTCGTCTGAACGTCCTCAACGCGTACGAGGGCTTCCGCCCGGCGCAGTAAGCGCTCCGTCTCGCGTCCTACCACCACCTATCAAATGCGCAATGTAAACCCTTTGATGTCTCTTGCCGTCTTGAGCTCTTGAGCTCTTGAGCTCTTGTTTTGCTTGTACTCTTGGAGTCGGATCGGCTGGACTGTCGCCGTCGTGATCTCGCTCGTTGTGCATTCTGTTGCTCTTGACTGTCTTGTCAAAGGCGAGAAAAGTGGTGCCACCCCATGCCCTCAGCAAGGTCACATCCACTCAACTGACTGAGCGAGTGCCATCCCTTCTCGCGTACGTCGGCTCCTCATTCAAGCACTCGTTCATTCATTCATTCATTCATTCAGGCGTGTGTCGTTTGTTCTCTCGTACGACGGCGTCTTCTCTATTTCTTCTGGCGCGTCGTCGTCACGGACGTGTACGTGATGCTCGGCTTGAACGCCGTGCGTGGCGGCGGCGGTGCGCCAAACTGCGGCGGTGGCGGCGGCGGCGCAAAGCTCGGGAACAGGTGATTCAGCGCTGTCGGTGGTGCGCCAGCTGGCGGCTGCGGTAGTCCCATCTGCGGCGGGTACGCCATGCCACCGCCATTGCTATTGCCGTTGCTGTTGCTCATGCCAAACGCTGGCGGCGGGGGTGGTGGCGCACCACCGAGCGGACCGCGACCGCCGCCGGAGTGGAACTGCATCGCGAGCGACGCAATGTCCATGCCGCCAAAGCCTCCGTTGCTCGAGTTCTGCTGCTGCGGCATTGACGATGGCGGCGGCGGTGGCGGCGGCATCATGTACGACGGCGGCGCTTGGTTCGGCATGAAGCCATTGCCGCTGCTCTGATGGTAAAGCGGCGCAAACGACGGCGGCGGTGGCGGCGGCGGCGCTCCAGGTCCGCGACCAAACTGGTTCGGCGGCGCATTGCCGTGCTGGGTATACATACCGCCATGAGGCGCAGCCTGCTGCTCTTGCTGCTGTTGGTGGTAGTGGTGATGCATTGGCGGTGGCTGCTGACGCATCTGCATCGACGGCATCGGCGGGTGCATCATCCCAGGCGGTGGCGGAGCGCGCGAAGACATTTGCTGCTGCTGCTGGGAGGACGAAGACACGGACGCCGACGCGCTGCCATTGCTCTGCAGCGCATTCGCAAACGCCGCAAAGTTGAACGACGACCCACTCGCGTCCGAATCGCTACGCGGCGCTGGTGGCGCAAATGCGCCGAGACCCGGCGGCGGCAGCGACGCTCCACTCGGTCGCTCCAACGGGCTCGCTTCAGTCGTTCGCTGAGCAGTCGCGGTAGAAGCAGGTAGAGACGGCGCTGCGCTCTCTGCGCCACTCGAGTGACGCGCAAACGTGAACCGCGACTGGCGCTCCGTGTCTGGTCGGCTCGTCTCGACAGTGTTTGCCACAACACTGTGGTGATCGCTGCGAGGCGGCGTCTCCGTAGCTTCAGCAGTGGCGTCTGGTGCCGCCGCCTGGTCCGCCGCCGCAGGAGACGATCGCTTGGTCCGCGGCACGACCTCGACCTCCTCCGACACGACAACGTCGCGCGTCACGGGCTCGAGCTCGACAAAGTCCGCGTCCGTGACCATGCGGTCGCCCAAGAGCGCCGCGAGCTCGTGCTGCAGCGCCGGGTGCTGCGCCTGCGCTTCGCGAAAGCCGACAAAGTCGCGGAACTCGGTCAAGCGCGCGCGCTTCTGAGCTTCGATCGCCACGAGCTCGTTTGCAAACGCGTCCTTAAGCCGGAGCTTCTTGATGTAGAACGTCGCGACGTGGAACTGTCCGATCGCGATCGCTTGGCGGATCAAGTGCGCCGTGTCAAAGCGACTGCTGCTGTTGCTTGGCGATGGCTTGTCGCCATCCGCACTTTCGTTGCTCAAGCCAAACTTGATCGCGTACTTGATCGCTTTGTACATCTCGCTGAACGTCACCATCGTGTCGACGAGGTCCATCAAGAGCGCGCGGTGCTCCGGCGCCTGGTCGAGCTTGAACTCGCGCAAGTACTGCAGCGCGACGACAAAGTCCCCCGCGCGAGCTGCGGCGCGCACGAGCGCAGCGGCGCAGGCGTCAAACGCCGCTTTCTCCGTGACTTTGTTCATGCACTTGACTGCGAGCGACCACTGGCGCTCGTGAAGCATCGTCTGCACGAGCGCGTCGATCGGGAAGGCGCTAAAGAGCCGGTACTCCATCACGCTCGAGACGCCGTCGTCCCACTGCCGCGCGTCAAACATGCTCGCGACGAGCGGCAGCGGCGCGAACGTCTCGAGCAGCGCAAACTGCTTGGCGAACTTGAGCGCCGTCTTGAACTGCTGCGCGCGGACCATGGCTTGAATGAGCGCCTGCGGCGTCCACGACGGCCGCTCGAGCTCGCGCGGCCCAAAGTCGCGCTTGCCAAAGTTCTGGACAAACTCCTGCGCGTAGCGCACGGCCGCGTGGAACTGCGCGCTGCGCACGAGCTCTTTCACAAAGAGCGTCACTAAGAGCTGGTTTGACTGCAGCGCCATCTCGCGAATGAGCTGCGCCGTGGCGTCGAACTGCTTCGCCTCGAGCATCAGGCGCACGACGTCCGACGTCTTGAACTTGGCGCTCAACGACGCACTCGCAGCGATCAAGTACGCGGCGTCGCGGTACTGCGCCGTCTGGAGGAGGCGCTGGAGCAAGAGCTGGAGCTCGTCGTCGCTCTTCCCGACCGTCGCTTGCGCCATCTTGGCGAGCGCAGCGTCGTACGGCGACGGCGGCGCTGGTGCAGTCGACGCGTTTGCTGCGCCACTGCTACTGCTGCTGTTCTTGTTGCGCTGCTTGGGGGCAGACGACGAGCGCGCCGACGTGAGTTTACTGCTGCTGCTGGTCGTGGTCTTGCGGTCTGGGAACTGCCGCGAGGGCGTCTGCGACCGCGCAGAGGACGAAGGCACTGGATTGCTCGCGTCGCGCTCGCTCACAGAGCCCTTGCGTCTCGGAGCTCCTTGCATCATGGACGTCCTCGAGTGAATGGATGGATGGATGGATGGATGGATGGATGGAGAGAGAGAACGAATGAGAGAGAGACGCGAAAGAACGGTGCGTCGTGAAGAAGAAGCAGAGGGGGTGCGATGGAAGCAGAAGACGTGAACGTGGCAGGAGGTGCAGGCGCACTGGAGACGCTCGAGACGGCGACGGTCGTGGATCGAGCGGGGGGCGAGAAGGATCTCGCGCGCGTGTGTCTTCGCGCTGGATGGCCTCGTGTATTGTTTGTATTGGCCTCTTTTGTGGTCCTGTAGTTTTGCGATTCATATTTTGGCTGTCTTTAAACTATTTAATGCGTTTATAGCTGCAATATGTTTTGAAATATTCGTTTGTGGCATGCAAACATTCTGAAAACAATGCAACTATCAATAAAATATGCAAAATACTCGTTTGTAGCCGCTCGAGACACGAAACGACGCAACTTGAAGCAAGTCCGACGAGTGGGGAGGACTCGCGTTTGGACATGAACAGCGCTTGTGTATGCGATTGGCCGTCATCACCGGACGCGCCGGTCTCAAGGGCGTAACGGACAAAGTGCTTCCTTCCTCACTCTCGCTCGACGCGCTCATTCGCGTCTCTGCGCGTCGAGTTGAGCACCTCCAGCACGAACAAGTAGCGTGCTCGCGCGTGTGTGTGCGTGTGTGCGTGTGTGCAAGAAACTACTCGAAGCCTCGACACTAGCCGCGTGCGCACGCAGCGAAGAGCACGAGCGACACAGCCACGATGTTTATGAACGACGCGTCGTTCGATGATGACGCCGGCCGGCGATCGTCGAAGCGCAGCGATACAGTCTCGGATGCGGTCGAGTCACTCTCGATTGACGACAAGCGCAGCGGCAGCAAGGGCTACGGCGCGCCGCACCCAAACTCGCTCAAAGACGACGAAGACATCGAGTCGATCGTGAGCGGCGACGACTACCTCTCTGGCTCGCGCACGAACGTGATCCAGCAGCAGCGCGACTTGCAGAAGAAGAAACTCCAGGAGCGCATGGGCGGCGGTGCGTTTGTGTTGACTTGACGCAATATGACATGAGTCAGTGCTCGGCAGATTGAGTGCTCGACTCACTTGTGTGTCTTGTGCGGTCCATCCCAGGTGTCGTGCGCACGTCGCTTCCAAAGCAGTACTCTGCACCGCGATCAATGGACGTGGACGACAAGCCATCGTACGAGCTTGCACTTGTTATGAGGTTCATAGAGTCGCGTACTGGTGTCACACTAACACTGTCATTTGCGTCTCTGCCCACGGCCCACAGCCGCTTCGGTCGCGATGATGACGATGACGACGACGTGCTTCCAGTGCGCCGAGGCAGCAGTGGCGTTGCGCGCAGTGGCAGCAGCAGTCGAGGCTACGCTGGGGACTCGTCGTACGCGCGTCGAGGCGTTGACGGCGATGACGATGACGACCGGAAGCCGCGCCGAACGGCAGACTACCGCGACCGCAGCCGCGACGTGGACTACGACCGAGACTACGACCGCGGACGCGAGCGTGGCGGAGGTGGTCGCGGCGCTTCTGACCGCGATCGCGACCGTGACCGCAGTGGACGAGGTGACTACGACCGCAGCGACCGCGATCGGGAACGGGACCGCAGCGACCGCGACCGGAGTGACCGTGACCGGAGTGACCGTGACCGCGGTCACGACCGTGATCGCGACTATGACCGGAGTGACCGTGAACGAGACCGAGACCGAGACCGTAGCGACCGTGAACGCGACGTGACCCCGAAGAGTCGCTCGAACGCAAGCAGCGACCGCGGACGGAGCTCATCGCGAGACAAGGACGATTATGGCGACCGTCGTCGTGGAAGCAAGGACTTTGACACAAAGACCGACAAGTTTGCGTCCAAGCGTCCAAGGTACGTACGGCATCTATCCTGTCGACTGCAGTGGCGGCTCACTGGCGGATGAACTACCGGTAGTGGTGCACTAACAAACCTGTGCTTGCGGTGACCAGCGGTGGTCGCAGCGATCGAGACGACGACGATGACGACAGCGATCGCCGTGGACGCGGCGCGTCAAAGAACGTACGTCAAGCTGGCTGTCGACCGACCATGCTTGGCATTCTACATCGATAGCTCAGTGACTGACCCACGTTGGTGCTTGGATAGCAGGCGAGCGCACGCGATCGGTCCCGTTCGCGCTCTCGTTCCCGCTCGCGCTCGCGCTCTCGATCAGCGTCGCCAGATATGTCGTCGGACGACGAGCGCAACGACGACGCGGCAGCGACAACGTACGATCCGTCGTCAGCGGCGTCAAAACCGCGTGGTGCAGCGATCAAGAAGCCCAAGCTCGACATGGCCGACATGAAAGCGTTCCTCTTGCGTCCGATCCCGAAGGCGTACGACGTGCTCGAGTGCTACATCGAGCGCAACAAGTCGGGTGCGAACAAGATGTTCCCCGAGTACTGTTTGTACATGAAAGAGGGCGACCGGTTCCTGCTCACGGCGAAGAAGCGACCAAAGAACCGCACGAGCAACTACCTCATCTCGATGCAACGCGGCGACCTCTCGCGCCGCGGTAGCGACAACTACATCGGGAAGCTCCGCGCGAACTTCCTCGGGACGGAGTTTGCGATCTACGACAACGGCGTGAACCCCAAAGACGCCGACACGCAGACGATCACGTCCAACCCTGCTGGCATCCGCCAAGAGCTTGGGATCTCCATGTACGCTGCGAATGTCTTGGGACACCGCGGTCCGCGCAAGATGAAAGTCTGCGTGCCGCGCGTGCGCGAAGACGGCACGCGCGTGGTCTGGCGCCCGCTCACGAAAGAGGACGAGATGATCAACAAGTGCAAGGAGCAGGACCACACGAACCTCACGTACCTGATCAACAAGCCGCCGCGCTGGAACGACCAGGTCTGCGCATATGTGCTCAACTTCAACGGCCGCGTGACAATGGCGTCGGTCAAGAACTTCCAGCTTGTGACGCCCGAGGACCAAGAGACCGTCGTGCTCCAGTTCGGCCGTGTCGGCAAGGACCTCTTCACGATGGACTTTAGATGGCCGCTGTGTCCGCTCCAGGCGTTCGCAATCACGCTCAGCAGCTTCGACTCCAAGCTCGCGTGCGAGTAAGCGTGGATGCGCGCGAGCACAAGACGAGCGCACGCATTGGCAGGCTTCATGCGACGAAGTCCATTTCGTATCGACGCTTCACATACATCTTCGCAGGACCGATCGACCGGAAGTTGCTTGCATTCATGGCGTTGCTCGCTTGTCACTCAACAAGCCCAAAGACGACTGACTAGAATGCATGACAACCACTTGCGGCGGATGACTGACTAGAATGTCTGACCCCAAGTGGCAGCGGCAAGCGAGGTGTCATGTGTCATCTCAGCGCGTCTTGCCGTTGTCGGCGAGAGTGGCGATGATAACAGTGGCGATGAGCGCACTAAGATACGGCTAAATACTATACTGGCGAGAGCTAGCGTTCAACTTCATCGAGACGATGCTGCGCATGCCCGCATGTCCGCATGAGGCTTGTTGTGTATATATGCTTGCAAACTGACACGCATATCACACAGCGAGCGAGCTCTTGGAGTTTAGAGGAGGAGGAGGCAGTTCAGAGGCGACCAACTGAAGTCATTGTCGTCTGCCTCTCGTGAACACCCGTGATGCAGCGCACCCAAGTACGAAGCTCGGTCATGAACAGACAACTGGAGGGCGTCTGCCTCCTTGCTCAAGGCTAGCTTGCGCTCCAAGTCTGGAGGAGTTGGTGATGGTCTTGCATTTTGGCGACCAACTGGAGGTAGTCGACTACCTCTCGTCCATTGCTAGCTCTACGCTTAGCTGCTGTTGCTGCCTGCTGTCTCTCGAAACGAGCCAACCCTCGCGCACACGCCATACAAAGTGGACATCTTGACATGATGCTTGGACGAGTGACCGTCGATCTCGCAAGTTCACAGCTGCTTCACACTTGTTTCACACTAGCTAGACTCGCCTTCTTGTGGTATTTGCTCCGAGATACCAAGCTATTCCCAAGATGACTTCAACACGATGTACTAGCGCGCAGCTCGGACACTCGCGCACGCGTGTGCGATAGTGGATGTCGTATCACAGGCACCGAGGCAAGAAGCTCGTAAGCTCGCAACGATGTGTGCGCATACATACAATGCCAATGTACTGAGAGGACCCATACAGATATGAAACGATCGGTCGTGCGGTGCTCGCGGTCAGATATTTCGAGCCTCGATGGCTCGACTCGAACGAGGCGCGGCAGATCGAGTCCAAGGCGCCTTCCTTATCCACGACGACGACGACTACGGCGACGACTACCGCTCACTACTCGGTGCTCCAGGACGCGTGAGCTGGATGCGGCGCACTGCCGTCTGATCTGCGTCCGCTGCAACAGCCGCTCTCACATCACTTTCCAGTTGAAGCAACAGTACGCAGTACAGCACGATCGATGGGGTCGCCCGTGAAGGCACGCGAGTGGGAGAAGACGCTGACAGTCAAGTGCCGTCTCTGCGGCGGCGCCAAGTGCAAGCGCTGCAGCGAGAGCGCTGCGCTCGCCAAGACCAACTCGCCCGTGCTTGGGCTGCACGCGGACTGGGTCACGGACCGCATCCTCGGGATGATGCGGCCGTCGTCACGGCTCATGAACGACTACCAGATCGCGCAGCAGTTCCACAAGTACGTCGTCACCGTCGCTGTCGTAGGTGCTGTTAGTCGTCAGGCGTTGGCGATGGCGTTCAGCTCATGTTGTGGGCTGTACAGTGCATTGGAGCTCCGAGAGGATAGCGACAGCCGACGCACTGACACAGGAGTTCTCTCTCTCTCTCTTGTGATACGCCTGTGCTCGTGTGCGTGTACAGACTGCACATCTCGGCCGTGTTCAACCTCACGCTACCAGGCGAGCACCCGTACTGCGGCGACGGACTCGTGGCCAGTGGCTTTCCTTACGACCCCGAGAGAGACCTGATGTCGCACAGCAGTACGTTATGTGTCATCGTGTCTTGCGGTAATCGGAGCGTCTTGTGGTGCTCCGAGCGTCAGTGTCTCTGATCGACTGGTCGAATGGCTGACGGATGGACGCGCTTGACTGTGTGCTCGTAGTTCGGTTCTACAACTTTGGGTGGGAAGACATGACGACGCCGACGCTGTCGTTCATGATGGACATCGTCAAAGTCATGGCGTCCGTGCTCCAGGACGGTCACCACAAGGTGCGTGCGAACGTATTGATGCGCGTGGCAGTCGCAACGCCTCGCTTGCTCTTTCGATCTCTACATACGCACGTGTATGCGCTGCCTCCAAGGCGGCACCACATCGTCTCGCGCCTGACACAGACAGTCGGTATGATGATGACACACACAGGTCGCGGTGCACTGCCACGCCGGCTACGGCCGCACGGGCCTCGCGATCGCGTGCGTGCTCATCTTCATGCACAACATTGCGCCGGAGCAAGCGATCAAGATCGTGCGGCGCGACCGGCCGGGGTCCGTCCAGACCGCGGCGCAAGCCAAGTTCGTGCGCACGTTCCACGAGTACATGAACGCGCCTAAGGTCGTGTTTGCGCTGCCGGGCATCCACGACCGCTTCAGCGTGAGCGAGGTACTCGAGCAGCAGAACCGCATGGTGCACGGCGCCAAGAAGACGTCCGGCGCGACGCACCACGCCGTGCCGCGCGTACTCGACTTTCTCTGCCGCGAAGTCGAGCGCGCAGCGGATACACAGCCCGCTGCGGTCGTGCACGCGCTAGCGGCGCACGTCCCGTTCGTGCAGCTCGACGGCAAGAGTGCCGGCGACGTTCAGAGCCTCCACGAGGCACATGTGCGCGGCATCTTTGGAAGTGGCGCTCCACCGATGCCAGCGTCACCATCGAGTGACAGTGCTGAGAACACTAGCGCGAACAGCAACGGCACTGGCGTTGGTGCGCGTGGGAGCCACTTTGTGAACACAGCGAGCATCGACACTAGCGCTGCTGCCACTGCCACTGCCGGTGCACTCGCGTCGCCAACTGCGCCCGTGTCGGCGCCGCCGCCCGTGCCGTCGTTCGTCTCGAGCGCGTTCCCGTCCGTGCGCGCGGTCACGCAGGACGAACTGTTCCCGATCAAAGTGGCGCTGAACGTCGGCGAAGCGAACTGGCATGAAGCGAGTGCGCTGTGCGCGAGTGCGAGCGTGCCGTGCGTACCGGTGCTGCTGCTCGACTGGCTCGAGCACCTCGCGGAACCGCTCCTGGACGTGGGCGTGCTCGACAGCGTGACGGCGCACGACGGCGAGACGCACGCGATCAAGTCCAAGGCGCTGAACAAGCTCCCGATCCACGTCGTCAAGTCACTCGACCGGGTCGTCTCGTGTTTGCGCGTCTTGCAGCAAAAGGTCCTGGTTGACGCGCTGAGTGCGAGTACGAGTGTGCACGACAGCGCCAACAGCAGTAGCCATGGCACTAGCAGCAGCCTCAGCGCGGCGATGCTCTTTGACGCCACGTGCGTGCGCATGGCCATGGCGCTGTTCCACATCCGCAGCGCCGCAAGTGCGTCACTCGCGCGCCACGCCGACTTTGTCACGATGCTCGTGCGTGACTGGCATGCGCCGAAGCGCCTGGAGCTCAACCTCGAGTCACTCCAGAAGCTTGGGAAGACCGCAGCGGCGTCGCCAAGCGCGCGCAAGCTCTCGCACAGCAGCAGCAACGGCAACACGAACAACAAAATGGGCACTATGAGCAGTGGGGCGTCGTCACTGTCCAAGAGCACTCTCGTGCTCGAGCAGAGCCCGACGTCGCCTAAGACACCACGCTCAATGATGACGACGATCGGTGGTGGCGACCATAGTACAGGCGCCGCAGTGGTGCTCGAGCCCATGGTGCACCACCACCCGCCGCGACCAGCGTCCGCTTCGCCGTCGGCTTCGTCGTCGCCGCGCGACCACGTACTCAAGCCGAAAGAGAGTCACGACGGTACTGCACCACCAGCAGCAGCAGCCACACTTTCGTCGTCTTCATCCGCACACACGATCAGTACAGCGTCGCCAACAACAGCATCAGGAGGCGCCATAGCAGTGCCACCGATTCACTCGCCGCGACCAGCGCCAAGCGACCACTTGCCCAAAGCCACGCGAGACGCCAGCAGCAACAACATCAGCATCAACAACGGCTTCGAGACGACCACGACCGTATCATCGCCTTCCTCTGCGTCGTCGCCTGTCAAGATCGAGCCGCTGCACCTCCATGCGCGTGCACCGAGCGAGCGGCCGCCGTCGCCACTGAAGACAACAGGAGCAGCACCAATCGCAACCGACGCGCCAGCAGGGGCGTCGTCGCCTTCCTCATGTGCTTCCCACCAAAGCCAGCACTCGCACCATCATCTCGTTCTTCCTCACCACCACACTACGCACCAGCACACTACGCACCAGCACCCGCACCACCACACACACCATTCGCACACGTACACAGTCGACACCAAGAAAGACGCGACCGACGTGCTGCTCTCGACGCCTTCGACGTCGCCCACGCGCTCCATGTCGTTCCGCGAGAAGGAGTCCGAGTCCATGGCGACTGTCCACGCAAGTCCAACGAGCAGCAGTGGCAGTGGCAGTGGACTCGGGTCCTCAAGCTCGGCATGCGTGCTTCCGAGCGTCCGCGGCGGCGATCGGTACAAGCACAAGCACAGCTGACGCCACCGTCGCAGGTGGTAGCAAGGGCACGGCACATGACGCACGTGAACGAGTAGCGATAGCGTATAGCAAGCAGAGATAACAAGAGAGAGCAACAAACATCGCGTGAGCATCGAGCGAGCACCGCTCGCGCACGGTATAGTGTGCGCTGTGTCGATGGTAGTGCGCATCTTGTGGCGCTTGATGTGCGCATACTTGCCAAGCGTGATGCCGATCCGACTCCAAGAGTACAAGCAAAACAAGAGCTCAAGAGCTCAAGAGCTCAAGACGGCAAGAGACATCAAAGGGTTTACATTGCGCATTTGATAGGTGGTGGTAGGACGCGAGACGGAGCGCTTACTGCGCCGGGCGGAAGCCCTCGTACGCGTTGAGGACGTTCAGACGACCGTGACCGAACTGGTTGTTTGGCCACGCGAGGTCCGACGTCGCGCCGCACGTGTAGTTGCTGGACGGGAGGTTCTTCTGGTCCGTGGTCGTGTAGAGCGCGATCTTGACTTCGTCGATCGCGAGGTCCGGCTGCGCGCTCAGGAGCAGCGCAACGGCGCCGGTGACGTGCGGCGCCGCCATCGACGTGCCCGAGATCGTCATGTACGCCGTGTCGGTCTCGTTCGAGGCCGAGCGCACCTGCTGGCCAGGCGCCGAGATGTCCGGCTTGCGGCGACCGCCGACGGCCGGACCCTTGCCACTGTACGACGAGAGCGAGTCCGTGATCGTGGTCGAGCCGACGCCGATGACGTTCGGGTAGTCGCCTGGCGAGCCCGCCGTGGCGCAGCCCTTGCGGCCGCTGTTGCCCTGCGAGAAGACCGGCACGATGCCAGCCTTCACCCACGCGTCGACCGTCGGCTTGAACCACGGACGGCCGCCGGCGCCGCCCCAGCTGTTGTTGATCACGCGCGGCGCCTTGGTGCAGTCCGGGTTCTTGCCCTTCGTGTCCGTCGGGCAGAGCATGAACTGCGCGCACGCAGTCAAGTCCTCCTCCGAGCAGCCGACCTCCGGACCCTCGTCACCCTCGTACCAGCGGCAGCCCTTGCACGCCATCCACTTGGCACCCGGAGCGACACCGACGCCCTTGGCACCCGCGACGGTCGCCATCGTGTGCGAGCCGTGGCCGTCAATGTCGTACGGCTCGGCCGAGTTGAGCTCCGGGTCGTACCAGCCGTATGCGCCGACGAAGTTGCGCTTGAGCGTCTCGTGCGTCGCGCGCACGCCTGTGTCGATACCGGCGACGACGACGCCCTGGCCGATGTTGCCGTCGGCCCAGACCTGGTTCGCGCCGATCTTCTTCACGCCCCACTCCTGACCGACAAGCTCCTTCGTGTTGTCGTCCGCCTCTGGCTTGTCGATCTTGATGAACTCCTGCTCGCGGATCGCGCCGACCGACGCCATACCCGAGAGCTTCTCCACGAGCTCGAACGACGCCGAGCTCACGGTGATCTGGTTCGCGATCCAGAAGTTCTTGTAGCCGGCATGGAGACCGTCGCTCTCCTGGTTGAGGAGCTTCGTCACCTCGGCCGACGCAATGACGTTCTGCGCCTGGAGCTTCTCGGCCACGGCCTGCACCTTGGCCGCGCGCGACGAGAACGCGCTCTCCTTGATGCTCTCGAGCGTCGACTCGGTCGTCTGCGCGAGCTCGATCACGAGGTCGACCGTGCCGGCCTTGCGGAGCGCGCGGTGCACGCCCGGGTGGACACGCGCCGTCGCGGCGTCCGAGGCGCCAGCGGCAATGGCAATAGCAGCGAGGAACGCGGCGAAGCGGACGTTCATCTTGACTGAGACTGGAGTTGCTTGGAAGGGTAGTCGCTTGCGCGCTGGGAGGCAAATCGAGTTGTGAGTTGTGAGAAGCGAGTGAATGAGCGACCGAGCTGGCAGTTCGATCAACCGAGTGTGTGTGTGTGTGCTGCTGCTGTAGCAGCGAGGACAGTCTGAGGCG
Source organism: Pythium guiyangense (assembly GCA_003730235.1). Lineage (NCBI taxonomy): Eukaryota > Oomycota > Peronosporomycetes > Pythiales > Pythiaceae > Pythium > Pythium guiyangense. Next base: position 587,317 of record QXDM01000001.1, read on the forward strand.
TCAAGTGACTGCGCTGTAAGCAGGTCAAGGACTCAGCATGCTGAATGCTGAATGCTGCGCGTCCTTGAACTGGATGCGCACGAGCAAACAAGCAAACAAGCAACCGAGCGAGCGTGTCCTAACGCGGGTGTTCATCCACTTGCGCTTGCGCTTGCATTGGCGAGACCAAGACCAAGACCAATCGCAAACGAGCAAGAAGAGCAAAGCAAAGCGGAGAGCGAGTGCAGCGTGAACGTCTCTTGCGCGGACGGTGCGCTCTGGATGTGTGGTCGCGCAGAGAGGAGACAAATGCCATTCGTCGCCATGAAAGCAGTGCGGCCGGCGCGTGGTACTTGCTGTCCCTCTGCATGATCTTGTGATGGGAATCACGATCTTTTGCTGTCAGTGCGGTCCAACGCTAGTCACTGCGCTGTGTTGCGCATGTCGCGCTGGCATTGCCGGGCTCGTCAAGGCAGGCTGGATGCATTGCATCGTTCATTGTCTTTTGAAGTAACGCAGCACACACATGCGTGCATGAAGCGAGCTCGTCGTCGCAGTTCGAGGCATGCAGCAGCGACCGAGCGAGCGTGGCGAGCGATGCAGTCGCTCCACACAAGCACAGCCAACACACTCGGCTTCAAGCCATCGCATCACATCGACACTGACACTGACACCAACACTTTCAGAGTCACAGCAGTCACGCGCGCTCGCGCTCGCGTTAGTCTCCGCCATCTGGGTGTGTCCGCATAGCCGGGTAGCGCGCGCGATCTGAGTCGGGATTCGTCGGCTGTTCTCGTTGTCTGTCTGTGCTGGTTCGCTGGCTCACTGGTTCGTTCGTTCGCGCAAACGCGAGTGCTGCTGCTTGTTGGATGAATGTCGAGTCGATGCGAACGAAGACGCGCATTGGGTCGCTGCCGCCACCTGAGTACAGCGAGCAGCACATGCAGACACAACCGCGCTGCTTGATCGTTCCTTGGACTTGGTCGCATTGAAAGCGACCGCAGTGCACAGCTCACACTTGTCCGTCTACAAGGATGTTGCTGACTGACTGGCTGCTGGCTGGCTGGCTGGCTGGCTCAGTTCGCCTTGAAAGACGCCTGCAGCAACGCAACCAACTACTCGCAGTCCGCGTACGTCGCAACGAGGGTGGTGGCGCCTTGCCTCGCTTGACAAGAGCTCTTTGATCGCTCAGCTTGTAAAAAGCATGTGAAAACTGATGTCGTCTACCTCAAAGAGCCAAGGCATGGTCATGTGCGCAGTCTCGCCGTCGTCGTCGTCGCCGTCGGAGTCGAGCAGTAGCAGTAGCAGTAGCAGTAGCAGTAGCAGTAGCAGTAGCAGTAGCAGTAGCAGTAGCAGTAGCAGTAGCAGTAGCAGTAGCAGTAGCAGTAGCAGTAGCAGTAGCAGTAGCAGTAGCAGTAGCAGTAGCAGTAGCAGTAGCAGTAGCAGTAGCAGTAGCAGTAGCAGTAGCAGTAGCAGTAGCAGTAGCAGTAGCAGTAGCAGTAGCAGTAGCAGTAGCAGTAGCAGTAGCAGTAGCAGTAGCAGTAGCAGTAGCAGTAGCAGTAGCAGTAGCAGTAGCAGTAGCAGTAGCAGTAGCAGTAGCAGTAGCAGTAGCAGTAGCAGTAGCAGTAGCAGTAGCAGTAGCAGTAGCAGTAGCAGTAGCAGTAGCAGTAGCAGTAGCAGTAGCAGTAGCAGTAGCAGTAGCAGTAGCAGTAGCAGTAGCAGTAGCAGTAGCAGTAGCAGTAGCAGTAGCAGTAGCAGTAGCAGTAGCAGTAGCAGTAGCAGTAGCAGTAGCAGTAGCAGTAGCAGTAGCAGTAGCAGTAGCAGTAGCAGTAGCAGTAGCAGTAGCAGTAGCAGTAGCAGTAGCAGTAGCAGTAGCAGTAGCAGTAGCAGTAGCAGTAGCAGTAGCAGTAGCAGTAGCAGTAGCAGTAGCAGCAGCAGCGCGGCTGATGCAAGCTGCAAGTTGCAAGTTGGTGCTCGGTTGAGTCGTACGCAGTGTGTCAGATCAGCAAGCAAGCAAATGCAACACTTGCTGTTGTCAGACAAGAAATTGACACAACCAAAAGGAAACAAGAGAATGTCAATTGCAGCTGTCGACGTTTGTAGACAGATTGTGTTTGTCAAGAAGATTGCAAATGACGCATATTGTGTCTGTGACTGTCAAAAGCAAAATCAAATGCGTCTATTTCGACTGGATCAGTGTCAACAATCAATCACTTTTGTACTATTGCTCAACTCAACACTCAACTGCGCTGACCGGAGTGAGAGAAAACAAAGATCTGTTTGGGTTGGAGACAAGCGGCCTATTCGTCTGACAAGAGTTTAGTTGCGATACCAACGCACTCCACAAGGTATTTCACACACTTCGTGAGCACAAACCTGTAGCATCGACAGGTTGTGTCAGTTACGTTGTGATGTGTCGAAGTCGATTCACCTGTACCCGTAATTGCTACACACGTAACTACAAATTGCTTCACTCCATTGAAACTGGATGTTGGTTGCGTTTGTATGTTGCACTTCAACATGTGCCGAAAGGCTGTGTGAACCGAAAGACTCTCATCGCACTTGCTCGAACCTCTGAGACCACAACATGTGAGCTCAGTGCAGCCGCGGGAGCACGCATGCAAACATTCCAGGTGCATGCATGTGCCTCTCCTGTCTTTGCCGACAACTGCTCGCGATGTACAAACTTGACCCTTCCACACAGTCAACCTCAGCCTAGCCTTGTGCATGCGATCGCTCAACGTCGTCATCGCACGCAAGCGCTCACACTCACACTCACACTCAAGACTGTGCACGTACGTTCTGCAACGCTACACGTCCAAGCATCGCCGATTGACGCCGGGTGATCGCTCTTCTTCATAGCTTGACATGCCGAGTACAAACGGCATACGTCAGCCACAACAACGAAGTTCAAACGAAACGATTGATTGATTGATACTTGACTTTGACTCTCGTGTGGGTTTGACGCTCAAGCTACTCGACACACAGGCTCGATGACCCTATTCGACGATACTCGCTCGAGCTAGACACTCGAGTAGCAGGACACTTAAGGAGCCGGGCGGAAGCCCTCGTACGCGTTGAGGACGTTCAGACGGCCGTGGCCGAACTGGTTGTTTGGCCATGCGAGGTCCGACGTCGCACCGCATGTGTAGTTCGTCGGGGCAAGACCCTTCTGGTCCGTGGTCGTGTAGAGCGCGATCTTGACTTCGTCGATCGCGAGGTCCGGCTTGGCGCTGAGCAGGAGCGCGATCGCACCCGTGACGTGCGGCGCCGCCATCGACGTGCCCGACTTGATGCCGTACGCCGTGTCGCTGTCCGGCACCGACGAGTACACGAGCTGGCCAGGAGCCGAGATGTCCGGCTTGCGGCGGTTCGCGCCGACCGTCGGGCCCTTGCCACTGAAGGACGCGAGCGCGTCCGTGCTCGTGGTCGCACCAACACCGATGACGTTCGGGTAGTCGCCTGGGGAACCCGCCGTGGCGCAGCCCTTGCGGCCGTCGTTGCCCTGTGCGAAGACCGGCACGATACCCGCCTTGATCCAGGCGTCGACGGCAGACTTGAAGAACGGGTCGCCGCCCGGGCCACCCCAGCTGTTGTTGATCACGTGTGGCGCCTTCGAGCAGTCCGGGTTGTTGCCCTGCGTGTCGGTCGGGCACAGAGCCCACTGCGCGCAGTCCGCGATGTTCGACTCGATGAAGTAGCCGTCCGCGTCCGTGGAGATCTGGCACGCCATCCACTGCGCGCCAGGTGCGACGCCGATGCCCTTCGAGCCGACGATCGTACCCATGACGTGCGTGCCGTGGCCGCGCTGATCGTTCGGCTCCGCCGTCTTCTTCTCCGGGTCGAACCAGCCGTACGCGCCACGGTAATTGCGCTTCAGCACCTCGTGCGTGCCACGAGCACCAGAGTCGAGCGTCGCGACAATCACGCCCTGGCCGATGTTGCCGTCGGCCCAGACCTTCGGCGCGTTGATCGTCTTAACGCCTCAGAGACAACAGGCGCTTAGACCGCTGGTCTGTGCGTCCGATGCTTGCTTTGTACCAGCAGCAAGGTTTGCTTTGCTTACTGTGCGGGCTCACGGAGGTACTAGGCTGCCTCTGGTACTACTGCTACTGTCGTCTGGCTGACACAAGCCGCACGGTGCTTCTCGTATCGACGGCGCACTCGTGGTCACGCACGCTACAGCACTCAGGTCATACAACAACGCGCTGGAGCAAGCGCAAGACTAAGGCGCTGTCCCCATCCGCAGAGCGATGAGCGCGTCGTTCGGCATGCGATGCGCCGATTGCAGTGGCCTCAGGACCTCGAGCTCAGCGTGCGTGCTCCCGAGCGTCCGCAGCGGCAATCGGTCCATGCTCAAGCACAGCTGACGCCACCGTCTTGCGTGAGGAAGCAAGAGCAGGTCCCTCAACGCGCGTCGCGGACGAGTAGCGAGTAGAGACAGTAGACCAAGCGAAGTGGTGGGCGAATTGAGCGACGCTCATGTATCGGATAGACGCCTTGTGCGTTAGAAGACGCCGCGAGGGACGGCTATGCGCACCAACTACGCAAACACTTCGCGCTTGAGCGTCAGGACCTTCACGCGCGCGCCGACTGCGAGCTTACCGACGCGCTCCGCGATGAGGTTCGAGCCAAAGTAGTTGTCCTGCTTGCGGCCGTTCGTGAAGCCGAGGACTTCACCATTGCGAATGCGGCCGAGCGTCTTCGATGGCTCGCGGTTCGGGTCGCTGATGCCCGTTGCTTGGTCGACGCACGGGAGGTTGCACCGGTCGCACGGCTTGACGTTCCGGAAGCGCACGTCGCCGATCACAAACGCGTTCCAGTGCTCGTCTGCGAACGGCGGCGCGTTCTTGAGCACGATGCTGTGCGGAGGCGCGCGGGAGTTCATTAGGACCGCCACTACGAGTACCAGACGAGTGTAAGAGCGAGAGAGCGAGGGACGCTGGGACGTACTTGGGGCGAAAGCGGTTGATCGGTACGGCGTGCTCGAGCGACTTGTTCAGCTCCGTCAGCGACGACTCGAGCGCGAGCAGGAACGGGTATCCGTCCGCAAATCCTACGGCCAATGGCGAGAGTGAGCTGCACGGCCAGGCGACGCCATATACGCTCAGCAGCACAGATAGACGTACCAGTGGCATGGTCTGGCGCGTACTTGGGGTTCACCGCGCGCTTGAACGAGTCTTTGACGCGCACGAAGCGGAATTTGCGGTCCTTGCGCTCGTCTGCCAAGAACGCGTTGATCCAGTTGGCCGCCGCGTCGCCTTGGTCGATCGCCCGCATCGCCGACTTCCACACCGTCACGTCCGTCTCTGCGCCTTTGCCTTCGCGCAGGATCGGGACGTCCAGGTCGTCCATGCCCGGCGCTGTCAGCACGATCGACTGCATGCGCGCGTCCATTGATATACAGAGCAAGGGATCGTCAGTGCCTGCGTCCTAGAGCCACTGTTCGTACTGCGCCTCGAGACAGCCACGGACCGTCGGGTTCGCCATGTCTGGGACCAACTTGGGGACAATGAGCGCCATCTTGTGGTACCGACGCTGCGTGATGAACTTGCCGCTCTCGTCCGCAAACATCCACGTCCGGTCGTGCGCAAGGCCCTTGGCTGTCGGGAGCACAGCGTCGGTGTGAGTACTAGCAGAAGACTAAGCAGCCTCCGATACACAGTCGTACGTACACGTGATGTCGACCGAGTCGAGGCGAATGCCAGCGCACGACTTGACTGGGTACACGACGAACTCGGCGACTTCGGGGACGTGGATGTCCTGCTCGGTGAGCGTGACGACACTCGGCTCCTTTGCCTCGTCCTTGCGACGCAGTGGCTCGACGTCGTACGTCTTTGCCTCTTCGTTGAACACTACGACAGTCGCAACGCCGTGGGCTTTTGTGCAGATGCGCGCGCCCACAGGGAACACTTGCGCGCTCGCTTCGGCCTGGCGCTCGAGCGTTGGGTCGCGCTGGAGCACCGACAGCGCCGCGATCTTGCGGTCCGTCGCTGCTTCTGCGAGCGCCCAGCGCACGCGCAGCACGATCTGCGCGATCACGACTGCAGCGACAGCGACGCCGATCGCAAGCGCGACGTTCGGGTGGAACATGCGCGTGCCGACCTGATCGATCATGTGCGTGAGAGTGTGGTGGCAAAAGCGCGAATGGGAGTAGGAGCGCAGAGACGTACTGGGACCGTGTAGTAGCTGTTCACGGGCTTTCCGACAGGCTCCGAGCCAGACGATGGTGGCTGCGGCGCTGCTGCTGCTACGAGCGCAGGCGTCATGGCGAGCACGAGCGCGCGGCACATCGCAGCGCTCGACGACAACGAGGCACGAGGTGATGCCATCGTCTTGTTCGATTGTGAGCAGCGCCGATTGGATGAGTGTGTGTTGTTGTGTATAGTGACAAAATCAAGGTTTTATACATTTGCGAGCAAAATTTGACATTTTGTTTTGAAGATTTAGACATCACAAGCAAGCAAAGGCAGACAGCACGAACCACCGCATATTGAGCTGCTGGGTGCGATCATCGACTGCTGCTGCGCGACGGGAACGACGACGGCCACCACTAGACGATCACCATGGCGGACGACGTCGAGTTCTTGGTGCAGTTCAGCCGCACGCTGCGCATCTCGCTCCCGAGCGCGAGCGTGTCGATCGACGCCGTGAAGCAGCAGCTCCAAGCGCGCGAAGGCGTGCCAGCGCACCTCCTCGACCTCTACGCGAACGGCAAGAAGCTCGTCGACGATGCGCTCGTGCCGCAGCTGCCGGTGCTCGTGCGCGCGCGCTTGAGCGGCGGCTTGCGCGGCGGCAAGGGCGGCTTTGGTGCGATGCTCCGCAGCAGCGGCAAAGGTGCTGGCGCCAAGGCGACGACGAGCTTTGGCGCATGCCGCGACCTCAACGGCCGGCGCTTGCGGCACGTGAACCAAGAGATCGCGGTGCAAAAGTGGCGTGACGACAGCGAAGCGCGCGAGGTCCGCGCGAAGCTCGGCGTGACAGACCAAGAGCTCATGGAGGACGAGACGCCGAGCGGCATTCCTGGGTGGTACCTCGCGACGCCGTCGTGGGCCGACGGCGTCAAGAAGTCGTACATGAAGCGCCGGCGCAACACTGTGCTCTGCAAGAACTGGGTCCAAGCGCGCGCCGATGGCCGGACGCCACCGCCGAGAGCGCCGCGGTGGTGGGGCTGTCCGCGTGGCCGCGACTGCGACTACGCGCATGGCGAAGAGGAGCTCCGCGGCGCGGGGCTGACGGAGTTCAAGCGCTCGAAGAAAGATGAGGCGTACCAGAAGAAGCAGCAGGAGCGCGCGAGCTACGTCGACTACGAGCGCGACGTCCCAGACGACATCAGCGACGCGATCCGTCAAGGCATGCGCAAGCGCAGCGCCAAGGCGAAGGAGCCCACAGTCGACAGTAGCGAGGGGGGCGACGATGCGCTGCTGCAAGACGCGACAACGCACGTGCCCGTGCGCGCGCTCGATGCTGCGCTCGCGTCGTGGCTCGCGCCAATCGGCGGCGACGTCGGCTTGATGTTCCAGCACGGACTCTGTGAGCTCCGCGGCCAGAGCAATTTTGGCACAGCGGCTGCGCCTGCGTGCCGCGTGACGCGCGGTCAGTGGTACTACGAAGTGCGCTTGATCACGGACGGCGTGATCCAGCTCGGCTGGGCCGACGGGACGTTTGCTGCGAGCTCCGAGACCGGCGACGGCGTCGGCGACCATGCGCGGTCGTGGGCGTACGACGGCCATCGGCAGCTCAAGTGGAGCGCTGGGACCGAAAGTGCGTATGGCGCAGCGTGGGCCAAGCACGACGTCATTGGGTGCCTCTTGGACCTCGACGCCGGGACGATCGCGTTCAGCAAGAACGGCGAGGCGCTCGGCGTGGCGTTCGACCGTCTCGCGTGCCTCGGGACTGCGAACGTCGCACAGCGCGGGTTCTTCCCAGCGATCAGCGTCGAGCAGACGGAGATCGTGCTTGTGAACATCGGCGCGCAGCCGTTTCTGTACCCGCCGAGCGGCGCAAAGGCGGTCTTTGACGCGATCGTCGAGACCGAGCACGGCACTTTGGTACTAGCAGTGGCTGCGAGTAAGCCATCGGTTCCAGTACCAGCGGCGACGGAGGCGTCGAAAGCGGCAAGTGCACAGGATGCTGTCAAGACAGAGACGCCAGTGCCTGCGCCGCTGGACCTGAGTGCGTTCGAGACGTCAGAGGACCTCGAGCGCCTTGGTCTCGATGCGCTGAAGCACGAGCTCCAGCGCCGCGGCTTGAAGTGCGGGTACGTGCGTCTTTGCGGTTACTCGGTTACGTTGTGTGGTATCACCTACGATGCTCACGACATGTATGTGTGATGCTGATGATGACAGCGGCTCGCTTGGCGAGCGAGCAGCGCGTCTGCTGAGCGTCCGCGGGAAGTCGTGGGACGAGATCCCAAACAAACTCAAAGACCCGCGTGCGCCAGCGCGAGCGTAGACGCTCACAAGAGGCAGCGAACTGCAGCAGCAGCGTCCTGGAACTGGCAATGCTCAGATTGTCGATCGTACCCCACTCGCCGAAAATTTCACACATGGGTACACTTCCGGATCTCCCTCTTTACTTTGATTAGGCATACAATCCTCGCAATGATCCGACCTGTGTATTGTATGATGTGCGAGCATGATTCTCGCAAAAGAGCTCATGAATGACGATGACGATGGTGCTGCTCGAAGGACGCCATTGCACGTCTTGACCACGCACGTGCACGCGCGTGCTCGATTGACAGACGTACTAGTACATCAACATGCCGCAAGAGCTGACGATCCGCCGCCGCTGGTGCTCGCGCGACTTGCTCGTGCTCGCAGCCGTGCACGCTGCGCTCGTTGCGATCGCAGGCTTCACGCTCTACTGTCGCCAGCACCTCGTGCACGCCAAGTGGATCGACGTCGTGCGCGGCGCGTTCGACCACTACGTAGATACGTTCACGACCGGCATGCTCGCGCTCGCACTCGCTCTGCTGGTGCTCGTCGTGCTCGGATCGATCGCCGCGGCGCTGCGCATCAAGAAGTTGCTCGTGGTGCACGGCATGGCGCTCACGCTCGTGCTCATCGCAGTCGTCTTCCACGTCATCTCGGCGTTCCAAGTGAGCCACGAAGCTAGCGAGTGGCAGCTCAAGACATACACTGGCGCAAGCGCCGTCATTACCAGTACGAGCAGTGATAGCAGAGACGCCAAAGAAGCACGAGTCGCTGAGCACTTCAACGCGCTCTACTGCGACGCGCAGCAGGCGTACGTGTGCGACCACGCGACACTGAGCACGCTGCTGCAGACACTGAGGCTCGACGCTTTGCAACTGAATGGCTCAGTGCCGCTGCTGAACAGCAGTAGCAGCGTTGGCGGCAGTGGCGACGCCGAAGGAGGACTGTGTGCGAACACATCCTCACCGGCGTGGCGACACGTGTGTGCGTACTGTGCGCAGCATGGCGCCTACGATACGTACGATGCGGTTGCGTCGTGGACTCGCGGCCACTGCGCCTTTAGTCCGTCGACAACGGCGTGGTGCGTGCGTTCGCGGCAAGCAAACGGCTCTGCCACCAACAGTGCAGATCCATCGCCGTACAGCTCGTGTCGACCGGCGCTCTTGCGAGCAACTGTCCACTGGAGTCGCGGCTTTAGCATCGCATGGAGCGTCACTGGCGTCTTGCTCGCGCTGCTTCTCGTCGCTGTCATCCTCTTGCTCAGGACGCACACGTACGCAGCGGCATTGGACTTTGACGACGTTGTCGAGAGCAGCGCGATCACAGTCGACAATGCTGTGTACGAGCGAGCATGAGCTTGGTGTGAGCGCAAGCGTAGACACACAGGTAGTATGAGCTACGAGTTGTAGGCGAGTCCGACACACACAGAGAGACACTACACAACATAGAGCGACACAGAGGGAGCGCTTGCTGTAGACCACAGAGAGTCAGAGAGAGAGACCCAACTCGCGAAAGCCGAGTAGAGAGCCGTCACGAGAACGAAGATCGCATTTGAATGGTTGGCGTCGCATGTGCGTTGATCACGAGACTTTGCTAGCCTTCGTAGTTGAGTGGATCGACTGGCATAGCTCGCTAGAGGCAGTCTGTGAGTGCGAGGAGGAGCGTGTCCATTGGCACAGTGCCTGCGAGGTAGAGAACAGAAGAAGAGAGCGCTCAGTGCGACTCGCTCGCAGTACTGACGACTAGCGATTGAGAGAGCACGCGTACCTCGGCAGTGTTTGTCGTAGAGCCCAAAGAGCGCGGTCACTTGGTCGTCGGTGAACACACACGCCAGGCTCTGCAGCGCTTCTTTCAGCTGCTCGCGCGTCATGTGGCCGCGATCTACAAGTACGTGCATGGTATCAGCGATAGCCATGCAGCGACACAAGTCCGCGCGCGAGTACTGGCGTCATCGGACCAACCATCTGCAACATTGTCATCGCGCTAGTGACGTGCAGACGTACTCTCTGCTTCGCGCTTCTCAAAGCTGCGCTTGATTGCCTGGAGAAGCTCCGTGCGCTTGCGATAGCGGCACGAGATCGTCGACGCAGCTGCGTGCCAGAGCTTGAGTGTGTTGGCTCGTCCGCCGACGCTCTTCAGCGCTTGTTCGTACCGCTTGTCGAGCGTCTCCGAGTACTTGAGCTGCAGACCTTGCAGACTAGATCGAGTCGCTGCTCGCATTGGCGGTTGTGGCGATGGGCTTTGATTGTCGTGTGAAGGCGGTGCCGCGAACTGACCGTAGCCGCTCGCGCCATCGAACTCGCCATAGCCCGATCTCTTTGACATGGCTTGTGGCGGTGCAGCGAACTCCCCGTAGCCACTAGCACCGTCAAACTCGCCGTATCCTGAGCGCTTGGACATCGGTGGTGGTGCTGCAAACTCGCCGTAGCCGCTCGCGCCATCGAACTCGCCATAGCCCGATCTCTTTGACATGGCTTGTGGCGGTGCAGCGAACTCCCCGTAGCCACTAGCACCGTCAAACTCGCCGTATCCTGAGCGCTTGGACATCGGTGGTGGTGCTGCAAACTCGCCGTAGCCGCTCGCGCCATCGAACTCGCCATAGCCCGATCTCTTTGACATGGCTTGTGGCGGTGCGGCAAACTCGCCATAGCCACTGGCGTAGTCGAATGCGCCATACTTTGAGCGAGGCGACATCTGCTGCTTCCGTGGCGACTTGAGGTTTCCTTGTCGCGGTGGACTTGCTTGATCCCCTCGCGGCGGTGAGTGTTGCTTCTTTGGCAGAGACGATGACGGTTGCTGGAAGCGCACTTTGTGCGCCGGTCGCTCCTCTCGCTTGTCCTGAGTCTGCTGGTGCTGGTTCGAGTGGTAGCGAACTCGCAGATCTCCAGTCGGCTCTGCAGCACGCGTAGCGATTGCGAGTCCGTTTGTGAACGTCGTGCCGATGCGGTCCTGTGCGTTCCGCAAATGGCCTTTGTAGCCCAAGATCGGCGGGTTCCGCTTCACTGGCAGCGGATCGGTCTCGGGTTCTTCGCGCTGCGGCACGCAACTACAAGTACGCTCAGTGTATGAGTACGCGTACGCACTCGCGACGTTCGAGTGCGCCGCATGCACAATGCAGCAGCATCAGTGCGTGCAAGTGGCAAAACGCACCCGGTGTATGCGTGCTCTGGCTGTGCGACTTTCTTCATCACGCGGCGCTCTGCGACGCTCGCCGGCAGCACATCTGTGATGCCTTGCGGACGCACCGACACCGGCGCATTCGTGATCGGGTTCCGCGCTTGCGCGTGCCGCATCTCGGACGTCTACGAGGGAAGTGTAGCCGCGAGCTAGCTCTGAACCAAGAGGTAGACCTCCAAGACCTCCGTGGTGAAACTCCTATGACTTTGCCTCGATATAGTCAGTCACGAGCAAGACGCCACGCCTCTCGTCGACGCGCGTCGTCGCCGTCTCGATGAAGTCGAACGGCAGTGCGCGCGCGCTCTTGCCAGCCTCTGGACGCGCAAACGTCCTCGCATCGCCGCTGTCGTCGTCGCCATCGTTCACGTCGCGGATGTCGCCGACAAGCGGCAAGAAGCGCCGGAGTGACAAGCACCAGGCATCCTCGAGTGCGATGACTGGCCATAGCACGAGTCGAACCGTGTCGTCGCCTGGACAAGACAGCTATGCTTACAGCATGGACGCGATGATGACAGCCGCACCTGCAGGCATGGTCGCACCAAGTCACGAGTTCTTGTATCAGCTCCAGCACCTGCAGCAACAGCAACAGCAACATCAGATGCACCAGCAAGGCATGGTCGCAGCTGCGTACGGGTACCCTGGCGGTGGGATCCAGTCGATGGTGCCAGGCTTTGCGTCGCCGTTCATGGCGCCTCCCATGATCCCTCGCGTCTCGAGTAACGCGTCAATGCTCGACGACGCTACCGCGCGAAGCTTCAGTGGACCTCTTCACGCGAGCGCAAGCACTTACGCTCCAAGTCCAGTCGCCAGCTCCACAGAGGCACCACCAGCAGCAGCAGCAGTAGCACCACAGCTAACGACATCGGCGCCACTGTCGAGCGGCGACGAAGACGCAGCAGGGTTGATGGAGCGACTCGACAAGAAGGACCAGATGATTAACCAGCTCGGGTCGTTCCTCTCACAGATGAAGCAAGAGTCCGAGGGCACTGCGAGTGCGTGGAAAGAGAAGCTCCAGGAGATCGCAGAGCTCAAGCGCCAGCTCGCCGCAACGACGCAGCAGCTCGCAGAGTCGCGCGACAAGGAGCGCGAGACTGCGACTCAGCTCAAGCACGCGCAGCAGACACTCGAGACTGCAACTGAAGCGCAGCGCGCAACGGAGCAGACGCACATCGAGGAACTCACGATCATGCACGACGAGATCAAAAAGCGCGAGAGCGAGGCGGAGCACATGAAGATCGGGTACGAGCAGAGCCTCAAAGACGTCTCGCACGAGCTCCTCGAGGCGCAGCAGCGGCAGCAAGAGGCTGTAAAGCACAGTCGCACGCTCGAAGACGCGCTCAAAGAGCTCGACGAGACGCACCAGACTGCGCTCCGTCAGTGGAACGACGAGCGCCACGTGCTGCAGCAGAGCCTCGAGAGCATGAACAGCCACGTCGAGAGCATCGATCGCGAGAAGCACGAGCTCGGGCAGCACCTCTGGAACCTCACGCAGGAGCTCCAGCAGTGCAAGCAGCGCGAAGACGAGCTCGCGCGCAAGTGCACCGCTGCGGCGAGCGAGCTCGAGAGTGCACAGAGCGCGTGGACCGAGCGGTTCCACAGCTTCCAGAGCGAGCGCGCGGAGCAGCTCGGTGTGCACTCGATGCTCCAGACGCAGCTCCAGGAGCTCGACGCCCAGGTCCAGACCGAGCGCGCGCAGAAAGAGGAGCTCAACGCGATGATGGTGCGCGAGATCGAGCGCTTCCACGCCGACGTCGCGCACCTCGAGCACACACATCAGCAAGCGCTCACCCAGGCGCTCGATGAGGCCGAGAAGTGGAAAGCGCGCGCGCTCAAGCACGAGGACGCACTTGCACAAGCCGAGACGAAGCTCGCAAGCGCTCGCGCCGAGGCCGAGGCGCTCGAGACGCGCTTGCGGACGATCGACGAAGAGAACCAGAGTCTCCAGCAACACGGGAGCGAGAAAGCGTCAACGCTCCAGGAGATGAACAACCAGCTTCGCGGCGTCCTGCTCGAGCTCGAGGACTCGCAGAGCCGCTACGAGCAGCTCCACGCGGCGTGGGAGCGGCACAAAATCGGACTCGCCAAGTGCCTGCAAGTGCTTGCGTCGACCGCAGTGGCGCCACCGAACAGCAGCAGCAGCTCTCCTGGTACAGAGAGCAGCAGCAGTAGTAGTGGTCTTACAGACGCGTTCCCAGTGCGCATCCTCAACGCCCTGGACGAGTACGTCCAGCTGAGCTCGTCGAGCGCTGAGCTCAAGATCGCACTCCTCCGCGCGCAGCAGGAGCTCGATAGCGACCGCGAGCGCTGGCGCCAGCGCGAACACGAGCTCACGACACAGAGCCAGACGCTCGAGCGCGAGCTCACGACGACGCGGAGCGACGCTACTGCGCTTGCGCACGAGCTTCAGACGCTGTCGCGCCAAGTCGGCGGCGCCGAGAGCAAGCTCGCAGCGCAGGTCCAGCAGCTCACGAAAGAGCTCGATGACGTCCGGAGCACGAGCGGCGTCCAAGCGCTGCAGCTCCAGAAGAGCCTCGACGCCCAGCGCGCGCGCACGAACCAGCTCGAGAGCGAGAAGAAGGACTTGCTCCAGGAAGCCGCGCAGCTCAACGCGTCGCTCGAGGCGCTGTACCAAGCCAAGAGCGAGAAGCAGCTCGAGCTCGAGCAGCTCCGCGCGACGTGGAAAGAGCTTGAGCTCGAGCACAGCGACTTGCGCGAGAGCTACGACGACCTCGACGACCGCTCGACGCGCACGATCGCTGAGCTCAATGCGCGCCTTAAGGACGTCCAGACGCAAGCGCATACGCAGCGGAGCCAGGCTACTGCGCTCCAGACGCAGCTCGACCAGGCGCTGGCGCACGCGAGCAGTCTTGAGCGCGACCTCGACGCGCTCTCGCTCCGACTCTCGACCGAGCAGACCAAGTGGACCGGAAAGGAACAGGAGCTCAGCGCTGTGCTCGAAGACAAGACCCATCGCATGGACGAGATGCTCGAGATGCTCACGCAGCTCCAAGCCAAGAGCGAGTTCCTCGAGAAAGCGCGCGCGAGCGACGACGCAAGCGGGCGACAGGAGCTCGAGCGCCTCCAAGCGCAAGTTCTCGCGCTCAGCCAAGACAAGAAGCGCCTCGAGCTCGCGTACAGCAGTCTCAAGACGACGCACGACCAGACGATGCACGACGCGTTCGCGCTGCGTGAAGAGCACCGGCGCGCGACGCAGCAGCAGAGCGAGAGCGACGACGCGCTCAGCGCACTCACGACTGACCTCGCGCGCGTCAAGACTGAGCTCGAGCGCGCAGTGCGAGCGAAAGCGAGTCTCCAAGCTGAGCTCCATCGCGCGAGCGACGACGCGCAGGATGCGATGCGGCAGCTCGAAGTCGCTCGGCGTGACGCACGAGCGCAGGCGACGCACTTTGCAAGCGAGCTCGAGCGCGTGAGCAAAGACGCGGACGAGCTCCGGACCGAGAGCGCCGAGTCGAGCGCACTCGTGGAAGAGCTCCAGGCAAAGATGACGTCGATCCAGACCGCTGCGAACGCGACGATCAACGACCTCATGGCTGAGCTCCAGCACGCGCAAGAGACGATCGCGTTCGAGAAGACACGGCTCTCGAAAGAGAACGAGCAGCTCCGGTCGCAGCTCAAGGCGCTTGACGACGACTTACGACGCAGAGAGCTCGAGCTCAAGGACCTCCAGACCGCTGCCCGTAGCGAGAAGGAGCAGAGCGCTGACCGCGAGAACGAGCTCATGCTGCGGCTCTCGCGCGCCACGAGTGTGCTCGAGCAGAAGAAGCTCGAGAGCGACAAGCTGAGCAAAGAGCTTGAAGCGAAGGCGCTCAAGGTCGCCGAGTGCGAGCGCAAGCTCACGCCGCTCGTGCACGCAAAGGAGAGTCTCCAGGCAAAGAACACGGAGCTCAAGCAGGGCCTCGACGCTAAGACGCGCGACGCCCACGACCTCGAGCAGCGCTTGCGCGATGACGTCGCGCGCGCAGTCAAAGAGAAGCGCGACGTCGAAGCGCTGTACGTGACGCTCAAGGACGAGTTCGACTCGGTGCGGTCGCAGTCAAGCGGCCAGCAGCACCAGTGGCAGAGCGAGTGCAAAGCGCTCAAGCAGAGCCTCGAGCGCACGAAGA
Source organism: Pythium guiyangense (assembly GCA_003730235.1). Classification (NCBI taxonomy): domain Eukaryota; phylum Oomycota; class Peronosporomycetes; order Pythiales; family Pythiaceae; genus Pythium; species Pythium guiyangense. Next base: position 603,032 of record QXDM01000001.1, read on the forward strand.
GCGAGCTTGGACGCGCAAGTGCAGACGTCCTTGCGCTCTCGCAGCGCCTCGAAGCGTGCCAAAGCGCTGCGAACGAGACGATCTCGGACCTCTCGTCGCGTCTCGACGCCGCCGATCAGCAGCGCGAGATCGCCGTGAACGCGCTCCAGCGCGAGCTCCACCTCGAGCGCGAGCGCCGTCGCGAAGCCGAAGTCCAGAAAGTCGAGCTCCAGCGCCTTGTGCGGCAGCGGGGCGGTGGCAGCGGCGCACCGGCGACGCAAGCAGGTTTGCCTCCAGCTGCTATGAGCGATCGCGCGTCGGCATGGAGCAATAGCAGCAGTGGCGCACTCGACAGCGATGCGAGCGCAGCTCAGCCGCCGCCCAAGTCCGCGCAGCCAACAACGTCGTCAAACAACGCTGCTACTGCAGTGCCAAAGACGCAGACGCTCAGCGCTGCGGCGCCCGAGATCCGCAAGTTCTATGCGAACGAGCCGATGACGAACACGGAGCTGTCGAACCTCCCGATGGCGCTCATCAAAGCGCAGCTTGGCTTGGACCTCGCAAGTGCTGGCAGTGCGAGCAGTCCCGTGTCGCTGGCGTCAGCAGCAAAGACCAGCAGTCCGCTCAAGAGCAGCAACAGTAACATTCATGCACGTGGCTCAGCGCTTCCGCTTGCGGACGCCTCGTATCATCTCCAGCGCCACCAGCAAGAGAACAACGACGACATCCCGCCACTGCCACTCGAGAAGCTCCCGCAGTACGTTGCGCGTATGTGGACAGAGTGTCGCGCTCGAGTGGACACTGGTGCTGACACTGTTGTGCTCTGTAGGAACCCCGAAGCCGACGGCGGTGAAGGCTCGCCAAGCTGCGACGTCGATTCCAGCGGTGGTCGAGGGCTTGCGCTGTCGTCGTCCACAGCACAGCACCACGCAGCAGCGCTCAGCTCCCGCAGCACGGAGCGCTTCTTCATCGACTCGACCGACGGTCGCAATCGCTTGAGTGGCGCTGGATCTAGTGCGTCGTCAAAGATCAGCGCGAGTGGGAACAACAGCAAGAAGCTCAGCAGTAGCAAGAAGAAGCGAGTGTCCGGTTCATCTGCGAGCAGTGCCGCTGCTGCAGGCCTCGCGTCTGCGTACGCGTCGTTTGGGACGCTTCCAAGCGCATCGTCGTCGTTGTCAACAGCAGCAGCGCATGGAGCAGCAGCAGGGTCGCCGCAAAAGTCCAAGAGCACGTCGAAGCTCCTCCCGCGCATCCCATAGTCACCGCAATGGTGTGAAGCGACTCGAGCACGTAGCGACGCGTTCACGATGTAGACAAGTGCATTCGTTCGCTTGGCGTTCGATGTGTACGAGCCTTTGCTTCACGCGCGCGTCACTGCGCGAGGATGCGGCTGTGACTGCATGCGCGACTGCTACTGCTGCTACTGCGATCGTGCGTAGTGACTGGCGACGCAGCAGTCGGGAACGTGTACATGAACACTGGGAACGCGACGTCGTCGCTCGTGTCCCGCGCACGGAGGAAGCGCTTCGATTCGGGCAGCAACGCACCAGGAAACTTGTACAAGTACGTGAGCACGCGGCACGGCGCTGGCAAGCGCTCGAGCTTGTTGCGGATGAGCCTTGTAGAGTAGACAACAAGAGGGTGAGCATCAGTGCGCGAGCACGTACACGCGTCATCAGCGACGCCACAAGGGCAGACGCACCCGAGGCCGCGCTCAATGAGGAAGAGGAAGACAATCGTCGCGTCGGCAAAGTCAAAGTCGAGCGCGTTGCCGTGGTGGATCGTCACGAGGTGCGCGACACCCGCTGCCTCGACTGCATCTCGTGCTTGCTGTGCGCGGTCGCGGTCGATCTCAATGCCAACAGCGCGCGCGCCGTAGCGCTGCGCTGCGTGGATCACGAGTCGTCCGTCGCCGCAGCCAACGTCGTAGAACACGTCGTTGGTCGTGACGTCGAGGAGCTCGAGTGCGCTGCGCATCACGCGCGGCGGCGTCGAGTGGAGCGTCTTGCGCGGCGCGAGCATCGCTCTTGTGCGTGTGAACTGCGAATGGCCCAAGCGACGCGCGCACCACGCAACAGCAGCTGGTGCTTTGCGGTGCCTGTTCACGCACCAGCAGCGCTTAGTCGACGCCACGTGGTGGCGCTTTCGCGACTAGCGCAAGCTGCGCATGACCACACGTCACACAAGTCCTGCGTGACGCATGTGAGGACATTGAGCAGGCGAGAGCGCAGCACGAGCGGCGCATGCCGTAGAGAAGAGGCGTCCCAAGTGCGCGAGGTGTCGCTCTCGATCAAGCGAGAGCAGCAAGTGTGAGGACAGCATGAAGCACGACAGATCTTCTCATGCGTTCGTCGAGCATGAGCAAGAGCAGCAGTCGCAAGACAACGATGGCACACGAGCAAGACGCATGAGAGAGCAAGTAGTGTCGTGGCTAAATAGACGCGCTAGTTCATTCGGTAGAGCCTAGCGACTGTGTAAATAGGCGCTCCGTCGTCTCGTTCAACAGCGAGAGGAGGGATGGCGCGAGGTGTGCGAGATGCGGAGTTTGTAGCTGTGGTCGCGCGTCACGATGCTGTGGACGAGGAGACAGCGGTGCAGTCGTCGCCGCATCTTGTGACGTTGAGGACGCTGTTGTTGAGCAATGCGAGACGTGCAGATGTTGGCGAAGCTGCTGCTTAGCGCGTGCCTTTCCATGGGTACACGACATGCTGGTGCAGCAGCTCAGCGTCGTGCGCATCGAGCTCCTTGAGCTCTTGCGGCGCTGCTTGTGCGTGCTGCGCCGCGGCGGTCGCGCGCGCGTAGCCCGTGACAGCGGCGGACGCGAGCACGAGCGGCAGGACCGCGAGCGTGCTCGACTTGGACTTGGTCACGTTTGCTGCAATCGAAGACGCGAACGCTGCAGGCGACGGCATCGTGAGGTGTGTGTGTGTGTGCTTGTGCTGGTGTGGTGTGGAGCTTGCTGGTGTGGAGCTGGTGCGAGAGCTTGAGCTGCTGCGAGTTCGGGAATGGCACTCGAGGTAGGCATCATGTGCATCTGGCTGAAGCGACTGACCAACCACACTGCACCACAAAAACAATCTCGTGATGGGTAAGCGGGCTTCTAAAAACGCCAGGCTTCTAGATCGCAAGAGTGTGTGCTTTGACGTATTGTTTGTATGTGAGTGGGAAAGAATTGCGCATTCGCTTCGCATTCGACTTTGACAGGTTGCGAATCACTGTGCGAATCGAATCCCACAAAAACATGTGACGAGGATTTTTCGGGTCGTCCCGTTGCGATTCGACTTGGTCTTTGTATACCGAGTGTATGAGACAGCGCATATTCGTGCGAGCCCGGATTTGTACGATCTGACACTCACTTTATCCACAAAAGTGCGCTTTGTCGAGTAGCTTCGACTTCTACATTAGAAATGGATCACAAGATAAACAGACTTGGTCTTTGTAAATAAGCCAGGCTAAGTACGAGGCAAATGGCAAATTAGAATCGATGGAAAATCTCTGCGAAAGGCATTTGCGTTTGCCATTTGTTCATGTCGAGGCGTCGGTCGTTCATGAGAGGCTGCTGTGCACTCACTCACCACGACGAGAGAACGTGTATGAGTGTGTGAGAGTGTGAGATCGATGCACACGACGGAATCAAGAAGCAATGGTGCGTGATGTGCAAGCCGATCGTAGGGCGAGGGCTCGCGCGGTGATGTGTGATGCTGCGTGATGAGGGAGTTTGACTGGTTCGCAAGGATCCAGCTTGTCAGTGCTCGTGCTCGCGTAGCGAGCACGAGTGCGTGAAGTGAGTGCCGAAGTGTACTAAGTGAAGCTGTTATCAATATGCAGCTACTGGCTGTGCAGCTCGACACTACAATTGCGACGTCTGTAGCGCTAGGTAAAGGTCGATCCACCCGGTCTTCTTCTTCCCTCGCTTTTCTGGACTGCGGCGGCGCGCCGGCCGCTCGAGCCTCTTGATCTGCTACTGCGACTGCGAGAGCCTGCGCCTTCGTGTGCGAGAGTGAGCGAGTGAGTGCGCGGCGACCCCGCTTAAATGATTCAGCATAGTGAAGAAAGCGAGTAGAGCGCGCGTTTGAAAATCAAAAAGCCTTTTAGGGGGAGCCAATCGAGTCGCGCTCGCACTTACAACAGCTACTACAGTGCGACGCTGTCAACCCTCGATTTACGAGCGCACAACAATACTGACATCTGGGCTAGCAAATGTACACAGGCTCCGGAAGACCAACAAACACACAAACACAGCGACATCGAGCCATCTAGCAGTTTTACACGGGCATCGAGTGTCGACACTCGCGCGAGAGCAGGCTCTTATTTAGATCGCACTGCGCGCCAAATCTCGCGTGCAGGATCGTCGTGGGTGGGTGGTGGCAGGCAAGCCGCCACCGTCGCCGCGAGCGTGGGCTCTGTCGGTCCGGCAGTCGTCCCTCGGGTTTCCGCCTCGCTCGAGCGACCGACCCGCTGTCGCTCAGAGAGAGCTGGTGCGCAGGAAGCGCGCGCGAACGCACGCAGAACCCCCGCGCATTCCGCGCTCAAGTGGCCTTGACGCAAGGACAGCAACGTGTCGTCACGCACACATAGCACAGCGCACCCTCGCAGCATTGGTCTTGCACATACTCGACACTGTGCGAGCGACGCCAACACGCACATGTTGGCGTCGCGCGCATGTACTATGCTGTGCGTGAGCGTTCATGGTTCACATGCAGGGAGCAGCACCGCCGCTTGACAAAAGGGACAGGACCACTGTCCTCCACATCTCCTTCATCGTCGCCTCTTGCGTGTTCGCAGCAGTCGCGCTGTCCATCGATGTCGGTCGCTTTCGTTCGCGCCGCACACGCGCAGTGTCTGACTGTCCATCGTCTCCGCGGCGTGGTGACAACTGCAGCAGCAGCAGCACATCTGGTGAGCGGGAGAGAGGAAGCAAGATCGCGGATCCTCAATCGGTGCTCAAGTGTAGCCATTTCGACCAACATGTCGCTTCTACTGCGGCTCCTTCTCCCTCGTCGTCGTCGTTGGTTGCCATTGCGGCGCGGCGCGCACGTGCTCTGCTTATGCGTGCGCAAAGCCGAGTTGCAGACAACAAAGCGCGTCCGCGCTCGCTCGCGCTGTGCGCTCCTCTGCCTCGGCTCGAACGCAAGCGCGCTCGTGGCGCAGCAAAGTGGCAAAGTGTCCAACAAAGTTTGCTGTGCTGCAGCAGAGCAGTTTCACCTCGAGGTCAACAAGGCGTTTCACAGCGCGACAGTCGTTGGACCATCGGCTGGATTTTTTGAGTCGGACGTGTCCAACTTGATCGCTCGCCGCTCGCTTGGTTTGCATCTTGCATCTTGCATCTTGGTGCTGCTGCTGCTGCACCTGCGCTGCGACGCATGCACCACTACGCACGCACTGCAAGGACGTGATCACGTTCACGGACGAGCGAGTGCACTTTCGCTTGGAGTGCGCGCGCGCTGCTGCCGACAGCAGCAGCAGCAGATCGAGTCGAGGGTTCTTCTGGTCAGAACATAGCGCCCCACATCAACAACACCTGACCCTGACCGACGACGAAGACGCGTCTTACGTGCGAAAACAGGCTCGGGACGATTGCTACGAGTCTCGACGCAACGAGTGTGCTCGCGTCGTAGCAGTTCGCGCGCCCGCACGCACATCGAGGCTGGTAGTCAATGAGGATAGCGATGGCGATGACAACATCAGCGAGAACCAATCATGAACGCGTGTGTGTGGTGACTCTGGAGGATCAGGCTTTACTTGAACCGTAGTTGAGACCATCGGTGACTCTGGCTGCACTCGGGACGCTGCACTCGACATTTGCGCTCGACACACAACCCTCTCTCCGTGAACAACGTAACCCCTGACCCTGATGTGAACATCTCATTGAGGGCTTTGTGTTCATGCAAACGCTGGTCAAGCAGCAGCAGAGCAATGCTGAACTGCATTGAGACTTCATGGAGCTGTTCGCTTCGTTTGTGACTGGAACAGCGCTCGCTCGCTCGTCGTAGGATCGGGTTGGAGCTACGAGCTAGCCTCAGAAAGTTCTCGCGCGCTGTCGTGCCTCGCCCGTCCTTCCGTCCTCCTCAAGAAGGCGACTCGGATGCTGACTGCGGCCAGCACATGTGCACTTTCACACTCGGGTCATTCGTCAGTGCTGATTGTTTTGAGGTAAGCGCTTTGACTATTTACAGTTGTTTCAAATTTAATTCACTGCTAGAATAATAATGTTTGAAACATTATGGCGGTTTGAAACTCAACAGCAACAGTAAAATGTTCAAAGAGTTTACTAAACTACCACTTCTGGTACTACAGTATACAGTATATTGTCGTCACCACGTATTGTGTCCACGTCCGAATCTCTCATTTAAATGGACATGGATAACAGATAAAACAAAGGTTGCGTAGTTATTGAAGTGAACAACTGTACTTTTGTACTTGTTTTTTGTAAAGAAAAACACTGTTTTCAACTTCAATAACTACACTCACATAACTACATGTATACGTAAAACAGCCCGTTATTAAGGGTTTTATCTATGATAAATCAGAGTGAATTAACCGAGTCATTTTTATTTGTGTGGTGTCTGCTAAACAAGACTGATCTGAGATCAATTTATTGCAGGAGAGGAGAGGCTCTTTGCCCACAGTATGGTGGGCAAATCGAGCGATTAACGCATAAATTGATGGTCGCTCTGATTTTCATTCACATTCATCATCTGGTCATTTCAGAGTGAATGTATATGAATCAGGACTAGATTAGCGGTAAATCAGGTTAAGGACGTCGATTTACATGCAATTTGGACAAACTGACTGGTGATCACAATACAGTATGCCGTACAACAGCAGCTGCAAGAAACCGTACAAAATATCATGATTTCAGAAAACCTATCATATACATGTCACAGGACATGACCTTGGCTTACACGTGGACTATGTAACGGGCCTACCCTGGCCGTTACATGGGGTACGGTTGTGTGGACCACACCACCCTGTAGCCTCAGGGAAGTTGGTGGATACCAACATTCCCACACGATGATGTCACGGTATGACGTCATGGGCATTCTCGCATGGACCAGTGGGTGTAATCACCTCTGGGAGTAATCCATTGCAGAATGATGGTTCCTGCACTTGGGGAACTCGATCGGTGACGCGTGGCGACGCGACACTGATGTTTGAGTGAGAGGCGTGAGCCAATCACGGATCAAGGAATTTTCTCACCGGACTTCAAGTTCAAGGTCTGTGGGTTGAACCTCGATTGTACCCAAGGTTTTATATTAGGCAAAGTAGGTTGATATCAGTAGGAGTGAGGTTTTACTCATAAAACCTCTAGGCGCCCTTGAGGTGATATAGGAAAGCAGAACAGAGCGACTGCCGACAGCGGCAGCTCGCAGCAGGAACCACCAGTGCATTTTAAGTCAGTTGCGAATTTACCTTCTACCACTCAAGTCGCCTTCCTCTCCTCTCTCCGGCCGTCCTCTCGGCACCAAGACCCCCTCCACGCACAAGCGATCGGCTCACTTCGTGTGAGTCCCTTCGCGCTGGAGCCCAAGCTTCCTCAAGACCCCGTATTGAGACTCAGTGTTGTCCAACTGCTCTGCAGTTCGGTCGTCTGAGGTCCCATTACACCTGGTAGCACTTCGAGGAGTCCTTCCAACTCCTTCGAGACGAGAGCCAAGATGTCGAGTGCATCGATCGGGAAGACGATGCTCGACAGGAACGACTACCTTCACCTGGCGGATGAAGAGTGGTTGGCGTATTCAAGGATGGTCGAGCCCATCGGCGAGGACAGCGTCGGCATGATGCTGACTACGTTCTCGCCAGATGAGCAGAAGAAGGCTGCGGTGCGCTTCATGCATCAGGAACTGATGCGTGCGCGTGCCCAGCCGGCAACTCCTTCTGCTCCGCGTCGGGTTCCCCCGCTCAAGCTCGACATCTCGCCGTATCGAGGCGGCGAGAGCGAACCACTTCTGCGCTGGTTCGTAGAGCTTGAGGCTGCCATCGAGGCTCGACAGCTGACGGATCCAAGTCAGCAAGTCGCTTTTGCGATGTCGAAGCTCGCTGGGCGCGCGAAGACGTGGGCGTTCGGTAAGCGGATGGCGGATGCCAACTGCTTTCCAACCTATGACCATTTCAAGTACGATCTCAAGCAAGCCTTCGAACCACCCAAATGTGAGTTTCGAGCGCGAGCTGAGTTCCTGGACCTGCGCCAAGGGCGCTCGGACCTGCACAACTACGTGCAGCGTGCGCGCTACCTCGTATCGAGCGTCGTGAGCGAACCGATCGAGGAAGCCACACGAGTCGTGACGTTCATGAAGGGTCTGAACGACGGTCCGATCAAGACGCAGCTGTTCCGCGAGTATCCTGCGACGATGGAGGACGCGATCAGCCTGGCGCTCCAGGAGGACTTCAGCCTACGGCAGGCACGAGTCGGCAGTGCGACGTACCGGCCGCCAAGACAACCGGTGCAGTTCCAGCGTCCAGTGTACAACGGCCCTGAGCCGATGGACCTGTCTGCAGTGTCGCAAGACTCGGGTGGCAACCAACGCTCAAGCGCGAACGTCAAGTGTTTCCGCTGTGGCAAGATGGGCCACATGAAGAAGGACTGTCGCGTGCGGATGGACAAGACGACGCTCGCGACATACTCTCGCCCCGGCAACTCGGGCCAACGTCGGCCTGGTGGGCAGAGTGAGCCAGCAAAAAACGGCTACAGACAGTAGGGGCGGGGCTCCCTACTGGCCGCGAGACGTGTTCTGCGAACAGGGTGGACTCGCAGGACAGCGGCCCCAGCGTGCGGGATGCACGGACAAGGACCACCAAGATCAAGACGAAGGAGTCTGACAGCCGCGGATCCAAGCTGATCGTTCTGAACGTGAAGCTGGATCGAACTTCGGTTCCATTGCGCGCGCTTGTCGACAGTGGCGCGACGAACAATTTTGTTCGGGCGGACGCTCTTCTGCAAAGCAAGGGATTTGCTCCTGCAGTGAGTGTCCGAGGCAAGATGGTCGTTCGTTTTGCTGACGGTTCAGCAATCGAACAAGCCAAGCGATGTGTTTCGCTTCGGCTCACGAGTGAAGTGTTCCAAGGCGAGGATGAGTTCATTCTCCTCGACCTTGATGACAAGTTTGACATCATACTTGGGATGCCGTGGTTGATGCGTTACCAACCCAAGTTCGACTGGCAACGGCGTCGGATCAGAGTTCATGGATCGAACTCGGTGCAGTGGGAATCTGCGGACGAGGAGCAAGTCTCCTGGGTTACCACTTCGGTTGAAGAAGTCGAGGATTCTGCACAAGTGCAAGTGGCGTGCGATGGCCCCACACGCACTACGGGCGAATCTCTCGGGTCCAGCAGTGAAGAGCGCGGTCAAAGTCAAGTCGTGAATCTTCAACCGAAGAAGGTGGAAGTCTCGGCGGTTGAACCTGTTCAACTCAGCCGTCGGGATCCGTCGAAGGATCAAAGTTCGAGCGCGACGCGTGTCCCTGAACAAGGCACGAAGGCGTCGGACATGATCGTCGACGAGGGCTGCGTCAAGCGCGACGACGCAGAGGGCGAGCGGTACGTCCAGGCAATGGCGTACGACGCTTCGGGGAACGCGCGGGGCATGCGCGGGTACAAGGTTCAAGATCCCCCGAATTCGCTGTCGAGGCTGCTCTCTCTGGAAGAGATGAGCGAGAAGAAGTTCCTCGGAGATCTCAAGGCTGGTGAGATCGTTCAAGTGTGCAAGATCGTTGCTTCGGCCGATCTGGAAGAAATCAAGACGTCGTCGAACATGGATATCGAGGTTCTGGACGACAAGACACGCGCTGAGCGCTTCGAGGCTCAGTCGTGGGATGCGCTCAAGGGAAATCCAGTGTACGAGCTTGCTCAAGAGTTCAAGGACATCTTCCCAGACGCGGTGCCGGAAGAGCTGCCGCCTGACCGAGGCGTGCACCACGAAATCGACTTGGCTCCGGGCACCAAGTACTGCGTCACTCGGCAGTGGCCTCTGCCGAAGGAACAAGTCGAGGCAATCGACGAATTCTTCGAGAAGCGTCGGAAAGCTGGTCACGTGCGTGAGAGCAAGTCTCCGCATTGCAGCCCGACCTTCTGCGTGAAGAAGGCAACGGGAGGTTGGAGGATCGTTCATGCTTTCAACAAGCTGAACGATGCCACCATTCCTGCCCAGACCCCCGTGCCACGAAAGGACATGATCCTGGACGGAATGGTCGGGAGCACGATCTTCAGCACCCTGGATCTGATGGACGGGTTCTATCAGATTAGGATGCGAGAGGAAGATGTGCCCCTCACTGCGGTGTCGACACCCAGTGGAATGCTGTGGGAATGGCTTGTGATGCCCCAAGGGCTCAAGAATGCGCCGGCGACGTTCAATCGCATGGTGACCAACATTCTTCGACCCTTGCGAGACTTCGCTCCAAGCTATTTCGATGACATCTTTGTCCACAGCAAGGCGTCGGGTAACCAGACGGACGTGGAGGTTCACCTCCAGCACCTTCGACGGCTGTTCGAAGTGATGCGGGAGAACAAGCTCTATGCGAACCTGAAGAAGTGCATCTTCTTCTCGCCAGAGATTCCCGTCCTTGGTTGCTTCGTCGGCAGAAATGGCGTTCGCGCAGATCAAGAAAAGATCAAGGCGATCACCGACTGGCCGGCACCCGGCAACGTCAAGCAGCTACGCCAGTGGCTGGGTCTTGCCAACTATCTCCACAAGTACACGCGAAACTACGCGGAGATGGTTCGGCCGATGACGCTTCTGCTCAAGAAGGACACCGAGTGGAAGTGGGACGTCGAACAGCAAAATGCGTTCGACAGGGTCAAGCGGAGTTTGCGGGAAGCCCCAGTGCTCGCTCTCCCTGACGCCTCAAAGCCGTTTCACGTCGTGTGCGACGCGAGCGACTACGCGATCGGTTGCGCTCTGATGCAACACGATGCGCAAGGGCATGAGCGGGTGATCTCGTACCAGTCGAGACAGCTCAAACCGGCCGAACGGAACTACCCAGTTCACGACAAGGAGCTACTTGCGATGAAGTACGCTCTTGTCAAGTTCCGTGTTCACCTACTAGGTGAAGAGCGATTCGTGATCTACACAGATCATGCTTCACTGAGGACTGCGGTGAAGACTCCGCACCTCTCGCAGAGAATGGCAAGGTGGATCTCCTTCTTTGCGGAGTACAACTTCGTTGTACACTACAAGCCCGGCAGTACCAACATACTGGCCGACGCGCTTTCAAGACGGCCCGACTACGACCCTAAGTCGAGCGAAGACGCTTCAAGTGCAGGATGCAGAAGCTGTCCAAGTGGAAGCGAGGCTGCGAATGCCATCGCAGTGCGCGCAAGTTCAAGTGTCGTGGACGACATCAAGCGCGCGTACAAGGACGACAAGGAGTGCAGCGAGATAACGCACTACCTGGAAGACCCAAGGGACGACAAGCTGACGAAGCTCTCGTCCAAGGCAAGGTCAAGGGTCCACAGGTTTTCCGTTCGAGACGGAATCCTGTACCACAGAGTGGAGGACGATGACCAGATGCGAATCGTCGTGCCGAACGACGAGGAGCTACGGCATCGGCTGCTGTTCGACTACCACGACAGCCCCTCTGGAGGCCACATGGGTCGAGAGAAGACGTTCCTCAGTCTTTCTCGAGACTACTACTGGCCGCACATGTACAAGTGGGTACGCAAGTACGTCCGTACATGTGAAGTGTGCCAACGCGTGAAGCCTTCGAGCTCGTCTCAGGCTCCGCTGCGGTCACTTGCTGTCCCAACAGACTGTTGGAGGTCCGTAAGCATGGACTTTGTCTTCGGACTTCCGACAGACTCGCAAGGGCGAACTGGCATCCTCGTCATTGTGGACCGATTCAGCAAGATGATCCACATGACTGCCGTTCGTGACACCATCGATGCCGAGGGAACCGCCCATGTCTTTGTGGACACGGTGTTCCGGCTCCATGGTCTGCCCGAAGAGATCGTGAGCGATCGCGATCCTCGGTTCACCTCTGTCTTGTGGCGCACAGTCTTTGAGCGCCTGGGGACGAAGCTGTCAATGTCGACGGCGGCACACCCAGAGACGGATGGTCAGACCGAGCGAGTCAACCGCGTGCTGGAGGACGTGTTGCGTAGCTACGCGACATCCTTCAAGGAGTGGAGCGATTTCCTCCCTCTTGTTGAGTTCTCGATCAATAACTCAACGCACGCCTCGACGGGCTACTCTCCCTTCTACATCAACTACGGGTTCCATCCTCGGGTACCGGCAACGCTGTCCGGGGTGGGCTCTACTCTGAGTGGGGGAGGAACTCCAGCAGAAGCGGAGTTGCACCATGCGAGTGGGACAAGCGCCAACTTCGACGCTTTGGTACAGAAGACCAAGCTGTCGGGGCGCGACAAGAGTCAAATTCTCAGCTTCGTCGACAAAAGACAAGCAATCGTGAGATTTGTGCGGGACGCCCTTGCTCTAGCCCAGGATCGGCAAAAAGAGCAAGCGGACAAGCACGGAAGACGGAATATGCACAAGTTCAAGAAAGGAGACCTAGTATTGCTTAATGCTACGGATCTGCCTGAACATGCAGTGTCCAACCTAGGAAGCAAAAAGCTTCTGCCAAGGTTCATCGGACCGTTCCAGATTCTGAAGTGTTTCGGCGATGCCTACAAGCTAGACATCCCGACAAGTATGCGTCTTCACCCAACGTTCTACGTGGGCAGACTGAAGCCATACCTACCAAGTGGATCGGCTGATCCTACTTGTGACGACGAAGACGCTCGAGATCATGCTGAAGAGCATCAACCTACTCCCGAAGACGTGCCATCTCGGTCGTCTGGAGCTGGCTCTCGGCGTAGAGACGCTGAAGGACGTCGAACGACTGTTCCTTCACCGACTCAAGCGCAACAAGGCGAGCCTCGAGGTCACCGCGGAGCTTGGAGAGAACCGAGCCCGCGTCGTCGACAGCGACGAGAAGGCGAGACTGCTTCGAGTCACGCTCCTTCTCCCGCTGCTGTAGCTCCCGCAAGTCCGAGCGGAGAGGCTGCAGGGCAGTCTCAACATGAGGCGCGGAAGCCACCAAGTCGAGGCGATCCTCGAGGGCACCGCAACGAGCCTCAAGAGACTCGCAACGCGCCGTCAGATCGGAGCAGTGCTGGAACCGCTCTGCGATCTGGAGACGGTGAGCGCTCTTCCACTTCCAGAGCCGCTCGATCGTCTTGGCGTTCAGCCCCACCTCCGATGATTGATTCTCATGGAGATCGTCGGTGGCTGGTGGAGTCGATCGTGGATCATCGGGATGATCAGACACGGTCGAGGCGCGGGGAGATGCGACCGACTCGCTTCTTCCGTGTGCGCTGGCGGGGATATCCGCCGAGCGAAGATACTTGGGAGCATCGTGAGAGCCTCGCGGCTGATGTTCCTGATATCGTTCGCGAGTACGAGAACCGTCTGTAGACTCGGAGCGATCCGAGCTACGACGATCGGAGGATCGGTGGGCATCCGAACTCCGATGAGAGTCAAGCCTCGCCTTCGCAAGAAGGGAGTCGATCTTGCTCTCGTTCTCGAGACTGACAAACGTTCGCCAAGAGTTGGCCTTCGCAGCCAGCGACTGGGTCGGGTCATCACGGCGGTTGACCCGACGCCAGGCGAAGAAGCGGTCGCGATAGTACTCAACGCCACCTCGAGGATGGTGAATCCCCGAGATGTCGAAGAGCGCTGCCGTGCCCGACTTCTTCTTGGCGGAACGGCTGGAGTCCCGTTCACTTGCGCGCTTCATGGCAGCAAGGAACGGCTCGCAGCGACGGAGGGAAAGGATCCACTCCGACCAGAGCTGACTCGGTCAGTCTGGCAGTCGGCTTCAGCTCCGAGTGGTTGTGCACTTTGGACTGGAACGCCCCGGACACGGTTGACCGTGGCCTTCCGGCAGCAGCCTCGCGTTTAACCTGTCCGCCGCCCACTCGTTTGGAACTAGTGCCACGGAGTCGAGGGCAACGGATCAGGGATCGCAATGCTGTCGGCTTGGGACGTTCCCCCTTGCGGGTTTTCGTCGAGCGCTTGTCAGGTCGGTGGCGAATTGCCGAATGAGGCGAATGCCGACCTGCTCGCGGCTCGTGGCGATGCCAGCGTGTGACTGTCCACCGAATGGTGAGACATGTGATGACGCAATCAAGAGCGTAATCATCGGTCACGAAGTGCCATCACGGCGTAATCAGCCAAGGATTCTCGATGGTTCGCGAAGGTTCGAGAACCTTCGAGAATGTTCCAGGATGATCTCGAATGAGATGAACCTAGAGCACACCTTTTAGCTCGACGGAGTCGAACTTTAAGGGGGAGGTGATGTAACGGGCCTACCCTGGCCGTTACATGGGGTACGGTTGTGTGGACCACACCACCCTGTAGCCTCAGGGAAGTTGGTGGATACCAACATTCCCACACGATGATGTCACGGTATGACGTCATGGGCATTCTCGCATGGACCAGTGGGTGTAATCACCTCTGGGAGTAATCCATTGCAGAATGATGGTTCCTGCACTTGGGGAACTCGATCGGTGACGCGTGGCGACGCGACACTGATGTTTGAGTGAGAGGCGTGAGCCAATCACGGATCAAGGAATTTTCTCACCGGACTTCAAGTTCAAGGTCTGTGGGTTGAACCTCGATTGTACCCAAGGTTTTATATTAGGCAAAGTAGGTTGATATCAGTAGGAGTGAGGTTTTACTCATAAAACCTCTAGGCGCCCTTGAGGTGATATAGGAAAGCAGAACAGAGCGACTGCCGACAGCGGCAGCTCGCAGCAGGAACCACCAGTGCATTTTAAGTCAGTTGCGAATTTACCTTCTACCACTCAAGTCGCCTTCCTCTCCTCTCTCCGGCCGTCCTCTCGGCACCAAGACCCCCTCCACGCACAAGCGATCGGCTCACTTCGTGTGAGTCCCTTCGCGCTGGAGCCCAAGCTTCCTCAAGACCCCGTATTGGGACTCAGTGTTGTCCAACTGCTCTGCAGTTCGGTCGTCTGAGGTCCCATTACAGACTAACGAGAAAGCGATTGGGTATTTTCAACTCTGAGGGTTTTGATTTGATTTTAAGAGTGCTACCCGCTAAAGTACAAGAGTACTGACAGCCACTCAAATGCAGGGCGCTCTAATAGGGAAACCTCTCGAGACGAGGTCCCTCGCTAATGGAAATCTCCTAAAACGAATATGTATGTGTGTGTGGGGGGGGGGTGTGCTAGTCGTACCTAGCAGTAATTGTACTGTCAGCGCCGAGCAACAATGAGTCCGCTCGTGAGGCACACGGCTCTGTTCATGATCCCTCAGCACGAGCCGAGTGCGATCCGATGGTTCAACAGAACTAACTGAGTGCTTGTGTGCCGTCGACACTCGGCAGTGTGGCTTGCTTATCATGCACGAGTGAACTGGTACTGATGGCAGACGACCCCGAGCACAGCGCCAGAGCATCGGCAGCGGCCGATATGAGTGCAGCAGGAGCGCTGAGTGCTGTTCAAACGTGCGCCGTGCGGCGGCACGGGAGCGACAGGATGATCAGCGACGCGTCAGCAGTGCCGAGTGGACGACACACGCGCTCATTAACACCGGTTCGCGACGCGTAGTGCAACTCCTAATTGTCACGGGCCCTCCCGTGACACAGCACTGCGCGAGGAAGCGTCTCGTAGTCTTTGCCACGCAAAGACTACGCTTGTCTTGAGTTTTGTATGCGCCGGCGAGAAAGTTCTCGCCGACGAGGAAGCAGAGTAAGTGAGATTGAGGTGCGAGCTTCCTGCAGCTCGCACTTAAGAGAAAAAAACTAAAAACCTAAAGTCTCCTACTCTGATTGGCTAGACACTGTGTGCATCCAAGCCAATAAGCGGACTTATAGCTCATGCGTCACTTCGACCTTTCGTGTCGCTGTCGCTTCAAGATTCGGTGTGGTGTGGACCACACCGACGTCGAGTGGTGCACACAACTAAAGTGCACCACACCACCGAGTGTGGTCCACACTGAAGTGGACCACACCGTCGAGCTGGACTCGGAGGTTCCGTGCGAACCGTGGTGCAGGACCGCAGTTCGTCCGGTTTGCGGTTAAAGCGCAGACCGCAAGTGTAACAGCCCGTTACAGAACTCTTCACGCCAATCACTACAAGCTGGTAATACTCGTACATCCCGACGCTGGAATGTTCAGACTAGCTAGCCCACTCAAGATACTATGTAACGGGGCTGCTGTGCTAAGTACGAAGGAGCACAGCAGACTCCCAATTAGTGGCCTAACCTGATTTCTGACGACCATGATCGTCCCATCAGAGGGCTCACTTATAAGGCTAACTCCCTCACTTTCATCATTATGCATGATCTCAATACAAAAATTTCAGAGTTGAATATACCAAGTTTAGCGCAGTTCCTCTGCGCTTCACCCTATCGCTTCCTCGTCAGACCACGTGTAAGCTACGTCACGGAACACACTCCCGTGACATTCCGGATCCTCTTCCTCACTCCACCGCACAACGTACTGCAGGTTGCGCGTGGTAGGCGCGCAGCAGGAGAAAAAGGGCGAGCAGAGAGACTTGAGCTTATGGGGGAAATTCGCTACTATTTGGTCTACCTGCCGGATTTCCAGTCGACCAAATTATCCGACTTGGTACAGAATTACTGAAATTATCCAGATTTATATGGGAGTCCCGTAAACATCCAGATAAACCCGGGAATACCGTGGATCTACATACTACGTACGACTTGGACCTGGCGAGAAAAGCTGCCGTTGCGCGGGCGACACCAGGAGGTCGACCTGAGTGGGTGAGGCTAGTGCGATAGGCGCACCCGGCACGGGCGATCATTTTCGGATTCGCCACGCACCAGGAACGTTGCACCCACTTTTCCCGCGGACGCTTCGTCATAAAAGCATGACTCCCAGCACGCGCTTGAAGTTGCTGACTCGGTGAGCCTGAGACACAAGATGCTGGAGAAGTCAGTGCTGATGATGAAGAAGCAGCTGGGTTGCGTGACTCAGCGCGATAAGGCACTACTCGCTGACAATCGCGCGCTTCGCGCTGGACAACCGCCACCGAGCTTGCAGACAAAGCCAAAGTATCGCAGCCCGCGCTTCAAGCCCGCGGGATGATGTCTGCAGTCGTAATCGACGCTGGGATGTAGCGTTTGAGTCGCCCGACATAGAACTTTGAGCTGCTTTTTGACAGCCGCCTTGTAACGGGACCAAAAGTGGCCTGTTACATGGATTGGTGTTGCATACACCAATCCGGGATGTCCAGTTCTGGACACGCTGTCGTGGTGTGGGACACACCAAACAGGGGTCGTCGTCCAATTGGACGAACGACAGCGACTCATTCTTTAATGAGTCGCGTGTACCTCACGGTACTTAGTGTGCTATCTTGTATTTAGAAAGGAATACTTAGGCATGCATGTTGTAGGACGATAGCCACTCAATGAACTAGTTTGGAACCTGCTCTGTTGTTCGCACAACGTCCAGGCTATGTGAACACGTTCCCTGCAACACAAGTTGCTGCACACGTGTGTGCAGGCTTCCTCAAAGCGATTGTGCTGTGGGACCCGTCACACGCCTAGTCGTTGGAATGTCGAGTGTGTATACTTCGCCGTGTGCTTGTGGAGCTCTAAATGTTCAAATGCAGTGTGGAGTCAGCTCGCTTGAGCCGAGTTTCGTGACTGCTGTTGTCTGGATGCCCGTGAAAGACAGCAGCACTCTCTCTTCGACCACGAACATGTCGTGGTTCTTGCGGTCGCGCTTGTCTACGGCGGTTTTCTGTTAATCGTCCGTGCCTGCGGTCGCGTCTCGGAGAGCGACACGGCGTTCGCGCGGGACTGAGACACCGTCGCTCCTGCGACGGTCGACGATGGCGACACACGTCATTAGTGTAACGGGCTGTTACACTTGCGGTCTGCGCTTTAACCGCAAACCGGACGAACTGCGGTCCTGCACCACGGTTCGCACGGAACCTCCGAGTCCAGCTCGACGGTGTGGTCCACTTCAGTGTGGACCACACTCGGTGGTGTGGTGCACTTTAGTTGTGTGCACCACTCGACGTCGGTGTGGTCCACACCACACCGAATCTTGAAGCGACAGCGACACGAAAGGTCGAAGTGACGCATGAGCTATAAGTCCGCTTATTGGCTTGGATGCACACAGTGTCTAGCCAATCAGAGTAGGAGACTTTAGGTTTTTAGTTTTTTTCTCTTAAGTGCGAGCTGCAGGAAGCTCGCACCTCAATCTCACTTACTCTGCTTCCTCGTCGGCGAGAACTTTCTCGCCGGCGCATACAAAACTCAAGACAAGCGTAGTCTTTGCGTGGCAAAGACTACGAGACGCTTCCTCGCGCAGTGCTGTGTCACGGGAGGGCCCGTGACAATTAGGAGTTGCACTACGCGTCGCGAACCGGTGTTAATGAGCGCGTGTGTCGTCCACTCGGCACTGCTGACGCGTCGCTGATCATCCTGTCGCTCCCGTGCCGCCGCACGGCGCACGTTTGAACAGCACTCAGCGCTCCTGCTGCACTCATATCGGCCGCTGCCGATGCTCTGGCGCTGTGCTCGGGGTCGTCTGCCATCAGTACCAGTTCACTCGTGCATGATAAGCAAGCCACACTGCCGAGTGTCGACGGCACACAAGCACTCAGTTAGTTCTGTTGAACCATCGGATCGCACTCGGCTCGTGCTGAGGGATCATGAACAGAGCCGTGTGCCTCACGAGCGGACTCATTGTTGCTCGGCGCTGACAGTACAATTACTGCTAGGTACGACTAGCACACCCCCCCCCCCCACACACACATACATATTCGTTTTAGGAGATTTCCATTAGCGAGGGACCTCGTCTCGAGAGGTTTCCCTATTAGAGCGCCCTGCATTTGAGTGGCTGTCAGTACTCTTGTACTTTAGCGGGTAGCACTCTTAAAATCAAATCAAAACCCTCAGAGTTGAAAATACCCAATCGCTTTCTCGTTAGTCCACGTGTAAGCCAAGGTCATGTCCTGTGACATGTATATGATAGGTTTTCTGAAATCATGATATTTTGTACGGTTTCTTGCAGCTGCTGTTGTACGGCATACTGTATTGTGATCACCAGTCAGTTTGTCCAAATTGCATGTAAATCGACGTCCTTAACCTGATTTACCGCTAATCTAGTCCTGATTCATATACATTCACTCTGAAATGACCAGATGATGAATGTGAATGAAAATCAGAGCGACCATCAATTTATGCGTTAATCGCTCGATTTGCCCACCATACTGTGGGCAAAGAGCCTCTCCTCTCCTGCAATAAATTGATCTCAGATCAGTCTTGTTTAGCAGACACCACACAAATAAAAATGACTCGGTTAATTCACTCTGATTTATCATAGATAAAACCCTTAATAACGGGCTGTTTTACGTATACATGTAGTTATGTGAGTGTAGTTATTGAAGTTGAAAACAGTGTTTTTCTTTACAAAAAACAAGTACAAAAGTACAGTTGTTCACTTCAATAACTACGCAACCTTTGTTTTATCTGTTATCCATGTCCATTTAAATGAGAGATTCGGACGTGGACACAATACGTGGTGACGACAATATACTGTATACTGTAGTACCAGAAGTGGTAGTTTAGTAAACTCTTTGAACATTTTACTGTTGCTGTTGAGTTTCAAACCGCCATAATGTTTCAAACATTATTATTCTAGCAGTGAATTAAATTTGAAACAACTGTAAATAGTCAAAGCGCTTACCTCAAAACAATCAGCACTGACGAATGACCCGAGTGTGAAAGTGCACATGTGCTGGCCGCAGTCAGCATCCGAGTCGCCTTCTTGAGGAGGACGGAAGGACGGGCGAGGCACGACAGCGCGCGAGAACTTTCTGAGGCTAGCTCGTAGCTCCAACCCGATCCTACGACGAGCGAGCGAGCGCTGTTCCAGTCACAAACGAAGCGAACAGCTCCATGAAGTCTCAATGCAGTTCAGCATTGCTCTGCTGCTGCTTGACCAGCGTTTGCATGAACACAAAGCCCTCAATGAGATGTTCACATCAGGGTCAGGGGTTACGTTGTTCACGGAGAGAGGGTTGTGTGTCGAGCGCAAATGTCGAGTGCAGCGTCCCGAGTGCAGCCAGAGTCACCGATGGTCTCAACTACGGTTCAAGTAAAGCCTGATCCTCCAGAGTCACCACACACACGCGTTCATGATTGGTTCTCGCTGATGTTGTCATCGCCATCGCTATCCTCATTGACTACCAGCCTCGATGTGCGTGCGGGCGCGCGAACTGCTACGACGCGAGCACACTCGTTGCGTCGAGACTCGTAGCAATCGTCCCGAGCCTGTTTTCGCACGTAAGACGCGTCTTCGTCGTCGGTCAGGGTCAGGTGTTGTTGATGTGGGGCGCTATGTTCTGACCAGAAGAACCCTCGACTCGATCTGCTGCTGCTGCTGTCGGCAGCAGCGCGCGCGCACTCCAAGCGAAAGTGCACTCGCTCGTCCGTGAACGTGATCACGTCCTTGCAGTGCGTGCGTAGTGGTGCATGCGTCGCAGCGCAGGTGCAGCAGCAGCAGCACCAAGATGCAAGATGCAAGATGCAAACCAAGCGAGCGGCGAGCGATCAAGTTGGACACGTCCGACTCAAAAAATCCAGCCGATGGTCCAACGACTGTCGCGCTGTGAAACGCCTTGTTGACCTCGAGGTGAAACTGCTCTGCTGCAGCACAGCAAACTTTGTTGGACACTTTGCCACTTTGCTGCGCCACGAGCGCGCTTGCGTTCGAGCCGAGGCAGAGGAGCGCACAGCGCGAGCGAGCGCGGACGCGCTTTGTTGTCTGCAACTCGGCTTTGCGCACGCATAAGCAGAGCACGTGCGCGCCGCGCCGCAATGGCAACCAACGACGACGACGAGGGAGAAGGAGCCGCAGTAGAAGCGACATGTTGGTCGAAATGGCTACACTTGAGCACCGATTGAGGATCCGCGATCTTGCTTCCTCTCTCCCGCTCACCAGATGTGCTGCTGCTGCTGCAGTTGTCACCACGCCGCGGAGACGATGGACAGTCAGACACTGCGCGTGTGCGGCGCGAACGAAAGCGACCGACATCGATGGACAGCGCGACTGCTGCGAACACGCAAGAGGCGACGATGAAGGAGATGTGGAGGACAGTGGTCCTGTCCCTTTTGTCAAGCGGCGGTGCTGCTCCCTGCATGTGAACCATGAACGCTCACGCACAGCATAGTACATGCGCGCGACGCCAACATGTGCGTGTTGGCGTCGCTCGCACAGTGTCGAGTATGTGCAAGACCAATGCTGCGAGGGTGCGCTGTGCTATGTGTGCGTGACGACACGTTGCTGTCCTTGCGTCAAGGCCACTTGAGCGCGGAATGCGCGGGGGTTCTGCGTGCGTTCGCGCGCGCTTCCTGCGCACCAGCTCTCTCTGAGCGACAGCGGGTCGGTCGCTCGAGCGAGGCGGAAACCCGAGGGACGACTGCCGGACCGACAGAGCCCACGCTCGCGGCGACGGTGGCGGCTTGCCTGCCACCACCCACCCACGACGATCCTGCACGCGAGATTTGGCGCGCAGTGCGATCTAAATAAGAGCCTGCTCTCGCGCGAGTGTCGACACTCGATGCCCGTGTAAAACTGCTAGATGGCTCGATGTCGCTGTGTTTGTGTGTTTGTTGGTCTTCCGGAGCCTGTGTACATTTGCTAGCCCAGATGTCAGTATTGTTGTGCGCTCGTAAATCGAGGGTTGACAGCGTCGCACTGTAGTAGCTGTTGTAAGTGCGAGCGCGACTCGATTGGCTCCCCCTAAAAGGCTTTTTGATTTTCAAACGCGCGCTCTACTCGCTTTCTTCACTATGCTGAATCATTTAAGCGGGGTCGCCGCGCACTCACTCGCTCACTCTCGCACACGAAGGCGCAGGCTCTCGCAGTCGCAGTAGCAGATCAAGAGGCTCGAGCGGCCGGCGCGCCGCCGCAGTCCAGAAAAGCGAGGGAAGAAGAAGACCGGGTGGATCGACTCTCGGCCGCCTCGACACGCTCGACAGAGCTCCTGTCGTCGCGCGTGCTCAGTCAGCTCGCTGTCCCGTCGCGCCACGGGCGATCGCGGGCATGAATGAGCTCACGCCTCCGCACGCGGCACTGCAGCATCCGCAGCAGCAGCACAGTCATAACGCAACTGCTGGATTGCCGCACCACCTCTTGTCCTCTTCCGCACCACCACTAGCGTCTGCTTCCGCAATGACAGCGCACCATCATCACCACCATCATCACCAGCAGCAACAGCAGCAGCAGCAGCAGCGCCAACAGCAGCAGCAGCAACGCCATCACCAGCAACTGCAAATGCAGCAGCAGCAACAGGTGCGCGCAGCAGGCGGCGCCAACAGCGTCAACATCGTGCCGTCGCTCCCAGGAGCTGCGTCCATGGAGCGGAAACGGTACGTACATGTGGATCTTAGTCCAAGCGGCTGGGAGGGTTCGGTGACGTGCTGCTGTCTTGTGCGGCCGGCTATGCGGCCCAGCCGGTCGACGTGAGTGCATGGCTGACGCTCGCTCGTGGCCATTCGTCCCACGCGTGTGTGTCTCTAGGTTTCCACGCGCGAGCGAGCAGCCCAACTACGCGAACGAGTACTCGCTCGGTGCGTTCGGCTACGGCAGCGCGCAGCAGCAGCCGCTGCCATCGCAGCACTTGCAGCAGCAGCAGCAGCCGCCATCGCAGCACTTGCAGCAGCAAGCGGCCAAAGCCAAGTTTGACTATGCGCAGCAAGCGCAAGAGCAGCAGCAGCAGCAAGCGCCGCCGCAGCAGTTCCAGCAGGCGCCAGCGTACTCGTACAACTATGGCTACGGCCAGTACGCAGCGTACCAGCAACAGCAGCAGCAGCAAGCGGTCGCGATGAACCACGTGAACCTCGCGACGCAGCAACAGCAGCAGCATGCAGTGCACCACAGCTACGGCGGCGGCGATCCGCTCGGGATGCTCGTGAGCTCTGCGACGCAGCCGGACGCAATGCAGCAGCAGCAGCCGCAGGACATGAGCAAGTCGGTCGGTAGTGGCAACGGCGTCAAGTACCGCGGCGCATTCGCAGTCCCTGCGTCGCAGGACTCGTTCATGAGCAGCAGTGGCGCGAGTGCGCAGCCGATGCAGGCGTACGGCGAGCAGCTGCGACCGCAAGACAGCTTTCTCAAGTACACGTCGCAGCAACAGCAGCAGCAACCGCAGCACTTGGGCATGGACCACGCGCCGTTCCGGTCGCATAACGCAATGCCAAGTGCGTCTGCGTACACTAGCGGCGGCGGTGGTGCGAGCGGCAGCGCTGGTGCAGTCCCGACCGGGTCGTATCCGTCGTACCAAGCGACGCACCGCGTGCAGACGAGCATGGACCTCGTGTCGCCGACGTCCGCTGCAGTCGCAATGTCGTCGAGCTACAGCTCGCTCCAGCGCATGACGAATGGCTACTCTCTCAGCACCAGTGGCGGCGGTGGCGCGAGTGCCAGTACCAGCAACAGTGGCAACGTCTCTGGGAGCGCGTCGCGCATGCCGAACCTGTTCCCAGGCTCCGGTGCAGCACTCACGCACCTCTCGTCGCGCTCAAAAGACGAGAGCGACCTGTACGATCCGCGCATTGCACCGCCGTCGCTAAGCTTTGATCCACCGCAGCAGCAACAGCAGCAGCACGTGGCATCGACTGGCGGAAGCGTGAAAGCCATGAGCGCGTCCATGTACGCAGACGCGTCGAGTGCAAACACGATGCTGTCGGAGGCGCCGAGTGGCAACAGCCAGAACACGAGCAGCAGCAGCAGCGGAGGTGGCATGTACCGCTCGACAGCCGCGCACTTGACTGCGCTCCAGCCGCAAACGCAGCAGCAGCAGCAGCAAGTTCACACTGGCGCAGTCGATACCTCAGGCCATCCTGGCGGTGCGTCGCTCGCAAGTGCCGCAGCGAATGAAGTGTGCAGCCTCTGCCTCGGCACCGAGTGCGACTGCATCGCAACGGCGTGTGGCCATCGCTTCCACAGCTCGTGCTTGCAGGACTGGGGCGAGAAGCTCGCGTGCCCAATGTGTCGACCGGTACGTCGTCCATCTTGCGAGCTCGTCGACTCGTACTTGCGTGCATTGGCTGACCTTCTCGCTCTCTTTGTGCATCGCAATGCGCTAGGCGACGCACCAGATCACGAGCCTCGGCCTGGGCAGCAGCGCCAGTGCGGCGGTGGCGACAGCGTCCCACGTGAACTTTGCGGTTGGCACGAGCGGCAACACGGTCGTGCACCTCGATGCGCAGATGCACCCGCAAGTGACGAGTGCGTCGCTCCAGTCGCAGCAGCAGCAACAGCAGCAGCAGTCGATGCTGCTGCACGCTGCGCAGTCCAAGCGTCCGCGCGCACCAAGCGGTGTGAGTCCTCAGCTCTCGATGGCGGCGGCTGCGTCTGTTGGAGCTCCGAGTGTTCGGCCACCGCCGATCGATACGCACTTGACGGACGTTGGCGGCAAGAGCTCAGTGTCGTCGACTGGCGCAACGCCGACGCGCTCGAGCTCGACGACGTCGAGCAGTGGCTCTGGCCGTGCGCGCAAGAACAAGAAGCTCAAGGACTGCTCGGTGCCAGGCTGCGACCGTACGGTGCGGTCGCGCGGACTGTGCAAAGGCCACGGCGGTGGTCGGCGCTGCGGCTTTGCGGGCTGCGGCTTGAGCGACCAAGGCGGCGGGTACTGCATTAGCCACGGCGGCGGCAAGCGGTGCCAGTACGAAGGCTGCGACAACTCGGCGCAGTCGCGCGGGCTCTGCAAGCTCCACGGCGGCGGCAGTCGTTGCACTGTCGCGAACTGCACGAAGAGCAGTCAAGGCCGCGGACTCTGCCGCGCGCACGGTGGCGGGCGCCGGTGCATGGTCGAAGGGTGCAACAAGACGGACCGGCGCGCTGGCTACTGCGTCACGCACGGCGCAGATAAGAAGTGCGTCGTCGCCGAGTGCTCCAAGACCGGGCGGATCGACAACATGTGCACGAAGCACTACTTTGAGCGCAACCAGCCGTTCAAGGGCACTGGTGAGAGCAGCCACGCCGCTGCGTTTGACGACAGTGCGGCGAGCGGCAACGCTGGTGACGCGACAAGCAGTACTGGCGCTGCGAGTGCGACGAAAGCGCGCAAGAAAGCGCCAGCGAGCGCGACGCTCGCTGCGTCCGGTGCTGCTGGCCGCGGCCGTGACGATCTGCTCCGCACCGGCACGAAGCCGAGCAACGAGTACCGAGGCGCAACGAGCAGTGGCGCTGGCCGAGGCGGCGCAGGTCTCAAGAGCGCAGTTGCTGCGATAGACCTGTCCAAGACGCAGCAGCTGCCGCCGCACTTTTAGCTGCGGCAGCTGCACTCGCTCGCTCGCGCTTCGTCCATCGCCTTCGCCATCCATCCATCCGATCCAGACCCACCACCGACCCACTGACCCAGCACCACCGACCACCGCGATGTGACCAGATCCCGATCGCCTCCCCCACGCCGACGCGCGCTCGCTGCGTGACCAAGCCATGTATCCTAAAGAAGACGAAGAAGTGCGCGACTACTACTACAATGAATGAAGTGACGACGACGTCGTCGAGTGACAAAGTGATGAAGAGATGACCGCCGCTGTCCACGACTCGAGACGGCGGCGACGACCCCCCCCCCCCACCCCACCCGCGAAGTGTGCAGCAGCAGAAATGACGGCGACGCGCGCGCATGAAGGCGCAGCTGTCGAGCGCGAAATGCGGCGGGACGGCGAGCCATCGCCACCACCGCGCTCCTCGACTCGACACGAGTGGGCGTTGTCGAGCGCGTGGTGGATGGAGGAGTGCGCTCGCGAGGCGCACACGACGACGAAGAAGTTTAAGCGAGTGAATGCAACTGGACAATTGAAAGTTTCGCGTGCGTCCTCGTCGTCGTCGTCGTGCTCCTCCTCCGCCACTTGAGCGACAGCGATCGGCACTGGCAACGCGGGCAGGATGTCAACGAGACGAGAACGGCAAAGTCGAGCGGCAAAGTGGCGATCGAGAACGGCAACGCGGCGATCGAGAGTGTGTGAGTGGGGCTGGCGGGAACGGATGAGGAGCGGTGAAGAGGCAACGTGACGAAGACCGACGGCGAATGAAGCCAGCGGGCGATCGAGCGAGCGACGGTGACGAGAGAGGAAGCGATGGAGACGAGAACGAACGTGATGAAGACGCCGATGGTGACCCGACGGTCGGACGAACCGAAGGACGAGCGACGGATCCAGGCGAAGATGACGAAGAAGTGATGACGACCAAGTGATGAAGACAATGAAGACGAAGATCAAGAGTGATGAAAATGAAGATGATGAAGACCAAGTGAATGACGAACCAACTCGAGTGCATGTGCCGCCGGACCCGAAAAGTGGGGACGCGCGAGCGATCAAGTGAATGCCCCGACCAACTGAACGAACTACCTGAGCGCATCTGTCCTCCTCGATAAGTGAGCGAGTCGACCGCGCCATGGGGCCACAGGCAGCAAAGTAAACACAGTCAATCTAAAGTGTTTTGCCCTGTGTCGTCGGTCTTCGCGTGCTTGTCATGCGTCGTCTCGTGTCTCCTTCATGCGCTGTCGTTGCTGAACGAACAGCACTAGCTTGAGCCCGCGCTTGGCGGATGGAGAATCGCGTCGCGCTACTGCCAGAGCTGTGCGCGGTGCTTGAGCGCCGCAGATCGCTGCTCGCGGATCGACTGCACGAGGTCTTTCACTTCTTGCGCGCGCTGCTCTTTCGCAGCGACGTCGGCTTCACGCTGCTGCGTCACGAGAAGCTGCGCATCGTCGATCTCGTTCGCGAGCAGCTGGTCGTTCTCGTCAAACTCTTCCGGGGCCATCATCCGCTCAGGAGCGCTTGCGTCAGCGCTCGGGCGCACGCGACGCGCCAAGTACGGACCATCGTGGATGACGCCTGGCGATGCCGTCGCGGTCGCGTCGAGCCACTCGAATCGAGCCTTGATGCGCTTTGCGAGGTCGTCCGAGACACCATCTTGCCGCGCCTTTGCGTCTGCTGCGTCGGGTTTCCCGAGGAAGAGCAGGCGCGACACGGCGCCGTTCGTGACTGCGAGACGATCCTTCGCAGCCTCTGCCCACGATGCGCGAATCGCGTCGAACCGGTTCTCCTTTGTCCGGTCGACGTCGAGCTTGACGTCGTCGGCGTTCCAGCAGCTCAGGCGCCACGTGATGCTTGTCGGTGGCCGCGCGGATGGAAAGCTCGTGGCAGCAGCGTCGTCGTTTGCGTCTTCCGTCGCACTCTCTTTCACAGCGCTCTCCTTTGGCTCGGCACTGGTGCCGACGCGGTTCCGGAACGGCCGGACCGAGCAGAGCGCGTCTGGCACGGCGCACCGCGACTTGTCCAAGACGCCTTGGAGGATGTAGTGGCCGCCAGTCGAAGTGGCGTCGTCGTGGTCGTCGCCGCTCTGGAGACGACGCGGGAGCTGGAGCATCCGGACAGTGCGCCGCCCGGTTGCTTCGCTCAGCACTTGCTCCGTCGCGGCGTCAATGACTTCGAGCTTGAGTGCGAGGTCATCCACGAGCGCGTCGTCAGCGTCGTCGCCACGGAGGTCGCTCATGCTCGCGCTCTCGCTCGAGCGTAGCGTGAGCTCAAAGCTCGTCCAGAGCGGCTTCTTTGGCGAGACGATGACGTCTCGAAAGAGCAGCAGCGGCTTGTTCGCCTCGTACTTTGCTTCGAACGCACTCAGCTTCATTGCGTGCGACGACGAGGCTTTGAAGAGCCACGTGCTCCCGAGCGCAAGGTGCCACTTGCCCTCGGGAACGTACGCGTCCGTCTGTGGCGCACAGTCGACTACGATTGTCCACGCGCATGGCAGTGCTGTGGTTGACTGGACAGGGAGCCTCACGACAGTGCTGAGTGCACTGAGTGCACGCGTCTCGCTCGTGGCGTCGTTCACGATCGTCACGTGCACGAACGGTACGAGCATGGCGTCCGAGAGGTGCAGGTCGAGGTACAGCTCGACAGCAGACGCTGTCGTCTCGGAATCAGCTGGTGGAGGCTCGATCGCCGTAGGCGGCGCGAGCTCGATCGTGTGCTTGAACAGGACGTTCCACGTGTGCGGCCGGAGCACAGGGTACGTCCCATCGCTGTTCACGACCTGGACGTTGCAGGCGTTGCGCCAGTACGTCGACGGCTCGTAGAACGCGACTGCAACGTCCGACTCGACCTGGACACTGTAGCCGTAGCAGAGACTCGCTTGCGGCGAGACGCGAAAGACAATGTCGTCGCGCCGGTCGCGCAGCGAGAGCACGACGCGCGTTGACGTCGATGTGTTGAGCGTCACGACGAGCGGCGCTCGGCCGTCGAGCTGCGCGTCTCCACGACGCTCTTCAATGAGCACGACGCTTCCGTGCGGATCCATCCCAGGCACAAACGCGGCCATCGCAGCCGCTGCTCGGAGGCGAGTGTCCTGCGTATGGGCTGCTGCATCGACTGGCAGGATGCGCGTGAGCGTGAACACAGCGTCGATCGTTTGCGGCACTTCGGACGACGCGTCGCCAGCCGCTTGCTCGTGCTTTGGCAGCGTGAGCTGGACGAACTGCGTCGGGGAGTTTGCAAACGGCGTCCAGCGATGGTCGCCTCCGTTGCTTGCGTCGCTCGCGGCTGGCGAACTCACTGCGCCAGCTGCAGCAACAGGAGGCGCTCCAGTATCGCTCTTGGTGACAGTCCACTGTTGCGTGAGCAAGTCCGAGTGCTTGCTCGGCGGATGCACGAGCAAGAACGCGAGGCTATGCGCAGCGACGAGCTCCTCTGGGATGCTCGCAGCGCCGCGGAGACTCGTGAGTTTGAGCATCGTGCTCTCTGCGTCGCCGACAATGTCGGTCACGAGCGCCGCTTCACCTGCACAGAGCGCTGCAGTGTCGCTCGCAAGCGCCGAGCAGACGATCGCTCGCAGCTTGTGGACAACTGCAGCTTGTGACGGCGGCGTTGAGGTCGAACTGGCTGGCGCATCGTCGAACGGCTCGCTTGTGTCGCTGTTTGCATCAGCGCTCTCGTCTGTCGAGTGCGTGGCGGGGACGAACTGGTAGGACAGAGAGCGAGCGAGCAGATCATCGTAAGCGATTCTGAGTCTTCTGTCGTGGCGAGCAACCTGCTCGAACCGTCCATGGCACGAACCTCGAGGAGCTGCTGCAGCATCGGCTCGCGCGCTGCTGTAGGCGACGGACTCGGCATCCAAGGACTGACTTTCCAGCCCGTGAGCGCCGAGATGACAGTGTTGACGACGCGGATCGGCGGTGAAACCGCTCGCTCTTGCGCCGAGTCGCTTTCGTCAAGACCGAGTCCCGCGCCGTAGAGCCAGTGGAGCACCTTGAGCAGCGCCTTCGTGAGCAGCGCCGGCCAGATCTCGCTCCGCATCGAGCTCGTGACGTACACGATCGCATTGTCTGCATCGTCGACTGGGAGGCGGTCGTCAATGTCGACGCGGCGCCACTTGCCGAGCACAAAGAGCTTCACGGCGTACTTGCCACTTGGGTTGTACACTGGCGAGCCCGCGGCGTCTTGCGGGTAGATCGCTTGCCAGAGGAACGGTGGCGCAGCGCTCTCGTCGCTCGCTGGACTCGAGTCAACGCTCGTCCACGTATCGTAGAGCTGCTCTACGATGCGAAAGAGCGACGCCATGGCGCCGTGGACAACGTCGCCGTGTGGACACTCGGGCTTTGTGACGACGTTCGGTGCGATCTCGATGCGCGGCGGCGGGAGGACGCCCCACGGCGAGCTGTCGTTGCTACTTGCGTCGTCTGCGCCGCTCGCGAGTGCGTCTGCGCCGTCGTCGTCGTCCTGACCGTCGTCGACGAGGTCGTCGGCGTCAATGTCGTCGTCGTTCGCAAAGCCGCGCGGTCGGTCGTTCACGATGTACGCGATCGCGTCTTCGAACGCCATGTACACGCGCTCGCGCGCTTGGGACTCGCGCTCGATGCGCGCTTCATCGACGCGCCACTTGGCGAGCTCGTCGCGCTCGTCTGGGCTCCAGAGCCGACGAAAGTCGCGTGGGATGCAGTGGCGACGAGGTTGCTGCTGGTGCAGATCGAGTGCGACTGCGTGAGACGTACTGCTGCCAGCTGTGTGGTGCGCTGCTGCACTGGCGTTGGTACTATGGGATGGATGTGCAGCGCTTGCAGCGTGCGTCGCTCCAGTGCTGCTTGTTGCTGGCGCTGGAGTGCTGCGCTTGTGGTCTGCGACGTGGTCGAGAAAGCTGCTGTCGTGGTGGTGATGCGGGTCCGTGTAGAACACCTGGTCACGTCCATCGCAGCGTCTGAAGCGTCAGCTCACGAGGCAATGAACAGCGTTGTCAAGTGTACGACAGCGAGCGAGGGCGTACGTGCGCGTGCTTGGGTGGTGGCAGCGCCTTCTTTGCCGACTCAGGTTCTGCGACCGCCGCTGCTGCTGCTGCTGTAGGCTTCTTGGCAGCAGGTGCGGCTGCTCCTTTCTTTGCTGGCGGCGCTTTGGGCTCTGGCGCAGCAGGCGCCGCAACGACTGGCGCTGCTGGCGCGTGGTGCACAGGGTCGACGATCGCTGGCATGAACTGCGACGGCCGCTTCCACGAAATGCTCTGCGACGGCTAGTCCAGCGCAACACGCACAAGCACATGAGCATTCACGCACCAGCGCCTTAATGCGAATGTATAGACAGCAAAGCAAGGACGCAAGCGCACGTGAAGCGGAACGAGCAACTCGCTGAGCGGCAGCGGGTCTTCATATGGAGCGCCGGGCGTACTCCACGTCTCGGCCGCTGTGCCATATCACCAGAGAGGTAGGAGCAGCACATGTCATTGTCCTCGAGTGTGTCAGTACGTCGCGCAGGTCGCTATTATCATCCAGGAACCTCGCCCATGCACAGCGCTCAACGCACCGAGCGCTACTGAAGTCGGCCATTCTGCAAAGATCTCGCGCGGTCGCGAGCTTGGCGACCAGAGCGGCGCGAGCGAGTCGCTTGGTGGCAGCACAGGAGGAGCGAGTGGCGTGCGCGAGCTCCCGAGCGGCGCAGCAGCTGGCGTAGCGAGCAGCGACTTCTGGCTCGCGAGACTTGACGGCGCTTTCTTCGGTGGCATCACGAGCGAGTACTGGAGTACGCGTCAACGCTGCAAGTGAGCAGCTCCAGTGTGTGTGATCTTGAAGAGGCGCGATTCCACTCGCTTAAGTACGCTAGTTTACAGAGGATGATACGAACAGTACGCATTTAAACTTGGTTTTTGTATTTCAATAGTACAGTGAATGTTGAGTAAAGCTGCACAGTGAGTAGATCAAGAGATCGCAGTACACAAATTTGCTGCAACCTGCTGGTCGGGTACAGCATCAAGTCTTGAGTCAAGCAACAACCAAACACATCGCTCAAGCAACAAAAGCAACACAAGCAAGCGCTGGAGGATGTCGCTGCGGACGTCGCGCCGCGCTGCGTCTGGCATGGCCGCTGCGGTCGCCGCGGACGTCCCGAGCGTGCCGGTCGCGGAGATCCGCGCGCGCAAGTGGACCAAGCAGCTCAAGACGGTCGGCCACCTCACGCTCCTCAAGTGGGTCCCAGGTGCGTCTGGACAACGAGTGTGTGGTGTTCACGTGCTTGCTTGCTCTCTCTCTCTCTCTTTGGATGGTCATGGTTGCGGTGTGTGGCGAGCGCTACTTGCACTGCGCTCGCTTCTGTTAGTCATGTGACTGCGAGTGAGCGAATGAGCGAGTGAATGGTTCTAACACTCGTGCGTTGCTGTGTCGTCGTGGACTGCTCTTGCTGTCGACTGATGGACTGATGGCCGATGTCATTGGACGGACTGTGTGTGTGGCTGCGCAGACCAAGAGGTGCGTTTCGCGACGGCGCAACGGTGGTGCTGCTCGTGTACAACTTGTGCTATTGTCCTCACCGCATGCGCCACTGGTGCGTTTGGTGCTGCAGACGCCGACGCAAGCGCTGCAAAAGGGCGTGTTCAAGAAGACGAAAGGTCGGAGCATGCGCGCTCTGGCCGTGCGAGTGTGGACGTGTGAGCGTATTGACTGGTCGCGTGCGTCGCTCTCACACACACACGACTGCTGCGCTTCGACTGCGTCTATGCGTCTATGCGTCTGGATACACAGGCGGTCGCAAGCGGCAGGCGATGGGCGAGGGCGGTCGCATGACCCGCAGTGTGCGCCAGCACCTCGACGCGCCGCTCGAGCTCTTGGCCGAGATCCCGATGCTGCGCGTACGTGCCTGCAGCGACGTCCTGTACTGACAAGTGCGTGCGGCTGTCTATCACTCTCGCTACTGGACTGACACCTAGTGCATTTGCTACGGACGCTAGCCGCACGCATCGAAAGCGCCAGTGGCTGCGCCAGTCGCAGCTGCGAGTGCGAACCTAGCGACAGGAGCACTTCCACCAACAGCAGCAGCGCTCGTGCCAGGCGTCGCTAGTACGGAAGCAGCAAGTGGTGCGCTTCCTTCAGACGCAAAGACGGCATCTCATGCCGCGACTGCGAACGCACACGCACCTCCCGCATTAGCAGCAGCAGCGACGCGAGCTACCCCCACCAAGAGCGACCCGACGATGCTCGATGTGCTCCAGCCATCGCCATCAGCGCCACTGGCGACGAACGACCCGCTGCTGCCGACGACTGTGCCGTCGGACGAGCAGCTCGAGATGGCGCTCGACGACTTGCCCATGCTCGACTCGGACGAAGAGCTGCCGTTCGACAACCTCGTGGACGACCCCGTGGCGTCTGGCGTGGCGGTTCCTGCGTCTGCGCGTCCACCTGTCGAGTCGAACGCTCTAGCCACGCACGCGCAGACGAGCGCAGTCGCATCGACAGCAGCAGCAGCAATAGAGCCCAGCACGGACTCGGTCGAGCACACGGCCGAGAGCGCAGCAGAGGACGAGAAGGACGACGAGGATGCAGCATCGAGCGCGTCGTCGTCGAGCGACAATGACGACGACACGGGGTCTGCGAACTCGGGCTCACCGCTGCCGTCGCCGTCGCCTCAGTCGTCGCCGCTAATGTCGCGGTCGCCATCGCCATAGATCGAGCGTTAGCTGAGTGAGTCATAGTGTAAGGGGCATCACGCGAAGGAACCATGCGCTGGCTGGTCGAAGACAGAGCTTGCTTCATCAGTAGAGCCACACTACACTACACTACACTGCGTCCTGTTGACTGCATTGTGACGACGGCAGCGGCGTTGCGGCGCTCGAGTCTGTCCTTGCGCCATTCCGAACCTCGCAGAGCGCGAGGACGACTTCGCACCCGAGCAGGAGCATCGGCACGTGGGTCTCACTCGCTCACTCGCGCTCACTCGCTCTCACTCACTCGTTCGCCTCGCTCTCCACAGTCAGTCAGTGAACGTACTCTGCGTGAGGTGATGAGGTACTTTTCGGAGGCCCCGCTTGTTTTTCACTATCATTGTTTGCTGTATAAAGTTCGCTATACAGAGTTCAAGTCAATGACTAACACAGACGACGAATCCTGGTATCCTAATTAATGTGGTCCACACACGTAAACCATTGTGTATCACACACAAACATTTTTGTCACACTTTTGTGATTCTTTTGTCGTAAGATTGTGAGCACATCCCGTGTTCTGCCCGAGCCCTATGCAGTTTACTCGGTTTGTCTTGGTGTTTGTATCGACTCGAAACACTTGCTGTTTGTATGGTCGATTCGAGCGTTGAAGTTGCGCGAGCTTGAAAAGGCGCAGCCTTTTTGCTGTTGCTTTGTTTTGTGCCATTCAAACGCAGAGTGTGACCAAGTGTGCTCGGCAAGCCCATACTCGTTGCGAGAGCAATGTCCGTGGTTTTTGGTCTTGATCTTGGTCGTCGTGCTGTCTGTATGCGATGTCTGTACGTGCTGTCTGTGTGAGAGAGCTACGAGCAAGGAGAGGACCCCCCACACACACACACAAGTGCTTCATGCTTCAGACGTCTCCTCGAGTCGATTGGACTGACCAACTAGCAAGAGTGAGCGAGTGAGTGTCTTGGAGAGCCTTCGAGAGCGTCGATTCGATCGATCGATGCGAACAAGAGGCAGAGAGAGCTCGCTGTCGTGTCGTAGCGATGGATTCTGGACGTGGGCATGTTTGTATGTGTCGCGATCATCATGGCGCGCTCTTTGTTAGTTGTTAGTGTGAACGAGCAAATGTGAGCTTGGAGGCGTCGCTTCACTACGACTCGAGTCTCTCTGTGTGTGTGTGCGACTGGTCGAGCACCACTTTGTATACCACCCCACCACACATCGAGAGTCTAACACGTGTGCCTCCTCCTCCATTGGCATCTCGATGAAGACATGTGTGTGTGTGTGTGCCTGCTCGAGCCAGTGCAGACAAGCTTGAGAGGAGCACCAGCACACCTCGTGAAGCCACACTTCCTGTGCTCTGTGTGTGAGCGCGCTCGATGGCAACACGACGCACACGCTAGCTATGCTATGCTATGCTATGCTATGAGCGCACTCCAAGTCGCGTGGTGATCTCCAACACTAACAACAACACTAACACTAACTCTACCAGAGCATGATAGCAACGTATGTCGGACAATGTGCGTTTGTGCCACACCACGCGCCACACCAAGCGCGATTTAAAACTCGTGTGGTCGTTTCGCGTCGCAAGTGCCGCAACAGCATACAATGTGCAAGTGAAGAGTGCCACACGTGCGATTTGCGCGTGCGCTATTGATAGAAAGGGAGAGGAGCCTTCGATCCTTTCGCCCAACGTTCAAGTTGGCTTTGAGCTGCTTTGCAAGACAAGCAACATCATCGCGACTGCGATCTCAAGTCTCGCACTTGCTTGGAGACGCTCGCGAGACGCCGACGACTCGCCTCTCAAGCGACTCATTGTTGATTTTGCTCGCGCGTGCGCACGTTCACATACACACACACACACGCGCTCACTCACACTGTGCGTCGTCGTCACTCACTCGACACGCACTCGACCGACTCGACTCGACTCGTCCAAACGACCGCGCCTTGCTTCAGCTCGACTCGACTCGTTTCTGCGCGAGACCAACAACAGCAACACTCATAACAACAACAGCAGCAGCAGCAACAACAGCCGTCGCGAAGAATCTCGTCGCACGCACTCTTCCTTCTTCTCGCCAAGCACGAAGCACGTGTCGCGACCAGCTCGACGACGCAATCACAAGCTCGAGTGTTGATCTCTGTTGTCGCCGACGACGGATCAAGCCACTTGTGCAGCAGCAGCAGCAGTAGCAAGTCAAGCCCCACTTGCTCACTTGCTCAAGACCTTCACACTCCAGACCTTCACACTAAGACACTGCAGCCATGAGCGCAACGGTCGCGCAGTACCCAGTCGAGCCCCATGTCGCGCGCACGCGCCGCCTCGACAGCGTGTCGGCAGCGAAGAAGCAGATGAACGCGCACGTGCGCGCCGCGACGACCGTGGTTGCGCCGACAACGACGCCGCTGCTGCCCGTGCGCGCGGTCGCGAGCCACAAGCCTGTGATGCGCACCGCAGTGTCGGCCGACCCGGCTGGTCCGAGCGAGCGCGTGGCGCTGGTGCTCGACATGGACGAGTGCCTCGTGCACAGCAAGTTCGTGAACGACGTGGAGTACCGACAGAACGAGTACCGCCCGAGCGCGCTGCAGCAGTACGCCGACACGTTCGAGATCGAGATGGACGACGGCGAGCGCGCCGTGGTGCACAAGCGTCCGGGCCTCGACCGGTTCTTGGCCGAGGCGAGCCAGCACTTTGACGTGTACGTGTTCACGGCGGGCTTGGAGGCGTACGGCAAGCCGATCCTGGACGCGCTGGACCCGAAGGGCACGCTGTTTGCCGGTCGCTTCTTCCGCGCGTCGTGCCAGCAGCGCAAGGGCATGTTCTTGAAAGACCTGCGCGTCGTGCGGCCGGACCTGTCGAAGGTCATCCTCGTGGACAACAACCCGGTGTCGTTCCTGCTGCAGCCGAGCAACGGCATTCCAGTCCCGAGCTTCTACGACGACGCGAACGACCGCACGCTCGAGTCGCTCACAAAGGTGCTCGCGAGTCTGCGCGACCTGGACGACGTGCGTCCGCGGCTGCACCAGCTCTTCCGGCTCGCCGACTTGCTCGCGGAGCACCAGCGCATGATCTTGTCGTGAGTGCGCGCGCGTGCGTTCGCGACCATCGCTCGAGTCGTCGTCTACGCCCTCGAGCCAGTACAGTACCTCTCCAGCAGCAACTGTGGCAGCGGCTCGGATCCAAGCACCGCGACGACGTGGTGTGCGCCTCTCGAGTCGAGCCAGTATCTATAAACTTGCTTGTTTGCCAGCAACAAGCAAGCAAGCGAGCAAGTCACCAAGCAAGTGTGCAACCAGCAAGTCGAGCGACCGAGCACGCAAACAAGCGAGCGACCCGTCCCAGTAGATTATCAAGCCAAGTCAAGCAAGTGCGCGACGCTCTTGCAACGCAAGCCGTCTGTACCAGTAGCAAGTCGATCGTCGTCGTCGCGATAGTTTTGTTGTCGCGAGCAGTCAATCCGTCAGTCCGCCGCCGCGATGAATGTAGTAGTAGTAGCAGTCTCGATCTCTCTCTCATCTCGAATGAATGTATCGCTATCAAGCTCTCTCTCTCTCTCGCCATCGATCGATCGCTACCATTGACCAGACATCGTCGTCACATGCGCTTCGTGATCGACGTCACTTAAGGCTTAGCTCGCGCTCACATGCACGTCGTACAAGCGCAAGCAAGGTGCTCAACAAACGACAATTGGCATCTTGACATTGCATTCGCTGTGATCAAAGACACGATGAAGGAGCGACACCGCGAACCGACCGACTGACAACCTACATGCTCGAGTGGGTGGCACAGTACACTGCACGAACGTATGCTTTCGTGCGCACCGCGCTCGTCGGTGTCTTTGTCAAAGCAGCTTTTACCGCGTTGAACGAGACACTCATGTGCTGGTGGAAAGAGAGACGCACGATACAAGCACGCAGTGAACGCGCTCGCGATTGCAAGAGCTAGCATCGTCTGCTCGCTCGCTCGCTCTCTCTCTCTGTCTCATGCATGTGAGTGCGCGCGCGCGTGTCAAGCGACCTCGAAGCAGCGCGTCCATGCTGCTGATCTGGTCACCTTCCCGAGTCGAGTCGATCGACGCTCTCAAAGATCAAGATCATTCATGCGAAGCCATGTTCAGCGAGACGCTTGGTTTGCTTTTGCTTCAACCGACGCAGTGCACCTGGCACCGCTTTTTCAGTCAGTAAGTGCGACCGCAAAGTTCACTTCACACCTAAGTGAGTGCTTCACTGTACGACATCGTTTGCTGCAACCTGCTGGTCGGGCACAGCACACGATGCACACCACAGCATCGAAACGTCACGACTTGCTCGCGTCCGCTGTTCTCGAGCTCGACCGCATGACGCGCGAGCTGACGCCGCCGCCAGCCGTGGCGAAGCGACAGGCGAATGAACTCCCGCCAGAGGAGCTCCAAGCCGAGGTGCAGTGCTGCAGCATTGCATTGCAGTGGTGTTCTCGTCGTTGTCTTTTGGTGCTAGACTGACCAACAACATTGTGCACGTGCTAGTGTCAACGCTATGCGATTCCATCCGGCGACGTGCAGACGCGCATGGCGGCGCTGCAGCTCAAGTACGACGAAGAGTACGAGGTCGGACAGCGCGAGTACGATGAGTTCATGAAGCGGCTCGAGGAGCAGAAGCACCGTGAAGAGTTCCTCGGTGCAGTCCGCGAACTCAAGGCGCTCGAGCTAGCCGCACTCGTTCGCGAGCCCAAGATCCAAACCATCGTGCACCAGGTCCGTGTGTTCATTCGCTTGATCTCTATGCTTCTAGCGAGAAGCTGCTACCACTGCACACTCGCTACTGATGCCTGTGTGCACCCATGAGCAGATCCAGCAGAACGTCGCGCCAAAGCACCTCGTTGTGCGAGGCATCTCGCCACTCGCGTGCTGCGCGCTGCTCCGCGCCATGCGCACAAACACGAACGTCCGAGCGCTCGACCTGGCGAACAACGAGCTCACGGATGCAATCGGGAGCTCGCTCGGGAAGATGGTCGAGTCGAATCGGTCGCTCCGAGCGCTCGACCTCGGCTTCAACTTGCTCACGCACCAGACGCTCGGTGCGCTCGGCAAGGCGCTCAGTGTCAACGCAGTGCTCACGACTGTTGTGCTCGAGTCGAACCCTGTGTTGCTCTCGAGCAGGGACCCTGCGCATAGTGACAGCGTCCACAGCAGTCGCAACGTCGAAGCGTTCGCTGCTGCCGTCGCTGCGACGTCGAGTCTCACAGCGCTCAACCTGTTCAACACGCAAATGAGCATGGACGCCGGGCGAGCGCTCGCGCAGTCGTTCGCCAAGAACGCGTCGATCGTCGCGCTCGAAGTCGGCGGGAACACTGTGCACCCGAGCGACGTCGCGCATTTTGCGAGCCACCTCCAACACAACCAGCGCCGCGTCGAAGCTGCGGACGCCAAGGTCGCGACGCTCCAGACAGAGGTCCACGCTCGTGCAGAGGCTGTTGCGCACGAGCACGCCGCGCAAGCAAAGCGCGAAGAGGACCTTGCGTGGCACGACGCAAACGCCAAAGCGCGCGCAGAGGTCCGCGAGCGCGAGGACTGGGAGCGCGCGCGACTGCAGGCAGAGGCCGACGTGCAGCGCCTCGTGGAGATCGAGGCCATGGACAAAGCGTACCGAGCGCGCCTCGACGCCGAGAAGATGGCGAAAGGCGGCGGTGGCGCAAAAGGCAAGAAGAAGTGACGCCGTGGTGCGTGCAGATCGCCAGCAGCAGAGCTAGCCGTGTGTATTGAGAGAGCGACCGAGCGCGGACCGCGTGAATCGAGGGCGTTAGAGCTGCGTCGCAGCACTGGTCGCTCCTGTCTTGAGCGACACGTTGTACGCCGAGTAGCTCTCGTCCGAGCTCGTGAGCTCGCGGTCGATCGTGAGGAACGACGGGAGACTGATTGGCTCGCTCTTGTCGCCCGACGCTTGGACGTGCAGGAGCGCGAGACCAGCCATGGCGCTCGGCTCCTTGTACACGTGGATCTGGAACGACTGGTTGTTGTGCAGGAAGCAGATGCGCTGCTGCTTGATGACGTCGCGCTTTGGGTCGTTGCGATGCCGCACCGCGTACGAGTACTCGCGCGCACTGAGGATGCGCTTGAGATGGACACTGAGATATCAAACGCTTTGTGTGAGTTCCAAGCGCTGCGCAGCGGTGGACAGATGTGTGAGCGACGCATTGACAGCCGAGTACGTACGCGTCGCCGGTTTGGAGGTACCGGACAGTCGTCATGCCGTACGCGGGGATGCCGTACTGCGAACGACACCGCACGAACGAGTAGTCCTTGCTCGTCTCTGTGAGCATGCACGTGCACGTGTGAGACTCGACGAGTTCACAACATGAGAGAGAAAGAAGGCGTGATAGCGCATACCAGCAGACTCGGGCGTGAGGTACACCTTCTCGACCTCAAAGTCCTCGTGGTGGAACGGAACGTCGCTCGTGTCAGGCGCCTTTGCCAGCAAGAACTTGCGCGATGCCTAGCAAGAAACAAGCAAACAAGCAACAAGCGCGTGAGTGCAAGAAACAAGCGAATAGGGGTCGCTAAGCAACAAGACAAGTCGCATGCATACCTTGAGCGTCGTTGGCACTCCGCAGAGACCAGCAGCAGTGTCCACAAGGCGCTGCATCTTGCCCTCAAAGCCAGTCGAGTTGTCTGTGTCCACGCATCTCTGCTGTCAGTCGCCTGTGTAGCTGTTGCAGCTCGACAAGTGGCCAAGTGCACACGAACGCACCAAAGACGTAGAGCTTCGGGTGGCCGATCCACGCGCGGCACGTGCGCGCATCGATCTCGCGCGCTTGATCGATTGTCTCGATGCGAATGCCGTTGTTCTCGAGTGAGTAGAACTTCTCCGCGCCTTCAGCCGCGGTGACGAGGTGAAAGATCGCAATGTACCGCGTGTCGCGCAGCGTCACGGTGTCGAGGTCGTGCAGCGACTTGAGCTCTTCCCACTGCTCCGGCGTCATGTACGCCGAGCCGTCCATGACGCCGCGGTCGCACAAGATCACGCACGGCTTGCCGCTGTCCTGCGCAAGCGAGTAGAACGAGTCCTCGAGCGACATCTGCAGCTTGAGGATCTGCCACTGGAAGTTCAGAATGTCCGTTTCTTTCAAGTCGCTGTAGCGCGCGCATAGGAGACATCACAGCAGTTGCAATGAACAAGACCAAGCATGTCAGGAGTTGCTCAAGTAAACAAGTGCAAGCAAGAACAAGCAAGCACAAACGCACAGGAAGAATGCGCCGCCGGTTTGCAGCAGCGTCGACGCCTCTGGCACGACGTAGACGCGGAATCCTCGGTCACTGCAGCGACGCAAGTGAGCGAGCAATTGCATGGCGAGAGAGAGAACAGCGTTGCGAAGCCAGTGAGTGTGTTATGCGTTGCAACTGTGACAACGTCGCCAGCGCAATGCAACCACCATACATGCGCAATGCGATGCAGTCACAGACAAGAGCGCGAGCACGCACCGAAAGTACGTCGAGAGACGGTCGAGACTCGTGGTCTTGCCGGCGCATGGGCCGCCCGTGAGCACAAACTTGTAGATCGGCGCGACGTCGCTCTGGCCGCTCTGGAGCGCGCTGAGAAGCGGCGGCGGCGACTCGCACTGCGAGATGCGGCGGTCCTGCGACCACATCTTCTCGTTCTGCCCCATTGTCGTCGTCGTCGTCGTGCGTTCGTCTACAGGAGCCGAAGCTGGTGTTGTCGTTGTTGGTGTAGCGATTGGCACTGCAACTG
The DNA here is from genome assembly GCA_003730235.1 of Pythium guiyangense. Lineage (NCBI taxonomy): Eukaryota > Oomycota > Peronosporomycetes > Pythiales > Pythiaceae > Pythium > Pythium guiyangense. Next base: position 643,645 of record QXDM01000001.1, read on the forward strand.
GCGCGGCAGTGGCGGGAGTGAGCGGCGGGCGAGCGGCAGCGACAGCGTCGTCGTCCACAGCAATAGCAGGAGCTCGCGGCATGTCACGACGACCTCCAGCGTCGCTTGTTGCGTGCACAAAAAAGAGCAGTCATAGTAAGAGCCACTCAAGCGCCTTGGTGTGGTCCACGCGAGCAAATGTGTGACGCACTCGAGGTTCAGCGGCATACAAATTGAACATGTTGCTCTCAGCCAAACGTTTGGACGCGCATTCAAAACAAGTTCAATCCAGTGTGTGGCGCACACGAAACACGCATTCACGTCGCACTTTAGCGACATCTTACAGTACAAATGATGATTTGATACAATCTGGTGATTCCATCTCTCACAATCACGTGATTGCTTGTATCCATCGCATCAATTCGGATGCACATGGTGCACAAAGCCATCAAACGCGCAGAGCACGCGAGGCGCTCGTAACGAGCTCGCTCGACTGCCAACGCTCTCAGCAACCTCTGTGACCGGCGGCGGCAGCTTCGGGTAGCGCTGGCTGAAGTGCGTCAGCACAACGTCGCGCGCGCGCATCTGCCGAGCGACGTCCAGCGCTTCACGAACGGTGCAGTGCTTCTTCTTGACTGCGTCGTCGCTCATCGAGTCGTCGAACGTCGCTTCGTGGACCAGCAGCGTTGCGTCCATGCCTTCATCCACATGCAAAGAGCAAGCATATCGTTAGCGCTCAGGCACTTGCGTCCCACGCATGCACGCAATGCTCAAACAAAGCACCCACCTGCTGCAATGAGCTGCTGGCACGGCCGCGTGTCGCCCGAGTACACGATCTTTGCGCCGCTCTGGAGCTCCAGCACGAGTCCGTACGCGTCATAGCAGTGCCGCACTGACACGCTCGTGACGCTGCGCACGACGTGGCCGATCTGGGTCAGAAGCACCTGCCGCACGTCGTGGTGCGGCTGGTTCAGCTCGCGGCACGTGGCAAAGCGCACGAGCTGTGACGCTTCACAGGCGCTGCGGCCACACGCGCGCGCAATGTGTGGCATCCAGCTCTGCGCGTACGTGAGCACAGACTGCGGCGCAACGACGACAAGTGGTCGCGGCGGCTGCGCTGCGTAGTACCGCGCGTACTCGTACAGGATGCGCACGAGGCCGCACTGGTGGTCAGCGTGGCTGTGCGAGACCCAGACGCAGCGCAGTGCGCCAATGCGTGCAGCTGTGGCGCTGCCAAACTGCCGCCAGAGCTGCCCGTACGTACCTTCACCGCAGTCGATCAGCATCGCTTCTGGCGCACTACAAGCGCTCACTTGTGTAGCGACGGCTGCAGGAGTCAGCTCCAAGTACATCGCTGTGCTGCCACGAAGACGCGACGGCGCTGCGCTGCCAGTGCCGAGGACCACGAGCCGCAGCGCGTTCACTGGCGCTGGCATACACGAGGCTCGAGGACCACTCGAGTCGGTCACTGGCGCCTGTTCGTTGCCGTCGTTGCTGGACTCGTCTTCGGGCTCGGACAGACGCCACCCCGTTCGCTCGTAGCAGAACGTCGTCCCGTTCCTGTTGCTGTCAGTCGAACGCGCGAGCGCAACGCGCTGCTTGCTCTGCGCAATGTGCACGATCGTAGCGTCCGAAGGCGATGGAGCGTCTGGACCGAGACGCCAGAGGATCCGTCGCTGTCTGCTGCGATCGCTGCTCGTCGGGTCGGCGGACTTGAGGTCGCTCAAGTACGCTGCGAGGTCGCGCCAGAGCTGTGTCGCATGGTCAGAGCCAAACGCCAGGTGCTGCGGCACCTGCTGTGTCAGTGTATGCGCTGCCGAGGCACGGAAGACCCAGCTGAAGACGCCGTTGTCCACGCGCTGGAGCGAGTCGCCGTCAAACAGGAGCTGTTGCGAAGCGCGATGCGTCTGCATCCACGTCTGGTACCTGAGTCACAGTCCCATGCAAACGAACGCGCGCGAGTCTGTCAGGCACTCGCAGGAGCCACGAGCGCGAGGGATCGAGACGGTGGCGAACGAACCGTGCGTCTACAGCGACGTGGACTGGCGAGAAGTGGACAATGAGCGCAGGCGCGTGGTCGTGGCAGCCAGGTCGAAAGCGTGTGGCGAGGTCCTCGATGTGCGAGACGTCGCGGCAGTCGATGATCCACACGACTGCGTGGACGTCGTGGAGGAACCTGCAAGAGCGAGCGAGAGACCGATCAGTCGACTGGCAATGGCGGTGTGTGTGGTCGCTCAGCCACGTACTTCATGACGTAGCAGAGCGACGAGGGCAGTGGTGGTGTAGACGCTGCGCTTGCAGGAGTCGCTCTGTCGCCTGTGTGTGGCTCGATGAACACCGCAGGCAGCTCTTCTTGCGCGCTTGCAGCGGTGCTATCGCCAGCTACAGCTACAGCTACAGCTACAGCAGGAGAAGGAGGAGTGCTGGACTCGAGCTTCTGGCGCTTGCTCGCTGGCTCCACCTTCTCCTCAGCAGCGGCACTGGGTGCGTACTTGAGCAGGAGCATCGACTTGAGCGCGTCTTCGCGGCCGCTGAACTGCTTCAGGACGCGGTCGACGTGCAAGAGCTTCTCTGGTTGGTGCTGTCGGTAGAAGCGCACGAGCCACTCGCGACTGAACGGCAGCACGCCAAAGTCTGTCGTCGAGGAGCTCGCCTCTGAGTCCGAGTCGTCCGAGTCCGAGTCACTGCTGCTGCTGCTGTTGCTTGCGTCGTCAGAGTTGAGCGCACCGTACTTGGCGCACAGCTGAGCCTTGAGATCGTCGAGCCGGCCGCGGTAGCGACTGAGGATCACGTCGACGTACGGCAGCTTCTCTGGGACCTTTGCAGTGTAGAAGCGCACGAGCCACGCACGGAATGGCGCGTCTGTGGGGTCGCGAGTAGCAACTGGTAGTTGACTGCTCGTTGTGTCTGTGTGGACTGTTGCGACTGGGACTGTGTCGTTATGCTCACAGAGAAGACAGGAGCTCGCTAAGGACTGCGCGCTCGCGCTGCCAATGCTCGAGCGCGCTCGGAGCGTGACGGCAAAGATGCGCATGTGCTGGTCCGACTGATCTGTTATGGCCTGCCACGTCTCGTAGTCAAACGCTGCGTGGTTGTTTGGAGCATCGCGCGGCTGTGAGCTTGCACTCCCATCGTGAGTCTCGACGCACGTGATGCGCGGGTACTTGCGCCGCACGAAGCTCTGGATCGCAGTGAGGAACGGCGCGAGCCCTGCTGGTCCGTGGAGCCGCAGACTCGCTGCACCGCACGTGCTGAGTGAAAAGATCATCCCTGGCACGCCACTGACAGACTGCGCTCGAGTCACAGACGTGTGTGTATGAGCAATGAAGTCGCGACTGCAAGACCTTGGACACAGTCATTGCCACTACGAGGACGCACCTGGACGTCAAAGCGCGTGAAGAACATCGAGTCGAGCGAGCTAAGCTTCACGCCGTTCTCGCCGCAGAGGCGCTGCGTGCCTTCGCCGCAGTTGAAGAGGTACCGCTTGAGCAGCGTCACGTCGCTGCTGTAGACGCCATGGCGCTGGACCGAGAAGAGAATCGATGGCTCGGTGCCATCCGAGCCCGTGCCAATGACCTCTGCCGTCACCTTGCAAGCGCGCGTTGGTTAGTACGAGCCGAGACAGTAGATGCAGTCGACAGCGTCGCACAAGCACATACACACACGCACCGACACGCGCGGTCGCGGAGCTGCGGCGGCCATTGCTCGTCGCTGGTGTCGAGCAAATCTGATGGCCGCATTTCGTTCGTACTTTAGCGAACGATTCTCTCAGCCAATCAGCGTTGCTACATTTTCTAAAAATGTAGCCATCTCTAGCTTGTCCTCCGACACTCCACAACTTGCACTGCTCTCCAAGCAGCAGAAGCCACACAGACCCACGTACGCACGTACGCAATGAGCGAGAAAGAAGCTGCTGCGTCGCGCGAGTTCCTCCTCGCACTTGTCTCGCAGCTGCGCGGCAATGGACTCGATGCGCGCGATGTCGAGATGGTCATTGAGCGCCTCGTGCCAGTGCTCGTCCCAGGTTTGGTCGCGCCAGATGCAGTAGTTTTACCTGTCGTGTTCGCTCCGGTGCTTCACTCGCTCGCTCACACTCGCTGTTGCTGCTTTACAACCTCTCCCTCTCTCGTTGCCACTAGCGATGGTCCATCTCCTAAAGACCATGACCGAGAACGAGCGACGCGAGCACGAAGGCGAGCAGCACGTGCTGCCGATCAAGCCGATCGACCACCTCGCCAAGTACCTCTTTCGCCACAACCCGCGCCATACAGAGCCTGTACGATAAGGCACATCGTGTGTACCACCACATCGATGCGATGTGCCGACGAATGTGCTCATACGTCGTCCTTTGAACATTTCATTGAAAGGACACTGCGACGCTCGAGCTCCAAGACATGGCGCGCCGTCTCCTTCGCAAATAGTGACTGCATGCTTCCTTCATCATACACACACGTTGCACACACACTATTTGCTCTGCTCTGCACTTGTGTTGTGCCAGTCAGCGCGATGTCTCGGACGATGTGACTCACTCAGCTAACGCTCGATCTATGGCGATGGCGACCGCGACATTAGCGGCGACGACTGAGGCGACGGCGACGGCAGCGGTGAGCCCGAGTTCGCAGACCCCGTGTCGTCGTCATTGTCGCTCGACGACGACGCGCTCGATGCTGCATCCTCGTCGTCCTTCTCGTCCTCTGCTGCGCTCTCGGCCGTGTGCTCGACCGAGTCCGTGCTGGGCTCTATTGCTGCTGCTGCTGTCGATGCGACTGCGCTCGTCTGCGCGTGCGTGGCTAGAGCGTTCGACTCGACAGGTGGACGCGCAGACGCAGGAACCGCCACGCCAGACGCCACGGGGTCGTCCACGAGGTTGTCGAACGGCAGCTCTTCGTCCGAGTCGAGCATGGGCAAGTCGTCGAGCGCCATCTCGAGCTGCTCGTCCGACGGCACAGTCGTCGGCAGCAGCGGGTCGTTCGTCGCCAGTGGCGCTGATGGCGATGGCTGGAGCACATCGAGCATCGTCGGGTCGCTCTTGGTGGGGGTAGCTCGCGTCGCTGCTGCTGCTAATGCGGGAGGTGCGTGTGCGTTCGCAGTCGCGGCATGAGATGCCGTCTTTGCGTCTGAAGGAAGCGCACCACTTGCTGCTTCCGTACTAGCGACGCCTGGCACGAGCGCTGCTGCTGTTGGTGGAAGTGCTCCTGTCGCTAGGTTCGCACTCGCAGCTGCGACTGGCGCAGCCACTGGCGCTTTCGATGCGTGCGGCTAGCGTCCGTAGCAAATGCACTAGGTGTCAGTCCAGTAGCGAGAGTGATAGACAGCCGCACGCACTTGTCAGTACAGGACGTCGCTGCAGGCACGTACGCGCAGCATCGGGATCTCGGCCAAGAGCTCGAGCGGCGCGTCGAGGTGCTGGCGCACACTGCGGGTCATGCGACCGCCCTCGCCCATCGCCTGCCGCTTGCGACCGCCTGTGTATCCAGACGCATAGACGCATAGACGCAGTCGAAGCGCAGCAGTCGTGTGTGTGTGAGAGCGACGCACGCGACCAGTCAATACGCTCACACGTCCACACTCGCACGGCCAGAGCGCGCATGCTCCGACCTTTCGTCTTCTTGAACACGCCCTTTTGCAGCGCTTGCGTCGGCGTCTGCAGCACCAAACGCACCAGTGGCGCATGCGGTGAGGACAATAGCACAAGTTGTACACGAGCAGCACCACCGTTGCGCCGTCGCGAAACGCACCTCTTGGTCTGCGCAGCCACACACACAGTCCGTCCAATGACATCGGCCATCAGTCCATCAGTCGACAGCAAGAGCAGTCCACGACGACACAGCAACGCACGAGTGTTAGAACCATTCACTCGCTCATTCGCTCACTCGCAGTCACATGACTAACAGAAGCGAGCGCAGTGCAAGTAGCGCTCGCCACACACCGCAACCATGACCATCCAAAGAGAGAGAGAGAGAGCAAGCAAGCACGTGAACACCACACACTCGTTGTCCAGACGCACCTGGGACCCACTTGAGGAGCGTGAGGTGGCCGACCGTCTTGAGCTGCTTGGTCCACTTGCGCGCGCGGATCTCCGCGACCGGCACGCTCGGGACGTCCGCGGCGACCGCAGCGGCCATGCCAGACGCAGCGCGGCGCGACGTCCGCAGCGACATCCTCCAGCGCTTGCTTGTGTTGCTTTTGTTGCTTGAGCGATGTGTTTGGTTGTTGCTTGACTCAAGACTTGATGCTGTGCCCGACCAGCAGGTTGCAGCAAACGATGTCGTACAGTGAAGCACTCACTTAGGTGTGAAGTGAACTTTGCGGTCGCACTTACTGACTGAAAAAGCGGTGCCAGGTGCACTGCGTCGGTTGAAGCAAAAGCAAACCAAGCGTCTCGCTGAACATGGCTTCGCATGAATGATCTTGATCTTTGAGAGCGTCGATCGACTCGACTCGGGAAGGTGACCAGATCAGCAGCATGGACGCGCTGCTTCGAGGTCGCTTGACACGCGCGCGCGCACTCACATGCATGAGACAGAGAGAGAGAGCGAGCGAGCGAGCAGACGATGCTAGCTCTTGCAATCGCGAGCGCGTTCACTGCGTGCTTGTATCGTGCGTCTCTCTTTCCACCAGCACATGAGTGTCTCGTTCAACGCGGTAAAAGCTGCTTTGACAAAGACACCGACGAGCGCGGTGCGCACGAAAGCATACGTTCGTGCAGTGTACTGTGCCACCCACTCGAGCATGTAGGTTGTCAGTCGGTCGGTTCGCGGTGTCGCTCCTTCATCGTGTCTTTGATCACAGCGAATGCAATGTCAAGATGCCAATTGTCGTTTGTTGAGCACCTTGCTTGCGCTTGTACGACGTGCATGTGAGCGCGAGCTAAGCCTTAAGTGACGTCGATCACGAAGCGCATGTGACGACGATGTCTGGTCAATGGTAGCGATCGATCGATGGCGAGAGAGAGAGAGAGCTTGATAGCGATACATTCATTCGAGATGAGAGAGAGATCGAGACTGCTACTACTACTACATTCATCGCGGCGGCGGACTGACGGATTGACTGCTCGCGACAACAAAACTATCGCGACGACGACGATCGACTTGCTACTGGTACAGACGGCTTGCGTTGCAAGAGCGTCGCGCACTTGCTTGACTTGGCTTGATAATCTACTGGGACGGGTCGCTCGCTTGTTTGCGTGCTCGGTCGCTCGACTTGCTGGTTGCACACTTGCTTGGTGACTTGCTCGCTTGCTTGCTTGTTGCTGGCAAACAAGCAAGTTTATAGATACTGGCTCGACTCGAGAGGCGCACACCACGTCGTCGCGGTGCTTGGATCCGAGCCGCTGCCACAGTTGCTGCTGGAGAGGTACTGTACTGGCTCGAGGGCGTAGACGACGACTCGAGCGATGGTCGCGAACGCACGCGCGCGCACTCACGACAAGATCATGCGCTGGTGCTCCGCGAGCAAGTCGGCGAGCCGGAAGAGCTGGTGCAGCCGCGGACGCACGTCGTCCAGGTCGCGCAGACTCGCGAGCACCTTTGTGAGCGACTCGAGCGTGCGGTCGTTCGCGTCGTCGTAGAAGCTCGGGACTGGAATGCCGTTGCTCGGCTGCAGCAGGAACGACACCGGGTTGTTGTCCACGAGGATGACCTTCGACAGGTCCGGCCGCACGACGCGCAGGTCTTTCAAGAACATGCCCTTGCGCTGCTGGCACGACGCGCGGAAGAAGCGACCGGCAAACAGCGTGCCCTTCGGGTCCAGCGCGTCCAGGATCGGCTTGCCGTACGCCTCCAAGCCCGCCGTGAACACGTACACGTCAAAGTGCTGGCTCGCCTCGGCCAAGAACCGGTCGAGGCCCGGACGCTTGTGCACCACGGCGCGCTCGCCGTCGTCCATCTCGATCTCGAACGTGTCGGCGTACTGCTGCAGCGCGCTCGGGCGGTACTCGTTCTGTCGGTACTCCACGTCGTTCACGAACTTGCTGTGCACGAGGCACTCGTCCATGTCGAGCACCAGCGCCACGCGCTCGCTCGGACCAGCCGGGTCGGCCGACACTGCGGTGCGCATCACAGGCTTGTGGCTCGCGACCGCGCGCACGGGCAGCAGCGGCGTCGTTGTCGGCGCAACCACGGTCGTCGCGGCGCGCACGTGCGCGTTCATCTGCTTCTTCGCTGCCGACACGCTGTCGAGGCGGCGCGTGCGCGCGACATGGGGCTCGACTGGGTACTGCGCGACCGTTGCGCTCATGGCTGCAGTGTCTTAGTGTGAAGGTCTGGAGTGTGAAGGTCTTGAGCAAGTGAGCAAGTGGGGCTTGACTTGCTACTGCTGCTGCTGCTGCACAAGTGGCTTGATCCGTCGTCGGCGACAACAGAGATCAACACTCGAGCTTGTGATTGCGTCGTCGAGCTGGTCGCGACACGTGCTTCGTGCTTGGCGAGAAGAAGGAAGAGTGCGTGCGACGAGATTCTTCGCGACGGCTGTTGTTGCTGCTGCTGCTGTTGTTGTTATGAGTGTTGCTGTTGTTGGTCTCGCGCAGAAACGAGTCGAGTCGAGCTGAAGCAAGGCGCGGTCGTTTGGACGAGTCGAGTCGAGTCGGTCGAGTGCGTGTCGAGTGAGTGACGACGACGCACAGTGTGAGTGAGCGCGTGTGTGTGTGTGTATGTGAACGTGCGCACGCGCGAGCAAAATCAACAATGAGTCGCTTGAGAGGCGAGTCGTCGGCGTCTCGCGAGCGTCTCCAAGCAAGTGCGAGACTTGAGATCGCAGTCGCGATGATGTTGCTTGTCTTGCAAAGCAGCTCAAAGCCAACTTGAACGTTGGGCGAAAGGATCGAAGGCTCCTCTCCCTTTCTATCAATAGCGCACGCGCAAATCGCACGTGTGGCACTCTTCACTTGCACATTGTATGCTGTTGCGGCACTTGCGACGCGAAACGACCACACGAGTTTTAAATCGCGCTTGGTGTGGCGCGTGGTGTGGCACAAACGCACATTGTCCGACATACGTTGCTATCATGCTCTGGTAGAGTTAGTGTTAGTGTTGTTGTTAGTGTTGGAGATCACCACGCGACTTGGAGTGCGCTCATAGCATAGCATAGCATAGCATAGCTAGCGTGTGCGTCGTGTTGCCATCGAGCGCGCTCACACACAGAGCACAGGAAGTGTGGCTTCACGAGGTGTGCTGGTGCTCCTCTCAAGCTTGTCTGCACTGGCTCGAGCAGGCACACACACACACATGTCTTCATCGAGATGCCAATGGAGGAGGAGGCACACGTGTTAGACTCTCGATGTGTGGTGGGGTGGTATACAAAGTGGTGCTCGACCAGTCGCACACACACACAGAGAGACTCGAGTCGTAGTGAAGCGACGCCTCCAAGCTCACATTTGCTCGTTCACACTAACAACACTAACAAAGAGCGCGCCATGATGATCGCGACACATACAAACATGCCCACGTCCAGAATCCATCGCTACGACACGACAGCGAGCTCTCTCTGCCTCTTGTTCGCATCGATCGATCGAATCGACGCTCTCGAAGGCTCTCCAAGACACTCACTCGCTCACTCTTGCTAGTTGGTCAGTCCAATCGACTCGAGGAGACGTCTGAAGCATGAAGCACTTGTGTGTGTGTGGGGGGGGTCCTCTCCTTGCTCGTAGCTCTCTCACACAGACAGCACGTACAGACATCGCATACAGACAGCACGACGACCAAGATCAAGACCAAAAACCACGGACATTGCTCTCGCAACGAGTATGGGCTTGCCGAGCACACTTGGTCACACTCTGCGTTTGAATGGCACAAAACAAAGCAACAGCAAAAAGGCTGCGCCTTTTCAAGCTCGCGCAACTTCAACGCTCGAATCGACCATACAAACAGCAAGTGTTTCGAGTCGATACAAACACCAAGACAAACTGAGTAAACTGCATAGGGCTCGGGCAGAACACGGGATGTGCATCAAGTCAATGCGCTCAACTGCAATAGTAATAGCGCTGTTTCAGTCCGAAACTATTTCCGAACTTTGAGCCATGCGCGTTGTATCTTTATACGTTTGTGAATGTGGATTTTATACCGGATCTGTATGGTTTTCGTCCATAAAGTTGTGACTCATCAAATACTTTAATGCAGTCAAAGTTGTCGCTTGATTGCCGCAATATGCTTTCAGTTGTACAATTGTCTCGGTTCGAGCCAATCACAGCCATTGTGTACTGCTTTAGCTAATCACAGCGGTTGCGAGGCTGGTTTTAAATGACAGTTTCGCACGTCAGTTTGGTGTGGTTAGGGCGGCAACCAGCGAAATGCATGCAAGCACTCATTTTTATCACTATCGTTTCGAAACACGTGTTCCGACACTGGAGTTGACCAGGAACTGGCTCCCAACAACGAGCCCCAAGAGGTGTCTGTTGCTCAGTGTGCCAGGCCGGCATTTGCAGCAACAACAACAACAGCACTGCGTCCTAGTGTCATTTGCTGAGTCGCGCCAAGCACTCCGTGTGCATGATCGTTAGCGAGTCGCATACACTCAACTCCAGTATCAAGAGCACCAACGCTCACTTTGCTCAAGTCCAGCAGCACGAGCTGCTCTTGGCGCATACATTTTAATAGTGAAAAACGTATCTTAAAATTTCAAGTAATATTGACTTGCTTTTGAGAAGGAAGTGATCGTAGCATTTTACAGTATTTTCTATACAAAAAGACGTGAAAAAGTACAGTGAATTGCTACGATCACTTCCTCCTCAAAATCAAGTCAATATTACTTGAAATTTCAAGATACTACTAAGTACGAATTCGCAGCTCGCGATCTTGTGATTTTGAGGAGGAACTGATCGTAGCAGTTCACTGTACTCTCTCACGTCTTGTTTGTATTGCCGAAGTACTGAAAAACCTACGATCAGCTCCGCTTTAAAATCAAGTGTTTTTTAATTCGCACTTTGTCGCGCTCATTTCGTGTTTTGTACACAACTGTATGTGGACAACATATCTGTTTTGTGACTTGATGAATCTATACCGCATACTCTATGCAAGTCTCCAGAGTGCTGGCTGCTGCGAGAAAAGCAGAGAACCGAAGACCGAAGACCGCGCAAGACATACGCGTGTGTGTGACGATCCCGCCCTCGACGACATCGTCGTCGTCGTCGCTGTCCACGAGCTCGAGGCGTCGTCGCTACGACTCGTGCCGCCTTCGCCGCAGCAGCAGCGATCAATACGCTGTCAGTACCTCCACCTCCAGCACCGTAACGCAACGAAGAAGAAGACACACACATTACCATGGACCCGTCCGACGTGTCTGTGCTCGTGGTTGAGGACGACGAGTTCACGCGCATGGCGACGATCGACATTCTCAAGTCCTGTCGCTACTCGGTCGTCGCGGTCGAGAACGGCAAGCTCGCGCTCGACTTGCTGCTGAACAACCACGGCAAGTTCGACCTCGTGCTCTGCGATATGATGCTCCCGGTCATGAACGGCATTGAGCTCCTCGAAGAGCTCCAGAAGCACAGCGCGTCGCTCGGACACATCCCAGTCGTCATGGCGTCGAGCAATGAGGGCATGGACGTCGTGACATCGTGCTTGAGCAAAGGCGCGAAGGACTACCTCATCAAGCCGATTCAAGTGAACACTGCGAAGACGCTCGTGCGCCACGTGTGGCTCAGTCGGCGGCTCGAGCAGCACGCGACGGCGACGGCCAAGTCCATGTGGCAAGACATCGAAGTGCTCCGGACGATCGGCAAAGGCACGCACGGCACAGTCGTGCTCGCGCGGCGCAAAGTCGACGGCGCAGTCGTCGCCGTGAAGCGCGTGCGGACGGCGCAGATCAGCGAGAACGGCCGGAAGCAAGCCGACAACGAAGTGATTCTGCTCAAGTCGCTCTACCACGTCAACATTGTGCGGTTCTACGACCACTTTATGGTCGACGACGAGCTCAACATTGTGATGGAGTACGCAGACGGCGGCAACTTGCGGCAGCTCGTGAAGATGCGCGCGCGCGAGAAGATGGGGCCGTTCCCTGAGGCGGTGATCGTGAACTGGTTCGCGCAGCTCGTGCTCGCAGTCGCGTACATCCACGGCAAGAACGTGCTCCATCGCGACTTGAAAGCCCAGAACGTCTTCCTCACGCGCAAGAACGTCGTCAAGCTCGGGGACTTTGGCATCTCCAAGGCGCTCGCTGACGACCCGACTGCAAACACGCCGTGTGGCACGCCCGAGAGCATGTCGCCGGAGATCTGTCGCGGCGAACCGTACGGGAAAAAGTCGGATATTTGGTCGCTCGGCTGCATTTTGTACGAAATGATCATGCTCAAGCGGCCATTCGAGTCGTCGACGCTCCCGGAGATCTTCACGAAGATCTGCAAAGGCGAGTACCCGCCGATCTTGCCGACGTTCTCGCGCGAGCTGCGCTTGCTCGTGCAGCTCATGCTCCAGCAAGACTCGTCGAAGCGGCCGTCGATTGAAGACATTTGCCGCTTCCCGTTTGTCCAAGCGCCGATCCAAGCGTTCCTCTCGCAGCACGTCTCGGAGTTCCAAGAAGCGCTCGAGCTCGAAGCCAAGCTCCACCAGCCGTCGCTCTACAGCAACGCGAGCGGCGCAAGTGGCGCGGCTGCGAGTGCTGCTGCGTCTGGTGCAAGTGCGCCGGCATCGTCCTCGTCCGCTGCAGCTGCGTCGTCGGCTGCAACGCCCGTGTCGCCAGCGAGCGAGCCGTCTGGTCACACGACGAGCAGCAGCGGCAGCAGTGACAGCGACAAAGCGTCGCCGCCAGTGTCTGCGAACCACGCGAAGCAGCAAGCGCACGCTCCGGCAGCGCCGTCCGCAGCGTCGAACCCGCCAGAGAAGAGCAAGATGCGCAGCTCGGCTGCGATCACTGCAGCGGCGGTCGGTGTCGCGCTCGACTCGACGCCTGCGCTGCGCCACCAGAGCACGAGCTTGGACTTTCTGAACGGCCAGGATGGCCCCGAGAGCCTCGACGACTCGCTCGCAGACGACGTGCGCGCAAAGGTCACGATCGCAGACGTCCGCGTCGGCATGTTCACGACGTACACGTCGTGCATCGCAGGCAGCGACGTCCTCGCAGCGCTCACGACGCACTTTAGCAAGACTGCGGACGAAGCGCAGCGCATTGTCGCGGACTGGCTCACTGCGCGCGTGATGCACGTCGTCGCAGCGGAGAACATGGCGGACCCGGACATCACGCGCCGCGACACGTACGTGCGCTTTCAAGTCGACGAGATGTTTGGCGCCTTGAACGCCAAGTACATGTGCAACGACACGGTCGCGCAAGGTCCGATGGACATTTGTCTCCGCGTGCGCGAGATGATCGCGGAGCTCCACACGGTCGAGTCGTTCCCGCGCGGCATCTCATCGGGCTTTCCAAAGCCGAGTCTCCTCCCTGGTGCCTCGGACGCAGAGGACTACGACGCACCGCTGTGCCGCAAGTACCGTCGGTTCCTCAAGCTCGTCGCGAAGCTCCAGACGATCGACATTGCGACGCTCCCAAAGCACGAGCGCCAAGCGTTCTTCATCAACATCTACAACACAATGGTGCTCCACGGCTTGATCGAGTTTGGCGTGCCGCAGAACCCAGGGCAGTACAAGGCGTTTGAGAAGGACGTCAACTACCTCATCGGTACGTCTCGACAGCGCTCTTGCTGTCTCTCTCTTGTGTGTGTATGAAGGCCGTGACTGCGCGTTCAAGAGCGAACGAGTAGCTAACGCTCACCTGAACGCTCGCGCTTGCTCTGTGAATGACTGACTCGCGCAGGCGGCCTCGAGTTCACGCTCGGCGACATCAAGCACGGCATCCTCCGGTGCAACCGCAAGCCGCCAGCGAACTACTGGGAGCGCCAGCTCCAAGCGCACGACCCGAAGCTGCAGTTTCGCCTGCACATTCGCGACCCGCGGTCGCTCCTCGTGCTCATTGACTGCTCCGAGACGATCCCGACAGCAGAGCAAGTGCCTGTGCTCAAGCCCGGTCGCACCGACACGGACTTGGAGGAGCAGGTCGAGAAGTTCTGCGCGCGGCGCATCGAGATTGACGACCGCACGTGCGAGATCGTGCTCCCGCGCGTGTTCCGGATCTTCCGCGACGACTTTGGCGCGTCCGAGACGGAGATGGTCTCGTGGATCGCGCAGTACCTCGAGAACGCGCCGACGCACTTGCTGAGTTACCGCGTGCGGTACATGACCGGCATCTCGTCGTGAGTGCACGAGTGCAAACGTATTGATGGCGCGCGCTTCCACTCCAGTCCAGTGCAGTGCAGTAGCTAGAAGAGCGAGAGAGCCGTGCATGGCAAGAGGAGCCTTGAGACGTGTAGGTGCGCATGTGCAGAGCCAATCGAGCGAGAGAAGCAATGCACACTGTTGTTGGTCTGTTCGTTTGCGTCTCGTCGACCGAGTCGAGCTGTTCGTGCGAGGCGATACAAGTGGACGTTGTGGAAGACGCAAGTGACCGCAAGCGAGCAGTTTCATCACAGGCAACGAGGACAAACGAACACACGAAAGAGACGAAGAGGATGCTGATCCAGTGAAAGGGTTTGTTCACGAAGCGAGAGATGCATGGATGGGGCACACAGGAGTTGTCTCCATCGAGTCGACCGGACAGACGCTTGACAATGGCACATCGCTGGCGACTTGGTGGAGGAGAGGAGGGAGAAGTGGAGGAGGGAGAAGGATGATGATGATGGTGGCGGCGCTCGAGACGCAGGGTCTTGCGCACCGACGACGACGACGACGATCGGTGTGGAAACTGCTGATCTACTCATCCAGCAGGTACTGGCGACGATCGAGTGCCCACGCGCGCGTGTGCGCATGCGTCGGGTATCTACAGAATCGTGCACAGCGAGCGCTTCTTCGGCTTCTCCACTGGCTTTGCCGCCGTGGGTGCAGGTCGCGCAGGACGTTCGGCCTTCCGGATCTCGCGCACGACTTGGTAGAAGCAGTCTTCGTTATTTATCTGTCAGTGCACACGAACGCGTGTGAGTGTGCGTGCAACAGTCACAGCAGCCTCATTGCGACAGATCCACTCGGACGTACTCTCTCTTTCGCACTCGTCTCCATGAATGCGCAGCCCCATCGACGCGCGAGCTGCTCGCCCTCGGCTTTCGACACCTGGCGCTGGCTCTCAAGGTCGCACTTGTTGCCCACGAGGACACTGTCACACAAAGGAGCTATCGTGAGGCCATGGGAGCGCAGCCAGAGCCCGCGAAAGAGAGACCAGAGGAGCGAGTGCATACATTGGGACGCTGTCGACGTCCTTCGCGCGCAGGATCTTGTCTTTGAACGACGCAATATCGTCAAACGTGCTGCGGCTCGTGACGCTGTACACGAGCAAGAAGCCCTTGCCTTCGCGCATCCACTGCAGAGCCATGCATGCATGTCCAGGAGCGTGCGTGAGCGTTGCTTGCTCGATAGACAGCCTCTTGAGATGGCGAGTGGACAACTGTTGACGCACCTGGTCCTGCATCGACGTGTACTCTTCCTGACCGGCCGTATCGAGGATGTCGAGCAGCGCCGAGTAGTTGTCGATCACCGTCTGCTTGCGGTAGCTGTCCTCTGTCGATGGCAAAGGCGTCCGTGTAGAGTGAGTGCGCTGCCGTTGTGAACACGATATCTCCATTTGTACCTCACATGGCGCTTGGTCGTACAACGAGCGTGGACGTACCGATCGTCGGGTCATAGTCCTCGAGGAAGTTGTCGGTCACGAGGCGGATCGTGAGTGCGGACTTGCCGACACCACCGCTTCCCAGCACGACCTGCACAGCAGAGCACACCGATCGATCGATTAAGCATGAGTCAGTGCAATGCCACGTAAGTGCGTGACGACGAGTGCGAGGGCCAGTGGCATGCATTTGCTGTGGTGTGCCTCATGCGTGTCAGCATGTGAGCACACAGAGAGCAGCACAGCACAGGTAGTGCCTTGACGCATAGGCTCGTGCACGCGTGCTGAGCTGCTCCTGCTCACGAGCGAGAGCGTCACGCGCGAGACGCACCAGTTTGTACTCGCGGTTGTCGGCCATGGCGTTCGTTCGCGTGCTCGTGTGCTTCTTGCGCTCTGTCTGTCTGTCGTGCGTCGAGGTCGTCGAGCGCAAAGGCGAGTTGGAGGAGGGAGAAAAAAGAAGGCGTGGTGTGCGCCACGCCATTATGAATGCTGAAATGCTTGAACCTCTCTATGTGGACACCACTTGATTTGTTTATTGTATGAAAATGACAACTATAGAGGTCCAATGCAAACTACAAAGGTTCAGTCGACATCGACACAAATCTCGATGGTGCTCACAAACAACAAGCTCAATGCTCGATGCTCAATGCTCAATGCGACTTGATGCCATCCACGCGGACTCTATCTCGTCGCAATACGCAGATCGATCACGTCGACGAGCACGTTGACGTCTTATCGGGCATCTAGCGAGCGCATTGTGAAGAACAGGAGCGTCGATCGCGACAATGTTGTCACCTCTGAGACCAACTTGGTGGTGGCGTCCACACACGATACTTACCAGCCCGCGTCAGCAGCGCACATGCACGCACATGAGCTTGCCATCCGTCATCCGGAGCAAGCGAGGCATTGCTAGGACCGAGAGACGCCATTGAGACACCAGGCCAAGTCAAACGTCACACAAACCTCTTGTCCATTGACACTCGACCGATGCGAGTGCTCTCTACCTCGCGACACTTCCTTCATGAACGCACAAGCGCGACAGCTGCGATCTCTCTTCCTCTCGCTGCTCTCTTCGCTCTCTACCTCACCACCACCACCGCCACATGTCCTAGAACTGCAAGTACTGAGCGCTGTCCGTGTACACATGGTCGCTCTTGGTGCCTCGACGCTCTTATCCTCGAATCAAGTCCGATGTTCGTGACTGTGTCTGTGACGACCTCAACTCGACTTCGACATCACTCGCTGTTTGCGTGCGTGTGAGTGTGTACACCGAGCAGCTTCCAGTGCGAGCCATGTCCGTGGTCGACGTGAACGTCCGGCGCGACGTCCTTCTCTGCGGCGTCGTGCTGCCCGCGAGCGTGCTCACGGCGTGCCTCTGCTACTGGAAGACTTGGCTCTATCTCGCAGGTCTGAACGCGTCAGAGGTTGAGCGATGTGTTGCCCTGCTCCCATGCTCGACTTGACTCTCACGTTGTCGTGTGTATCGTGTGCGTGTGTGACTCGTGCGCCAGTGCTGCCCGTCGTGGTGTTCATCGGCACTGTGATCGCAGAGTCCGTCGAGGAGTTTGTACACGGCAAGCCATCTCAGACGATCCACCAACGCGTGCAGCCAACTGCGGGAGTCATGCGCATCAGTCGCGCACTGTACAACCAGATCGACAATGACATGCTCCAGCTACTCGCAAGCAGCCGGGACTTTGACGAGAGCGGTGCGGCTTCCTTGTGCGGGGCATTGGCGATGCACTTGTGGTTGTGAGCTCCACTCACGCGACTCGTCCATCTGCACTGTTACGCACGGATGCAAGCAGATGTAGAGCGACTTCTCCAACTCGACAACGTTCGCTTTGGCGGTGCGAGTGAGACCGAGATCAGTCGCTTGCCGCTCGTCGTCGTCACGTACGTGCCCCTGCTTCCGGGTTGTGGGCGCTGTGGATTCGAGTAAATAGCAAACGCTCGTGAGCTGACTGCTGTTGCTGCGCAGTGAGCAAATGCTCCAGGCATCGGACCGAGCCGAGTGCTCGATCTGTCTCGCGCACATGGCGCTCGGCTCGCAAGTGCGCCTGCTGCCGTGCTTCCACCACTTTCACGCACCGTGCATCGATCCGTGGCTCCAGCGTAAAGCCGAGTGTCCGATGTGCAAGTTCCCAGCGACTGGCTAGACTGAGTGGGCAACGAAGAGCGTGCTAGAATGTGCGTGTGCGTGTCGTCAAGAGCGTGGTCTGAGCGGTAGCAAGAGTAATGCGCAACATGGTCTCGAGCGCTTCGACGTCCAGCACGAAGAGTAGCGGCGACAGCAGCTCCACCAGCGTCTCTGACGCAAGGCACGCGACTTAGTGGGTTCAGGCGCTCAAGCGCCTCGCAGTGGAGGTCGTGATGCAGTGTGCTCATAGCGTAGTGACCTGGCGGCGAGTGGCACAAGCCCTCGTCGCGTTGACGCTGTGTCCGATTTGAAAAGAGTGGCGGCAGCCATGGCCACGACGCAGTGGCCTCTCTCAGTCGCTCGGAGGTTGCTGCACCGGTCTGTCTGTCGGTGGTCCGAAGCACCGGACGATCGCGCCGTGTCTGAGCGCATTGGTACTGCAGCGCAAGCGGTTTGATGCGCTTCGGCAGCGACTGCAGCAGGCGCCACCAGGTAGACAGCTGCGCGCGCACACGCCAGACGCTCTCGATCGTGCACGACTCAGTGCACGTGGACGACTCCAAGCGGTCACACACAGATCAGCACCAGCAGCCACACACTCGCATCTTCGATCTGACCAACAGTAGTGGCTCCACTGTGTTCGCTTGAGCGTGTCAGAAGGCGAAAGAGAACGTGTACACGTGTCGTGGAGGGAACCAACGTACAACTTGCTCGCTGCTCTCTCGTACAAAGTGTCCTCGCGTTCCACCACCGGCGCTACGAAGATCACGACGGAGCGCGGAGCGTTGGGGCCTGGCGACTCCAATATGGCAGTCAGCCCGAGCACGTGATCGCGTGGGAGGCGCTCGAGCTACGCAAAGCGGCGCGTCCACTCGGCCGCTAGAGCCAACGCGACAAACAGAGAGGGCATGATGAGTGGAGGGTGGTCCACGATCCGAGCGAGCAGTAGGAGCGATAGAGAGAGAGAGGACGCACCCGTTCGCACTGCGCCTGCTTCGTCAGTCTTCCAATGGTCCGCGACGTCGTTCGCGAGCGGGTCGTCCGGGTTCGGCGCCGAGAGCAGCGCCTGGATGCTCAGGAGCACCGTGCGGATCTGCAGCGCGGGCGACCACTTGTCTTTGAGGATGTCGAGACAGATGCGGCCGAGCTTGTCGATGTTTGGGTGGTAGATGCGCGTGAGGAAGCGCACTTTCGGCGGCGCCATCGGGTAGTCGGCCGGCAGGAAGAGCTCGAGCTTGAAGATGCCGTCTGGCGCGCGGCATCGTCAGTCTATTGGTCGTGACGATCAATGGGACAAGAGAAGAGAGCAGTGGGCGACGTACTCTCGTATGGCGACGACTGCGGACCGGCGATCACGACCTGGAAGTAGCGCAAGTTGTCTTCGTACGGCGTGGCACTGATGCCCGCGACTGTCATGCGATTAGACACAGGCGACGCGAGTGTGTGAGTGCGCGATGTCCCCACTGCGAGTCAAGCAAGTGCAGACGCTGATGTACCTGGCTCGGCCAGCAAGCGCTGGGTCTCCTGTCACGATGGATTCGAGGTCGTGTGTGGAAACACACGAAGCACGAGTGAACGAGTGAACGAGGCAGGGGAATCGCGTGAGCGCATGCAGCAGCGAGACGACAGCGACATGCAAACACACATGAGATACGCACTTTGACAATGCGGCGGGGCAGTGCGCTCGCCATGGCGTCGTCGTCGTCTTCTTCTCTTCTCGAGCTTCTAGTGCGTGGAGCGACAGCAATGGGCTCGCTCGCTTGTGTCTGCGTTTGTGTGAGAGAAGCGATCGATCGAGGGCGGACACTTGTACACTGGGCTACACTATGCAAGGTGAAGTTACTGATAGTGCGAGAACCAAGGGATCCAATATTGCTATCTGCACGTCAAATTACTGCTATCGACACGGCTGTCCTTTAACGGTCATCAATATAGTCTACTCAAATAAGATATTTGAATGCACAGTGGACATTATGAATGAGGCGTTTTCCACACTTGGAGTTTGTATGCAAACAAGTGAAGCCATCTCTCCAAGTTGAAGACGATCACTCTACATGCCTTGTCGTGCAGGGCTCGCAGCACACATGCACGAGCACAACGCAGCAGCGCTAGCTTGCACAACACCGCGAACATGCACACAGTATGGTGCTACATGATGTCACTGCGTCCGTCATGCTGCTCGATGCACGTGCTCGGTCTGTCGTCACTGGCAACGACGCAGCGCCAGTCCGTGGCGCCGTCTTCGCCTTGGGCGTCTTCGCGTGCGTGCAGCGCAGTCATCTCGGTCGCTTTGCGCATGGACAACTCGCGGCTGTGCTTGAACACGGCAGTCTACGTATACGTACACGAGCAGCTGTGAGCGCCAGTCTCTGGATGCTTCAGCGCACAGAGTCACGCGAGCGCTCAGAGGACACACAATGTCTGGTATGAGCCCGTCGTCTGCGTTCGACTCGCCCATGAGCAGACGGATCGTAGTCAAGAGCGTACTGATGTTCACGTGCGGGAGCCACGAGCCTTGCAATACCGTACACAGGCGCCGTAAGTGTGTGTACGGGCACAGCCGTCCTCGTGACCAGTGCGCCGGCGGTGTAGACACGAACGATGCTGCGCACATGTGGCGCTGTCGGTCGCGCCGCTCGGGGATCTCAATTTTGAGCTGGAGCACGCCCCACTCGTACGGCGAGCCTTCGGGACCGAGGACGTCTGCGCCATGCGCTACAGATACAGACACAAGTGAGACTGCGTATCAGCGCGTGTGCTTGTTCAGATACCGCAGTGCGGTGCGCTCGGCGCGATCGCGAAGCAGACGTACGTGCTTCGAGGCGATCGATCTTGTCGTTTGGCTACACACTCACGCCTGCGCAGACACAACACCATGGCATAGCATGACGGTCACATGAAACAGCACGTGCTTGTGCGACGCACCGTGCGGCGGGTTTGTCTCGAGTATCTCGATCTCTTTGCGCATGCGCGCGCGACAGACACCGGCGTGCTCGTGGCGCTCGCGTACGTCGCCGAGTACGAGTTCGGCGACGACATCCCCCTCAAGGACGCTCAACGACAGGCAGCATCTGCTCGACGAAATGCGCGTGCGCAATATGCAGGCAGCAACTCGCTTGCGCGACATCTGCGCGAGCGACGACGACCCTGTGGTCAACAACGCCAAGCGACTGCAGCAAGACCAAGGTGTCTGCGTCTCTGTGAGTGTGTGACTGCCTGGTCATCGCCCAGGCCACAACAAGGATGGCGTCCTCTGTCTCTTGAGGCACGCCGCTGCGATGGAGCTGGCGTGCGTCGTTCGTGACTGCGCAGACCGACGTGACGTGATCGCGCAGCACAACTTGTTGTTGCTCGAGCGCCTCGAGGAGATCCTTCAGCAGCACGTCCGAAGGCAGTTTGACGGCTCGCACCTCTCGGACGAGATCTTCAATGCGCCGAGGGCTTCGAACGCCGGGCTCCAGCGCCGCGAGCAGCAGCAGATCGAGCACAAGAACGCCAAGCTGCACCAGCGCCTCGCAAACGTGTTCACGAGCAAAGGTATCTACAGCAACAAGCTGCTCGTGCACACATGCACAGCAGCAGCCAGTCGCTGCACTGGCGACGCTCGCGCACTGCGTGGCGACGATGCTGCTGCTCGACGTACAGACGCGCTGGCTTGGTACACGGCTAGCAAGACTCCAGCCTCGATGAACACGACCCCGGCGACCTCCGCCACCACGACCCCTACAACCTTCCAAGCACAATGCTGGGCCACGGACTCTCGAGGAGCACACGCTGTTCATCGTGGCGCTTACCGACGTGCGAGCGACCTTCCGCTCCGACCTACCACTCAAGGCTGAGGACGCACTCGATGTCTCGTGTACTCGTGCGAGCTCCAGAAGACTCGAACGTCTACGTTCTTCAGCTGCTCGCACACGCATACCAGCACTCTACGAGAGCTCGCAGGATGCACACCAGTACTCTCAACTCGGTGGAACGACCATCTTCACGTCCTTGGAACTCAAACACGACGACAAGCACATGCATCTGATAGCAGCTACGGCCCTTGCACGGTGCTGAGATCAACGTACGGCACGAGACGCACCATCAATCGTCCATCGATCACCATGGACGCCGTCGACATGCAGCAAGAGCAAGACCTAGCAAGAGCACAGGAGAGCCATCGTTGTCAGGCGTGTCAGTACCAGTCGGTCGCTAGTGCTAAAATCAAGGTGTCCTCTATTTTGTCACTATCGCTTGGATACTCCTCGCTTTCCAGTCGTCGTCGCAAAAGAACAAGCAACAGGAAGACCAACGACGCGATCACCAGCAACAGCATGGGACTCGGGAGCAAAGCGTTCTCGACCGAGAAGCTCGAGAGCTTGCTCCGCGGCGCAAAGGTGACACAGCAGAGCATCCAGTCCGTGTCGCACTGGATGCTCGAGCACCGCGCATTTCTGAGTGAAATGGTCGACGTCTGGACGCAGCTCCTGCGCGAAGGCGACGCGAACCACCAGATCGTGAACCTCTACATTGCAAACGACGCGATGCAAGTCGGTGCGCGCAAGTACGGCAAGTACGTCGCCGAGGCGTTCGAGACGCAGCTCTTGAGCGTCGCAGAGTTCATCATGGCGAGCTGCGACGAAAAGGTCAAGCGGTGCCTCATGAAGATCGTCGGGATCTGGAAGCAGCGCAACATCGTCAAGCCGAGTCTCTTGCAGATGCTCCAGAACGTCTGCGTCGGCAAGCCTGCTATGTACGTCTTCCGCTTGTATGTGCTGGCTGTTCGGTCGAGTGTCCCAAGCAAGCGCCTGACGAATGGATGCCTCGTAGTGACCCGACAGATGCGACTGCTGCGTCGCCAAACACGGTCAAGAGCGACGCTGCCAAGTGCGACGCAGCGCTCGCCGAGATGCTCAGCGCTGCGTCGATCGAGCGCGCGCTCGAGGATCTGCCGGAAGTGCCCGAGTCCGAGTACACAGCAACGACTGCTGCGCGTCTCCAGAGTCTCAGTAGCGCGACGATCAGCGCGGATCTCTTGAGCGACCGCATGTTCCAGCTCGAGTCGAGCTTGAGCGCGTTCCACCACGCGTGCGATGCGTTCGCAACGAAAGCCAGTGACGACGCGGGCTTTGAAGTCGTGGATGCGAGCGCGGGAGCGATTGTCTGGGAGCTCCTCGAGCCCCACGTGTTTGACGTCGACATTGACAAGAGCCGCGATCACGTGCAGCAGTACCGCGACCACTTGGAGACGCAGAGCGCGACGCGCGACGACTTGCTCGCGTACTTAGACGACCTCGCGACCGCAGAGCTCTTTCGCGAAGCGCTCTTTGCGCCTGCGACGAGCAACGACAGCGCAGCGATGGACGCGCTCACTGCGCAGTGCACGACGCTCGAGAAGCTCTATCGCGACTGCGTCGAGGCTGAGGCGGTTGAGAAGCAGCGCGATGCAGAAGCGCAAGTGTCGTACGCTGCAACCAGCCGCAGTAGCTACGACGATAGCTCGTACAGCGCTGGTCGTGCAGTCAGCGAGCGCTATGGGTACCACGCGAGCGACGCGTATGGCAGCAATGCACCGGCTCCGCTCCGGCGCCACAGCAGCGGCGGAAGCAACTCGCACTACGAGCATGACTACAATGCGCAGAGCAAGCGTCCAAAGCTCCAGCACGCGCACAGTCTCGACAGCGGCAGTCTCTCGCGCGCGTCGCGCTGGGAACCGCGCCGCTCAGAGCCGCTGAGTGAGAGCGTGAATGACTACAGCTACCGCCCGCCATTGTCGTACGATCGCCACGAGACGCACTACTCACCACGCGACAATGAACGTCCGCAGTCATACTACCAGCAGCCACAGTACCAGCCGCCACCGCAACAGCAAGCGCCGTACCAGTACCACCAGCACCAAGACCACCAAGAGCCGTACCAGCGCAACTCGAGTCGCTGGGATGCGCGTCCCCCTCCTGGCCCTGACCGCAGCTTTGAAACGCGCGACCGGCGCTGGTGAAGCGTCCCGCGCTGTTTGCGCATGGCAGTGGCAGCGGTGGTGATGGCATTTGCCACGACTGGCACGAGCAGAACGACAATAGTGCGTGAGGAAAGGAGAGTGAGAGTGAGAGTGAGAGAGCTAACTTATTGAAAGGCGAGTGCGCGTGTGGGCGAGTAGCACAGTCACGACGCACTGGGATCGCACGCGTGCACATCCAGAGCTGTCTCGCGTACGAGGACGCTCTCGTTGCTATCGCTCGTCTGCATGAGCAGCGGCACCGCAGTCTCAACACTGCGCGCTTTATCAGTGACTCTGTCAGAGAGTGTGTCTTCACAGAGAGCGAGGAGGACGCTCTGCAGTGCATCGTCTGCTCAATAAGTCCATTATCAGTGTGTCGCGCGTATCAAGACAGTTTGTGTGTTTGTCATGACAAGTGCCCATCGCACGAGTGGTGTAACTGACACTCGATGTCCTCAGAGCTCTACGATCTCGCCTTCGACTTTGACGAGGTCTTGTGGCGCCACGGGTTGCGCAAGCGGTGCAGCGCGACTACTGCTGCGCCTCGAGCGTGGCGCCGTCACTGCTGTCGCTGACGGTGGCAGCGCTGTGGCAGCCATCGGTGAATCTGCAACTGGCGTAGCGACTGCTGGCTGCGCATAGCTCGCAGTGTGCATGTTCTCGAGTGCCTGCTCCTGTCGCGCAAACGCCTGCGCACGCTCAGTCTCTTCGAGTGCGCGCTGTTCTCGGCGCGTCAATGGTGCGTCCGTACTCGAGCTCGTACTGCTGCTGCTGCTGCTGCTACGAAAGCTCGCGCTGTTGCTGCGCGTGCGGCCAGCGCGCAGTGGCGATCGCGGGAGCTTGTCACCGAGCGCAATGAGCTTGCCCTCTGGCGCTTCATCCTGCGCCGCATCGGCTGCGCGCTGCTTTTGAGCAAAGAGACCCATGAACGAGCTCGAGATCGATGACGCGAGGCGCGCGACGTGGAAGTTCGTTGCGTCGCCGACACTCGGCGAAGCAAAGTACGTGTGGCACGTCCCGCAGCGCAGACACGCTGTCGCTGGCGGCACAAAGCACACGGTCGCACACCCAGGGCACTTAACGTGGATGTTCACGCCCATGTCGCGCGCAATAAAGTTCGTACTGTCGCGCAAGTCCGTGCCGAGCTTTGCGAGCGTCGAGCGGATCGTTGCGTCGCACTGGACGCACTGCGCGTTCTCGCCGTCGTTCAGGAAGCCGCAGTGCGGACAGAAGATCTGCGACGGCGCAGCAGACGTCACGACCGAGTAGAACGGCACGTGGCACCGCACGCACTCCTTTGCGCCTTTGCGGTTCATCGTCGCGCTGTCAGTCGTTGTGATAGACACGCATGCAGTCGGTTAGTTTGTCAGTCGTGAAGCCTGAGGATCGTTCAGTCAGATCGAGTGACAGCGTGAAGTATTCCGACGCACCAGCCGCCGCACTTCCACATGCCGTTCGCCTGCACGTCGTGCGTCGGTGGCTTCACTTCCGCGCTGTATCAAGCAAGACAGACAGAGTAGCGAGTGTGTAGGGGACCGTGTCGTGGTCTGACAGCATGAGGAGCTGCAGGAGGCTCGGTCAAAGAGAGTGTTGCAGATGTACGTACCCACACATCTCACACACTTTTGCGTCTGCAGCATTGATGAACGTGCTGACGAGCGCACAAACAAATGCACAGGCAATGCGCAGTGAGTGCGTGTGTGCGTTTGAAGAGCAAGCGCGAGAAGCAGGAGCGTGCGCACGCACCAGGTGGAGCAGACGACTTGCAGCGCCTTCGAGCCTGGCACGACTTTCGGTGCGATCGCCCTGGACCGTATCAAGCAGCACACAAGCGCAAACGAGTGGATGTGCATTTAGCAAGCAAGGAAGTCATGGCAACAGCAAGAGCGAATACAAAAGACATGGAGAGAGCGAGCGACGCACTCGTCGACAGCGGCGCTCATGTTCATCGTCGTCGCTCGTCCTCGTTCTGTTCGATGATTGATCCTGAGAACACGCGCTGGTGATTATTTGATAGTGACAAAAGCTAGTGAGAAGATCTGTGCGTCGCATTTAGCACGATATAGTACTGTACTGTTGTCACCGCATCTGTGGCTGACTGACAAGATCAGCAAAGACGACCAAGTGACGACGAGATGACTGCGACAGCGACGACTGCGAGCGCGCCGAGTGTGGCGCAGCAACTGTGGGCGCAAGCTCAAGCGCGAGCGCTTCAGAGCCTGTACCACCCGTTCGTGGCAGCGCTGGCTGCCGGCACGCTCGAGCGCGCCGACTTCCAGGCGTTCCTGCTCCAGGACGCGTACTACTTGCACGGCTTTGCGAAAGCGTTTGCGCACGCGGTCGTGAAAGCCAAGGACACGAAGCACGCGCTCGCTGTGATCCGTCTCATGGGCGGCATTGAGGAGGAGCTTTCGAACCACACGGCGTTCCTCGAGGTGCGCATTTGTTTGCAAGAGCGAGACATTGAGCTCTCACTGTCACTCGTTGTTTACCAGCGCACGCTCGTGACTGACTGCTCTCATGATGCACATATCAGTCGTTTGGGATCGACGTGTTCGCGATCGAAGAAGCGACAGCTGCGCCAGCGACGAAGCAGTACGTCGACTTCTTGCTCGCGACTGCGACGACGCGGGACTCGGTGGCCGATATCTTGGCTGCGATGACGCCGTGCATGCGGCTCTACGCGTTCCTCGGTCAGGGCATTCGTGCGGCACTCGGCGGCATGCCGAGCGACAGCCACCCGTACAGCCGCTGGATCGCGTCGTACGGCACGGACGAGTTTGACGTACGTAGCCCTATTATAGGCGCAGTGTCCACAAGAAGTGGACGCACTGTGCTGACGCATTGTCTCTCTTGGTGTTCGATTCAATGTCACCATCCTATACTAGGGCGCTGCAAAGGTCACTGAGGACTTGCTCGACGACGTCGCAGCCGCAGAAGGCATCAGCTACGAGACGCTCGAGCCGCTGTACAACGAAGCCATGGCGCTCGAGCTATGCTTCTTTGAGCAGTACTTCCCGCTCGCGCGTGCGCACGCTGAAGCGGCGTTCCCGACGGTCGCGTACCCCGTGAAAGTGCTGCTCACAGTCGATGACGCGAGCGCCGCAGCAGCGGGTGCCTCGCATGGAGGTACTGCATCTGTCTGGCTGTTTGTGTGACTATGTGCTGCTGTCTCTCGAGCGTCGATCCGCCTATGGCGGAGTCCAGACACGAGAACTAACGATCGAAACAGCGAGGGGCGCCGTCTCTGTCTTGCGCTCTCACGCTGTCGCTGCTGTCGCTGCTGTCGTGGCGACAGTGTGAGGCGACGGACACGCGGCTGAGAAGCTACCCTTTGAACCTGATCCAGTTCGTACTGGCGGAGGGACTGCTGGGATCACACCTTTCTTATGCGCTTGTGTGTCTCTCGCTCCCGTCGTCGATGTCCATGATGGCGATGCTGATGCTCCGGATCGACACGACCCAGTCAAGCAGCGCGAGCTCAACGACGTGCTTGTTGCGAGCAGCGGTGAAGGTCGTGCGGGATCGCTATCGTCGCGCTTCGAGAGAGAGAAAGAGAGCGAAGAGCGCTGACGCTGTGACCGATTGATTGCTGCAGCCGACGTGGACCTCGTGCTGTCGCTTCCGAGCGGCGACTACGAGATTCACGTGACGCTCGACGACCAGGACAGGAACGAAGCAGACGGCGCCAGCACCAGCAAGAAGACTCTGCAGCTGAGTGTGCGCGCTCAGAACAAAGATGGCAGTGCGATCCAGTCGACTGTGCACCCGCTCCTGCGCGCTGTTGTTGGCCGCGGCAGTGCGTTTGTCGAGGCGATGGACGAGCACTACGATGCGACGCAGCACCACGTCGTTGCACGCTCAACGCTCGAGCTCCACACGTTCCTGCGGCTCGTGAGTGCACGCGGCGACTTTCACGTCTACTCGCATCCGCTCAGTAACAGCAGTGCGAATCCAACGCCAGTGGACCTGTCACCAGCGTCGCTGGAGTGTGGCCGCGTGCCGCCGCGCGTGCTCATCATCGCCGGCTCGGACAGTGGCGGCGGCGCTGGCGTCCAAGCAGACGTGAAAGCCTGCACGAACCTCGGTGTGTTCTCGACGACTGCGATCACGGCCGTGACGGTGCAGAACACGCAGGGCGTGCACGGGATCCACGCGATCCCCGTGAATACGATCGCCGATCAGATCACGTGCGTCTTGGACGACATTGGCACTGACGTCGTCAAGGTACGCGTGCGTGATACTGTGACCTGGCTGATCTGATAGAGTGAAGGAAGGACTCACGCCGCCGTGGACACTGTTGGCTTGCTAGACGGGCATGCTCTTCACGGAAGAGATCATCGAGATGGTCGCACGCGTGCTCCGCGACCGCCGCGACTTGCGCTTAATCGTCGACCCGGTGATGGTCGCAACGAGCGGCGATCGCCTCTTGAAACCCGCGGCGCACAAGAGCCTCGTGCACGCGCTGTTCCCGCTTGCGAGTCTCATTACGCCCAACATCCCAGAAGCCTCAGTCTTGGTACGTGTCCTGGACCCAGAGAGAGCGCGCCGTGTCGACTAGGACGAGAAGGACGAGACGGTCGACGCTCGAGCACTGACACTTGCTCGTGTATGTGTGATGCAGCTCAATGACCGCGTGATCGAGACGCTCGAGGACATGAAAGTCGCTGCGCAGGACCTCGCGGCCTTTGGCTCTGCGTTCGTGCTCGTGAAGGGCGGGCACTTGCCAGACACGCCGCGCGGGATCGTCCACGACGTGCTCTATGACGCCGCGACGCGAGCGTTCCACGTCCTTCCGAACCCAAAGCTCTCAACGAAGAACACGCACGGCACGGGCTGCACGCTCGCATCGGCGATCGCTGCAGAGCTCGCGAAAACGGGCGACATGGTCACTGCGGTGCGCCGCGCCGTTGCGTACTTGCACCGTGTGCTCGTGCAGAGCGAGGACCTCGAGATTGGCTCAGGCAGCTCGGGTCCGATGCTCCACGTCGTGTAGCTCTGTCACCAGGCGTCTCAGTCGCTACTGAGAGACGGAGCAAGCAAGTGCCCATGTGCTGTATGGCACCAAGCACTATGACGACCCAGACGCTCTAAGACGTACGACGCACACGCTCGTGAGTGTGTAGATCCGTTAAATAGTCACGCGCGTTCACTCGCCTTCGGTCAGCAAGTGCGCTTGCGTCTCGCTCGCTCTGTCTACTGCCCCATGGCCATGTCCATGGGGCACTATTTCTCGATATCTGCTCTACCGGTCGTCGATCGACACGCCAAGCGCGCTCACGTAGCTGAGACAGCAGTAGTACGGCGGCTCTGCGGGCTCTTGCTCGTCCGACGGGATCCACGGTGGCATCTCAAACGTCTCTTGCTGGTACCGCCCAATGAGGTTCAGGCGGAACGTCCCGCCTTCTGCGAACCACACCCGCTTTGGGAGCTCGAACGCGTGGAGCTGCATGTCGTTGTACATCGTGTAGACTGGCGACGCGTACACGCAGACGCGCGCACTTGCGTCGCTTGCGTCGCAGTCGCGTATTGCGTACGACTGGTCACTGGCGGCTGCTGCAGCGCGCGCGTCGTGCGCAAAGAACTCAAACGACACGCTCTGCGGCGCGAACGTCGGGCTGTCGGGGTGCCAGAACGCTCGGTACGGCAGCACGTGCACGGCTGCAATGACGCACGCAGCGCGCGTCGTGTACTCGATGAAGTCGCGCGACGCCTTGGACGGCGACGGCGACGAGCTCCAGTAGCACGGTGTCGTTTCGCAGCCGCACTCGATCTGCGCGACTTCTGCAAAGCTCTGGCGCGCACTGCTGCTGCTATGGCTGTGGCTGTCTGCGAACGACGTGTGCTGGAGTTGCAGCGAGATCGCGCGGTCCGAGAGCGACTGCATCGAGAGCCAGCACCGCGACGGCTCGAGCGTATTCGCCGGCGACTCGCACGGCCGGTCGACCGACGAGCACGCTGCATGGCACACAAGCACGTCGCAGTGAGCCATTGCGCGCGCGTATACAGAGCACACGACGAGCAGTGTGCAGGACGTACCGTAGACATCATGGAGCAAGTTGCGGTCGCGCTCGCACGGCATCGTCGCGATGCACGCCATGCGCTTCCAGTCGATCGCGTCGTCGCTGCTGTTGTTGTCCGTGCATCTCACGCGCAACGCCATGCGCTTGAGCGCTGTGGAGCGCCAGATCCCTGCAAGCATCAATTGGCTTGTGTGAGTGCCTTGGACGTGATGGAAGCACAGGCACAGAACGGATTGGGACGCACCAGTGGCATCGATCGTCGCGCGTGCGTGGCGACAGGTCGCTTCGAGCTGGTGGAGGCTGGCGTGGTCGACAAACTCGAGCAGCACGCCGAGCACGCTGCGCGGGAGCTCGAGCGGAGTGAGCATGTGCGTGGATGTGAGCGGGCAAAAGGAGCTGTGAGCGGTGCGCGCGCCGCCCGCTGCTGCAGATGGCGCCGCCGGCTTGCTTGTTTGCTCGAGCCTTGTGCCAGGTGCTTTCTTTCTACAGCAGCGCTCACTTCGATGTCAAACTTACAGGAATCAAGTGTGCACACGTCGCAGCTCGCGACTGCTCGTGCCGTCCAAATCCGAGCGCCACAACGATTGCCGCTCTGTATACAATTTTTCATAAATGGACGCCAATCAATGCCGCGCGGGATGGGCAACTGCGTCGGAGATGATTGGCGCGACGATGTGCCTGTCACGCTCAGGCATCATTACTGATAGTATCTAGCAAAGGTGAGCTGCATATCTACATGGTACAACTGAATATCATTTGTTAACAGGTTTCACAACAAACAGGTATCAAATAAACGCAAAGCTGAAGCTGGCGTGTCATCACCGCATTGCGCTCGATCACTACGCCGCACCACGACCTTGCGCTGCGATCCTTCGAGCGAGCGACCGAGACGCGCTGCGCGTCCGCCAGTCCAAGCGCCTTGCCGAGCTTCAGACTCGCCTCGGCCGATCGATCGACGCTATGTAAAATGCTGCCGTGTTGTGCGCTGCTGCGACACGCATCCGCATACTCGCCGTGCGCGTGGCGACACATGGGATGGCATCATGATGAATCAAGCTGCTTCGCACCGACTCGCAAAGGACTCGACACAAGGACGCGCTCGAGTTGTTGATGCAGACCCCCGATCCGCGTGCTGGAACGTGCGCGGGGCATGCACGAGGCGCGAGTGTACTACTCCCTAATCAATAGATCGATAGTGGAATCCTACGAACAAACTGAAGCACTTGTGAGCTTTGTACCAAGCACTTCAGAGGTTGTCGTCACTCTTGATCTAGTTGTGTGCTTGGAAGGCAAACTCGTCGCCATTGATGGAGACTACCGACTTTGGAGACGCTGGTTGAGCTAGACCCTGAGAGGCACTAGGTAATCCGGGTGATTGTTTGCACTGCAAGAGCGCGCTCGAGGCGGCAGCAGCCTTCATACCACGATGAATCAAGTCGAGACCATCGCACGCATAGCAGTCGTGCGTGGTTGCTCGCAGCACGAACGCGATCGTGCTATGAGTCTAATGCAGCAACTCACCAAGGTCAGCTCCCTGCTTGAGCGTTTCTCGTGTTCGTTGCGAACGATGCTGACGATGGTGTGAGCTGCTCATGACCTCCTGCAAGCATCCGATACACTGTTATGTTGTTGAGCAACAGCTTGAGCTCGTTGCGGCTAAAGCCCATGAGCACATGGCTCCGAGTAGCGGCTCGAGAGGCAAAGGAGCAAGAGAGATCACGAGATGGTCGAACTGAAAGCAAGATCGCTCACGACCTCCGAAGCAAAGTCGATTTTCGCTAGTCGTGCACTTTCTTTCGAGCCTCGGACATCGAGAGCACTCCACACACCGCAGCTCGAGGCAAGGCTTCGTAGTGTCGAGCGCTGCGTCGCGCTTGATGCCGCCTCCTCTGCTGCCGAGTGTGATTGTTTGAGTGGCACAGTTGATCGTGCCACAGAGACTGACGCTGGAGATGCCGTTTGCATCGAGCAGTTGGTGTCGTCCATGCTATTGGCGACGGCGTTACGAACGTGCAAGTGAACGACGCAGTCGCGTACCAGAGTACGTCTATGTTTCGTCTCGTAGAGGCGCTGTCTCCACAACCTCACAGTTGTGCTCGTACGCCTCGACGTCTTCGTGTGCACCACGGAACAGAGTTTGGTGCGTTCGCCGAGTTTGTCGAAGTGGACGCGTCGACGCTGCTCCAGACGCCAGAGGTGTCGCCGACGATCGTGCCGCTCACGGTCTGCGGCGTGTCGGCGATCCTCGCGCTCGAGAAAGTCGGGCAGCTGAGCTCGAACGAGACGGTGTTTGTGACCGCTGCGGCGGGCGGCACAGGTCAGTTCGTCGTGCAGCTCGCAAAGCTCGCAGGGAACCACGTGATTGGGACGTGCTCGTCGGACGACAAGGCCGCGCACCTCAAGGCGCTCGGCGTCGACCGCGTGATCAACTACGCAAAGGAAGATGTCGGCGACGTGCTCCAGCGCGAGTACCCAAACGGCATCGACCTTGCGTTCGAGAGCGTCGGCGGCGACATGTTCAAGACCGTGCTCGACAACATCGCCGTGCACGGCCGCATCATCCTCAAAGCATGCTCTCTCAAAGGCGATGAGGCACCACTAATGCGTCGTATGCACACACGTCTACTTGTTCTGGTACCGTCTGAGACTGGCATCATGTTCGCTCTCTCTCTCTCTCTTCTTGTTTGTTCCCTCGTTCCTACAGTCGGATGAATGGCCAAGAGGCCGTCGTGACGCGATGGCTCACAGCGCTTCGGGGTCCCAGCGGTTGAGTTCGCGTCGCAGCATGTGCTGGAAGCGCGCAGAGGCCGCGCGCTCACGCGCAATGTCGTCGCGCAGCTCCAGGACGCGCGGATCCGAGCGCACAGATCGACGCATTGACGTACTCGATACCTTCTTGAGCGACGACAACGTTGATGACGACGATGACGAGGACGATGCTGTCGATGCAGCAGATGATGCGAGTGCGACGCCAAAGCTCCGCTTCAGGCTCTTGAGCGCCACTGGCGCAACAGCGGCAGGCGTCGAGGTCGCGCTAAACCCAGACGCAGTGTGTCGCTCAATGGTCGGAGCGACTGCGAGCGGCTCAGCCGCGTGCTGCGAGCGCCAGTCAGCGCATACCGCGACGCTCAGGTCGTCGAGCGTCTCGGCAAACGCTGCGTAGATCTCGCGGAAGATCGTGTGCCACGGCAGCGCGGCGGCTGCTGCGCTTGGAGTGAGGTGCGCATTGTTCTGGACAAGCTGCGCGTGCACGGGCACGAGGAGGTTGTACACGAGCTTCTTGAGCTCGAGCGTCGCGACGTCTGCGGGTCGCACAGCAAAGACGCGGTCGACAAACGCCGCGAGGATCGCAAAGTAGTGGTCGCACACGTCGGTCGGCGCGAGCGTGAGCGTCGACGGCTCCAACTCGGCGATCGAGACTGACGCGAGTGCGCGGAGCACTCGGTCGAGCGCAGTGTACTCGTCGGTCGTACCGCTGCTGGCGCTGCTCGGGTACGCACTCGTAATGTCCGCGAGCTCTGGGATATCATCGTCGCCACAGGACGCATTGAGCTCGAGCTGGAGCTGGTACGCGAGCTGATACGAGAGCTCGTCGCGCAGGCGCTCGATCGCAAAGCGCACGCTGTCGTGGATCGTCGTCGGCGACGTTGAGTGTGCACAGCGCTGGAGCGCAGCGCTCACGGCGCCATCGAGGAGCTCCGTCGCGCGGACGCTGACAGACACGCGCGGTGCGATCCAGTGGCGCGCGAGCGACACGAGCGTCTCTGTGAACCGCTCGAGCAGCTGCGGTGAGGAGCGACTGCTGGCGTCGCCACTGCTCGGCGCGAGTGCAAACTCGACGTCGACAACGTGGTCCGCGCGGAGCTGCGCGTCGCGGATGACCGACTCGATCGTCGTGAGCGCGTACTCGGTCGCGGGCGACGGCTCGACGTTTGCAAACAGCAGCAGCGTCACGAGCACTTGGCTCGGCGCACTGAGGCGCAGGAAGAGCGTCTCGACACGCTGGAGCCAGCGAGCGCGCTTGCGGTCGTCGACGACGTCGCTCAGTGCGAGCGGCAGGAGCAGCGCCGCAGTGCCGCTGAGGCTCGTGCGCTGCTCGTGCTCGCTCATTGTATCAACGGCAGCGGCATCAAAGTACCGACAGCACACTGCGACGTCTGGCGCGTGGAGCTCGGTGCTCGGAGCGTGGAAGACGCGGAACGGCGCAGCGGCGCCAGTGTGCTGGATCCCGAGCTTCGCAGCGCACCAACTGCCAAACGACGACGTCGGGTCGTCCACGAGGTCGCCGACTGCGAGCTTCCACTGGAGCAGCGAGTGCCCGCGCTCGCTGCTAGAGCTCGTGTGCTTCCAGAGCGCCGGCGCCACGAACGCGAGCACGTCGAGCGCGCTCCAGTTGCTGCTGCGCTCCAGCGCAGTTGCGTCGCTGTGCGTACGAGGCGCTGGGACGCGCATCAGCTCGCTCGGGTTCCGGAGCTTCGTGCCGACAGCAGCAGCAGCGCTGGGGTCTTTGAAGAGCCACTGGATCGCACTCTTGGGCTTCACGTGCGCCGCAGTCGCGCGGGCCGCGGCCAAGAACCGCGTCGCGTCAAACTTGACTGGCGGCGGCAGCGCTTTGCTCGCGCGCACGTACTTGCGCCACATGCGGAAGCGCAACTGAAGACGCGCGTGCTGCTGCTTTTGAATGCGGCGCTGGCGCTTCGCCTCGGCGCGCTCGCGTGCGAGCGTCTCTTGCCGCGCAGCTTCAATAGCTGCTTCTCGGCGCTGGCGCTCTTTCTCGGCTGCGAGTTGCTGCTGGCGCTCACGCTCGCGCTGCTCGGCGGCGCGCTGTCTCGCTTCTTCTTCTTCTTTGCGCTTCGCGGCTTCGAGGCGCTTGCGTTCTGCTTCAGCGGCTGCGAGCGCTCGGCGCTGTCGCTCTGCTTCGGCTTTCTGGCGCGCAGCTTCAGCAGCAGCGGCAGCTTCTTGCTCGCGCTTGAGCCGCTCCGCCTGTTCGCGCTGGCGCTGCGCCTCTTGTTCGCGGAGCTTGCGCTCAAGCGCTTGCTGCATCTCGAGCAGCTCGGCGTCTTTTTTCGCGCGCTCTGCAGCAAGTGCATCTGCAGCAGCGGCGCTTGTGCTGGTGCTAGCGCTGTCGCCACTGCTCGGAGTCTGCGAAGGTGGCGCAGTGTGCTGCTTGGGCTCGGACGCAGCAGCGAGCGCTTTCGCTTGTTTTGCGCGCTCAAGCTCGTGGATGCGCTGGAGCGCGAGCTGGTGCGTGCGCTCGAGCTCGGCTTTGCGCTTCGCGATCGCCTCCAACTCGCGCTGCTTTGCGAGTCCTGCGTCGTCAAACGCCTGGTCTGCGGTGTCAAAGCCGTAGCCACTGACTGGCGCTGCTGCTGGCGCGGACTGAGTGAGTGGCGCTGGCGTTCGCTGTGGCGCTGCAGCACCAACCATCGCTTGCAGCGGATCGTACTGCGCGTAGTTGGCAAACGACGAGTACTCGTCGCTGTACGGCGGTCGCGTCGGGTACATCGCCGCGCGCTCGTTCGCTTCGAGCTCGTGGATGAGGTGGCTCAGCGGCGGGTACTCGTCTGCGTAGTACTCGGTCACGCCGCGGCAAATGTCTTTGCGCAGGTACTCGCTGTCCCAGACACAGAGAGCGTCACCTGTCAGTCGATCGTGCGGCTCTCAACGCAGGCGAGAGCAGCCAACGCACCCTTGCTTCTGGCCGACAAACACGTGCGAGCTGCGCACTGGGAGCGGCCGCTTGTTCTTCCGGAGCTGGATGTCTACACGCCACCGCGACAGTTTGTCAGTCCTGCCATCTCTTCCTCTCTGTCGTCTCTCGCATCCGTACGCACCTGTTTCAAAGTCGCCGCCAAAGAGCACCATGATCGACGCGTCGTCGCTCGGGTCGTGCTGCGTGAGCTGGAGGCCGTGGTGCTGGCAGATCGTCCCAGCGTGGTCGACGTCGTCAAAGCACAGAAGCTCCATGACGTCCACGAGCGGGTACGGCTGGTTCCGGAACGCGCGGTTCATGCGCTGGAGCGCGCTCGACCGGACGCTCGGGAGGTACCGAAAGAGCAGACACGACTGGAGGTACGTCGCGTCGCGCAGGAGCTGGAAGAACCGGTAGTAGTCCTGCGTGTGGCGCGCGACAAAGACTTTCATCGCGAACGTCACTTGCGGACTCGCGACGACTGTCGGGTGCAAGCCTTTGACAAACTTGAGCACGTCGAGGCCGCGGCCATTGTCCAGTGCGCAGAGCATGAAGTACGCGCGGAACTCGGGCTCGAACGGACTCAAGTACGCGGCGTCGCCAGTGTTGCGGCTCTCGTCGTAGAGCTCATTGAGCGACTTGAGCGTCTGGCCGAGCTGCTCCATGTTTTGTTGCGCGACGAACGACGGCACTTCGATCAGCTCGTGCTCGCTCAGGATGTGGTACCGCGCAATGCGCTCGTGGACGTCCAGGACGATCGGGTGGACGCGACCGCCGGCGCCGCGGTAGTTCTGCAA
The DNA here is from genome assembly GCA_003730235.1 of Pythium guiyangense. Lineage (NCBI taxonomy): Eukaryota > Oomycota > Peronosporomycetes > Pythiales > Pythiaceae > Pythium > Pythium guiyangense. The sequence continues at coordinate 679,892 of QXDM01000001.1, forward strand.
GACAAAGTCTTTCCGGATCATGCGGAAGCGGTCCCAGCAAAAGTTGTACAGCTCGATCGCGTCCGGCGCGCGCGGCGGCTGCAAGCGCACGTCGACCGCGCCGTCGCGGTCGCGGTCCATGATCGACTGCTCAATGTAGAGCTGCGTGCGGCGCAGGACACCAGGCGGCCGGACTTCCGACGGAATGTCGAGCTTGTGGTCGGCTGAGCTGCGCTGGAAGCGCTTGATGATCAAGTCGCGCTCGCACCCGGGCGCGTCCGGGAAGCACTTTTCAAACACGCTCAGCTCGTCCACGCGGATGTGGAGCTCGCGCTCCGCGGGACTGCACATGTCGATGCACGTGCCGTCGAGGTTCACGGCCGACGCGAGCTCGGCTTTGTTTGCGTCGTCAGCCGTGAGCGATGGCGACAGCGCAGGCGACGGCGCCGCGTCCAAAGCAGTCGCGCGCTGCGCTTTCTTGCGCGTCGGAGGCGCCTGTGACTTGCCAGTTGCTGGTGCGAACGGACCCGAGTCGGTGTCGCTGCCGCCAATCGCTGCAGTGGCGCTCGCGAGCTTGCGGGCGGCAAACTTCTTGGACGGGAGCATGCCGCTCGGATCGATGCCGCTGTTGCTCGTGGCGGCTGCGGCACCAGGAGCGTTTGCACTGCGCTTCGCTCGACCCACAGGCTTCTTTGGACCGCCCGCCATGCGCGCTTCGAGAGCGCTCGCAGTGCCAAAGCCACTGGCGCTCGCGCTGCTATCGAATGCGCCAGCGCTAAACGGGTTTGCAGCGCTAGCTGCCGCTGGCTTCTTGTTGTTCTCGCGGCCAAACGCCACTGCTGGTGGCGCTGGCGTGCCGAACGCAGTGTGACTCGGCGCTGCAGCCGCGCCAGCACCAAACACGTTCGCACTTGCTGCGCCGCTCTCGACAGCCTGCGCGCCTTTGCGACGCACGCGGATGGCACCAGCAGACTGCGTCCCAAACGCGGTCGACGGCGACGGCGGCAGTGGCGGCGCAGATCCGCTCGCTCCGCGGAAGCCACTGGACAGGTCACGGCCAAACGCAGTGGCTGGTGACGGCGGCAGTGGTGGCTGCTGCGGCTGCTTTGGCCGGACACTTGGCTGTCCAAACGCAGTCGCGATGCCTGGCGGCTTGGGTCGAGAGCCGCTCGGGTCTGCGAACGAACTGCTGCTTGTGGCAAACGCCTCGGCACTCGATGAGCCCTTGCGGCTCCCAAACGATGGCGACACGCGCGCGCCACTGGTGCCAAACTGACTGCTGCTGCTGCCAGTGGCACCGCCAAACGTCGTTGATGGAGCAAACGCACTCGTCCCAAAGCCTGACGATGCGCCAAACGTCGCTGTAGTAGAGCTCGAAGCGAACGGATTCGTGGTCGCGCCAGTCGAGAACGGCGCTCGTGGTGCTGCTGGTGCTGTGCTGGTCCCAAAGCCACTGGACTGGCCAAACGCCGCTGGTGCGGACGCCATGCTGCCGAATGCGGTCGTCGTGGCTGGAGCTGCTGCTGCTGCGTTGGGCTGGAACGGATTGCTCACGGACGTAGCGCCTACGGAGAGCGAGAGAGACGAGGGAGTGGACGCGTCAGTCGTGATCTGTCGATGCAGTCGCCAGAGCGGATCGAGCGAGCGAGGAGCTACGGCAGGAGCACGGACCTTGCTGTTGCTGCTGCTGGCTGAATGGATTCGCAGCCATGGCGCTGCCAGTGACGCTTGCCGGAGCGCCAAAGCCTCCTCGCCCTACGCACGCGACGCAGTATCAAGCAGGAGAGAGAGCCGCAGATGCCAGTTGGACGACGTGGCGTTCGTGCATGTGATCGATCGATCGTAACGACAGGGACGTTCGTGGGAGCATTCGAAGGAGCACATAGTGCGTTCGCAGACGTAAGCGCGCAGTTCCTTTTTCTTCATCTTGTCATGTGCGCATCGTGGGTCTCTCACTCTCAAGAGAGAGCAAGAGCAAGAGCGCCCGATGCCGACAGATGCACACGCGCTGATCTCGTGCGCACGTGGCGATGCGCCGATGAAGAGGGGAGACCGCGCTTTTCGCACATGCACACGTAGCTATGCATGCACTCGACAATAGACCGACGTTCACACAGACGCACCTTGCGATCCGAACATGCTCACGCTCGCTCGCTCCTTCGTCGTCGCTTGAGCTTGGAGCTTGAGCTTGTGGCAATGGAACTCGCTCAAGCATACTTTAATCTAGTCAAGCAGTGTAAACTTGAATATTGTATGCACAAGAGAACCGAATAATGTCTACAGTTTCATCCGACAATTGCAAATGTGCCTATTTTTGTGTGGACTACGCTACGAAAAATGTTGCGGAAGCGACCCCTGGGTATGACGTAGCACTCCAATGGGTCATACTAAGCGCAAGTCATCGAGAGGACTGGTTCTCCGTGGCGTTGGGGAACCACCAATTCCATCGCGTCAAAGCGAGCGCGAGCTCTGGACGACTGGAGGCGCAAGTTCCAAATTGACGCAAGCTTTCGGACTAACTTTTCGCGAAGGTATGATGCGCTGCGCTCATGTGTGTGTCGCCTCTGTGTGCGCCAATGTGTGTGCTCGTCGTAGCGTGTATGGCGCGCGACGACTGCACACGCAGCAGCGCATGAGCAGCACGGAACATCACACACGTGTGCTCACAACAACTACAACGATCTTGATGAACGCAGTTGATCCAAGATGGTCAAGCACAACAACGTTATCCCGAATGGTCACTTCCACAAGGACTGGCAGCGTCGCATCAAGACGTGGTTCGACCAGGTACGACGCTTGCAGGATCCTTCATTACCAGCAGCTGCAGCAGCGCGTGAGCATGAGAGAGAGAACAACTGGCATCGACTCGAAATCGAGTCGAGCAGACACAGCAGCAGCAGCCATGGCATACACAGCTGCAAAACAAAAGCATCAGCAACAGACAGCTACAGCAAAGCACAGCAGCCACGCTCTGGTGATCAACCACAACAGAAAGCACCCAGCAGCAGCTTAATGCGCTTTTACCTCGACAGCACAGCAAAGCGCCATAAGCAGCTCTGCCTGCCCATCAGATGCTGCTCATTACAGCAAACACACCAACAGCCACAGCGCAGCAGCCAACAGCAATGGCACCATGCCTTATTACTGCCACAACAGACGTGGCCAGCATCGACGACAGCTCAACTCGCCAACCAGACAGCCGTCCAACCAGCCAACTTCTCTCTCGCCTCACGCGCAAGCGCCGCACATCAACAGACTTTTGCGTCATGCACAGTTAGCTGACACGCATGTCCGTCTTCGTCTGTAATCATCACAGGCCGCCAAGAAGAAGTCGCGCCGTCTGAGACGCAAGGCTAAGGCTGCGGCCATCGCGCCTCGCCCGGCGGCGGGTCTCCTTCGCCCGGCGGTGCACTGCCCGACGGTCAAGTACGCGTCGAAGGTGCGCGCCGGCAAGGGCTTCACGCTCGAGGAGCTTAAGGAGGCTGGCATCAACCGCAAGCAGGCGCTCTCGATCGGCATTGCCGTCGACTTCCGCCGCACGAACAAGTCGGTTGAGTCGCTCCAGGCGAACGTCCAGCGCCTCAAGGCGTACAAGGCGAAGCTCGTGGTGTTCCCGCGCAAGAGCCTGAACAAGCCGAAGAACGGCGACGCGGCGCCGGAGCTCACGAAGAACGCGGTGCAGCACACTGGCCCGCTCTTCCCGATCACGCGCTCGGTTGTCAAGTCGACGACGGCGGTGATCACGGAGCAGCTCAAGGAGGAGAGCGTGTTCAAGACGCTGCGCATTGCGCGCGCGGACGCTCGCATCTTTGGCAAGCAGAAGAAGCGCCTCGCGGACAAGGCTGCGGCCAAGGAGTAAGCGCTTGACGCGAACGCTCACCCATGACCGAACGCGCGCGACCAGGTCGATTGTGGAACGATTGGAACAACGAAATACACGGAACGACTGGCTCGTGGCGCTCGTCGCTGCGGATCAGTTGGAACGAAAAAAAGTACTTTGTTCGTCCCCCCACTCCCCAGTGTTCTCTGCTTGACGTCCTTGTTGTCTTGAGCCTGTTAGCTGGTGTCCTTGTGTCCTGAGCATCACTCGAGTCTCGGCACGATGCTCCCATTCCACAGTACGACCCTGTCAAGCTTGGCTGATGTGTCTTGGATGCGTGTGGCTCTCAACACTTGCGCTTCGACAACATGTTGAGCTACTTGGACTGACTAACGGAAGACCTGGCAAGTCTCGAGTAGTGGAGGTGGTGGAAGCGTGAGGACTCGCGCGCCACCTCGTGTTCGTGTTGACTTCACTTCGCAGTTTCTAGGACGAGCTCCACTCAATTCGATTGCCTTTGACTAGACGCGCACAGTGTCGCCACTGCGATGCGCACTGCCACGACAGGCGTCTTCGCGGCCGCTCTCGACCAAGAGCGGGAGCGTCTCAGCGCCTTTGTCGTCGAGCGAAAAGCTCTTGCTGCCGTCCGTGCGCACTTTGTCAGGGAGCACGCAGAGAAAGACAAGCACGAGGAGCTGACTGCACGCGGAGAGCAGCACGAGGACCCAGAGGTTGTCCCACTTGATCGCGTGTGTCACGGGGTCGGCGACGATCCCGAGCATCGTGACGACTGCAGACGTGAGGATGCCGGACACGACGCCGCCAAAGTCCATGAACGACAGGTACAGCGCGTACGAGAGGCCGTGGACTTGCTTGTCCTCAGGGCAGTAGAACGTCGCGACGACGAGGAGCTGGAGCAGCGCAAACTCGGCTGTGAACGCCGTCACGAACGACTCGGCGGCGCTGAATGTGCAGATCGACACGGGCAAGTGCGTCTGCGCGAGCAGCGGCGGCGCGAGCAAGAGCCGCGGGAGCCCAGCGACAACGGAGCTGACCGTCGAAGCAAAGAAGACGGTGCGGACGTTCCGGCCGGTGCACCACTTGGCGTACATGAGGCACGAGACGAAGCGGCCGACCATGCCAGCGAGCGACATGTACTGGAGGCACTCGGGCTCGTCTTCGAGGAGCGAGAACGTGTACTGGTACCAGACCGTGCCGTCGCCAGGGAGCGCGCTGCAGAGGAAGAAGAAGAGCATGGTCGGGAGGATCGGGACGAGGAGGTCATACTTGCGCGCAACGTCGTCGCAGAAGCAGTGCCACGACTCGCGCAAGCTCGCGACGAACGACTGCCGGCCAATGCTGTTTGTCGCGTCCGTGTGGAGCGTGAACTGCGGCTGCGCGATGCTCCGCGTCTCGTGGATCCCCGCGACGCAGACAGCTGCAGCTGCGAGCGGCAGCGTGCTCGTCCAGCTGATCACGCTCGACGGCGAGATGCTCTTGGCTTTGTACACTGGGATGCCGACGAGCAGCGCGCCGATCGACGCAATGTTCTTCGTGCCGTTTGCAACCGACTGCACGCGGCCGCTCGTGGTGCTCGTGGGGTCGCCGGCAGCGATGTCGACGAGGAAGATCCCGAGCATGATCTGCGCAAAGGCTTCAAAGACCGCGTCGAGGATCTTGACGACGAACGCGCCGGGGATCGACGACACGAACGCACCGGTACAGAAGAGCGAGAGCGCAGCGCCGAGCTCGCAGAGTACGATATATGACTTGCGGTGGTAGCCTGCAAGCGGAAAGTTGTCGGATATGAGACCGTAGAGCGGCTTGAGGTTCCACGGGAAGAACGAGACTGAGTAGTAGATCGCTGTGGTTGCTGGCGGCATGTGGATGACCTGGAAGAGCCACTCGCCGTACGCGGTCATCGGGAACGTCATGTAGCACGCGTGGAGAAAGTAGAGCGCGAGGAGCCCGAGCGGCACGCCCGCGAGCGCGCCGGTCGTGTCGACAGCGCCGCCCATGCCGCTCTTGTTCGTCGTATCCGAGTGTGTGATGAATGATGTGCGTGTTTGCTGTTGTGAAGCCACAGTCAGTCGAATTATTGTGTCTGTCGTGTGCGGTATCGTTTCTGGCTTTGTGCGACAGAATAATACGTTAACTGCTAGATACTGTACACGTGCACAACCACTGGTTCCGAGCCTGAAGAGCTCTAGCATCAGCATCAGCATCAGCACCGCCTCGTTGCACCGATTGACGGACGTCGCGCCACTCGCTCTCGCCTGCTGCCCGCCTGCATCGCTCTCACGAGCTGCTTGTACAACCGTGGCAACGCGAGCGTGGTCCTATCTACACACAAGACAGCGGAACGATGGCGAAGAAACACTTTAACGTCGACGACGCCGAGGACTTTGACGACGGCACCAAGGCCGTGACGTACGACAACGACGAGCTCCGGTCGTCCGATGAGTCCGAGAACGAGAACGCGCGCCTCTCGACGTCGCGCAAGCAGCGCATCCAGCAGACGAACAAGAAGACGAAGCAGCGCGAACAGGCGTCGTCGCTGCGCGTGAAGAACTGGCAGGCCGGTGCGCTCGAGAGCGCCGAGTACGCGGGCAAGGTCGTCAAGCGAAAAGACATTGCATCAGAGACCGAGAGCCCGAATGACGACGACGACGCTGGCATGGAGTCGCCGGATGAAGGCGCGATGGACGCGTGGTCGGACGCCGAGCCATTCGGTGCGTCCGACAGCGAAGACGGCGGGCAGAGCGAAGCGGACGCACAGGACGACGAGAGCGAGAGCGAGAGCGATGATGACGACGATGGCGAGAGCAAAGACGCGGAGAAGCTCATGCGCGGGTTCGAGAAAGCTGACTCGGCGAAGCTCATGAGCGCCAAGGACAGCGCCAAGGTCGTGGAGAAGGCGCTGCACGTGCGCCACCAGAAGATGCTCTGGGAGCGCTTCCTTGAAGTCCAGATCTACACAAAGCGCCTCCTGTCGACGACCAAGACCGCGACGACAGACGGCGCCGCCGACATGGACGCGACTGCGAAAGCCCAGGCGGTCGCCCAGCTCTACGCGTGCATTGACGCGGTCTCGAGCGTCCAAGACAAGCTCTGCAACATCCCCGAGCTCACGCGGCCACCGTCGTCTGGAGACGCTGCGAGCTCCAAGAAGCGCAAGCGCACGGTCGATGACGTCTGGGCGGACGTGAGCGCGTCGAACGCCGCCGCGCTGCCGCAGTACAACGAGATCCTCAACACATACACGCGCAAGACGAGCCTCGCGAGCGGGAGCAGCGCTGGGAGCCAGGCGAAGAAGTTCAAAGCCGTAAACCAAGACATCCTCGCGCAGGTCGAGTCGGTGCTCGCAGACGTGCAGCGCGTGAAGCGCAAGGCGCACGCGCCGGTCGACCGCACAGCGAGTGGCCACACGAGCGCCGAGGACAACGACGACGACAACGACGACGACGATGCGCTCGATGAGCTCATGTACGACGACTCGGACTTTTACCAGCAGCTCCTGAAAGAGTTCATCGAGAGCGGCGGCGGCAGCGCGAGTGCCGATGCGCTGCACCAGCGCGCGCACCGCAAGAAGAAGAAGCTCGTGAACCGCAAAGCGAGCAAAGGCCGCGCGCTGCGGTACACGGTGCACCCGAAGCTCGAGAACTTTATGTTCCCCGAGCCGTACCCGACGCCCGAGATGGACGCCGACGAGCTCTTCCGGTCGCTCTTTGGGCACGTGAGCACGGACGCGTAGTCGTCTGCTGTGGCTAGAGCAGCCGTGAGAGAGTGAGAGCGCACAACGATAGTATAGACGAGTGTGTTGGATGCTGCAGTGTGTATCAGTCCGTTGCCTGTGTGTCGGTGCCTACAGCACGTCGTCTTCGTCGTCGTCTGCGTCGTGGCTCGAGACGTACGCGGCTTTGAGGTCGCTCACGGTCTGCTCAATGCGCGCGAGCCGCGCGTCGTTCACACCGCGCGCACCGAGCTTCTTGACGATCCCGACGAGCTGCATCGCCTTCTCGCCCACGTGGATCGCCGCGTGCGCGCGGATCTTCTTCGCGCGCGTCGTGGCGTCCAAGACGCGAAAGTCCTCGTCTGCGAGGTCCATCGCTGCGTCTGCGAGCACCGCCGCCGCGTCCAGGAGCGCGGCGCCGCGGGCGTCAAACTGCTCGGGGATGCCGTTCTCGCGCAGGCGCCGGAGCTCTGAGGCGTACAGACTGTTCTTGAAGACCTTGTGCTTGAGCTTGACCGTGTCTTTCAAGAGCTGCGTGAACTTGTCGATCAGCTCCGGCTTGCTCTTGACGCTCGCGCGGAGCGTCAGTGGTGCATTCAGGATCTGCGTGCGCTTGGCAATGAGCTGCCCGGCGTCGCGGTCGAGGAACGAGAGCGACCAGAGGCGGCTGTACGCCTTGCCAGCGTCCAAGCGCTCTTGCTCCGAGAAGTACCAGTCGCGCGTGTCCTTGTTCTTGATCAAGAGTCTACAGATACACACGTGACAGTGGCACGTGAGCTCGTACGCCACCTGTTATGAGCTACAGACACACGGACGTACCTGGACGACCACGTCTGGACTGCGTCCGAGCCGAGCGAGAGCCCAAATTGCTCGAGCTTGGGGTAGATCTCGTGGTAGAACCGGATCGCGTCTTCGTCAGTCGCGAGCGTCGCGCCGAGGAGCGTTGCGATCGTCTTGTTCACCTCTTCGCGGTGCTCCACGAGCTTCTTGTTGCTGTCCTTCCGCGCCTTCTTCTCCAGCTGCTCGATCATGCTCATGCCGCCGAGTCCCTTCGTCAAGCCAGACGACGACTCGTCGCCAAAGATGTCGTCGATCGCGCTCTCGGCGTCTGCGAGCTCGCGCGCCATTTGGTCTTGGACCGATCGCGGCGCGACGGCTGCAGTGCCATCCGCGCCACTGCTGCTCCGGCTGTTGCCGCCGGACTGGAGCATGCCGCCGCCGCTCGAGACTGCAGGACGACATAGCGTACGTGAGTCGCTCGTACTAGAGACAGCGAGCGTAGATGAGGCGCTGGACCGTACCGTTCTGGATGATCTGCTGGTGCTGCATGAGGATGCTGAAGAGCTGCTCCATGGACACGGGACCTGTCGATCCGTCGCTGAGCGGCGCCTTTGGCGGCTGTTGTCCCATGACGAAGAAAGCAGCGACGTCAGCTACAAGCAGCGAGTGGCGATCGTAGGCGAGTGTACGGTACGTACGCCTGGGTCGTTTGGTGAGACGTCGTCCGGGCGATCCAAGACGCTCGCATCGAGTTCTTCTGCCGCCATCTTGAGCTTTGCTTGCTCGAGCGGCATGCCCATCTGCAGCAGCTTGAAGTACTTCTTGAACGCCGGGTCGTCTTTGATCAGCAGCGGCGTGTACGGCGGCACTGGTGCATTGGGAGACGGCAGCATGCCGGCTGGGAACACAGGCATGCTCATGCGCATCGCACTGTGGTCCTGGAACGACGGCGGCAGTGGTGGGTCGGTACGCGCTGGCGGCTAGTGGACAGAGCGAGCGATCCACGACAAGAGGCACACTGTCAGACACGACGACGCCACGATGTTTATCTGACCGAGACCCATCGAGAGAGAGAGCGACGCGTACACCTGGGTCGTTCGGCGACACTTTCGTTGGCTGGTCGAGCAAGTCTGGATCAACGCCGTCAGCCTCCATCTTGAGCTTGATCTGCTCGATCGGCATGGCCAGCGCCTTGAGCTTGAAGTACTTCTTGTACGCCGGGTCGTTCCCGACCGTGAGTGGGATGTACGCGCCTGGCGCAGGCTGCAGCGTCCATCACACGAGTCAGTCTGTCAGTTCGTCACGTCTCCTCAAGCCACAAGACCAGCAAGTGATGCAGTGGACGTACGCCTGGGTCATTCGGCGACACGTCGTCCGGCGCGTCCAGCAGCGCAGGGTTCACGCCGTCGCCCTCCATCTTGGCTTTGATCTGCTCAACTGGCATCGCCATGTCCTTGAGCTTGAAGTACTTGGTCAGCGTCGGGTCGTCACGCACCAAGAGCGGGCGGTAGATGATCGGAGCGCCAGGCGCGCCGCTCATTGGCATGTTCTGCGTCTTCTTCTCGAGCTCCGAGAGCTTCTTCTGGAGCTCTTTGATGTCTTTGAGCTTCACTGGCGCGGCGCCAGACGCAGTGCGGTCGCGCATCGACGGCTGCGACGTGAACTTGGACTGCGCGGCCATGAGCGTCGCGATCTGCGACTGGAGCTGGTCGATCACGCTCGTGTCCGCCATCTTGTCCGACTTGGACGACAGCTCGAGGAGCTTCTTGATCTGCGACTCGGTCAGCCCTGGGACTTGGAACCCGCCGCTCATGCTGTGCTGACTCGGACCGCTCGAGCGCCGCGACGTGACCGACGACGACCGCGACATGGACGCGGGCGCGACGTGCTCGGTCTCCGAGTCGCTCTCGTCTTCTTCTGACGAGTCCTCCTCCTCTTCGCTCTCCTCTTTCTGCATGCGCGCTGTTGAGACGATAGCCAGACGAGTAGTGTGCGTTAGTGTGTGCGTGTGAGCAGTCATGATAGCGTGTGCGTGGTGTGACGCCTGTGGAGCGAATGGCCGGAGCGCGTACCTGTGATGCAGAACGCTCGATGCGCTTTCGCATTCCGACGCAGACACGTCTAGCAAGAATGAGAGAGAGTGACAGCGAGAGCGTGAGTGTCTACGTCTTTGCAATCGCCCACAAGCACATACTGGCGCACAGTGAGACACGAGGACGCACTTCGCTGCAGTAGTGCGCCGAGTAGCAGATCTTGCAGACTGTCGTCGCGTGCGGCTGGCCGCAGTGCACGCAGTCTTCCGAGCGCTCGTGCTGGCGCGCCATCACAGCGCTCGTGAGGCGGCTCATGAGCTCATCGTCGCTGTCGCTGTCGCCCATCTCTGCTGCTCCTGCTGCTGCTGCTCTTCTCGTTCAGAGCTCTTCGACCTGCTGCTGCGACCTTCGCTTCGTGTCTTCCGCCTGATTTCGCGTTTGAAGCGAGCAGAGCTCTTGGAAATGCGAGCGCCTTCTATTGAGAGCAGCAGAAGCAGTAGGAAGAGGACTAAGAGGATGACCACACCCGTGCCTTGCGACTTGAGACGCCTGCACGGACAGCGCTTGCATGGACCGCGTGCGCTATCAATACGTCGCCAGTGCATGTCGAGAGATCGGATCTTCATTCGTGTCTCACGTGTCCATGTCTCGCTCTCGCACGATCTCTCTATGAACTAGGAGCTAGGAGCTAGCCTGAAAACAATGTGCCTCGCATGTTCATTGTTGGTCACTCGGTGTAGACGTTCCAGATGAAGATGCTGCCGTCGTCGCCGACCGAGACGAGCTGCCGATCGTCGGGACTGAATGCGAGGCTCCGGACGTTCCCAGAGTGCCCGACGCCGTCTTGGAGCAGCTCGCCCGAGTTGGCGTCCCAGAGCTTCACGAGTCGGTCGTTCCCCCCAGTGGCAAACACCTCGAGGCGATGCGCAACAGCGATGCACGTCGCTTCTTCGTCGTGCGCTTTCTGGATGATGTTCACGGGCGAGTCGATGCGAAGGTCCCAGAACGAGATGCGCTTCTCCTGTCCGGCGCTCAGCACGAGTTTCTGGTTCGACGACAGCGCGACAGTGTTGATGCCGCCCATGCGCTGGATGTGGCTCGAGATGCGCCGCTCGTTGCGCAAGTCCCAGCACAAGATGCTGCGGTCGCGACTGCACGAGAGCACGTGCATGTCGTCGTGGTAGAGCGCGAGGCTCGTGACCGCCATCGAGTGCTCCTTGAGGTGCGAGACCATGTCGCGCTTGCGGATGTCCCACACGCGCACTTCGCCGCCGACGCCAGCAGACACGATGAAGCGCTGGTTGTGGCTCAGCACGAGCGCCGTGACGCCGCCAGTGTGCGCGTTGTCGATCGACCACACTTGCTCGCCCGAGTCAGAGCTGTGGCACCGAATCGAGCCGTCGGTCCAGCCCGTGAGCAGGACGTCGAGTGAGTACTGGAGACACGTCGGAGCGCCTGCGTTCGCGACAAAGCACTTGGTCACGACGCTGTAGTCCGAGGCGTCCCAGACGCGGATCGTGCAGTCGCGCGACGTCGTGGCAAAGCGGTCCGAGACACCAGCAGCGTACGCGACGTGGATCACTGCGCTCGAGTGGTTCTCGAACAGGAGCGCTGGCTGGAGGAACCGCTGCGCCACGAGCAAGCGAATGCGAAAGATCGAGCCGGCTTGCGTGCCGACGACAGCCTCTGTCTGCGGCGCATTGAGCGCGAGGCTCGCGACAGGGCCGTCCAAGGCGACGTGGCACGTGTCGACAAAGTCCAAGTCAAAGTGGACGACGCTGCCGTCGCCGCCACCGACGAGCACGCCGGCGTGGAAGAACGCGATCGAGTTGATGCCGCACGAGCACGCAGAGACGTTCTTGATGAGTCGCCGCGTCTTGACGTTCACGACAGAGAAGTCGCCGCTCGTGCTGCCTGCGACGAGTGTCTCGCGTTCCGGCGAGAACTGCACGCACGTGTAGTCGCGCACGACGCCTTGCTCGATCTTGCTCGGCGTAAGCTCGCCGTTCATCGGATTGAGCACCCAGAGCAGCAGCATCCGCTGCCCTGCTGTCGCGAACTGGTAGCACGCCGTGTCACGGCGCTTCACGTCGCGCGCCATGCCGCCGAACGCCACGCTCGTGACAATCGACGTGAGCTTCTGGTGCGTGGCGCAGATGTTCCCGGTCTGGACGTCCCAGATGTACAGCCGCGCGTCTTCTGGTGCACCGATCGAGCACAAGAGGCGCTCGTCGTCCGAGAACGCGAGTGCCGCGATGCCAGCGTCATGCTCCGAGAGCCGAAAGACGAGGCGCTTGGAGACGTAGTCCCAGACGAGGACGTCCGCGCGCTTGCCACGCTCACCCGAGGCGAGGAGCCGACCGGACGCAGCCATCGCGACGCACGAGATGTACGCGTCGTGGCCGCGGAGAAAGAGCTGACTGTGTGCGTCTTGGAAGGACGTGAGGAGGATCGAGCCGCCGGACGGGTAGATGTACTCGCCTCCAGACGGGTGGTAGTGAATCGCATTCGGCACGGCCGAGTACCCGATCGTGTGCTCGAGGTCGATCACGGGCGTCGACGACGCTGTCTGCGGCTGCTGCGGCATTTTGTGGCTCATGCTCGCGATCGTTCCGACGCGCGCAGCACTCGCGCTCGCGTCGTACTGCATGGTGATGAGCGTCGGGTCACGACTTGGAGAATAGCTCAAGCGACACAAAGCGCGACTGCAGGCGTCGCTGAGCTCGTGAATTCGTATTCTCAGCCGTACAATGGATGCACTCACGTTCTAGGCATGCTCGATCGCCTCAACAACCTTCGCGAACAGTTCTGGTCCTGCTGCGCGCTGGAGCTCGTCCGTGAACATCATTTGCATCGTCAAGAGCTGGATGTGGAGAGCCGCGATATGTGCTCGGTTGACTCGAGTCGAAGGAGTTGGCTCCAAGCTCGACATCTTGATGAATCAGACTTGCGACGAGCCCTCCATTGTCGAGAGCTGCTGCATGTTCGTCGAGAGTGACTGCAGGAACGTCAGCTCTGGTGGCACCGGCGTCCTTGGTGTGTAGCTGTAGTTCTGCTGAGTGCTGAACGCCTTTGTACATCGTCGTCCAGCGGCACAAGCACCACCTCAAAGCCGAACTCTCTCTACTATGACGACACTGTCGACAACATGGGCATGGGCACTGTACTAGAGCAACGACTGCTACGGACGATGGGCTAGTGAGTGCATGCTAGCGAAGACTCCAGATCCTCACTCGTGCGTCAGGACGCGACCGTCTGCGCCGACGTAGCTGAGGCAGATGTAGTACGGCGCCATGTCGTTCTCGCGATTCCACTCCATCATCTCGGCGCCGAGGTCCTGCTGTCGCCCAAACAAGTGCAAGCGCATGACGCCGCGGCGGAGACAGACTTTGCGTGGGAGCGTGAACGTTTGGAGCTGTCGCGTGCGCACGTTTGTCAGTCTCGTGGTCTTGTGTGATAGCGACTCAGAGAGAGGCAGGTGCTCGCTCATTGCGGTACTCGGACAGCGCACCTTCATGTCGCTGACAACGTCGTAGACTGGCGACTCGTAGACGACGGGACCGACCGTCGCACTCGCATCGTCGTCGTCCTCTGCATCTGCAGCGTCGTGCATCGCACTGCCGCTGCTGTCGCTCGAGAGCAGCTCGTGGAACGAGAACGAGAGCTGTAGCGGCGAGTACGTTGGTTGTCCAGGGTACCAAAACACGCGGTACGGCGTCACGCTCACGCTGCTCACGACGCAGTCGCGCTGCATCGCGTACTCGAGCAAGTCCTGCTCCGTGTGCTTCCGCGACGCAGCGCTGTTCATTGATCCGTCCGTCGTACAAGCACAAGGACGCGAGCGAGTGTCAGCGCACGGATGACTGGGACCAAACGACTCAAGACCGAGGCTCTAGCGTTGGAGGCGCCACTCGTTCGATGGCGACGTACGTGCTCCAGTAGCACGGCCGCCCGCGTGCGCAGCCGCACTTGAGTTGGATGCGCCGGGCCCACTCAAACAGCATGACTGGGTTGGACGCAAGGATGCTCTGCGAGAGCAGGGCGACGTCTGTCTCACACGATGACCGCACGAGCGTGTTTGCTGGAGTCTCGCCTGGGTTATCGACCGACGAGCACGCTGTTCAGGTCATGTGTACGTGCGTTAGTACGACCGACATCAGCGAGAAGCGGACGCAGCGAGCGAAATGCGCACCTCGTACAGACTCGAGCAGTGACGCTTCGTCCTGTGGCGGCAGCGCTGCGAGCCGCGCCAGTTGCTTCCAGCTCGCTGCGCTCAGTCCCTCGCTGCTGTGCTGTGACGCGACGTGCGTGGTCTGGTGCACGTGTGTGCGCCATAGATCTACAGAGACATGGTGGTCAAGAGCAAACGTGTGCAACAGAACAAGAAGAAGTCGTGAGCGACGTGAATGAACATGTGCGATCGAGTGACACAGCGAGCGACGCACGGAAGTCGCGCACAATGTGCTGCAGCGACAGCGATGCGCACTCGAGCTCCAGCAGCGAGCGTAAGTCAGCAAACTCGAGCGCGTGCGCGAGCAGCACAGGCGGCAAGTCGCTCAGCTCGAGGCGCGCGACGCTCATTGACGACGACGACATGCCTGACATGCTCGTGGTGATTCTTTGACTTCTCACTTTCAAGTATCTCCCTGCTTTTTATCACTATCTCGAACTTGCAGACAGCGAGGTCGTCGAGGACTTGCCACACGCACTCATGCGAGCTGGACGACGAGCTTCCCGATGTTCTTCTTTGCAAAGAGGTGGTCGATCGCGTCTGCGATGCCTTCGAGGCCGTGGAACTCGGTCGGGTCAATGCCGGCTTTGAGCTTACCGTCGTGGATGAGCTGGAGGAGCTTGCTGATGTACTCGGGGATGAACGGTGCAAAGTTGAGGAGGAAGAAGCCGCGGAGCGACACGGAGCGGCGCTGGATGCGGTGGTTCACGTCTGGCGACAGCAGCGGGTTCTCGACTGCAGCGCCTTGGTAGCCCGACACAGCGCCGAAGAGGATGATGCGGCCGTGCACGGCGATGTTGTCGAGCACGGTCTTGAACATGTCGCCGCCGACGCTCTCGAACGCAAGGTCGATGCCGTTTGGGTACTCGCGCTGGAGCACGTCGCCGACATCTTCCTTTGCGTAGTTGATCACGCGGTCGACGCCGAGCGCCTTGAGGTGCGCGGCCTTGTCGTCCGACGAGCACGTCCCAATCACGTGGTTCCCTGCGAGCTTTGCGAGCTGCACGACGAACTGACCTGTGCCGCCCGCCGCAGCGGTCACAAACACCGTCTCGTTCGAGCTCAGCTGCCCGACTTTCTCGAGCGCGAGGATCGCCGACACGCCGCAGACCGTGAGCGGCACGATCGTCGGCGACACCTCTGGCGTCTGGAGCAGCGTCGACGCGTCCACTTCGACAAACTCGGCGAACGCACCAAACTCTGTTCCGTGGTGCACACGAAGACGTCGAGGCGTACGAGCACAACTGTGAGGTTGTGGAGACAGCGCCTCTACGAGACGAAACATAGACGTACTCTGGTACGCGACTGCGTCGTTCACTTGCACGTTCGTGACGCCGTCGCCAATAGCATGGACGACACCAACTGCTCGATGCAAACGGCATCTCCAGCGTCAGTCTCTGTGGCACGATCAACTGTGCCACTCAAACAATCACACTCGGCAGCAGAGGAGGCGGCATCAAGCGCGACGCACCTGCTTCGAGACCGCAGCCAAACGGCAGCGTCGCATTGCCGTAGCCGCCGTTCGTGACGTTGACGTCCGTCGCGTTGATGCCGACATAGTGGTTCTTCACGACGACATGACCAGCGCGCGGCGTTGGGACGTCTGCGATCGTCACGATCTCTGTCGCACGCCGAAAGTCGCTCGAGAGTTTGCGCACTTGCACTGCGCGGTACGATGGCATCCTGTTGCTCTGCGATGCGTTGAGGACAGCAAGTTTGCAAATGCCAGTCGTAGCATTCGATCGCTCGGTCCTTGGTGTCGTGCTCCTGATGATCACGATGATGATGAAAACCAAATCTGTTGACGCGATGTGCTGTCTCGTGTCGAGCTGCAGCGCATGCATCCGTCGCCACGTGCTTGGGTGTCTTTGTGATCGCTCCCACCCGACAGAGAGCCGCGAGCTCTGTGAACGAGCAAGCCATGCACTTCGCTTCGAAACAATCACGAACCACCATCGATCCGATTGTACAATCACGACGTATTTAGTTTGTGCAGCTGAACAAGAATCCGAGCGCACGCAGTCACGACTGTCACCAGACAGTAGTCGTAGCTACGGACCTAGTTGTTCGCACTCGACACGGCACTCGCGCGCAAGTCGCGGTTCTCGGCTTCGATGCGTGCGAACTCGGTCTGGAGCTGCAGGATCTGCTCGCGCAAGTCAAAGTTCGTGGTCTTGAGCGCATCGGCCGCGTCGCTCACTGTGTGGAGCCGCGCAGTGAGCGCGCTGTTCTGCTGCTCGAGCGTCTCAATGCGCGCAGCGAGCACTTGCTGCGCCGAGTCGTTCATCGCGTGGAGCCGCGTGTTCAGCGCAATGTTCTGCTGCTCGAGCGCCGCGAGGCGCGTCAAGACGAGCTGCTCCGGCGTCTCGTCGATGCGGCCATCGCTCTTCAGTAGCCCAGCCGCATTTGCGACAGCCGACAGCGCACTCGCGCGCCGGCGAGGGCTCGAGCGGCTGTCGGGCTGGAGCGACGGAGCGAGTGCCGGCGCGTGCAAGAGCGGCTGGCGACTCGGACTCGCACGCACAACGGTCGCTGCTGCGCTAGCCGCGACACTCGTCTCTGCGCTCGACGCTTGCGCTGCGTCCGCTGCAGCAAAGAGCGGTGGCGCAGCGAGCACAGCAGGCGTCGTGGCACCGCTGCTCATCGCGTCGGTGTCGCTGTCGCTCAAGTCGCTCGCGTCGTCGGCTGCGTTGTTGCCGTGCGCGCCTTCGGCCATGAGCGAGTGGAGCCGCATCTGGATGTCGAGCTGGATCTTGTGCGCCTCCATAGCGCTCGGGTGCGGCTTGCCGTTCCCAGCCTTCGACTTGATGTTCAGGATCTGCCGGAACTTGCTCTTGATCGAGTTGACGTCGCGCAGCGAGCGCATCTGCGGCTCGGCGTACCGCTTGCGGTAGAGCTTGAGCACGCGGAGCCACTCCCGCTTGCTCGTGGGCCGCACCTCGCCGACGCAGATGAGCAGCGCGCGGATGTCGGCGTCGTTGTAGCCCTCCGAGCCCGGGACGCGGCCGCCGCGGGACGACATGCTAGGTAGTACTGAGGAGCGCTGGTCTGGTGATGGTCGAGTCTGGCGACGTGCGTCACAGTCACAGTCTGTTCACTGCTCGGTCGTCGCGTTCTGTGCGTTTGTGTGTGTGCGAGTGCGTCCAGACAAACGCGTGCAGATCAACAAATACAACCTGCGACGAAATACAGGGTGTGCTCCAAGCAATACTCACACCAAGTACAAGAACCGAGTCGCAAAATAGCCGCGACCGACCACAAGTCTAAACTCGCGCAGTTTCAAAGTTTCAAATTTTGAACGCGTCCACAAATTCTCGAACTACGTTCAAAGTGATCACTGTTATTGTCGAAAAGTCTATTGTAAGGTTTGTGTTTGTTAGTTAATATTTAAAGATCAAATGACAAACCTACTCACTCTTACTACTGTCACTGAACTGAACACTCCTTAGCAAGAGTTATGAGTTCCAAGCTTTAGCAAGATATGCTCTGTTTGATGCGATACGAATCTAACACGCATAACACTCGCTACTCACACTACTCAACTGCACTATTTTACATCCGTTCCAAATCAATTACACAAAACACTTGTATAATTGAAGCACTAGCCGAGCGCCGCCCGCTGCGCGGGCGGGAAAATAATGTATGGTTGGAGTTATTTGTTAAATGTAAATCGCTGTTATGGCCTCAGCACCACCGCGCAAAACCTCAGTCGCACCATGCAGAGCGGTGCTACTGCCGACCACCGCTGCGCTGCGGTGGCGAGCCCCGAGCTGCATGGCACTGCTTCGGTCCGCGCGAGGTGCTGTCGGCTGAAAGCCGGGACAGTTCCGAACGCGTCCCTAACAACCTATACGTACAACGACAATTTGCCCTCGGGACAGTCCCAAAAATATACCAAAATTCGACTGACCTGGTTTTCGCAAACAAATTTCGAAGTGTATGACACAAATTAACAGCCACAAATCTGATCTCAACTGACCAAAAGCGTGACACCTAACTGCGCGGTTCCGAACACGGACACACGCAGCCTCAAAAAGCTAGCTTAGTTAAAGGTAAGATGCTCGACCTGCATAACGGTGCTCTACGAAGTGTGGTGTAACTCGATGTATCCGAGTTACGCAGCACCTTTGCGAGGAAGCGTGTCAAACACCATACGCAAGGATTTTTATGCGATGACAATTTGGAGCATGAAATCTCATATATATATATATTGATAGATTTGTTTTCAAGGTGTCAAGTGGAACAAACATCATAATCAATCGCAATGTACGTCGCGTACATACAACATTGAAGAATTGAGCAATCTCAGCACTGCGTCGTCACAAGCTGGGACGTCTAAGTCGACAATGTAGCCGGCAGTGCTTTCTTTAGCTTGTGAGTTCAAATCATGTTGTTGGTCGTTTGATAGTGCGTGGTCTGTGTGATCGCTCGCAAAATGTGTCAAGAGGAGCGGATACGATGAAATGGAGACAATTACTGACGCACTCAAACGTTACACGTGTCAGTCGTTGTCCAATTTGACCATGTCCAATACGTTGTCTCTCAGCACAAGGTCAAGCCGGTCTTTGTCGAGATTGCAGTCGCAAACCCTGAAGCATCTGATCCAGTGTGGCGTCTTTGGGGCGGCGCGACACGGAGAGTAAACTCACAAATACAAATGCTTCAGTCAAGTAGTATATGGTCAACGACATGAACGACACTATCTTCAGTGGGGACTAGGTGGCTGTGGCCAATGAGAAGGAATTCTCTTTGACAGACATAAACAACAGTACCTCCAGCGATGACTATATGTCCTCACTCGATGAGAAGTAATCCTCTTTCGAGTGCATAAATTGTTTGACTTGCATCATTGTCACAATGCGACCTTTGTCATTTTATCACGGGTCTTGAAACGGGTAGGCCGCTCGGGCTCGTACGAAAGTTCTCCGTTCTCGATCGCGCAGGGCTTAGGCGTCATGAAATATTTCGCGCGTACCTGGTAATGCAACGACAAACCTGGAATTTTGCTGCACTCACATCGTCCGCAACGTCGTTAATCGATTTTGCAGTGTCTACTCGGACATCGGGCGCGCGGCGGCGTACGTGTACACTACAAACAGCCGCGACACTACCATGGTATGATTATGTAGTCATCGAGCTCAACGTTAAGTTTCCAACACTGCTACCAGCATCACACCTCCTGGGTGCATTTATCTTCTTGCGGCACATCCATCCAGTGTCTTGGACACGTCTTTGGAACGTCTGGCACACAGACGACGAGTGACAGGTTTACATCAAGGAGGGTCCGGTGTGCACGCGTACGGTGATCCTGTCCCGCTCTTCGGAGTCTGTTTGACAAATAGCATACACGGAGGAAACAAAGGCATGTTGGGGGCTTGCTTGCGCGACTACAAAGGTCAACCATCGGCTTAACAGCGAATGAAAGTGCTGGTTAGTATGCAAGGAATCGAGTGTGACCGGTGGTGCGATCCTGAACCGTGCGATTAAGTACGGCTTGTACGCGACTTTTATTTCTTGTACGCCATGATATACAGCGCAACGATGTCATCGGATGTAGGAACGCGCGACGATTTAGTGTACGCGAAGCCTGTTAGTGCGATCCCATGCATGGGGTTACCGGCGCCCATCACCTCGGGCGACAATCCTCGCCTACGCTGGCCATTTCGAGTGTCCTCATTGTACTTGCTCTTCTTCAGCTTGTACCTAGCCACTTGCAGCCGGGTGAGCACTTACTGTAGTCGCATTAGGTGACTGGGTGAAGTCGTCGACTAAGACGATACAGTTGTCCAAGTACATAGGACACACGCGCCACTTCTGCTCGACGAGCATGCTCTCCTTGAGTTACTCAAAGAAGGGAATGGCTTTGCAAAGCCCAAACAGCGCGTGATGAGTCACGTGAAAGCCCCGACTTTGAAAAGATTACAGTTTTCGCGATGCTGTCCAGATGTATGGACACGTCCCAGTACTAGGCCGTGACATCCATCGCCAACAAGATCTTGGCACCACCCAGAATGTCAAGGAGGTCATTGACGATCACCATCGGATAGCAATCTTTGACTGTGATTGCGTTCAACCGTCAATAGTCGATGTAGTAGCGGTAGGTCCATCAGGCATCTGAATCATCAGTACCAGTCTGCTCCACAGACTGAATTTCTTTTGGGTCAAACCGAGCTCCAGGTACTGCTTGATATCAGCCTCTATGACGTCTACCTCAGCTTTCGAGGTACAGGTTCTTAGCTCGCGTGCTTGTCAGACACGCCAACCGTGCTCGAGGTGAGACGCGCGAGTTGAGAAAGGCATATTGGCAGGTCCACGTCGTGGTGCGGCGCTGTGCCAATGTCTGTTGTTATCGCTGCGATCCGACCTTCTACAAATGACGAGCACAAACATGTATTCGAGAGTTAGAGCAAAAGCGCATAGGTGAGACCGCGATCATGAGGTTGGGGTCCGAGCAAAAGAGCAAAGAGCGCCAACTCAGCGTGAGACAGACTTGATCCTGCTGCCCCACGAGCGTGCGCATGTTCAGATCCTCGGCGCACGAGCTGCTATCAATAGCACATCAAATCGAAGCATGGCGACCTAGACTGCCTCGTTTGGCAGAGACAACAAACGAGATTGCACATACACCGCTTCGCCACGACGAGAGCTGACCACAGTCAGTCGAGCTGATGTACGCTCGCTGTGAAATGGGCATAAGTGGCCATTGTATGTTTTTGTGACGATGTGCCGTCCAAAATCCGCGAGGACTAGGACGGCGCGGTGGTGCGCAGAGTTGACGAGAGCCTTCCGGGACCTCGGTGCTTCTGGGACCTTGGACCTGGGAGCGCTTCAGCCCTGGGAGGCTTGGTCGACTCTGCCCGTAGTAGAGGAGTCTTCGAGTGCGAGCCAAGGGGTAGGACTCTGTCGAGACTCGGTTGGTCAGACCTCACACTGTGTACCTTTGAACGTTCTTTGGATCGTGGCAATACAGTGGGGAGGACCGTCTTCAAGCCTGAGTGTACGCCTGGGGAACCTCCAGCGACCTTGGTGCTTCGGGCGACGAGGAACGCAAGACTGGGATGAGGATCGTGCACACTTCTTCTTCTTCTTTGCCTGGGGGGTGATCTGGTTTTGGTAAGGTTTGATCGAGACCGAACGGGCGATAGCTGTTCGTCTCCAGGTGCGTCGCCGGGCACACCTGGGCTTCACGTCAAGCCTCGGGCGTAGGTCCGATAGGACTGCGGCCTTAGGCGACGACAGTGGTTAACAGTGCTTGCGCGAGTGGACCTGTGTGATCAACCGCGCTTGCGCGACGGGACCGAGGTGTCAACAGGAGTTCTCTGACACAGGCACTCTCTGGACGGTCGGTCGAGCGAGATGTTTTCAATCGCCGCGACCTGGGGGGGGCACTTCTTCTTGGGCCAGAGTCTCGAGGGTTCTCTCTCACCTCGAGCTAGGCGGGGCTTTGGCCTCTTTTGTGTCTTTTTGGTGGCAGTCCTGATGATCTGAAGCCTCGGCGTGTGGTGACTAACCGAGCTCTGTCCGATCCCCAGGGGCACACAGTACAATATGGAACACACTCCACTATTGGCCTCGCCTCAAGCGCAGCGCCAAGATGTATGTGTAGATACAACGGGCTTGAACCCTCAAGATGCAAGCACACGGCCCTCCACTTACCCTTCTGCAGGTAACCCTTCGCAGAACCACGCGTGTGCTGCAGTCGTTGTGCCGAGTGCAGGCGTCGAGGCCGAAGGTATCCGCTGGACAGCTGGGTTGAGGAGACTTGAGCAGTAGCTGGCAAATTGGCGAGTTGTATTGATAAAGTTATGCATAGACTAGAGAGGTTCACTTGGCTGCTCACTAGGCTGCCTTGAGCGTCCTTGTGTCTTGGAGCTGCTCGAGTGTCGACACTTGTGCTGGTTGCAGAGCTCCGAACATGCACGAGAGCCTGCGTTTCTGTGCGCGCGCTGAGTTCGCATGGATACACCGTACCACTGTCTTGAGTCATCGTCTGGGGGTGTGCCTTCGGGGCCGGTCCCTGGGGGCGCGATCGTCCGAGTGGACTCTTGAGAGAAGCGTCGCACTGGATTGCGTGACGCGCGTGCGGTCCTGTGACGTTCGTCGTGATGGTTGACTCTTGCAGGCGCTTGTGTGACGCCAGGTGGTCTCTTGCTTCGCCCTCTTGCGCGGTCTTGATCGCTGCTGCGGCTCGTGCCTCCAGGGTCTCTCGCGTGTCGAGAGACCGTGAATCCAGTCACGTCTCTTGCGCACTCGGGTGTCGCACAATGAGTGTTTCCGGCAGTTGTCCGTCTCTGATCTCGCAACCGCGTGGAGAGTCTTGAGCACTCGGACCCCTTGGTGCAACGAGTTCGTGTGGGACGAGTGCGCGAGGCGAGCGGGTCACAGTGCATCTTGGTCTGCAGTGCTCATGCGAGTTGCAGACGTTGCTGCCTCGTCGCGATCCTGGGCCTTGCATCGTCACACTACTCGAAGTAAAAAATCCATCATACAAATTTGAACGCAGGATCATGGGATTCTTGTGTGACTTGTGTGCGTCTCGTTGTTTCATTGGTTGGTGGATTTGAGATTTCAGTCTATCGGAACTCGATGGTGCATGCATTTAGCATACGGAAAGCATCACTTGGACTACAAGTAAGCTATGACGAAAATAAATTCAAACCATATTCTTGCAGCTATCACCTTTGTCGCGCGCCATGTGTGACCATGACACTTCTTCACCTCGCTGACAGTGCAAACATTGACAAACTCTGTGATTGGGCAACATCCTGTACAAATCAAAGCTCTGTAAAGTGAATAGTGGTGAATAGCCCAGCTTTGCCACGGTGAGACTGAGACAGGTATGTTGTGATCAGAGCTTGTATTCGTTACAGAGAATCTATGCAAAACACCAAGTAGGGGAATCAAATACCTACGTATCAAATGGAATTGAATGCGGCTCGTTCGCGCTTATTAATCCAACAAACGTGCGTGTGTCGCGGTCAGGTTGCAATACGTGCTACACGTGTAAATGTTGCGGATGGAAGCCAACGCAGCTCGGTCAGCAAGAGCAAAGCACGTCGACACGCCTCTAACGGCCTCGACAGGTTCCTGATCACTGAAAAGAATGTCCATCATTCGCACTCGATTCCTTGCATACTAACCAGCACTTTCATTCGCTGTTAAGCCGATGGTTGACCTTTGTAGTCGCGCAAGCAAGCCCCCAACATGCCTTTGTTTCCTCCGTGTATGCTATTTGTCAAACAGACTCCGAAGAGCGGGACAGGATCACCGTACGCGTGCACACCGGACCCTCCTTGATGTAAACCTGTCACTCGTCGTCTGTGTGCCAGACGTTCCAAAGACGTGTCCAAGACACTGGATGGATGTGCCGCAAGAAGATAAATGCACCCAGGAGGTGTGATGCTGGTAGCAGTGTTGGAAACTTAACGTTGAGCTCGATGACTACATAATCATACCATGGTAGTGTCGCGGCTGTTTGTAGTGTACACGTACGCCGCCGCGCGCCCGATGTCCGAGTAGACACTGCAAAATCGATTAACGACGTTGCGGACGATGTGAGTGCAGCAAAATTCCAGGTTTGTCGTTGCATTACCAGGTACGCGCGAAATATTTCATGACGCCTAAGCCCTGCGCGATCGAGAACGGAGAACTTTCGTACGAGCCCGAGCGGCCTACCCGTTTCAAGACCCGTGATAAAATGACAAAGGTCGCATTGTGACAATGATGCAAGTCAAACAATTTATGCACTCGAAAGAGGATTACTTCTCATCGAGTGAGGACATATAGTCATCGCTGGAGGTACTGTTGTTTATGTCTGTCAAAGAGAATTCCTTCTCATTGGCCACAGCCACCTAGTCCCTACTGAAGATAGTGTCGTTCATGTCGTTGACCATATACTACTTGACTGAAGCATTTGTATTTGTGAGTTTACTCTCCGTGTCGCGCCGCCCCAAAGACGCCACACTGGATCAGATGCTTCAGGGTTTGCGACTGCAATCTCGACAAAGACCGGCTTGACCTTGTGCTGAGAGACAACGTATTGGACATGGTCAAATTGGACAACGACTGACACGTGTAACGTTTGAGTGCGTCAGTAATTGTCTCCATTTCATCGTATCCGCTCCTCTTGACACATTTTGCGAGCGATCACACAGACCACGCACTATCAAACGACCAACAACATGATTTGAACTCACAAGCTAAAGAAAGCACTGCCGGCTACATTGTCGACTTAGACGTCCCAGCTTGTGACGACGCAGTGCTGAGATTGCTCAATTCTTCAATGTTGTATGTACGCGACGTACATTGCGATTGATTATGATGTTTGTTCCACTTGACACCTTGAAAACAAATCTATCAATATATATATATATGAGATTTCATGCTCCAAATTGTCATCGCATAAAAATCCTTGCGTATGGTGTTTGACACGCTTCCTCGCAAAGGTGCTGCGTAACTCGGATACATCGAGTTACACCACACTTCGTAGAGCACCGTTATGCAGGTCGAGCATCTTACCTTTAACTAAGCTAGCTTTTTGAGGCTGCGTGTGTCCGTGTTCGGAACCGCGCAGTTAGGTGTCACGCTTTTGGTCAGTTGAGATCAGATTTGTGGCTGTTAATTTGTGTCATACACTTCGAAATTTGTTTGCGAAAACCAGGTCAGTCGAATTTTGGTATATTTTTGGGACTGTCCCGAGGGCAAATTGTCGTTGTACGTATAGGTTGTTAGGGACGCGTTCGGAACTGTCCCGGCTTTCAGCCGACAGCACCTCGCGCGGACCGAAGCAGTGCCATGCAGCTCGGGGCTCGCCACCGCAGCGCAGCGGTGGTCGGCAGTAGCACCGCTCTGCATGGTGCGACTGAGGTTTTGCGCGGTGGTGCTGAGGCCATAACAGCGATTTACATTTAACAAATAACTCCAACCATACATTATTTTCCCGCCCGCGCAGCGGGCGGCGCTCGGCTAGTGCTTCAATTATACAAGTGTTTTGTGTAATTGATTTGGAACGGATGTAAAATAGTGCAGTTGAGTAGTGTGAGTAGCGAGTGTTATGCGTGTTAGATTCGTATCGCATCAAACAGAGCATATCTTGCTAAAGCTTGGAACTCATAACTCTTGCTAAGGAGTGTTCAGTTCAGTGACAGTAGTAAGAGTGAGTAGGTTTGTCATTTGATCTTTAAATATTAACTAACAAACACAAACCTTACAATAGACTTTTCGACAATAACAGTGATCACTTTGAACGTAGTTCGAGAATTTGTGGACGCGTTCAAAATTTGAAACTTTGAAACTGCGCGAGTTTAGACTTGTGGTCGGTCGCGGCTATTTTGCGACTCGGTTCTTGTACTTGGTGTGAGTATTGCTTGGAGCACACCCTGTATTTCGTCGCAGGTTGTATTTGTTGATCTGCACGCGTTTGTCTGGACGCACTCGCACACACACAAACGCACAGAACGCGACGACCGAGCAGTGAACAGACTGTGACTGTGACGCACGTCGCCAGACTCGACCATCACCAGACCAGCGCTCCTCAGTACTACCTAGCATGTCGTCCCGCGGCGGCCGCGTCCCGGGCTCGGAGGGCTACAACGACGCCGACATCCGCGCGCTGCTCATCTGCGTCGGCGAGGTGCGGCCCACGAGCAAGCGGGAGTGGCTCCGCGTGCTCAAGCTCTACCGCAAGCGGTACGCCGAGCCGCAGATGCGCTCGCTACGCGACGTAAACTCGATCAAGAGCAAGTTCCGGCAGATCCTGAACATCAAGTCGAAGGCTGGGAACGGCAAGCCGCACCCGAGCGCTATGGAGGCGCACAAGATCCAGCTCGACATCCAGATGCGGCTCCACTCGCTCATGGCCGAAGGCGCGCACGGCAACAACGCAGCCGACGACGCGAGCGACTTGAGCGACAGCGACACCGACGCGATGAGCAGCGGTGCCACGACGCCTGCTGTGCTCGCTGCGCCACCGCTCTTTGCTGCAGCGGACGCAGCGCAAGCGTCGAGCGCAGAGACGAGTGTCGCGGCTAGCGCAGCAGCGACCGTTGTGCGTGCGAGTCCGAGTCGCCAGCCGCTCTTGCACGCGCCGGCACTCGCTCCGTCGCTCCAGCCCGACAGCCGCTCGAGCCCTCGCCGGCGCGCGAGTGCGCTGTCGGCTGTCGCAAATGCGGCTGGGCTACTGAAGAGCGATGGCCGCATCGACGAGACGCCGGAGCAGCTCGTCTTGACGCGCCTCGCGGCGCTCGAGCAGCAGAACATTGCGCTGAACACGCGGCTCCACGCGATGAACGACTCGGCGCAGCAAGTGCTCGCTGCGCGCATTGAGACGCTCGAGCAGCAGAACAGCGCGCTCACTGCGCGGCTCCACACAGTGAGCGACGCGGCCGATGCGCTCAAGACCACGAACTTTGACTTGCGCGAGCAGATCCTGCAGCTCCAGACCGAGTTCGCACGCATCGAAGCCGAGAACCGCGACTTGCGCGCGAGTGCCGTGTCGAGTGCGAACAACTAGGTCCGTAGCTACGACTACTGTCTGGTGACAGTCGTGACTGCGTGCGCTCGGATTCTTGTTCAGCTGCACAAACTAAATACGTCGTGATTGTACAATCGGATCGATGGTGGTTCGTGATTGTTTCGAAGCGAAGTGCATGGCTTGCTCGTTCACAGAGCTCGCGGCTCTCTGTCGGGTGGGAGCGATCACAAAGACACCCAAGCACGTGGCGACGGATGCATGTGCTGCAGCTCGACACGAGACAGCGCATCGCGTCAATACATTTGCACCGAAAGTATGTCATACAAGAGAGTAGTTGGAGGAGCAGAGGCAGAGGCAGGAGAAGGAGCAGACGCTGGAGCCACAGCAACGATCGAAGGGTCCACTGGCGCATCTGCCGGCGCACCACACGCTCTTCTGAGCGGCGCCAAGACGCAGCTCGCACAAGCCGAAGCGACGCTCGTAGCACTCGAAGACGAGCGCATGGCGGAGATCATGCGCTTGTTCCAGTTCAGCAGCCGCATCCGCGCGCTGTGCCAGTTGATGCTCCGTGAAACGTCAACAGTCGCGGCTGCTTGAACACGCTTTACACGCGTTGTCGTCGACGCTGCGAGAGTCGAACGGGTCCAAGGCGAGTTGAGTCGATTTGACATCAAACTGGTCCAAGGTGAGTCGAAGTGGGCAGAGTTGGGCTGCGTCGACGGGATGAAGCGCGCCCTCGCGACAGTCCGCGCGGCTGCGGCCGAGTGGACACGGAGACTCTTGTCTGACAGCGCAGCCACCGACCGCGCGTACTCGATCGAGCGCGTGTTTGCCTTCCGCGCGTACTGCGAGCGCACGTCGCGTGTGCGCGTGCTCGTCGTGCTCGTGCTGAACCTGAGTCTCCCGCTGCTCGTGCTCACGGCGCTCGATGTCGTACCGCTCCAGCGTCCGGATGCGCGCTGGCGCGACAACACGTCGTTCTGGATGCGGACGTTCGTGAACGCGATTGTCGTGTGCGGCGGCATCATGGTGCAAGCGCCGCTTGTGATCCCAGATGTGGCGCTCACACGAAAGCGCATGTGCATCATCGTCGCTGGTGTCGCGGTCTTCTACACTGGCTCGCTCATGCTCCTCGCGAGTCTATGGGTGTTCCCTGTGCCGTTCACGTTCACGTTGGGCGGCATCCCGTTCTGCGTCGCCATGGCAGTGTTTGCAACGCTCACGCTCGGGACGCGCGACCGCGCGCAGCTGTGGACGTTCGTGCGATTCGCGAATAACATTGCCGTCCAGACATCCATGATGCTCGTGTACCCGAGCTACAACGCGATCTTCTTGCGGCTGCGCGGACCAGTGCAGCTCGCGTTTGTGCTGCTCTTGCCTGTGATCAAGCACTCGTTCAAGTACGCGATCGCTCGAGTACAAGCTGCGGACGCCGACCTCGTGCCAGCGGTGCTCTCGAGCGTCGACATCTTCGATGCGCTGTACATGACCAAGTGCATGCAGTCAGCCGGCTCGATCGAAGTCGGCTTGGGCATCATCGCGATCGACATTGGACAGAACCTCATTGCGATGCATGGCATCACGCACCAGACGCGAACGCTACGCGCTCTGTACGCACGACATGGCGGCTCGAACCAGCAGAATGAAGTCCGCGCACTTGCGAGTGACCAAGACGGTGACAGCGACCAGAGCACATCGCCTCTCTTCCGGATCCTCCTCGACAGCCTCACGCGACTCGATCTGAATCCGCTGTGCGCAAGCACATCACATCACTTGCCGTTGCCGTTGCCAGCGCAGGCGCAAGTGCAGCTCACGCGTCTGCTCGCAAGCAACCAAGTGGTGCCGCTGACTGAGCGTCCAAGTGATAGCGTTCGCGAGCGAATGGCAACGACTAGCGGCAGCAGCGCCATCGCGAAGAAGACGAAGACAAAGATGTTCGTGCGGACAACAGTCGCAGTGGCACCAATCGGATCGCTCACGCCAGCGCAGACCAACACGTCGAAGCCAGAACGAGAAGCGACAACATCGCGGGAGCACGAGATGCCTCACGACAACGAAGCCAGCAAAGACGAAGACACAGATCGGACTCAGCGACTTGTTCGCGAGTCGGTGCGACTGCTTCACGAAAGCGAAGCGGTCGGCGTGGTCGAGTACATTGAGACCGTCGTGCCGGTGTTCTATGCGCTCTACATCACACTCCTCTTCTCGCTCCCGAACGCTCAGTACTACGAAGACATGCGCCACTTCTCGGCCGAGAGACTGCGCACGGTCGTTGTGAACATCCTCGCGTACGCTGCGATGGAGCTCGCGAGTCTCCTGTGGGTCCATCGCATGCTCAAGCGCAGCTTTGGCATCTCGCTCGTCTACCAGCTCGCGTTCACGCTGGAGCACGAGTGGCGGCTCTTTCAATGCAACTTTGTCTCGTGGATCCTCGTCGTGTTTCAGTTCCTGCTCTTGCACAACGGTGCGTTTACGCATGTGTGTGGACTCGATGATGGAGCATCGAAACATTTGACGGAGGCAGCTAACAATGTCCTTGCTGGACTGTGTCTGTGTCTGTATGTGTCGATGGAGGCTCCGACTACTCGTTCGAGTTCAAGTGGATCCGAGGCGGCAGTCGCTTTGACGTCCGCGATGGCGCACCAAGGGATCATGGTGGTCACTGAGCTCCAACTCTCAGACACACATCGTCTTGAGCGCGTTTGCTCATCGACATGAGGCTGCTCACAACATGCGCATCACGGAAGTGATGTCTTTGGAGAGGTTGACTCGTCCACACACTCCCTGTTCTAGCTCATACCGACTGCACACCAGTAGGCAATCTCCTGCTTAGTTCGATGAAAGTGATAGCGCTCGTTGTGCTCATGGTGATCGCTGTAGCGTCGGTCGCTGAGGTGGTCGTGGTGAGAATGCTCGCTAAATGAGTGCTGGCGCGACGGCGAGCGAGACTCGTGCATGTCGTGACGGTGGTGGTAGTGCTGATCGTAGTAGTGGTTGTGGCGGTGCTCTGGCTCGCGCACAAGAGGAGAGGTGTCCCACCACTGCGGCGAGAGCGCGCGGAGGTGTTCGTCCCACGACGACGGCAGCGCCATTGTTGCTTTGGACGGTGCCGATTGACGAGGGTTGTGATTGTGATGCAATCTGAAGCAAGCCATCAATCACTACTCAATACTATACAAATTTCTTAAAGTGATATGTGTATATACGCAGAGTACGTTCACTGACTGACTGACTCGTCTTCTAGATTGTACAGAAGTTGATCGCCCTTCACCGAGCCATGCGAGCAAGCTCTTCCTGTTGCAGACACATGAACACAAACCAAACATGCAACGCGCCAAGCACATCCACTTGCACTACAGATCCACAGTGGCAAGTCCACCTCGCTTGCCTAAGCACATCGCCTTTGAGTTCGACTCGCATCAACAAAGTCACTTCGACACAATCCTCGCATGTTCTACTCGACACTAAGCTCCCATCAAGCACTGCGGCTGGGATCACAAGCGGCGCTTGCACCATGATGCCGCCGCACACGACAATCGCGTTCACGAACGTCCGCATCCAGAACGACGTGTTGTCGCGCCAGCGCGCATCCGGACGCTGGAGCGGTACGACATCGAGCGCCGTGAGCACGAGCAGCGGGAGACTCAGGTTCAGCACGAGCACGACGAGCACGCGCACACGCGACGTGCGCTCGCAGTACGCGCGGAAGGCAAACACGCGCTCGATCGAGTACGCGCGGTCGGTGGCTGCGCTGTCAGACAAGAGTCTCCGTGTCCACTCGGCCGCAGCCGCGCGGACTGTCGCGAGGGCGCGCTTCATCCCGTCGACGCAGCCCAACTCTGCCCACTTCGACTCACCTTGGACCAGTTTGATGTCAAATCGACTCAACTCGCCTTGGACCCGTTCGACTCTCGCAGCGTCGACGACAACGCGTGTAAAGCGTGTTCAAGCAGCCGCGACTGTTGACGTTTCACGGAGCATCAACTGGCACAGCGCGCGGATGCGGCTGCTGAACTGGAACAAGCGCATGATCTCCGCCATGCGCTCGTCTTCGAGTGCTACGAGCGTCGCTTCGGCTTGTGCGAGCTGCGTCTTGGCGCCGCTCAGAAGAGCGTGTGGTGCGCCGGCAGATGCGCCAGTGGACCCTTCGATCGTTGCTGTGGCTCCAGCGTCTGCTCCTTCTCCTGCCTCTGCCTCTGCCTCTGCTCCTGCTACCACTGGCAAACCGCTGGCAAGTGCACGCAGCTTTGCGACCTCGCTCTTCGCGTCTGCGATCTGCGCCGCGAGCTCCGCGCACTTGGTGTGGCCGACGCGCTGCACATGCGGTACGTCCATTTCGGCGAGCTGCGAGATGCGCTCGAGCAGCTCTGCGTGCGTGCCGCTCCAGCTGTACGCGACGATGACAGCGACGACCGAGTCTCGGTTCTCCACCTCTTCGCCAATCGACTGGCGCAGCTGCTGGATCTGCTCCTGCTCCTCGAGCGCGCCAGATGCGTCCGTCTCCATGCGTTCCTGCAGCTGCTCAACCGCGTCCTGCAGCACCTTCTCGTTCAGCAGGATCTGCTTGTTGAGAAAGTCGTACTCGTCGATCACTTGCGCTGTGATGGACTGCTGCCTCGCCAGTGCGTCTGTAGCCGATGGATCTGGCACAGCGTCCTGCGTGTGGGGGGCGTCGTTAGGGGTGGTGTCTGTGCTGGCAATATCCGAGATCGTACTGTCCGAGATCGTGGTGTCTGATGCTGTGGTGTCAATGCGCTCTGGAAGCGCCTCAATGCCGTCGTGTTCAGACGTTGCTAGCTCCAGACGCGACTGACTCGCAGTTGACAGTGATGCTGGCGCTGGCTCTGGCACCGTCACCACTGCAGCGACTGGATTCGAAGCCTGCGTCTTGGACAGTGTCGAAGCGACAACTGCTGTGTCTGCGTCGGCTTTTGCCAGCGCTGCTGTAGTTGCCGGTGCTTCAGCAGCCATAGCGTCGGCACCACAAGTGTCAGCATCACCAGTGCCAGCACGGAGCTCGTGGTCGTCGGGTTGCAGCACTGACGCGTTCGCAGTTGCCATCGAAGCACTCGTCGTCGTTGTCGCCATCATGGTTGCTGTTGTTGTTGTTGCTGTCGTCGTCGTCTCTGGTGCTGTCGCCATCTCAACATCGTCGCCGCCAACACTCGCTGATGCACGAATCGACGCGCTTGCCTCAACCGCATTACGAGAGGCAGCGTCGACTGCTGCAACGCCATGCGCGCCTGGATCAGCTGCACCCGTGTCCATGGCGCAGTCTGCCACGTCCGACTCTGGTGCACCGACAGCGCGATCTCCCAAACCGGGAGACAGCGCTGTTGCTGCTGGCGATCTCACCGAACCAGCCTTCGTATTCGTCTTGCGACTACGACGCAAGTCGCCAATAGACGAACTCACTGCTGCTGCTGCAGTAGCAGTAATCGTAGCAGTAGTAGTAGCTGCGGTGGTAGTCGTCGTTGTCGCTGTGGCAGTCGTCGCTGTCACAGACGCTACCACCGCGGCCACAGCTGCTGCTAGCGTGCCATTCGCATTCGCGATGCTGGCAGTAGCCACAGCAGAGCGGGCTGGCGGAGGTGGATCCGACTCGGTGAGATCCATCTCGACCACGTTCGATGCAACTGCTGCAGCGGTTCTGGCTCCTGCACCTGCTTCTGCTGTGGCTCCTGCTCCTACTGCTGCTGCCGCCGCCACTGTCGTTGCACTCGCAGTTGCCTCTGGTGCGTGCTTCTTCAAGACCCGCATCTCGTGCTCGAGCTGCTCCAGACGGTCCGTCAGCATCATGTTCCAGTCGCGCAAGCACGCAGCGCAGTAACACCTCGCGTACGCGCGCACGAACGACCGGAACGGCGCGCGAGACGGCGGCAACTCTGCGGTGCACCGCCTCGAGTTGTGCGAGCTCTCAGTCACAGTAGATGTCGGAGCAGGAGTTGATGTCGGTGCAGGAGCTGATGCAGAGGCTGATATCCTAGGAGAAGCTGACGTCGGAGCAAGAGCTGATGCCGCTTGCGTTGACGGCTCACCAGGTCGGATCGTAGTTGACGGTGCATTGGGCAATGACGCACCGCGCTGCTGGTGTTGTTGCTGCTGGCTGTGAGGAACGTCGCGGTCGTTGCTCTTGCTACTGCCACTGCTGCTTGATGGATGCGTCGCGACGTGCACTTTGAGCGGCGGCTGATCACTCCGTCGCTCGGTGTCTGGCGACCCACTGCGCTTGCGACTGGCACTTTTGCTCTCACTACTACTGCTGATGTGCGAGTGCTGCTCGCCTTGGGTGAATGGCGTGTGCTTGGCCGTGCGCGAGTTCGCAAACGCCGTGCGGAACGTCCGCTCGCGTATCGGCTCGTCGACCAAGTCGCGCAGGAAGACGTTGCGCGAGCGCAGCCACGTGTGCAGCTTCTCTTCGTACTCGCGTTCGGTCTCGCCAGGCTCGAGCGGCACGGGCACTGGCACAATGTGACCGTCCTCTTTGCTCTTCTCTGGCTCGAGCTTGAGTCGGAGCGTCCGGATCCGTTGGAACTCGTGCAGCGGCAGCACGAGCTTGCGCAGCAGTCGCTTGCGCTGCGTGACGGGGTCTTTTGACCACAGGACGGTCGTGTCAGCACTTGGTCGCTGGGAGTGCAGTCTGTGTGACGAAGAGAGCGCCGCTGGTAGATGCGACTGTGAGCGAGATGGTGACCGCGACGTGCGTGCATAGCGTGGCGATAACGACGAGTCCTGGTGGTGGTGGTGCTGCTGCTGATGCTGCTGATCGTAGTCGCGGTGGCGATCCCAGCGGTCGCGCTCGTCATTGTGCCGAGTGTCGCGGTCGTAGTGATGATGCTCGCGACGCTCGTGGTCGTCACGATAGTGTCTCGATTGCGAGCGCGGCCGTGGCGAACGCAATGGCGAGCGGTGCTCCGTGTGCGATCGATGTCGTGGCGAGCGCGGCGGTGAGCGCCGCTCGCTCGCGTAGCGCTGCTCGTGATGGTGGTGGTCGTCGTGGTATCGCTCGCTCCACGACGACGACAACGACGCTGCGCGCTCCATGGCGCTCGTGATACGACAGAACTCGATTGTTCAGTTGCGCATTGCGATTCTTTATCTTGACAATTGTATGCCACGCATCGACTCGCTTTGTGGTTGCTCCTCAGACAGTACTCCTCGCGCTAGACACTAGGGCGTCTTGCATGCTCTCTCTCTCTACTGCTGCGCCTGCTCGTGGTTCTTCAGGTACGTGTAGAGGAGCTGGACGCCAAAGCCCGTGGCGCCCTTCGGGAAGTACGACTTTGGTGCGCTGTAGTTCGACGGACCTGCGAACGCAATGAATGGACCAACGAGTCCATCAGAGGACAACGACAACGATGTCAGCGACAACGACACTCGCACGTGTGCTCATCGATAAACACTGAGCTGTGAGACGCACCGGCAATGTCAATGTGCGCCCAGTCGACGTCCTTGTCGATGAATTGCTTCAGGAACGCTGCAGCCGTGCACGCGCCGCCGTACCGGCCCTTCCCAGTGCTCCGCGAGTCCGACTGCGAGCCCTTGAGCTCGGCCGAGTGCTCTGGGAGGATCGGGAGACGCCAGCAGCGCTCGTACGAGATCGTACCGGATTCCTACGATAAGGTACAAGTATGTGAGCGCCATGGACTCCATCTCAGAGTACGATCGAGCAGTCCAAGCTCGCTCCGTTGTCTAGCGTTCATCATCGTACCTGGAGTTTCGCTGCGAGGTCGTCCGAGTTCGAGAAGACGCCAGCGCAGTGCTCACCGAGTGCGACTGCACACACACAGTTGGCACAGCAAATACCAACGTCAGCACAGTGTCTCGCACTGCTGATGGACGTATGTGAGGCACGTACCGATGCAAGCGCCAGTGAGCGTCGCGACGTCGATCACTTTCTTCGGCTTGTACTCCTGCTGCACGTACGAGAGCGTGTCGCCGAGCACGAGACGCCCTTCTGCGTCCGTGTTGTTGTTCTCGACCGTGATGCCCTGCGCATTCGCGCATGGGTCAGCGCACGACTGCTTTGTCTACAACAAGCACAAGCGTAGACGCACCTTGTGCGACTTGACGATCGTGTGCGGCTTCACGGCTTTCGAGCCGATCGCGTTCTCGGCCATCGCGAGCGCAGCGACGATGTTCACTTTGAGTCCGAGACGCGACGCCGCGCGCACGGCGCCGAGCACAGCGGCCGAGCCGCACATGTCAGTGTGCATGTCTTCGATGAAGCCGCTCGGCTTGAGGTTCAAGCCGCCCGTGTCGAACGTAATGCCCTTGCCCACGAGCGCCACGCGCTCCTCGGACGCAGGGTTCCCGCGGTACTCGAGGATCACAAGACGTGGCGGGCACGTCGCTGCTTGCCCGACGCTCAAGAACATGTTCATGCCCTCTTGCTCGAGGTCCTCACGCTGGAGCACGCGCACCGACATGTTTGGCAAGTCGCCCGACGCGCGCGCGACTTGCTCCATGAACGCAGGGTTCATCACGTCCGAGCGCTCGTTGCCTAGTACACATACACATACGCATGCCCTTGCTGTCAGTCTCGTGGTGCCATTGACGGCCGTAGCGACGATCCACTCGAGCGATAGACGTACCGAGGTTGCGCGCAAAGACGGTCTCTTCACCGAGCGTCACTTGCTCCGCGACGTTCTGTCCAAGTGCATCGTCATTCGAGTCAGCGAGCGGCACTCACAAGAGAGAGTGATAGAGCACGCCATCGCACCTTTTGGAACTCGGCCGCAGCGTCCAAGTAGATCTTCTCGAGCGGCAGCTTGAGCTTCTCGTCGCCGTTCTCGTCCTTGTCGGCGCTCAAGTACTTGTCAAACTGGTAGTTCGACAGGATCGACGACTGTTCATACAGCGATCCAGCAACAGCAGCATAAGACGTCAGTCGTGAGCGATCGCCAGAACGTGCGGTGGACTGCACGGCAGACGCAGCAAGAACAAACACACACACGCACCTGCGAGAAGAGCTCGACGACGCGCTCTTGCTTGAGCGGCGACGCGCTGAGCTCTGGTACGTGCAGTACGACGTCCTTGGCGCGCTTGGCCTTGAGCGCACTGAGCGCGCCGTGCGTCGCGTTGCGCAAGACGTCTTCGTTCACTTTCTCGGCCGCACCGAGACCAACGAGCAGCACGCGCTCGTGCTCGTACTTGGCGTCGTCCGAGCTCGAGTAGAGGTAGAGCTTCTCCTGCGGCTTGGCCTTGAAGTCCTGCAGCGCGTGCTTTGACACTGGGAACGGCAGTGCGGCTTGCAGGTCAGCGCTCGCGGCAGTGGTCACAAACAGCACGCGCGTCTTCGATGGCATTGCCGTGTTAGTCGTGCTGTCACGCGCCAGCAGTGCGATCTGGCCCTGCACGCGCTGCTGCACGAGGCAGTGCGCAGCATCCGAGCTAAAGAGACGCGCATGGGTCGTCATTGTGGCGGCGCGCAGCGCCTGGCGGAGCGAGCTCATCGGCAGCATCGTCGTCGTCGTCGTCGTCTTGGTGGATTGTGATTGTGATCTGCGGTGATCAATTGCCGACGTGTGACTACTAGTTGTGACGTGCAGATAGTAGAATGGTGACCAAACGACACAAGCGATCCAATGCAGTTCAGCAGCATCAAGGACGACGGCGATGACAACCGAGCGCTGCTCTTCTCGGCGCAGTTCTTCCTCGGCTCGGCCGATTTGACGCTGCCACGTGCGCGCTGCTCAGACTTGCTCGTCGGCTTCCAGCTCTTGCAGTACGAGATCGTGCTCTTTGACGCTGCACGCATCACTCCAAGCGATGATGACAGTGCACCAGACGCACTTGACAGCGACACCTCGCACGTTGTGCTGACACTCGAGCACGGCAAGTCATGTCTCTTTGACGCAGACGCAGAGGAGCTAGCACTCGATCTACAGCGCACGTGCGACGCGCCGCTTGCGCTCATGGTGATGCAGCAAGAGCACGGGAAAGCGCGTCTCGTGGCATTCGCGAGCGTCCCAGTCGAGCTCCACGCTGGACTGCTTCATACTTCCACCACGACGTGCGAGAGCGCCTCTAGCACCACAGCGAGCTTGAACGACGCGATGCGCTACCGCGTGTGCGAGTGGGCAAGCAGCAGCGGCTCATGGGAGCTGCGAGACCATGCTAACCAAGTCGTCGGCGCCGCAACAGGTGCAGTCACGCTGTCGTGTCTCGGCCGCACACTCGCGCCGCACATTGCGAATGCAATCGGACTGCGTGTCGACCGAGCTGTGCTTCCAGATGCAAACGCATCATCGACTGCTGTTCAAAGCGAAGCCACTGCAGACACGAGCGATGCTCCACCACCCAAGTGTGCGCTCAATCACTCCGGCGATGCAAGCCTGAAGCACACTGCTGCAAGTGAACCAGCACCGACAGAACAGACTTTGCAGCTTAAGCACTCAGTCGACATGGCTGTCCAGTGCGACGACGAGCGCTTTGCAGCTGATGAAGAGGACACATTCGAGGCTCCACTCGACTCGAGCATCCAACGAACAGCGAGTGGCAATGCGCACGTCTTCCCTGCGATCATAGTGGACCGAACAGCAATAGCAGCCAATGCAACGCCTCGATCGACTCGTGAAAGCCGAGCTCACGTGCGGTCGCCCACGCTCAGCACGCCACCACAAACACGAATTGGAGGTCGGCACGTTCTGCGCATCGAGCAACATGCGAACGCATCACAGCAACATCCTCGTTCATCTCGTGGCAACGCAGATGCGCTTGCACCCGCACTCTTTGCGCCAGAACTGCCACCGCCGCTCTACTTCCAGAAGCCAAAAGCAACACGGAAGTCATGACGAGCACGTCCGTCTTGTTCCTCCACACGTGTGTCTTCATGCTGAATCATGTTGCGGATCCATCGAGTTCACACTCTGCTGACTGAAGTTGCAGTCGAGTGCAACAAAGCGGTTTCGTTTCGTAAAAACACGTAATTACGCACGCATGGCGAGCGGCCGCCTGTTGGCGTCTTTTCGCGACCCGCTTGAGGATCCAAGCGCGCACTCTTAGATCTCGCCTGCCGCTGAGTGTGGTGAGCGTGGATGGGAGACGCTGGTGCGTGCGTGCGAGCGAGTGCGAGAAGAACGACCGCGACGACAGCAGCAGCTAGAACAACAGCTAGCGAACACAGGACGCGCAGCAGCAGTGGTGGTGACGACACACAGCGCTTGAGCGACGTGCCCTATCGGCGCGATGACAGACCCGCGACGTGTGCTCAAGGAAGGGTTTCTCAAGAAGCGTAGTCGCGACTCGCTCATCAAGAAGTGGCAGCGCCGGTACTTTAAGCTCTACGCGAATGAGCTCGTGTACTGCTTGAGCCCGACCGAGCCAGCTGTGCGGCGCAGCCTGCGCCTCGGCCACGACTCGGAGGTGCACTTGACGAACGACCAAGGCTACCCGATCTGCTTTGTCGTCAAGGCATCGCCGACCGATGTCAACTTTTACTTGCAAGCCGAGACTGAGAAAGAGAAGGAGGAGTGGGTGACTGCGATCTTCGAGGCGTTCCGGCCGCTCGAGAACGTTGCGCCGCCGCCCGTGTCGCCGAGCCGCAACATGTCGGCAGGACGACCCGAGTCGCCACCGAAGCGTGTGCTGCTGCACTTGACGATCCAAGGTGCGCGGAACCTCAAGGCAGCGGACTTGAACGGCAAGAGCGACCCGTACTGCATCGTGAGTCTCGTCGGGAAGAACGGCGAGCTCATTCGGAGCGAGGAGATCAAGACGAACTACATCACGAGCACGCTCAATCCGGAGTGGAAAGCCAAGTACGTGCTTGGGAACGCTGTTGACCTACACGGCGTCGACGCGCTCCACTTTGAAGTCTGGGACCACGACCACTTCTCGCGCGACGACTCGCTCGGGTTCGTGCGCGTGCCGCTCTCGATCTTCCAGATGTCGCCTGCGAGCTCGGGACACACAGAAGTCGTTGACACGTGGTTCCGAATCGAGCCGCCAGAGAAGACTGCGACGGTCCTCTCGCCTCGACAGTCGGCCATGTCGGACAAGGAGCTCCTGAAGAACTACGGCGACTTGCACTTGATCATGAGCGTGACGGGTCCGAACCTCGTCAAGTTCTTCCAGAGTCTCCACCGCGCGCTCGCGCCGCAGAGTCGGATCGTGAACGAAGGCGTCGAGCACACAGACAACCGCTTGGAGCTGACGGTGCTCGCGGCGCGCGACTTGATCAGCGCGGACTTTAACAACTCGTCCGACCCGTTCTGCGAGTTCACGCTCTTGGACGTCCACGGCAAAGCCATTCGCGGCGAGAGCTACCGCACGCCTGTCAAGTACAAGACGCGCAACCCGACGTGGGAGAACGCGCACAACGTCTTTGGGATGGTCTCACGCATCGACGACGCAGCGAAGCTCAAGGTCCGCGTCATGGACGAAGACAAGGGCAGTCGGAACGACCCGCTCGGCGGCATTCTCATCGACTTGGACTCGATCTCGTCCTCGACCGACGCGTTCTGGTACGACTTGCAGCCGGAGCCCGGCATGGCGATCCGCGAGAACCTCGGCGCGATCCAGCTCAAGCTCTGTCTGTTTGGCGAGAGCCGTGGCGAGCGCAGCCGTCGCCTCAAGATTCACAACGAAGTGATTGCAAAGACGCACGAGCAGTCTGAAGAGCAGCTCGAGCTCGAGAACGCGCAGTACGAGCTCCACGACGCAGCGTGTAAGCTCGACGGCGCGCGCATTGCGTGCGCAGTGAACGACTACCGATCGCGCGACCCGCGGTTCTACGGCATCAACGGCTGCATCCATCAGCTGAACATGGAGATCCCGCGCGCGCACCAGGAGACCAAGTCGTCGGACGAGAGCTTCCAGGAGCGATCGGGGCTGGAAGGACACGCACTGCTCGAAGTCTCGGTCGTCGAAGTCGCTGTCGCAGCCGAGGGCATGCGCACTGACGTGCTCGCGGCGTTCAATCCGTACGCCGTGATCGAAGTGACGCCAGCCGTGTGTGTGGAAGAGTGCAAACGCACGAGCGCGCCGCTGTCACCGACAAAGAGCAAGCGCATCGAAGCGCTCACGGTTGCAGCTGCCGAGTCGCGCAATGCGATGCTCTCGAAGCGCGTGAACGCCGAAGTGTCGTCGACACGTGCGCGACTCGCAAAGAACGAAGTGCGCTCGGAGCGGACGATTCAGATCGACCCGGACCGACCTGCGCTGAAAGTGCACGTGATCAGCGGCCACGGCCTCACGGGCGTCGACCGCGGCGGATACAGCGATCCGTACTGCACACTCACAGTCACGGACCGAGTGACTGGGAAGCCTGTCGAGTCGGAGAAGAAGAAGACCGCTGTGATCTCGCGGACGCTGAACCCGGTCTGGAACGACGAGACGTTCCTCTTTGGCAGTGTATGTCTTGTCGCTTGTGTCGTACGCCTAGTTGGTGCTGGTGTTCAGGCTTAGGTCGTGTGTGTCTTACTCATACTGACGACCTCTTGTACGTGGCAACCCAACAGTACCACCCGCTGGCCGAGTCGGGGATGCTCCTGATCCACGTAAAAGACCACAACAACTTGGGCCGGAGCACGCCGCTCGGTCGCGTGCAGATCCCGCTCCAGGACTTGTGTCGCGCGTCAGCAAACTCGACGTCGATCGCATCGACTGCGCTCGAGAAGCGGTACCCGCTGACACCCGAGCCGTGGATGAAGAAACACTCGCAAGACCTTGGCGAGCTCTGCATTCGCACCGAGGTCGTCGGCGACGCGACTGTGCTCGCAGAGATGCTCCAGCGCGCGACCAAGTCGTCACCCGAGAAGATGATGAGCGTGATGTCGTTCTCGTCGCTCACGTCCGACCCGTACATGCAAGACAGTCAGCTGAACCAGTCGCTCTCGCCGGGCGACAGCTTGCAGCACTTGCCCGAGTACGAAGACGAAGTGACCGAGGTGCTCGAGCGCGGCAAGGAGATTCGGACTGCGACAGTGATTGGGAACTCGGCCAAGTGGCGCAAAGAGAAGTTCCAGCTCTCGCTGTCGTACCCGGGCATGTTCAGCGACTCGAAGACCGACAAGATCGAGCACTACACGCTCCACTTGCGCGTCCACGGCGCGCGCGCCTTGCTCGGTGCGCAAGACGCCGCTTCGAAGCGCAGCAACGGCGGCTCGCAGCTCGACACCGGTGAGTATCAGTTCCAC
Source organism: Pythium guiyangense (assembly GCA_003730235.1). Taxonomy (NCBI): domain Eukaryota; phylum Oomycota; class Peronosporomycetes; order Pythiales; family Pythiaceae; genus Pythium; species Pythium guiyangense. The sequence continues at coordinate 721,081 of QXDM01000001.1, forward strand.
CACCACCGCGTTGGTCGCTTGGGCATGCCGAACGCGTACTTCACGGTCATCCCTGTGCTCGGCACTGGCGAGCTCGACCACGCTGAGAAGAAGCACAGCTTGACCGTGTATGGCACGCGCAACCCGAGCTGGCCAGAGGAGGAGTTTGTCTTTGGGAAGGCCAAGAGCATCGCGACGATCTCGTACCTGTCGCTCCACGTCTACTCGCGCAACTTGCTCGGCGAGAGCAGCAAGTCGCTCTCGCTCTTGCTCGCGGAGCCAGAGCGCCGACAAGAGGTCGTGCTCAAGCGCCACCAACTGTTCAAGCTCGCGCCATCTGGCGACATTGCAGACGACGGCTACGACGTGTTGACGTACGACCAGCGCGTCCTCGCGTTCCGCGCGTGTCAGAACGGCGGGCGGTACTTCCCAGCGCGCGTGCAGCGGTACTTGCCGTTCCCACTAGATGCGTACGTCGTGCTCTTTGAGAACCGCATCGAGACAATCGACGACGTGCGCGACCTGTTCTCAGTCGACGTCCTCGGCGAGATCAAAGCGATTCGCCCCGATGGCAACGCGGACTTGGTCTTACTCGACCAAGCAAACCCCGCCGACGCGTACGCAAAGAACGTCCCAGTGTCGCTCCTCACGCCCGTGCAGTCGTTCTCGACGCAAACGACGCGAACACTTGCCAAGCCAATCTCGCACGCCGAGTCGGACGCGATGCGCTGGAAGAGTCTGCTTCACTGCATCTCGGCGCTCAAGATGGAGGTCCTATCGGTCGCGAACTTGCCCAAGAGCGTCGAGCGTCCTGGCTGCGTCGTCACGCTCATGGGCAACCCGAGCGTCGCGACGTCGTTCTCAGACAAGAATATCGCAGTGCAACTCGACGGCCGCATGGTCGCGAAGAAGGCGCTCGTGGGCGTGGACTGGGAGGTCGGTCAGCCATTCGAGATGCCGATTAGCTACTGCTCTGCGAGCTCAGACGTGAACGAGCTCCACTTCCTCGCCAACACTGCGATGGCGTTCGGTGCGTTGCGTGACGACGCAGCGACTGGGAACCGCCGCGCGAGCACGACCGAGTCGCAGCAAGACGTGATCGACGACAGCGCCGACGTCCTCGCGCACGTCGCGAGCATCTTGATCCGCGTCGTTGACCAGCGCCAGGACGCTGTCCCGTCCACGACAGAGCACGAGACGATCGGGTTTGCCAAGATCGACTTGGCGTCGCTCCGCAACGGCGAGCAGCTCCTGCACTTGCGTCTCATTCCGACCGAGTCGACGCCGTACTACAAGTTTGTCGGGTCCGTGAACGTGCACATCGCGGCTGTGAAAGAAGCCGAGAGTGCGGTCGTGACAGTTGATGAGTCGCAGAAGACGAGCATCGATGCGACCAAGAGCGACGATGGCGCAGTCTGCGGCGTCATCGAGTGGTACCACCGCCGTGCAGCGTCGCTGCCAAAGCTACTCGCACTGACTGCTGCACCGCGCGTGCTCAGTCGCATTGCACGCCGCGACGTGCTGCGCGCGTCGCTCACGCCGACTGAGAACGCACAGGTCGATGCGTTCCACGTCGTGCTCACGACTGTCCTCAAGCGCGTCGTGAGCATCTTGCGCGAGATCAAGCTCTTTGAAGAGTTCGAAGTGCTCGCGAGCGACGCGATGCGCGCGTTCCGGAGCGTCCACACGACGAACGCCGACCCAAACAGCGAGTGGATCGGCCGCAAGATCAACGAGATGACGGTCGAGACGCGCAAAGACATTGTGCTGCACCTCGAGATGGAGCTCCTCGACATCGCAGCGTCCGACCTCCCGCGCGTGTACCCCGCGCTAGACCTCTCGCGCGACGAGTGGGTCAAGCTCCGTGCGACGCGGCAGCGCGCGCTGCAGGACGCAGGCGGGTTCTTTGTCCAGGACCGCACGAGCACGCTTGTGCTGCTCCACCCGAGCTGCTTCACGGGCGAAGGCATGGTCTCGTGGATCCTGCGCGCGCCGTCCGTGCTCTGGAAAGACGAGTGGACCAAGTACTGCCACGACCCAGAGGCCGCCGTCGCGAGTCGCTTGCGCTGGCACGACCCAAAGCTCGAGCAAGACCCGGATGCGATGCAGCCGCCTCGGACGCGCGCCGAAGCGCTCATGTGGCTCAGCACACTGAGCGACGCTGGGTACATGGAGAACGTGACGTGGACCACTGTCGAGACCGAGGCGAACCAGAGCCACTGCGTCGTGAAAGACCGGAGCGACCACGTGTACCGACTCCGCGAAGTCCAGCGGTGGCTCACAAAGGAACGGCGCGACACGAGTCTCTTTCCGCTCGACTTGGTCCAGGAGCTCGACTGCTACGAGGCGCACAGACAGACAAATGCGTCAGCTGGCCAAGACAGCGCTGGAGAAGAGACTGACGCAGAGCACAAACACGTGTTCTCCAAGAAGCTCACGGACCACATCTGCGGCTTCCTCGGCATGCACAACGCGCTCTCGAGCGTGCTCTTCTCGCCCGAAGTAAAGCCGACCGACTTGCTCAAGCCCGTGCTCGACAAGACCAAGGAGCTCCTTGACGACGACGTGCTCTGGAACTGGAAGTACGCGCTCTTTCTCCCGACCACGCGCCTCGTGTACATGTACGAGTCCGAGACGTCGTCGCTGCCGTTTGCGATCGTCGACATGAACAGCGCTGCGTGCTGCGTCGCGTACAGCTTTGTGCGTGACGGCGCCCACGGGGGCGCGTGGTTTGAGATCACGAACGCGACGATCGTCGTGCGCCACGAAGCGACGCGCAAGTACGTCCCGATCAGCGACGAGCTGAGAGAGACGATGCTCACGCGCAAGCGCGACGGCGCGCAAGTGCTCGAGCTCAAGTCGACCGAGACACCGCGGTGGGTCCAGGCGTTTGCGCAAGCTGGCGTGAAGACGAACTTGCACTTGGGGCAGAAAGTGATCGTGAAGCGCCTCAACGCCGTTGTGCTCCACAAGAAGTGCATCGAGTTTGAGACCGAGTTCCAGCCGCTGGACCTCGAAGGGAGCTTCCAGCGCCTGCTCAATCGGTTCTTCCAGCACCACGTCGCGTCGTCGCACCAGGACTACGAAGAGAAGCTCCGGCAGCTCCGGACCAAGATCCGCGGCGAGATGAAGAAGACTGGGCGTGTCGGTGACACGGTGCTCGCGTACTTTGGCAAAGGCAAGCGCTTGAACCCAAAGCCGACGCGGCCAGAGAACTTTACGCGCGATGCGCTGTACTCGGGTCGGATCGTCCGCGTCCGGACGCCGTTCACAGACTCCAAGTACCACGTCACGATGCTGTACGACCGCACAAACAAGAGCGAGGTCCCGGACGAGATGGAGAAGCTCTTTGCCAAGTACAAAGTGGCTGACAAAGCGTCGTGGCTCCGACTGCCCAAGACGCTGCGCGACGTCTTCTTGCTCTACGACGTCGAGTATCGCCACTCGAATGAGATCATCATCGACGAAGGCATGGTGCGCGCGCACTTTCGCGCCGCAGACGGCGACCTCGACCCTGTCAAAGTCGAAGAGAGCTGCACAGACGCCAACTTGCTCTTCAAACCGACCGACTTGGAGGACTGCGTCACGCGCATGGCGATCAACTGCAACGGCCGCAAGCCGCTCGGGAGCTTGCGTATTCCGATCAAGATGATCTCGCCCCATCGCGTGACGGACGCGTGGTATCCGCTCGCACCTGAGAATGAGATGGTCCAGAAGATGCAGCTCGGTCAGATCCGCGTGCAGCTCCGGCTCAAGCAGATCAGTCAGTTTGTCCGGAGCAAGAAGACGCCGGCGATCCTCGAAGAGCTCAAAGACGCCGCTGCGAAGCGGTACGTCCTCGCGCCGCTCGGTCCGAACCCGCTCAAGACGCTCAAAGACGCCGTGACGCCGCGGAGCAAGCGTACTGTGGCGCTCCCAAGCGGCTACTCGCAGGAGCGGTCGTTCATCAAAGTCGCGTTCCACGAAGCGCGGAAGCTCTTGCCGGCAGACTTTCGCATGCGCAATCCGTTCGTGAAGATCGTGTTGGTGCACGAGAGCAGCGACCGCGAGGAGTTCACGCTCATGAAAGCCGACGTGAAGCCCAAGACGCTCAACCCGCGCTGGGTCAACAACGAGTTCACGCTCGGGAAGCCTGAGAACAAGCTCAGTCTCTTGAGCGACAAGCGCGCAATCGTCTTGCGCGTCATGGACGAGAACCCGATGCTCGGCGACTCGCCGCTCGGCTACGTCAAGATCGAGCTCCGACGCGACAAAGCCGGCTTCATCACCGACTTGATGCTCGTGCACGCCGACGCGCAGGGGAACCCGACGACCCAGGCGCTGCACTTGGACGCCGACAACAAGATCAAGGTCGAGGCCATGCTCTTGGGAGACGAGCGCATGCGGCAGGACAAGTACGCGAAAGCGCGCGACAACAACCCGGTCGACGACGGCCGCCTCGGGAAGCTCCAGTTCACGCTCCAGCTCCTCAAGAACGAGAACTTTGTCGAGACAGCCGAGTCGTCGAGTCCGAGCAAGATGGTCGCAGCGGTCGTGAAGCACGCCGAGACCAAGTACTCAGCCGAGCTCAAGATCAAGAAGGTCGTTGCCGCTGGGAGCGACGTCGCAGCCGTCGCGGCGATGAACAAGCTCGACTGGCGCCAGTTCTCGTGCGTGTTCCAGCCGCACGGCGAAGGCGGTCAGCGTGTGCTGTACGACACGCAGTCTGAGGACCTCGTCCAAGGCAATCGCCACAAACTGAGCGATCTGCTGCAGCAAGGCAGCGCGGCGTCGCAAGCCGCCAGTGCACCTGATGGCGCCGTCGAGTCTGCTGGCGCGCGTCGGTTCTTGGGTCGGACGTACGACGTGTCCAAGGTCGCGTACTTTAGCGTCCAAGTGACGTCCGATGCGCTCGGGAAGACGTTCCAGGGTAAGTTTGCGCAGCAAGGGCTGCTCAAGACCCCCGAGCTGTGCACGCTCTTCCAAGACGAAGTGATCGTGTTGAAAGACAAGGACAACAAAGACGCCGAGCTGCGCATGACCATCGACGTGAATCTCGTTGGGATCCATCGCGCCGAGCGCCTGAAGCGCGTGCTCGCCGAGACGTTCCGACTCGTGGGCATGCCGTTCGACCCCAAGACGATGAACCACCCTGGCGCTAGCGCTGCCGGCTTCCAGGCCAGTGGCAGCGCAAACAGCGTCCAGGCGTTCCTCTGGGAAGTGTTCAAAGTCTCGACGTACCCTGGTCGGAACGTCTCGCACGAGCTCTTGGCGCAAGTGCATCGCACGAGTCGCGCAACCAAGTTCCACTGGCGCTACACGCCGCAGCTCCTCTGCTACGTCTACGAGCACGTGTTCTGCAGTGGCGAGAAGGACTTGCTCACGTACCGCGACGCCGCGGCGCTCGACGTCGTGCTCACGCGCTGGTCCCAGATCCTCTCGCACGTGAGCGAGGCGAAGAATCAGCTCATCGGTCACTTGCACGGCCGTGAGACGCCGCAGCTCGTCCAGGCGCTCTTCACGACGTGTGACTGGACGGGCTTTGAGTTCGCGTCGCTCGAGGTGCCGAGTGATAGCTCGCGCGCGCTTCTTGGAGCCGAGCCGTCGAGTCGCCGCCATCGCGACGATAAGCAAAGCGGCGAAGTCGTGTTCCGCCAAGGCGACCGCGTGCACGCGAGTCTGCCGCTCTGCATGCACGCTGGCGTCGCAGTGGACATTCGCTTGCGCTCGGGTGTGTTCGTCGCCGGTACGATCATCCGCGAGTTTGGCGACGCGTCGTTCGACGTGGCGTTCTGCACGGCCGCGAAAGTGCGCGAAGAGAGCGACGAGTACTTCTCAGACGACGACGAGCTCCCGCCGCTCGAGCTCAAGCAGAGTGTCTTTGTGTGTCCGCTCGCCAAGGCCGGGAGCGCTGGCAATAAGAAAGCCGGGAGCAGCCACAACCACTCGATGGAGCCTGGCCGCGTCGGCACAGTGATCCAGTACAAGCCGAGTGCATCGCCTAAGACGCCGAACCACGTCGACGACCCGAGCGCGTCGCCCAAGACGCCGTACCTCGTCGAGTACCACGACAACGAAGAGCCCAAGCAAGAGTGGATCGCGCGCGTCTGCCTCGACTCGATGTTCAATCGTATCGTCGACACGGACATCCACCGTCAGCTCGTGCGCGACGACTATGTGCGCGTCCTTGCGAGTCCAGACGCTACTGGAACGAGTGGCGCAGCGTCGCGTCCGGCCAAGGTCTTGAAGAACCACGGCAATGCGCGGTACCGCGTCGAGTACTTGGACGGCCAAGCGCCGACGCTCGACCCGCACGTGCCGCGTGATCGGCTCCAGCCTCTCGTCGAGCGCGTGACGTACGACGGTGTGATCGCGCAAGTGTACTGCGTCCCAGGCAGCTCCGCGACGTCGCTCGTCGTGCACTACGACGTGCAGTTGGCAAACGGCGCAGTCATCGAAGGCGTCACGCGCGAGCACCTCCGCGCGCGCGACGACGCGTTCGTGACGGATCGGTACCTCCTCGGCGCAGTCTTTGCGCCAGAGCTCGCCGTGTGCGACGTCAGCAATGCGCGAGTAGCTGACGAGATCACGTCGGACATTGCGTTGAAGATCGACAACCTATGGGAGAACAACCAGGTCGTGAAGGCGTACTTGATGCTCCCGGCGCCAGTCGCGAGCGTCGAGCTCTGCCACAGCGTCTCGAACAAGCTCTCGCAGGCGCGTCTGCACGAACGGAGTGACACCACGCCGCGGTTCGTCGACCAGTGCCACGGATACATCAGAGGCGCGAGTCTCAAGAGCGACGAAGCGAGTCTAGCGCAGCTGCACGCGGCTGCGCTCACGCAGCGCCAGCACCTCGCAAGCAGCAGTGGAGGCGCCATCAGCTCAGAGGACGAGCCATTTGACATTGCCAACTGCGTGTGCGTCGTCTTGGCGCCGCAACCGCGAGTCGAGATCCACGGCACGATGCGCCTGAGTGCGTCACCCGAGTCGCTCGGGCTGTTCAAGGCGGTGCTCGCGCTTGCGCTCAAGCACCCGATGGCGTTCTCGGCGCTCTTGCAACGGCCGCTGCGGTCAGCTGCGAGCGGCAAAGTGCCGCTCAACCGCAAAGAGCGCGTGCTCTCGATCGACCGCGTCGACGTGTTCTTTGACAAGAAGCTCGCGCAGAACGTGAGCGTGAGTGCGCTGAGCGCCACGTGCGACGGTGACGTCGTGGTCGAAGAAGGCAAGTCGACCGTCAAGCGCGAGTCCGTGTCGCTCAAGCATGTGCACCTCCACGTGCAGTTCCACGTCGGCGTGCCGCACAACAGCCGCGGGAGCTTAGCAGACGCTGTCAAGGTCGCGTACCAGGACGCGCTGCTCATCCTCGAGGTCTTGACGAGCTGCAACGGGCTCTTGCTCGCAGACATTGGACAGCACGACGCAGTCGCTGACGCAGTCGACGCTGGTGACGGTGTCTGGGTCCTCGAGCCACGTGCTGCCGCGGACGAGACGCCAGCGCACAAGACGCGTACGCTCGTAGTCGAGATGCTCGACCGACGTGGCGAGAAGAACTCAAAGCCGTCGATCTCGCTCGAGCTCCTGCCGCTCGACGACGTGCGACTGTATGTGAAAGACGTCAACAGCGTCGCGTACGACGTGTGTCTCTCTGCCGCGCAGCTCGTGACGCAAGCCAAGATACGGCGCGCACTCGCGCCGTTCCGCTTCGCGACTGTCGTGCAGGGACCGGTCTTCCTCGCCAGTGACCACCCAAAGCAGCAGCAGATCCGCAAGTTGTCGCCAGTCGTGCCGCCGTACTACCAGGTCGAGTACTCGGACGTGAAGAAGACCAAAGAGGCAGCATTTGTCTCGCGCGACGACATGCGCTTCGACGTCTTGAGCGTCTCAGTCTTGCAAGTGAGTCAGATGTTCATTCGCAGCGCCGCGAGCGAGAGCACGAGCATCACGGCCGAAGTCATGCTCGTCTCGAGCGACTATGAGCCGCAAGTCGCGAGCGACGACGCGCTCAAGCCGCCGCACGGGCTCGTGCTCACGCCGGCCGGTGAGATCTGCGTCGACATGGCGCGGACCAAGTACCCGGACAAGTCGTCGGTCAAGCTCTCGCGCGACCACAGCTCGTGCGTCTGGACGTCAGCGCTCGGAGGCAAGAACGCGAGCAAGCCGATCGAGTTTGGACACCCGGGCGTGGACCTGACGCGCGTGAGAGGCGTTCGGATCACGCTTGTGGACCGCAAGCGCGACGCGAGCGGCAGCACTGGCCGAGTCGTGATCGGGACTGTGATGATCCCGATGACCGACGTGGCGCTGACGCCAGTTTGGACCGAGCGAACGTACTCGCAGCACCTTACAGAGGCAAATGCCGTCAAGGCAGGGACCTCAGCTGCGATGAATGCAGCGTCCGGTGCGCAGATCTACAGCGTCGAGCGCGTCGAGCACGGTCGTAGCGTCGTGGTCGGCAAGATCACGCTCTGCATCAAGCGGCGGCATCGTGTGAATGTCAATGACCAGGTCGAAGTGAAGAGCTACAGCGACCCGTGGAGCATCGATGCGTACGAGCTGCTCGTTGCGACGCTGCAGCACCACAACAGCATGGTCACGCGCGGGCTCCTCGCCGCGGGTCCGCGCGTGCTCAAGGGCGGACGCGCGCGCCTGACAGACCCGGTCGAGAAAGAGGTGCAGCTCCAGAAGATCGTGAACGTCATGATGATCGCGCGCGCGATGAACTCGATCTACGCGACAAAGGCAACGGCGAACGGCGCTGCTCGCGTCGCGGGTACTGACAGTGAGCTCACGCTCAAGCACAGCGAGCGGCTCAAGTCGCCGCGCGCGATCGAGCAGCTCAAGCACGCGCTGTCGCAGACCAAGTGGATCGTCGAGGACACGGCAGCTGCGCTCGGGATCAAGACGATCGGTCAGCGCGTGCCGTGGTCGTCCGACCCGACCCACGACAACCGACACGCCGCGAATAGCGACGTTGTCGTCGTGCATGCGAACGTCGCGACTGCGACGCTCCGTCTCCGCCGGACGATCCTGAAGCTCCACCGCGTGTACTGGTCTGGCCTTGCGCCGACGCTCCAGCGCCTCTACGCGCTCGACGCACAGGGCGACGACGTGAGCATTGTCGAAGGCGAGCAGCTCTTGCGGTTCTTTGAAGAGGAGGTCGAGAGTCTCGACGACGACGACCAGGTCGTGTACCGCCGCGTGTACCAGCGCTTGCGGCTCATGAAGATCGCGCAGGTGCTCGACGATATCCTCTGCACGACGCTCCGCGTGAAGATCATGGACCAGAACCCGACCGATCACGACTTGGTCGGCTTGGCGCAGATCCCGCTCATCGACCTCATTGACCAAGAGGAGCACTTCAACGCGTACAACTTGACCAAGCCGAACCGCGGCTTCAACGCCAACGCCTTGCGCATTGAGAACCTCATTGACCTCGGTCTCCACGTCGCAAAGACGTCGGAGGTCAAGCACCACGGCAAAGTCCACTTGCGCATTCGCTTGACGTACTCGGAGAGCGCGCTGCTGGAGCAGGCGATCCACGTCTACAAGTTCCTCAAAGCCAAGTACATCATGCAGCACGAGACCGCGCGGCGCAACATCAACGCCGCGGTTGTGCCGGCGCAACGCCGGCGCTGGGCGACGATGAAAGCGTACCTCGACGACTTGAAAGCGCAAGCGACCGGGAAGCTCCATTGGGAGCGCACGCCGATGCTCTTGAGCCTCGTCTGGGACATCTTTGTCTCGCACAAGAAAGCGACAACGACCGCGGCGCTCGGCGACGAGAGCGAGCTCCCGGGGCTGAGTGAGAAGGTCGCCGAGTACCGCGACGCCGTCGTGATCGTGCACCAGCGCTGGGCAAACGTCCAGCCGCTCTTTGACGAGCTCCTGGTCATCCAAGCCGCGCCGCAGATCCACGCGCAGCGCACATCCGAGATCTTGGACGTGATTGAGCGCGAAGTCGAAGGGTTGGACGTCGTCCTGAGCACGGCGTGGCAGCAAGTGCACCACAAGTGGATGGTGCTCTACCGCGCGCTTGAGGAGCTCGTGGAGATGAAAGAGAAGAACAAGATCCACTTGGGCCGCGCGCCGCAACTGCTCAAGCTCGTGCTCGACAAGTGCAGCAAAGGCCTGAGCGAGCGCCACGCGGACGCCGTCGCGAACGTCCAGTTCCGGTGGATGGCGATCACGCAACCCGATGGGCCGCTGTGTGAGCTCCGATTGATGGAGAAGACGGGGCTGCACTGGCGCCGCACGCACGAGCTCGTGCTCTTGCTCAACGAGCAGTGCGAAGGCTTTGCGGACGTTGACGCGAGGGCGCTCGACGTCGTCGAGAACCGCTGGAAGCAGGTCCAGGAGTGGCTCGACGACGTCCTCACGATGCACCACGAGCACAAGATCAACTGCCAGTCGACACCATTTATGCTCAAGCAGATGCACGTGCTCGAGCACAAGACGCCTGGCGCGCACCGGTCAGGCGGCGTCGCGCGCCAGAGCAGTACGTTCTTGCTGCGGCAGAAGTCGGCGTCGCCGAGCAAGCGCGACCTCACTGGCGCTGGCAAGTCGCTGCGGCAGATGACCGGCAAGAGCGAGACGCGCATTGGCGCAACGTCACCGCCGCAGTCGCCAACGAGTGCGACGTCGCCAACGAACGCTGCCGTTGCGCCTGGAAGCGTCGAGACGGGCGAAGTTGACGCCGGTCGCCTCGAAGGACTCGTCGAATGGTACGCACTCGAGGAGGTCAAGTACGAGCTCGAGCGCATTCCGTACCACCGCATCACGACCGACAGCGAGCGCGCGCGCTGGCTCCCGCACTCGCGCGACGGCCGCGATGAGGTCTTGACGATCACGCAGCAGGAGATGACGCTCACGCCCGCGAACGTCCGCGCGGCGCTCGAAGACCGCGGCGTGATCCCAAAGTACTCGTCGTTTGTCGTCCAGAGCGGCAGCGACGCCTCGTTGCGCACGACGCCATCGAGTCCCAGCAGCACTGGCGCAACTGCACCATTGGGTCTTGTCGCCTCGACGTTGCCGAAAGACCTGCTCGACGAGATCGCAGAGCTCGAGCTCGCGGTCGAGACGATGCACGAGAGCGACGCGCGGCCGCAGGTCCTGAGCAACCCCGAGCGCTTTGCCGAGCTCTACTCGGTCATCGAGAGCTTGGGCAAGACCGACTTGCTCTGGAAGCTCGAGCACGTCGTGAACACGAACCGCGAGCTCGACGTCCCGACGAACTTTGCGCGCTTGCTCGAAGAGATGGAGCTCCGCAAGATCCCGACCGGTGAGATCGAGAACCTCGCGCGGACGCTCACGGTCGTGCTCCAGAAAGAGGAGCTCCGGAACGCCGGCGTCGACGTCTCGCCAACAGCGAACTTCAAAGACGTCCTCACGCTCATGCACGCGAACCAAGTCAAGGACGTGTCGCTCCCGCCAACAGTCGACGCGATCCAGGCGCTGCTCCAGGAGCGCGGCATGGACCGCCGTGGCGAGCCCGTGTACCTCCGCGGCATGCGCATCGGGACGCAGTCGGGCATGGCCGACGACACGGTGGCAAACACTGCGCTCAAGGCATTGGCGCGTCCAACGACTGCGGCGTCTGGGAGCCTCAACGCCGGCCTCGGGCTCATTGACACACACGCCGAGCTATTGCGCAAGGCGCTGCTGTTCGAAGCGCTGCGCAAGCGCAACTCGCTCATCAAGACGTTCCCGGCCGAGACTCACGTCTTGAGCGAGCAGGACCTCTTGGAGTGCCCCGAAGTCGACATGAGCGGCGACTACTGGACGCTCATTGAGCGCTTCCAGCAGCTCTTGATCCACGAGTCGTACACGAAGCGCCTCGCGTCGTACGCCGCGCTCGACCGGTGCATGCGCGCGCTCTTGCGCGTCCCGCGCGACCAGGTCGTGACAAAAGAGGACATTGCGATCGCGCTCCATGGCATCGGTCATGGTCAGTACCGCTTGCCGCTCGAAGCGTTCACGCGCGACGAGCTGCTCGAAGCCGCGCGATGCGGCAAGATCCGCACGCCGACCGACGCGATGCTGCAGCAGTGTCCGCAGGCGTCAAACGCGAAAGCCATGGCGCACTACGCCGCCGTGAGCTACGCTGCGATGGTGTTCCAAGAAGTCTCGAGCTTCAGCTCGCGCTACGACGCGATCACGCAGCGGTTCCAGGAAGCACTGCCGATCGACGCCGCGAGTAGCGTGAACGGCGTCGTGATCCCGAAAGACCGGAGTCGCTTGAACCTCAAAGCGTACATTGTCGACTGGCTCCTCGGGTCGGAAGACACGGCGATGCGCATTGAGCGGCAGCTCGGGGCGTACCACAAGCAGCGCCTCGAGTGGGCGTCTGCAGTCTTTACGCTCGCGAATCGATGGTTCCAGCGCGGCTTTGGCTGGTGCGACGACGCGAGCAAGGGCGTGGGCGTGAAAGTGCTCTTGACCAAGCTCTTGATCTTCGAGGCCGCGAACAAGATGCACATGGTACAGACCGAGGCGCTGCTGCTCGAAGTGAACGACAAGTGCGTGAGCTTGCGGTCGCGCGAGAAAGCGGCAAAGGAGACGCTCGAGCAGCGCTACAAGCGCAACGTCGAGATGCTCGAGAAGCTCGTGACGCACGCAGAAAAGTGCATGAACAACCGCAAGCTCCATAGCGAAGAGACGCCGGCGCTGCTCCATGCGATCGAGCAAGTGTGCGTCGTGCCGCAGGGTTTGAGTCCGCGCCACATGGAGGCGTACCACGTCGTGACGTCGCACTGGATCCCGCACCGTGCGCGCCTCGACGAGCTCGTGCAGATGCACAAGGAGGGGACGTTTAGCATCCACCGCACACCCGAGCTCTTGAGCGCAATGGAGTTCCACACGGAAGGCATCGCAGGCGCCACCGAGCTCGATGAAGAGAGCGTGTACGCCATGGCGAGTGAGAGCGACGACATGAGCGGGAACCAGCAAGACGTGCTCGAGCGCAAGATCGACGAGATTCGCCGCGGGCAGCGCAAGATGCCGTCATCGCTCCATCTCGACTTGAACGACCTCGACGCCGAGCAGGAAGCAGCGAGCGCAAGTACGACGGACGCGCAGGACTGGAAGTCGCTCTCGCCATCGAAGCGCCTCGTGCAGCCGCTCTCGCCGCACGAGAAGCAGACGAGCTGGCGCGTCGTGACAAAAGGAACGCCCAGCGGCGCGAGCACCAAGCAGACCGTTGTGCTCGAGACAAAGTCGGCGACGGGCACAGCAAGTGTGAGTGGTGCGAGCAGTCCACGGCGCAAGTCGTCGCTCGGCGAAGAGCTCAAGGAGCTGCTCAAGTCGCCGGCCAAGTGGCTCCTCGAGACCACGGAGCCGGTCGAGCGCATTCGCCCCGAATTCTTCTTCCCACAAGCCGTGAGCCACGACTCGAGCTTCATTCCAGCGGCTCCGACGCAGTGAGTGAGCAAAGAAAGCTATGGCTGTAGCTGTCGATAGTGACGTTGTGCATATGCGTAAGCGAGCAAGAGGGCTGTAGGACTCGCGCTTGATAGGTGAATGCATATCGCTAGATGATGCTGAAGTGGTGCGAAGGCTTGTGAGCGGTGGTGTGTTGTGTAGCGAGACGAGCGACCGTCGTGTCGCTTGGACCAGAAGCAGAGAGATGCAGAGGAAGAGAGCGAGCGAGCGAGTGTCATTGCGTTGGAACCAAGAGCGCGCGTGCGGCGCCTAGAGCTTCTGCACGCGCAGCTCTTGGTTCAAAAAGTATCCTGCCTTGTGCAAGTACGTCGGCGGGAGCTCGACCATGCGGCTCTGCTCCAGAACCTACAGCAAGTCACAACAGCAGCAGGAGACCGAGTGGTTGCGTTGTCAGTCGTGCAAGCGTACCACAAGATCATAGCTGTAGCAGTCGCAGTGTGCAGTACCTTGCTGGAGTACGTCTCAAAGTCTTCTTCAGTCATGGGACCGTAGAGCAAGCTCCACTTGCCGTCGAGGAGCACAAAGTAGTACCGCTCGTTCTCGCCGTGCTCGTACCAGCCCTCTTCGCCCTGCGTCGTCCCAGGACATGCGTTGAGTATCCCGCTCGAGCTCTTGTGCGACCGCTCGGTCTTCTTGCCGCCGCCAAGGAGCGACCGCATCTTCTCGCCAATCTGCTTGCCCAAGTTCGTCTTTGCCTTCTGTGCCGCGACGCTCGACTCGGTGCGACTCTCGTCGTCTTTTCGCGACCGCGCGCTCTTCGACTTGCTCTCGTCGCGGTCTTTGCTGCTCGTTGTCGCTGTTGTGCCGCTGCCTCCTGTACTCGCCGAGCCCGACGCTGCAGCCTTCTTGCCAGTGTCTTGCTCGGGCGTGTGGTCCGAGATCGCCTCCGAGGTCCGTGACGACGGCTTCTCGCCACTGTTGTGCACATCGAGCTTCGCCACGCCCTTCTCGATCGCTGTGATGTTTGCGGCGTCTCGCTCACGCTCGCGATCTGTCTTGCCGCCGCGTGGTGTGCTGCTCTCGACGTCGCCACCGCCGCCGCGTTTCTTCTCACTGCGGCGAGCCGACCGCGCCGTGTCGTGTCCTTCGTCGTCAGAGCCACTGTGTCCTCGGCGACGGCTTCGGTGGCGCGACTTGCGCTTGTCCGAGTCGTACTCGTCGTCGTCGCTCGAGCTGCCTTTGCGGTGGTGACGATGACGCCGACGACGGCGACTCGTGTACCCCGAGTCGGAACTGCTGTTGTAGCTGTTCCCAGACGAGTCGCTGTCGCTGTCTGCGCTGTGTCCGCGGCCGCGGCGGCGACCTCGCCGGTGCCAACGGCTCTTGCGATGACGCGCGCTCTCGTCTTCGCTCTCACTCGACTCGCTACTCTCGTGATGACGCTTCTTCTTGGGCTTCTTGCCTTTGCGGCGCTCGGTCTCGTCCCCGCGCTTGGACGTATCGGGTGCATCGGCATCGTCGTCGTCGCCGCCTTTATCGCGGTGGCGGTGCTTCTTGCTACTCTTCTTCTTTCTCTTGCGCGGCGACAGGTCGCCTTCGTCGCCAGTCGCGTCGCCGTTCGCTTTACGTGGGGATCTCGGCGTTGTTGTCGCAGCGTCTTCTGGATCACTCGCACCGCCTGCAGCTTTCTTGTCCTTGTGTCGCTTCTCTTTCTTCTTCTTGCGCTTCTCAGCGCGCTGGTTCTCGTCACCGACGTCGTTGAGATCGCCAGATGCACCAGCAGCGCCGCCGCTGCTCTCGTCAAAGAACTCGAGGTACGACGATGGCACGTACCCTTCGTCGTCACCGAACTCGCACTTGAGGTACCCCGTGCGCTTTGTCGAGAGCACGCGCACGACGTCGCCTGCTTTCAGCGTCAGCTCTTCGTCACCTGACGCCTTGCGATCGCGCACAACGCGTGCAAGGACACCGCCACTGCCGTGTCCGTCGTCGTCGCCGTGTCCCCCTTTTCGCGCGGTCGAGCGGCCAGTTCCATTTGCCGGTTTGCCGGTCGATGGTGGCGCTGCCCGTGCTGAGAGTGCACCGTTGCTCTCGTTTGTCGCGACCGTGTTGTCTGCGTACGACGTCATGCTCCCACCGCCCATCGGTGTGTTCGAGTACGCGTCGATCGAGTCGTTCGTGAGCCCTTTGACTTGCCGCATCGCCTGCTTCGGCTTGGTCGACAGTGCCGGCAGCATCGTGGCCAACGTCGACTAGCCTGTGCAAAACGCTGCTCCTTTGCGTCCTCTCTCGTCTCTCGATTTCTCTCGTTCCTCGTTGCTCGTTGCGAGACTCGATCGTCAGCTTCTCGCGCCTCTCTCGTGCGCTGCGATGCACCGCGCACGTCCTGAGTCCCGACGCAACGAGGAGCAACGCACGGCGTCAGCGCGGCGGCGGCGGTCGTTGATCAAGTGCCGACTACTCCGCCTCTTACCAGACTGGAGCAGGAGCTGTTTCGAGGCCCAGGAATAGTCGTCTTTGCCCTGTAAATGTGAATGCGCCGTCTGTGTCTGTGTGGTAGTAGTGTGCTGTTGTTGCGTGTGCGTTGTTGCGTGAGAACTCAGGACAGAGTCTGCGAACTGCTGGCTGTGCTACAGCTATGTAGATGCCTGTCCAGGGTATGTCTCGGAATGCTCGAGGAGGAGAAGCAAGGCGCTGTCTTCTTCAGAGGTGCTGAAAATGTGTCGGAAGGCGAGCTCGTGCAATGTTTGGCAACAACATCGAGCTGCCTTGCTACCTCTTGTCCTTGATAGTGGAGCAACTGCGTTTGTGTAGTGAGCAGCAGAGGCTAGCGACGAATGGCGCTTGAGTCCTTGGTGGTGCTGCGGTGCACAAGGACTGACTGTGGATGACGTTCGTTCGCTCCAGGACCGCGCACCGCTACTCTTGGCTCGAGCTAGAAATGGTCTGCACCGCGTGTCGCGACACCAAGTAGACGACCTTGGGATCTCCACACAACTAGCTGCGTAGTAGCTACAGCTAGAGCCTGAGCAACAAGGATCGAATGTGCATGCGTGCGCCACTGACGCTGTTGTTGATACCAAGTACGTGTTGGGACTGACTGAACACGGCAAGCCTCCGATTCGAGCAAGAACGCCGCGGCCGCGGCGTCAGGCTCAGCGAGTACAGGAGACAATGACAGCAGTAGCTTGTTCGAGCTCGATCTCGATCGAGTACGCTTCAAGCACGCTATGCGCTTCAACAGAGCTGAAGTGCTGTAGTCGACTCGAGTTGAGAGAGGACACAGAGTCGTTCGCGGTTCAAACACACTATCGAAACGAGTAGTTTTTATTAGTCAAGCCATCAAAGTGCGTTTTCAAAAAAACAGGAGAGATGACCTACCCAGCTGGATAGAAAAAGGCGTCGCAATTTTCTGAACAAAGCATACTTTATTCAAGTGTTTGAAAAAAACATTGCGAAACGCTGCGTTCATTTGACCAAATCACAATGTTTTTTTCAACTACTGGATTAAACTATTGAGTGTTCAGAAAATTGCGACGCCTGTTTCTACCCCGCGGGGGGTCATCTCTCCCATCGCCGCGCTTTGCACCTGTATTTCCAGTTGGTCCACTTTTCGTAACTTACAGCATACCTTTCTCTCGGCAGCGGCGACCATTATTGACAGGTTGTACACATTTTGATTTTATTTGTCAGAATTTGACCCTTTTTGATAGTAGAATGGCGCAAGTCGACGTGTATGCAAACAATCGAATCAAAGTGTTGGTCTGTGAAAGGCAACAACAACCGAGTCATCGTTGGCCACATCAGTAAGCAAGCAAGACGACTCGAAGCAATGGCGACGAGCACTGGCGTCAAGCGCCGCAACAGCGGCAATGGCGCGAGTCACACCGACGCTTCAGCTGCGACGAACAGCGGCGCTACGGCTGTCAATGGCGAGCGTCTTGCGCTTCCGTTTGCAGCTGCAACGCTGCGCTCCGGCAACGTCGTCGTGCTCGGCATGCGCGTCGACACCGCGCTGAACTGCGCCGGCATGGCGCGCTTTCGCGTGTTCCAGGGCCACGTCGAAGTGCTGGGCTTCCAGCCTGCGCTCGGGACGTACTACTCGCTCTACTCGCCGAAGTGGAACAGTCTACTCGTGCTCGAAGGCCGCACGAACGCGCAGACGCGGTCAGAAGCAACCAAGTCGCTGCTTGACGCAGCGTACCAAGCGCCATTTCGCGACTCCAGTCGACAGCTTCTCGCACTCGACGACCCGAGCGTGCGCGTTGAAATGGACGATGAGCACGCAGCTGATGCGCTTGCGCAGGACATGGCCGAGGACTTCCCAATCGTCCTCGTGCTGCGCGCGATCCCAGTCTCGTTTGGCAACCTCACGTGCTTCTATGAGCTAAGCAACGCGACCGCCGGTCGAGGCGCGAGTGAGCCACCAGCAGACGTCGTGCTCCCAGGCTTCAAGCTCATCGTGACGCGCGACGAGTACGACGCAATCGAGATTAACGCGACTGCTGCAGCGCCGTCGACGCTGCCAATGGCGCTGACCGAGCGGCAGTACCACGACTGGAAGTCCCGCGCTCGCGTCCTCACGGAACTCACGGTCCCAGACGCGATTCGGACGATCCAAGTCACGCACGCGTGGCGCACGACTGCTGATGCGATTGAAGCGAGCGTCCTCGAGACCGCGGCGACGGGACCTGCGCAGCGCATTGTCGTCTGTGGCGCCAAGGGCGTGGGCAAGTCGACGTTCTGCCGGTACCTCGTGAACCGCTTGCTCTCGCACTGCGGTGTCGTGGCGTTCCTCGACACGGACCTCGGGCAGTCGGAGCTCACGCCGCCGGGTCTCGTCTCGCTCCATGCGCTCGTGGCGCCAGTGCTCGGACCCGGCTTCACTCACATGACGCAGCCGCTCCGGAGCTTCTTCTGCGGCGGGACGAACCCAGGCACGGACCCGCTGCAGTACATGCGCGCGGTCACGAGTCTTCTGGACCTCTACTCGCGCAAGTGGCCCGCGGCAATGGGCGTGCCGCTCGTGATCAACACGGACGGCTGGATCAAGAGCATGGGCCACGACCTCCTCTGCTCGGTCATTGAGCACGCGGTGCCGCACCACGTCGTGCAGCTCCTGGCGACGACCAAGAGCAAGCAGTTTGCAGTCCCAACGACTGGCGACTGGACAGTCCATGGCGTCGCACCGTGGGACCCAAGTGGCGTGACGCAGCCGCCGCGGTCGTCGAAAGACATGCGTTTGTACCGGTGGCACCAGTACTTCCTAGGACGCACACGCGTGCTCGACACCGTCCCGCGCGCGCAGCTCCAGAACCTCCACGTCCTGACTGAGAAGGCGCGGTGCGACGCGCTTATCGCACGCGCATACGCGCACGCCGTGCCGTTTGCAGTCGCGTTCGACAGCGTCGACGTGTCGTTCGCCGGTGCGTCCGTGTCACCGAGTCAGCTCCTCGTGTCGCTGAACAACAGTGTCGTAGGGCTCTGTGTGAACCCGCGGCGACCGCCACTGCCACCGCAACACAGCCATAGCCATCACGACAGCGCAATCGAAGACAGCGACGCACACGACGTGCCCACGCCGCCGCGGATCCTCCTCTCGCCAGCGCATGCGCCGTGCCTCGGCATTGGCTTGATCCGCGCGGTCGACGTCGAGCGGCGGCTGCTGTTTGTCCTGAGCCCACTGCCGCACGCGCTGCTCGCGCGCGTGAACTTGCTCGTGCGCGGGAACTTCCCGCTCGCGTCGCTCGTCGTGGACGTCGACGATCCCGTGCAAGCGCCGTACGCTGTCACAGACGTCCTGCCGTCGGAAGGCACTGGCGCCGCGGCGATGCAGAGCCGCAACAACATCAAGCGCAAGCGCGATGATAAGACACCAAGCAGCAAGTCGTAGAGCGCAAGTGCGTCATTCGTCTTGCTGTTTGTCAATAGAGAGAGACGCTCGTTAGATGCTGATCGCACACACTTGGCGCTGCGTGCTGTCGCGGTAGAGCGTTGTGCAGACGTCGCTGTCGATGCTCGCGCTGTTTGCGTCAGTCACAGTGTCGTCGTCATTGAGCCACAGGTCGTACGCGTACGGACGCGGCACGCGCGCTTCGATCGCGCTGCTGCTGCGTATGTGAGCCGCGACGGTGTCGACGAGCGTCTCGATGCGCTGCCAGATGCGCTTACAGAGGTGCGCGTAGCTGCTCGCTGTAGCGCGCGTTGTACTGGTTGTAGGTGCAGAGGCGACAGGTCGCGGCGCGCGCATGCGGCGCCGCGGCAGCAGTGCGTCATGTGTCGCTGGTGCATTGCGCACGCTTGAGCGGAGCTGCGTGAGCCAGAGTGGTAGTACTGTGCTATTGCGTGTCACGACGAGCGCTGTCGATGCAAGGAGCAGCAGCAAGAGCAGCAAGAGAGCGACTGTGATGCGTACGACCTTGTGCATGAGAGCGAGCGAGCGAGCGGCGAACCGTCAGTGGATCCGCCACGACGAGGTGTATGTGAGTTTTGACCAACGAGAGCGAACAGACGCGGCTCAAGTCGTCTATCTATTGCGCAGGATGTGGCTACGCAAGCGATCGCAGCGCACGTGCAGTGGAGCGCACGCGCTACTCGCGGAACGAAAAGTCCTTGTCCATCGCCGAGGCGTGCGGCGTCGCGATCGCGCCCATGTGGTAGTCGCCGCACGAGATCCTAGAGCAAGAGACGTACACAAAAGTATTCACCAGTGTCAGTCGCCTCAATGGACGTGAGAGGACGCGAGGCCATGGGCGCTCCGTGGACGTACGCAGCGACGCGGATGTTGGCGAGCGACGCGATCTGCAGCGGCTGGAGCTGGTTCTTCCGGTCGCCGTGGCCGAGGCAGTTTGAGCTGCCCTTGCCAAACGTAAAGACCTTGCCGTCCTGCGAGAGCGCGACGGTGTACACGCGGCCGCACGCGACTTGGACGATCGTCTCGCCGGCGAGCGCCGTCATCTCGTGCGGCTCGAGCCAGAGCTTGGAGCCCCACATGTAGAGCCGCCCGTCCTCGGTCACAGCCGCTGCGTGGTCGTAGCCAGCAGCAAACTGCGTCACGCGCGCGCCGTCAAAGCCTTCGACGAGCGTCGGGATCGCCTCCATGTTGTAGTGGTCCATCGCCAAGCCGCCACCAACACCGAGTTGGTTGTCTACCGAACGATCCATCCATACAAACTCATACAGTCCGTCAGTAGGTCTGTCCGTCTTCGTCGCCGTTCAAGCGAGCGTCCTGCGAGTCGACGCCACAGTACGTACGGCTGTTGCCGCCCCAGCCGTAGAGCTCGTGCTCGTCCGTGAGCGCAAACGAAAAGTCCCGGCCCGCGGCGATCGCCTGGACGTTCATGTCGGCAAAGAACTCGATCGGTTCCGGGACTTCGAACGTGTCGGTCTCGCCGTTGCCGAGGCGCCCGTACTCGCCATTGCCCCACGCCCAGATCTCGCCGTCTTGCGACAGCGCCACAGTGTGGAACTCGCCACACTCGACCGACGCGATCGGCACGCCTTGGTCCACGAGCGACCGCAAGAGCCGCGGCGTCGGCTCGTCGTTCCCGCCTGCGTGGCCGAGCCCACCGGCGCCTTTCATCGTCGAGCCGCCCCAGCCCCACGAGTACATCTTGCCGCTCTTGTCGACGGCTGCCGTGTAGTAGTCGCCGCACGAGATGTCGACGATCTCAATGCCCTCGAACGCCTCCATGAGGCGCGGGAGCGACTCGAACTCGCCAGCGCCAGGGCCAAGGCCGAGCTTGTTGTACTCGTTCGAGCCCCACGTGTACACGCGACCCTTGTCATCGACTGCACAGTGCGCAATGGTCGGTCGTCAGTGAGGCTAGTGCGACCAACTGACGCAGCGCAGCAGCTAGAGACAAGTACGCACTTGCAGCGCTGTGGGTCGCGCCAAACTCGAGCTTCACGATGCTCTTGCCCTCGAACGCCTCGAGAAGCTTTGGCGAGAGCTCTTCGTACGAGTTCCGGATGCCGCCCTTGACGAACGC
Organism: Pythium guiyangense; assembly: GCA_003730235.1. Taxonomy (NCBI): domain Eukaryota; phylum Oomycota; class Peronosporomycetes; order Pythiales; family Pythiaceae; genus Pythium; species Pythium guiyangense. The sequence continues at coordinate 742,410 of QXDM01000001.1, forward strand.
GCCGTGTCCGAGCTGTCCGAGCGAGCCAGAGCCCCATGTGTACACTACATACAGATGTGTGTCAGTAGCTATTGCAGCATACGAACAACGGCGGTGATCGCATCACAGAGCGAGAGCTCATGGCAGATCGATTGATCGAGCAAACACCAGTGACATTCGACAGGCGTCGCGCGACTCGTGTCACGCTGCAGTCACAAGCAGAGACGCACCACTCGATTGCGTGGAGAAGCGCGCCTGCGAGCGCACCATGGCGAGCGCAGAGCTCTTGCGGCCCGCTGTCGCCGCAGCCGCGCGGATCGCGCGCAGGAGCAGCACCATTCTCACTACTACTTCGCCGTTGAGTGCTTTGTCGCTGCTTGTTGGTGGTGGCGTGCAGTGATCGCAAATCGCATATGCATTAGCAAAGGCTCTGCTAATGAACCGATAGTGCAATAACTCGATACACAACATGATCACGAGCGGCAACATGCGCGGCGTCGATGCCAGCGGCCATGCTGTGCTCTGGAGCTCGCAGCGGCAGCAAGTGATGATGCACTGGGAGCAGCAGTACATGCGCGACTGCGTCGACGCACTGCGCATCAAATCAACGGACCGCGTGCTCGAAATCGGCTTCGGACTCGCGTACTCGGCGACGCACATCCAGCAATTCCATCCACGCAGCCACACGATCATCGAGTGCGACGCCGCTGTCATTCGTGACGCCGAGCAGTTTGCAAGTGCACACGATGGCGTCGAGATCCAGTGCGGGGCGTGGCAGTCCGTTCTCTCGACACTGCGCGACCAGCGCTTTGACTGCGTCTTCTTTGACGACTACCCGCTCCCAGAGCTCGAGCGCGCTGGCATCACGCACAACGAGACGCGCTCATTACGCACTCGGTGCGTTCGTGTCTGCGTGTGTCAGCTCGCTTATGCTTACACTGACGCGCTACCAACGTGTATGTGGAATATCGTAACGCTGTAGCTCGCGCTGGCACGACTTTCTCGACGCAGTGCTGCCGCTCGTCGCAGTCGGCGGCCGCATCACAGGGTACCTCGCACGCGACATTGACCTCACGCGCCGCGGGTGCCGCGTCACGATCTCGCAAGTCCGCGTCCAAGCGTCTAGCGACTGCTCCTACTATCCGCACGAGACTGCGCTCGTGCCTGTGATCACAGTCGTCGACCCAGAAGCTGCTTCTTCCTCAAGCTGCCGCGACGATGCGAGCGAAGCAAGTCGCATCGCGCTCTCAAAAGTGCACATGACGGACGCTGTGCACAAGCGCATTGCGTCGCACCTTAGTCGTCGCTCTGACTGCCAGAGCAGCTCGAGTGATAGTGCTGCATCGTCGTCGCACCGTCGGCGCTTTGCTGACATTCGCGAGTGTCTTGACGAGCAAGAGTGCGTGGACTTGCTCGAGTCAAATGGCGATGACGAGAACGAGACACAAGAAGCTCTTGCGAGTGACAAGAGCGCACACTACGGCGACGCGACGTCGCGCTCGCAGTTCCTCGCAGCGCTTCGCGCAAAGCGAGCACGAGCAGTAGCAGCATCAACTAGGTCGTCAGTGGCTCCATCTTAGTCCTATCTCATGGAAATTAGCATATTGCCTCCACTCTTTCAGAAAATACAAAATTTTAGACACACAAATCTCATTAATTGTAAAATATAGGCATAACTATGAGATAAAGTTTTGATAATTACAAATAAGATCCTACACTTTTGAGCATTTTGAACCACGAAGCAAGCAAGCATGGCCAAGGGCGGGGCCAGAGGTGGCGCGGACGACGACGAGCTGACGGAGTGGCGCCGCCCAGTCGTGCAGCCGCACGACGTCGTGTCGATGCTCTCGGCGCCGCTGCCGTCTGCGCGCAGCAGTGGGAGCCACAGCTCGGCGACTGCTGCGAGCCACAGCAACAATGGCCGCAACGTGAGCGCAACGCACCGACCGCCGTCGAGTCGTGGGTCGTCGCCGTATCCGCGGCCGCGGTTCCAGTCCAAGCCTGTGCTGCAGCCGAACGTGTCGCCGCAATGCGTGCACGAGAACCCGCTGTTGAAAAAGCGCGTGTACACGATCCCAGAGTACTCGGAGGAGTTCTACAGCCGCCCGCCAGGTCAGAAGATCTATCCCCCAGGCGTGCCGCCGAACCCGATTCCAGTGCCACTTCATCCTGGGGAGAAGTTCCACGAGTACGAGAGCAAGGTCATTGCGTACATCACTGCGCGCGGGCACTCGCTAGAGGACATGCGCGACGAACCGAACCGCGAGCGTAGCCTCCGCATCGCCTTTGCCAACAAGCGCCTCTTGCCGCGAAAGAACTTCGCATCGCCAGCGCAGGCGTCGACGACGCCGACATCGTCGACAACAAACAAGAAGCGCGGACGGTCCGAGTCGCCGCCTGCGAATCGCGACCGCAATGCCCGCTCCGTGTCGTCTGGATCATCGACGGTTGCAACAGCAACTACTGCGCAGCCGCGCAAAGTCCAGCGAAGCCACACGTCACCTTCGCCTGCGCGCTCCGTGGCGTCGTCAACATCGTCGTCAACTCGAAATGCCTCGCGCGACGCTTCGTCGAGCCAGAAGCCAGCGCAGCAAACGGCAACTTCAACGCCAGAGGCAACGCCTTCGGCGCAGGCAACATCCGCGTCTAAGGCAATGCCAACGCCAAAGGCAACACCAACGCCAACGCCAGTGGCAGCAACGCCTTCAGCATCGGCAGCTGCTCCGTCAAAGGTAACAACGCCTTCTGCTCCAAAGGCAACTCCAGCAACTGCAACGGCAACCTCATCGGCACCAGTGCCAACACCTGCACAAGTGCAACAATTGCCAGTGCAACAATTGCCAGTGCAACCAGTGCGTTGCCGCGCGCAATTGCCGAGTGCACAGGCGCCGCACAGTGCATTTGTTGCAGCGTACGTTGCGTGCAGCTGTCCGCAGTGCATGTGCGACTGGAATCTCTTGCTTACGGAGCGCCTCGATGTGCTCGAGCGCGAGATGCACGAGATGCGGACGCGCCTCGCGTATCAGTCACGCGATAGCGGTGCGGTGCGAGAGAAAAGAGTGGACGTCACCAAGCGCGACGCAGCAGCTGCTGCGTCCGACACGGAGGACACGTGCTCGTCCAAGCCGAGCATCGTGGAGACCCACAGTGCGAGTGGATCGTCGCGTCCACATGGAACGCCTACAAACAATGTGGCTACCGAGCCGTCGGCTCGACCACAAGGGGCACAGTCAACCAGCAGCAGCAGCAGCAATCGGTCAACTACGTCGGTTGGCGTCCTGAGCGATCCGATCCGAATGCGCATGCTCGACGAGTACAATGCGCTCAACAGCCAGATCCTTCTGAACGAGCAAGTCGTCGCCGACTCGCTCGAGCGCGTGCAAACGAGCATGCTCGACGACATGGCGACTGCGATGCTCGAGCACGAGCAGCTCCAGCAACTCCAAGACGCAATTGCACGCGAAGCCGTGCGGCGTGACCAAGCTCTCGCAGTGCTCATTGCGTACGTCTGGGCGTCGAAGCGTGAGGAGCTGTGTGCGCAGATGAACGCGCTCGGGACGCTCAACATTGTGCACGTCCAGCGCACTGGACACGTCAAGTGCGCAGCGCTCGCAAAGCAGATCACAGAGACGCACGAGACGCTCGAGACGCTCCAAGCGTCGCTCGAGCACCTCCTCACAGGCGACAGCAGCACGGCGTTCACGCTCGAGACGATCGACGAGCTCAATGCGCTCGGGACTGCGATCGCAGGCAAAGAGCAGATGATCGCAGTGCTCGAGCAGCAGCGCATGGACGAGATCATGCGGCTCTTTCAGTTCAGTCTTGACCTCCGCACGGCGTGCCGAGCGCTCGTCGACGACACGCAGACATGAGTACGCGACATACACACAGCGCTGCGACTGGCAAGGACCCCGTGGACCTGTTCGATTGTGTGATAAATAAGTTGCTACGTGTGTGTCTGGAGGCTGCTGTCGTCACTGGTACACGACGTGCTTAAAGTACGGATGGTACACGATCGCTGCGACGAGGAAGACTGCGAGGCGGTCGAGCACGCCGCCAATGCGCGCGTCGCGCGGGAGGTAGAAGCCTGTTGTCGAGACCTCGGCGACGTCTTTCATGCTCGCGAGGAAGAACCGCGAGAGCTGCCCGAGCACGAGCGCGAGCAAGAGCACGAGCGCCTCTGCGAGTCCGAGCGACTGGTGCTGCGGCTCCCACACGAGCGACGCTGGGAGCATGAGTGCACCAAATGCGACTGCGCCGATGAACGCACTCAGCTCTGACCGCGACGCAGATGGACCTTTGAGGACGCTCGAGAGACTCGGCGGGTCGTCGCACGCCCGGCGACAGAGCGGCAGCGACGCGTACGCACTCCGTGACGCGAGCTGCCGCATGACCCAGTCGCCCGTCTCGGCTGCAAAGACGACGAGGAAGAAGAGCGCGAGCTTGTCGCGGTTCAGCGCTGCGCCAGGGTGGTCGACAAAGTCCGCAGCTGCGAGCATCGGCGCTGCGAGCGCAAGGAGCTCCATTGTGTCGCACAGCACGAGCACGAGGCTCTCCATCACGTACGCGCTCGTGACGACGCGCGTGACAAACATCGTGCACGCGCCAACGAGCGTGATGAAGAGCGGGTCGAGCAGCTCGGTCTTTCCGATCGCCTTGGCGTAGTACATCAGGAACGAGTTCATGCTCGAGGCCATGAAGCAGCTCATGGCGACGACGATCGCAAAGCCGTCGACTTTGGTCGGCGCGATCGAACCGGTGAGCACGGCCAGGAACGTCCCGCTTGTCGTCACAGCAATGAGCATGTGCCACCCGATCGGACGCTGGCTCGACCGGAACACTGCGTGCTCCATGCCGTAGACGCCTGCAAGCACAGCGCACGCAGCGATGGTCGCTGCGACGACCGCGACGATCGCCCACTGACCGCGGCAGAACCGGTCTGCGATGTCTCGGACTGCAAACGCCGACGTGCGCATCGCGTGCTGGCGCTGGAGATAGAGCGACGGTGCAGGTTTGCTGTCTGGTTCAGCACTGCTGCTGCGTGGGTTGGGTCCTGTTGCGACGCTATGGCTGCTGCTGCTGCTGCTAGCGCGTGCTTGTCTGTCTGTGGGATTCGTTGCGTCACGGTGGTGTATTCGCTCGTCGCTCACGCGGTGCAGTCGATCGGCTTCGAACGAGGACGACGATGTGCGCAGTGTGAAGAGGATCTTGCGTCGGATGCGGAAAGCGAGCCAGCTCCACTCGAGCGCGCTGAGTGCGAGCAGCGCTTCGGCCAGGAAGAGCAGCAAGTACGCGTGGGACGTCTCGACCGCGACGAGCACGCATGCCGGGACGACGCAGAGCGCGAGCACGAGGAAGAGCGCGAGCGCGCACGACGCCGGCTGGCACATGTCGTGGCCAGGGGGCAGCGTGCGCGGCACTGCAGCCTGTCCGCCGCCGCCTCTGTCGTCGTTGCTGCAGAGCTGCTGCAGAGACCTCACCATGATAGCATGAGCGCACTTGTGTCTTGAGCGATTCGTCGTCGAGCGTTCGTTTCTCTCGATTTTGTATTAAAATTTGTATGCTCGCAAGCATTAATCGCGCTCTTTGGAACTGTAACTCGCGCCACTCGACTTTGCATTGGTTACAGGCTCAAGAGATTCGAATCAAGTGCTGTCAGCGTAAATTCTGTGTTTCGTATTTACGCGCACACATGTCGCAGAATGCAGTCGTCAAAAGCGAGCTGAACGACTCGCAATGTGTATATGTGCGAGCGAGTGTTCATCATCCACGCTGCTGCTGCTGTCGGTGCTCTCGCTATCGTTGTGTGAAGGAGAGCCCAAGCACACACACACATGTGTATCACAAATGCGTGTATGTACCTGTAACGCGGCGGCGGATGATCGTTGTTCGACGGCTCGCTGTGTCAGCAGTGGTCCACATCAACATCATGTTGCGTCGCATACAAATCTCAAGATCAACTGGTTGCCAAATTAGAGCATTTTTTGTAAATATTCACCCCTTGACGCAACCATCTTTTAATCGAGATTAATCAACGCACACACAATTCGCTGCGATGTCGTCCGCGTCCGCGTGGTGGTGCGGCATGACCACGCCGACGACGACGCCGTCGCTCTCTGCGCAGGCGCTGCCGCCGCCGCTGCCGCGCAGACGCCGAGCGCGCATGCTCCTCGCGTGCAGCAGACACATGCGCGCGCTCGCGCTCCTCTTCCTTCCGCCTGCCGTCGTCATCGCAGCGCTCCACATCTCGTGCCCGTACGCTCTCCTCGCAGTCTGCCAGCTCGTGCTCGCACTCGGCGCGCTCGAGCTCAGCTGGTGGCACTTTCGCATCCGCAAGCGACTGCTCATCCCTCTGCGCTACAGCAACGAGAACCTCAGCCACGCCGAGTTCGTGCGTCTCCGGTTCGACGAGATGCACCCGAGTTCGCGCGCCGTAACGCTGCTCGCTGATCGGCTCTGTCGCGGAAAGACCGGAGTCGCTGCGCTCCTCGTGTCGGCCATCACAGGCGGCGCGATCGTCGCGCTTGTCGTTGTCTGTAAAGACTCGATCGTCGACGCAGACACAGTCGCGATCGGCTGGCACGTCGTCGTCTCCTGTACTGCGCTCGGCGCGACGCTGTCGACGCTCTGCAGCTGCTTTGCGCCGACTGCGTGCGACGCGCTCGCAGGACTCGTGTACCAGAGCTGCTTCACGATCTCGACGCTCAACACGTTCCTCGCCCACACAGGGCACCTCACGGGCGACCCGACGATGCTCGACTCGCTCTATGTCGTGCTCGTTGGCGCGTGCGTGCTCGTGGTCTGGCGCATCGTCACGAGCGACGACGTGCTCGAGACGACGCTCGCGCTCGCACTCGACCTCTTCGGTCTCGTCTTCCTCGCGTCGTCGATGATGGAGGTCGCCGACTTTTTCCACCACCAGCGCGTCGCGCACCTGAGCGACAAGGTCGCGACGTTCTGGCTCGTAGTCTGCGCTGCTGAAGTCGGCCACTACGTCCACATAGCCGTGCGCACGCGCTTCCCGCGCGCTGTGTTCCCCAAGTGCCAGACGTCTCTAGTGAAAGGCCGCCGCGTGCGCCGAAGCACCGAGGACTTTGTCGTCGCAGTGTGCAGTAGCGCCGCTGGTCTCGGCGTCGCGTGGCTTGCGTACCCGACGCATCGGTACGAGGTCTGGGAGCTCGCAGTCCTCGCGCTCGCAGCGCTGCTGTCGCAGGTCAGTCGCCTCGGTCTCGCGACCATGAAAGACGTCGCGATGGTCGGCGACACGCACAGCGTATTGACGGACGAAGCGCAGTCAACGAGCCACGCGACGTCTGGCGTCCGGGTCTGGCACAGCGGCGTGATGACGCTCATGAGTCCGTACCTCGTCGCTGCGATCGCGTTCCACCCGTATATCAAGTCGCTCTACACTGGCGTCACGCACGCGGCGACGGGCGCGAGCGGCAGTCGACTCGCGCTGTGACAGCTCTCTGTATTTAGTCGTGCGTCCAGACGCGCACCGAGTCGGCGCGTCGACGATCCGTCTTCTCTCTCGCAAGCTGCAGCGACGATCGCTCGTCCTGCCGCCTGCCTATTTAACAACAACGTATCGTATGAACGCTTTGCTGCTGTCGCGTCTGTCTATCGAGTGTGTGCTGCATCACGACACGACTGCCCAGCCACCGCTAGACGACGCAGACGGCTCGGCAGCGTCGCTCTTGGCAGTCGCGTCGTCATCCTGAGCATTGTCGTCGTCGTCATCCGCTGCGTCTGCATCTTCTTCCTCGCGCTCCTCTTGCTCGCGACGACGGAGCTTCTCGGCCGCGTGGAACACGCCTAGAGTGCAATGCACAGCATTGTGAGCACAGCACGAGGTCCTGAGCCAATACGCACACGCACACGCACCGTTCGTCTGCTTGCGGCAGTTGAAGCACCGTGACGTCTTCTTGAAGTGCTTGAGCGCACAGGCCTCGCAGAAAAAGTGTCCGCAACTGCGTCGCAACGACCACACACTATGAGTGACGACTGCAGCGCTCGTACGACACGAGCGCTGTATGAGACGTACATGGTCTCGACTGCGTTCTGGAACGGTCCGCGGCAGATCGTGCACGCAAACTGCTCTTCGTCGTCGCTCTTGATCACGTACTTGTCGTCGTCATCTTCGTTGTCAGCGTCGTCTGGATCTGCTCATCAGCCATGACGGTCAGTCGGAGCCATTTGTGATCGATGTCCTGGGCACAGCACACAACCAAGCGTCATTGCATCAAACAGAGCGGACGTACTGCGGCCTTGCTGGAGCAAGAGCTGCCGTTTCTTCTCTTTCTCGGCCCACTCTTTCTCGATCTGCCACCCGCTCTTGTAGTCCCCGCGGTCGTGGAGGAACTTGCAGCTGTCGCCGTAGCCGCAAAAGCCCGTCTCTTTGTAGTCCTTGCAGATGTCTGGCTGGTAGTCAAAGCGCGAGATCGCACGTGCCCACGTCTGCGCGCGAATCGGTCCTTGCGTGCTGCACGACCAATACAATATTGCTGTGTGTCAGGTCCAATACAATATCACAATACAATACCATATTGTGCAATACAATAATGTAATGGCAACTCGATGACGACGTACCCGGTGTACTTGTTCATGCCGATCTGCGCTTCGTTCTTCGTGATGTAGTTCTTGTACCCGGCTTGGCCTTTGTAGACCTTCCCACTCTCGCTCTCAGCACTTCCGTCCGCGTTGCGCTGGATGTTGCGCTCCATGACCGCTCGCGCGTCGCTGGTCCAGCCATCCATTCCGTCAGCCACGCGTGTACAGAGCGCACTAGGAGCGACGCGCAGCTTGAGTCATAAAGAGAGAGAGCGCGCGCGCGTACCGGTCCTTCTCCGTGTCGATCTGGTTCTCGTACGTCGCGTCGCCTGCGTACTTTTGTGGCACGATCTCACGCGCCGACTCGATCTGCCGGTTCTGCACGACGTTCTTTGCTTTCTTCCCAGCGCCAGTCTGCATCCGAGGCAGAGCAGCGAACATATGCATATGCGCATGCGTTGTAGCATGTTAATAAGAGCACTCGCAAGAACGACGCACAAACAGAGCATGCCCACAAGACGTACGGAGAACGTGTTGATCTTGCGTCGGTCCGTCACAATCGGCGCAATGATCTGCTCGTCGTCCTGCTCGTTTGCAGCGCGCGTGGTCGCATTGCCACTTTCGTCGTCATCGTCATCTGCAGCGCGGCGGCGCTTGTTCGCCTTGGGCTTGGCGCTGCGCGTCGCAAACATCGCAGCCCAGTTGTGCTCTTCCTTGTCCGTGTCTTCTTGGTTGTGGTCTTGATTTTGGCTGGCAGGCAAGCTGTGAATACGGATAGTGATAAAATCAAGGTGCATCGTCACACTGATGCTCGTACGAACATGGGTGCTCGCGGCGTACGAGTTCGCACTACGAATGCGCTGTGTGCATCCTCACATACGCTAAAGACACACAATGCGGTCGGTCCGTTGTCACGAACCTCAAGCGTCCTGAACTCGAGCGGTGGTGAACTTGCAGCCCAGCAAAGTCGAACACTCGACATCAGTTGGCAACAACGTTGAGAACGACTTGACTAGCAAAACTCAGTCGCGCATCCGAGACGGAGCGCCACTCGAGCGAGCGCACGACGGCCGCGTGGCAGTCGGACGGGAGCACGGGGACGCTCGGATCGAGTCCAGAGATGGCAGTGTGCGGGGATGATGCGGACTGGAAGTCTCGGCGCTCGCACTCGCTCGGTGTCACTGCGTCGGTGGACGGCTCACATGCATGGACGGATCGGAGCCAACGCGATGTTGCACTAGACGTTGCCGTCGCGGGCTCAATCGCAGTCGCCGCATCACCATCGACATCTCCCTCGCCGCTGCCAGTGCTTCCGACTGTGAGCGAGCCGTCCAAGTCGCACTCGCATCACTCACACTCGCATCACTCACACTCGCAGTCGCACTCGCAGATGCCACCGAGTCTCACGCACGAGCAGCGACTCTGGCTCCAGATGGCCGAGCTGCGGAGCCAAGCTGAGAGCGTGTACCAGTACACCAAGAAGAGCACCGAGTCGCACCTCGCGAGCACTGGATCTGGATCTGCGCGCTCGCTCGACCTCATCGAGCTCTTGGACTGATGAACTGATGGGACGACGGACACACTGCGCCGTCGCAGTGCCTACTATTTAGAAGACAACGGCGCTCGTTCGCTCCACGTCGCCACCGCGTAGAGGCTCGACCTGGGCAGACAGACATGATCATGGAGACGCGGGACACGACGCGACTCATTTGGAGCTCGTCGTCATCGTCGCTCAGATGTGAATGTGCGAGAGTGAATGAATGAAAGCAGCACCAGCCAACGTCTCGTATGAACAGTGCAAGCGCCCGGATGCTTTCTTCTATCGAGTCATCTGTCTGCTAAAAGTCCAACATGGCCGCTTCCGAGCGTCAGCAACAACAAAGGTGCACACTCGTCATCCGTTGTCAACAACGCCAACAACGACGCCAACAGCAAGACCAACAACAGCAAGACTTGCAAGAGGTTCACAAGAAGCAACTCAAACAAGCTTGTGCCGCACCGAGCGTCAGCACAACAAAGTTGCATCAGTTGTTGTCAAGATCACAACAAAGGCAACAACAACAGCAACTACAGCAACACGACCGACAGCAGCAAGAGCAGCAACGACTAGACTAGCAACAACAAGACTAGCATCAACTGCTACTCAAACAACCATGTATGGCCGATCTTTGCATGCCGCTGCACGAGAGCTGTCAGGCTCCAGGTACGCCTCTTTGTCATTCTAGAGACGCTAGCGACGATGTTTACATCGTCCGAACACATCTTGTCGATCGACAACCAAGAGTGTGCGCGTGTGCGTGTGTGCCTCTGACCGTTTGCTGGCGCAAGGTGCCACTGCTCAGGAACAGCAACGTGCACGAGTGATCTGCACGCGTCATTGTGTTAGGCTCTTCAACAACGTCAGTGCGTCGTACGAGCCATTGCTTGCAACAACTTGGCGCTCTAGACATGGTCGCACAAGAGGTGGTGGTGGTGGTGGGGTCTATGGTAGTGCCGCGCAGAGGCAGCGCCTTCGATCGGGCTGCCTCGACACGACGGTAGGTCCTTACACTCGATATGCAACGCGCAGTCTCCTAGCTCTCTGGCGCTCTACTGGTGTCTTCATGCATGTCGCCATGGCGTCCAGCGCACAAGACGTCGGAGCGCAACCGAGAGGCGCATGTCCTCTCGGCGCCTTCGCTGCAGAGACCTCCACTCAGTCTCTGACGCCGCCTCGCACCCCCGTTGCCTGCGACTCATAACTTCATCCTAGTCTCTCTCTCTCTCTCTCTCGCTTCTCGTTCGCTCTCGCATCTTCAGCCTCGCACGCTCGGCCACACTTGCGTCGATCCGCTCGCGTGCACTTCGCTGTTGTGCCGCGTGACTTGGTACACGTGCTCGGCGGCGTCGCGCAGCTGCAGCATCTGCTTCCACATCTCTGCGTGGCGACTCTGCTGCTGCTGTTGCTGCGCGTGCGACGGCTGTCGCTCGCGCGGTGCTGCCTCAGGGTGCGTAGACGTCCGCGTCGTTGTTGTGAGCGACGGGTCGAGTGAGAAGCGCACGCCGCCGCTCGGTACGTTCGTCTGAGTCGACGCGCTGCTCACAGTCGAGAGCGACCGTGTGTGGTCGCGGAACTTTGGCGGTGACGACGCTGAGCGCGAGCGCTCCTTCTCAGGTACCTCCGTCTCGGTCGGCTCTGGCTCTGGCTCAGGCGCCACTGCTGCTGTTGTCGCTGCAACGAGTGGCGTCGGTGCTGGCTCCGTTGCAGCGTCCGTTGTCATGAGATCGACAAAGTGCAGCGGCCGCGAGTACCGATACTCGCTCGAGCTGTCGGGGTAGTCGACAAAGTTGGCCGACAGCCGCGCGGCAGTGCTGCTGCTCGCATTGCTCGCGTACGACGCGCGCGGGACCTCGGACGCTCGGCCTTGCTCGTCAAAGTAGTACTCTTGCTCGAGCTCGTCGTCGTCGTCATCCGCGGCAGCGTTCGAGTCGAACGAGCTCGCCCAGTTGTGACTCCCAGTCGGAGCCGACGACACTGGCAGCGGCGCGTGGCCACTGGAGGCAAACTCTTCGTTCGCGTCAATGCGCGCAAGACTGAGCTTGAGCGTGCGGTTGAAGCTTGTGGCGTCCGACTCGCGCCGGTGCGCCGATAGCGCTTTCTCGGACCGGCGCCGGCGAAAGGTCTCCGAGCCGCGGTCCGACTCGTAGATGCTGCTCGCGCGGCTGCTCGAGCGCGACGGCATCGGCATGATCGAGATGTCGGCTGCGAGGTCCCACTTGCCCGACACGACTTCGTCGCGCGCGATCTCGAACGCGTCGGCTTTCGACGAGTTCGCGACGCAGCTCTTGCACAGCAGCACGTCGCGCTGCGTGATCTCTTTGCGGCGCCACGCGACGGCGCCTGTGAGGCTCAGCTTCTTGGTCACGCGGCATTTGGAGCACATCGGCCCTTGGCACAGCTCGCAGCTCACCATGTGCCGGAACCGATTCGCGCTCTTGCGACACACGCCGCAGCACACGTTCTTGCCCTGGACGCGCCGGCTCGAGCCAACACCAACTGCGGCGTCGGTTGGAATCGCGCCGGACAGCGCTGCAGCGACTTCTGCGGCCACGCGCGCACGTTCTTGACTCTGTGTGAGCATCCACGCGAGCTTCTTGTTCTGCGCGCACACGACCGCGCGCCAGCAGTAGCTCAGTCCGTTCGCAGCAGACGTGAGCGCAAACGACTCGCGGACGCTGCCGTTTGGGTCAAAGTTTGCCTTCATGTACACGTCGACAGTGCCATTCGCGAGCTGCCGGTACACCGTGCAGGCTTGGAGGCGTCCGCGAAGGACGCCGGCTGATCCAGGGAGCGGACCGAACCCGTCGATCTCCTCCGAGTGCATGAGGTGGTAGCCATAGCGCTCACCGTTCCAGCGCGATTCGACGCCCGTGGCTTCCAGGAACACGAGGTCGCGCGGCCGCATGAGCTTGCGCATGCCTGGCGACGTCCCTTTCACGATCCACTTGATGCCAAGGAACCGGAACGGGTCGTCGCGACTCGGGCCTTGGATCTCGCTCAGCACTTCGCCATCTAGGAGCTCGTCGTGCGTGTACGTCGTCTTGAGCAGCATCGACGGCGCGTCGAACGTCGCGACGCCGTACATGACGTCGTCGAGCGTCCCGACAATCGATCCAGTCATGAGCAGCGTCGGGAGCTTCCACTCGTCGAGCGGCTCCGAGCCGCGGCTCGGCTGGAACGGCGTCGACGACGCGCGCATGGCTTGCGACATGGTCGAGCGCACCGTCGAGGGCGTGAGGAGCGGCTCTAGCATAAGGCCGAAGTCGCCATCGTCATTGTCGCCGTGGTGGCCTTGCTGCTGCTGGCGCTGGTACCGCCGCCGCTCGCGGTAGACTGTGAGCCCTTCGCGCTTCTTGACGACGCGCCACTGAGCACGGTTGAGCCGGCGCTTGTGCACGCGCGTGAACGTCTCGTAGTGCGCGATCGCGTCTTCGACGAGCACGCGCGCCTTGAGGCTGTAGCGCTCGCGCTCGGACTGCGTGAGCGTGAGCTCCGGGAGCACGCGCGTCGCGGTCGGGAACTTCATCGCGTGAGCTGCCGAGACGGTGCTGTCGAGAGTGAGCGAGTGAACGAGCGCAGCGCGTGCTCCTCCTTCTCGTCGTCGTCGTCGTCGTCGTCGCTCTCCCCAGTCGCGACTGCGTTACGCGCGCTGAGACCGCGCCGTGCACTTGTACACCGCAACAACAGACAGACAGACAGACAGACAGGGACGCGCTACGCTTGCTTGCTGCGCCACGAGCGTGTGCGTGCGTGCGGTTGTCTGTCGATGCGTCCGGAGGACAATGCCGCGAAGCCACTGCGCGCGCGATCGACTGTCTGCTTCTGGGCGTTGCTGCTGCTCCAGGTCTCTCTCGCTCTCGCTCGAGCCGCGCAACGTGCGTTGTGCAGCGCAGACGCCGTGTTGCTGCGCCCGCTGGCGGCGAGCTCCAGCGCGCAGGAGCAAGCGCGTGCGATGGATGGATTGACCGCGCGCGCTCGAGTGCGCGGCAGCCGATTGTGTGAGTGAGCGAGTGCGCCGGCCGTGAGCCACTCGCCCACGCATCTTGGTGGCGGACCGACTTGTTCGCGGGACGCACGCACGCGACTGGATCTGCTCAGACTCGACGACGACGTCGCAGACACATCGCTCGCGCGAGGGCGTGGCGGTCCAGCAGCGCGGCTTTGCGCGACCCGGTGCGTGCAATTGTGAACGACAGTAGTCAGTCCGAGTCGGCGAGTCGCCACGCACTGGACGCTCCGTCGGCGCCACATGCGGTTGTCGCCGCAGCAGCCACACGCCCGTCAACAAGTCCTTGATGCCGTCTTGTGGCGCGAACGCCGTCGCTGTTGCCTTTGGCACAATCGAGCGTCATGGCGCGCTGCTCATGCTGATGGTGGTGCTGCTGCATATTGAGTCTCTGTGAATTCGGTCGTGGTCGAGCAAATCGCACCGACCGACTCCAGTATGGACGCGAGACGATGGCCGCGCAGTCTCGCTGGTCGATCCGGCGCGATGTGCTTGCTTGTTGGACCAACAACAGCAGCAAGAACCGTGGCCCGCGTGCGCGACATCGAGCCCTGCGTCGCTCGCGTGCACGCAACGCGAACGCGAAACCAGTCGCGACGACTGCGAGCCTTTCCTCCTCCTCGACGCACGGTCGCTGCGTGACGCCTGCGTGGCTGCTCGCGCGCTCAGCGCACTGCTCAGTGCGTGTGCTCACAGTTTGCAGCTCCTATCCTCCATGTGCCTCGTGTGCTTCGCGCTCGAGAGAGAGCTAGACAAGAGACACCAGCAGCGGCAGTCCTAGCGACGACAAGTAGCGCCACGAAGGTCCGCCATCGCGATGGACCACACACAAACCACCGACGCAGCGTGCACGGTCGTGTTCGCTGCGACACCAGGTCTCGACAAGTGCTCGTGCGTCAGTTCGTCGGTGCACAGCCGTACGCCGTCGCACTTGCTTCCTGGTGTCTGCTCCTGTGCGACGCAACGTGGCGCTCGCGCGGGCGACACATCTTCGTCTGCGCGCACTTGGCGCGACTTGCTTCGCGGCCGGCGACGTCGACCCCATTCGTACTAATCCGCCGCCATCGCGCGACTCGAACGACACACGGCGCTCGCTGGATCGGAGACCCGGCCATGCGCTTCGCGACGTCGTCAAGACTGTGAGTAACATCGCTCAGATCATCCGCTGGCTCAGCTCACGATCGTCGCGCACGAAACGACACGGTGTGCGCGCCTATCGACGACCCTGAGCTCGAGTGTGAGTGCGCGCAACGCATTCCTTAGGACCTGGGGTCATCCTCGCGCACACGCGTCGTCAGCTTTGTTGTGTGCATCGCGCGCTCGCGCCCGGAGCATAGCATCCTGACTCAAGCGGACACTGCACATACTCGCTCGTCTGCAGCGACGTGAACTGACGCATCCGCTGAGCTTCATCGAACTCGGAGAGGCACTCGAGTTGCATGGTGGTGGTGGTGATGCTCCGAGCGACGTCAAGAGACTCAGGGGTTCCGTTGCCATTGAGCATCAAAGCCGACGTCGCGTGTCGAGGTCGTACACTACACTACTAAACCACGTTCTCTATGTTCTCTGCTCGCCTGTGTCGCAGTGCGCACTCCGCCCCGTGCACTCACGGTGCTATCCGGATCGACGAAGACGAGGTTGATTGGCCGGTGTGCATCGCGGCCGAGTTGGTCATCGCGATCTGGTACACGCTCTCGGCCGTCTCGCGGAGCTGAGCTATCCGCTGGTACAGCTCCGCTTGCGACCCCAGCGGTGGCGGTGCTGACGATGCAAGCGGCACAGATCGCGTGGCGTCGAACGCCTTTGGTGCAGACACGTCGAGCTCTTGCTGCTCGAGCAGCACATGACTTACGGAGCGTGGCCATACTCGTGGCTGAGTCGACGCGCTTGGATTGAATGCGTGGATGTCGCTGTCGTCGACAGTGCTAGTGCTACTACGAGCGCTCGAGACCGCCGAGACGCTGCGCGACAGGTGCTGTCGAGACGACCGAGCAGACGAAGTGGCTCCGCGGTCTGACACCGCGCCACTGCGGTTCGAGTCGTACAGGTGCTGCAGATGTGCACTCTCCACGTCGCCCGAGTCGCTCACGGTGCTGTTGCTAAGCGCATCCGCACTTAGCGCAACGTCTTGGCTCTGCCATCGCGCAAAGAGAGATGCTGCAGTTGGCATCTCATCTGCATGAGCGTCTTCGCTCCACTTGCCAGCGCTCACTTCTTCGCGCGCGATCGCGAGCGCACTTGCACGACTCGCGCTCGAGACGCACGCTTTGCAGAACGGAATCACGCGACGGTGGATCTGTTTGCTCTGCCGGTCACTTGACGCTGCGTAGCTGATCTTCTTGTCCACGCGGCACGACGAGCACATGGCACCGCTGCAAAGCGCACAGGGCGAGAGCTGGCGGTACGCGCGCTCGGGTTTGCCGCATGTCTGACACGCGCTGCCTTTGCCATGCGTCGACATTGTTGGACGTCTTGCAGGATCAGCGGCGGCCTCGCGCGCTCGTGCTCCAAGCAGGTGCGTGAGCTTCTTGTGCTGCGCGCAAAAGACCGAGCGCCAGCAGTAGATGAGCCCGTTCGCGGCCGAGAGCACCGCGACGGCCTCACCGACGCTGCCGTTCGGGTCAAAGTTCGCTTTCATGTACACGTCGACGGACGCTCCGTCGGTTCGTTGCTTGAACACGAGGCAGGACGAGACGCGACCGCGCAAGATCCCAGTCGCATCTGCGAGCGGACCAAAGCCAGGGAGGTCGAGCGAGTGCATGAGGTGGTAGCCATAGCGCTCGCCGTCTTCGCCCACGCTCAGGCCAGTCGCTTCGAGGAACACGAGGTCACGCGGCCGCACGAGCTTGCTGACAGCAGCCGGGTTGCCTTTCACGATCCACTTGATGCCAAGGAACCGGAACGGGTCGTCGCGACTCGGGCCTTGGATCTCGCTCAGCACTTCGCCATCTAGGAGCTCGTCGTGCGTGTACGTCGTCTTGAGCAGCATCGACGGCGCGTCGAACGTCGCGACGCCGTACATGACATCGTCGAGCGTCCCGACGATCGAGCCGACCATGAGGAGTGTCGGTACGACCCACTTCGTGGCTGCTGCAAACGGCTGGCGCGGATCGCTGCTTAGTCGGTGGTCCTGTGCAGATCGAGACGCTCTCGTCGTCGCCTGAAGATCGCGCATGACCTTGGGCCGCGCGATCTTGCGCTCCTTGTACACTGTGAGACCTTCGCGCTTCTTGACCGCTTTCCACTGCTCGCGGTTCACCTGACGGTGGTAGACTTGGTCAAACTCGATGTACTGCGCGACCATGTCGTCGACGAGCGCGCTGCCCATCTTGCTGTAGTGCTTGCGCTCGGCATCCGAGAGCGTGAGATGCGGCACGAGGCGCTCACTCACTGGGAACTTCATCGTCCTCGTGTTCGTGTTCGTGCTTCTGCGGTACCCGAATGTGCACTGAAGCTTGAGCCGCAGGCGTTCTTGCTTGCCGCGCAGGTACCAACCGCAGCGTCGACGCTGCGTGTTGTGTGCACGTCGAGGCGTTCGCTCCGCGCGAGAGCGTCCCGGTACGGCAGAGGTCTAATCGAGAGTGCGCCGGCGCATATCGATCGCGCCGCGCATGCCCTCCCTCACTCAGGTGCTGCCTGCTGCTCTCGAGCGCTGGCCGCGACCTGGCTGTTCTTTGCATGTCATTTGCACGGCGACCTCCTGCCTCATCACAAGACGGCCAGCTGGTTCGCGCTCCATGTGCTCGGACGCTAAGATGCAGTCGGATGTGAGCGCGCAGTGTGGCAATGTGGCTGGCAAACCGAGGTGTCGAGACCGAGCGCGAGCGTTCGCTCGTGCCATGCACGCTCAGAGTCGGTGGCGTCTCCAGCAAACAGACACTCGACACTGTCGAGTAAACATGTCCGTGTCGGCGTTGTCTTGATGCGCTGATGTAAGCGAGTGCGCTGGCACCAGCCAACGCGTCGGCTCGGCTACATTCAACGCAGCGCGCACTTGATGTCGAGCACACATGGTGCGCACACATCGCAATCTTCGAGTGACAGTGCGCGTGCTCTCTTGTGAGACCTCAAGGCTGAAGCACAGCACTCATGGAGGCACCTGATAATCGCAGACAGATGCTAGTCTTGGCGAGCTCCGGATGTTATCAACGATGCGTCCCATGCGGCAGACACGCCCTCGCACTCACGCTCGCGCTCGCTGTCTCTGGGTGCTTTTGACATGACGTCTTCTTACAGCCCACGTGGTAAGCACATGTACGCCTGACGAGCGAGCGGTGGCCACTCGATTCCTACGAAGCGAGCGAGCGACTACACAAAGCGGTGACTCGGATTGCCCTGGTACGGCTCGCGCGCGGGCGGCGTGCCGTGCTGCGGTGGCGTTGCCACTGCGCTCGGCGGATCGTCTCGGATCTTGGACGCAATGAGCTCCTGCAACGTGAACCGCGGCTCGTTGTTGCCTCGGTGACGGCCAGTGCGAGTGCCTCCACGCTTGTCGCGACTTGCGAGACGGCTGCTGATCCGACTCTGCGAGAACGACGCCGACGAAGCTGACGAAGATGAGGCTCGGAACGTCATGTTTGATGTCGACTGGCACCACTGGCACAACGTTGTCGTGACGCCATAGATCTGGCGAATGAGCAAGCACGCAAAGAGCACTGCGTTGAGTCCGATGACCAGCTCCGCGGCGAGGTCGCGCGCGCTCTGGGGAAACGTGTTGGACGACGTCAGCACGACCGAAAGGAGCAAGAGCACGACGCGGAGGTAGCCCGAGAGGATGCACGTGTAGTAGAACAGCCGAACGACAAACGGCTTGCGCACGATCACAAGCACGAGGAAGCTCGCGTTGAGCGCCACCAACACGCCGATCTGGACCATTGGGTCGTGCACTGCGCCGACGACTGCACCGGAGAGGATCTCGAGACCGAGCTTTGCGACGAAGAAGTACGCGTTGTCTTTGGAAAAGTCGTCGTAGTAGACACCGTACTTGCGCTTCACGGTCTTGCACTCGTGCGCAGGCGTGCCGACGTCATCGAGCTCGTGCTTGTACTGCGCGACCTTGAGCACGCCGAACGCGACAAAGCCAACACAGGGGCCGAGAAGCACGACGAACGCGAGCACGAGCACGCCAGTCGTGTGTGGCTCGGTCGTGAGGGTGTCGTAGATCTCAAAGCTCGCTGTCATGGCGAGGACGTACTGCAGCACCGAGAGTAGCAAGATCGGCGCCCAGACGACACGGTTGTCTAAGTACGTCGCCGTTGCAGCCGCGTCGCGCTTACACAACTGCACGCAGGCTCGAGCGATGCCATAGACGACAACCACAGCGAAGACTGCGATCGCTACAGCTACTCACATACACACGTAGCGTCAGCACTCGAGTATCTCAACAGAGTCTCACTCCATCCTTATGCACACCACGTACCGATGCATGTGTATGAGAAGAGATGCTGCGCGTCGACACCGACGAGTTGTGCGTATCGCTGCACGCCGATCGGTCGACTCGACTCGCTATCGCTCGCAGCACGCAGCGCTCTCGTCGCAAGCGACGACGCTGCGAACGATGTCTCGTGTGGGAAGAACGCTTGGAGGTTCGTCCAAGCAAACTGCCGGCAGAACTCGTAGTAGAACAGCGGCGCGCCGCCGAGGTTGAGCGACCCGAGCAGCGTGATGAACTGGCCGTGTCCGAGCATGAGCAGAGCTTCAAAGCCCAAGCTGTAGGTGCTGCTGTTGGCGGATGAGCTGGCTGGTGTGCTGCTGACAGTCGCTACGAGCGCACTTGCAAGCATACCCAGGACACTCGCAGCACCGACTGCGACGCCAGCGACTGCAAGTCCCGAGACTACGCGCCAGCCGTCGTTCGCCAAGTGCGCTTCGAATGTTGAGAAGCCTGACGTCGCGCTCGCAGTCACGGGGAACGCTCTGTTCACACCTGCGCAGCTCGCGCACGCGAGTGCATCCGAGCGGAGCATCGGCGCGTTCGCAAGCTGCGCTTCGCCCCACGGCTTGAGGTAGAACTCGTACGAGAGGTACGCGGCTGGGACGACCGCGAGCACACAGAGAATCGCAACGATCTGCGTGAGCACGGCCCACGCGCAGCACGTGACGCATCGACGAGCGCAGCAAGGCATGTCGATCGAGTCGACGCTTATGCTGCCGATCTAGTGATCGAGTTGTGATCGAGTGTGACGCGGCGCAGCCCGGCGCTTCGCATCGAAACGGATAAGCGAATCCATTGACACGCTTCGTCTACAGTGTGGAGGAAGTGAGGGGGACGAAGCTTCTCATTGCCAACTGAAGACCAACACTAGTCACGAACATCTGCGTTCACTCTCTCATTCATTCGTCAGGTCGATGTGATCATCGTCGTGGACGTGCGTACCACGGGCGCCGTCGTCGTCGTGGCCACTGCTGTGCCGTCGAACGTCCCTTCGACCTCGGACGACGACTCGTTCACAGCACACGCACTTGCTCCTGTGCTGTCGTCGCGCGGCTCGGGCGGCAAGAGGATCTCGCCCGCGCCTTTGCGCAGCAGCACGTGGTCACCGTGGTCGGTCTGCGCGACCTTCCAGCCCGCGACGATGAGCCCGGCCTTGGACCAGCCCTTGGACGTGCGTCCGAGCACGCCGTAGCGACTCAGCGGGAGGTTTTGCTTCACGAGTGCCGCAAGCACGGCGTCGTGACTCGCTTTGTGGTCGCCGCTCGCGACTTTGCCGCGGCGCTCGGGCAAGAACACGACGGCGGTGCTGCACGCGCCCAAGAGCAGCGCGACGACGCACGTGACCACGAGCTTCGTCGTCAAGTACGGGCCGTCGTGCGCGCGCTCGGGCGCGGCGAGGCGCAGCACAAAGAGCAGCGCGAGCACGCACAGGCGCACGCGGAACGTGTGGACCCAGTCCGCCGGTCGCCGCGCCCGAATGCGGTTGTTACAGAACTCAAAGCCGACTTTGACGAACCAGCTCATGCTGAGCGTGACGCACAGGTCTGCGAGCGGCTTGGCGAGCTGCTCGTCGCTGTAAAGCGGCAGGAACGTCGCGCTTTCTGCGATGTGGAAGCCCAAGAGCGACGGTAGTGTGGCTGCGAGCAGGAGCAGGCTCTGCGAGATGTTGAGCACGCCCATGCCCTGGAGGTTGAGCTGCAGCGCGGCCTCGACGTCCAGACACTCGAACTTGGTCACGCGCCACGCACGAAGGAGCTTCTCGAGGTACTTGAGCACGATCACGCTCGCCAACGTATTGAGCATCACGGCCATGGTCCAGTTGTTCAGGAAGAACGTGCGCATGCCTTCCGATGCTACGACGCGCCGGCGCAAGAGCACACTCTTGGGCTCGGCGAAGCACCGCGTCGTGACGTTCAAGTACCGGAGCTCGAGCATGCGGTAGCATTGCGTCGCGTCGCGGAGCTGCTGGACCGTCACGTCGAGCGGCGTCTTGGACGGCCAGAGCTTGAGCAGCCCCGCTGTGAGCGCGGTCGGGCGCCAGTCTGTCGGCGCACCGACGCCTTCCGTCGACGCCGTCACGACTGGCGTCCCGAGCACTTGGTCGCGCGAGAGCGAGACGTCGGCGACGTGCTGCGCCGCCATCGCCGCTTGCATCTGCGCAAACATCGCTGGGATGAGCGCGAGGAGGTCCGCGACGCTCGCCTCCAAGCCTGGCGCGAGCTTCGCGACGACGTCGTCGATCGAGTCGCTTGCGTCGACGACCAACGCGGCGTCGCGGCCGTCGACGTGGCAGTACGCGGCGTCTGGGAACTGCAGGTCGCCGTCGGTCACTTTGACAAAGTGCGCGAGCGACTGCTCGAGCTCCTCGGCGACGAGCGCGAGTGTCGTGGCGGCGCCAAAGTGCTCGAGCATGGCGTGGAGCAGCGGCACGAGGACCCAGGCGCTGCCGTCGTCTTTGCGCGTGAACGGGCCGTTCCTGTACGCGAACGCGACGCGGCCGCCAAAGAAGTTCTCGCCTGCGAGCTCCTCGGCGAACGCACGCGTGAGGAGCCACGTGCGGTGGTCTAGCGCCACTTCGGACATGAACATCAGGTACGACGTCGGCTTGCTCGCAGTCGTGAGCGCCACGTACGCAACCTTCGCGAGCACTTTGAACAACGCGCGGTGGCACCGCGTCGCGCTGCGGTCATCCACGGGACTCACTCTCGTCTCGCTAGTGACGCGGAGGTGCGCGTCAAAGACGCGGAACGGCGCAGTCGCGAGCGTCGCCTCCAGCGTCGCAAACCACGCGGCGTACGCGCGCTCGTCGTCCCACCACGCGTCACTCGGTCGCTCCGAGTCGCTCAGCTCTGCGAGCGGGAAGACCATCCACGCGTTCGCGCCGGTCGACGGCTCTTTGAACGTGTTGATGCCCGAGCGCGTCGCGCCGAGGAGCTTGTACGTCTGTACGTCGTGCTCGCTCGCGTCGCGCACGAGCGTCGTCGACGCAAAGACGCTCGTGAGCTCTGGGAAGAACGCCAAGTACTGCAGCATGCGCATCGAGGAGCCGGCGACTTGCGTCGCAGCGTTGAACGTGTGGTCGAGCTTCACGCGCGACGTCGCCGCGAGTTCGTGCGCGACCTCGATGTGCGAGAGGAAGCGCGTCGTCGTCGTCGCGATCGGACTGAACTGCGCGCCGGACGTGATGCGCAGGTCGAACGCAAACACTGGCGCGAGCACCGCGGCCGTCGTCGTGGGCACGTGGATCGGCGTCGCAGCGGCGTCGTACTGCGCGTTCGCGACGAGTGCGCGCTGGATCAAGTCCAAGACGAACGTCCGCGTGTAGAACTGACCGACAATGAGCTCAGACGCGAAGCACGAGTCGAGTTGCGTCGTCTCCATCGCTGCCGCTTGCACGGCGACGAGGAACGCGTCTTGTTCGTTCAGGAGCGGCTGGTTGAGGTAGAAGGCGCTCATTGTACTCCCAACAAGCGCTTCGTCCGGGGCTTGGACGAACTGAAGTGCTTCGAGCGTTGCGGTCCAGTCTTTCGAGGCAAAGAGCGCCGACATGGCTTGCTGGAAGTAGTCGACGACAAAGAGCAGTCCGACGTTGTTCGCGAGGCCCGACGCGTTGACATTGACAAGCGTGCGCAAGTCGACGTCTGTGAACGTGCGCGTCTCATTCTCTTGTGCGTAGTCGCCTGGACACGGGTACCCGTCAGCGCCAGTGCAGCGCACGGCTTGGAGGAACGCCAGCTCTTGCGAGCACGCAATGTCGAGTGTGAGGAGCTGGTCATCGCTGATCGCTGCAGACGCTCCGGAGCGCCGGAGCACGAGCGAGAGCTTGGCGTCGGGTGCTGCAGGCATGAACGCGCGCGGCGTGAACGTCCCGCCAGGGAACTCGGAGCTCTGGAGCACGAGCGCGTAGTACTGTGACACGACGGCAAAGTCCTCGAGCGAGAGGAGGCTGTAGATCCTGTCGATGTCAAAGCTCCCGCTCGCTTCGAGCTCTTTGCGCACGGCGTAGTTCCCGAGTGTGATCTCGAGGACGCTCTCGAGCAGCGGCACGACGTCCTTGCCAGCAACGACCTGTTCGTGCGTACGCGCGTACGTGTACGGTAACACGGTCGTCCGCGCCGAGTCGGGTCGCGTCGTGGGGTAGAACACTGTTGCGACGTTCTTGAGCGGCACGGCGATCGCCCAGAGCGCTTGAACGACGACGATCGCAATCGCAAACGTCTGTGACCACGTCCGTTTGCGGCGAGGCGCTGGCGTCGCACCCGGCGCAGTTGCAGCAGCAGCAGCGGCCGCCGCTTTCTCGTCGATCCACGCTTGCATGGTCCTGCGCGCCGCGTCTTCTCGGACTTCACTGGGCCGTCGAGGCGGCACGGTCGGTCCGACGCTCGCCAAGGTCGTCTCCATACTCAGCTCGTCGTACTCGTACTCGAGTGGCGATGGCGTACGCATCAAGTGAGGAGCTGTGAAAGTGCTGGGCTCTCGAGAGAGAGCTGGTCAAGCGGGTCGTTACGGCGCCTGGAATAGGTTAACCTCATGGATGGTAGGAGGTTAACCTCAGCACATTGCGACATCGACATGACAGACACACGAGACTGGACGATCGCTCTCCATGTTGCTCGTGTTAGCGCACGGCGGTGGATCGACGACGCCTCTGCGGAGCAGCTTCCTTGGCTGCCGCGAGGACGACGCGCGTGCCCGGCGTGCGAATGGAGGAGGAATAATTATCATAGGAGGCGACGCGCGACGTCGCCGCAGTGGCAGTGGCAGTGGCCACCGAGTGGGCGGTCGCATCTAGGGCAGTACAAAGCCGAGGTTCTTAAAGTCGCGCTTCTTGAGCGAGCTCTTGACGAGCGGGAGCGCTTCGAGGATCGCGGAAAAGTCTGGGCGGCGCGCCGGGTCCTGGTGCCAGCAGTGCTCCACGAGCTCGCCAATCTTGAGAGGAGTGTGGCGAGGCAGCGCTGGACGCATCTGCTGTCGCGCGACAGCGAACGCAGCTGTGTAGCGCCAATTGAACAGTGTGAGAGACCATCAATCGTTGTCCAATACGTCGCATCGTGAGAAAACGTACCTTGGATCGGCGTCATGCCGCGGAACGGCTGGTCTTTCGTGATCATCTCCCAGAGCACGACGCCAAAGCTGTAGACGTCGGCCT
The DNA here is from genome assembly GCA_003730235.1 of Pythium guiyangense. Taxonomy (NCBI): domain Eukaryota; phylum Oomycota; class Peronosporomycetes; order Pythiales; family Pythiaceae; genus Pythium; species Pythium guiyangense. Next base: position 767,068 of record QXDM01000001.1, read on the forward strand.
TGGTCGAGTACGGCTCGTGGCGAATCACTTCCGGCGCCATCCACCGGTACGTCCCAGTCTCCGCAGTCAAGTCGGACGACGAGTGGCCGATCTCGAGCACGCAGCTCAAGCCAAAGTCCGAGATCTTGACCGTGCCGTGACTGTCGAGCAGGACGTTCCCAGACTTGAGGTCGCGGTGCATGATCGAGCACAAGTGCAAGTAGTTCATGCCCTAGCGACACGATGCTGTTAGCGTGGCAGGACGCAGGCGAGACTGACAGTGTTCAGGAGCAAGTGGCAGAGAGCGACGCACCATCGCGACTTCCTTTGCGATCCGAAAGAAGTCGATCGGCGCCTTGCGCGCGCGGATCAAGTCTGTGAGCGTCCCGTTCTCCATGAACTCAAACACTGTCGGCCACACAGTCCGTCACACAGCATTAGCACATGAGAGGCGCTACGCTCGAGCGTGGCGTTGGCCACATGAGTCCTAGACAGCACACAGCAGCTCGCGTCGGACGTACCAAGGCAGTAGCGCGGCGGGTGGATCGCTGCGCCGAGGAAGAGCACGATGTTTGGATGGCGCAGCTTGCTCACCACCGCGACTTCGCGGTGGAACTCGTTCAAGAGCTCTTCGCCGAGGCCGCCGTTCTGCTGCGACGCATCGACGATCTTGGCGGCCACGCGCGTGCCGCGCCACCACGCGCTGTACGTGTTGCCGGACCGCCCGCTCCCGACTGGCTTCTCGAGCTTGATCTCGGCCAAGTCGAGCTTCCACTCGTCCTTGATCTCGTTCTTGTCGACCATCTGGAGCACGCCGAGCTTCTCTGCCAAGCTCGCACTCGGCGCAGCCGCCGCTGTCTCGCTCGATGCACCGCCCGTTGCTGTGCTCGACGAGTTCTTGTCGCTCTCGCCGTCGTCGCCGAGGCTCAAGCGCGTGAGGTTCTCCTCTATTCTCCGCTTCAGCTCGACCTGCCGGTCCTCTGTCATGAACATCCCGCGCACGACAAAGCTGCAGCGCATGACGTCGTGTGAGTCCAGCGCCGACAGAGGGGACGCTAATGACAACGATAGCAGACGCACGTACCGGTCGAGCGTAACGCCGTCGTGCGTCGTCATCACGTCTGCGTCGAGGATGCTCCCTTTCATGGACGTGAGTGCGCTGTGTCACACCCACAGACAGTAGTGTGAGCCGATGACGCGTAGGCGATCGAGCGTAGATGAGCAACGAACAAACCGCGTGATGGCGTCGAGCAAACTGTCGCGGTCGAGCGACACGACCACGACTTCGCACACGTTGTTCACGATGCTAGAGGCAACCGACAAGACACGAGCGTGAGCAAGAGGACTTGTCGATGATCCGACCAGGTGCAGACAACGTACTGTCCGTCGTCGTCCTTCTTGAGCTGCGCGTTGATGCTGATCTCGTTTGGATTCCGATTGTGCTTGGCGAGCAAGCGCATGTGCATCGGCACGTCGTCTGGGTTCACAGACAGCGCGTAGCGCGCTGGCAAGCGGCGAAAGTGGTTCTGCCGCGCAGTTGCGATCCGTCAGTCAGTCCACTGGCACTTCCATCACGCGATCCAACACTGTGGGTCTCAGTTCTCTTGACGCACCTGCACCGACTGGAGCACGGGCTCGTACAAGTGGTTCAGCACTTTCTTCGTGCCATGTTGACCCGACGACGAGACGTACACGTCGCCGACCATGTGCTTGACGACTGCGCGGCACATGTCGTTCACGACCGAGTCCTTCAGTCCGCGCTGGACACCGAGCGCTGATGGCTACAATTGCATGGGATAGGGCAATGAGTGAGTGTCTCGAGACCAACACTCACAGTCGCAACGACTTGAACGAGACTGAACGAGCTTGTACCTTGGGCGCAGCTGGGAAGTACCCTTTCTTCTCCAAGTCGGCAAGCGCTTGGTAGCTCTGCGCTTTCTTCATCGTGACTGTGCTCGCGTCAGCGTCCGATGTGTGCGTCGAGCGCTCGTACGAGCCGCCGTGCGGCTTGGACGACGGCGCGTTGCTGCTTTCGTGCGCTGCGATCTGCTCTGACAGGAGACGCGCCTGGAGATCCGGATCAAACGAGTTCGCAAAGAGCGGGAGGTGCTCGACCTTCTCGGCAATGCGCGGGAGCTGCTCGGGCGAGCGCAGGAACGAACCAGGTGCGCCATTGCTCGGGTCGGACGTAGACGGCGGTGGGCGGAGCCCAAAGACCGACTGCTCGAACGGCGAGCGGCTGAGGAGGTCGGGCGCGTGGCTGCGCAGCACAAGTGAGCGAGCGTGCGCCTGTTAGTGAGCGGTGGACGCCAGCGATCGCATGCGAGTGACTGCGCAAACGACGTACACTTCGCTCATCTCGCCGGTCGCGTGCGTCTACAGAGTCACCCATCCGTCCATTCAGTCAGTCAGTCAGTGGTCAGTCGTGTTGGGTAAGGATGAAGGTGGTGGACGTAGCTGCGCCACGCGCACAAACGCCCGGCAGGACGCACCTGTTGCTGCGGCGGCGAAGTGCTCGCGTGGTGGTGGTTCCCTACGATGTTATTAAAGTCTGCACCGACGTGCGAGCCTGTGCGCCAGTTGCGGTACAGCAGCCGCGCCTCCGAGATCGTTGAGAACGCAGGCGACGTCGACGGCTCGGCAGCAGCGAGGTCGCCGGCGCTGTTCTTGCGCGAGCTCGCAGCAAGTGCGTTTGCGCTCACAGGCGGCGGGAGCGAGCTGTCGAGCGCGCTGCCGCTGGTTGCAGCGAGGTCGTTTGCAGTGGCTGCTGCGACCGCCGCCCCGGCGCGAGGGGGCGACGAGATCGCCGTGGCGCGGTGCGCGACTTGTTGGTGCTGCTGCTGCGCAGTGCTCGGCGAGAAGCCCGTGAGGAACGAGGTCGAGAGCGACGGCGACGAGGACACGCGGGGTGTGGCGACCGCAGACGGCGGCTCCACTGGCATGGACAGGAGCGCGCGTGTGCGGGTGTTTGTAGTCGTGGAGGCGAGGTCCGCCCCGCGCGCGAGCAGCTTCGAGCGAGCGAGCGAGCGAGAGCGAGCGAGTGCGTGAATGGGATCGCACGAGCACACGCGCTGTTGCAGTTGCTGTTGCAGTTGCGTCGCGAGAGGCAAGCGAGAGCGGTGGTGTGGCGGCGGCGAGCAGTGCGTGCGCGAGCCAACGAGCGAGTGCTGCTGCTGCTGTCGTTGTCGTCGTTGGTGTGGTCTTGTTGTGTGAGTCGCGAGCTGGAGCCGTCGTCGTCGTCGCCGTCCAATTTGCATACAAACGCCCATATAAGCGCGGATTGTAGTTTTCACACATGCTTGTGCAATCGAGTTTTGTGAATAGCATCCGAAAACGGAACGAGCGCTGGATTGATTGCAAGAGGCTGATTGTGGTAGTTTGATCTTCACATATTGCATCGCTTTCAAGAGGGTATACGATATCGTATTCAAACACATTGTTGTACACTGGAAATAAACGGATTTGCAATTGCCCTCGTGAAAGTTAACGGTCTTGAAGCCCTACCCCGTATTCTGCTCGCGTGGACTACACCAAATACAAGCGAGAGGGAAGCGTGACGAGATGCTTGCCTCGTTCATTCATCGTTCAAGTCAATGCGGTCTCCAAGTCTCCTTGTGCCTTGTCGGCGCTCCTACGCGCGCATGAACTGCCATGAGCGCGCATGTCGTGCGTGCACTTGCGTTTAGTGCGCACTTGCGAACGTTGTCGTTGATGGCACGTTTCGCCGTCGGCACATTCCGACTCGCTCAGATGATGTCGACTTGATTACTTTGAGCTCCCAGTGTTGCACGAACCACGTTGAGCCTGCAACGAGGACACTGTGTGAACTCTGTCCTAACTGCGGCATATTGAAATGGCAATGCGGCGCTCAACAAGACCAACAAGTTCGACGACGACGTGGAGCACATGTTCATACTTGAGTCGAGACGCAAGCACGACGCAAGACACCTCGAGTGATGCATTGGCAAGCGACCTTTGTATTGACCTTGAAAATGAGACAGGAATGAAAAGCAAGATTCGATCAAGGTGGGTACAGTTCGCTGACTGATGTGGTGCGGTGTGGTACGTGCGTGGTGTGGTCCACACTGTGCCACACGGCGCCACGCCACACCTCGCTCGATCCCAACACCTCGACCTCGACAAGCAAGCTGCAAGCATCGACGACGACAACCATGGGCTCGCACCTCTCGCTCCTCGTGTCGGCGACGATGCTCGTCGCGACGCTCGTGTACTACTACCGCATGGTCCTGCTCACGGAGCTCACGACGGAAGCCACGCTCTTCAACACGCTCTACGCCGAGTACGGCACGTCGCAGATGCACGACTCGATCCAGTACGTTGGCGCGCTTCTTGTCTTGCAAGTGTTCACTGTGGTGGCAAGCACATTATGGTTCCATTGCTCACGCGGTGTGTTGGTGCTGCCGCTATGCTGCCACTCGTGCTCTTCGCGTTGTCTTGTCAAATTCAGAGCGGTCGAGGCATTTTCGCATGACACGTCGCTCTCGTACGAGCAGATCATCTGCAAGAAGAGCAGCGACCAGCTCTGGGACCGCAAGCTCGACCACGACTGGCAGCGCATCTACCACTGGTATGTTGCGTGGCGTTTGGCTCGCGCAAGTTTGTGCCACTGACGTGTCTTAACACTCGTGCCTTGCGTGTTCAAAGGTACCAGAAGCTCGTGTACTTTCACCGTCTCGGCCTCTTGAGCGACCGCTTCTACCGCGAGTTTCCTGGCACGAGTACGTCGACTCGCGAACCTGTGCTTGTGTATTCGTCATAGTTTGTATGAGACGGATCGCTCGCTCACTCACTCTCGTGTATGTTGTCTCCAGTTCGTGCGCGCCACTTTGTGCAGCACGTCGAGCCATTCGCTGTCAACGCGTGCGAGGTGTACCAGGTGCGCGCCTTGTCGTGCATTGCTTGTTTGCTTGCTTATTGACCAAGTTGCCGGAGCTGCCTCGCTGATGTTTGCTGCTTGTCATGCATCGTTGTGTTGTGGCAGGAGCAAAACTGTACCGAGATCTTTGACTACTTGCGCGACCTCTACGCCCTTCCACCTGCGCCAGAGGTCTCGTGCCAGCACAAGCGCTCGTCGACCGCCGATGCTGCCAACAAGGACGAGTTGTAGGCATGCAACTCGCTTGCAACAACGAGCAAGCAAAACATCAAAAGCAAGAACAAGGTGTGTGAGGTGATAGATATATTGCATCATATATAGAACGTTGTTTGCGCTGGCGTACGCGAGTGCGCGAGAGCAGTCTCGATGCGATCGCGGGGTGTGCGCGACGGCGACGGGCGTGCCTTGGCAGCACGGCTACTGCTTACTTAGGTTCACGAGCGCCGACAGAAACTTGGCTTGGTCGGCTGTGCGGTGCACGTACACGATCTTGTCGCCGCTGAATGAAAAGTTGCTCACGCCTTCGATCGTCACGCGCTTGCCTTTGACGCTGTCAATGAGCTCGAGGAACTCCTTGTTCATGCTCACGCCGGCGCTCTTGACGCAGCCCGAGAACGTCCAGTGCACGCGAAAGTGCTGGCTGCGCGGACCGCCGCTGTCGATCTTTGCGTGGCGCAAGTGGATGTCGCTGAACAAGTACGACGTGCAGAGGTAGTCGAGCACGAGCGCGTCCTTCCCGCGCAAGTGCACCGACGAGTTCTGCGGACCGCTCACGATCGAGTCGTCGCGAAAGTACTGGAGCGTCGAGCAAATGTCGCCGCTGTTGTACGCGTCCTCGACCGCTTTGATGATCTGCACGCGCACGTCTTGGAGCCGCGCGTACTCTTGGTCAGGGATCGACACAACGGCCGTTGCTGCGACGCCCGAGTCCCGCTTCTCGAGCGACCGAATTTCCTGCACGAGCATGTCGCGGTGCTGCTCGAGCCGCATCTTCTCGTCCTCGAGGTTCGAGATGCGGTCGAGCTTGCGCTGGCGGCTCTTGCGCGCGGCGATGCGGTTGCGCTCGCGGCGCTGGTTTGTCTCCTTGTCTGCGTCCATGGAGTTCTCGGACTCGGAGTGGACCGAGTCGTCGTTCGTCGAGCCCGACTGACGCATCGACGAGTGGTGCGAGAGGTACGCGTTGTCGTCGTAGCTCGCCATGTCGGGGCGTCCGCGGCTCTGCGGCTGGCCGTACTTGAGGTGGTTGTGGTTCATCTGGTTGAGACTGTCCTGCGTGAGCGCCATGCCATTGTACGCGTGCGCGCCGCCACTGGACGGCGCCATGCGGCCGTTCAGATCACTCGGCGGCGCGCCGGCGCTCGCGGTCTTTTGCTTCTTGCTCGCGGGACCTGCGCGCGGCTGCATCGCCATGTGGGCGCCGGAGCGGTAGAACCGGTCGGGTGTTTCGCTGCCGTCGCCCGAAGACGACGTGTAGCTGCCGTTGACTGCGCTGTTCGGGAGCGACGGCATGGCGCTCGCGCTGCGGGCGCTCGTGGCGCTGCCGCTGCGTGAGAGGTGCATCGAGCACACGCCCTGGGACACTGCGGGGTGCGAGCACAGCGCGATGCCGCAGCGGTGGAGCGAGTTCTTGTCTGCCACGAGGCGCGGCGGCTGCGGCTGGCCCGCGCCGCCTCCGTTCATCGTTCGTCGGCTCATGCGGGCGTGCGCGACCTGTGTCTGTGTGAGAGGCTAGCTAGCTTGCCTGCGTGCCTGCGTGCGTGTTGTGTGGAGAAAGAGGAGGGGAGCGCGCTCGTGTGCTCGAGACGACTGCTCGCTCGTGCGGTCTCCTTGATCTCCTTGTTTGCTTCGCCGAGCTTGTGCGCTTGTGAGAGAATTTGTGAGCGCGCGTTGTGAGTGAGTGAGCACGTGTGTGGTCTCTGCAAACCGGGGAGTTTCACAGATTTCGAAAATTTTGATTCATTTCAAACGCGTCCACGTTTGTAGACAAACCTGTGTGGGTGAGGTTTTAAGGTTCGGATGACAAATTGGACGCATTTTGCTTCACGATGTCTTCTTGCATGTAGCACAAGCCAAAACCTCATGCAAGACATGGTCAAAGGACAGATCCACACAAACATATTCAACACAAGATGAAACGATGCTAACCAAACTGAAATGGTGCAATCCAACATCCAGAGAGAAAACACCTCAGAACCTCGCTAGTGGAGCGACAGGACAGCACGTGTAATGGGATTGCCCATGCGCCAAAAAGGCAAAAACGGGACGTTTCGTCACTGGTCGATTGTATTTCACATTTGGATTTAGACCACAAATTGTATTGGCACTCTGACTTGCAGCATCTGTGCAGCAATTGAACAAGTTGTTTGTGTCCTCAGAGCGCCAAGACGAGTTCGTTAAGCGAGCAGATGCAAACCACACACACACATATGCTCGCAATAGTGCAGACTCCATGAAAGTTATGCTGCACAACACGCTATACGAAAGCCCAAACTATAGACCAAACAATTGTCAAGCAACAGGTGCACGATGGTCGTTGTCTGGGTGCGCACTCATAATATTCGCCCCGCCCTCACGTCACGCGAGTGCGTTGTTTCTTTCCACCTTTTCAAAGTGACGATTTGGATTCTAGCGGAACGCGCTTTTACACTTGGCTTGAGTATTACAGATTACCACACCCGCCGAATGTGAGCCTTCAAGACAAACTGGCTTTCATGAATAGCGAACGATACAAACCAACTCTGACAAAGAGTGGATTCCCACTCATGGAGCGCGTGATCTGTAAGACACTATTCTTTGAGATCTGCTTGTGCGAATCACAATTGGCGTGACGGACAAGACAAAAGAACACAACAGAAGGATGATGATCAGTATATTTTCAAGCGCTTGATTGAATTGTCGTACAAAATATGTGGTCGTTGTGGAAAGTCCTTTTGCTTGACTTGAGTTGAGTATGCTGCACCCTCCTGGCCACGAACAAGCGCAACGCGGTGATCACATGTTTACCACGCTCGCGACATACTATTAGCGCTCGAGGCCCATTGTAGTTTCGACTTGTCGTATACTAAATGTGATTGGTAATGTGGAATCCAGTCAGACTAGGCGCTGCAAGCCTAGATCTGTAGTATACAGACTCTTTAGGGTCAATACTGTGAATATCTTGTTTCCAAGTGCTAAAAATATGCCTTGTATTCGATATAAAATGAATTCCATATTGAACTGGAGTAAACTACTTCAAACGTCGACTATATTGTTCCTTTATTTCGACAAGCATATCTTGACACACACCTGACGACCATCGGCAACATCAGCACCACAGTCGACGACATCGACATTGATGATCGCGCGACAGATGCTCGCTCGTCCACTGCGCTGCATTCGCAGCAGCAGCAACAAGCTCCTGTTGCGCACGCTCGCTGCGAACGCTACAGCAGACATTGCACCAGTGTCCGGCGCCGGCGTGCGTGCGTGCGTGCTCGCGATCCTCGAGCAGCACAAGACCCTACTACATGCACTCGATGATGCAACGTACACGTTCGCAAGTCCGCTGCTGCAAGCGAGCATCGGGCAGCACACGCGCCACTCGCTCGACCACTTGCGCAAACCCGTGGAAGCGCTGCTAGCAGCAGACGCCGCACACACAGACGTGCTCATTCACTACGACGTGCGCGCGCGCAACACTGTGATCGAGCACGACCGCGTCGCCGCGATCGACCAGATCGAGGCACTGCAAAGCAGTGTGCGCACACTCGGTACGCTGATGCATTCGACTGCTTTGCAACACTGCAGTCGTAGCTCACGATTGCGTTGTTGCCTCTCTAGACGACACAGCGCTGCAGCAGCGCTTGCGCGCCGCCTTCATGCTTTCGGCGGACGGTCGCGAAGTGGCGCTCGAGTCGACACTCAGTCGCGAGCTCGCGTTCGCAGTGCACCACTGCATCCACCACAACGCGCTCTCGAAGGTGCTGCTGCGCCATCACTTCCCGGACGTCGTTGTGCCGCAGGACTTTGGCATGGCGCCGTCGACGACAAACTTTCTTCAAAGCTTGACGACTACTTGATGCTGCTTGTACATTCAATTCCCACTAGTAGGTTGAAAACTAAGGCAAGTGTGGGAATGTCGAGTCAAGGATATTTCGTCACAATAGTCACAGTCAGTTGTTCGAGTCCACACACATCATGGTGCCTGGCAACGGAGGTCGAGCGCATGCTCCTGTTCGTGCGCCGCTGCCGCCGCCTGCATCTGCATCTGCAGCAGCAGTAGCACCAACAGCTCCTCGCTCTGCAAACGCGTTTGCAAACGACGGCAACTTCATGGCGCAGTTCCTCGCGCAGCAACAACACCAATCCATGAGCACGGCTACTACCACGAAACGTGACGGTACAAACAGCAACGCTGCTGTCGTCGCTGCCGCTGAGCAAGACGACCACGTGCGCGAGAGCGTGCTCAAGAACGACGGCAGCTTCGTGGCGACGTTCCTTGCGCTGCAGCACAAAGAGGAGCGACTCGCAGCCAAGAAACACCAGCAGGATCCGCAACCATCGCCGCAGGTATCGTGTACGTGTCAGTCTATCATCGATCGCAGATCACTCGAAGCGTGACGCGTGTATGTCAAGCCGTCGCTGTCTGCATCTAGCACAGCACCTGCGCCTCACAAGCAACAGTCGCCACTGACCGCAAAGCGCGCAGTCACTCGCGAGACATCTACTACTGATGCGTCGACCGAGCCGCCGCGCAAGAAGCGGAGCCGATGGGATGCAGGACCTGCGACCACTGACGCAAGCCGAGCACCAGCGCTCAGTGCGGCAGCATCTTCCAGCAGTGCGAAGGCGTCCACAGCACCGAGTCCGCAGTCTCTTTGTGAAGAACCAGATGAAGCCGAGCGACGCATTCGCGCCAAGCAGCACAAGCACGCGGAAGAGCTGCGGTTCTTGGAGCAGCGCATCCGCGGCTTCCAGCAGTGTGCGCAGTTTGCATCGAGCGCTGCTGACCGCAACGAACAGACGCGTGCGATGCTCTCAGACGAGCGTCGTGCCGAGTACGAGCGCCTCGCTACGCTGCTCGAGCAAGAGCGCACGTACCGCGACTCGGTCGAAGACGCTGAGCTCGGACGCGTACAGGACGGAACGCTCGAGCACCGTCGCCGCGCGCGCGAGATGCTCGAGACGCTGCAGCGCGCAGACGTCGTGACGCGCGACGGCGAAGGGAAGCACCACCTCGGCGACTTCTTGCCGCAAGCCGAGGTGCGCATGTGGAGCAGATTTTGTGTGATTGACCACTTGTACTCACTTTTTGTGTGAATCCGACGTGGCAGCTCGATCGACTGCTCGCTGAACCAAAAGCACGTAGCACAGGCAGTGCTGCGCTTGTGGCTCAACCTTCGCAGCTCACGTCTGGCGCGGCAGGAGTTGTTGGGAGTGGTGCTGTCACAGCACCATCGGAGCAAGCGCCAAGTAGCAGCACTGGCGGTGGCGACGACGACGACGACGAGTTTGATCAGTACCGGAAGCGCATGATGCTCGCGTACCGCTTTCGGCCAAACCCACTCGTACGTCTCTCTCTCTCTTGATCTTACGGAGTAGGACTCGTCCGTCTGTGTTGACTGACGACAGTGTGTCCTTGATTGCCGACAGAACAACCCGCGGCGTCCGTACAGCTAAGGCGAATCGTATCCTGACGAACACTCCGGACACACGAAAGTGTCCATATGCGAGAGACACTTGGCAAAAGCCCCGCTGCATGCGTGCGTGAGTAGCAAAGCGAATCGACCGCTTGCGTGCGCGCCGCGACCGTCTCCGAATGTTGTTGCGAGTCGTTCAGGTGCGATGGAGACGCTGGTGGTGCCCTCCTCCTCCTGCTGCTCCTGGCGCTGGGCGCTGCGGTCGCACTTCGTCGGTCTTTGCCGCCGGTGCTGCGCCTGGCGCAAGTGCTGCGCTGGACGCCGTCGTCGGTGCCGTCGCTGCGAGTGTCGTTTGCATGCGCTGCTGCTTGAGATGCACTTGGTCGGCAAACTGGTGCGCGCGAACGTGGTCCCACTGCAAGAGCTGGTACGCTTTCCACGCGACGCTCAGCGCCTCGGGCTCGAGCTCAACGCTTGCGCTCTTATCCTCTGCACTGGTGCGCAATTCGCTGCGCACCTTGTCCTTGTCGACTGGTAGTGCTGCGATGTCTGTTGGATCTACCGGCGCGCTGGTATAGCTACTGCTCGAGACGCGGCGTGGCGACTCGAGAGCCTTCGTCTTTGCCTTCTGGCGCTGCCAACTGCTACGACCGCGCTCGACCGCTCTGTGCTGCAGCAGCGCCTCGACGCGCTCGAGTCGCAGCGTTCCAGTCTGCCAGCTCCGCACACCGTCGAGCGCACTGTCGGCTTGGAACGCGAGCGTAATGTGCTCGCGCATGGTCGCGTGATGCAGTCTCCACGACTTGATGAGCGCCTGCGTCGTTGCGCCGCCGCGGTTGGCGCTTCCAAGGAGCCACGCTGACGCGAACGCACCGCCCATGGCGCTGTGGCTACTCGCAATCATGCTGTTTGGTGCCAGGAGCGCTTGCTGGATGCTCCGGAAGTCGACGCTTAAGAACCGCTCGTGCATGCCCATGATGTCGACGCGGTCAACGACTGCGCGCAGGAGGCTCGTCCAGTGGACGCCATGGCGACTCATAGCTGCGTCTCGCGTGCTACATGCCTCGGTCGCTTGCGCGTCGGCGTAGATCTGTGCGAGTCGTGCGTGGCTGAGACCGCCAACGACAGTCGCGCTCGCACCACTGGAGCTACTGCCTCCAGTAGCACTGCCATTGCTCAAGTCAAAGTGGTGCTGCTGCTGCGTCGCTGCTGCTGCGACGACTGGCGCTGTCATGACGTGCACAAACTCGTCAAACAGGAGCTTGTCGGCGCTGTCCATGAGCGCGCCGCGCAGCGTGATACCGACGCGGTGCTCGACGTCACTGTGCATATCGAGCCACGCGCGCACGATCGTTGCGACTGCGAGGTCCATTGGTACGACTTGCGCTTCCGCGAGCTGTCCGTTCGGCGCCGTGCCACTCGCCATCGCTACAGATGGCGTGCTGAGCGTGTACGCACCAGGCGTCACGGGCGTGAGCAGCGCGACGGTCACGAGCAGCGACTTGTCGAGCAGGAACTGGTACCGCTCGTCAAGCAGCGCGCTGACGTCCGGCACGAGTGCGAACGACGCGACGTGGAGCAAGAGCACTTTGACAGACTCCAAGAGCACGCAGAGTGAGGTAGCAGCTGCAGTCGCGCGCTTTGACTGTGCACTGGCGCCTGCTGCTGCTGTTGCTGCGAGTGGCGATGAGCGTCCCCACGAGTTCACTTCGTCTGCGGACGCGAGGGTCCAGACGTCGAGCGAGAAGCCGCTGCTCTCGATCTGCTTCCTCGAGACTGCGACGTGGAGCAGCACGCGCTGGACGTAGAACGCGACTGGGAACACGCGTGACGGCAGTGGCGATACTGCCTGGAACGGAAGCGCGCTCCGGGTCACACGAGCGCCACTGCTACTGCCGCCAGTACGCTCGGTGCGCTGCAGGTGCACAAGTTGCGTGAGGAGCCCAAACAGCACGAGTGCCTCGGACATGGTTGGCGGCAGCGCTCCGCCAGGTCCATTGCCGCCAGTGCTCGCGCTCGACGATGACGCGATCGATGCCGACACGCCGGGCGGCAGCGTGATGCTTGCGAGACAGAGCTGGATGCTCGCAAAGAACTGGACAAACTCGCGCTCGCAGCGCTCGAGGTCGCCACCTGCGCTGTCCAAGAAACTCGCGTAGATGAACTCGACAAAGTTCGCGGTACCCCAGACGCCAGTGGCTTGGCTCACACTGTGGAGCGACACTGCGAGCATCTCGGCTGAGCTTGTAGATGATGACGACGAAGTGTACGCGTTGTCGAGAGCCAAGCGGTACACCCAGTGGATCTTGTCCACCGCCTCGCGCGCCGACAAGCACGGTGCGATCGACGATGGTGCGTCGGCTGGGAACACACTCGCGCCATCTTCACTTGCGTCCCTGCCAGCCGTGTTGCTACGCACAAGCGGCAAGACAAGGAGCTCACGTATGTGTCGCGGGAGCTTGAGCACTGCCTTGTTGAGACGGATCTGCGGCGGCGGCTGGTTCACGCTGCCTCCATCCGCCGCCGTGGCTTTGAAGCGCACGCTGCTGCGGCGCCGGCCGCTGCCACTTGGCGCGGCAACGATGACGTTCTCGCGGTGGGCTTGGATCTCCGCCTGGAGCTTCACAGACGCACCCGCTGGGAGGAACCCGAGCGACGACGACGGCGCAGACGAGATCGTCGTCGCTGCGATCGTGCAGTACGAGAGCGACCGAAGGAAGCTCCGCGCGCTGTTCGCACCCATGACTGGGAACTGCGTCCCGACTGAGCGCGTCTGCGGTCGCGGACACCGGAGCGTCAGCTTGTTCGACGCCTTCATCGCTCCACTCCCGGCACTCGTCGCGCCAGTCTCGGCGTACAGGACTTCGATCGCTCGGAGCGCGTCGTTGAGCTCGCGCAGCGTGTGGAGCTCGCTCAGTGAGATCCTCTCCATCGGGTTGTTGTTCCCACTGGAGCCTCCAGTCGTCGGGAGGAAGTAGCTCCCAGCGCCACCGACGTCTGGCGTCCCATGCAACGGCCAGTCGTCTGCGCCAATGCTCTGGTTATGAGTGTCAGCGACACTGTCGCTCGCAGTGCTTGCTGCTTGTGTGATCGCTGTCGAGTTGAGGACGTCGCGCACGCCGCGGCGCTCGTGCAAGTGGAGGTAGCTCCGGCACAGGAGCGCCAAGTGCGCAATGTACTCGACCTGCAAGCGCGCGTGGAAGGCGAACGCAGCGAAGCCTGGTGCAAGGCGCTGGTAGTCGCTCTGTCCAGCACTGTGGCTCGAGTTACCTGTCACTAGGGATGGCGCAAACGGATCGTCGCGCTCTAGCACACTGTCAGGCAAAGGAGACGCTTGGAGCCACGCAGGCGTGTGCATCGTGTCCTGCAAGTGCGCGATGCAGTCGATCACGAGCGCTTTGCAGTGGCCGTGCCACTGCTCCTCGCGCTCGAGGTGCGCGAGCTCGTGCTGTTCGAGGCTGCACATCTCGAGCGACCGCATGTTCTGCGTCTGGAGGCGCAGGATCTCGGCTTCGAGGTCGACGATCTGCTGCTGCAGCGCCGCTTTCGCCGCTTTCCGCGCCTGGAGCTGCTGCGCCGCGGCGTGCTGTGCTGCGAGGATCGTCGCGAACATCGCGTCGCAGAGCGCGAGCGTGTCGTCACAGAGCACTTTGCTCGCAAAGTCCGCGAGCTCGAGCGAAAAGACGCCAACGCGCTGCAGTGCGTCGTGGAGACAGAGGAGCACGAGCGAGAAGTAGCTCGCGAGCTCCATCTTGTTGCTCGCGCAGCTGTCGTCGCTGCTGCCTTTGCTGCTGCCTGGTACTGCAGCCGCTGCTGCTCGAGCAGTAGTGAGGGCGTCAATGAGCTCGAGGCCGTTGCTCAGCTGTGTGTGCTTGGCAGTCGCGGCCTCGACACTGCGGCTGCTTGCGGCGCTGGCTGCTGCAGAGCACAGGAAGAACGTCTGGCGCGCGAGCTGTCGCTTGCGCTGCCGCAACACGCGATGCCGCTCTGTAGTCGTGAGTAGCAGCCACTGCGCAGTGAACTCACTCCGAGCGTCCTTGGCGCCTTTGTTCGCACTGCGTAGCGTCTCGTCAAAGTAGAGCGCGAGCTCGAGGATGCGCTCTTCATGGTCGCTCATCTGCACGATCTTCTTGACTGGCGGAGACACGAGGTGTTGTTGCTGCTGATGTTGTCGATGCAGTCGGCCACTCTGGCTGCTTCGTGTGAGTCGAGGCGAGCGCTGCTGCAGGAGCTGTGGCACGAGCGCAGCAGTCGGGAAGTTGGCTTTCGAAGACAAGCGGTCGAGTCGCAGCGCTGGCACAGGGCGAGGCGATAGTGCGTGGTAACGCAGACTCGATGAACCACTTGCGCGAGGGCTTTGTAGCGCCACACGCGCGTGTCTGTTGTCACTCTCGCTGCTATCGCTACCAACGCTCGTACTCGCGGTGCTGAGGTACTGGATGTAGGCATCGAGATCGTGCATGGAACGCTGGACCTCGTCGTCCTGCGGCGCGATCTCATCGAGCAGACACTGCAGGAAGACTAAGTAGACGCGCGCTTTGTCAAAGCCTGCGTGGAAGACACACTTGCGCACATGCGCGTCGACCCAGACGCTCAAGTTGCCGAATGCGTTTGCAAACTCTCGGTCAGCGCGAGCGCCAGTGGCCGGCGACGCAGACGACTGCGCGCTCACGCGAGGGTTCGTGCTGTCTGCAAGAGGTACTCGACTCGCAATGTCTCGCGCAAACTGCGGCACAGCGAGCGGTCGGAACGACGTGCCAGTGGCTCGAGTGCGCTCTGTACGAGGTGCTGTATTGCTCGTCGCACTGATGCTGCAGGGCGAGCGCGGGCTGCTTGCTGGATCGCTGATGCACTCGAGTCGGCGCACGTGGTCCGGCAAGTGCGCGCCGCGACTGCGGATCGCAAAGCCATCCATCATGGTCCGATCGAGTGCCTGTCGTCGTCATGGCGTCGCTTCGTGTCGGCATGGCTTCAGTCGATCACTGTGTGTGTTGGATAAAGTGCGATTCCTTGTCGAGCGTTCGAGAAGTCATAACATGTCGCTGTAGTAGACGACAACGTTGTCGTACGATGCACGCGAGAGCACGCGCGTCGCAGCCGTCGCGAGCCATTCACACCTGCGCTCGCGCACACATGTTTGCTTGTCATCCCGCCTGTGCTGACATGTCGACCAGACCACGGCCAAGTTTTTGGCCATAATCACGACGTTGTACTATGAAAGCGTGTGTAAGTACGAATACGTACAGCATTGAACTGTAAAAGTACGAAAATTCGACAACAACTACAGCGCTCTTCGACGTCATTCATCAAGCTGCGCTCAAGCGACCAAGCAAGACTCTACTCTCACTTTCTACCTCTTCACCACGAGATGCCGAGCGCGCGCGAGACCGTTGAAGCGACTGTGGCCGCGACGCCAGTCGTCGTGTACTCGAAGAGCTACTGCCCGTACTGCGCCAAGACGAAGGCGCTGCTCAAGGAGCTCGGCGCGAGCTTCGACGTGATCGAGCTCGACAAGATCAAGGACGGCGACGACCAGCAGGACGCGCTCGAGGCGATCACGGGCCAGCGCACGGTCCCAAACACGTTCATTGGTGGCAAGAGCGTCGGCGGCAACTCGGACATCCAGTCGCTCCACAAGGGCCAGCAGCTCGTGCCAAAGCTCAAGGCCGTCAGCGCGCTGTAAGCTCGCACATGCCAAGCTTCTCTCATCTTCATCATCTTCTTCCTCGTCGACTGCAGTAAGCAGCGATAGGACATTGATAGCGATTGAGCACGTCATGTGCGCTCGACAGCCAAACGACTGAGCGACCGCGCAGATTCATCTCTATCTCACGAAATACGATACATGACAACGAAGTTGTGCTTGCTGTCCATGATGACTATGGCTCAAGCTCGTCTGGAGTAAGAAGAGCAAGAACAGCAGCGCTACAGAGAGCTTGCACTGTTCATACGAGACGTTGGCTGGTGCTGCTTTCATTCATTCACTCTCGCACATTCACATCTGAGCGACGATGACGACGAGCTCCAAATGAGTCGCGTCGTGTCCCGCGTCTCCATGATCATGTCTGTCTGCCCAGGTCGAGCCTCTACGCGGTGGCGACGTGGAGCGAACGAGCGCCGTTGTCTTCTAAATAGTAGGCACTGCGACGGCGCAGTGTGTCCGTCGTCCCATCAGTTCATCAGTCCAAGAGCTCGATGAGGTCGAGCGAGCGCGCAGATCCAGATCCAGTGCTCGCGAGGTGCGACTCGGTGCTCTTCTTGGTGTACTGGTACACGCTCTCAGCTTGGCTCCGCAGCTCGGCCATCTGGAGCCAGAGTCGCTGCTCGTGCGTGAGACTCGGTGGCATCTGCGAGTGCGACTGCGAGTGTGAGTGATGCGAGTGTGAGTGATGCGAGTGCGACTTGGACGGCTCGCTCACAGTCGGAAGCACTGGCAGCGGCGAGGGAGATGTCGATGGTGATGCGGCGACTGCGATTGAGCCCGCGACGGCAACGTCTAGTGCAACATCGCGTTGGCTCCGATCCGTCCATGCATGTGAGCCGTCCACCGACGCAGTGACACCGAGCGAGTGCGAGCGCCGAGACTTCCAGTCCGCATCATCCCCGCACACTGCCATCTCTGGACTCGATCCGAGCGTCCCCGTGCTCCCGTCCGACTGCCACGCGGCCGTCGTGCGCTCGCTCGAGTGGCGCTCCGTCTCGGATGCGCGACTGAGCTTGCGCATCGATCGGCTCTGCGCGTCCGTGCTCACGCCTTCCCAGCTCGTCGCTGCCAGTTGCTCGCGCGCGACCGTGAGCGCGTCGGTCTGGTTCGCTGCTGCGATGCAGCTCGTGCACGCTGCGACCGCGCGTTGCTGCACGTGCTTTGCCCACACGCCTTTGTAGCTCAGCTTCTTGACGACGTGGCACTTGGCGCACACCGGTTCGTCGCAGAGCGCACACTTGACTGCGTGGCGGAACGCGCCGAGCGCTTTGCTGCAGAGCGCGCAGCTCGAAAGCTGGCTGCCGCGCCGCACAAGCGTGCTCCTAGCAGTGGCGCTCGAAGACGATGGCGGATGTAACAAGGACGACGGCGCCAGCGCGTGTGGACCGCGCTCTTTCCGCGCGAGCATCCGCGCAAGCTTCTTGTGCTGTGCACACGACACGGCCTTCCAGCAGTAGATGAGACTCGCGGCCGTCGACTTGATCGCGATCGCGTGCGCGACCTTGCCGTTCGGTTCGACGTGTGCCTTCATGTAGACGTCGACGGCGCCTTTCGGCAGCTGCTTGAAGAGGAAGCACGACGACATGGTCGCGCGCAGCACGCCCTGGTCCCGCAAGTCCTTGCACTCCGGCACACTCACCGAGTGCATGAGCTGGTACCCGATGCGCTCGCCGTCTGAGCGCATGAGAATGCCGGTCGACTCGAGGTACACGACGTCGCGCGGCCACACAATGGCGTTCATACCTGTTGCCTGCGCCTTGACGATCCACTTGAGACCGACAAAGTCGTACGGCGCCTCGGGCGTCGGCGTCTTGATCGAGTACAGCACCTCGCCGTCCACGAGCTCGTTGTCCGTGTACGAGGACTTGAGGAACATCGCCGCGGAGTCGAACGTCGCGATGCCGAACATGACGTCGTCGAGCGTCCCGGGGATCGACCCGACTGCGAGCAGCGGCGGCAAGCTCCAGTCGCCGTTCGCTTTGTCTGTGTTCGAGAACCACTCGCTGATCTTGGTCGCGCCGAGTGTGAGGGCCGACTGTGGTGGCTTTGGCCCGCGGCGCGGCGCTGCGGCATCTGATCCGCTGCGGCGCGCACAGTGCACGGTGAGGTTCTCGCGCGTCTTGACCGGCTTCCAGAGCTTCCGGTCGAGCTTCCGCTGCTTCGCGACGCAGTAGTTGTCGTACTCGGCGAGCGCGTTGCGCACGAGCGTCGCTGCGCGTGCCTCGTAGAGCCTGCAGTCGACTTCTGTGAGCTCCACCTGCGCGAACGGACTCTTGGCTGTCGGGAACTTGAGCGGCATGGCTGTGCGAGCAGGATATGTGCGTTGTGTGTATGTGTCCGTATGTGCGCTGCGCTGCACGAGGCTCGACTGCGCACGCGAGTAGTTGGTGAGCGAGCGAGTGTGCTCGAGTGCTCACAGCAGCAGCAGCAGTTTGCACCGCGAGCACATGCATCACGAGCATTCCATCGTCGTGCCGCTCGCTGTTCCAAGAGACACTCGTTGCGATCCAGTCGCTTTGATGGCCGTGGTGTGTGCATGAGTGTGACGTCGGCATACATTCGCCAAGTGTTTCGATCGTCCTGACGTGGCATTCTGGATTCCCAGATGGCGGATCGAGCGGGTCACTACAATCACTGCAAGTGACGCCTGACAGGCAGCTCTTCACTCGAATACTACGCAGCACATAGCAACTCAAGTGGCGGACTTGACTCGCCGCCGCCGATGTCGTCTTCGCTGCTGCGCTCACCGGCGCGCATGCGAGTGCATCCTACCGAATCGCACTGGTGGGTGCTTAGTACGGAGACACATCGCTCGAGCTCTCTATGAGCTCTCAACGAGCAGTGACTGACTGACTGTCGCTGCAGCGCCGACACAGTTCACAACGAGCATCGAGCCGAGCAAAGCGAGGTCGCTGCCTCGGACTTTCAGACCGCCTTGCAACACAAGCACCAGTTCACTGCCAGTTCACTGCCCGGTCTCTGTCAAGACTGGATCCTCGAGCCTCAATCCTTGCGCGCTTGCTTGCATGCATTTGTGTGCTCGCGCTTGCCACTCGGACACTACAGACATCTTGATCCGCGACGTCAGTCTGATCGATTGCTCGTCCCTCAGCGCTGCCATCGGTTGGGGTTAGAGGCTCAAGCGCGCTCGACTCGAGCACGCAAGATACCAGCGGGTGGCAGGGATTGCAGTGATGTTTGATCGTCGTTGTTTGATCTGTCGACGATCTTGATAGCCTCAAAGTACTCTTATATGCCTCTGAGGTCTTTGCTGACTTCTTTACCAATGCACTGTGGCGCATCTGTGTTGCTGTCGGTGGCGTTGCTGTTCTTGTTTCTAACCAACCTCTTGTCAGTCTTGCCGTAGTTGTCCTTGGTCTTGTTGCTGTCGGTCTTGCTGTTGTTGTTGGTCTCTCCATCGTGCTGACTCGTTGCATGTTGCTCATGGGGGGCCAAACGACAGTGTCTATTGCCGCTCGTCGTATCGAGGGCGTGGTGAGGCGGGTACGACTGAGGAAGTTGGCGAGTGAGCTGCTCGCCGCGTCCACTCTCTCTGCACTCTACATCCGTTACCAACGACTACACTAGGCGAACGCGACCGTTTCGCGTACGCGCCTGAGCTTGGTGCGGCGAGGAGCGAGCTTGGGTATGACGCTGTCGGGACATGCCGGACGAGCTGCGCCGAGGAAACACGAGCCTCCGCACTCGAATCCTCGACCTTGCTTTTGTTGCTCTTGGTGTTGACAGCTGATGTCGAGCGTGCTCCGGTTACTGGGCTGCAAGTTCACTGGGAGAGCGCAATCCGTGCTATCACAGCGGGTTTCACAAGCATGTATCGCACGCGAGCGTGTGGTTGCGCCCCGAGTGTATGGCTCGAGCACGCGGCACATGTAATGTACACATCGTCTGCATGGAGTGCTGGACTGTATTTGCATACATCAACGACGTCTTTGTGGACGCGTATGCATGGCGTGCGAGAATGTGGACTTGACGTTCACGCCATCTCACGATATGGTGAATCGCACTTGTGAAGACGTCGTGGGGGTGTCGTTGCCTGGTGCTAGGACCAGGAAGAGTGACGGCACCTGAGCGTCCGAGTCAGTGCGGCAGCTCAAGGTTCGACTGCACTGCCGCATTCATGATCCCTGAGCGACGTGATGATCAATGATATCAGTCTCTTGCAAACACGTCGAGTCATTCGTGCACTAGCGGTCACACTAGATCTGCACGTCTTGATCGAGGTACGTGCTCATGCATCAGGCTATCTGCTCCATCAGCTCGGCCTTGTTAAACACACCAAGCAGATCATCGCCTCAAGACTCGCGAGGTTAGTGATATGATGTGGGAAGCAGCGATCTCCAATGTACATTGCTTTCACAGTGCACTGCAAGCGATATCGAGATTGCATCGAGACTGCTTAGAGAGAGTACAGAGTGTGCACAACACCAAACCAACTGCGACGGCGTCATGATCCACAACTCGCTGCAGAACGCCGAAACCAGCGCGAAATCAAGAGGATCACTGCAATCCCTGCCACCCGCTGGTATCTTGCGTGCTCGAGTCGAGCGCGCTTGAGCCTCTAACCCCGACCGATGGCAGCGCTGAGGGACGAGCAATCGATCAGACTGACGTCGCGGATCAAGATGTCTGTAGTGTCCGAGTGGCAAGCGCGAGCACACAAATGCATGCAAGCAAGCGCGCAAGGATTGAGGCTCGAGGATCCAGTCTTGACAGAGACCGGGCAGTGAACTGGCAGTGAACTGGTGCTTGTGTTGCAAGGCGGTCTGAAAGTCCGAGGCAGCGACCTCGCTTTGCTCGGCTCGATGCTCGTTGTGAACTGTGTCGGCGCTGCAGCGACAGTCAGTCAGTCACTGCTCGTTGAGAGCTCATAGAGAGCTCGAGCGATGTGTCTCCGTACTAAGCACCCACCAGTGCGATTCGGTAGGATGCACTCGCATGCGCGCCGGTGAGCGCAGCAGCGAAGACGACATCGGCGGCGGCGAGTCAAGTCCGCCACTTGAGTTGCTATGTGCTGCGTAGTATTCGAGTGAAGAGCTGCCTGTCAGGCGTCACTTGCAGTGATTGTAGTGACCCGCTCGATCCGCCATCTGGGAATCCAGAATGCCACGTCAGGACGATCGAAACACTTGGCGAATGTATGCCGACGTCACACTCATGCACACACCACGGCCATCAAAGCGACTGGATCGCAACGAGTGTCTCTTGGAACAGCGAGCGGCACGACGATGGAATGCTCGTGATGCATGTGCTCGCGGTGCAAACTGCTGCTGCTGCTGTGAGCACTCGAGCACACTCGCTCGCTCACCAACTACTCGCGTGCGCAGTCGAGCCTCGTGCAGCGCAGCGCACATACGGACACATACACACAACGCACATATCCTGCTCGCACAGCCATGCCGCTCAAGTTCCCGACAGCCAAGAGTCCGTTCGCGCAGGTGGAGCTCACAGAAGTCGACTGCAGGCTCTACGAGGCACGCGCAGCGACGCTCGTGCGCAACGCGCTCGCCGAGTACGACAACTACTGCGTCGCGAAGCAGCGGAAGCTCGACCGGAAGCTCTGGAAGCCGGTCAAGACGCGCGAGAACCTCACCGTGCACTGTGCGCGCCGCAGCGGATCAGATGCCGCAGCGCCGCGCCGCGGGCCAAAGCCACCACAGTCGGCCCTCACACTCGGCGCGACCAAGATCAGCGAGTGGTTCTCGAACACAGACAAAGCGAACGGCGACTGGAGCTTGCCGCCGCTGCTCGCAGTCGGGTCGATCCCCGGGACGCTCGACGACGTCATGTTCGGCATCGCGACGTTCGACTCCGCGGCGATGTTCCTCAAGTCCTCGTACACGGACAACGAGCTCGTGGACGGCGAGGTGCTGTACTCGATCAAGACGCCGACGCCCGAGGCGCCGTACGACTTTGTCGGTCTCAAGTGGATCGTCAAGGCGCAGGCAACAGGTATGAACGCCATTGTGTGGCCGCGCGACGTCGTGTACCTCGAGTCGACCGGCATTCTCATGCGCTCAGACGGCGAGCGCATCGGGTACCAGCTCATGCACTCGGTGAGTGTGCCGGAGTGCAAGGACTTGCGGGACCAGGGCGTGCTGCGCGCGACCATGTCGTCGTGCTTCCTCTTCAAGCAGCTGCCGAAAGGCGCCGTCGACGTCTACATGAAGGCACACGTCGAACCGAACGGCAAGGTCGCGCACGCGATCGCGATCAAGTCGACGGCCGCGAGTCTCATCTACTGCTGGAAGGCCGTGTCGTGTGCACAGCACAAGAAGCTTGCGCGGATGCTCGCGCGGAAAGAGCGCGGTCCACACGCGCTGGCGCCGTCGTCCTTGTTACATCCGCCATCGTCTTCGAGCGCCACTGCTAGGAGCACGCTTGTGCGGCGCGGCAGCCAGCTTTCGAGCTGCGCGCTCTGCAGCAAAGCGCTCGGCGCGTTCCGCCACGCAGTCAAGTGTGCGCTCTGCGACGAACCGGTGTGCGCCAAGTGCCACGTCGTCAAGAAGCTGAGCTACAAAGGCGTGTGGGCAAAGCACGTGCAGCAACGCGCGGTCGCAGCGTGCACGAGCTGCATCGCAGCAGCGAACCAGACCGACGCGCTCACGGTCGCGCGCGAGCAACTGGCAGCGACGAGCTGGGAAGGCGTGAGCACGGACGCGCAGAGCCGATCGATGCGCAAGCTCAGTCGCGCATCCGAGACGGAGCGCCACTCGAGCGAGCGCACGACGGCCGCGTGGCAGTCGGACGGGAGCACGGGGACGCTCGGATCGAGTCCAGAGATGGCAGTGTGCGGGGATGATGCGGACTGGAAGTCTCGGCGCTCGCACTCGCTCGGTGTCACTGCGTCGGTGGACGGCTCACATGCATGGACGGATCGGAGCCAACGCGATGTTGCACTAGACGTCGCCGTCGCGGGCTCAATCGCAGTCGCCGCATCACCATCGACATCTCCCTCGCCGCTGCCAGTGCTTCCGACTGTGAGCGAGCCGTCCAAGTCGCACTCGCATCACTCACACTCGCAGTCGCACTCGCAGATGCCACCGAGTCTCACGCACGAGCAGCGACTCTGGCTCCAGATGGCCGAGCTGCGGAGCCAAGCTGAGAGCGTGTACCAGTACACCAAGAAGAGCACCGAGTCGCACCTCGCGAGCACTGGATCTGGATCTGCGCGCTCGCTCGACCTCATCGAGCTCTTGGACTGATGAACTGATGGGACGACGGACACACTGCGCCGTCGCAGTGCCTACTATTTAGAAGACAACGGCGCTCGTTCGCTCCACGTCGCCACCGCGTAGAGGCTCGACCTGGGCAGACAGACATGATCATGGAGACGCGGGACACGACGCGACTCATTTGGAGCTCGTCGTCATCGTCGCTCAGATGTGAATGTGCGAGAGTGAATGAATGAAAGCAGCACCAGCCAACGTCTCGTATGAACAGTGCAAGCGCTCGGATGCTCTGTCGCTCTTGTTGCTCTGGTGCACTTGCGTTTTGAGTAGCTCTTCAGCCCAATAACGCTAGTCTGGAAACCAGGGTCTCATCCCTCGAGTGCGAAGTCTCCGCACCCGCTGAGACGCGGTGAAGTCTCGTTTCTCTATGTTACAGGCGTGTAGACTGCGTCTTCTACTCTGTCGCTTGCTTCTCTTTCTCGGCACACACTTCTGGCACGAGCATGGATCTCATGTCCGAGACTCAACTACCGAGCATACGCTCTCAGTCTTGAGTCTTGAGTCTTGAGTCTTGAGTCTTGAGTCTTGAGTCTTGAGTCTTGAGTCTTGAGTCTTGAGTCTTGAGTCTTGAGTCTTGAGTCTTGAGTCTTGAGTCTTGAGTCTTGAGTCTTGAGTCTTGAGTCTTGAGTCTTGAGTCTTGAGTCTTGAGTCTTGAGTCTTGAGTCTTGAGTCTTGAGTCTTGAGTCTTGAGTCTTGAGTCTGAGTCTTGAGTCTTGAGTCTTGAGTCTTGAGTCTTGAGTCTCAATTCTGAAGTCTCAAGTTCCCAGCTCAAGACTTGAGAAGCTCAAGTTTCGATTCCAATAATAGGCGTCGAGTTGTGTGAAACGGATACAAAATCCCGAACATTTGAATACGGGAGCAGTCCCGAATACATTTCAAGACGCGACGCGTGGCTCGAAAACGAACAGTCAAGAAGCTACTCTTGAACGATAGTCGAGCGTGCCATCCCCAAGCGTCTTGGCAACAGAGGTTGTAGCAAACTTCGAGCAGTCCGAGCAGTTCGCACTCTGCGACTTGAGGAGCGCGCGCAGCAGCATGAGCGACAGCGGCAGCGATGGCGACGGGCTCTCGGACGAGCGCCTCGAGCGCTTCCAGGCGTTCGTCGAGAAGTTTGAGATCGACTTGGACGACCCGGTCGAGTCGGTCAACGACCTCGAGAGCCTCGAAGAGCTCGATCTCTCGGACAAGGGCTTCACAGAGCTCCCAGACGACCTCCTGGACGCTGTGCCGCCCAACTTGTGCACGCTCGCGCTCGAGAAGAACAAGCTAAGTGCGCTACCCGACGGCATCGCAGCGTTCAGTCAGATCACCGAGCTGTACTTGCGTGAGAACACGCTCACAGCGCTTCCTCCAGCGATTGGCGCGCTCACGAAGCTCGAGAGTCTCTACTTGGAGGACAACCAGATCACGACGGGCGGCATCCCAGCCGAGATTGCGCAGCTCGCGACATCGCTCGTCGGTCTCTGTCTCCATCGCAACGCCCTCACGGTGAGCACCACACCACACTGCGTTCGTGTACCAAGAGTGTGCTGCTCACAGTCGCTAACATCTGTGCTTGTGTGCGTGTGGTATCGCTTGTTAGAGCTTACCGGCGACAGTGTGTCAGCTAACGCTGCTCGAAGAGCTCTATCTCAATGACAACCAGCTCACGAGTCTCCCGGACGAGATCGGACTCCTCGTGAAGCTCAAAGAGCTCGACATCCCCGGGAACAAACTCGAGACGCTGCCTGCAAGTTTCGTCAACTTGCGCTGCCTTGAGATCCTCCACGCCGAAGGGAACGAGCTGAGCAAGCTCCCGAAAGGGCTTGGCGGCCTCGAAGCGCTCCGAAAGGTGTACCTCCAGAACAACAAGCTCACGAAGCTCCACGCCTCGCTCGGTCGATGCACCAAGATCGAGGTCCTGAACGTCGAGGACAACTGCTTGAGCAAAGTCGCAAAGCGCATTGGCGACCTCCCGAAGCTTAAGCACCTCTTGCTCGCGAACAACCAGATCACCGAGCTCCCGTTCAATCCGATGGAGAAAGCGCCGCAGCTCCGTCGCCTCACGCTAACGGGCAATCTGCATTTGTCACCACAGACGCTCGAGCTCGAAAAGCAAGTTGCGCTGCTCCAAGGCGTAGCGGAAGACGTCGAAGACGAGAGCTAGGACACGGCACAAAAGCAGTGAACCGATAGACGAGTTCAACGAGCGAGTAGACCACCACGCCGGGGCTGCTCTAGCGCTTCGGGAGTATGAATGAGAACGACAAAGTGTGTGTGTCTGTGCTCTGTGATGCGCTGCGGCTTGTGCCATTCGGTGCCAGGCCACTAGCAACTTCCTCGAGCGTGACCAACAAGAGGTGCATCAATGACGGATTGATCAACAGAGTCACGTGCATTCACGACATGCGTCAACGCTACTGGCAGCGTCTCTCTGGCTCGAGCGCTAGCCGACAGCACTACTCGACTCACGTGAAGAACGCGTGCGTGTCGAGGTCGGTCTTGATCGGTGACGGCAGTGGGAGAATCGAGTCGGACGACGCTTGCCTCGCGCTGTTGTTGCTGCTGCTGCTGTCAACGCTGAATGACACGGACCCTTGCGCCTGCACTTGGCTTTGACTCGAGCTCAAGAGCTGCTGCTGTTGCTGCAAGGCTTGTGATAAGAGCTTGTCGGCTGCGCTCGTCGGAGAGTCGCGCAGCAACGTCGGGAGTGAGGACGCCGTGAGCGATGGCGAGAACCGACGCCCGCTCTGCACCATCTCCTTTTGCTGCGCCACCTGTCGACACACAGCTCGTTGGTGAGTCTCAAAGTCAAATGCTCACTCGTTCATCCAACGCATACGAGCCGACGTACGAGGTAGTTGAATGATAGGATCTGCTCCTTGAGCTGGAGCTGGATGGCGTAGGCTCGGAAGAACGACGGGTTCTGCTCCTGGAGCTTCTGCCACACGACGTTTGTGAACTCTGGGTCCACTTGCGCCTGGTCTTTGAGGGCCAAGAGGATCTCCGTCTGCGTGTGCATCACAAGGTCGGACAGTCAGCGCTCGTGCCTCGGCCACAACATCCATACACAGACACACACGCACCTTGCTCAAGTACTGCTGGAGACAGCGCTCGATCATGTTCTGTACGCGCAGGATGTCGTTCCACGAGAACGGCTGCGTCGGCGACATGGGCGACGGCGGTGGCGCGGGTCGCTTCGCCGACGTTGTTGCTGTCAACGCTGAGCGACTCGTGTCGTCTAGCGCTATCGCAGCGCCAAGTGGTCGCACTGCGCTTGTCGTCGGAGTTGCTTGGGAATCGGACGACGCGAGGACGGAAAACGGGCCCGGATCTGCTTTGTCGTTGTCGGTTGCAGCACCAACTCGAGACGACGAGGCACGGTGCATCTGTTGTGCGCTTTGATCCACGGCGTCGCTGGCACTTGAAGAGACTGGCATCGCGCGCTCCAATGCATCACCAAAGAGCTCGTCTTGCTGGTTGTTACCAATCCCTGGGAACCCAAAGCTGAACGCTGCGTCGTCTCCATCTGCAGCGTCAAATGCTCCATCTGTAGCGTCGCCCGCGTTGTTGTTGCTACTACTGCTGGGCGGTTGCGGCTTGGCGGCGCTGCTTGCACAACTGCTAGCTTGCCCCGAGTGTGCGTCGTCAGAGGTAGAGGCGCTTGTCGGTGCGCGAAGTTCCTCGGGATCGGCTTCTCGGTCTGCGCTGGCTGCTGCATCGTCGTCTGCTATGAGCGTCTCGATCGCATCGTCGGTCTGGTCAGCGAGCGCTGCCGCGTGCTTGAGCGCATCCGCGTCCTCGACGACTGCGTCGGGCTCGGATGCCATCGTCGTGTCGCTGCTACCTCGTGGCTGGCGTCGTCGTGGAGACAGAGACTGTCTCGTTCGCTCGTTCCTGCGCACCACCACGTCGTCGTCGTGAGTGTGAGTGATCGATCGATACGCGCGCTTGCTTGAATGGCAGCGTGGCCGGTGCGCCGTCTCGTTGCTTCGAGTGTGAGTCGTCGGCCACGTCAGTTAGCAACGCCCGTCGCACGCCGACTCAAGCCTGCGTTCGGCGAGGTCGTCGTCGTCGAGCGTCTCCAGGTCGCTGCGTGTGCTGCGGTGCGCTATCACCGTGCTGTGTCCAGCAACAGATCTCGAGACGTTGGTGAGCTGTCTCGACCTCGACGAGCATGCGTCGTCGTGAGCTAGCCTTTGCCTCGTTTGAAGCGAGACCTCCAGAGGTAGCATTCCTTCACTCACATTTATCACTATCAAGTTGTAACCGGCGCGCTCGCCATGCGACGATGGGCTCGCTATCTTTGAGCCTCCTCCATGTCAATCGGCCTCCACACGCCTGGGCTCCTGCTCGCTCGTGCGCTTCGTGCTCCTGCGCGATGACCTGCGCTCGGTTGAGAGAGAACGCAAAAACGTTGAGCTTGAGCTGCTGCCCGTCCACCACCAACAGCAGCAGTAGCAACAGCAGCTGTCGTAGCAGCAAACATGGAGAGCGACCGCGACGATGTTGATGTTGCGAAGGACGTTATGACGAGCGACGACGACGGGAGCTTCGACTGCCTACCGACTATTGACATTCCACCGTCCGATGCACGGCCGCTCTGTCGGAGTCGCAGTGCGCAGCACACTAGCGCGAGCTCGCCGTGCTCATCAGCGTCGCCTCTGACGTCTGTCGCCACCGCGACGCCGTCGCGCAGTAGCACCAGCGCTCGCGCGCTCAGTGACTTACGAAGCGACCGCGAGCTCATCACGCTCGTGTGCAGTTCGTCCAAGAGCGCAGACGAGGTCGATACGCTCGACCTCAGTGACGTCGCAAAGAAGACGCGGAAAGCGCTCAAGTCGCTCCGCGCGCTCGCCGACTTCACGAACCTAGTGCACCTCGACGTCTCGAACAACGCGATCGGCTCGGTCGACGGCGTCGAGGTGTTTGCGCACCTCCAAGTCCTCACGATGGCTCGGAACCACCTCAAGCGTCTTGGGAGCCCGCTCCTCACGCTCACGTCGCTGCGCCACCTCGACCTCTCAGGGAACTCCATCTCACACCTCCCGCGCGCGATCGTCCATCTCGAGCAGCTCGAGACGCTCAACGTCGCGGGCAATAGCCTGAGCGTCTTGAAAGAGGTCGATCCGCTCAGCAAGCTCGCAAACTTGCACGCATGTACGTTCACTGCGAACCCGATGTGCAAGCTCCCGACGTACAAAGACTACGTCATCTGCAAGCTCCCGTCGCTCGAGAAGCTCGACGACGCGGCGATCACCACGGCAGGACGTGACAAGAGCCGTCGGCGGTTCAGCGACGAGCTCTTCTGCAAAGACTCACGCTTGCGCGAAGCCGGACTAGCGCACGAGCACGAGCAGAGCAAGCTCCGCGACGCACAGAGCGCGCTCGAAGCCGAGAACTTGCGCCTCAAAGGCGAGCTCCAGGTCAAGTCCAAGCTCCTGCAGAACAAGTCCAAGGAGTGGTCGAGCGCGACGGGGCAGCTCCTGCAGCTCCAACAAGAGATCGCGATGCTCCACTTGGACCGTCGCGGGCCAATCTCGCCTGGACGCCTTAGCACTGGTAGTAGCGTCTCAGTCGCAAGTGCTTCGCCGCCGCGACTGAGCGACTCGAGAATGTCCTCGACGTCGTTCGGTTCGTCATCGTGCTCATCGCGCTGCTCCGAGTCGTTTGGCGACGCGATGCGAACGAGCTACAGCAGCTACGACGACGGCTTTGCAACTGCGATCAGCGACGACGAGCTCGACTTTCACCTTCGTCAGCCGCTCCACTCGCCGCCTGCACGACATCCGTCGACGCTCGTGAATGCTGCAGTGTCGCCACTTCGCTCTGACCTCCAGCGTGTACAGTTGCCGTCATCGTCGTCGTCGCCAAGCGTATCCGTATCAGAAGCAGCAGTGACACGGACGCCACTTACACTGGACGTGCGTGCTGGTCGAGAAGACATGTCGTCGTACTCAAAGCGCCTGATCGACTCGGCGTGTTCGCCACTGCGGCGAAGTCCAGAGAAGTCTGCTGCTGTTCGGCATAGCGAGCAGGCCACAAGTCCGCATGCCCAGCCATCGCCACTGTCTTCTCCACAGCAGCAGCAGCAATCGCGCCACTTTCACCACTCGTTCGAGTCACCTGGCGCGCCATCGCCTCCACCTGCAGGCTCACCGCGTCCCGGTCGGAGCAAGAGCTTTGACGCAGTGCGCCGAGCGTTTGCGGACTTGTCGCCTGAGCGACGACCAGACGTCGAATCGTCATTGACATTTGGCGTTGCGACTGCGCAGGACGCCGATCTCACGGAAGACGACGACGCGATGCAGCACGAACTGAGCAGGAGCCGCTCTGGACGGTTCCCAACGTTCGAAGACGATGTCGCCTGCCCAGCGTACGAAGAGACAACAAGTAGCGCCGTGCATTCGAGCGCGAGCTGGCGTCACCAGCACCATCGAGCTGATCTCACGTCCGATGCCGTGTACTCGCACGCGCGACCTCGAGCGTCGCCTCAGTACCACGATCGATTCGCGTCACCATCGCCATCGCCGTCGCCACGTTCGCGTGCGCAGCGTCTGTGGCAGCGGCAGCACGCCGAGTTCCGCGACGAGACGTTCGGCCGAAGCAGTCCGAGCAAGAGTCCACTCAAGGTGTCAACGTCGCTTGCAACGAGAGCTTCGCCTGCGAGTCCAGTGGACAAGACGATGCTCACGCGGCAGATCCAGGCGCTGCAGTCGTGCAAGCAGTCGCTCGTGAGCGAGATCGCAAAAGAGGAGCAGCTCCTGCACGCACTCAAGCACGAAGCGAGCAGCTACGTGAGCCAAATGGACCAGCTCCAGCTCGAGATCCAAGTCGCGCTGACCCAAGACAGTGCGGCAGCTGTAGCAGCGGCTGCAACGGGCGTCACTGCTGCGATGTCGCCGCGCGGTGCGTCGTCGAGTACCCAGCGCAAGCTGCGCGAAGAGGAGAGCTACCGTGCCAAGCTCGAGTGTTGCCGGAGCAAGCTCCGGTTCGCAGAAGACAAGGAGCGCGAGATCGAGATGACGATGGTGCGCACGACGAAGCGCGTGCTTCAGTCCGATCTCCAGCACGCGCCATTCGACAAAGAGATCTTTGCGCTCACGCACAAACTACAGCAAGTGATCGTGCAGAAGGAGGAGATCCACCAAGAGATGAGTCGCCTCATGGTGCTCATGCGCGAGCAGCAGACTGACGCGAGTGCAGACGACGATGGCCACGCTGGCGCGGGTCCGCGGCGACGCAGTGGGAGTACGAATCGGTCGATGCTCAGTCCGTATGGCTCGCACCAGCAGCAGACTGTCGACGCGATGCTTGAAGAGGAGGAGCAGCGACAGCGCCTGAGCGAAGAGCTCCAGCACGCCGTGGTACTCACGCGCAAGCGCCTTGATGAGCTCCAGCGGCGGTATCAAGACGTCGTCGAGCGCGTGCGCGTGAAAGAAGACCTCATTGCGTCGTTCGTTGACGAACTCAAGGACGTCGAGCGAGAGCTCGCGCTCATCAGCCAGCACACTCTTGCACAGGGCAGCAGTAGCAATAGCCCACATCCGCGGCGTCAGCGCTCCGTGAGTCTCGACTTTCACCCGTACTCGCCAGCGACGCCCGCGCCAGCAGCGCCGTCGCCGTCTCAGACGACGATGGATGCGGTCGAGCTCGAGCTGGCGGAAGCGCTGCAAGCGATCAAGGACGGCCACATTGACGTCAGTGGCACCGTGTCAACAACAGCGACAACAGCTCACCACAACAGTTCGAGTGCGTGCGATGGCTCCAACCACCAGAGCACCAATAACAGCGCAACCAACCAGCAGCAACTTGGTGCTGAGAGTAGCGGCCGCCAGGACGCAAGCGGTTCAGCAAATCCACCACCGAGTACTAGCGTGTCGTCGAGCGCAGCAACACACGACGCAAAAGCGCCAGTTAGCACACCATCAGCTCCAGTACAAGCCGAGGGTTCGCGGCCCCCATCGCACGAGATCTTACTGAAAGAGCTCTTGACCGCCGAGATGCTCGAAGAGATCAAGAAGGACATCTACGAGCGACTGTCAAAGCAACTCGCAGCAGTGGCGGCAAGCGCAACGTCTGCGAGTCGCGAGGTATCGCGTGAGCGCTCCGAGTCACTCGACCATAGAGACTTGCACGATACGATCGCCGCGGCGCTCGAGTCCCAGATGAAGCTCGCGCTCGAGAGCTTCCACAAGAAGCGCGACGAAGACAGCAACGAGCGCAAGAAGAAGCAGCAGGCGCTGAACGAGCGTCAGCGATCGGCGCCATCGTCGCCAACAAAACGACCACTGCGCGCTGCAAGACATGACCACTCACAGCAGCAGCAACAGCCGGGCGGCGACCTGCCGCAAGACGACGACATCTCGTGCGACCATCTCGACGACTTCAAGCCCGTCGACGCGTCGTACGCGGTCAAGTACCGCTTCGTCAAGCACCACTTCTCAACGATGTCGCCATCGTTTGGCGCTCCGCCATCGCCGAGTGGCACAAGCGCGCCGTCCAAATCGTCACGCACGACCGGCGCGCAGCGCATCTTGAAAGCCTGCGAGCGACTCGAGCAAGCCGAACACGAGTCTCGCATCGACCCGATCAGTGCGATCGAAGTCGACCCGATGGGCACGAAGCGCAGCAGCTTGAAAGTACTACTCATGGGCGCTCGGGACCTCCCGACGACGCACTTGCGCACAAAGAACCTCGATCCGTACGTGAGTGTCGATATCGTGTACCCCGAGCACATGACGCCGCGGTCAACGAATACTGGCAATAGCAGCGCACTGCACCACCACTTGCAAGGTGGCGCGAGCTTCCGGAGCCGAACGGTCAAGAAGAGCGTCTACCCTGTCTGGGACGAAGAGTTCGAGTTCGCGCCCGTGCACTCGCTCAAAGGCGTGCTTCACGTGCGCATCCTCAACGACCGCAAGCTCAGTCGCGAGCAGCTCGTTGGCGAAGTGCGCATTCCGCTGCGCTCGCTCCTGAGTCAGAAGAAGACGGTCGAGTGGTTCCCACTGCGCTTTGCCGTGCCGTCGGGAACAACTCTGAGCAGCGGAAGCAGCGAGAAAGACTCGATGGGCGGCGGTATGTCGTCGCGCAAGACGAACACGGTCTTGCGCAGCAGCGGTGGGTCTATTCGGCTCCAGCTCCAGCTCTCGTACTCGCGCGTGGAGAAGTACAAGCGCGCAGTCGACGAGCTCGTGACCAAGTTTTTCCACGAGCACAACCAGCTCCCGCCGTTCATTGAAGCCGTTGGCGATCGACGCAGCACCGCCTCGCAGCAGCAGCAGAACCAAGAGCAGCACGAGAGCGACGACTACAATAGCAGTAGCAGTGCCTTTTCCGCTCGGAGTAGCGACAACCGGCGTTTTGGCAATCGAGAAGACGCTGAAGCGCTCGACGAGCTGCAGCAGTACCACCACCACCATCACCATCAGCAGTACCAGCAGCAACAGGAGCAGCACTACAGCGGTGTGCCAGAGGTCGAGTCGCCTGGGAAAGACAACGAGTCGACCATTCCGACGTTTGACGCATGGCGAGCGGAGCGTGAAGCAGACGCCGCGATGCAGCAGCAGCTACAACAACAGCAGTGGTACGTCCACCACCAGAACCACACTCGATCCAACATGCGCCGAAGTGAAGGTGGAGGCAGAGACGCGAGCCCACAGCGCACAGCTGCAGATATCACGATCGCTGCACATGCGTACGACAGCAGCGCGACGCACGCAATGGCATCGCCACAGCTGTCTGCTGAGCGGAGCCGACAGCTTTGGGAGACGCCCGTCGTGCGCGAGTCGCCATCGAGTGGCATGCCACACGGACGATCTAGCCACGTCTACGGCCACTTTACCAACGACCAAATGGCCACTTATCCAGCAGCGACTGCACATACTCCGCCATCGTCGTACCAGCAGCAGCAGCACTACGTCGCCTCGCACGAACGAGCAGCGATGTACCACACGGGTGGTGGCGATGGCGGTGGATCGTATCCGACATCGACTTTGTCGCCATTTGGCCACAGCTCCAGCCGGCCTCGGCTCACAATATCTACATCTGCGGCTGCCAGGACGTCGCACTCGGCAGGAGCTGGCGGAGCGGCGACACCACAGTCGCAAGCAGCGCGAGCGCCAGGAACGCTGCATCGTCGACCGTCCAAGCATTCGATCAGCGCTGGCGGCGCTGGCCATGCACAATCACTTCATTCGAGTGGTCGACGTCGAGCAACAACCGCTGGGACACACTACGCGCACCATCCGTCTCAGCGCTCTCAGCGTCCCGAGTGCTTTGACGACTACTCACCGTACCACCCAGACTTCCAGTTCACAGACGTCCTGGATCTCTACGGCGGCAGCAATGGCAACAGCCACAGCGACCTCTTTGCTGCAAGGACGTCAAAGCGTAAGTCTGGGGCGCTGCACACATGGCAAGCAACATCACGTCGCGGCAGCAGCAGCGGTGGCGTGCACATGGGACTCGGCGACGTGAACCGGAAGACCGACTTGCGCATCTTCAAGAGCCCAGGGTTTGCTCGGCGCCAGCCAAGCGCTGGGTTCCCAGAGCGCTACATCGGACTCGACAACCAGACGTGCGAGCGCCTCAAGCGCATGTTTGGCCGTATGGATAGCGGAGGAAGCAGCAGTAGTACGACAGTTGGGTAATCTAGCTCAGCTCACACAGACACGCAACACCTAGCATGCTACGTTCACTGTCATATTCTTCGCGTCCTTTGTCATCACTCACTTGATGGTTCGTGCGTGTGTGTGCTTGAGCGTATCAGCTACGGCACACTCGCTTAGACACGACGCTATGTGTCAGCTACTCAGTTGCGCGGTACATGCCCTCGCACGAGCGTCTCGATCCCAAGGAAGCGCGAGTGACGACGCGACGTGATGACACCGGAGCGCTGACATCAGCGCCGATCAAGACAACGTGCACGGAGCAGCGGCAGACCAAGCGCGTACACTCAAGAAGCGAGACTAAGGCAGCCACAGCCACGACGCGACAGCAGCGCTGTGATGCATCGATGCAGATCATCCATCTAGCAGCCGTGCCATTGACACCAACGACACACGACGATGCGAGCGACTCGATCGAGCAGCAAGGCGTGAGTCTCGAGAGTCTCATCCACGAGTACGGCCGCGTCAACAGCGCGATCGCTTGCTTCAGCGAGACAGAGCCGATGCACGACGACGCATCCACGCCCGCCAACTGGATGCGTATCGACTGCCTCATGCGCTAAGCTAGCCACCACTACCCACGGGCTGCACCCGAAGGCACAGCCTATCTCATTTGTCTTGATCACGCTCTATGGAGACGATCTGGTCGCGCTTCACCGTGCATCTTCAGCGTCGCGACAGTGTGTATGTTACGAGCTCCGTTCGTGTCTCTGCCCCAGAACACACGGCAGGCAGGCACTTTGTACGACTCGGCAGCGAGGTTCACGAAGCACGATGAGCACGTCGCACTCGCCCGGTACTCGTCGACCTTGACGACAGTGGCGCGCGCGGCCAGAGCTTCTTCAAAGCGCTTGAGAGATGACGTATTGTCTGCTCCAATCGCCAAGAGAGATCGTCATGCCTGGCTCTCGAGCGATGCGTCTAGCGAGAGCAGCATTCGTCTTCATGTCGAATACATGACGCTTGAACCGCCACTGCCTGAAGACATGCGACCAACCAAACACGAGCGCATAGCACACGCGCGCGTAGAACTCCCGAAGAGCACTGAGAACTGCAACGGGGCTCGCGGTCATAAACGACGGCATCGTCCGTGGAGTCTCCGCTCGGGTACTGGAACGCCTACGGAGCCGGTCTCTACGGCGGCAGCTGCGGACTCGGCATCCCGTTCGGCGGTCTCTTCTACTGCTAGGTGCTTGTCGTCACCGCGTCGGTGCTTGTCGTTACTGCGTCACTGCTCGCTGCCACCGCATCGGTGCTTGCCGTCATCGCATCGGTGCTTGCCGCCACGCACACGCACACGCACCCACACGCAGCTGGCGCTCCGACGACTGACGTAGCCGACATCGCGACTCGACGCGGCATGATCCGACACGACACGGTATGACACGACAGTCGAGACGTCTGTTGTCGCTACACTTGCGCTGCTGCTACTGTCGCGGTCGCCGCTGCGGTAAACGGACGGCGACGCGTGAGCGAGCGAGTGAGTGAGTGAGCGAGCGAGCGAGCGAGCGGCTCTGGTAATAGCAGCTGCAAACACTTGACCACGTGACTTTGGTGCTTGTCCGCTTGGTCGCTTGCTTGCTTGTCATTCTTGCTTGGTCGCTTGGTTGTTGGTGCTTGGTCGCTTGCTTGCTTGTCATTCTTACTTGGTCGCTTGGTTGTTGGTGTTTGATAGTTTGCTTGGTCACTCGATCACTTGCGCGTGGTTGTGGTTGCCGTTTGTTCTTGGTTCGTGGTTCTTGGTCCTTAATTATTGGTACTCCGTTCTCGGTTCGTGGTTCGTGGTTCTTGATTCTTGGTAGTCCGGTCGGATACTTGCTACTCCGTTCTTGGTACTTTGTGCGTTTGTGTGTTGGCGGTGTGCTGACATGCCCTTTGCCATCATCGCTCGCTCGCTCGCTCGCTCGCTTGTCGGCTCGTGCTTGCCCGTGCTTGTGCGTGTCAACTACGTCACACTCGCTTGGACACGCCGCTATGTGGCGCTACACAGCGCACGTCAGCAGCGCACGTCAGCAGTAGTAGTAGCAGCAGCGCGCCACTTTCCGCGACCTCGCCACGGAGCATCCTGGACTCCACGCACACGCAGATATGGCCCATGACCATGATCTAGGACGAGGATCAAGCCATGGCGGCGCTTGACGTGGTAATGGACGTGAGCGTGGCAGCAGACGCGGCAGTCGACGCGGCAGTCGACGCGGCAGTCGACGCGGCAGTCGACGCGGCAGTCGACGTTGCTTTCGCCTTGGCCTTGATCTTGGCCTTGATCTTGGCCTTGATCTTGGCCTTGACCCCGCGCCGATTCAAAGCAAAGCGCGACGAGGAGACCGGTGCATAGCCAGCAAACGCGACCAGCACACAGCACAACACGCTCAAAACACAAGCTCGTCAAAGCGCAAAGCTCGTCAAAGCGCTGCGGCGACGCGTTGCGAGGCGCGACGCGACTTGACGCGACTTGACTTGGTGAAGTGCACAATGTGACTGGACTTGACGCTGCCTTGCTCGTCTTTCTTGTCTTGCTCGCCTCGCTTTGCGAAGCTCTCTCGGCGTGTACTTCAAAGTACCTGCGCGTGTGCTTGTACTTGCTCTTGAACCGCGGCGCACAACACGCAGCTCGCACAACACGCAGCTCGCACGGCGCACGACTCGGTGCTCACAACGCAACTTGCTCTCGCACGCGCACGCGCACTCGCAGCACCGAAACCGAAACCGAAACCGACACCGACACCGACACCGACACCGACACCGACACCGACACCGACACCGACACCGACACCGACACCGACACCGACACCGACACCGACACCGACACCGACACCGACACCGACACCGACACCGACACCGACACCGACACCGACACCGACACCGACACCGACACCGACACCGACACCGACACCGACACCGACACCGACACCGACACCGACACCGACACCGACAACGCCGCCGACAACACCGTCGACACCGCCGCCGACAACACCGTCGACACCGCCGCAGTCACACTCGCAATCCCAATTGCAGTCGAAGTCGCAATCGCAATCCCAATTGCAGTCGAAGTCGCAATCGCAATCGCAATCACTATCGCAGCAGCCATGAAGTTCACCAGCGCCGCCACCACGCTCGCCATTGCCGCATTCGTCGCCTGCCACGGCGCCATGGCCAGCAGCGCCGCCGACGCCAGCGCCACCACCGCCGCCGCTGTCAGTGGCAGCACTGCCGTGCTCTCGCCGCAGGAAGCGCTCCAGGCCGTCGAGAGCATCGACTTGCCTGCAGGCGTGACGCTCAGCGGCACCGTCGAGCCCATCAGCGCGCCGCCAGTCAGCGCCAGCGCCAGCGCCACGGCCGCAGCAAACAAGAAGGCTGAGGCGGCAGTCGTCGCACACGACGCGCAGACCGGCGACGACCACCAGGAGTACTTTGGCCGCGTTGGAGCGTGGCGCGGAGCAGGCATCGGCATCGGCATCGGCGCTGGACTGTGGGGTGGCGCCGGCGCCGGCGTCGGCATCGGCATCGGCGGACCGTGGTGGGGTCTCTACGGACCGTACCGCTTCGGCTTCAGCTGCGGCGGACTCGGCGGGTGGGCGTACCCGCTCGGGTACTGGAACGCCTACGGAGCCGGTCTCTACGGCGGCAGCTGCGGACTCGGCATCCCGTTCGGCGGTCTCTTCTACTGCTAGGTGCTTGTCGTCACCGCGTCGGTGCTTGTCGTTACTGCGTCACTGCTCGCTGCCACCGCATCGGTGCTTGCCGTCATCGCATCGGTGCTTGCCGCCACGCACACGCACACGCACCCACACGCAGCTGGCGCTCCGACGACTGACGTAGCCGACATCGCGACTCGACGCGGCATGATCCGACACGACACGGTATGACACGACAGTCGAGACGTCTGTTGTCGCTACACTTGCGCTGCTGCTACTGTCGCGGTCGCCGCTGCGGTAAACGGACGGCGACGCGTGAGCGAGCGAGCGGCTCTGGTAATAGCAGCTGCAAACACTTGACCACGTGACTTTGGTGCTTGTCCGCTTGGTCGCTTGCTTGCTTGTCATTCTTGCTTGGTCGCTTGGTTGTTGGTGCTTGGTCGCTTGCTTGCTTGTCATTCTTACTTGGTCGCTTGGTTGTTGGTGTTTGATAGTTTGCTTGGTCACTCGATCACTTGCGCGTGGTTGTGGTTGCCGTTTGTTCTTGGTTCGTGGTTCTTGGTCCTTAATTATTGGTACTCCGTTCTCGGTTCGTGGTTCGTGGTTCTTGATTCTTGGTAGTCCGGTCGGATACTTGCTACTCCGTTCTTGGTACTTTGCGCGTTTGTGTGTTGGCGGTGTGCTGACATGCCCTTTGCCATCATCGCTCGCTCGCTCGCTCGCTCGCTTGTCGGCTCGTGCTTGCCCGTGCTTGTGCGTGTCAACTACGTCACACTCGCTTGGACACGCCGCTATGTGGCGCTACACAGCGCACGTCAGCAGCGCACGTCAGCAGTAGTAGTAGCAGCAGCGCGCCACTTTCCGCGACCTCGCCACGGAGCATCCTGGACTCCACGCACACGCAGATATGGCCCATGACCATGATCTAGGACGAGGATCAAGCCATGGCGGCGCTTGACGTGGTAATGGACGTGAGCGTGGCAGCAGACGCGGCAGTCGACGCGGCAGTCGACGCGGCAGTCGACGTTGCTTTCGCCTTGGCCTTGATCTTGGCCTTGATCTTGGCCTTGATCTTGGCCTTGACCCCGCGCCGATTCAAAGCAAAGCGCGACGAGGAGACCGGTGCATAGCCAGCAAACGCGACCAGCACACAGCACAACACGCTCAAAACACAAGCTCGTCAAAGCGCAAAGCTCGTCAAAGCGCTGCGGCGACGCGTTGCGAGGCGCGACGCGACTTGACGCGACTTGACTTGGTGAAGTGCACAATGTGACTGGACTTGACGCTGCCTTGCTCGTCTTTCTTGTCTTGCTCGCCTCGCTTTGCGAAGCTCTCTCGGCGTGTACTTCAAAGTACCTGCGCGTGTGCTTGTACTTGCTCTTGAACCGCGGCGCACAACACGCAGCTCGCACAACACGCAGCTCGCACGGCGCACGACTCGGTGCTCACAACGCAACTTGCTCTCGCACGTGCACGCGCACTCGCAGCACCGAAACCGAAACCGACACCGACAACACCGTCGACACCGCCGCCGACAACACCGTCGACACCGCCGCAGTCACACTCGCAATCCCAATTGCAGTCGAAGTCGCAATCGCAATCCCAATTGCAGTCGAAGTCGCAATCGCAATCGCAATCACTATCGCAGCAGCCATGAAGTTCACCAGCGCCGCCACCACGCTCGCCATTGCCGCATTCGTCGCCTGCCACGGCGCCATGGCCAGCAGCGCCGCCGACGCCAGCGCCACCACCGCCGCCGCTGTCAGTGGCAGCACTGCCGTGCTCTCGCCGCAGGAAGCGCTCCAGGCCGTCGAGAGCATCGACTTGCCTGCAGGCGTGACGCTCAGCGGCACCGTCGAGCCCATCAGCGCGCCGCCAGTCAGCGCCAGCGCCAGCGCCACGGCCGCAGCAAACAAGAAGGCTGAGGCGGCAGTCGTCGCACACGACGCGCAGACCGGCGACGACCACCAGGAGTACTTTGGCCGCGTTGGAGCGTGGCGCGGAGCAGGCATCGGCATCGGCATCGGCGCTGGACTGTGGGGTGGCGCCGGCGCCGGCGTCGGCATCGGCATCGGCGGACCGTGGTGGGGTCTCTACGGACCGTACCGCTTCGGCTTCAGCTGCGGCGGACTCGGCGGGTGGGCGTACCCGCTCGGGTACTGGAACGCCTACGGAGCCGGTCTCTACGGCGGCAGCTGCGGACTCGGCATCCCGTTCGGC
Source organism: Pythium guiyangense (assembly GCA_003730235.1). NCBI lineage: Eukaryota > Oomycota > Peronosporomycetes > Pythiales > Pythiaceae > Pythium > Pythium guiyangense. Next base: position 807,020 of record QXDM01000001.1, read on the forward strand.
GGTCTCTTCTACTGCTAGGTGCTTGTCGTCACCGCGTCGGTGCTTGTCGTTACTGCGTCACTGCTCGCTGCCACCGCATCGGTGCTTGCCGTCATCGCATCGGTGCTTGCCGCCACGCACACGCACACGCACCCACACGCAGCTGGCGCTCCGACGACTGACGTAGCCGACATCGCGACTCGACGCGGCATGATCCGACACGACACGGTATGACACGACAGTCGAGACGTCTGTTGTCGCTACACTTGCGCTGCTGCTACTGTCGCGGTCGCCGCTGCGGTAAACGGACGGCGACGCGTGAGCGAGCGGCTCTGGTAATAGCAGCTGCAAACACTTGACCACGTGACTTTGGTGCTTGTCCGCTTGGTCGCTTGCTTGCTTGTCATTCTTGCTTGGTCGCTTGGTTGTTGGTGCTTGGTCGCTTGCTTGCTTGTCGTGCTTGATGGTTCGCTTGGTCGTTCGATCTCTTGGATGCTTTCGTCCCAGCGCCGTGCTGGTCCTAGCGCCGTGCTGGTCCTAGCGCCGATTGCCGTGACGACATTCTGTCGTAACGCCGTGTACGAACCCACACTGTCATGTCGCTGTGACATCGCTGTCCCTCGCACATCTCGGCGCGTTGCGTGGCCGTCTGCATCGATGATGTGGCAGCTGAAGTTGCTGTCGGCGTTGTGGCGCCTGTAGCCATTGCCACAGGAGTCACCTGCCGCACGCTGCACTTGGCACTTCATGCTGCACGCTGTACTTGGTAGTCCATACAACTCGCTCTCTCGTGGGCGCTTGCTGTCGCTCCGACAGCGAGATGTACGATCGATGTGCCTTGCGCTGAGTAGCAGGATCACTCCGCAGCTTGTGCATGAGAGAGCTTTGTATTGAGCTTGTTTCTTGTGACGTTTCGAGGTGTGTTCGTGATCCTCGTTTATATCACTATCTGATTGCAAACTGTCTAGTTGACAATTGTTTTCATCTAGTGATGTAAATAAGGGAGCGCTGTCATGCACACAAAGCAGCAGACTGTCAAATTGAGCACACGTGTGTGTGTGTGTGTGCAGCAGGTCTTGAGCAGCAGCGATGAGTCTGCTGCGACCCGAGTCGCTGCGCGTCGTGGCGCAGAGCGTCGGCATCGATTCATTGAGCGACGCGTGTGTGCGTGAGCTGCTCCCAGAGGTCGAGCTGCGCGTGCGTGAGATCATCCAAGATGCGCTCAAGTTCCGGAGCCACTCAAAGCAGACGGCGCTTGGGACGCACCACGTGAACCTCGCGCTCCAGGCGCGCAACGTCGAGGTGCGCTCTCAGCTTCGTCCGCTGCGTCGCTGCTGCTAGTGCGGTGCATCGTAGCAGCCGTTGACAGTGCGTTTGTATGCATATTTGCCATTTGTATAGAGCCTGTATGGCTTTGGCGCACCAGGAGCTGTCAAGTACCGACAGAGTGACGAGCACAAGGGTCTCTACTTTCCGGACGACGACGAGCTCGACTTGACCGAGATCCTCAATGCGCCGCTGCCGCAGATCCCCGTGCAGCCGACGCTGAACGTCCACTGGCTCGCAGTCGACGGCGTGCAGCCGATGATCCCAGAGAACGAGTCGATCGAAGACGACTCGCGGCGCCGGACGTCGATCAAGGACGAGGCGTTCGTCGGCACAGTCGACCGCAAGCCGCTCGTCAAGCACGTGCTGACAGAAGAGATGCAGCTGTACTACACAAACATCACGGAGGCGGTCAAGAGCGACGAGTTCGAGGCCCAGCGCGCGGCGTTCACGAGCCTCGCGAACGACCCGGGCATTCACCAGCTCTTGCCGTACTTTGCGCGCTTTGTGTACGAAGAGGTCAAGCATAGCAGTCACGACCTCGCGCTCCTCTTTGCGCTCATGCGCGTCTGCCGCTGCTTGCTTGTGAACCAGCACCTGCGCGTTGAGCTCTACGTACGTCCATTGAGCACTCGGCCAAAGCTGGCGGCCTCACACTGACCGGGCGACTCTGTGGTTCCCTCACTGACTCGTGACGCCTTGTTGACTATCTACCTCGTGCACTTCGCCTACACAGCTCCATCAGCTCTTGCCAGCGATCCTCACGTGCGTCCTGGGGCGACAGCTCTGTGAGAACCCAGCAGACGACCACTGGGCTCTGCGCAAGTACGCAGCGCACCTTGTCGCGCAGATCTGCGAGCGCTACGGTGAGACGTACGAGAACATCCAGCCGCGCGTGTCCAAGACGTACCACAAAGCGATCACGGACCCGTCGTGTCCATTCACGACGCAGTACGGCGCGCTCTACGGTGCGTTGTTGTCATTGTCTTGATCCCATGGCTGTCTACTGAGTGCCTCACACCTGTACGTGTGGCTGTGTAGGCATGATGTACCTCGGTCCGCTCGTGATGGAAGGGCTGCTCTTCCCGAACCTCGAGCAGTACTACAGCCGCTTGGAGCCAGCGCTGTCGTCGTCGAACCCGAACTTGGTCGAGCGCCTCGAAGCGCAGAACTGTCTTGGGATCCTAGTGGTGCGTCCTCCTCAGCTCGGTCATGTATCGTACTAGTGGATGTGTGGTGTGTGAACTAACGATGCCGACTGCGGGTGTGTCGCTGCAGCATGCGTCGGGGACGTACTTCTCGATGACCAAGTCGCTCGACCGCACAGCGTCGGCGCTGTCGTCGTCGACGCTCAAGAGCACCGTCTCGGTGCTCTACGACGCGTTTGGCGAGAGCCTCGTGCCGTACATTCGCCTCGAGCCATCGAGTCAGTCGTCTGCGATGCTCGATCTGTGTTTGTGAGAGAGCGAGAGACGTTGTGGCAGCAGACACCGAGAGCACGTACGCGAGACGAACGAACGACTAAAAGAGAGAGAGCTCGTCAGATGCAACGAGAGTCGAAGCTCACATGTACTTGGGACGCAGCACACGTGTCTGTGTGTGGGTATCGAGTGGTGGGTATGCAAAGTCGCAGCGTGGAACGGAACAGTGGAGCTGGTCACGTGTCTGGAAGCAACGGCGGTGGCGCTTCTCAGTTCGGGATATAGAGCTTCTTGACGCGGCACACGGTCGACGGGAGTGTTGGGATCACGATCGACGACGGTGTTGGCGCTCTCGTTGTCGGCGGCGGCGTCACTGGCGCTGCTGTGACTGGCGGCTTCGTCGTTGGCGCCGGCGTTGGTGGTGCTTGCGTCGTTGGCGCTGGAGTTGGCGCTGGTGCTGGCACCGTCGTTGTCGTGACGACTGCTGTTGATGGCGGTGGCGCAACTGTCTGAGCGCTGATGAGCACCGGGTAGCTCGAGGCTTTGCTCGCTTTCGTGCACGTGTAGAAGCCAAAGTGCGTCTCGAGCTCGATGCCCATCGAGTCGTCGTCAGGTGCGCGGTCGAAGAACATGAACCAGAACGCTTCGCCGCCGCCTGCCGATGGACTCCAGCTCCTGAACGCCGTATAGAATGCCTTGGAGTTGGCGATGCTCGGGACGTTCTTCGGTGCGTACGACAGCGGCGCGCCATCGGTTGGGAAGCCGACTTCAGTCAGTCGAAGCTTCGCAGCTGGGTACTTGGCGACCATCTTGTCCCAGACGCCGTCGAGGATCGCTAGCGGCCACGACGGGTTGTAGTTTGCGTCAAAGAACGGGTAGATGTTCACGCCGATGAGGTCGCAGTTTGCTGCGAGCGCAGCGATCGCGTTGCGGTCCCCGGTCTCGAGCCACTCGGTGGCGCGCTGGACCGTCCCGACCGGTATGTTCCGACCAGTCTCTGCGCGCACGCGCGCTCGGAGGTTCGTGATGCGGTTCGAGACTTCTTGAGGAGTGTACGGACCCATGGGTTGGATGTTCTCGTTCCCGACCAAGATCGCGAGGATCGTGTCGGGGTACGCCTTGACTGCCGCAATGGCGTCGTTGACTTGGTTTGCGTACCACGCCTCGTTCGTCATGTAGACGCCGAGGTAGAGCTTCACGCCGTTCGCAGCAGCAGCAGGCGTGACTGGTACGCCGTAGAAGCTCGAGTAGTACGTGCGCACGACGCGGAAGTAGTTCTTCATGATGCTAAAGTCGCGGTACATCGCGTCGCCGAGCATGTTGACGTTGCCTGCGCGACCTCCAAGCGGGTACTCTGGGTTGTGCATCGGCGAGTAGCACACGCCAGGGACGATGTTCGAGAATGCCGCTGATGCTTCCGTGTGGTACCGCGTCTGATCGACGTCCGGCGGGTCGTTTGCGGCTGGGTCATTCACGAGCGCCTGCACGTTGTGCATCGTCGTCGATGCTGAGAGAAGAAGCGCCCAAACTACCGCTGCGTGTGCGAGGAGGAGGCAGAGTGGCATCGCACGACGCTGCGACGCCATCGAAGACACAAGGTGTGAGCGCACAGAGGTACAACGTGTACGTGTGTGTACGTGTGTGCGCGAGCAGGAGACTTGGCGACTGCGCCTTGTGAGAGAGCCGTCGCGATCCGTTTCACGACAACTACAAGAGTAGCCAGAGCGAAGAACTGCAGCTGCAAGAGTAGCCAGCAACGTTGCAGGAACCCGAATGCCTGGTCATACATACTGAGTCTTGGTCGCTTGAAGAGCACGGCGCGCTCAATATGCATCTCCATGCTCTACGTCTCTGCCCGAGCTTAATAGACTTTGAGCGTAGACTGAAAGTGGATGGCTAGATCCAGTCATCCTTGCACTTGGACGGTACGCTACGACGATCGATCCTTGTTCGAGCAACGCCATTGGTGCTTTCGGCATGCGTACTGCGTCTTCGCTAGAGCTCGGGCTCGCTCAGTGGCATGTTCACGACTGCAGACACGAGCGGGATGCAGCTGCACGCAGACGACCAACAAACGCGCGAGCAGTGAGAGTTCGTCCTGCGCACTTTGACGCAGAGGACAACCGACGAGGTGCTGCAAGGACGTGGACTCTCGGAAAGGGCTCGAAGCAAGCTGGACCATGGCACGAACCTGTCCTTGCCGCACACAAAGATGAAGATGTTGTCGGCTGCGCCAGTCTCCGAGATGCACTCGACGTCCGAGAGGTACGTGTAGTGCACGTTCTGGCACGCGGAAGCAAAGACGATCAGGTTAGTCCCAACAACACACGAGTCCACCGCAACAATGCCACTGCGCTTGCACATAGACGTACAGGAATGACAAGCGGAATGAAGACGAGGCTCTTGGGGACTCGGTAGAGCGCGTGGTCGTAGTGGTACGCGATCGTGAGGTCTGTCACAGCCTTTGTGCCGGCGTTCTGGTCCAAAGCACACAGTCGGCCGTCAGATGGGCAAGCTCAGCGATGGGCTACGAGGCACGGCTCAGCATTGTGCGTGTGCATGTGAGACAGAGAGAGTGACGATACCTGGACGTTGAGCTTGATGCGGAACGACGGTCCAATGCCCTGGACTTGCGCGTTCAAGCGGATCGCAGCGCCAGTCGTGTACGACACCGGTCCCTACCACCCAAAGTGCGTCGTGTGAGCGTCGATGATGCGACGTCTTGGTCCACACAGCTGTCCGCTGCAGTGTCAAAACAGCGCTGGTGCTGACAGTACCTGTCCGTCTTTGATGATCTTGACGTACGCGCGCGCCGTCGTGAGCCGCAGTTTGCATAAGTCGCGCTGAAAGTGGCGATGCATCTCGGTCGCATGGTCGCGCTCGCGCTGCGTCTGCTCGACGTACAGCTTGGTCTTCTTTGGGATGTTGAGCGGGATGTCTAGTAAAGCACTCGACGACAGCACGGCGACGTCAGTACCGAGGGCTCTCTCAGCATTGCCTAACTAAGTATTGCGAAAGGAGCGCACCTTGCTCTGGCGGCGGACCAGCGGCTTCCGAGATCGCCTGCCAAGAGCCAAGACGATAGCGGTAAGATCAAGTCGCAGACCTGACTACCAGACTAGCCAAAAGACGGTAGTCGCACCTCGAGACTCGCTGTGCGCTTGAGGATCTTGAGCGTGAGCGCGCCGTTCTTTGCAATGAGCACGAGCGACGCCTCTTCGCGGCCGTACTGTCCGAACCCCAGCGCTGTGAGCACCGAGTCTGTGCTCACGGTGCACACTTTGACCTTCTCGTTGTACAGCGTGACGTCGCCTGAGCGAAGCGCCACGAGCACACCACGTGTGTCCTTCGTGCGCCGGAGACTGAACGAGTCGATCGCGACGATGTCGTCTGGCATCGTCAAGCTCCAGTTCTTCTTGCCTTTGAGGTGATACGACGTGAGCTTGCGATTCATGCACGCAATCACGATGCTCTTCTCGAGCTGCAGCAGTCCACACGGCGGCGACTCGAGCTCGATCACGCTCTTGAGGAGCTCGCCGTTCTTGATCGTGTACACGGACCCATTGCGCGTCGTGACGACGAGGCGGTACTCGACGTCGTAGAGTCCACACGCGACAATGTCGACTGGGATGCCAGGGATCTTGATCTGCTGGATGATCGACGTCCCTTGCGGGTCGAGCACAAAGACCATCATCGACTCGGTCGCGACAATGAGGCTGCGTCCATAAAGGTTCGTTGGTTGTGAGTAGCTAGCCGCTGAGACCACACTACCGGTGCATACGCGACGTACCAGCTCACGGCGTCCTTGTCGTCCATGTTCTTGTTGATCGACGTCATGCACGTGATGCACGAGCGCTCAATGAGCGGTTCGTCCATGAACCGCGTCACGTACTCGGCTTGCTCTTCAATGTCGTCGATCGCAAGCAGTCCACGCGAGCGCTCGGACAAGCGAATGCCAAGTCCACTGCCGATGTGTGTGACAGTGTTGATACACAGTGTGAGAGCTTCAGGCGGCAGCTATGAACGGTACGAAAACGCAAAGGACGTACCGCATCGACGTGAGCTGGTTGAGCGCTGCCGGGATCTCGAGTGAGCACTTGGCGAGCCCTTCCCAGACCTTGAGCTCTTCGACGTCGATCTCGATCGTCGGGACTGTGAACTTGTAGTGCGGCCGGAAGTTGCGGTAGATGTAGATGAACGAGCCGGACGCAACTGCGAGCGCAGGGACGCGCGGTCGACTTGTGTCTACATAAGAACCAGCAAGCGCGCGAGAGCGGTCAGAGCCAAGTCGTAGTCGATCGAGTCGACTGCAAGAGTTCAACGACGATGGAAGGAACGGACCCGAGTAGAAGTAGCTGAGCGACGACGGAACGCCGAGGATCGCTTGTTCGCCGTAGAGCGACGAACCTAGCGATAGACAGCAGCCAGTGAGCAACAATGTTTGCCACACGCTAGCTCCAGGCAGTGCAAAACCGAGTATCACGACGCACCTTTGAACATCTTGAGCCGCTTGTCTGCGTCGGCGACAACGAGCTTTGCGTCGCCATCGCCGTAGACGTCGACGAGCTTGATGCAACTGGAAAAGGCTTTGAGGCCTGCAACCGAGTTGTGGTACGCCGAGAGCCACGGACCTGGGATATACAAGCGAGCGAGCGCGTGAGAGGAGAAGGCAAGGCGAAGACGTCACTCCCAGAGCCTAGGACGCACTCTTTTGGACCTTCTTGCCCGACGACTCGGTGGAGGCGCTCTCCTTGTCGTTGCTGTCGTCGGTCATTGCGCACGTGCTCTCTCTCTACTCACGAGGTCGCACTCGTGTGCACTGTGATGCCTTGGCGCGAGTCGACGCGTCGGAAGAGTCACGCCGAATGAGCTAAAAGAATGAGTTGGAGCAACCAAGTGATTGTGTAATGTTATTATTGATAGTGTGTGTAAAATGAGCTAAAGTGGCATACAATGAGTTGGAGCGATCGCAAGGATCGATCACGACGCGTGACGAGTGCGGTGGAGCGGTCACGAGATGCTCGTTTTGCGCACGGAGCGCGTGGGCGACTTGAATAAATAGTGGTTCGCCGCGCCACTGGACTCGTCCCAGGACGTCCGGCAGTCCAAGACCTGAACACACACGAGACCCAACTCGTGAGCTCCTCGCTCATGGGCTCCACAAGCAAGTGACTGACTGGCTGACTGAAGTGCACAGCGCACACTGCGACGCACCATGAACCGCCCAGAGATCGACGTGTAGTGCCGCCAAATGACCGACTCGTCGACGATCGGGACGCGGATGTTCCCTCGGTGGTAGCTGTCTGGGATCAGCGCGCAGCGGCACGTCGTGAGGTCGGCGCACCGGCTCGTTCGTCGCGCTGGGAGCCACAGTGCGCTGCAGCTGCAGTCATCATAGGCGCAGTAGCATCGAGCGTGAGTGCGTGAGCGTCTCTGTTTGAAAGTGCCTCCTACAGCTCCAGGACACTGCAGTGGGACGCACCCTTCGAGGAACTCGGCTTCGAACTCGCACCCGTGGCACGCGACGTTGATGAGCACGACCGCAAACTCAAACATCTCGAGGCGGATCGCGCGCGCGCGGCTCTCGCTGGAGCTCTTGAGGACATCGTAGCCGTTACGCGCCAGGAGCGTCGGCGCGAGCGCAGCCTGCGCAGGTGCGTCGACGCCGAGGACTTTGCCCATGTAGCCGTTCTTCATGCGCACGCAGATCTCGCCCAAGTCGATCGTCAGCGCCTGCTCGCGGATGTTCTGGATCGCGACGCGCAGCTGGATGAATGGCGTCGCGTTGAACGACAGGACGCGGCAGTCGGGGCGATGCGCGACGGTGATCCAGACGTCGGCGCCTTCGTGGCGGCTCTTGCCCCAGATGATCTGTTGCTGTAGAGCGAGAGCACGCGCGTGTCAGTCGTCTGCTAGCGCATAGCTCATAAAGAGAGCGAGCGCTGGACGTACTTTGGTCGTGTACTTGCCGCGCGGGAGGTACCGATTGCGGTCGAGGTACCGGTAGAGCTCGTAAAAGTCGTCCGTGCCGCACGACCGCTTGAGGCGCTCAGGACGCTCGATGTTCCAGCGCGTGACGATGTAGGCGCGCCAGATCGAGTCGCGATGGCCGATTGACTGCCAGTACGCGTTCACTTGCCTGTGTATGAGCGGTCACAGACATTTGTCAGCGACGCTGAGCATGTGGCAAAGCGCTCGTTACGACACATGGACGTACATGGCAGCGATGAGGTCGTCGGGCGTGAGAAACCCAATCACGTACTCGACCTACAGCGTTTACATGTGCGTGAGATCAAGAGATGTACTTGGTGCGGTCAGTCTTTGATCCTAGCTCTGTCGAAGAGGCACACGCAGAGAGCAACGACGACGACGCACCACGTCCTCTGTGATCGCGTCTGCGCCGACGGCTGTGCTGCTCATTGGCGCCATGATCTCTCTCTCTCGCTCGCTCTCACTGCGGCTCTTCGACTATTGCCGACTGCGCGCGCTGCAGCGCTTCGTGTTCTCACGCACATGCACAGCGACGACCTTGCAGTTCAGCGCTCCATCGTCTCTCGAAGAAGCAGCACGTTCCTGTCGAGGCGGTGATTGGAGTGAACCACTCGGATCCCACAGTGTACCGTGAACCCACTTTTATTTTGTTTGGTCGTGTCGCGCAGAGTACACGCATTTCGTGAAGCAAGTTTCGATTTGCGTAGCTCAAGACGCGATCTTGTGGTTGCATCTCGCGACAGCCGCATACAATGTTCAAGCCATCTCAGGCATGCTGAAAGCTCAAATTCATGCGCTTGAAACAACGCTCCAAATTGGAAATTGCGCGGTCTACTGTCGTCAAACGCAAGGGCTTGATCGAGCGGCATATCGCTCCAGCACCGCGCGATCGATCGATCGATCGCCTCTGTACGCGCGCGCGCTGACCTTCCTTCCATCATCCATCGAGCGGAGTTGGTGCCCGAGCACGGACGTACGCACGGTCAAGACACTGACGTCGACGGCTGCCTTTGTGCACGCGCCACACTACACGCCACACGCAACTAGCCGTTCAAAGCCGTTACAGGTGATTGTTGCCTCTATTGAAGCAACCTCATCATCAAGCAACATCCACAGGAGCAGCGCCATAGCAGCTCATACACACAAAGACACACACAACGACACACAAGCTCGCGCCGACGTGCGAGCATGATGATGCGCCATGGAGCGGCAGGCGGCGAGCTCCCGCCAGACTTTGCCGACTCGAGCGAGAACTCGCACGACGACAGCTACTTCCCGCCGGCGCAAGGGCCGTCGCTGTCGTACGAGCGCAAGATCCGGCTGCACAAGTACGCCGAGAACCGCGCGCGGTCGTGTCTCGGGCTCTTGAGCGACTCGAGCAACGTGCTGTGGAAGCTCCAGGACTCCAAGCACGACGTCGATCTGTTCAAGCCGAGCACGGACTGGTCCGAGTTCGTCTCGGGCAAAGCGATCGTCGAGAAAGCCGACGTGAGCTTCCTCCACGTGCTCAAGGTGCTCTACGACCTCAAGACGTCCGACAAGTTCAAGCTCTTTCTGCGCAAGGTGCTCGGCGACATGTTCCTCGACGCCGACGTGCTCGAGGACCTCAACGGCACGGGCGTGTACCCGAACGCGAATCCGCCCAAGGACGCGCGCGAAGTGTACAAGCAAGCGGCGATCAAGTGGTGGGCGATCAAGTCCGGGTCCCTCGCGAGCAAGTCGACCGACTTTTACGTCCTAGAGGTGCGTGATGGAGCTGTTCGTGGCGCTCCTGGGGCGTCCTGACTAACAGACTGCGCTGTCTCGCGTGACTGGATCTAGTACATTGGCATTGAGACGCAAGCCGGCGAGATCGTGTCGTGCTACTTGTTCCAAGAGTCGCTCGCCGAGGTCGGCGGCATGCCGCACATCCAAGCGAACTACCTCGAGCGCTCGCAGTTCGACGCGCTCATCTGCAAGTTTGAGCGCCGCGGCGACGTCAAAGACGGCGTGCGCATCAAGATCGCGTTCCAGCGCCCGCCGCCGATGGTCACGCTCTTCCGGAGCAACCCGGCGATCGAGATGGTGTTCCAGTTCGCGAAAGGCATTCGGGACTTGCTCGAGAACCCGTCCGAGCCGCAGGAGATCTCGGTCGTGAAGACGTCGGCGTGGGTCAAAGACAAGTACGTCGTCCATCGTGGTGTGTTCTATCCGACCAGTACTTGTGCTAGAAGAGCTACTGTCAGTCCTCACGCCTCTCACTCCCTGTCGGTGCTTCTGACGCAACAGTGAGCGCCAGTTCTGCTTCATCTGCGTGCGGCGGTTCTCTTCGATCTTCCGGCGTCGCCACCACTGCCGCACGTGCGGTGAAGTGATCTGCTGGCAGTGCAGCAGCACCATCCGCGTGCCGTCGATCAGCTTCACGCACAACGACTCGGGCAAACAGGTGCTCTCGCGCCACCAGCCGAGCATCCGCGTCTGCACCAAGTGCGTCGTGTCGAACCACCGATCGAAGAGCGGGCGAGACTTGAGCAACCAAGAGGACTTCACCGAGTGGATGCAGCGCAACAACAGCGACGGACAGCTCGCGGAGGCGCAGTACCACGCGCAGCAGCAGCGGATACTCAGCCCCACGCACTCGCAGGACCTCACTGGCGCGCTCTTGGACGAGTCTCAAGGCCCGACTGCTGGCGCTGACAACCAGCTCATGCGCAAGTACCGCCGCTTGAGCCTCGCAGACGAAGACGAAGAGGAGAAAGAGGACGACAAGTCCATGATGATGGTCCGGCGCGGTCCGTCTGCGAAAGAGAGCTACAGCGCGAATCAGGAGGACGACCGCATGCTCGAGCTTCGTCGGCTCTCAAAGCGTCCGTCGGACCCGCCCGTGACGCAGCAGCAGCCGAGCAAGAAACCAGGAACGCTGGCGCGCCACAGCGGCGGCGAGCAGCGCAAAGCCGCGCCGCCGATGCGCACGCGCCGGTCGCAGTCGCAGTCAGACTTGAGCAACATGAACGCACCGCGGAGCACGACGACTGCGATCACGCGCACGAGCGGCGGCGGGAGCAACAGCACGGCGCGCAAGCTCTCGAGCGAGCTCGCCAAGTACCAGAGCCAAGCGCGCGAGCCATCGCGGTTCGTCTCGGGTCACGACTACGTCGTTGGCTCGCTCGCGTCGAACGATCACTTGCTGTACGCGTTCGACCATCGCCCGAGCGCCGCGGAGCAGCTCGTGGCGCCCAACTCGAGCTACGTCCACGCGGCGTCAGCGTGGGCGACAAACAAGACTGAAGTGCTCGCAATGACTGGCGCGTTCCAGGAGCTCTTGACAAAGCTCGGTGGCGACGTCCACTTTGTCGTCGTTGGCTTCTCGACGGGCTTTGACGCGAACGTGATCGTCGACTTGCTCCGGCAGCTCGCGCCGGGCGTGCCGTACATTGGCGGCACGATCGCGCGCGGCATGTGCGACGAGAACGCGTGGGTGACTGTGAATCGCCACAACGACGAAGGGCTCGTGACGCTCTGGGGCGTGAACGACCCGCATGGCATCTACTCGGTCGTCCACGCCGAGTACTCGCAGAGCGAGGCGCGCGAGAAGGCGTTCGCCGCTGCCAAGACCGCGTACGCGCGCGTCGCCGCGGACATTGACGCCGGCGAGAAGCCAGCGTTCATCTCAGTCTACGCCTGCCCGCTGTACGTCGAGCAAGCGGTCGAAGGCATTCGCGAAGCGATCCACTGTCCGATCATCGGCGGCTGCTCGTCGGACGCCGCGAAGCACCGCGACGGCGGCGAGTCGTCCGTGTCGTGGATCCAGATCAGCAGCAGCAGCAGCTCGGACTACACAAAGAGCGTGCGCGACGGCCGCGGGGACTGGACCGAGACGGGCATTGCGTTCGCGCTCTGCTTCCCGAGCGTCGAGACGTACGTGAGCTGGTTCAGCGGCTACAGCCCCGTCGGCGCGAACAGCGAGTACTGCATGGGCACAGTCACGAAAGCCTCGAACAAGATGATCTACGAGATCGACTCGAAGCCCGCAGCCGACGTGTACCAAGAGGTGCGTACACTCTCGAGCTGTCTGCTTGCTAGTGTCTTGCGTGTGTAGCTGGATGCGCTGGGACGTACTGACTCGCTCACGCGTGGCGTCTGCAGTGGCTCGATGTCGTGTCGGACAAGACCCAGACGGACCTCTCGGCGATCGGCTTCCCGCGTCTCGGGAACCTCCACCCGCTCGGCACGACGATCGACTTTGTGTCGAACCAGATGGAGGCTGACCGGCCGCACGAAGTCACGTCGTCGTCGTCGCTGTGCTCGATGCAGTCGAGCGACTGGTCGAAGCTCATCAACATGACCGCTGTCATCACGGGCATCAACGACGACGGCTCGCTCAGCACGACGAGCTCGATCGCGTCTGGCACGAACGTCGTGCTCATGGAGACGTCGGCGCAGTCGCTCAAGACTGCGATCAACAAGATGGGCGCGCAAGCAGTTGAGAGCAACAAGTTCTACATCCACGAGACGATCGGGTGCCTCATGTTCCTCTCAGCCGGCGTCCAAGCGCTCTTGGGGCACAAGAGCATGGCCGAGATGGTGCGTTGTATCGCTGGTTGTTGGTCTGCGTGTGCGTCTGACGCTGCAGTTCTTTGACTGACGGACTGTGCTCGTTCATACGCTAGGTTGGCGCGTACAAGGACTGGTCGGGCGGCGCGTCGCTCATGGGCATGACGACGTTCGGCGAGATCGGGCACTTGCCCAACTCGAGCGACTTTCCGCACTACGACTCGCTCATGTTTGGCGCGATCATCTTCTCGAAGCGCAAGCGCAAGGAGTATCTCTAGTGACGAGCGCGAGTGGGACCGACAGCTCGAGGAGCGCTCTATGAAGCGCATGAGGACTGTCTTTGCGAGCGAGACAGACTGACTCGATTCCGCTCGAGCGGTCATGTGTAGGACGAGTGTGTAAGAGCGAGCGAGCGAGCGATGTACAACAGAGCAGTGTGTTGCATGGACAACGTACGTCGGTCTTGTGCTTGCGGTCACGACTGCGAGTGCTCTCTCGCATCGCAATGGAGCAGTGGTGTCGTGTCACGCGTAGCATGGAGATGATGTGATAGTGACAAATACAAGGGACTCACTCCTTCTAACAATTTGTGATAGTGACAAAACTCAGAAACTAGTGTCCATAAAAAATGTCCGCGTGAATATAATGTGCGCAGCACAATTCTCTTTGAACTTTCGGAAGATCCTCATTCATTCGCTCCAACTCAGGCGCCAGCTCGAGCTGCTGCTTCTCGAGCGACCGACGACGACGACGACGACCGCAGTGGAGCTCGCTCGGACGGACGAACGAGCGAACGAACGCGGACGAGCTCTCGTGCGCGTGTATACGAGCGCTCATACACCTGCACACGCACGCACGCGCGCGCGCTCCACTCGGATCGACACGCGAGAACGAACGAGGCGCACGTGGCGCGACTGCTCGGCACGCGATCATCAACCACGTCGCTTGGACGCGTAGTGCGTCGTACGTTGTTATTGCTTACTTGACAAGTCTCGTGTGTGCGTGTGCGAATCGACTCAGCCTGCGGTGTGCGTGTCTGTGCATCTTGTTCTCGCGTTGCACACGCTTCATCCAGTAGACCGCGCGCCAAAGAACCGGAAGCAACAGCGTCGAGTGACGACGAGTGACGACGCCGCCTGCGTCGCGAGCAGATCGAAACCGACGCCATGACGTACGCGTCCTCGGCTACGCCGCAGCACTCGACGCTGTACGCAGCGAGCTCGCGCGCGTGTTCGCTCGCGCTGCGGTCCGTGCACGAGACCAAAGACAACGTACGTGCGTCTGCTCTCTCTCGCATGAACGAACACACTAATCGACTGACTGACTGAATGGATGGACGATTCGCTAGCTCATCTTGATCTGCATCGGTCTACTCGAAGCGATCGACCGGCTCCAGGAGCGCCTCCACTTGCCATGCTCGGTCGTGAAAGACATCAAGCGCAAGCTCTCGAAGATGGTCGACCGCTCGCTCACGCGGCCGCTCTCATCCTCGACGTGCGCCAAACTTAAGCAAGTCGACGTCGTGAGCGACGCGATCGCAGAGAGCGACATGTGGGACGTCGCCAAGCCCGACGAAGTCCAAGGGCTCGTGCACTGGCTGCTCGCAGGTACGTCCTCTCACACAAGGCTCTAGCTCTGCGTGTCCTCTGAGGCTATGAGACTCAAGCGCTCTTGTCTGATCTGTCGGAGCAGTGACCAAGTCGGTGAATCGGCTCGTGATCGCAGGCTCCTTGAGCGTCTGCCGCGGCGTCTTGATCCTCATCATGAAGTTCCCAGGCATCTCCACGGCCTGTACGCTGCTCTACCGCATCGTCCAGCTCGTGGACGACACGCTCGGACTGACTGCGAGCGACAGCTTTGAGTCGTCGCCGTCGTCGCCGTCGGCCACGCGCAGTCGGAGTCACCACCACATTCACAATCACCGGTCGTCGAGCCAGCCACGCCTCGAGAGCTACATGGACGACCCAAGTTGTGCGTCTCTCTTGCTCGCTCGCTCATCACCACTCGCTCGCGTCTCCTTCACCACTCACAGTGTCGCTCTCCCTCTGGATCTATGATACTCTCACAGTGACAGCCGTCGTGCTCGAGTACCGCGAGAAGGAGTGCATGGTCCCGATGAACATCAACCGGAGGATACAGCGCGTGATGCACTTCCAAATCCCGCTGCGCTCGTTCGAAGCGACTGTGCGCTTGCCGCCAGACAGCAACACCTCGCTGCTGCATCGCAGCGACAGCGCGGCGTTCCAGGACGACGACGCGCCGTCGCTGACTGCCGCGTACGTGTCATCGTCGTCGCCGCGGTCAATTCCGGTCTCGCCGATTGCACGCAAGCGCGTGCAGCTCGCGTTCTCCAACTTTTCGGACGACGTCCTGTACCAAGCGCGCGACCGACTGCGCCAAGAGCGCGCGGCGACACTCACGGGCGCGCGCGACCTGCGCGTCCCGCGCTTCAACGTCCAGGACTGCAACGAAGAGATCTATTTATCCTGTGGGAAGCACTGCGCCACGAAGGTACGAGCCGAGCGATAGCTCTGTAGCGACAGAGGCGATGGGCGTGTGTACTGATGCTAGATGTACGCACTTGTCTGTCGATTGCTGCTGTGACGCGTCTAGGTCGGTCCCGGTATGTACCGCAGCGTGCGCGCGACTGTGCCGATCCCAAAGCACCGCTACACGTACTTTGAGATGACGCTGAACCAGCCACAGGCGCTCTATCGCCACCCAAGTCGCAGCGCGAACCGAAGCGCAGTGCTCGACGCCTCTGCGTCCCGCAATCGCGTCGCTGGTGCCGCTGGCAGCACGAGCGCAGGAACTGCAGGCGACCCGAGCGTCTGCATCGGTCTCTCGACGCGCTCCATGCCACTCAACACGCTCGTCGGAGCGTCCAAATACTCGGTATGCTACTCGCCTGCTCTCTCATGAGACGGCAGTGACGATGCTGACGCTGCTACTACCTGCATCTTGCTATCAGATTGGCTTCTACTCGGTCGGACATGTCCTCATTGGCTCGGAGCGCCGGAGCTTTGTCTCGGTGGACTTGGGCTTTGGCTACGAAGCGACTGTCGGCGTGCTCGTGAACGTTGTGGATCGCACTGACGTACTCGCGCGCGGTGCGTCGCTTGGTCTCGGCGACAGCACGAGCGAGCTCGACGCAATGCGGCAAGGAGGGCCGCAGTCGTGTGCGCTCGTGCGCTTCAGTGTGAACGGCGTCGCACTCCGTGACGAAGCGCGTCGCGTGCTCGTGTTCACGCTGCCGTTCCCATCTGCGAGTGAGCTGTTCCCGACGCTGACGCTCCACTCGCAGGACGTCCAAGTGCTCAGTCGCTTCTCGGCTGCAGACCTCACAGCGCTCAACGTCGACGAGTTTGAGCTCCCGAGCGCTCGCGACGCCGCTGCCTCGAGTGGCGACCGCGATACGAACAGCGACGACAGCGACTGCAGTCGTCTTCGCGATGAACGCGCGGGCATCTGGTGTCTCGACGGCTTACGCCTCGGGATCCCGTGCTCGTAGCAACGAGTCGACGCGTTCGCAGCGCTACAATCACAACGACAATGAGGACAACGAAGACGACGACGACAAGCGCCAGACGACGATGATGATACCATACCGACCAAACACACGACTCAGTCACTGACCAGCTCACACGGTCAAGCCCGTAGTCTATTTACTTGCTTGGTAGTTAGACCAAACACAGTTGTATACTTGGACTCCCGCTCGTCGTGCGCGCGTCTCTCGTTCTCTTGTTTGCAGGCGGTGCGCGGCTCTAGAGCCGAGCGCTCGAGTGCATGCGCCTGTGTGCTTGTGATTGTGTGAATGCCACTGCTGGGTGCTAGAGGTTGTACTTGCCGTACTTGTCGCCGCCGAGTCCGACTTGGAGCGTCGTCTCGTCCAATATCCGCTGGAGCTCGCGCCGCGCATCGAGCACCGCTGCGCGCGTCGGTCCTTCGATCGCCTGTCATATGACAACAAGAGAGAGAGCAAGGGCGTGTGAGTGAGTCGTACGCACGCGCACAGGTCCGTACGAGACGATTGACGACGTACCAAGTAGAGCTTTCGCTCGCCGGGATTCGGCTTGCGACCTGCGGGGACGTACGAGCCGCGTGCAATGACCGCAGCGCCCGTGAGCTCCGAGATCGAGTCGCTCGCCTCTTTCTGCGTGACGCGCCAGCGCGCTTGCTGCGGGTAGTCGTTGATCTCGAGCTCGTCTTCAAAGTGGTTGTCGCTCGCTTCAGCTGCAGCGTTCGCTTGCGTCTGTTTGTACTGCAGGTCGAGAATCTGCGCGATCTGCTGCGCCTTCTTGACTGCTGAGAGCGCGTCGCTGTCGATCGGTGGGGCTGCTGGCACTGCGGCGCTTGCGAGCGCAGCGGAGGCGCTGGCGTCAGCGCCACTTGCGTCTTTCGGTCCGTCGTCTCCGTCGTCGTCGTCGCCGCCCGTCGTGTCCTGTTGCCACAAGCGCATCCGTGTCAGTCAGGCACCACAAAGTCCAGGCTACTGGCACGAGCAAGTGACCGATCGACAAGCGACGCACCTCGACGACGATGCCCTGGTCGATCTCGTACTGCCGCTTCTGGAGATCCATCGCACGCTGCGCCTCGTTGCGCTCGCTCTCGTCAAACGTGAAGCCTTTGCCTTTGAAGCCGCTGCCGTGATACCGCGCTTCGCCGCGCTTGACCTAGTTGGTGTCACACATGTCATCAAGGGCGTCTCTGTCAGCCAACCGACGACGCAACATGAGCGAGTGAGAGCACGCGTCGTACCTTGTCTTTAAATCCTTCGGCGAGCGCCACGAGCTCTGGTGGCACGACTTGCTTTGCGGCTTCGAGCGCTTTCACGAGATCCACCGAGTACTCCTCCTCCTACACGCAGTGTCACGACAGTCCGTCAGTCGACAGCTTCGTACGTACAGAGAGACAGACCACTCAAGAGAAACCAAAGGCACGCACCTCTGGTGAAATGAACGTGTACGCAGTGCCCTTGCGTCCGGCGCGACCTGTGCGACCGACGCGGTGGACGTAGTCCTCCAAGTGGTTCGGGCAGTGGAAGTTGATCACGAGCACGAGGTCTTTCACGTCGAGACCGCGACCTGCGACCGACGTCGCGACCATGAGCGTCCGCACTTTGCGCTTAAAGTCGTCGATCGTGTAGTCCCGATCAACTTGGTCTTTGCCACCTGCTCATTCCATCCCACGACGCCATGTACGAGCAAGCGGACAGGTGTCAGTGGTACAGCTCTGGCGAGCGGGATCTCGATACACAAAGGACGTACCATGGAGCGACAGCGCTGGGTAGCCAGCTTTCATCAGGTCTTGAAACACTTGGTCGCACGCTTGCTGCGTGTTGACAAACACGAGGACATTGCCCTTTTCGTACCAGAGCCCAAGGAGCTGGAGCAACCGCATGAACTTGTCGCTCTCGTCGCGCACTTCGACGTACTGCGTGATATCACCGGACGCTTGACTGCGGCCGCCGACGGTGATCTCGATCGGTTTCTTGAGCACGCGGCGCGCGAGCGTCTCGACGGCGCGCGGGAACGTCGCCGAGAAGAGCAGCGTCTGGCGATCTTCGCGGATGTTGAGCATGATCTTGGTGATCTGCGGCTCAAAGCCCATGTCAAACATCCGGTCGGCTTCGTCCAAGACGACGTACGTCACGCGCTTGAGCGACACCATCTTGCCGGCGCTCATGGTCAAGATGTCGATCATCCGCCCCGGTGTGCAGATCACAATGTCCGACCCACGCTTGAGGTTCCCGATCTGCTCCGAGACCGACGAGCCGCCGTACACGGCAGTCGCGCGCATGCCGAGGCCTTTCGCGAACCGCTTCGCTTCGACGTAGATCTGCTGCGCGAGCTCGCGCGCTGGCGCCATGATCAGACCGATCGGTCCTTCGCCCTCTTGCAGTGGCGGCTGGTGCAGAATGTGCCGGAACATCGGCAGTAGGAACGCAAGCGTCTTGCCCGAGCCGGTCTTGGCAATGCCAATGACGTCGCGGCCCGACATGATCGCTGGCAGCGCCTGGCGCTGGATCGCAAACGGGTCCGCGTAGCCGTGCTTCTTGAGGAGCTGGAGCATGCGGACGCTAAAGCCGCACTGCGTCCACTTCTTGATCGGCCGCGGACAGCTCTTGCCGCGGATCTTGATCTCGTCCTCGGTTCGAATCGCTTCGACTTCGGCCTCCGACATGTCTTTGATCTCCTTTGGCACGACGTAGAACTTCTTCTGGAACGCAATGTACTCGATCTACAGACACAGAGATGTTGGTCAGTGCGTGAATGGTCCAGCCACAGACGACGTGACGCCAAGGACGTACCTGCGAGTGGTCGACCGGCTTGATCTCCTTCTTCTTCTGCGCCTCTTGGAGGATCTCGAGCGCCGAGCGCGTGTCCACTGCCTCGGCCGTCTCGCCGATCACGTCTTCTTCAAAGCCCTGGTAGATACGTCCGGTGTCGTTTCTCTTGCTGCTACTCGCGTCGTCTGTCGCTGCTGCTGCAGTGCTCGTGCTCGCTGCGTCACCAGCTGCACCGGTCGCTTCCATCTCTCGCTGCGCCTTGAGCGCGCGCATGAACTCTTGCAGCTCGCGCTCTTCACGGGCTTCGCGCTCTGCTGGCGTCTCTACCGGCGCCGCGCTCTTGCTCTCGTGGTCGATCGACGGACTCTCGTCTGGCAGCGCTTGCGGCAAGAACGTGCCGTAGATGTTGATCTTTGGGGCCGCGGTGTTCTCGATCTCGTCGAGCGAGATGACGTTCGCCGCAGGGTTCACGATCGACTGCTGGATCGCCGCTTCGTCCACGAGACCGGCCATGTACGCGTCGAGCGGGTCGACTTCTTCGACGACCTTTTGCACGCGCTGGCGCTGCAGCGCCTCGCGCTCTTCGCGCTGCTGTCGCTCCTCGGGCGTCTCGCGCTTCTCGTCGTCCACAGGGCTCCAGAGCGTGAGCTGCTTGGGCACGGCGTCGTCCTCTGCCAGGAACTTCTGCGCCTCCTCTTGCTTGAGCTTGCGCTGCTGCTCTTTCCAGAGCTTGACCTTCTCGAGCCGCCGCTTCTTCTCGTCGTCGGCGCTACTTGCGCCGTTCACTGGCTTGGACGACGCGAGCGGCGACTTGCGCAGCGGCGCTTTCAAGCCGCCGCTCTTGAGCCGATCGGTCTTGATCGCCATGCCGCCGAACTGGAACTTCTTCGCTGCTTCCGCTGTGCTCACGCGCTTCGTGGCATCTGCGCTCGCAAGTGGCGGTGGCACAGTCGCGGCAGCAGCCTGGGCAGCTGACTGCTTGCTCTCGTGGTCGCTGCTTCGATGCCGCTTCGTGTCAGGCTCGAGCGACTGAGTCGCGCTGTTACTACCACTGGTACTGGTGCTTGGACCAAGAGCGGCGGCAGTGATGTCATTGGCGCTAGCTGTGAGCGGCGCAGCAGCACCAGTGGTCTTGGATATCGAACCTAGTGCAGCACTGCCATTCACTGGCTGTGCAGACGTAGCCACGCCAGCCACAGCAGCGCTTGTGGAAGCCGTCGGTGCATGGGCCCCAGTCGTGTCGATGGCTTGGTGCGAGCGACCAGCAGTGTCTGGTGCGACGACTGGCGAGCGAGATCTTGAGCGCGAGTGGCGACGCGACCGGTGCTTGCTGCTGCGCTTCTTCACCTTCTCGCGCTTTAAGCTCCGGTGCGGACTCGACGAGCGCGAACGAGAGCGCGAGTGCGAGTGGTGGCGCCGCTCTTTCTTGCGCTCGCGCTTTTCGCGCGTCTCGCGCCGGCTCGAGCGATCGCGATCACGGCCGCCGCGTCGCTCTGAGCGCGAACGAGAGCGCGACTGGCGGTCCGACAAGTCACTCGAACGCGAGCGAGAGCGGTGGCTGCGGCGGTGGTGGTGCCGCGACTTTTTGCGTTCGTCGCGCGAGGCACTGCTGCTGCGCGAGCGGCTCCGACTGCGACTCCGTCCGCGACGGCGCTTGCGGCTGCTTTCCCCCATGACGACCGCACAAGTGGCGCTCACAAGCGTCTCTAAGCGATCAACGAATTGCGTGCGAGCGAGAGCTCAACTTGATATACGAGACGATGTCACGAGCCAAGAAGCGCAGCACGACGAGCTCACAAGGACGCGCGTGCGAGACGAAGTGCGCGCAATGAGCAGGCAGATGATCGTGTGCCTTCCGCGTTCACACACACGCTTTGCAGCAGCGATTGCTTCGAGCCAATTGAAAAACTCATTTATATCACTATCACAAAATCCAGGTTGGAGCAAGTCCTGCGCTTGGTTTCTTCACTATAATTGTTCCACAGGAGCGAAATGACTTTAAATTTGTAGCCTATTGGACACAAGGACCAGGTTGATAGAGAAGCAGCGGTGCAAGGAGAACTGATAGCACCGGCACAGACGAAGCAAGGACGATCGTTGTCCGCGGTACGCGCCACGACGCGCAGCGACTCGGGTCGCAGCAGACTCATCGCTGCTGCTCAAGACCTGCTGCACACACACACACACACGTGTGCTCAATTTGACAGTCTGCTGCTTTGTGTGCATGACAGCGCTCCCTTATTTACATCACTAGATGAAAACGATTGTCAACTAGACAGTTTGCAATCAGATAGTGATATAAACGAGGATCACGAACACACCTCGAAACGTCACAAGAAACAAGCTCAATACAAAGCTCTCTCATGCACAAGCTGCGGAGTGATCCTGCTACTCAGCGCAAGGCACATCGATCGTACATCTCGCTGTCGGAGCGACAGCAAGCGCCCACGAGAGAGCGAGTTGTATGGACTACCAAGTACAGCGTGCAGCATGAAGTGCCAAGTGCAGCGTGCGGCAGGTGACTCCTGTGGCAATGGCTACAGGCGCCACAACGCCGACAGCAACTTCAGCTGCCACATCATCGATGCAGACGGCCACGCAACGCGCCGAGATGTGCGAGGGACAGCGATGTCACAGCGACATGACAGTGTGGGTTCGTACACGGCGTTACGACAGAATGTCGTCACGGCAATCGGCGCTAGGACCAGCACGGCGCTGGGACGAAAGCATCCAAGAGATCGAACGACCAAGCGAACCATCAAGCACGACAAGCAAGCAAGCGACCAAGCAAGAATGACAAGCAAGCAAGCGACCAAGCGGACAAGCACCAAAGTCACGTGGTCAAGTGTTTGCAGCTGCTATTACCAGAGCCGCTCGCTCGCTCGCTCGCTCACTCACTCACTCACTCGCTCGCTCACGCGTCGCCGTCCGTTTACCGCAGCGGCGACCGCGACAGTAGCAGCAGCGCAAGTGTAGCGACAACAGACGTCTCGACTGTCGTGTCATACCGTGTCGTGTCGGATCATGCCGCGTCGAGTCGCGATGTCGGCTACGTCAGTCGTCGGAGCGCCAGCTGCGTGTGGGTGCGTGTGCGTGTGCGTGGCGGCAAGCACCGATGCGATGACGGCAAGCACCGATGCGGTGGCAGCGAGCAGTGACGCAGTAACGACAAGCACCGACGCGGTGACGACAAGCACCTAGCAGTAGAAGAGACCGCCGAACGGGATGCCGAGTCCGCAGCTGCCGCCGTAGAGACCGGCTCCGTAGGCGTTCCAGTACCCGAGCGGGTACGCCCACCCGCCGAGTCCGCCGCAGCTGAAGCCGAAGCGGTACGGTCCGTAGAGACCCCACCACGGTCCGCCGATGCCGATGCCGACGCCGGCGCCGGCGCCACCCCACAGTCCAGCGCCGATGCCGATGCCGATGCCTGCTCCGCGCCACGCTCCAACGCGGCCAAAGTACTCCTGGTGGTCGTCGCCGGTCTGCGCGTCGTGTGCGACGACTGCCGCCTCAGCCTTCTTGTTTGCTGCGGCCGTGGCGCTGGCGCTGGCGCTGACTGGCGGCGCGCTGATGGGCTCGACGGTGCCGCTGAGCGTCACGCCTGCAGGCAAGTCGATGCTCTCGACGGCCTGGAGCGCTTCCTGCGGCGAGAGCACGGCAGTGCTGCCACTGACAGCGGCGGCGGTGGTGGCGCTGGCGTCGGCGGCGCTGCTGGCCATGGCGCCGTGGCAGGCGACGAATGCGGCAATGGCGAGCGTGGTGGCGGCGCTGGTGAACTTCATGGCTGCTGCGATAGTGATTGCGATTGCGATTGCGACTTCGACTGCAATTGGGATTGCGATTGCGACTTCGACTGCAATTGGGATTGCGAGTGTGACTGCGGCGGTGTCGACGGTGTTGTCGGCGGCGTTGTCGGTGTCGGTGTCGGTGTCGGTTTCGGTTTCGGTTTCGGTTTCGGTGCTGCGAGTGCGCGTGCGCGTGCGAGAGCAAGTTGCGTTGTGAGCACCGAGTCGTGCGCCGTGCGAGCTGCGTGTTGTGCGAGCTGCGTGTTGTGCGCCGCGGTTCAAGAGCAAGTACAAGCACACGCGCAGGTACTTTGAAGTACACGCCGAGAGAGCTTCGCAAAGCGAGGCGAGCAAGACAAGAAAGACGAGCAAGGCAGCGTCAAGTCCAGTCACATTGTGCACTTCACCAAGTCAAGTCGCGTCAAGTCGCGTCGCGCCTCGCAACGCGTCGCCGCAGCGCTTTGACGAGCTTTGCGCTTTGACGAGCTTGTGTTTTGAGCGTGTTGTGCTGTGTGCTGGTCGCGTTTGCTGGCTATGCACCGGTCTCCTCGTCGCGCTTTGCTTTGAATCGGCGCGGGGTCAAGGCCAAGATCAAGGCCAAGATCAAGGCCAAGATCAAGGCCAAGATCAAGGCCAAGGCGAAAGCAACGTCGACTGCCGCGTCGACTGCCGCGTCGACTGCCGCGTCTGCTGCCACGCTCACGTCCATTACCACGTCAAGCGCCGCCATGGCTTGATCCTCGTCCTAGATCATGGTCATGGGCCATATCTGCGTGTGCGTGGAGTCCAGGATGCTCCGTGGCGAGGTCGCGGAAAGTGGCGCGCTGCTGCTACTACTACTGCTGACGTGCGCTGCTGACGTGCGCTGCTGACGTGCGCTGTGTAGCGCCACATAGCGGCGTGTCCAAGCGAGTGTGACGTAGTTGACACGCACAAGCACGGGCAAGCACGAGCCGACAAGCGAGCGAGCGAGCGAGCGAGCGATGATGGCAAAGGGCATGTCAGCACACCGCCAACACACAAACGCGCAAAGTACCAAGAACGGAGTAGCAAGTATCCGACCGGACTACCAAGAATCAAGAACCACGAACCACGAACCGAGAACGGAGTACCAATAATTAAGGACCAAGAACCACGAACCAAGAACAAACGGCAACCACAACCACGCGCAAGTGATCGAGTGACCAAGCAAACTATCAAACACCAACAACCAAGCGACCAAGTAAGAATGACAAGCAAGCAAGCGACCAAGCACCAACAACCAAGCGACCAAGCAAGAATGACAAGCAAGCAAGCGACCAAGCGGACAAGCACCAAAGTCACGTGGTCAAGTGTTTGCAGCTGCTATTACCAGAGCCGCTCGCTCGCTCGCTCGCTCACTCACTCACTCACTCGCTCGCTCACGCGTCGCCGTCCGTTTACCGCAGCGGCGACCGCGACAGTAGCAGCAGCGCAAGTGTAGCGACAACAGACGTCTCGACTGTCGTGTCATACCGTGTCGTGTCGGATCATGCCGCGTCGAGTCGCGATGTCGGCTACGTCAGTCGTCGGAGCGCCAGCTGCGTGTGGGTGCGTGTGCGTGTGCGTGGCGGCAAGCACCGATGCGATGACGGCAAGCACCGATGCGGTGGCAGCGAGCAGTGACGCAGTAACGACAAGCACCGACGCGGTGACGACAAGCACCTAGCAGTAGAAGAGACCGCCGAACGGGATGCCGAGTCCGCAGCTGCCGCCGTAGAGACCGGCTCCGTAGGCGTTCCAGTACCCGAGCGGGTACGCCCACCCGCCGAGTCCGCCGCAGCTGAAGCCGAAGCGGTACGGTCCGTAGAGACCCCACCACGGTCCGCCGATGCCGATGCCGACGCCGGCGCCGGCGCCACCCCACAGTCCAGCGCCGATGCCGATGCCGATGCCTGCTCCGCGCCACGCTCCAACGCGGCCAAAGTACTCCTGGTGGTCGTCGCCGGTCTGCGCGTCGTGTGCGACGACTGCCGCCTCAGCCTTCTTGTTTGCTGCGGCCGTGGCGCTGGCGCTGGCGCTGACTGGCGGCGCGCTGATGGGCTCGACGGTGCCGCTGAGCGTCACGCCTGCAGGCAAGTCGATGCTCTCGACGGCCTGGAGCGCTTCCTGCGGCGAGAGCACGGCAGTGCTGCCACTGACAGCGGCGGCGGTGGTGGCGCTGGCGTCGGCGGCGCTGCTGGCCATGGCGCCGTGGCAGGCGACGAATGCGGCAATGGCGAGCGTGGTGGCGGCGCTGGTGAACTTCATGGCTGCTGCGATAGTGATTGCGATTGCGATTGCGACTTCGACTGCAATTGGGATTGCGATTGCGACTTCGACTGCAATTGGGATTGCGAGTGTGACTGCGGCGGTGTCGACGGTGTTGTCGGCGGCGTTGTCGGTGTCGGTGTCGGTGTCGGTTTCGGTTTCGGTGCTGCGAGTGCGCGTGCACGTGCGAGAGCAAGTTGCGTTGTGAGCACCGAGTCGTGCGCCGTGCGAGCTGCGTGTTGTGCGAGCTGCGTGTTGTGCGCCGCGGTTCAAGAGCAAGTACAAGCACACGCGCAGGTACTTTGAAGTACACGCCGAGAGAGCTTCGCAAAGCGAGGCGAGCAAGACAAGAAAGACGAGCAAGGCAGCGTCAAGTCCAGTCACATTGTGCACTTCACCAAGTCAAGTCGCGTCAAGTCGCGTCGCGCCTCGCAACGCGTCGCCGCAGCGCTTTGACGAGCTTTGCGCTTTGACGAGCTTGTGTTTTGAGCGTGTTGTGCTGTGTGCTGGTCGCGTTTGCTGGCTATGCACCGGTCTCCTCGTCGCGCTTTGCTTTGAATCGGCGCGGGGTCAAGGCCAAGATCAAGGCCAAGATCAAGGCCAAGATCAAGGCCAAGATCAAGGCCAAGGCGAAAGCAACGTCGACTGCCGCGTCGACTGCCGCGTCTGCTGCCACGCTCACGTCCATTACCACGTCAAGCGCCGCCATGGCTTGATCCTCGTCCTAGATCATGGTCATGGGCCATATCTGCGTGTGCGTGGAGTCCAGGATGCTCCGTGGCGAGGTCGCGGAAAGTGGCGCGCTGCTGCTACTACTACTGCTGACGTGCGCTGCTGACGTGCGCTGCTGACGTGCGCTGCTGACGTGCGCTGCTGACGTGCGCTGTGTAGCGCCACATAGCGGCGTGTCCAAGCGAGTGTGACGTAGTTGACACGCACAAGCACGGGCAAGCACGAGCCGACAAGCGAGCGAGCGAGCGAGCGAGCGATGATGGCAAAGGGCATGTCAGCACACCGCCAACACACAAACGCGCAAAGTACCAAGAACGGAGTAGCAAGTATCCGACCGGACTACCAAGAATCAAGAACCACGAACCACGAACCGAGAACGGAGTACCAATAATTAAGGACCAAGAACCACGAACCAAGAACAAACGGCAACCACAACCACGCGCAAGTGATCGAGTGACCAAGCAAACTATCAAACACCAACAACCAAGCGACCAAGTAAGAATGACAAGCAAGCAAGCGACCAAGCACCAACAACCAAGCGACCAAGCAAGAATGACAAGCAAGCAAGCGACCAAGCGGACAAGCACCAAAGTCACGTGGTCAAGTGTTTGCAGCTGCTATTACCAGAGCCGCTCGCTCGCTCGCTCGCTCACTCACTCACTCACTCGCTCGCTCACGCGTCGCCGTCCGTTTACCGCAGCGGCGACCGCGACAGTAGCAGCAGCGCAAGTGTAGCGACAACAGACGTCTCGACTGTCGTGTCATACCGTGTCGTGTCGGATCATGCCGCGTCGAGTCGCGATGTCGGCTACGTCAGTCGTCGGAGCGCCAGCTGCGTGTGGGTGCGTGTGCGTGTGCGTGGCGGCAAGCACCGATGCGATGACGGCAAGCACCGATGCGGTGGCAGCGAGCAGTGACGCAGTAACGACAAGCACCGACGCGGTGACGACAAGCACCTAGCAGTAGAAGAGACCGCCGAACGGGATGCCGAGTCCGCAGCTGCCGCCGTAGAGACCGGCTCCGTAGGCGTTCCAGTACCCGAGCGGGTACGCCCACCCGCCGAGTCCGCCGCAGCTGAAGCCGAAGCGGTACGGTCCGTAGAGACCCCACCACGGTCCGCCGATGCCGATGCCGACGCCGGCGCCGGCGCCACCCCACAGTCCAGCGCCGATGCCGATGCCGATGCCTGCTCCGCGCCACGCTCCAACGCGGCCAAAGTACTCCTGGTGGTCGTCGCCGGTCTGCGCGTCGTGTGCGACGACTGCCGCCTCAGCCTTCTTGTTTGCTGCGGCCGTGGCGCTGGCGCTGGCGCTGACTGGCGGCGCGCTGATGGGCTCGACGGTGCCGCTGAGCGTCACGCCTGCAGGCAAGTCGATGCTCTCGACGGCCTGGAGCGCTTCCTGCGGCGAGAGCACGGCAGTGCTGCCACTGACAGCGGCGGCGGTGGTGGCGCTGGCGTCGGCGGCGCTGCTGGCCATGGCGCCGTGGCAGGCGACGAATGCGGCAATGGCGAGCGTGGTGGCGGCGCTGGTGAACTTCATGGCTGCTGCGATAGTGATTGCGATTGCGATTGCGACTTCGACTGCAATTGGGATTGCGATTGCGACTTCGACTGCAATTGGGATTGCGAGTGTGACTGCGGCGGTGTCGACGGTGTTGTCGGCGGCGTTGTCGGTGTCGGTGTCGGTGTCGGTGTCGGTTTCGGTTTCGGTTTCGGTTTCGGTGCTGCGAGTGCGCGTGCGCGTGCGAGAGCAAGTTGCGTTGTGAGCACCGAGTCGTGCGCCGTGCGAGCTGCGTGTTGTGCGAGCTGCGTGTTGTGCGCCGCGGTTCAAGAGCAAGTACAAGCACACGCGCAGGTACTTTGAAGTACACGCCGAGAGAGCTTCGCAAAGCGAGGCGAGCAAGACAAGAAAGACGAGCAAGGCAGCGTCAAGTCCAGTCACATTGTGCACTTCACCAAGTCAAGTCGCGTCAAGTCGCGTCGCGCCTCGCAACGCGTCGCCGCAGCGCTTTGACGAGCTTTGCGCTTTGACGAGCTTGTGTTTTGAGCGTGTTGTGCTGTGTGCTGGTCGCGTTTGCTGGCTATGCACCGGTCTCCTCGTCGCGCTTTGCTTTGAATCGGCGCGGGGTCAAGGCCAAGATCAAGGCCAAGATCAAGGCCAAGATCAAGGCCAAGGCGAAAGCAACGTCGACTGCCGCGTCGACTGCCGCGTCGACTGCCGCGTCTGCTGCCGCGTCTGCTGCCACGCTCACGTCCATTACCACGTCAAGCGCCGCCATGGCTTGATCCTCGTCCTAGATCATGGTCATGGGCCATATCTGCGTGTGCGTGGAGTCCAGGATGCTCCGTGGCGAGGTCGCGGAAAGTGGCGCGCTGCTGCTACTACTACTGCTGACGTGCGCTGCTGACGTGCGCTGTGTAGCGCCACATAGCGGCGTGTCCAAGCGAGTGTGACGTAGTTGACACGCACAAGCACGGGCAAGCACGAGCCGACAAGCGAGCGAGCGAGCGAGCGAGCGATGATGGCAAAGGGCATGTCAGCACACCGCCAACACACAAACGCGCAAAGTACCAAGAACGGAGTAGCAAGTATCCGACCGGACTACCAAGAATCAAGAACCACGAACCACGAACCGAGAACGGAGTACCAATAATTAAGGACCAAGAACCACGAACCAAGAACAAACGGCAACCACAACCACGCGCAAGTGATCGAGTGACCAAGCAAACTATCAAACACCAACAACCAAGCGACCAAGTAAGAATGACAAGCAAGCAAGCGACCAAGCACCAACAACCAAGCGACCAAGCAAGAATGACAAGCAAGCAAGCGACCAAGCGGACAAGCACCAAAGTCACGTGGTCAAGTGTTTGCAGCTGCTATTACCAGAGCCGCTCGCTCGCTCGCTCGCTCACTCACTCACTCACTCGCTCGCTCACGCGTCGCCGTCCGTTTACCGCAGCGGCGACCGCGACAGTAGCAGCAGCGCAAGTGTAGCGACAACAGACGTCTCGACTGTCGTGTCATACCGTGTCGTGTCGGATCATGCCGCGTCGAGTCGCGATGTCGGCTACGTCAGTCGTCGGAGCGCCAGCTGCGTGTGGGTGCGTGTGCGTGTGCGTGGCGGCAAGCACCGATGCGATGACGGCAAGCACCGATGCGGTGGCAGCGAGCAGTGACGCAGTAACGACAAGCACCGACGCGGTGACGACAAGCACCTAGCAGTAGAAGAGACCGCCGAACGGGATGCCGAGTCCGCAGCTGCCGCCGTAGAGACCGGCTCCGTAGGCGTTCCAGTACCCGAGCGGGTACGCCCACCCGCCGAGTCCGCCGCAGCTGAAGCCGAAGCGGTACGGTCCGTAGAGACCCCACCACGGTCCGCCGATGCCGATGCCGACGCCGGCGCCGGCGCCACCCCACAGTCCAGCGCCGATGCCGATGCCGATGCCTGCTCCGCGCCACGCTCCAACGCGGCCAAAGTACTCCTGGTGGTCGTCGCCGGTCTGCGCGTCGTGTGCGACGACTGCCGCCTCAGCCTTCTTGTTTGCTGCGGCCGTGGCGCTGGCGCTGGCGCTGACTGGCGGCGCGCTGATGGGCTCGACGGTGCCGCTGAGCGTCACGCCTGCAGGCAAGTCGATGCTCTCGACGGCCTGGAGCGCTTCCTGCGGCGAGAGCACGGCAGTGCTGCCACTGACAGCGGCGGCGGTGGTGGCGCTGGCGTCGGCGGCGCTGCTGGCCATGGCGCCGTGGCAGGCGACGAATGCGGCAATGGCGAGCGTGGTGGCGGCGCTGGTGAACTTCATGGCTGCTGCGATAGTGATTGCGATTGCGATTGCGACTTCGACTGCAATTGGGATTGCGATTGCGACTTCGACTGCAATTGGGATTGCGAGTGTGACTGCGGCGGTGTCGACGGTGTTGTCGGCGGCGTTGTCGGTGTCGGTGTCGGTGTCGGTGTCGGTGTCGGTTTCGGTTTCGGTTTCGGTGCTGCGAGTGCGCGTGCACGTGCGAGAGCAAGTTGCGTTGTGAGCACCGAGTCGTGCGCCGTGCGAGCTGCGTGTTGTGCGAGCTGCGTGTTGTGCGCCGCGGTTCAAGAGCAAGTACAAGCACACGCGCAGGTACTTTGAAGTACACGCCGAGAGAGCTTCGCAAAGCGAGGCGAGCAAGACAAGAAAGACGAGCAAGGCAGCGTCAAGTCCAGTCACATTGTGCACTTCACCAAGTCAAGTCGCGTCAAGTCGCGTCGCGCCTCGCAACGCGTCGCCGCAGCGCTTTGACGAGCTTTGCGCTTTGACGAGCTTGTGTTTTGAGCGTGTTGTGCTGTGTGCTGGTCGCGTTTGCTGGCTATGCACCGGTCTCCTCGTCGCGCTTTGCTTTGAATCGGCGCGGGGTCAAGGCCAAGATCAAGGCCAAGATCAAGGCCAAGATCAAGGCCAAGGCGAAAGCAACGTCGACTGCCGCGTCGACTGCCGCGTCTGCTGCCACGCTCACGTCCATTACCACGTCAAGCGCCGCCATGGCTTGATCCTCGTCCTAGATCATGGTCATGGGCCATATCTGCGTGTGCGTGGAGTCCAGGATGCTCCGTGGCGAGGGTCGCGGAAAGTGGCGCGCTGCTGCTACTACTACTGCTGACGTGCGCTGCTGACGTGCGCTGTGTAGCGCCACATAGCGGCGTGTCCAAGCGAGTGTGACGTAGTTGACACGCACAAGCACGGGCAAGCACGAGCCGACAAGCGAGCGAGCGAGCGAGCGAGCGATGATGGCAAAGGGCATGTCAGCACACCGCCAACACACAAACGCGCAAAGTACCAAGAACGGAGTAGCAAGTATCCGACCGGACTACCAAGAATCAAGAACCACGAACCACGAACCGAGAACGGAGTACCAATAATTAAGGACCAAGAACCACGAACCAAGAACAAACGGCAACCACAACCACGCGCAAGTGATCGAGTGACCAAGCAAACTATCAAACACCAACAACCAAGCGACCAAGTAAGAATGACAAGCAAGCAAGCGACCAAGCACCAACAACCAAGCGACCAAGCAAGAATGACAAGCAAGCAAGCGACCAAGCGGACAAGCACCAAAGTCACGTGGTCAAGTGTTTGCAGCTGCTATTACCAGAGCCGCTCGCTCGCTCGCTCGCTCACTCACTCACTCACTCGCTCGCTCACGCGTCGCCGTCCGTTTACCGCAGCGGCGACCGCGACAGTAGCAGCAGCGCAAGTGTAGCGACAACAGACGTCTCGACTGTCGTGTCATACCGTGTCGTGTCGGATCATGCCGCGTCGAGTCGCGATGTCGGCTACGTCAGTCGTCGGAGCGCCAGCTGCGTGTGGGTGCGTGTGCGTGTGCGTGGCGGCAAGCACCGATGCGATGACGGCAAGCACCGATGCGGTGGCAGCGAGCAGTGACGCAGTAACGACAAGCACCGACGCGGTGACGACAAGCACCTAGCAGTAGAAGAGACCGCCGAACGGGATGCCGAGTCCGCAGCTGCCGCCGTAGAGACCGGCTCCGTAGGCGTTCCAGTACCCGAGCGGGTACGCCCACCCGCCGAGTCCGCCGCAGCTGAAGCCGAAGCGGTACGGTCCGTAGAGACCCCACCACGGTCCGCCGATGCCGATGCCGACGCCGGCGCCGGCGCCACCCCACAGTCCAGCGCCGATGCCGATGCCGATGCCTGCTCCGCGCCACGCTCCAACGCGGCCAAAGTACTCCTGGTGGTCGTCGCCGGTCTGCGCGTCGTGTGCGACGACTGCCGCCTCAGCCTTCTTGTTTGCTGCGGCCGTGGCGCTGGCGCTGGCGCTGACTGGCGGCGCGCTGATGGGCTCGACGGTGCCGCTGAGCGTCACGCCTGCAGGCAAGTCGATGCTCTCGACGGCCTGGAGCGCTTCCTGCGGCGAGAGCACGGCAGTGCTGCCACTGACAGCGGCGGCGGTGGTGGCGCTGGCGTCGGCGGCGCTGCTGGCCATGGCGCCGTGGCAGGCGACGAATGCGGCAATGGCGAGCGTGGTGGCGGCGCTGGTGAACTTCATGGCTGCTGCGATAGTGATTGCGATTGCGATTGCGACTTCGACTGCAATTGGGATTGCGATTGCGACTTCGACTGCAATTGGGATTGCGAGTGTGACTGCGGCGGTGTCGACGGTGTTGTCGGCGGCGTTGTCGGTGTCGGTGTCGGTGTCGGTGTCGGTGTCGGTCGGTTTCGGTTTCGGTGCTGCGAGTGCGCGTGCACGTGCGAGAGCAAGTTGCGTTGTGAGCACCGAGTCGTGCGCCGTGCGAGCTGCGTGTTGTGCGAGCTGCGTGTTGTGCGCCGCGGTTCAAGAGCAAGTACAAGCACACGCGCAGGTACTTTGAAGTACACGCCGAGAGAGCTTCGCAAAGCGAGGCGAGCAAGACAAGAAAGACGAGCAAGGCAGCGTCAAGTCCAGTCACATTGTGCACTTCACCAAGTCAAGTCGCGTCAAGTCGCGTCGCGCCTCGCAACGCGTCGCCGCAGCGCTTTGACGAGCTTTGCGCTTTGACGAGCTTGTGTTTTGAGCGTGTTGTGCTGTGTGCTGGTCGCGTTTGCTGGCTATGCACCGGTCTCCTCGTCGCGCTTTGCTTTGAATCGGCGCGGGGTCAAGGCCAAGATCAAGGCCAAGATCAAGGCCAAGATCAAGGCCAAGGCGAAAGCAACGTCGACTGCCGCGTCGACTGCCGCGTCGACTGCCGCGTCGACTGCCGCGTCGACTGCCGCGTCTGCTGCCACGCTCACGTCCATTACCACGTCAAGCGCCGCCATGGCTTGATCCTCGTCCTAGATCATGGTCATGGGCCATATCTGCGTGTGCGTGGAGTCCAGGATGCTCCGTGGCGAGGTCGCGGAAAGTGGCGCGCTGCTGCTACTACTACTGCTGACGTGCGCTGCTGACGTGCGCTGCTGACGTGCGCTGCTGACGTGCGCTGCTGACGTGCGCTGTGTAGCGCCACATAGCGGCGTGTCCAAGCGAGTGTGACGTAGTTGACACGCACAAGCACGGGCAAGCACGAGCCGACAAGCGAGCGAGCGAGCGAGCGAGCGATGATGGCAAAGGGCATGTCAGCACACCGCCAACACACAAACGCGCAAAGTACCAAGAACGGAGTAGCAAGTATCCGACCGGACTACCAAGAATCAAGAACCACGAACCACGAACCGAGAACGGAGTACCAATAATTAAGGACCAAGAACCACGAACCAAGAACAAACGGCAACCACAACCACGCGCAAGTGATCGAGTGACCAAGCAAACTATCAAACACCAACAACCAAGCGACCAAGTAAGAATGACAAGCAAGCAAGCGACCAAGCACCAACAACCAAGCGACCAAGCAAGAATGACAAGCAAGCAAGCGACCAAGCGGACAAGCACCAAAGTCACGTGGTCAAGTGTTTGCAGCTGCTATTACCAGAGCCGCTCGCTCGCTCGCTCACTCACTCACTCGCTCGCTCGCTCACGCGTCGCCGTCCGTTTACCGCAGCGGCGACCGCGACAGTAGCAGCAGCGCAAGTGTAGCGACAACAGACGTCTCGACTGTCGTGTCATACCGTGTCGTGTCGGATCATGCCGCGTCGAGTCGCGATGTCGGCTACGTCAGTCGTCGGAGCGCCAGCTGCGTGTGGGTGCGTGTGCGTGTGCGTGGCGGCAAGCACCGATGCGATGACGGCAAGCACCGATGCGGTGGCAG
The DNA here is from genome assembly GCA_003730235.1 of Pythium guiyangense. Taxonomy (NCBI): domain Eukaryota; phylum Oomycota; class Peronosporomycetes; order Pythiales; family Pythiaceae; genus Pythium; species Pythium guiyangense. Next base: position 841,065 of record QXDM01000001.1, read on the forward strand.
CGAGCAGTGACGCAGTAACGACAAGCACCGACGCGGTGACGACAAGCACCTAGCAGTAGAAGAGACCGCCGAACGGGATGCCGAGTCCGCAGCTGCCGCCGTAGAGACCGGCTCCGTAGGCGTTCCAGTACCCGAGCGGGTACGCCCACCCGCCGAGTCCGCCGCAGCTGAAGCCGAAGCGGTACGGTCCGTAGAGACCCCACCACGGTCCGCCGATGCCGATGCCGACGCCGGCGCCGGCGCCACCCCACAGTCCAGCGCCGATGTCGATGCCGATGCCTGCTCCGCGCCACGCTCCAACGCGGCCAAAGTACTCCTGGTGGTCGTCGCCGGTCTGCGCGTCGTGTGCGACGACTGCCGCCTCAGCCTTCTTGTTTGCTGCGGCCGTGGCGCTGGCGCTGGCGCTGACTGGCGGCGCGCTGATGGGCTCGACGGTGCCGCTGAGCGTCACGCCTGCAGGCAAGTCGATGCTCTCGACGGCCTGGAGCGCTTCCTGCGGCGAGAGCACGGCAGTGCTGCCACTGACAGCGGCGGCGGTGGTGGCGCTGGCGTCGGCGGCGCTGCTGGCCATGGCGCCGTGGCAGGCGACGAATGCGGCAATGGCGAGCGTGGTGGCGGCGCTGGTGAACTTCATGGCTGCTGCGATAGTGATTGCGATTGCGATTGCGACTTCGACTGCAATTGGGATTGCGATTGCGACTTCGACTGCAATTGGGATTGCGAGTGTGACTGCGGCGGTGTCGACGGTGTTGTCGGCGGCGTTGTCGTGTCGTGTCGGTGTCGGTCGTTCGGTTCGGTCGGTTCGGTTTCGGTTTCGGTTTCGGTTCGTGCTGCGAGTGCGCGTGCGCGTGCGAGAGCAAGTTGCGTTGTGAGCACCGAGTCGTGCGCCGTGCGAGCTGCGTGTTGTGCGAGCTGCGTGTTGTGCGCCGCGGTTCAAGAGCAAGTACAAGCACACGCGCAGGTACTTTGAAGTACACGCCGAGAGAGCTTCGCAAAGCGAGGCGAGCAAGACAAGAAAGACGAGCAAGGCAGCGTCAAGTCCAGTCACATTGTGCACTTCACCAAGTCAAGTCGCGTCAAGTCGCGTCGCGCCTCGCAACGCGTCGCCGCAGCGCTTTGACGAGCTTTGCGCTTTGACGAGCTTGTGTTTTGAGCGTGTTGTGCTGTGTGCTGGTCGCGTTTGCTGGCTATGCACCGGTCTCCTCGTCGCGCTTTGCTTTGAATCGGCGCGGGGTCAAGGCCAAGATCAAGGCCAAGATCAAGGCCAAGATCAAGGCCAAGGCGAAAGCAACGTCGACTGCCGCGTCGACTGCCGCGTCGACTGCCGCGTCGACTGCCGCGTCTGCTGCCACGCTCACGTCCATTACCAAGTCAAGCGCCGCCATGGCTTGATCCTCGTCCTAGATCATGGTCATGGGCCATATCTGCGTGTGCGTGGAGTCCAGGATGCTCCGTGGCGAGGTCGCGGAAAGTGGCGCGCTGCTGCTACTACCTACTGCTGACGTGCGCTGCTGACGTGCGCTGTGTAGCGCCACATAGCGGCGTGTCCAAGCGAGTGTGACGTAGTTGACACGCACAAGCACGGGCAAGCACGAGCCGACAAGCGAGCGAGCGAGCGAGCGAGCGATGATGGCAAAGGGCATGTCAGCACACCGCCAACACACAAACGCGCAAAGTACCAAGAACGGAGTAGCAAGTATCCGACCGGACTACCAAGAATCAAGAACCACGAACCACGAACCGAGAACGGAGTACCAATAATTAAGGACCAAGAACCACGAACCAAGAACAAACGGCAACCACAACCACGCGCAAGTGATCGAGTGACCAAGCAAACTATCAAACACCAACAACCAAGCGACCAAGTAAGAATGACAAGCAAGCAAGCGACCAAGCACCAACAACCAAGCGACCAAGCAAGAATGACAAGCAAGCAAGCGACCAAGCGGACAAGCACCAAAGTCACGTGGTCAAGTGTTTGCAGCTGCTATTACCAGAGCCGCTCGCTCGCTCGCTCCTCACTCACTCCTCGCTCGCTCACGCGTCGCCGTCCGTTTACCGCAGCGGCGACCGCGACAGTAGCAGCAGCGCAAGTGTAGCGACAACAGACGTCTCGACTGTCGTGTCATACCGTGTCGTGTCGGATCATGCCGCGTCGAGTCGCGATGTCGGCTACGTCAGTCGTCGGAGCGCCAGCTGCGTGTGGGTGCGTGTGCGTGTGCGTGGCGGCAAGCACCGATGCGATGACGGCAAGCACCGATGCGGTGGCAGCGAGCAGTGACGCAGTAACGACAAGCACCGACGCGGTGACGACAAGCACCTAGCAGTAGAAGAGACCGCCGAACGGGATGCCGAGTCCGCAGCTGCCGCCGTAGAGACCGGCTCCGTAGGCGTTCCAGTACCCGAGCGGGTACGCCCACCCGCCGAGTCCGCCGCAGCTGAAGCCGAAGCGGTACGGTCCGTAGAGACCCCACCACGGTCCGCCGATGCCGATGCCGACGCCGGCGCCGGCGCCACCCCACAGTCCAGCGCCGATGCCGATGCCGATGCCTGCTCCGCGCCACGCTCCAACGCGGCCAAAGTACTCCTGGTGGTCGTCGCCGGTCTGCGCGTCGTGTGCGACGACTGCCGCCTCAGCCTTCTTGTTTGCTGCGGCCGTGGCGCTGGCGCTGGCGCTGACTGGCGGCGCGCTGATGGGCTCGACGGTGCCGCTGAGCGTCACGCCTGCAGGCAAGTCGATGCTCTCGACGGCCTGGAGCGCTTCCTGCGGCGAGAGCACGGCAGTGCTGCCACTGACAGCGGCGGCGGTGGTGGCGCTGGCGTCGGCGGCGCTGCTGGCCATGGCGCCGTGGCAGGCGACGAATGCGGCAATGGCGAGCGTGGTGGCGGCGCTGGTGAACTTCATGGCTGCTGCGATAGTGATTGCGATTGCGATTGCGACTTCGACTGCAATTGGGATTGCGATTGCGACTTCGACTGCAATTGGGATTGCGAGTGTGACTGCGGCGGTGTCGACGGTGTTGTCGGCGGCGTTGTCGGTGTCGGTGTCGGTGTCGGTTTCGGTTTCGGTGCTGCGAGTGCGCGTGCACGTGCGAGAGCAAGTTGCGTTGTGAGCACCGAGTCGTGCGCCGTGCGAGCTGCGTGTTGTGCGAGCTGCGTGTTGTGCGCCGCGGTTCAAGAGCAAGTACAAGCACACGCGCAGGTACTTTGAAGTACACGCCGAGAGAGCTTCGCAAAGCGAGGCGAGCAAGACAAGAAAGACGAGCAAGGCAGCGTCAAGTCCAGTCACATTGTGCACTTCACCAAGTCAAGTCGCGTCAAGTCGCGTCGCGCCTCGCAACGCGTCGCCGCAGCGCTTTGACGAGCTTTGCGCTTTGACGAGCTTGTGTTTTGAGCGTGTTGTGCTGTGTGCTGGTCGCGTTTGCTGGCTATGCACCGGTCTCCTCGTCGCGCTTTGCTTTGAATCGGCGCGGGGTCAAGGCCAAGATCAAGGCCAAGATCAAGGCCAAGATCAAGGCCAAGGCGAAAGCAACGTCGACTGCCGCGTCGACTGCCGCGTCGACTGCCGCGTCGACTGCCGCGTCGACTGCCGCGTCTGCTGCCACGCTCACGTCCATTACCACGTCAAGCGCCGCCATGGCTTGATCCTCGTCCTAGATCATGGTCATGGGCCATATCTGCGTGTGCGTGGAGTCCAGGATGCTCCGTGGCGAGGTCGCGGAAAGTGGCGCGCTGCTGCTACTACTACTGCTGACGTGCGCTGCTGACGTGCGCTGCTGACGTGCGCTGCTGACGTGCGCTGTGTAGCGCCACATAGCGGCGTGTCCAAGCGAGTGTGACGTAGTTGACACGCACAAGCACGGGCAAGCACGAGCCGACAAGCGAGCGAGCGAGCGAGCGATGATGGCAAAGGGCATGTCTGCCAACATGCAATCATGTTGGTGCGTAGTAGGACGGCTCGCTTTCGCTTCGCACAGCTCGTGCTTCTCTGGCTGCTGCTCGAGCACACGCACGCGGATCGATTCCGGGAGCATCGTGGTGTGTGTGTTGGTTTGTTGTAGTGGCAGCGAGTTGACGAGTGATCGGTCGAGCGTCTAGCAAGCGTCTAACTCGGTGCAGCGCGTGCGCTCTGGTCGATGATCGGCGATCTGGTCCGGTCGATGTGGCTCGGTGTCGGCGGCTTCGTCTCTGGCGCACAGGATGCTGCTGGCGTCGGAACGTTCGTTCGAGTCGCTGCACCTGCTCGTTCGAACTGCTGTTTTCCCGCGCTTTTTCGATTCATGCGCGCGCGCAAGGGCGCTCGTGTTCACTGGATTAAAGTATGCATAGGTCGCGACTCGAATGCACAAACGCAGCGCTTGCGTGCGAAGCGGCCAACGTCACAGCTTTCTTCTGCGCTTGTGGTTCAAGCTGGTCATCGATCACATCGTCGTCCATGCGCTCGCTACTGCTCTGCTCTGCGCACTCTACGACTCTCCATGCGCATTGCGAATGGCGCACTTGGCATTTGGTACTTGGTATTTGGGACACATACATGCATGCACGCGCTACAGCTCTAGGCGCTGCGTGAGAGGTGCGCTGTCCGGTCACTCACTACGACTGATGACGACGACGATGACGATTGCTGCTGCTGCTGCTGATAGTGGTGTCGTCGAAAGAACTCGCCGCTGTCGAGTCGACGGCGGAACAGCACCATGCTGGCTTTGTCTTTGCCTCCGTCTGCGCTGTGGCTTCTGCTTCTACTGCGGCGACTGCTGTTGTTGCTATCCCTGCCGTCACTGTCGCTGTTGCTGTCGTCGTCATCACTGTCCATGAACGGCATTGGCAGCAAGCTCGCAACGCGTCGAGGCTGTGCGGCTGCGCGCAGCGCTGCAGCTGCAGCGTACGCTTTCTTGGCGCTCGGTGGCGACAGCCGTCTGCAGTAGCAACGAAGTCATGGAGCAGTGGATGTGGTGGGTTAGTTGGTTGGTGTGAAGCCACTTGAACACTTGATCAGCATTAACGCACTGACGCACTGTCTTCAAGACTTCAAGGCGATACCTAGCAGACATACCTTGATGCACTGCTGCGCTGCAGCGGCGTCATGTGGCTCGCGTGTGGAGGCGACAGCGACCGCCGCGTGCTCTTGCGGTGTTGCTCTTGTTGTTGCCGTGTGTGTTTCTGCTGGTCTTGGTCTTGGTCTTGGTGGTGTGTTTGGTTGTCACTGCAGCGCATGTTGCGCATTGAGTCGTGCACAGGATCGTTGTCCATACTGTGCGTGGACTTGTGCTCGACCTGGTTGTCGGCGCTGCTGCTGCTGCTGCTGCTGCTGCTGCTGCTGCGTGCGTGAACGAAGTACACGGGCTCCGCGCGTCGGAGCAGAGCGTCGTCGCACTTGTCGGCCGCCATGCTCTTTGCCTTGTTGTCGACTCGGATGTGCTTGATGGCTTTGGATGTGTGATGACCTCGAGAGCTATCGAGCTTGAGCTTGTGCTTGCTCGTGACTGCTCGAAGCGTCGCTTTGAGGCAAAGTGACATCGAACGTCTTGGTTTCGCTATGCTGTCCGACACTACATACAAAACCACAGTGACTTGTCTGATCCGACATGCTCGCTATGTGATTGTTGATAGTGACAAAAGTCTCGACTCGAGTGGCCGTTGCGTCCACTTTTCCGAAATCTCGTTTTTCCGAAAACAGCGTTTTGGGTTTCTCGGAATGTGCAGCGAACAACCCAAAGCATAGAACCCAAAAGCATCGAATCCTTCTTATGTTGGGCTCAAAGGCAACAACTTGGCGTGGCCACATGGCTACTACTTGACCACCTGGTCCTGATGGTCCTGGTTCTCCACGCGACTACCTCGCGACTAGCACAGCAAGACATATGCACGCTCGCGCCACATGGATCTCTGCTCTTGTGAGCTCGTGACCAAGTGACCAAGCAACCAAGCAACCAAGCAGCCAAGCACGCATGCTTCGTGCATGCTTGCACTACATGGTTGAAGCTGCCGTCAACGACACTCGCTCAGACATCAGACGTACGTCAGACGTCTCGACGGAGCGCCTTGCGCAGTGCTGCGAGCACGACTGGCACTTGCTCGACACGCGCGTTCTCTTTGATCCTGCGCCACAACATGCACAACACGCATTAGCACGCTCACGCATACATGCACAGCACACACTTGTACTCGTTTGTGCAAAGAGCACAACCAGCAAGCCTCGACACAACACACACCACAAACGACACGACACGACATGCACTTACCATGCGAGCGTCGCGGTCGGGATCGCGTCTGTGAACGGTAGCACCTCTTCGATGAATGCAATGTACTTGATGTTCGGCGACGACTGCGAGTACATCGCCGAGACCATGGACGCAGACACGGGTGCCCACAGCACGTCTGCGAGCTCGCCGAGACCCGGCACGACGAACGTCGCATTCCCGATAAAGTCGATCAGCACGCTCGCGAGCAGCTTGTACGCCGGGTCGTGCATCACGAGGCTCTTGATCCGCGCCTCGTCCGGTGACGCGCCGCGAAAGAGCAACAGCTGGCCGTGCGGACCGCGCAAGAACGTCTCGAGCTCGCGCTGGAGCCGCTTCGAGCGCACGACCTGCACGGTCACGAGCGTCGAGATCGTCGACACGACAGTCACGAGCGACAGCCCGATCGCGACGACGACCCAGAGCGGAAAGCCCAAGACTGCCACAAGCACTGTGAGCGGCACCCACACGGGCGATGTCGCGACGACGCCGAGCACACACCCGAGCAGCGGCGGCACGAGACCGATTGCAACAGCATTGCGGTGCAGCGAGAGCTACAGAGAGAAACGATGCAAACAAGCAAAGCGGTCATCAGCGCCAACACCGACACGCACAAGTACGTGCTACAACAACTGCAACAACTGCGAGTCGGTTGGCGAGAGAGAGATCGAGACAACAGCGTGAGATCAAGCGAGCAATGTGAGTAAATCGGCAGTACCTGCTCTGCAAGTGTGTGCGCGCGGCGTTTGTACCGAATGAGCTGCTCGACGAGCTGTCGTGGCTCTTTGTTCATCACGATCGGGATGTCGACATCGAGCTCCAGATCAGACTGGTGGACGCAACGCGTGAGTGCGTAGTGTGTGCGCTTAGTCTCGCTGCTCCATTGTCGTGGACTTGCCGAGCACAAGCAAGGCAAAGCAACAAGAGCGCACCTGGTGCCATGTCACCTTGTCGTGCCACGACACGCTCGTCTCGGTCAGCACTGGCACGCACTCGCGCAGAGGGAGCGAGTGCGTCGAGAGCACTTTGCCGCGCGCATCAAGTACGCTGAACGTCGCTTGTTGGTCGACGAATGTAGCGAGCTCCGCCGCATTCGTCGCAACGAGTGTCAGTGTGCATCGTGCAGCACGTGACCAACATCAACACAAACCAAAACCCCAAGACGACACACGCCGAGGCTGGTAAAGCGAACGACAGTTAACCATTTCATCCGCGCGCAGGACATGAGCAAGCCTTCAGCACCACACAAGCGCCTCCGTCGTCTCGACACCTCCAGTGCACACGCACATCAGCCACGACCATGGTCTCTCTCGACGCGTAGATCAAGATGCAAGTCAAGTTCTACATCATTGCATAGAACCTAGTGGAGCTCACGACCGGTACTGCTGTGCACTGTTGTGCTTCGTCCTGACACACACCTCCATCGTCTCAATGCCCGAGACCTCAAGACATCGTGGTCAAGTTGATCAACATGTCAAATCGGGTTATTGTGCCAAGTCAAGGCAGGTTCATTGGCGAGTGCAAATCGGGTTATTGTCAAGATCGAAATGATCAATGAGAAAGCTCCCTCGTGACTTTTTACATTGACACATATATATCCTGCGCTAGATTCCTACTCGAGAAAGTGCCGTATGCAGACATACGATTTTGCATATAAATCATGTCTTGGATTCCATCCTGATTTTATGTGGCTACACATACGTTTGATGGCCATCAAACCACATCAAACTGCCATTCTCGAACTCGCCCGACCACGCGCAGACAGATCGAGACCATGGCCAAGCTCGCGCACGAACGCGAGCTCCTCGCGGGCGGCGGCGTGCAGGACAAGCGCGCGCCGCAGTCGCAGGTGCAAAAGTCGTGCCACGACGTCCTCTTCGCGGCGCTCTTCCTCGCAGCGTTCGGCACCGTGGTCTTCATCGCCGCGAGCTACGGCCAAGATGTGCTCACGCTCTCGGACAACAAGGACGACGTCGAAGACCTCGGCGATTTGATCAAGCAAAAACACGCCAAGTACAAGTTCGCTCTGCGCATCTGCGGCGTCATCGCTGGCGGCGCGCTCGTCGCAGCGCTCATCTGGACGCTCGCGATGCTCTTTATCGGCAAGATGCTCATTTGGTTCTCTGTCATCGCGGTCGTCGCAGTGTCGCTCTTTGCCGGCTTTGCGTCCTCGCACTTCCTCTACACGAGCGGCGACGCGTTCTACTGGTGGCCCGCAGCCGTCGCAGCGCTCTTCACGGCGCTCGTGCTCACGTACGTGTGCTGCATCCGCCACCGTATCGCGTTTGCGTCTGCTAACCTCCAGATCGCGTGCCAAGCAGTCGTGAGCTACCCGGTGATTCTGCTCACAGCAGTCGTCTTCACGCTCCTCCAGATCGTCTGGACGCTCGTGTGGATCGTTGCGACGTACGCCGCTGTGAACCACGGCGAGTACGTCGGTCAGGGCGACGAGTACACGACGGGCGAGAAGTTCTGGATCCTCACAGCACTCCTGCTCGTGTTCTTTTGGGCGAACTTTGTGCTGCGCAACATCGTCATGGTCGCAACTGCTGGCACGGTCTCGAGCTGGTGGCACCACGCAACGCGCGACCGCGTGCCGCTCACGAGCACGAAGGCGCTCGTGCGCGCCATGACGCTCTCGTTCGGCTCGATCTGCTTTGGCTCGCTCGTGGTCTCGATCATCGAGACTGTCCACTTTTTGCTCTCGTCGCTCCAGCGCGCGCTCCAGGGCCAAGGCAACGCCGTCGCTGCGTGCCTCGTCGGCTGCATCGACAGCATCGTCGGCTGCATCGAGCGTTATGTTGAGTACTTCAACCGATACGCGTACGCGTTCGTCGGTATCTATGGGTATGGGTTCGTCACGAGTGGCAAGCGCGTGTTCGACCTCTTCGAGAGCAAGGGCTGGACTGCGATCACGAACGACTCGCTCATTGTGAACGTCCTACTCTTTGGCAAGATCGCAGTTGGGTTCCTCGGCGCCACGGCCGGTTGGGCCGCAGTCGCGTACGGCGATCCGCAGTGGACGATCAACGTGAGCAACCCGCAAGTCGCGCTCGGTCTCAGCGGCTTCCTCGTCGGCTACTCGATCACGAACGTGATCATGACGGTCATTGACGGCGCCGTCGCGACGGTCTTCATTCTCTTTGCGGAGGACCCGCACTCGCTCGTGTTCAGCCACCCAGAGGCGCACGAGCACTTGCTCGAGACGTGGCGCGAGATCTACCCAGCCGAGTTTGAGCACGCGCACCACGCGAGCCAGAGCTACGGCACGGTCTAGAGACGCGTGCTCCAGTCGGTGCGTGGCGACAGTCAAGACGATGTCGACACGCTCGAGCAAAGGTGAAACGAGCTCAACAACAAGCAGCAGCAACAACAACTTGACCGCGCTTCGTGTGCGGTGAGTGGGTCGCGGCAGACGAGAGTCACCGAGTGGTTTGAACCATGGTGAGTCTGACACGCATCCACGCCGAGCAGTGCGAGGACGATCGTGACTAGAACGCACTTGTAGGCACGTTTAGGATGACTAAACGATCGAGTCAGTGAGTCTGTCGTGTGTCGTCTCACGGTTTGTCTATGCGTTGTCATGCGAGCACTCGAGCGCTGCTGTCGCTACGTCCCTCAGTCGCGATCGATCGCCTGCGCGAGGCGCCGAATGCTCTCGCTGTGGGCAACTAAGAGCCGAAACTCGTCCAGTCGCGCGATCTCGAGCTGCCGCAGCGTCTGCTCCTCTACTGCGAGCGCCGCTGTGAGGCGACTCACAGTCGCCAAGTCGCACGCGTCGTGTTGCTTCAGCACGCACTGGAGGACGCGGTGGAGACTCGCGATGTTTGTCTGTGCGGTGTCGACGCCAGCTGCGAGAGCGATGCACTTCGCGTGGCTCGCTCGCTGCAGGTGCGCGTTGTCGATGTGGTGCAGTGGCTGCTCCAGCGCAGCGCGATGCGGAGTCAGGAGCACTGCGATCTGCGCCACGACAGCGTCGCGCTGGTAAACGAGACGCGCACGAGCAGTTGACTTGCTGTGTGTTGGCGAGGCCGCGTCGTCGTCATACACTACGTGCACGCGCTCAGGTGCGATGAACGAGTTGGCGGGCGTGGATGCGTCGTCCTGCATCGGCTCTGTCTCGCTGAAGCAAGCGATCGCGCTGTTGAGGCGGTCGTACTCGTGGATGAGACTCTCGAGACTCACGCCTTGCTGCTCGATCGAGTCGCTCGCATCGTCGTGTGTCGTTGGTGTCAATGGCACGGCTGCTAGATGGATGATCTGCATCGATGCATCACAGCGCTGCTGTCGCGTCGTGGCTGTGGCTGCCTTAGTCTCGCTTCTTGAGTGTACGCGCTTGGTCTGCCGCTGCTCCGTGCACGTTGTCTTGATCGGCGCTGATGTCAGCGCTCCGGTGTCATCACGTCGCGTCGTCACTCGCGCTTCCTTGGGATCGAGACGCTCGTGCGAGGGCATGTACCGCGTAACCGAATCGCTGATCGATCGTCGTGTGAGCTTGAGCCCTTTGCACCAGCCGTTCGCTTTTGCGAGCTTCTTGAACGGCTCGACGACGCGCGGCCACTTGCCGAGCTCTCTGTGCAGCGCCGCTGCTGCAGCGATCGCTTCGATCGTCCACTTGGACTTTCCGATGCAGGTCGCAGCCATGCGAGTGCTGTCGACTCGCTGCGACGGAGCGCTTGTGCGCGCCATCGAGTCGACGTAGGTTGTCGAAGGAAGCGGCGCAATGGCGATCGTCGTCGCGTGAGTGCGCTTGGCATTCCGCATCGCTCGAGAGTTGAAGTTGTCGGATGCAAAAGACAACCACTGCGTTACTCGATATGCTATTTGAAAGGATTTCACATGCGCTGTTTGAATTGCAGTAGCGATAAAAACGAGGTGACACATCGAGCCGTGCCAAGCATCACAAGCTCCATCATGAAGCACTGTTGGTCGTGATGGCGTGTCCAAGCGCTCGAGGGTCTTTGCATTCGCTGCGCTAGCAGACAGACATGCGCGACTGAACACGAATCAAAACTCGAGACTTCCGCTCGTTCACTCTTGTTGCTTGTCCATCCATCGCTGCTACTTGTTACGCCATCAAGCGCACTCTTGCGCACTCGCTTCATCGCATCATGGCACGCGCTGCCGTGCGGATCTGCGAGCTGAACTGGAACAGCCGCACAAGCTCGACGAGCCGCGCGTCTTCGCTCTCGCGCACTTCTTGCTCCGCTGCTGCGATCATGGCGCCGAGGCGACTCACTTCTGCGAACGGGTCGCTCGCGCTCTTCATCGCGATCGCTTCTTCCATACTGCGCTTGAGCTTCCGGATCCCAAAGCGCTTCTCGCGAATCAGCGCTTCGAGCTGCGCGCAGCGGCGGTGACTCGCTGTCTGCATGTGCGGAATGTCGGCGCTCGCAGACGCGTCCATGAGCGCTTGGAGCTCGGATGGGTCGCTCTTGATGTACACAACGAGGCGCGCAACGACTGCGTTGCGGCTGTGCGTCTCTTTCACGACGCTGTTCTTCACCTGCGCGACCGCAGTGCTGCACTGCACGACCTTGTTCATGTCTGCGCCTGTGTCAGCGAGCATGTCTTTGATCTGCGCCTGGATCGCCGCAATTTCTTGCTCGTGGTTGAAGATCACTTCGCTCAGCCGGTTGTACTCGCTGATCATCGTGCGCTTGATCGGGTCTTCGTCCGTGAGCGAGAACGCGCTGCTGTCGTCATCGTCTCTGAGCATCGACGACGCCGCAGCGGCCGCGCCAGGCATCGACGCAGCAGCGAGCCACGAGCTGTTCTCGCGCTTCATGAGCGGCTCGCGAGGCGCAAACACACTGCCCGTGCGACTGAAGGGCTCGGGCTTGACGCTACTGAGCTCGTCGTCGTCCTCGGTCAGGTCGACGACGTCATTCGCGCCAGCGCTGGAGGTCGGAGCGATAGATGGCAACGGCACAGCAGAAGGCTGGAGCTCGTGCTTCACTGCGGCGGCGTCAGTTGTTGGAGCTGCTGGCTGCGGCTGAGCGAGCAACAGCGTCGAAGCGACAGTCCCAGGCGTTGAGATGGCTGGTGGCGCCACCTGAGCTGGTCCGGACAGCGTTGGTGCAGTTGACAGGACTGGTGATGGCTCGGGCTTCACAGGCGCCAGGGCTTGCGGCGCTTGAGGAACCGACAGCGGCTCTGCGTGCTGCACCACAGTGGGCGGCTCGGCGATCGAGAGCGCCTGCATGTCTCGAATGGGCTCAGGCGACGCAGCGCCGCTCGGTGGACGCACCGCTCGCTCTGCTTTGATGTGTGGAGAGCCGCTTGCGATGGTCGCAGGTTCAGGCTGTAGCAGAGGAGCTGGCACTGCTCGAGCAGCAGCAGCAACAGCAGCTGCTTCTTCTTTGATCGCAATCGCACTCGCTGCTGTGATCGCTGCTGCTGTGGTCGTAGCAGCGGCGACGCGCGCGTCTTCTAGCGCTTGGAGCTTCATGCGACGGCTCATCTTGGCCATTTCGAGGAACTCGGGCGACCACCGCGCGTAGCGCAAGAGACTCGACGACGCGCCGTCGACGCAAAAGTAGAGGTGCGCGCTGAAGCCTACGGTGTGCACGTGCTGCTTGGCGCAGCACTCTTCGCACTGGTACGTCTGGCAGTCGAGGCAGAGAAAGTCCGACGGCCTCTCCGAACAAGAGTGGCACACTGCAGAAGACGCACACAGAGGTACAAATAGGCGCATGCGTTAGCAGTAGTCAGCGCGCCTCGGCTGGTCCCCACAGCTCGAACAGACTCAACCAGAACGTACTGTTGATCGCAGCAATGTGCGCGTGGTGCGCGCGCTGCGAGCCGCCGTTGCTTTTGCTCTCTTCCTCTGCGAGCTCTTTCGCACTGCGCTCGCGCTTCATTGGGTCGCGCTCGCGCGCAAGGAGCATCCGTGTGTCGTGCACGAGCTTCTCGCAGGCTGCACACAGCGCTTGCTCGCACGCGTTGCAGACCAAGACCGCGACGGCGTCGTGGCAGTGCGCACATCGCTGGCGCTGGAGCTCTGCATTGCGTCCGCATTCAAGCGCGATATTAGCAAGCGGTTGAACAATGGACGATGTCCACGCAGACTTCAGCGATAGACAGCGAGGCGATCGAGCGCACGCATGAACGCACCTGGCGGCTCGAACAGTGCCACGAAGCTCGGGTCCGGGTCATTCATGTCAATTGTTCGTTTGACTCTCCATTCAAACGCACCTGCTGATCTACGCGAATCGTCGATGCGATTCTATTCGCGAAAGTGCGCTTCATGTGTGGGCATAAGTGAGTGCAAATCAGATCCGACAGTTGACATGCTCAAATCCACGCTGCTTGCATCAGCTCGAGCACTTTACCATGGAGCTCGAGCTGCGCACACCGACGCTGCGATGGCGACCGACGCATGGCGGTCGCACAGATCGACATGCAAGCGAAGCTGCCGCCGACGCTCCAAGCCGAGGAGACACGCGCTGCTGCGTGAGGCTCGAGCACTGGCGGGACGACGCGAAGCCACGTGACTTGCCATGCACACTGACACTCGTTGCGACGAATGCGGCGGAGCTCGCTACATTCGTCGACCAACAAGCGACGTTCAGCGTACTTGATGCGCGCGGCAAAGTGCTCTCGACGCACTCGCTCCCTCTGCGCGAGTGCGTGCCAGTGCTGACCGAGACGAGCGTGTCGTGGCACGACAAGGTGACATGGCACCAGGTGCGCTCTTGTTGCTTTGCCTTGCTTGTGCTCGGCAAGTCCACGACAATGGAGCAGCGAGACTAAGCGCACACACTACGCACTCACGCGTTGCGTCCACCAGTCTGATCTGGAGCTCGATGTCGACATCCCGATCGTGATGAACAAAGAGCCACGACAGCTCGTCGAGCAGCTCATTCGGTACAAACGCCGCGCGCACACACTTGCAGAGCAGGTACTGCCGATTTACTCACATTGCTCGCTTGATCTCACGCTGTTGTCTCGATCTCTCTCTCGCCAACCGACTCGCAGTTGTTGCAGTTGTTGTAGCACGTACTTGTGCGTGTCGGTGTTGGCGCTGATGACCGCTTTGCTTGTTTGCATCGTTTCTCTCTGTAGCTCTCGCTGCACCGCAATGCTGTTGCAATCGGTCTCGTGCCGCCGCTGCTCGGGTGTGTGCTCGGCGTCGTCGCGACATCGCCCGTGTGGGTGCCGCTCACAGTGCTTGTGGCAGTCTTGGGCTTTCCGCTCTGGGTCGTCGTCGCGATCGGGCTGTCGCTCGTGACTGTCGTGTCGACGATCTCGACGCTCGTGACCGTGCAGGTCGTGCGCTCGAAGCGGCTCCAGCGCGAGCTCGAGACGTTCTTGCGCGGTCCGCACGGCCAGCTGTTGCTCTTTCGCGGCGCGTCACCGGACGAGGCGCGGATCAAGAGCCTCGTGATGCACGACCCGGCGTACAAGCTGCTCGCGAGCGTGCTGATCGACTTTATCGGGAATGCGACGTTCGTCGTGCCGGGTCTCGGCGAGCTCGCAGACGTGCTGTGGGCACCCGTGTCTGCGTCCATGGTCTCGGCGATGTACTCGCAGTCGTCGCCGAACATCAAGTACATTGCATTCATCGAAGAGGTGCTACCGTTCACAGACGCGATCCCGACCGCGACGCTCGCATGGTAAGTGCATGTCGTGTCGTGTCGTTTGTGGTGTGTGTTGTGTCGAGGCTTGCTGGTTGTGCTCTTTGCACAAACGAGTACAAGTGTGTGCTGTGCATGTATGCGTGAGCGTGCTAATGCGTGTTGTGCATGTTGTGGCGCAGGATCAAAGAGAACGCGCGTGTCGAGCAAGTGCCAGTCGTGCTCGCAGCACTGCGCAAGGCGCTCCGTCGAGACGTCTGACGTACGTCTGATGTCTGAGCGAGTGTCGTTGACGGCAGCTTCAACCATGTAGTGCAAGCATGCACGAAGCATGCGTGCTTGGCTGCTTGGTTGCTTGGTTGCTTGGTCACTTGGTCACGAGCTCACAAGAGCAGAGATCCATGTGGCGCGAGCGTGCATATGTCTTGCTGTGCTAGTCGCGAGGTAGTCGCGTGGAGAACCAGGACCATCAGGACCAGGTGGTCAAGTAGTAGCCATGTGGCCACGCCAAGTTGTTGCCTTTGAGCCCAACATAAGAAGGATTCGATGCTTTTGGGTTCTATGCTTTGGGTTGTTCGCTGCACATTCCGAGAAACCCAAAACGCTGTTTTCGGAAAAACGAGATTTCGGAAAAGTGGACGCAACGGCCACTCGAGTCGAGACTTTTGTCACTATCAACAATCACATAGCGAGCATGTCGGATCAGACAAGTCACTGTGGTTTTGTATGTAGTGTCGGACAGCATAGCGAAACCAAGACGTTCGATGTCACTTTGCCTCAAAGCGACGCTTCGAGCAGTCACGAGCAAGCACAAGCTCAAGCTCGATAGCTCTCGAGGTCATCACACATCCAAAGCCATCAAGCACATCCGAGTCGACAACAAGGCAAAGAGCATGGCGGCCGACAAGTGCGACGACGCTCTGCTCCGACGCGCGGAGCCCGTGTACTTCGTTCACGCACGCAGCAGCAGCAGCAGCAGCAGCAGCAGCAGCGCCGACAACCAGGTCGAGCACAAGTCCACGCACAGTATGGACAACGATCCTGTGCACGACTCAATGCGCAACATGCGCTGCAGTGACAACCAAACACACCACCAAGACCAAGACCAAGACCAGCAGAAACACACACGGCAACAACAAGAGCAACACCGCAAGAGCACGCGGCGGTCGCTGTCGCCTCCACACGCGAGCCACATGACGCCGCTGCAGCGCAGCAGTGCATCAAGGTATGTCTGCTAGGTATCGCCTTGAAGTCTTGAAGACAGTGCGTCAGTGCGTTAATGCTGATCAAGTGTTCAAGTGGCTTCACACCAACCAACTAACCCACCACATCCACTGCTCCATGACTTCGTTGCTACTGCAGACGGCTGTCGCCACCGAGCGCCAAGAAAGCGTACGCTGCAGCTGCAGCGCTGCGCGCAGCCGCACAGCCTCGACGCGTTGCGAGCTTGCTGCCAATGCCGTTCATGGACAGTGATGACGACGACAGCAACAGCGACAGTGACGGCAGGGATAGCAACAACAGCAGTCGCCGCAGTAGAAGCAGAAGCCACAGCGCAGACGGAGGCAAAGACAAAGCCAGCATGGTGCTGTTCCGCCGTCGACTCGACAGCGGCGAGTTCTTTCGACGACACCACTATCAGCAGCAGCAGCAGCAATCGTCATCGTCGTCGTCATCAGTCGTAGTGAGTGACCGGACAGCGCACCTCTCACGCAGCGCCTAGAGCTGTAGCGCGTGCATGCATGTATGTGTCCCAAATACCAAGTACCAAATGCCAAGTGCGCCATTCGCAATGCGCATGGAGAGTCGTAGAGTGCGCAGAGCAGAGCAGTAGCGAGCGCATGGACGACGATGTGATCGATGACCAGCTTGAACCACAAGCGCAGAAGAAAGCTGTGACGTTGGCCGCTTCGCACGCAAGCGCTGCGTTTGTGCATTCGAGTCGCGACCTATGCATACTTTAATCCAGTGAACACGAGCGCCCTTGCGCGCGCGCATGAATCGAAAAAGCGCGGGAAAACAGCAGTTCGAACGAGCAGGTGCAGCGACTCGAACGAACGTTCCGACGCCAGCAGCATCCTGTGCGCCAGAGACGAAGCCGCCGACACCGAGCCACATCGACCGGACCAGATCGCCGATCATCGACCAGAGCGCACGCGCTGCACCGAGTTAGACGCTTGCTAGACGCTCGACCGATCACTCGTCAACTCGCTGCCACTACAACAAACCAACACACACACCACGATGCTCCCGGAATCGATCCGCGTGCGTGTGCTCGAGCAGCAGCCAGAGAAGCACGAGCTGTGCGAAGCGAAAGCGAGCCCCACGAGCACATGCGAGCCCCTCCAAGATGCGCTGCTATTGTACGTACAGCGCGTACTCGCTCTTTCGTGTGAGCGCGGACTATGACAACGAACAGCACTGACTGACGCATTGCTCGCTCACTTGCTTGCGCTCACGCCTTACAGCACACCTGCACGCAAAGCCGCGTTTCTCAAGCCGGTGATCCGCGCAACGCAGGGCAAGCGCCTTCGCGCCGGACCGGCGCTGCCATTCCTTGACGACTTCACGGAGGAAGACGCGCGGCGCTCGGTCGCACAACATGACGCCGAGTGGACGAACAACGCGAAGAAGCCCAAGCGCAAGCAGTCGGCGAGCTTCTAATGTGAGCGCAAATCCTCGCATTGACCAGCCCACCGCAGGATCAGCAGCAGCAACCAGCCGCCTTCTGCGCGACCCCTCCAGTCCATTCCATCCGCCCGGCCACGCCCAGCTCGTCAAGCGCAACCGCATTGCGCACAAGCTGCTGTGAACAGGAACAGCAGCTCCAGCAACGACAGTGGCGATGGCAACGGCTCAAGCCACTCTCCAGCTCGCGACGCTGCGTCCACGAACGCGCTCGTACTGCGTCTCTACTGAGTCTACGACTCGATGCTCGAAGTCCAGCGCACGCAGTCGAGTGGCGCCGATCTGTCGTCGATGACCAAGCATGAGCGTTGCTCAATCGTGCCATTGGAAGCACAAAGCAAGCGCTCCAGACCAAGACATTCTGCACACACCGCCCATAGTAGTAGCAGTCGGGTGTACGCTATCGATCGCTAGCCTACCGAGCAGCTCAAGCATGTAGCGAGGCCATGATGTCAACGTAGTTACATAATATTACGAAGTGTGGAAGCCGTTCGCTGTGTGCGCTCTCAGCTCGTGAGGCTCGAGCGGTTGGATCTCTATCGATGGGGCGACCCATGTGCCACGAGGCGCGACAAGCGAGAGCATGTGCTGCGCTTAGTTCTCCATGTCCTCAGCCTCGTCGCCGTCTTCGCTCTCCTGCTTCTCTGCGTTCAGCTTGTCAATGTCCTCTTGCGTGATGAGGCCGCTCTTGAGCAGCTTCTGCTGCTCGGCCTCGGCGACGATCCGCCGGCGCTTGGCGTCCTTCTGCTGCTTCTTCTTGCTCGGGCGGTGCTTCCGGAGCGACGTGACCTTGCCCTTCTCGAGCATCATGACCTTCTTCTGGTTGCGCTGCTCCGTGCGCTTCTTCTTGTGGAGCTTCACCTTCTTCTTGTTGTTCGTCTGCACGGACTGGCCATTGTACCCCATGGTGCTTGCTGTAGCGTGTGTGTGATGAGTGAAGACGGATGTACGTGCGCACAGCGACGATGCCCTTGAGCTGCTTGACGCGAGAATGACTTGCTTGTCGTGAGCTCAAGGCAACTTGTCAGGCAAAACCGTTGGTCGCCAATCCAATCGTACTTAGAGGGAATGATCGTACTTTTACGAAGAGCCTACTGTACACTCACTCGAGCAAGCAGACCAACGTCGACCTCGACCATCATGGCGCCGAGTGTCTTCTTGCGCTGGTCTGTGTGCGCTTCATGGAGCTCTTGAGTTGCGTCGCGTTGTTGAATATTAGCACTACCAGGACGCGTGGTTACCATCAACACCAAACACATCAAGAACAAACACGATCGAGTCTGGCAGTGGTCATTGCAGCAGTTCGCATGATCGTCTCCTCTAGTTGCTGCTGCTGCTCTCCTGCTCCTGCTACTGTTTAGCCCGTTTGGTCTGCAGCTTGTGATCGCTCGCGTGTTGTACGCATCATGCGCGCAACGACGTTGATACCAGTCGCTCTCGCTCGGCTCGCTGCTCCGTCGTGCAGGCGCCGCTGCTCACACACACCAGCACCAGAGCGGCCACAGATGCGGTAGACGCACAAAGGCGCCTACTTCTTCGAGCGCTTGCCTGCGCCCTTCTTCGGCGTCGTCTTGCCTCGTCGCTTCATCTGGTCCAACTTGCCTAGTCGCTCGGCGTTGAGGATCTCAAAGTTCGGGTCGTCGCCGCCAAGACGGAGCGCGAGCGGCTTGTTGAACCACTGCACGACCTTGTCGCCCTTGAGCTGCTTCGAGATGACCTTGTTGCCCGACGCCGTGTGGCGCTGCGGCAGGCGCTGGAAGATCTTGCGGCCGAGGTCCGCGAGCTGCGCCGCCGACGTCGACATCCTGCTGCTGCTGCTGCTCGTGCTTGTGCGGCGTGTGCTGAGCTTGAGTCTGTGTGGTCAAGCGTTCTGCCATTGATTTCGTGGCTATTGTTATTTTGTAGTATTTACAGTGTATTATTTGAATTTGCTTATTGTGGCAGACTAATATAACATTATTTGAATTTATTTGTGATTATATATGCAATGCCTCACCACATCGACTTGCCAAGCCACAACAACAACAGCACACCACCTCTTCCTCCTGCTCCGCTTCGCTTCACGATGTGCCACGGCTGCGTCTGCAAGATCGGTCCGTCGATGCTGGCGTCTGACCTCTCGTGCCTCCGCGACGAGGCACGCAAGGTCGTCGACGCCGGTGCCGACTACCTCCACTTGGACGTCATGGACGGCCACTTTGTGCCAAACATCACGTGGGGTGCGCCAGTGATCAAGTCGCTGCGCCAGCACACGAAGGCGTTCTTTGACTGCCACATGATGGTGTCGAAGCCCGAGCAGTGGGTCTCGGACATCGCGGACGCCGGTGGCGACCAGTTCACGTTCCACCTCGAAGCCACGAGCGACCCGCACGCGCTCATCAAGCAGATCCGCGCCGCTGGCATGAAGGTCGGCGTTGCGATCAAGCCTGGCACTGCTGTCGAGCAGGTCCTACCGCTCGTTGAGCTCGTCGACATGGTGCTTGTCATGACGGTCGAGCCAGGCTTTGGCGGCCAGTCGTTCATGGCCGATATGATGCCCAAGGTCGCGACGCTGCGCGCGGCGTTCCCGACGCTCGATATTGAAGTCGACGGCGGCCTCGGGCCATCGACGATCGACGCGGCGGCGAAAGCAGGCGCGAACATGATCGTCGCAGGGAGCTCGGTCTTCAAAGCGAGCGACCCTGCGAGCGTGATCCTCGGCATGCGCCACAGCGTCGAGAAGCTCGGGAACGGCAAGAACGACGACGAGCTCACGACACGCTAGACTGAGAAAGGGAAAGAGAGAGAGCCACACACCAGTCGACTGGCAGAAGACGCATGTGACAGAGAGACAGCGGCATGCGTGGATCCATGCAGACGTTCCATTGACAAGCTCGCAGTACAAAGTCTTGATGCGAAACAAAAGAGTCGACACTTGACTGGTGTTTTGGAAGAACAAAATGCATTCTTTATGAATAATCCGCTCTTGGCAGCTCCGAGCAACGCGTCATGCTGTCTGCAGCGACTGCATCCGCCTCAACGCGCTACTGCAGAGCGCCTGGAGCGCACACGGCGACTGGCGGCTGCTCTATTTACATATCTTCGTCGCTCTCGGTCGCGTCGTCGGCACTCGCGTTCGCGCTCGCAGCTGCGAAGCGCGTGTACGTGCCGCTCGACCACGAGCTGAGCATCTCGAGCTTGAACTCGGCCATCTTGCGGTCAAAGTGCTGCAGGAGCTTGCACTGCTCGGGCGTGAGCGTCTGGCCCTCTTTGCAGATCGTGTAGTCCTGGTTCAGCACGACGGCACCCTTCTTGAGGTCGACTGGGAGACCGAGGCTGCGGAGCGACTCGACCATGCTGCCAATGAACTGCGGCAGCGGACCCTGCGGGACCTGCACGGTCTCGGTCGCAACGAAGCCCGAGCGCGCAAAGTCGATCTCCGAGAGCTTGGCAAAGTACGCGAGGACGTCGTCCTTGGACTGGTTCGTGAAGAGCAAGCCGACGTTGCCGTTGAGGTCGTTCGAGAGCTTTGCGAGGTTGTCCGCGTACTCCTCCTCTGGCGAGCGTCCGAGCGCGACCTTCATGACTTTGTTCTTGCCAAGGAAGAATCTGTATGACACACACAAGCGAGTGAGTGCATGGCTCGATGGCAACAGGCGCGTCAATGGCAGACACGAAGAACGCAATCGGAACGCACCTGCTGTCGCGGAAGTCCATGCGCACGTCCTTGAAGTGGTTCGTGCGCATGTTCACGAACGAGAACGCAAAGACGGTCTCATACTGGTCAACGGCTTCGCGCACGGACTCGACGACCTTTTGCTTGAGCTCGTTCGTGCGCTTGTCGACCTTTGTGAGCGCTTTCGTGCGCTGGCGCTTGGACTTTGGCATCGTGGATCGAGCGTGTGTGAGTGCGGGAGTGAAGAGCGCTGAGGAAGCGGACGACGACGACGACGACGAGGACGAGCGTGCAGGTCGAGGGACGCAAAAGTGATGATCGCTTCGTTTCGTGTCAACCGTGCCTCTTGCCTCCACCAACCAAGTGACTAGCTGCGTATGTAATCGAGTAAATCGAGCTACTACCGCATGTGCGAATGTTTATGCGAGTAGGTATTTTTACAGTCTGCTCGTGAAAAAGTTCGCGGTCGATGGATTCCCCCCTCCAGTCATTTACACGTGTGTGGCATCGCCCCGAGCAAGAACGCACGAAGCCGCAGAGGAAGGAGCTGCCGTCGCCGCTCGACCGCACGAACGAACAGCAGGAACAAGTGTAGCAGCAACCATGGCGTGGGGACTGCCAGAGCCTGTCAAGGCGTCGTCGACGACGATCAGCACGACGACGACGACGACGACGACGACGATCACGAGCAGCAGCGGCATTAGCAGCAGCAGCAGCAGCAGCACGTCGACGAGCAGCTCGGTCAAGTTTGCGAGCGCTGCATCGTTCCAAGAGGCGATTGCGAACGCCGATGCGATCGACATCTTTGCGAGCGTGACGCCGATCGAGCGCGTGCAGATCGAGGGCGTCGCGCTCTTGCAGATCATCAAGCACTGCCACGAGAGTGCGCCGACGTCGGTCACCGGTGCGCTCCTCGGGCTCGAGAGCGAGACGACGCTCGAAGTCACGAACAGCTTCCCGTCGCCGCCGCGGTCGGAGAAGAAGCGCGAGGCCGAGGAGTACCAGATCGAAATGATGAAGAGCCTTCGCGAAGTCGGCGTCGACAACAACAAGGTCGGGTGGTACCAGTCCGTGCTCATGGGCACGTTCTGCACCGCGGCGCTCGTCGAGTCGCAGTTCCAGTACCAGCAGTCGCTCGGTCCGAACGCGATCTGCCTCGTGTACGACGCGGCCGAGACAACCAAGGGCTCGCTGAGCATCAAGGCGTACCGCCTCAAGAAGTCGTTTGTCGAGGCGTACAAGACTGGCGTGTTCACGAAGGAGAGGTGCGTCCAAGTGGCTGACTGTCGAGCCTGCGCTGCTAGCATGATCTAACACTCGCCACCTTCCTCTCTGTCTGTAGCTTTGCCAAGAGCGACGTGCGCTCGACGACGGTGTTTGAGGAGCTCCCGATCCACGTGCACAACTCGGACGTCGTGCAGTGCTGGCTCGCGGACGTGGCGCACGCGAGCGTGTCGTCGAGCAGCTTGGAGCGCCTCGACCTCGCGACGAACGCGTACCTCGAGAACAGTCTCAAGAACATTGGGGTCTGGGCCGACGAGCTCGCCCAGGAGCACTACAAATTCCAGGGCTACGAGCGCGCACTACAGAAGCAGCGCGTCGCGTACCAGCAGTGGCAGCACCGGCAGCGCGAGGAGAACAAAGTGCGTCGTGAGAACGACGACGAGCTCGTGCCGGAGGAGGACCCGAACTTTTTCAAGTCGGTGCACCAGCCGTCGCGCCTCGAGTCGCTCCTCATCACGAAGCAGATGAACACGTACTGCGAGCACATCAACCGGTACGCAGGCAAGTCGTTCCAGAAGCTCTTTGTCGCGCAGCAGTTCCACAAGACCGCGTAAGTGCGCTCGCGTGCGATGGCGACAGCGGTGTAGCGCTCGAGTCCTTAGGTCGAGGCGAAGGACACGAGAGGAGAGAGGGAAGACTGACTGGTTTTGTAGAGACAGCGGCAGGCTACTTAGCACACGTAGGTAGGTAGAGAGCGCGCTCGCTCGCTTGTGGAAGGAGCGAGGGCTCGTCAACTCGGTCGCGCGCGCTGTCTCGAATGTTCATTGTGTAGCTCTTCTCGTGACTGTGTGGCGGTAGTTGGACGATCGGCGTTGGGTTCATGGCTCTGGTTTGCGAGGTCGCGCGCCGCGCGCTTGGGCAGCGCCACTGCACGTTGTAAGCGCCATCTGCGGTCAGAGACGACGTAGCGCACCAGTGATGATGGCATGAGCAGCTAACGTACGTACCTGTAGAGGTTGTAGATGTGGGGGTTCGCTTTGATCACTGCGACGTCACGATCGAGCGCCGCTGCGCGCTTCACGAGGCGCTCGCGCACCGAGAGCATGCGCTCTGGGACGAACTTGAGCGTCAGCTCTTGGACAAACGCGTGCCACGTCTCAGTGCACGCAAACACGTCTTGCCGGAGACACGCAGTCTTTGCTGAAGTGTTGACTGCGTGTCCGCCCGATGTGGACGCTCGAAGGCCAGTCTCTGGACTGTTCTCTGCTGTGAGCGCCGCAGTGTCGCCGTCGCGAATGAACTCAAAGAGCGCACAGAGCTGGTGCGTCGCGTCGCGCGGTGCACTCGCGACGTCACTGGTCGCTGGGCCATCAGCGCGCATCTGCTGGAGGTCGAGACGCGAGAGGACCCACTTGACGCGATGGAGCAGCAGCTGGTCGTCTTGGCTCACGCCACGCGCGGCATCGTGGACTTCGAGCTCCGTCTCATCGAGCTCGATCTTGCTCATGAGCTCCTGGCGCTTGCGCACGTGGAGACTCAGGACGTCTTTCAAGTCCTGCGACAGCAGCGGCGTGTCGTTGTACATCTTCTCAATGCGCTCGACGGTGCCGGGGTGGATGTGCCGCACGGCTTCGAGCATCCCCTGCACGCGCGCAATGTTCTGCTCCGCCGTGTGGATCCCAAAGCGTGTGACCTGCGTCGCGTCATGGAGCGCCGCGAGCTCAAGCTGCTTCTCGCTCAGCTTGTGCTCGAGCTGCGCGATCGACGCGTGGAGCGCTGTGATGTTGTCTTGGTACAGCTTTGCGTTTGCTTCGAGGCCAAGGCACATGCGCTTTTGGTCCTCGAGGCTCTGGAGCAAGTGGAGCTTCGAGTGAATGCCTTCGACCGTGCCAAAGAGCACCTGGTGCTTCCAGAGCCGAAAGAAGTTGTACTTTGTATGACGGCGCTGTCTCCGCTCGTACGCGACGCAGATCGTCTCTTTCGCCACGCGCGCGCTCTTCTTCTGCGCTGCGTGGACGTACCAGCACCGGAACGGCGTCTGGAAGATCCGGCGGCAGTACGCGCGCCACTCTTCGACAGTATTGGCTCGGAGCGCGTGCTGGTACTGCGCGCGGACGTGCCACTTCCGGAGCAAGCGTCCGAGGTTCTCCTTTGTGTTGTCCTCAAAGAGCTTGCGCACGCGGCGGATGCGCTGGCCGTACCGAGCCCACGCGCGGAGGTGCTTGAGCAAGTTGGTGCGGCGGTAGTGAGCGTCAATGCGCCGGAGGTTGTGGTGCTTGTCAAAGCGATCGAGTGTGCGGCGCTCGCTTACGCGCGCGAGCGCTTTGTCGACTTGCACCGCGCGAAAGAGCGGAAGCCACGCGCTCCAGATGCGCACGAGCGTCTTCTTGCGGTCATGTGCGACCGCCAGAGCGAGTGCGCGCTGCACAGGCACGAGCTCCGTCTCGACGATCAGGCGAAAGTACATGCGCAGGACGTGGCGCTCGTGGCGCCGCCGGATCGTCCGGATGTTCTCTTTCAAGAACTCGTCGTGCACCATCTCAGTCGTCACGAGCTCAAAGCGACCGAGCGCCTCGAGCCGCTGGCGCGCCTCTAGGTGGCGCTTCTTCGCATCGGCAATCACGCGCTTGCGGCTCCGAGGACCGAGCGCCATGGTTTTCCACGCCAGTACGACGCACTTTAGGAGCGTGCGCTGCTTGAGCTGAAAGCGCCGCTCCGTCTCCTCTAGGCGCCGCATGCGCAGCGGGAGGTTCATGAGCACGACGTCGCGGAGTTCTGCTAGCACTTTGCGCAGCAGCGCCGCCGTGCGCTCGACGTGCATGAGACCGATCTGTCGGTTGATGAACTCTTCGCGCGCAGCAAACTGCTCGACGTACAGCAGCAGCTGCGCGCACTTACGCGTGCGCCACGTCCCGAGCGCGCGGCGGAACTTGACGAACCGCCGCCGCGTGATGAACGCGCGCACGACCATCGCGATCTTCGTGGCCGCGATCTGCCGCTGCTTGTCACCTGATGCGACTTCGTAGAACACGCGGTCGAGGCGCCGGACAGTCGAGCGGATGTCGCGCACCGCGTGCGTCACATGTGCACCAGTTATTGGGTCCACAGCGCCGGCGCTGCCGCTCTGACTGCGGCGCGCCTTGGTCGCTTTGTAGATCTCGTCCATGGACTGCTGGAGGAACCTGTCGATCTCCTGCTGGTGGTGTGTGCCGCTGCCAGCATTGCTATGACTATGTGTGCGCTGATGCATTGAGCTATGGCACTCGCTCGGCTCGCTCGGCGCGAGCGACCGTACGCGCTTGTCGAGCGCCGCCATTTCGCCGGCGATCTGCGTCATGCACTCGACCGATGCGCTTACACCGAGCAGTGCAGTCGGTGCGTCGTACGTGCTGGTAGTTGCAGTTGATGGTGACTGCGGCTGCGGCGTCGTGCTACTCGCATTGCGGCGACTGCCACTCGTGGATGACACTGGAGCTGCTGCTGCGAATGTTTGTGGACGTGTCGAAGCGTGAGGGAGGGACAAGTGTCAGTATCCATTGCCAAGTATGCTCATCGACATGCGCGTGTGTACTACATGGGCGTAGCGTCACATACTTGTTTGTTGTGTCGTTGTTGACACTCGTCGCGCCGAAGCAAGTCGCTTGGCACTGTTCGCAGATGCTGGCGCCGTGACGCTGCTGCGCTGCGACGACGGCTGCGCATTGCTCGCATCGGCACTCACGACGCGGCTCAGCACGACCTCTTCGAGCGACCGCGTATTTGGCGGCAAGCGCGTCGCTTTGCGCACCATTGCTGCAGCGACTGACGTTGCAGGCTCGCGCGAGGTGCTCTGTCGTAGCAGCGGTGACGAAGTCCTTGCAGCCGAGTTACGCTCTTTGGTTCGCTTTGCGGTCACTGATGTATCCAAACGTCGCTTCGATCACTCCTAGGTTTTTGCACTATTCAGCTGAGTATTCTCAAACTATACATATTCTAAGCTTGATGCGACTCATTAGTAGCTCACCACCAAACGACACACTGAAGCCTCATAATCTGCGTTCATGTGGCTTGGGTGCGGAGCTCTCGCACACGCCCAAGCTCAAGAAGACTGCAGCAAGGTGTAGCGACATGACACTAAAGATCTCCGCACCTCATGGCATGACGAGGTTGCTGAGTACCAGCAAGCGAGCAGAGGAATCAAACAAGCAAATGAGTGTGTGTGATGAAGTTTTGGGTGCTACGGCTCTCATTTACGGCAAGACTCTGCACCAACGACATACGTTGTACAAGGCAAAGAGGACTCGAACTTCGGCTACCAAACGCAGTCCAGCACTGCGGCGGTACGGTGTAGTGTTATGAAGCGATGCCAGCTACGTGGCTCGTCGGAGCGTCAGCCAAGAGCCAAGAGTGAAGTACCAAGTACCAAGCACATGGCATTGACCAACTCATACTCAAGTGTTTGTCTCCTAGCGCTAGACTAGCTCCGCGTCGACAGTCGCCGGTCCGACTTGAGCTCGATCGTGCGGCGCGACCAATCGGTCTCGGTCGACGAGACGCCGCTGCTGCTGGAGCTGTTGCTCCCAGCGCTCGCGCACGCTTTGAGCGTCTCGCGCGCAGACTGCGAGCTGAGGACAGCGACGCCTGCTTGCCGTAGCTCGTACAAGAGCGCGAGGCTGCTCGGTCGGTCCTGCGGATCGTATGCGAGGCACCGATGCGCAATGTCGAGCACCTCTGGCGGACACCGCGGTGAGAACGCGGGTTGGAGCTGGCCCTTTGCGACGCGCCGTCGGATCGCTGCGTCGCTGATCGGGCGTCCGTCGTTCGCACCTCGGAGCCCTTCGTACGGGCGCTGCAGCGTGTCGAGCTCGCTGAGGAGCACACCGAACGCGTAGACGTCGACCGCTTCCGAGTAGTGCGTGTACGCCAGGAGCACCTCTGGCGCCGTCCAGCGGATCGACCCTGCTGTCTGCGAGCGCAAGTGGCGCATGTCGTCCATCACGCCCTCGTTGTCGTCGCTCCCTCCGCTGCTCCCACTCGCTTCGTCGTGCGGACGCACTGGAGCTCCTTGCGCGACGACAGCCGACGACGACGTCCCGAGGTACTTGGCGATGCCAAAGCCGCTCACTTTGGCAGCTAGGGCAATCGAGATCGAGAGTTGGAGCAACCAACAAGATTTTGCCATTGCCACTCGGCCGATGACAACGTTTGTGCGGAGCGAGGTAACCGACGGCCTCACGTGGGCCGTCGTGGGCGGCGCTGGCGGCGGCCTCTTCCATCACGAGGCCGGCGGCGTGCTCGCACGCCTCGCTGTGTGGATCTACGGCGGCGGCGTGATCGGGCACGTGGCTGCGTGGTTCGCGGACGGCTCATGCAGAGAGCAGGGCGACGGCGGCGGCCACGGCGGCGACAAGTCAAGTGCGAGACACTCGAACTCGGCGTGGGCGAGTACATCACGAACTCGGCGTGGGCGAGTACATCACGAACCTCGCCGTGTGGTCTGGACCGTGGAGCTGGCCCTCTGACTACCGCAAGGCGACGCTGATGATGCGGCTCGAGATCAACACGTCCAGCGGCCGCGAGTTCCACGTCGGTGCGAAGGAGGATAAGAGCACGCGCCACGTGGTGGACGTCGCAAGCGGGCTCGTCGTCGGCTGGCGTGGCCGTTCATGCTGCATGGTCGACTCGCTCGGGTTCATCTTCCTCGACAACATCCAGACGTTGGAGATGGAGGTGAACGGCGACGTGAACCCGACGCCATCGCAGCAGGCGCGCGAGGACGAGCAGGTGATCCAGAACCGCACCGACTCGGAGGACCAGCACGAGCTGCAGTTCTCGTGGATGGAGCGCAAGAGCGTCTCGACGCGGGTCACGAAAGGCTCGCTGCTTCTCCACGGGTGGAGGGTGAATGTGCACATTCGCTACAAGGTTGGCACGCCGTTCAGCGGCGTCGAGGGCGGTGTCGAGGCCGGGTACACTGGCCATCACCAGAGTTCAGAGGACATCATGAACGGAACGTACGTACTCTGTATGCGACCGAGACCGGTGGACGGATAGACCAGGGCGACTAAAGACCTGTTGTACCGTGCAGGGAGGTCGTGACGGAGCGGCGTGTGACCCACACAGTGCGCGTCAACGTGCCGCCGCACTCGCAGGCCATCATCCGGTACCGCGACGGCGAGGTGTCCACGTCCGCCCACCGAACGGGCAACTGGATCGTGCAAACCGCGAGCGGCACGCGCAAGTACGCGTTCTCCCACCCTAGCGTGTTGCTGCGCCTTATGCTCCGTGCCAACCGCATGGACTCGCTTGCATGGCAACGTGTACGCCAAGGTATGGCAAAGGCCGTGTCGACGTCAGTGAACGCGATGTTGCCAGCTGTTGCCAAGTGCCACGGAGTGTGTCTGTGCCTTGAGCGAAGGCGCCAAGGTGACGAGGTATGAGCTCATGTCGAGTTGATGTCGGGGGCCTTGAGAAGCTCGGAATCGGCGCTCCCGTGCTTGTTTGCGAGTGGCTCTGGATGACAAAGCTGGCTCGCGAATGAAGTCGACGCTAGGACGCTCCTTGGTCCATTAGCGCCATATTGAACTGTCAACGCCGCCGTCGTGAAGCGAGTCAGTGTGGACGTCGTCTGCTGTCCATCAATGTCGATGGAAGAAATGTGCAATGCACGTACGTGGGCCCAATGCTCGCAACGCAAGAGCGCTCGCTAGTGGAAGAGCCGCCGAAGAGGAGGTGCGCTGCACACACACAGCTCACGCAGCTCACAGTACATGCGCACGAGCGCCAGATGCCAGAATCGCGTCCCCTCACGCGCGAATGAATCCTTCTGCGCCGCACGTCGACCTGCGTGAAGCATCATTGCGTTGGAGCGATCACCGACCGCGTCGTCGCACAGCGCGCTGCTGCTTGAGCGCACAGCATCGCACTCAGTCGTGCACGAGCGCAGAGCGTCTCGAGCGCAGCGCGCGTGACTACCGTCGCCACGATTCTCGCGTTCAACGTCAGCAACGCGTCGCTCGGGGCGAGCGCCGTGGTCGCGCAGCCGAATGCGCGCACGCTGTACGTCCGTATGTGCGTGGGAAGCGCTTGCTTCGAATCGGTACGCTGACGCTCGCTCGCATGCGCAGGTACCTCGCGAATCTCAACTTTGTCGAGGTCTTCGGCGCGTCGCTCGCCTCGTTCCAGAGCGTCATGGCGTTGTACGTCCGGAGCTCGCGCTTGCTTGTGTTGCGGTGGTAGTCGACTGCTCTGTATCGCTCACTCACGCACGACTGCTGGTGCTGTTGCTCGTGCATGTGACGGCAGCACGTGCTCCAACTGCATGCTCCAGGACGTACCAAGTGCGATCTACGAGCTGCGCGAACTGCGCGAGTGGTGCGCTCGGTCTGGTGATTGATACAGTGGAGCTGCTATTTGCCAAGAGACTCACTGCGCGCTCTTGCGTCCTACGACGCGCAGTCGCTTGCCGACGAACCAGCTCCAGAAGCTCCCGACACAGTTCCAAGACTCGCAGATCGAGCTCTTGTACGACGCCGTTGCGCTCGCTCATGTCGTCCGTCACTCGTCAGGTCTCTCACGCTCGATGTGGCTGTGCGATTGGACATGTCTGTAGAGACTTGAGCGCGAACCAGTTCGCGCAGGTCCCGAGCCTGGTCTGGCGCATGCGCAAGCTCCAGTCGCTCGACCTCACGCGCAACCTCGTGGCGTCGTGCGTGGACCCAGCGCCAACCGGCCAGCCGCTGAACGCGAGTCTCGCAACACTGTGCGCCGCTCGAGTGCATGTGCGCTAGCTCTATCGCTTCTATCCGAGCTGACTGCTCCAGCTCATCATGACCTCATGCGGTGGCTCTGGTCAGGATCCTCGACGAGAACCCGCTCGCTGCACTCTCGTGCAGCCTTCCGAACCTCGAGACCATGTGCGTCTGCGTCTTTCGTGATGGCATCCGATAGTGGCGACAGCGCCACTGACTGGTGGTGCGTGGACGCCAACAGCTCGCTCCAGCGGATACCGAGTCTGCGCACGATCCCGGACCTGGTCTTCCGCCTGAGCAAGCTCAAGCGCGTGGTCTTGAGCGGGAACCCGCAGCTCCAGCTCACGACTGGGAGCCAAGTGAGCCTGAGCATCACACAAGTGTACGTATCGAGAGCGTGGCGTGATGCTGCAGCGCAGAGCGCGTCTGCCGATGGGATCCTGGCGTTCGCTCACGTACTACGAACGAACGCCTGCGGCTGGAGCAGGCACTTGGCGTCCTGTGAGCTCACGCGCGCGCCGCTGCAGCTCATCGACAGCATGCCAGAGCTGCGCGTGCTTGACCTCTCGCAGAACCGAATCACGGCGCTCGATGAGGCTACGAGTGCTGCGCCTTGGAAGCTCCAAGTGCTGTACGTCCTAGCGCGTGTGCTGTGCCTTCGAGTTGATCTGACGTAGTGCGGACTCGCTTGCTCCCCTACTGCTGCTCTTGGTGATACGAACTAGCAACTTGAACGGGAACCGCCTGGCAAACATGTCGGCAGTCGTGCGCTTCGCCACGACAGTCGCTGGGCTCACGGAGCTCCACGTCGCGTCCAACAACTTCAGCTCCTGCAACTTGTCGAGCGCGCGCTCGTCGATCGAGATCTTGTGCGTCGACTGCCTCACATCGTCGTGCTACGTGTCGTGTGACGCGACTGACGCGCTCTCGTGTCTGTGGCTGCTGTGCGCAGCAACTTGTCGTCGAATGCGCTCCGATCCTGCGACATCGCGCTGCCCAAGCTCCGCGTCTTGTGCGTCTCGGTCGCCACTCTGCTGCTGCTCATCAACAGTTGGTGAATGGCGAACTAACGCGTGCGCTTCGCCATGTCTGTGTGCACGTGGCAGAGACTTGAGCAACAACCGACTTCGCACAGTCCCCACGTCGATGTTTGCTCTGTCGAACCTGAAAGAGCTGTACGTCGCCCAGAGCGCCGTCCTCTCAGTGCTCGCTCCTGCGCACCGGTGGCGCTGGTACTAACTCCTGCTTGTGTGGCGGCGACACCAACGCCTGTGGCACCAGGTACTTGACTGGGAATCCGATCGACCCGTGGACGCTTGGAAGTGACGAGCTCGCGTTCCTCGCCAAGCTCTCGCAGTTCCGCATCCAACAGAGCGCGTTCGCGTCTTGTCCAGTCGCAGAGCAGCAGCGCCTTCACGACTACACAGTGTGCGTGAACGCCTCGACACTTGCGCCACTTACGCGCGCGCCGTCTCCAGATGCGCCAAACAACTCGAGCGGCATCGAGAGCGCAACGCCGATCGAGACGACAGCGCGGAGCGACAAGCTCCAGATCGTGTACATCTTTGCGAGCTTTGTCCTCGCAGTCGCCGTCGCGCTCATTGCACTCCTCGTGGTGAAGAAGAGGCGCCGCGGTAGCAAACCCGCTGCCGTCGTGAGCTCTCCAGGCTCCGTCGCGTTCTTGGAGTCGCCGACGCGCTTTGGTGGCGACGCTCAAGACGACGACGACCCGATCTTCCCCGGCATCGTGTACGAAGAAGACGTCCGGAGCGAAGACGCGATCGACACGAGCACGAGCCGCCACACTGCGAGCCGGAGCAACGCGAGCGTCCTCAGTCGCTCGGTCTTCACCAGCAGCTTCCGCGCGCCGGGCGACCGCGACAACCTCTGGGTCGACGACGAGCTCATGGCCTGGCGCGTCGACTACGACTCGGTCAAGCTCCAGACGTGCCTCTCGTCGTCCAGTGCGTTCGTCGAGGTCTGGGACGCCACGTACCGACTCGACCAAGTCGCCGTGAAGCGCCTCAAGCCGAGTAAGCGCCTGTTCCACCGACAGCGCGCGGCGATGGTCGACCCGGTCGTCATGGGCAAGTTCATCATGGAGATCAAAGTGCTCTCGCGCCTGGACCACCCGCGCATCGTCGCGTTCTACGGCATCGCATGGACGACCGACGCGACGGTCCTCTGCGTCATGGAGCACATGCCGCAGCAAGACCTCCGGACGTTCTTGCAGCGCCAACGCGAGGACGACCGCAGGAGCTCGAGGCCCTCGGCGTCGCTCGTGGCGCACGAGTGGAGCGACAAGAAGCTCTCGATCGCACTCGACGTGCTCGAGGCGCTCGCGTACATCCACTCGCTCGACCCAGTGCTCGTGCACTGCGACCTCACGTCGCGCAACGTGCTCTTGACCACCACGCTCCAGGCCAAAGTGAGCGGCTTTGGCATCGCCAAGTACCTCGGGACGTCGTCGTCGGCTGTCGTCGCGCGAGGAGCTCCAGTGCGTCCGCACGACGAAGCGAGTGGGAGCAGCGGAGGGAGCGACGACAACGAGGGCGTGATGGACGACATGCGCCACTTGCGCTCGCAGACAGCAGGGTCGATCCGCTGGACGGCGCCAGAGGTGCTCCTGGCGTACACGCACTACTCGGAAGCGGTCGACGTCTACGCGTTCGGTGTGCTCCTCAGCGAGCTCGACACGCTGCAGCGCCCGTACGAAGGGCTCCGAGGTGCGAACGACGGACGCCCGATCAGCGACGCAGCGATCCGACGGCGCGTCGCAAAGGGCCAGCTCCAACCCGCGTTCTCACCGCGGTGTCCGCCAGAGGTGCTCGACATTGCGCATCGGTGCCTCGCATACGATCCGCAGGACCGACCGAGCAGCCTCGCGCTCTTGTACGAGCTACGGCAAGCAGGCGTCGCTGTCCTCAGCTCGCAGTCTGCGCGCGAGACGCTCAAAGCGTGCGCGAGCGCTGGGAGCAACAGCTCCAGCAGCAGCGGCGTCTCGTCGACCGAGACCGATTGGTCGCGCCGCACGATCGAGCTCAAGTCGGACCGGCGACTGTCGACGCGGAGCTAGTCTAGCGCTAGGAGACAAACACTTGAGTAGGAGACTGCAAGAGCCTTTGTGCCTCTCTCACTCGCTTTCTTCTCGTCTCTCTTCTCTTGTTGCTATCGTCACTCAAAGCGGCGCCACTTGCTGCTCGACGTGGACCGTCCGCCAGTGCGCTGAGCGGCCATCTCACGCGCTTCCGCTCGCTCAAGCGTGTCGAACGTGTCGTCGATCGTACAGACGCGCTTGCTGGACCCGCGTCGTTGCGTACGTGCCTGCGCAGCGACAGCTGCTGCTACTGTAGCGTCGTGGCCAGCGTCTCGCGTCTCGTGGCACCCGTCGCTGTCGTCGTCTGAGCTCCCGTCGCCATTCACAGCAACGAACCCGTCAGCAGCGAGCGCGCGCTGTCCACTCGCATTGCTGCTGCTGTCCACAACGACCGACTTGGTCTCGTACGGGACGTACGCGCCAGCGCGCGCATGGAGCAAGTGGCCGCGCCGCGCGTCGCCAGTGCGCTGTTGCTTGACTGTCTTTGTGCCGCTACTGCGATCGCCACTGCGTTGCTGCTGCGATGCCTGGAGCACACGCAGCGACGCCTTGGCAAACTGCATCGCGGATCGGTCCTCGCGTTCAGTCAGTTACCTACTACGTCCAAACACGTAGCGCTCATCATCCTAAACGTGCCTACAAGTGCGTTCTCGTCATCCGAGTCGTCGCACTGCTCGGCGTGGATGCGTGACAGAGTCACTGTGCCACGTCATGGTTCAAACCACTCGGTGACACTCATCTGTCGCGACCCACTGACCAACGCACATCGCGCGGTCAAGTTGCTGTTGTTGCTGTTGCTGCTGCTTGGTGTTGAGCCCGTCTTGCGTTTGCGCGAGCGTGCCGGACAGCTGCAAGTGCTCGTCGCGCCTTGTCTTGCGCGCGTCACAGTGGAGTCTGCGCTTGCTGAACTGCTTCGTCTCTCGCGTCTCGTGCTGCGCGTGCTTGGTCTCGCTGGAACGGCTCTGGTCAGTCTTCGCCGCGGATCTTCGCTAGCGCAAGCGTGTGGATGTTCCGAGCCGCGTTGTCGTCTCGGTGCCAGCGCACCTTCATGTTCCGTTGCAACGTCGGACCGAGAGTGGTCAGGTTGCAAGCCGTGCACTCGAGCACGTTGGATGTCTTGGTCGTCGTCGTGCTGCTGCCGTTGCGCACTCTCACATACTCGGTGTCGACGAGCGCGCAGAAGCACGACGAGCACGTCTTGCTTGTCAAGAACTCGTCGACGTAGACGACTGTTGCTCGTCGGTGTAGCGCTTGTGTGAAGTCGGAAATTGGTGCTCGGTGCCCGCGCACGATCTGCTGCGCACGCCACTCACCAAGCGCGATCGTTGTGTCTGGTTCTGGCGCTAGTCGAGCCGCTGCGGCGTCAAGCGCTTGCATCCGGAAGCGACCGCGCTTGAAGCGACGTGATCAATGCGCTCGCTCGCGGTCGAACTGCAACAGTACAGGAAGACTGGTGAACATGACCTGCAGCGCAGCGAGCAACACGCCCGAGTCGACCGTCTTGAACGACGGAAACGAGCTGCGCATCGCGGCGATCTCTGGCTCGCGTACGTCTTGGCGTACGAGCCAGTCGAGGTGTTCGTGCAGCCGTCCTTCGTGACGAATGCGTCGCGCGGTGACGCGTTGCACTTGGTACTCAGGCAGTGGCTGTTGTTGTTGTCGCTCGATGCGTTGCTGCCTTCGGCGCCGATGTTGGCCTTCTGGCTACGTTCGCTGGTCGCACGGTTTGGCTGTGTGCTTCGCGCGATGGCGAGCAGAGCTACGACGACGCAAGCGACGACCTTTGCCCCGCGATCGCCACCACTTGCCATTGCGACGACGATCTGGTTGGGAGTGCTGCTCTTGTGGCCGCTCGCGACGCTTGCGGCGTTTGTTAGCTCTGCGGCGTCGTTTGCGAGCGCGTCTCGGGTGTTGCTGTTGTTGCTGTGACTGACGACGTGCTTGATCGCGCTTGCGTTGTCGCCGTTCACGACTGCTCTGTTGCTTCTGCTCTTTAGTGCGCGTCGCGTTGTTGCCGTCTCGTGCACGCGGCTGGTGCTGCTGCGGGTAGCCACAGCTGATTGAGGTAGCGAGTTGCCGAGCGCCTGGGTCGATCGCGACCACCTTGGTCAAGTCGGTCTGCTGGTCAAAGTCGTACCCGATCGGTCGGTCGAGTTGCGAGCATGGGCGGCGAAGAAGAACGTGCGCCGATACGCCATCCGTGCGCACACAGTGAGCAAACTTGCGCTGTGTCGTCTCGACCTTCTTGATCGTCTTGACAGTGAGCAGCTCGCTCCAAGCAGTGTCGCGGTACGGCGCGATGCTGGCTGGTCTCTGCGGCACTGCGGCGCCTGGGAGCCAGACACCCGTGCAGCGCTGAATGCGCTTGCAGATCGCGAAGAGAACTGTAGTTGCGACTGTAATGAACCGCGGCACGAGTGCAGGAACAGGCAGCACCTTGAATGCTGGCCGCTGTTGGCGTTCTGCTTCGGAGCACAAGTACATGAGCTTGTACGTGAAGTGCGCCACGTTTGCGCGGATGTTGGCGTCGGTTGCTGGCATCTCAAGCCATTGCCGAAGTTGACTCGTCGTTGCTCGCTCGAATGATCTGTAGCGCTTCTCTACGATCGCCATGGACCGCGGACAAGTAGGTGATCGATTTCCGATGCTTACTAGTGCCGACAGATCGACTCTGTCTCGGCATGCGAATCGACTGCCTCCTGTCCTAAAGTCTGCCCTCGGCCACTCTCTAGGTCGATCCTAAGCTATCGCCGCCACCCACGGGCTGCACCCGAAGGCACAGCCCATCTCACTTGTCTTGATCATGCTGTCGGCGCTCTCTGGAGACGACCTGGTCGCGCTTCACCATGCATCTTGAGCGTCGCGACAGTGTGAATGTTGCGCGCACCGTTTGTGTCTCTGCCCCAGAACACACGGCAGGCAGGCACTTTGTACGACTCGGCAGTGAGCGTCGCGAAGCACGACGAGCACGTCGCGCTCGTCCGGTACTCGTCGACCTTGACGACAGTGGCGCGCGCAGCCAGAGCTTCTTCAAAGCGCTTGAGTGGTGCGCGCGGGTAGCCGCGAACGACGTCTTGTCTGCTCCAATCGCCAAGAGCGATAGTCATGCCGCGCTCTGGTGCAATGCGTCTCGCGAGAGCAGCACTCGTCTTCATGTCGAACACGTGACGCTTGAACCGCCACTGTCTGAAAGCGTGCGACCGACCGAACGCGAGAGCATAGCACACGCGCGCGTGGAAGACGTGGAGACCAGTGAGAACAGCAACGAGGCTCGCGGTCTTGAACGACGGCATCGTCCGCAGAGTCTCGGCCCATGCTGGCTCGCGGACCTTGAGGGACTCCAACCAGTACGTGTGGTGGTGGAGGCGTGCCGAGTGCCGATACTCGCGAAGTGACACTTGCTGCACCGTGTAGGCGTTGTCGCTCGCTCCGAGACCGTCGATGCGAACGCCGCGTGGTGGCGCAGCATGCGTTCTCTTGTGGCGCGCGGTTCCTCGGTGTGACCGACGCCCTTTCTTCTTGAACACGCGCCGTGTTCGCTCGTGTGTCACCACTTGCTCTTCTTCGCGAGGCGCTTTCGCTTGCGCCGGCGACGCTCTCGAGCGCGCTTACCACGGCGTCGCTTTGGCGCTCGCTGCGCCTGGAGCTCGCGCCGTCGAGCCTTCTTGCGTGCGCGGTCAATCGCCACGAGCTTTGCTGGGTCGACCGGAGCTGTGAAGTCGTATCGCTCTGGACCGCATCGTCGATCTCGGTCGAGGTCGTGCGCGGCGCTTGTCGAGCGTCTCGAGCAGCTGCATCGTGCTCGGCGTTCCAAGCGACTCGGGCGTCGTATACATGAGCTCAATGCGGTCGCGAGACGACGTGCTATCGCGTTGTGACTGTGCCAACAGCGCGTCGACGACTGCGCGCTTCTCGCTCTCGGTTGCGAGCGACGAGAGCATCTCGACACGAACGTGCTTGCGTCGCAGCGCTGCGACTTGGTCCTGCATGAGCGCAAGCAGCGGACAGACCACGATGACGAGACCTGGCAGCAGCAGCGCCGGGAGCTGGTAGCAAAGCGACTTGCCGCCGCCAGTCGGCATGAGCACGAGCGTGTCGTGGCGCTTGAGCACGCTACGGAGCGCAGGACCTTGGAGGCCGCGGAGCGTCTGCACG
Source organism: Pythium guiyangense (assembly GCA_003730235.1). Lineage (NCBI taxonomy): Eukaryota > Oomycota > Peronosporomycetes > Pythiales > Pythiaceae > Pythium > Pythium guiyangense. Next base: position 878,432 of record QXDM01000001.1, read on the forward strand.
CCCAGGCGCGCGAGCGCAGCGCGGATCTTCTCGCGACGACCCGTCTGCTGTGTCGCGCTCTTGATCTCAGCTGTAGCGCTCGCGCGAGCAGCTGCAGCCGTCGGCGCCATTTTGTCGGCGATGGTCAAATCGCCTCAAAGGCGTCCTCAGGACATCATGACCAAGTACGGACGAGCAGCTCCAGCTCCGTGGTGACGGCGATGTCCATGCAAAGAGAACCGAGCGCAAGGATACGAAAGACATTGTGTTGAGTGCTTACAGAGAACAAAGACGATCAGCTGTTGGAGGCTCAGCAGACCTGCTGCACTGCCATTCCCGATGATGGCGCGCGAAGCTGCTGACCACGCACTCACTCACTTGCTCATCCTGCGTCTTGGAAGCATGGATCGAGGCGCTGCTGTCCCCACAGCTGCACCATTTCCGGAGCTCGAGACGCGAGCGGCAAAACTCGGGAAACTCGAGTCACACGCGATGGGTTGACATCGACTAGTTGAGAATGCCCGACACGGCGCCAACGAGAGCGCGACGCTGGCCCTGACCAGTCTTGAGGTAGCACACCGTGCGGCCGTCCGAGTTGGAGTTCACGAACGTGTACGCCTTGCACCCCTTCGTCTGCTGGCAGTGGCTACAGCAGTCGCTCGGCGACACGCCAAAGACCGTGCGGATGTCGCTGCCGTAAAAGTCCACGTCTGTCACCTGCTGCGAGCACTGTGCCGGCAGCGGCAGGCACTGGTAGTACCACTGGTTCCACGGCTGGCAGTACGATCCCGACGGACAGCACGTCGTCCCCTGGCTCGAGCCGCAGTTCCCGCCCAGCGGCGTCGAGCAGTCCGGCTTCGGGTTCGTCACGACCGCCGACACAGCGCCGACGACGTTGCGCGCCTCGCCAGTTCCCTTCTTCAGGTAACACGCCGATCGGCCGTCGCTGTTGTAGTTCACGAACGTGTACGCCTTGCAACCGGCAGTGTCTGCGCACTTAGCACAGCACTCGGCAGGCAAGATGTCGCGCACCGTTGCGAGGTCGTCGCCAAAGAAGTCGACGCCCACTTGCTGCGCGCCGCACTGCTGAGGCGCTGGGCGGCACTGGTAGTACGTCGGGTTCCACGGCTGGCAGTACTCGCCTGACGCACAGCACGATGGACCATCGCGGTCGTTGCCGCAGTATCCACCCGCTGGAGCGCACACCTTTGGCGGTGGCGTCGCACCGACAATCATCGCCGACACGGCGCCAGATTGCGCGCGGCGCTCGCCCGAGCCCTTCTTCAGGTAACACGCCGTGCGGCCGTCCGAGTTGTAATTGACGAACGTGTACGCGTTGCAGCCGGCCGTCGCGTGACACTTGTCGCAGCACTGCTCCGGGAGCAAGCCGAACACCGTCGAGATGTCGTCGCCGTAAAAGTCCACGCCCACTTCCTGCTTGCCGCACTTGGCATCGATCGGTCGGCACTGGTAGTACGTCGGGTTCCAAGGCTGGCAGTAGTCGCCCGCAGACGCACAACAGCTCGGGCCAGTCGTAGCGCTGCCACAGTATCCACCAGAAGCCACACACACTGGCGTTGGTGCTGGAGTTGGCGTGACTGTCGGCACCGGCGTCGGCTCTGGCGTCGGTGCAATAGTGGTTGGCACAGGCGTGGGTGCAGACGTAGGTGCCGTCGTAGGTGCCGTCGTTGGTGCCGTGGTCGGAGCCGTCGTCGGAACCGTCGTTGGTGCGGTCGTAGGAGCCGTGGTAGGAGCCGTAGTCGGTGCCGTCGTTGGCGCGGTCGTCGGTGCCGTCGTTGGCGCGGTCGTCGGTGCCGTGGTCGGAGCCGTAGTCGGTGCCGTCGTTGGCGCGGTCGTCGGTGCCGTCGTTGGCGCCGTCGTAGGAGCCGTGGTAGGAGCCGTCGTTGGCGCGGGCGTTGGAGCGGTCGTTGGTGCCGTCGTTGGTGCCGTCGTTGGTGCCGTCGTTGGTGCCGTCGTTGGTGCCGTCGTCGGTGCCGTCGTTGGTGCCGTCGTCGGTGCCGTCGTCGGTGCCGTCGTCGGTGCCGTCGTTGGCGTAGGCGTGACGTTCGCTGGGTTACCCACGCACTTGCCGTCGACCCACACGCACTTGCCTGGGAACGCCGTCAAGCAGCGGCTCTCAGTCTTGAAAATGCTGCATGCCTTGTCAGCAGGGTTCGTCGGCGCAGGCGTAGGCTCTGACGTCGGAGCCGGAGTCGGTGCCGTGGTCGGAACCGTCGTTGGTGCGGTCGTAGGAGCCGTGGTAGGAGCCGTGGTCGGAGCCGTCGTTGGCGCGGTCGTCGGTGCCGTCGTTGGCGCGGTCGTCGGTGCCGTGGTCGGAGCCGTAGTCGGTGCCGTCGTTGGCGCGGTCGTCGGTGCCGTCGTTGGCGCCGTCGTAGGAGCCGTGGTAGGAGCCGTCGTTGGCGCGGGCGTTGGAGCGGTCGTTGGTGCCGTCGTTGGTGCCGTCGTTGGTGCCGTCGTTGGTGCCGTCGTTGGTGCCGTCGTCGGTGCCGTCGTTGGTGCCGTCGTCGGTGCCGTCGTCGGTGCCGTCGTCGGTGCCGTCGTTGGCGTAGGCGTGACGTTCGCTGGGTTACCCACGCACTTGCCGTCGACCCACACGCACTTGCCTGGGAACGCCGTCAAGCAGCGGCTCTCAGTCTTGAAAATGCTGCATGCCTTGTCAGCAGGGTTCGTCGGCGCAGGCGTAGGCTCTGACGTCGGAGCCGAAGTCGGTGCCGTGGTCGGAACCGTCGTTGGTGCGGTCGTAGGAGCCGTGGTAGGAGCCGTGGTCGGAGCCGTCGTTGGCGCGGTCGTCGGTGCCGTCGTTGGCGCCGTCGTAGGAGCCGTGGTAGGAGCCGTCGTTGGCGCGGGCGTTGGAGCGGTCGTTGGTGCCGTCGTTGGTGCCGTCGTTGGTGCCGTCGTTGGTGCCGTCGTCGGTGCCGTCGTTGGTGCCGTCGTCGGTGCCGTCGTCGGTGCCGTCGTTGGCGTAGGCGTGACGTTCGCTGGGTTGCCCACACACTTGCCGTTGATCCACGCACACTTGCCCGGGAACGTGTTGAGGCAGCTGTTTTGCTGCTTGAAAATGGCACATGCCTTGTCCGCAGGGTTCGTTGGCACTGGCGTCGGGCCAGTCGTTGGTGCGGTTGTTGGTGCCGTCGTTGGTGCAGTGGTAGGAGCCGTCGTTGGTGCAGTGGTAGGAGCCGTCGTTGGAGCCGTCGTAGGAGCCGTGGTCGGTGCCGTGGTCGGTGCCGTCGTTGGAGCCGTCGTAGGAGCCGTTGTCGGAGCTGCCGTGTAGCCTGGGATCCACGGACCGTATGGGATCTCGGCCGTCGGGTCCGACACCGCGTCCTTCAGCGTGATACCCTTCTGCTTCAGCTGCCAGAGGAGCGTGCGACTGTCCGTCCCGCCGTTCTCACACTTGCTCTTGAGACCGCAGTTGTGCAGCGCAATGACCTGGTTGTCCGACGCGCCGACGACCGGCGAGCCGGACGCACCGCCGTCCGTGTCGGCCGTGTACCCAACAGTGTAGCTGCCGCACACGGTAGTACCGATGCGTCCGACGCGCGCAACGCCGCCGTCGTCGTCGTAAACAGCGATGCGCTTTGCCCAGTGCTGCGGGTGCTGCGGGATGTAGATCTGCTCCGCCTCGACTGGCCCCTGCGTTCGGAGCTGGAAGTAGCCGTACTTGGACAGGTCCGCGTTCGTGTTAAGCTTCACGAGCGCGTAGTCGAGTCCTTCGTCGACTGCGATGAGCTTCGCAGTCGTCGCAACGATCGTGCCGCGGCAAGCGCCCCACGACTTGCACTCGTCGCTGCAGCTCGCGCCTTCAGCGTCGATCTCGTAGTCCGTGTGGAGCGCACGCTCGTCGTTGTAGAGACAGTGGTGGTTCGTGAGCATGTAGCCCTCGCTACCGATGAGCCAACCGGTACAGGCTTCGCCACCGTCAATGAGGAGACGGAGCACTGCGCGAGACTTTTCGTACGCCTTTGGGGCGTCTGCGCTGCCGATGTAGCACTTGGCCGGGCGAGTCTGGTCGCCGTTGCCGCAGATCTTGGACGTCACGGCGTCCGTCGTGCTGCGCGTGATCTTGTCGACCGTGTAGCCGAATGCGCCGTTCGAGCTCCCGGAGCTAGCGGGCACGTACTCGACGACTGCCTGGTTGCCCGGAACGCGCGACGAGAAGAAGCCGCCGGTGAGACCCGTGTCGCCACGGCCGAGACCGGTGTACTCAAACTTGGTCGTGCCGGCGACGTCGCGCACGATGACCTTGTCGCCTTGCGCGAGGTTGAACTGCGCAAAGTGCACGGTCATGAACGTGCCCTTCGTGGCCGCGATGACGTTCTGCGTCGCGACGCGCGCAGTCGTGTTGACAGCGAGTGTGACGAGCTCGGTGTCGGCGACGACGAGCGCCGAGCGCGCGTCGACTGTCGTGTGGACGGCAGCTGCCGCGGCGAGCGCGAGCAGCGCCGCAGCACTCTTGAGGATCGCGTGTATCGAAGGCATGGTGACCTCGATGGGGGTTCTTCGGTCTGGGGAAATTCCAAAGTGAGCAATGCCTGATGCATTGTCGGCGCTGCCTCGCGACCGCGAGCGCAACCGCGATGTGTGTGAGTGCGCAAGCAGTCAGCGCTCGTCTGCAACAAGAGACCTGCTCAAACAAGTGGGTGTGTGCAGGTGATGCGTTGCTGACAGGTGGCAGCACCTGTTTGTCAAAACACGGTGCTCCCTATAGTAAAAGAGCAGTGTAGTACTATCAAGTCTACCTTGTTTTGCAACAGTCGAAAGTAGTCAGTTCGTTGCATACAAACGCTCATACAACAAAACCAGTTCGCTTTGCACCGCCTCACATTCATTTCACGGATCAGCAACGACGCTACTCGGCATCAAGGACGCTTGCATGCACGCATGAACCAACGAGCGGCATTGAGACCATTGTGAGCGCATTGAGAGCATTGAGTGCATTGATTGCCACTTGCACAAGCTCGCACACATTGCAAGCACTGCGCTCTGACAGGAGCAAACGAACGAGCACACGTCAAGATTTCGAACGGCACACAACGTCAGCGTTGACACGTGCGAACAGCTGTTGCAGCTCCGGAAAATTTCATACAAACAGCAAGTTTAGATCCTACAAGTAGTTCGCGCTGTCTCGGCTCTGACGCACGATATCAGATGCACGCGCGACCGCGTCGCTCACAAATCGCGCGAGGCATTCTCTCTCAGCAGCATCGACGATCGACGTCGATCTCGACCTCGACCTCGGCGTTGATCGATGTCGATCGGTATGCGAGAGCATTCACAACGCGCATGCGTGGACTTGGATTGCGCGCATTCCATCGCAAGGCATGACGCAGTGAGACGTTGCGCGAGCTCGAGCTCCAGACCATGCGCGGTGCTGGCGATGCGATCGATTGGCACACACGTCGGCTGTCGTCTACCTGTCGCTACTTACGTCTACAGAGGAAAAGCCGCACGTTGCAGTCCAGTAAAAGCACTCGCGCCTTCGTCTGTGTAGGCTCTTGTCAACTCGCAGCAGTGACAACTTTGGAACTCCAGCGCTCCAGGGCTCTAGCGCGAGTCGACTCGCGATCAAGTGTGCGTCGTGCTCCAAGCAATCGTGCGAGCGTTAGAGCGTGAGAGCGCGCGCGTGTGCCACCGTGGTCAGTGCAGGTCGCGACAGATGGAGATCCTTCTCAGGTCCAATCTGCACGGAACCGAGTGCGTCGCTCGCTTGTTGCGCGTTGCGAGGTGCCCGGATCCGGGTTGCTTGGAGCTGCGCTGGTGGTCCGGCTTGGGTTGCAGTAGCGACTGCGTTTCGAAGCTGGTCAAGGTGTTTGGTGCTGTTCCCTTTGTTGGTGCTGCTAGTGCGTCGAGCACATTCATCCAAGCGAAACGCAGCGAGCAAGTGTGTTCATTTATTTACATAGACTCACTACAGAACGACGGCTACGATCGATCGATCGTCCACTACATGCTCCTTCCTATCGGTGCACGAGCTCACTGGAAGAACTTGATGCAGAGCGAGATCACGACCTTTGGCCAGTTCTTGCACTGAGGCGGAATCGAAGGCGTTGGCTTCGGCGTCTTGGCTGGCTTCGGCGTCTTGGTTGGCTTTGGCGTCTTCGTCGGCGCTGTGGTTGGGATCGTTGATGTCTGGTATGTCGGCGCTGGGCTTGGAGCAAGTGTAGTCGGAGCTGGCGAGGGTGACACAGTTGGTGTTAACGTCCCTGGCGCTGCTGCCGTTGGCTCCGGAGTTGGTGCAGCAGTCGTTGGCTCTGGGGTTGGTGCGACCGTGCTAGGAACTGGCGTTGGTGCGGTGGTCGTTGGCTCTGGTGTTGGTGCGACCGTGGTTGGCTCTGGGGTTGGTGCGGTGGTCGTTGGCTCTGGTGTTGGTGCGACCGTGGTTGGCTCTGGGGTTGGTGAGAGTGTTGTCGGCTCTGGTGTTGGTGCGAGTGTTGACGGCTCTGGGGTTGGCGCAGCAGTGGTCGGTGCTGGTGTTGGTGCAGCAGTTGTCGGCGCTGGAGTGGCAGCCGGTGGCGTCAACGCCGGGTTCGGGACGCAGAGTCCATTCTGCCAGATGCACTTCTTCCCTGGGATCGTGTTCTCGCACGTCGACTGTTGTCGGAACACCTTGCACACTGACGCAGTGGGGACTGGCGTCGGTGCCGGTGTCGGCGCTTTTGTCGTGCCAGGGATCCACGGACCGCTCGGGATCTCAGCCGTCGGGTCTGAGAGCGCATCGGCTGGAAGCACAACACCCTTGCTCTTCAAGTCCCAGAGCAGCGTGCGCACGTCGATGCCGCCGTTCTCGCACACCGCCTCGAGTCCGCCGCAGTTGTGCAGCGCCACCACGCGGTTGTCTGACGCGGCAATCACAGGCGATCCAGAGGAACCGCCGCGCGTGTCGGACGTGTACCCGACGCTGTATGCGCCGCACGAGATCGCCACACCGACGTGGTTGACGCGCGTGACGTTGCCGCTGTCGTCGACCGCCGCGATGCGCTTTGCCCATGCGCTCGGGTGCTGCGGCACGTAGATCTGTTCGTTCTGCACAGCGCCGCCGACACGCAGCGTCAAGTGACCGTACGCAGACAGATCGGCGGTCGTATTGAGCTTCACGAGCGCGTAGTCGTACGCAGCGTTGACTGCGAGCAGCGTCGCAGACGTCGCGACGATCTTGCCGGGACAGCCTTCCCATACCTGGCACTCATCCGAGCACGCGCTGCTCTCGGCTTCAAACTCAAAGTCCGTCACAGCCGCTTTCTCGTTCGTGCTGATGCAGTGCTGGTTCGTGAGCAAGTGGCCTTCGCTGCCGACGAGCCAGCCGGTGCATCCTTCCATGCCGTCGATCATCAGGCGCGCCACGGCTTTTGCCTTCTCGTATGCCTGTGGGAGTCCAGCGTCGCCAACGAAGCACTTGGCTGGCCGCGAGTCGTCAGTGCCACACACAGTCGACGACGACGCAGACGTGGAGCTCCGCGCGATCTTGTCGATCTTGAAGCCAAAGTCGGCGCTGCTGGGACTCGCAGTGGCTGGGATGAACTCGACGACTGCTTGATCACCTGGCAGGCGCGATGAGTAGAAGCCGCCGCGCTTACCGAGCTCGCCGCGGCCAAGACCCGTGTACTCGTACTTGGTGCGTCCGAGCACGTCGCGCACGACGACCTTGTCGCCAGCCGCGAGGTTGAACTCGGCAAAGTGGACAGTGAGGAACGTCGCGCCTCGAGCGGGAATGAGCGTCTGCGATGCGACGCGCTCGCTCGCGTTGACAGCGAGCACGAACGGCTGCTCGTCCGCGACGATCGCAGGCGCGAGTGCAGCGACAGCGTTGGTGTCAGTGTGGAGCGAGAGCGCCGCTACGAGCGCAGCGCACTTGATGAGCGTGCGCATGGACAGCATCTTGGCGCAGTGTCAGTTGATGGAGGAAGCTCCGTGTGTACGTCGTGCGAGCGTGACGTGGTTGTGCTTGGTGCTTGCAGCGCGAATCGCAGAGTGTGGTCAACGCGCATCTTGTTGTGCTCGTGTTCAGCATCGACAAGCAGCAGCCGGCAATCAAGAAGAAGAGAGAAGAGAGAGCACTCGACCGAGTCGTCGAGCGTGGAGCTCGGCGCGAACTGATAACGCGCACACGAAAAGGTGCGCGTGATGGCTTGCGCGACGCCATGAAGCGCAGCCTCTTGCTTGACTGACAGACGTGTCATGCAGTGTGCATGCTGAACGGGCGCTCGCGCTCGCTTCGTTGACAGTTCTCTTGGCGCGAGCTGAAGCCTCGAGTCTGAGAACGCGAGAGCAGATGGCGATCCAGCTGACGTGAAGCGTCACGCCTGTCATGCAAGTGGCACCGATCGTTTGAGTGTCTGTGTCTGCTTGCCGACCCGAGCAGCGAGTGCAAGCGTCATAGATATGTCAATACAGAGCTTGTGTATCGGCGATTGATTGATTGACTGGTGAGTGGGTTTCCGCATTTAATCGAGCAGAGACAGTGTTGTTATCGTCTATATGATGTAGACAACTGTGTGATCCAAATTCGAATTGAATTGATATTGAATCATATTTTAGAACAGAATACCCATATTCTAGAAAAAGGAAAAGAAAACACGTAAAGTGCGCAGTGCGCCATTTTTCGTACCTAACGTGTTATTACACCATCCACATACATTTTTCAAGATGTGTAGCCTTTTTTGGTGAAAACTAAACCTACACATCTTGAAAAAGTGGTTTTCTCTCGCAATTATCACTATGGACAATTTTGATCTATTTGAATAATGGATGGGTTTTCGAAAGCGGAACGACCCATTCTCATTTCACTCAGATTTGTATGAGATATTGTCTAGCTAAAGGGATTGTCAGCAGTAGTGATAAAAACAAGTATGACATCCACAATCACAATCACCTGGTTATTGCGCTATCTAGTTTACCATATGTGTTTACCAGCATACAATTCTCAAGATCAACGATGCTCGTTCCAACTCAGACACTCTCTTGATCAACATCAACGAGAAGCGCGCGACGTCAGTGAGCATGTTCTGGCGCCGCAAGACGAGCAGCGCGAGTACCAGCAGCAGCGGCAGCAAGCGCCAGAAGCAAAGCGGTGTTAGCAATAACGATGGCGGCGACGACGAGATCGCGCAGCTCCAGCGCCAGTTCGGGATCAAACCCGTGAGCGACGCAGACGTGCAAGCCGAGTTTCGCTCGCTCTTTGGCACTGGCGCCGCTGCCACGAGTGGCGGTGCGTCTGGACTGAGTCCGCGCAGCGAGCTCTTGCTCTTTGGAGCAAATGGCAATGATGACGACGACGAAGCTGCGATCTTGCGGTCGCTCAACATCCACGGCACGAGCGTCGACAAGATCGACGTCGACGCACTCGACCTCAGCGACGACGACGACGATGACGACGGTCATACGAACGACGGCGGCGCCGCGAAGCGAGAGCTCGCAGGTGTGCTCCGCGACGTCCACGCAACTGCAGCGCAGAGTCAGAGCGACCCGCTGCAGCTCGCAACACCCACGCAGGCGACTGGCGCGCCGCACACACTCAATGGCGACGTCGCAGCGCGCGTGCGAGCACTCAAGCTCGAAGCGCTGGCGCACAAGCGCGAGGGAAACGTGAAGGAGGCGCTCGTGCTCTTTCGCCAGGCCAAAGAGCTCGAAGCACACGCAGCAGCGCCTTCGCCGCCTGCAGTCGCTCGCATAGCGCCGCAGAAGGCGCCAGTCGCTCTCGACACAAGCGCACCGGACGTCGACGACGACGCAGATGACGTCCACGTGACAGACGAAGACATGAAGGACCCAGCGTACTTGGCGCAGCTCGCAGCGCTCGGAATCGCGCCAGATGATGACGACGATGCGCCAGTCGACACTGTCGCGTCGCTCACCGCCGCGCTCCAGGACGCAAAGCTCGAGGCGCTGCGCCACAAGCGCAACAACGAGATCCAGGACGCGCTCCGGTGCATGCGGCGCGTCAGAGATCTCGAAGCCAAGCTCGCAGCGCTCTCGGTCAGTGCTGGCGCTGTCACGCACGCGAGTGTGGCGACCGTCGTGACGACAGAGACAGTCGCTCGGTCCGTACCAAGCGATCGCCAGTCGGTGGTCGAGCGCCAGACACAAGCGAGCGCAGTCGAAGTCGTACACGCGTACACGTCGGCAGCGACGGCGCCTGGCGACGAGGACGACGACGAGGACGTGGACGTGACAGACGCCGACATGGACGACCCAGCGTTTGCTGCAGAGCTCGCAACGCTCGGCTTTGCGCCATCAAGCGACAGCAGCGCGTCTCGACACGCGTCGCTCGATGGCGTCCAGAGCGTGGAGACGCGCTTCGAGCGCGCGGAGACAGTCGAGAGCGTACGGAGCGTAGGCGGCGCGTCTGGACGAGCGCTCCAGTCCGCGCTCTCGACTGGCGACGAGGACTTGATTGACGCGTTCGAGGACAGCAGTGACGACGACGACGACGAAGACGCTAGTGCTCCTACTGCAGGCGCTTCATCCACTAGCTACGGCGTCCTCGCAGCAGAAGCCGCTCCGGCTGTGCCACTCCCGCCAGTGCCAACTGCACCGACGGCCCCAGACGACAGCCGAGTGATCGCAGACCTCGAAGCGCAGCTCCAGGCCACAAAGGAGACCGCAGTGCGCCTCAAGCGCAGCGGCGACATCCAAGGCGCGCTCGACGCCATGCGCCGCATCAAGCAGATCGAGAGTCTGCTCGCGCACAAGCAGACGCAACAGCAAAACGCGCTTGCGCCGCCGCCAGTGCGCCATGACCCCGCGACGCAGGCGCAGTTCCATGCACTCGAGCAGCTCCTCGTGGACTTTGGGAACCGCGCGCTCGCGCTTGCAAAGGAGCACCTCTCGACCGACCGCGCCAAGGCGACCGAGTGGCTCAACAAGGTGCATCTTCTGTCCTCTGTTAGTCGTAGCAGACTCTCTCGCTCTGACTTGCTCCTCTTGCTGTAGCGCAAAGAGTACGCGAGCGCACTCGACGAGCTCCGCGAGAAGCGCAAGAACCCGCTCCAGGCGCCGCCGCCGTACCGCGTCGAGCACCTCATGCGCCAAGTCGACGTCGAGCTCGTGGACGTGCCAGTCGACCACGTCGCCGTGGCGATCCACAGCGTGAACGACCTCCGCGCCGCTGCAGGTCGCGACGTCGTCGTGCGCTTTTGCCTCAACTTCCCAGCTTCAGCGCCGCACGAAGGCAAGACGAGCGCCATGCGCGTGGCGTCGACGCCGCCGCACTCGACGCCGAAAGGCGCTCGGCCACACGCGTTCCAGTTCCCAGTCCAGCGCTCGCGCGGCACGCAGCGCCTGTTTGAGATCAAGAAGGCGCAGTTCGAGGTCTGGACGGTCGGGACGTTCCTCCGGAGCCCAGAGCTCCTCGCACGCGGCTACCAAGAGCTCGTACGTCTGTGCATGTGCTGTGGCGATGGTCCTCGCCCAATGAACTGACAGAGTGTGTCGCTGGCGTCTGGACGCGCAGACGCCGTTCCTCTCGACGTGCCAAGTGCACACGCGCGTTGTGTTCGTCGGGTCGAACCGCAAACCCACAGGCGGCGACGTCGAGGTGCGTCCGACGGCGTTTGCCTGCGTTGAACGCTCGTCAGTCGCTCATGTCCTCACGCTTCGGTCTCGCAGGTCTCGATTCGCTTCCGCACGCCACTGCGCGACAAGGAGACGTGCACAGAGATCGTCGAAGAGCTCCACGTCGGCGCATACCCTGCGCCATCTGTGCCAGCGGTCGCTCGACCCGTTGCCATCGCTCCTTCTCCTGCGCAAGTGCCGCCCGCAGTCGTCCAGACGCCGCGTGTACCGAGCGTAGCGCCGCCGGCGCGAGTCGCTAACACTGTCGCACCGAGTAGCGAACCAACAGACGACGACATGGATGACCCGCACGATCCAGACCTGATCATCAGCTACGACGTGATCAACGAAGAGGTGCGTCTCTCTCGTGTCATCTGCCACTGTCGCTCTCTCTCTCTCGTACTCACTATCGCCATCGCCTCGTGCGCTCTCCAGATCGCAAAGATCGAAGCCAAGCTCCCGTCGCTCCAGGGTCCCACTGCAATGGAGCTGCGCGACCGCCTCGACTCACTCGCGCTCAAGAAGCAGCTCCTGGAGATCGACATGGAGACTGGGAAGCTCACGCTCGAGATGTACGTCGCGAAGCTCCACGCGCGCATTCAAGCGGACCGGCAGCTCATGGCGACGCTCATGCGCGCGGGTCGCCGTCTCGACGCTGCGCGCGTGCTCCATCGCATCAAGACAATGGAGAAAGAGCTCGTCGGCGCCGACGAGAGCGCCAGCGGCGATGGCGACACTGGCGCGGCCACGCCACTGTAGTTAGTGGACGAACGTCGTTGACTCGTACGCGTCCAGTTGATGCGTCTGCCTGTCACTTGCGTCGTGACGAGTGCGTTGCCTCCTCCTTCTCCTTCTCTTCTTCCTCTTGCGCGCGCGTCTCGGCAACGTGGAGCTCCTCGAGCGCATCGATGAGCGCGTCGTACTGCACGCGCGCAGTTGCCGACGCCGGTGTCGCAAAGAACTGGAGGAGACTCGCCTCGGCGGCGCGCGAGAGCGAGATGCCAACCTGCTGGAACACGCGCACGAGCTTGTGCGCAGCGATCGATCCGCTCGCGTCCTTGCGACGGAGGTGCTCGTGGAGAATCGCAGCTTGCGCGTCAAAGTCGAGCGACGAGAGCTGGTGGTAGAGCGCTTGGAGCACGTCCTGGCGTGAACACTGTGGCGCTGCGGCGATTGAGGCGTCGAGGTCCTTTTGCCACTGCGCCACGACTTTGAGGAAGAGTCGGTACGCCACGTGCGCGTCGCGACGGACGTCAAAGAGCAGCGCGAGCGAGCGCTTTGTGAGCTGCGAGAGCTTGTGGTCAAGCGCGTCTTCGAGGCTCGACCAGAACAACTGCGCGCGCACGACGCCGTTGTTGTCAGCGCTGTCGTGTGCCAGGAGCGCGCGACTCACTTGAGCGATGCGAGGGAACGCAACGCCGCTGCGGCTCGTGTCGACGACGAGGAGGTCATGTGCGAGGCGCTCGAGCGCCACCGCAGCGTCGGGATCGAGCACGAACGCGTCAAACTCCATGCGCGAGAGCGTTGCAGCGCCAGTGCGGAACACGCCAATGTGTGTGATCAACTGCTCCACTTGCGACCGTGTGACGTCGTATTGGAGCGCCGTGAGGCCGTCGTGCAGCGCGTCGAGCGTGATGAAGCCCTGATGCGTACGGTCAAAGTGCGCAAAGCACGCGTCCAAGCGCGCGCAGAGCTCGTTCGTGTCGACTGAGAGCTTGCCGCGGAGTCCAGCTCGACGGCGGATCCGCGCGCGGAGGTGCTCAGCCGTTGCGATGACCGACGCGAGTGCTGGTGAGAGCGATGACGATGGTGTCTGATGCGCGTGGTGGAGCATCGTCGTGTACGCGATGGCGTCGCGCGCGTCTTGGACGCGGAACTGCCGCACGAGCTGTCCGATCGCTGCTTCCGGAGCTGCATCGCTAGCGACGAACTTGCTCACACCGAGACCCAAGACGACTTGCTTGAGCTCCATCGCAGTCACGACGCCCGCGTACGTGGCGTCGAGCTTCTCAAACTCGCCTCGAACGTCCACGCCAGAGTCTCGACACGACTCCAGTAGGTGTCGGAGTGCTGCGAGTGCTGATGCGCTCTCACTATTGTGGTCGGGCTCGCTTGGTGCCGTGGAGCGTGGCGTTGTTGGTGCCTTCTTGGTCAATGATGACGGCTGCTGCTGTTGAACGACCTCATGCAGGAACGAGAACACTGCTCGGAGCGAGATGCGCTCGTCGTCTCGTTCCTTCTCGTCCTCGTCCGCTGAGTTGCGGCTGCTCTTGCTGCGGTGCGTGACGAGGAACTTCTGCGCCAATAGCCCAACGACCTTCCTCGACACGAGATCGACGACGCCGCTCGCGTCCATGAGGCGCCAGAACACTTGCGGTGCGACGTCTCCAAAGCGGTGGACGATGCAGTGCTCCTGGAGCGTCTGGAGTGCTGTAACGATCTTCTCACGCGACGTCTCGACTGCCGATACAAGTGCGTGTCGGAGCCGCGCTGCGTCTGCTAGTGCCAGCTCGTGCTCGACGCGCTCGCTACGCGCCTTTGCGACTGCGAGACCAAGCGTCTTGCGCATAAACGCGTCATAGTCGAGCTTGTTGTGGTCCGGCGGCTCGCCGTACGCGGCAAAGAGCGCGCGGACGTCGGCTGGCGAGAGCAGCACGCCGAGGCGCTTCAAGCAAAGCGCGAAAGCGCGCTCGTCGATCCACGGACTGCGCTCGTCCACTGCGTCTTGGAGACTCTCGAGCAGCGCAGCGCCGCTCTCGTTGCTGCTGTCAAACGCCGAGCGGATCTTCTGCACAAGGTCTGACGCTGAGACTGACAGTCGCTCGAAGCGCACTTGCTTGGCACGCGACGTCTCGCTCCAGTTGAGCTGCACGAACGCGTCGTAGTCCACTTGGTCCTCGAGCGACCGATCGTAGCTGTAGAGCACCACTCGGAGCTCATCGTCGCTCAGCGGCACGTGCAGCGCAGTCTTTGCGACGCTGAGGAACGCGGCGCGCGGGAGGACGCCACGCTGAAGCTCGTCAGCACTGGCAAATGCGCGGCGCCAGTCGGCGAGCACGTGCGTCACTTGTTTGCCGCCGACGCGCTCTGCTTGCGCATGCGCGAACGCGCGGAGCTTGGCTTCGATTTCGGCGATCTCGACGCCAGGACTCGGCGTTGTCCAGTCGAGGAACTGCCGGTAGTTGATCGCAAAGCGCCCGTCGCGCTTGGCGCCAAAGCACTTGGCGATCTGCTTGAGCTCGAGCGTCGTGAGCGCAAAGAAGCCATGGCGCACTGCCACGGCGACAAAGACGTCGAGCGCCACGACGCCGTCTTCGTGCCAGTCAAAGCGCTCAAACTCTGCCACGAGCTCGCTGTAGCTCCCGCACGTGAGCTTGCGGCAGTTGCTCGCAAGTCGCCGGAGCTGCTTCATGCTGTAGCAGCTGCTCGCGCCGTCGTCGAGGTTTGAGCTGTGCGCACTCGAGCGCTCGAGGCGCACGATGAAGTCGTGGATCCCAACGCGCGTGTCGGGACTCGACTCGGTCGTCATCATCTGGAACAAGACGTGCGCGTCCTGGCTGTCAAAGCGCATGACACTGTCGGCGCTCTCGGGCGTCAAGACCGCGAGCAGATCTTGCTCAGTCATTGCGCCGTCTTCGGACGGGACGCGCATGATGAGCTTCTCACGAAGCACTGAGAGTCCCATGGCGTTGCAGCGCTCGATCGCAAGCGCTAGACGCTGCGACATCGGCGACCACTTCTCGACCATGTGCAGGAACGCGCGGTAGAGCACCTCAGCGCCGTTCGAGTCAAAGAGCACGACGAGCATGCGCACGTCTTTCATTGCGAGCTTCACGCCGAGGCGCTCGAGTGCGTCGCGGAACCGCTTGAGCGAGATCGCGCCGGTGCGCTTCATGTCGCCGATCGACTCGAACGTCGCGCGCGCGTACGGGATGCTCAGGCACCGGCTCTTGACGAGCGGCACGACTGGATGCTGCGCGTCGTGCGCTTGGACGCGCTCTGGCGTCGAGACGGAGCAGAGAAAGTGGACGAGCGCGTGGTACGCGATGAGCGACTTTGGGTTCGTCGGTGCGACGGCAAAGTGCGCCACGAGCTGGCTCAGCAGCGTGGGTTCGAGCGCGATCTGCGGCGTCTGCGTCAAGATGAAGCCGAGCTGCTTCCGCACGATCGTGCGCGTCTTGGTCGCGCCAGCAGCAGCGGCTTCGATCTTGCTGAGGAGCTGGCGCTCGAGCGCGTCGAGCTCGCGCGACGACCACGTCTTGAACACCCGCTGGAGCTGCAGGTCTGTATCGAGGATACTCGCGCTGCGCTGGGTCTGCTCGCTCTCGACGCGCGCAGCTCGGTACTGCCGGTACGTGTGCTGCACAGTCCTCGCAGCGCTGTGGTGGATCGCCTGTGGCGCGTGCAGACGCTGCATCTGCTGCGCGAGCGCGTCGATCGGAAGCGGCGCGGCGGTCGCTGGCACAGACGACACTTGACGTAATGCAGCAGCCGCGGCGACGTCGAGGCGCTGCTGCATCTGCTTTCGCTCGAGCTCCTCGTACACGAGGCTCTTGCTGCTCGCAGACGCGATCGCCTTCATGCGCTCCATGAACGCGTCTTTGCGGCGCTGGAACTCGCTCGCAGCCGACTCGGGCGTCGCAAAGGGCAGCACTGCGCTTGGCGCCTTTAGTTCGCCGCGTGCTTCAGTCGATGGAGCATTGCGGTGGGCTGTGCGAGTCGTTGGCATGGGCTTTGGCGGCACCTTTGCGTCAGTGAGGACCTCGGCATCGAGGTCGACAGGCTTGGTCTTCTTAACTGGCGCTGGGTTCTGCGGCGCTGTCGTCGTCTCAGACGCATCGGTATCGCTGCGCTCGGCTGTTGGGACTGGGAGAGCGGCGCTTGCAGTGCCGCTGCTCGTCTTGCTGCACTCCTTCTCGACGTCAATGAGCTCGTAGCCGAGGATCGAGAGCACGTCGAACGGCGTCTTCCACTGGAGCGCCACTAAGATCTCGCCTGCTGGCTGGTCGTTGCGGTCCCGCAGCGCAAACCACCCGCGAATAGGCTTGCAGTCGGCGAGGTCCGAGAGCAAGAGGCCACACCGGCCAATCATGCCGTCGTCGCTGCCGCCGTCGAGCTCGACTTGGTCGTCAAAGACCGTGAGCCAGAGCCGGAACTTGCTGAAGAACCGCAAGAGGCACGCGTCGAGCTCGAGCACGTACGACTGCTTGCTGCATGCGAGGTCGTACTCGGGCGCCGCGCTCTCAGCGACGATGTTTGTGAACGCGTCCGGGAAGCCGAGGAGCTGGTAGTGCACGTACGACGACGGAATGCGCGAGAGACTCGCGTTCTTCTTCTTGCCGTACGAGCGCAAGTTGCGGCACCCGAGGACCGCGACTTGGAGCTCGTTCACGCGGTGCATCGTGTCGTTGTCGTTGTCAGCTTCTTTGTCCTTGGCATCGTTGCTGGTGCTAGGCGCGACGAGCTCGCCATCGGCTGTGACCGCCGGTGCGCGCACCGCACGCTCGCGCTCGAGGAGCTGGATGTCCTGCGGGTACGACCGCAGGTGGAGGCGCCAGATCTCCGAGATCGGGCACGAGAGCCGCAGCACGACGTTGAGCGTGCCCATGACTTTGCCGTCGCTACTGTCGTCGCTGCTGCCATGTGCCAGCACCGCTTTGATCGGCAGCGCGTGCTCGCGCAAGACACCGCGCGACCGCAAGAGACTCGAGAGCCGCACGAGCGCTCGGCCCACGAGCTTAAAGTCGCCGCGTTGCGCTTGATGGACTTCGAGCACGAGCGTCTCAGACGCCACGTACCGCAAGAAGAACGCGTCGACGGTCACGCGGAACGTCGACGAGAAGCTGTACTCGGGTCGCGTGCCCATCACGAGCGGCGTCGTCTGCGACTCAAAGTCGTAGAAGTCGCACAGAACAAACGTCGACGAGTTGCTGCTCACGGCGCTCCGGTCGAACGCTGCGCTGAGGATCACGAGCTCGAGGAGCTGCTCGCCTGGCGCCAGGTCGCGCGCGGCAAGCACGAGCGACTCGGAGACTGACTCGACGTCGCTCGCATTGTCGCGGTCTTCGTCGCTTGACGAGCTGTCTGCTGGCTCGGCGTCGAAGAACTGCGCGGTCTGCCGCAGCTTGGCGCGCGCGTACTTGAGCTGACGGACCTGCGCTTCGAGCTCGTGGATGCGCTGCTGACGCTCTTCTGCGACGAGCGCGAGCTCTTTGATCTTGCTCTGGAGCGCAGACGACGCCGAGAGCTTGCGCGCCGTGAGCTCTTCGATCTCGAGCGTAAGCTCGCGGTTGATGTTGGTCTGCGCGTGGAGCATCTTCTCGCACCGCTCGAGCTCCTGCATGGCGCGCAAGTGCGCCATCTGGAGCACGTGCACGCGATTGCGGAGGTGCTTGACGCTCGTGTCGCTCTCGTCGCCCTCGACGAACGGCGGCACTGTGAGCGCGTGGCTGTCGTAGCGCCTGCTCACAACGGTGTGGGATCTATGGCGTTCACAGAGAGAGAGACCGTCAATCGTTCCCACAAAAGAGAGGACGAGAGCGTCCTAGCGATGGTATCAGCACCACTAGAGCAACGTACAACGTCGCGTGTGGTGGTGGCTGCTCGAGCGGTGCTCGGTCAAGTCGAACCGGCGATGAGCACGCGTCGCGCTTCTCCGGTGGCGGTGCCACTGGCGCTGTCGACACGCTGACTGGCGCAGGCCGCGGTGGCGCTTCGCGCACGATGACAGTGGACACGGGTGCCTCTGTCGCAGCGCGCACAGCAGCGACGCTGCGGACATTGCGCTCTTCGGCGAGGAGCTGTCGCACTCTGGCCATGTCTTGGTCGATCGCGTCCTTGGCTTGCTTGAGGAGCTTGAGGTTGCTCTGGAGCTCCTTGTTGATCACCTGGAGCTTCTGGTTCTCGTCGCTGAGGTGGCTGAGCATGCTCTTCTGCTGCTCGCACGTCTTCTCGAGCTCAAAGAGCTTGTCAATGCGCTCCTTGCGCTGGAACGCGTCGTTGATGAACGGGCTCTCGCACAGCGCAGTCATGCGCTCCTCGAGCCGGTGGTTCTGCTCGCGCACGAGCGCAATCTCTTTCTCGAGGTCAGCCGCGCGCGCGGCCTTTGCTTCCAAGTGCTCGTGCTCCATCGTCGCGTCCTGGAGCTGCGTCCGGAGCTTGTGCACCTGCCGGTTCATCGCCTCCATCTGCTCGAGCGTCTTCTCCTGGATCTCGCGCTCCGCTGCAGCGTTCGCTTCGAGGTTGTCGTACCGCGCATTGAGGATCGCGAGCTGCGCTTGCCGGTCGCGGAGCTCGCGCTTGAGGTGCTCGACTTCGATCCCAGCCGTGCGTCTGAGCTTTGACTCGTCTCGTTCGTCACTGCTACCGTCGTCATCGTTGTTGTTGTTGCTCTTGCCTTGGCTCTTTGATGTGACGCCCAACTCGCGCCGGAGCCGCTCGTTCTCTTTCTGGAGCTTCACGAGCTGCTTCTCTGCGACGACGAGTCGGTTCTTCAGCGCGTGCTCGAGGTCGTTCGAGAGCGCATCGCGATGGAGCTTGCGTGCGCTCCCGACTTGCGTCTCGATCGTCGCGCCTGGAAAGTCGCGTGCCTTGGTGCCGCTTTGGTTGCTCTGCTGTTGCTGTTGCTGCTGTTGTGCTGCTGTCTTCTTGCTTGCTGCTGTGTTACTGCTATGCGACTTGAGTCCGCCAGTGCTTGCACTCGACTGCGCTAGAGCTTGTGCTGATCGCACCAAGTGCGGCTTGAGCTTGAACTGCCGGATCGTCTCCTCGAGCACGCGGTTCTTCTCCTGGAGCGCCTGTGTCTTCTTCCGCAGCGCGAGGTTCTCGTTCTTGAGTGCATTGATGAACCGCTCTGTGTCCAAGTCCCGCTTGACAGGGATCGCCGCTTTCCCGCCAGTGTCTGTAGTAGTTCGCAATGTACACACAGCGCAGCGTCACTCCCATCGAGTCAGTCATCTTACCACCTACTCGGCGCTCTACTGCTCGACACACACGCACCTGGGTCCTGCTGGTTGTCGCTCTCTTCCGACTGCCGCTTCTTCTTGAGCGCCTCTTCGATCATCGCGAGCTTTGTGAACATCCTAGAGGAGGGAGACACACACGCACATGCGCCCAATCAACGTCGCGTCAGTCTGGAAGAGTGCGAGCGATCGCCGCAAAGAGAGGCAATCGCACCGCTTGATCGTCGCCTCCTGCTCATTCTTCTTCTTCTTGAGCGCCGTGTTCTCGTCGCGCAGGAGCAGGTACTTTTCTTCAAAGTCGGTCGGCATCGTAGCGCGCGCTTGTTTGGACAATAGAGCTGATGCGTACACGAGCGCTTACCCTCGACGTGCTGGTCGTCGCCGTGTTTCTTGTCGTCGTGCTCGCCAGTTGTCAAGAAGATGTTCGCAGGAGCTCAAGCGCCGCGTTGCCATACTCACCGAGTTGTATCCGACCGACCGCCGAAGCGTCGCGAACGAAACTTGAAGTGTGTAGGAATCCTGGGATGGTCCGACCGACCGACCGAGTGTCCAATTGGTTGTCACTTTGCGGGAGAGTTGTTGATTTAGAGGGGTGATACTGTTCTGATCCGTTTAGTAGACCTACTGTCCAAGACCAACCAAGTGACTGACGTCGTCGCCTTCACTCGCTCTCGGCAGCTCCATCGACCGCAGCATCCGCACACGCGCCGCTGCTTCTCTCGCTCTCTCATCGCTCGCTCGCTCCAGCACGCGCCGCATCTGTAGCCACTATCACCATCACCACCACCGCCACCATCATCATCATGAGCGCTGAACCATCCGCTGTCGCCGTCGCGCACGAGCCAGCGCAGCCACAGCAGCAGGTCGAAGACAAGCAGGACGCTGTCGTGACGATCCCACCTGCCGTCGAGGAAGTGTCGACCAAGGTACGACTGCCCGACTCAACAGCATACAGTAGCGTGCACGTGCATGCACTAGCACATAACTGCATGGCGTGCTCAACAGCTCGAGTCTAGCCGCATACATGCATGGCGATTGGCTGGCAGCAAGTGCATTGCAGCCGCAGCAGCAGCTCGTTCTGTGCTGCGTGCTCTTATGTACCACAACACGACTGCAGCAGCACACTGACAACGAATCTATCGCTCGTGCGCGTCTGATCTCTGCAGCACCCGCTCCAGAACCGCTGGGTGCTCTGGTACGACAACCCGAAGAAGCGCCACTCGACCGAGACGTGGGAAGAGAACCTCAAGAACGTCTACGCGTTCAGCACAGTCGAGGACTTTTGGTGGTGCGTCCTCCGCTCATCTCGTGCTGCTGTGTGCGTCAGTCGATCCACTCACTCGCATACGCTCTGCTGTGCCCGCTAGTCTGTACAACAACATCCTCGCGCCGACGAAGCTCGCGATCGGGAGCAACTACCACTTGTTCAAGGAGGGCATCCGTCCGATGTGGGAGGACCCGATCAACGCCAAGGGAGGCAAGTGGATCTTCACGAACGCGCGCTCGCGCAAGGCGCGACTAGACGAGTGCTGGCTCCACGTGGTGCGTCTCCTGCGTCGATCGAGCGGTCTATTGCGCAAGAGCCTCACGACATCCTCTTGTATGTAGATGCTCTCGCTCATTGGCGAGACGCTCCAGGACGACGACGACATCTGCGGCGCAGTCGTGAGCGTCCGCAAGGCGCAGGACCGCATCGCGATCTGGAGCGCAACAGCAGACGCCGAGGACCGCCAGCGCGCGATCGGCCGCGGCTTTCGCCAGGCGCTCGTGGACTTTGGCAAGAACGAGGTGCTCAAGTACCAGTCGCACGCAGACGCCGCCGCGAGCGGCTCGAGTTTCCAGAACGAAGTGTACGTGTCATCTGCTTGTGTCTTGTGTCTGAGACTGGCTACTGACGCTCGCGTCTCTCTCTCGCTTGCAGAATGTATGAAGCGTAAGCGCACGTGACACTCGACTGCGTCGTCCAGCGCTGCAGCGAAAGCTCGCTCCAGTGCAGCGACGACTCGGTCGAGACGCAGCGCGTCGCGTGCTTCTAGGCGGTAGAGCGAATCCTCATGCATCCTCATGTCCATATCCCTTCACTCTCTCTGCCTTCGTCTATCAGTCGTGGCGCACTCTCCGGTCGTGTCCGAGATGCTCCACCCCTCGACAAAGCCCATGACTAGCGCACACAGCTCCGACTGACTGCCACTCGCTGGTGTTAGAGGCACAGACGTCGCACACACGAGAGAGGCCAAGAGAGGCAATCGGAAGCATGGGCGTGGATCATACTGAGCAGCACATGCGTGCGTCGCCTACTGCTCCGAGACCGCGAACAGCCGAATGGACTCATCGTCGCTCGCTGTGAGCAGACCCGTTGGCGCAGCAGTCGGCGTCGCAGGCACGAACGCCATGTCGAGCACCATGTCCGTGTGCCCTGCGAGCGTCTTGATGAGCTGACCGCTGCGCGCGTCCCAGACGTAGATGAGCCCTTCGACCGTGCACGAGTACACGATCGGGACTGTCGGGTGCCAGATGAGCTTGATCACGCCAGCTGGGTGGCGGCACACGTGGCGGCACTGAAGGAGGCAGCAACAAGCAAGTGTAAGTGGGCGCTCAAGGTTGCTCAGGCGCCAGCGAGCGCCAGTGGACGTACGTGGAACGTCGAGAGGTCCCAGATGCGCACGTAGCCGCCGAGGCAGCCGGTCGCGGCCCACTGCATCGTGCTGCAAAAGCCCGCACTGCAGAGAGAACGAGAGAGACGTCAGTCGGTCAGGACGCAGCGCCACTGCAAGCAGACGCTGGGTTCACAAGGACGCACCACTCGACCGAGTTCTCAGTCGCTTGGTCGTTGAACTGCTCGTGGACAGTGCCAGCCGTGGCTTCGTTGCGGTCGTGCGCGAGCGTCGCAAGCACGCGCTTGGTCTGGATCTGCATGAGCTTGGCCGTGCCGTCTTGCGAGCCCGAGATCATGAGCGGTTGCTAGCGACCGAGAGACAGACAGGGACGACCAGTGTGAGTCGATGGAGGGAGAGCGCTCTAGTGTGAGAGCAAGAGCAGACTGCGCACGTACGCTCGGGTGGCACGTGAGGAACGTCACGGGTCCTTCGTGGAAGCCGTGGCTGAGCGCAGAACGAGACAAGTGAGACCATCGTCAGCAGGTGTCGAGCCGCCAGTGACGACGATGAGGAGGAGGAGACAAGGACGCACCCGCGGAAGACGTGGACGCACTCGCCCGTCTTTGGGTTCCACTGCCGCACAGTGCCGTCTGAGCTGCCGGTGACGATCATCTACAAGCATATGCATATACAGGGTCAGATCCCGTCGCAGCGAGCCACTGCTGCTGTCGAGTCGACGCACCTTGCCCGAGCCCGTGAACGAGCCGCACGTGACGCTGTCTTCGTGGCCAGCGAACACGTGCATGCACTCGCCTGTGGTCGCGAGCCACATCCAGACCGTGCCGTCGCCCGAGCCTGCCAAGAGGATGTTGCCTTTCTTGTGCCACGTGACCCACTCGACCTCTTGCGACGGCCCCTCGAGCGTCTGCACGAGCGCGCCAGTCGCAACGTCCCAGATCTTCACGACGCCGTCGTAGCCGCCCGTGGCCGCGTACTTGCCGTCAAAGCTAAAGTCCACGGACACGACCGAGTCGGTGTGGCCCGAGAGCGTGTGGAGCACCGCGCCGTCTTCGCGGTTCCAGATCACACCGACGTCGTCGCCGCCGCCCGTGAGCACGATGCGCGAGTCCACTGGGTTCACGCTGATCGAGTAGACTGGACCCGAGTGCTTTTGAAACACCTGCGCATACGAGAGAAGGCGAGAGCGAACGTTCGTCTTGTGAGCACGAGCGGCTCACTGCATTCGCAATCGCCATCGATAGCAGCCTGTACCATCTCGGCATCGTCGCGCACGTCTGCGTCTTCAGCCGAGATCTTGCCGTCATCGTCGTCATCGACATCTTCCATGTCGTCTTCATCGTCGTCTGTTGCAACGACAGCCATACAGATACAAGCAAGTGATAGGCATGCTTGTCAGACGTTGCGACTCGCATTGCGCGGACGACGATCGCGTGCAGCGCGAGACGCACCGACTGGCGCGTCGCCGAGTTCAAACTCGTGCGTGGCTTCGTCAGCCGTGATGAGCTCGATCTGCTCGTCGCTCGCAGTCGGGTCGTGTGCGTCGGCCATGTTCGCGTCCATCGCTTCTGCTTGTTGCTCTTGTTGCTCTTGTTGCTCTTGTTGCTCTTGTTGCTTGTAGCGTTTGAGTTTGACATGCGAGAGAAACAGTGGTGTGGACACTGCTCAAGTCATCATACTGAATTCAAGTGAGTCAAAGTGTAACTCGCTTGATAACTTGGGTCCAAAACGTACCCCAGGATACGCCACTTGGCAGCTTTTGATTCCTCGTTTATAGCACTATCACTATATGCAACCTACATAATCAACGCAAGTCGATTGCGACCCTGCTCACTTCCCCCTTGTTACAACTGCGACCGAGTGTGTGTCGACGACAAGAGATTGATCGATCGATCACGCGTCAAGCGCGCGTGTGTGCACGAGCTTCACGACTGCAAGACACAGAGAAAGGAAGAGCGAGAGCACAATGCGCTTTAGCGTCACGCCGCTCGCTGCTGTGATCGCGTGCTTCTGCATGGCTGCCGCCTACGTCGGCGTGCTCTACTCGCTGCCGCGCACGATCCGCCGACTCCCGCGCGACCACCCTACGCACGTACGTTCATGCCATTGCTCGCCTTGCAACTGCAGTTGCGTCTGTTGCCCATTACAACGCGCGACTTGCACAAACAACTTGCGCAACAGCAACAACAACAACTCATCGCTTACAACACACACACACACACACACGCATTGACAGATCCTCGCGCGCTTCTTGCTCATCTGCATCATCTGCGCGCTCTGTCCGTTCCTGCTCGCCATCTTCTATGAGCATGTACGTGTCTGCCAGTTGGCTTCTCACACAACACAACCACGGCAAGCACGCACATGCAAAAATACTGACTGGCAACTTATGGCACACGCATACGCGAGGCGCAGGACGAGAGCAGCGTCTCGTTCGCCACGTGGCTCGGCATTCGCTCGGACGGACTCGTGCAAGCAGTCGTCGTGCCGCTCGTTGTGACTGCGATGCTGTTCACGGGATCGCTGCTCGCGAACGCGCTACGGCTGCTGAACGTCTCCAAGCAATTCCACACGAACGGCGTCTGGTTCGCGCTCAAGAACTCGGCGCTCTACTACGCGATCACGCACGACAGCTTGCCGTCGCTGCGCAACTTTGTGCTCGGGCCACTCACAGAGGAGTTTGTGTTCCGGAGCTGCATGATCCCGCTCCTCGTGTGCGCAGACTTCACGGTCAAGCAGATCGTCCTCGGCAGTCCGCTCACGTTTGGCGTCGGTGCGTTCCGATCGCATCGTCCTGCTCTTGTCGTGAGGATGGAGCTCACGTTCTCGCTTTCTCTCTCTCTTGACTGATGGATGACAGCGCACTTGCACCACTTTGTCGACCACGTCCGGAACGGCCGCTCGCCCACAGATGCAGCGCTCATCGCCGGTGCGTTCGTGCGCCTCTCGTGTTCCGTGGCGAGTGATGCCATTGATCCGCACACACAGGTGACTGACACACTATGCGTCGTAGGCTTCCAGCTGCTCTACACGTCGGTCTTTGGCGCGTACGCGAGCTTTCTGTTCCTGCGAACCGGTGCGTCCTACTCGCTGTCTCCGACGCTCGTGTGCTGCGCAACGAGACTCACAGCGAGCACTCGTGCTCCTGCAGGTCACTTTGCCTCGATCTTCGTCGTCCACGTCTTCTGCAACGTCATGGGGCTCCCGGACCTGTCGTTCTTTAACCCAGACAACTCGCTGCACCCGTTCCGGATAGGTGCGTTGGGTTAAATGATCTGCTCATGCGATTGAGTGACTGGACTGACACACATACGTATGCAGTCATCCTCGGCGCGTACTTTGTCGGCATCTACATGTTCACGCGACTGCTCGTGCCGTGGACCGATCCGGCGATCTACTCGGCCGACCTCTGGAATATCACGACGTCGAGTCGCGACGACTTTGTCGGGTTCTAAGACGCCTACAACCGACAGATGACGACGAACGCCACTCGCTGCTGCAGCGCACGTCCAGGACATCGACGCCATGTCTATCGTCATCTGTCGACCACTCCACAACTCTGTCGTCGTCTCTAGGACCCAATTTCCAAACGATTGATCCGATCGCACGCGCTCTTGACGATCATCCAAACCAAGCGCAAGAGCGAGCGAAAGAGATCCGATCCGTCCGTCCGTCTACGAAAGCACCACCCAATAGAGCTCTCTGCCTGTCACGATGAGGAGCGCACACACTAACTCTGTGGCGTCCAGTCACTTGGAGCAAACAGCAGCACACGTCAGCGTCTCTACTGTATTCATGCGAAAGGTGGCTGCACTGCGAGTGCAAGCAGTGGCTGCTGTCCTCTCGTCCGCGTTACTCATCGTCCGTTGTCTCGCTTCTCACTTGGCGCCTTTGCGCGTCCCGGAGCGGACAAAGCGACCGCTCGCAGACCGCAGCGGCCCGTCTTCGCCCGACGACACGCCGTTCGGAGCGTCGCTGCTCCGAGAGACGACGTCCGCAGCTCGTGCTGGTGCAGACTCGTCCGTTCGTTCCGTTGTCTCGTCGGCTGTGCGCTGGCGCTCGAGCTCTTGCACGCGGAGCTACACACACATGTCGTCAGTTGTCTCGAGCTCCTCAAGTCCACAACTT
The DNA here is from genome assembly GCA_003730235.1 of Pythium guiyangense. Lineage (NCBI taxonomy): Eukaryota > Oomycota > Peronosporomycetes > Pythiales > Pythiaceae > Pythium > Pythium guiyangense. Next base: position 904,686 of record QXDM01000001.1, read on the forward strand.
CGACAAGTTGGCTAACGGTACCTTGCTCTCGCTCAGCTCCTGCTGCAGCGCGGCGAGCTCCGTCCGCAGCGCCGACTGGTCCGCGCTCAGCTGGTCCACGAGCTTGTCTTTGTTGCGCAGGCGCGCGCGGAGGTTCTGCAAGTGCATCCATCCGTCAGCCACTGTCGGTCGCGAGCTCCTCGAGTCGCCAGCCACACATCCTGAAGGCACAACGCACCTTGTTTGCGAGTCGAAGCTCGGCTGCGAGGCGTCCTTCGCCGACTGAGAAGCCGTTGTGCTCGCTCAGCCCAAGCAAGTTGTGCTTGCTCAGGAGCCACGCCCTCTGTAGCGCAGTCTGCGCCTCGAGCGCCTGGCGCAGCAGCAGCGACTGCTGCGCAAACATGTGCTGCATCTCGCTCGTCGAGGGCGAGAGGAAGAAGTCGCGGCCGTCGACGTCGTCGTAGTCGCCCTCCTTTGCGCCGCTAAACTGCACGGGCTTGCGCGTGCCACGCGAGAGCGAGCCGAGCGCCATCATGATATCGGTGCCTTCCGACAACGTCAGTCCTGGGAATGACAGCGCGGCCTCGGCGCTACTGCTGCTGCTGCTCGGCCGCGCGTCGGGGTCGTACGCACTGGTTGTAGGCGGCCGGTTCGACAGTGTCGACATGCTACTCCCGACGCGATCCGACTCGTCCAGACTCCTGCTCGCACTCGCGCCGCTGCTGCTGCCGCCACTTCGCCGCGCAACGGCGCTGCTCTCACTCTCGAGTCGATCGTCAAGGACGTCGCCGCTTGCGTACAGCGGCGCGCTCGTGATGTACACAGTCCACTCAGTGAGCGACCGCGGCTCCATGCGCGGATAGCGCTTGAGGTCCGCGCCGCCGCACTCGTAGCGCCACTGGACGGGCCACTTGCGCTTCCAGCTCCAGGGTCCGCCGTCCTTCTGCTCCTTCTGCTTGCGGCTCTCGAGCTTACTGCGCTTCACTTTGTTGTCCATTGTCTGGAGCGCGTGCTGGTGGATCCCGACCTGCTCGTTGCAGATGAGCTGCACCGTCCGCGCAGCCTCTGCGAGCGGCTCGGACCGCGTCCCAATGATCGCGAGCGCGTTCGCTACGAGCTGCTGCACGTCGTCAATGAAGAGCGATGAGTGCTCGTACTCGAGACCGCGGATCTTGGCGAGGATCGTGAAGAGGTCGAGTGCGCGGCGACTGTTCGCACTCGCGTCGCTCGTCTTGCTCTCGTCGTCCTCGTTGGCATCGTCGTCGTCGAGTCCTGCGAGCAGCGGGCCGCAGAACGGCATGCCCTGCCGATTCGTCGCCATCATCGACCACACGCGCTCGAGCACGCGGCCGAGCTGCACTTTCGCTGGCGCATTCGGGCTGCAGTTGGGGCAGAGGAACGTCCGGAGCTTCTTCGAGAGGAGGCTCGTGCTCGGGAGCTTTGCATCGAGAGCGAGAGCGCGTCATGCACAGAGACACAAGGGTATGGCAATGAGTGTCTGATAGGCCGTGATGCCGACGCCACTGCCTCGTAGCAGCACGTCCATACAAACAGACACGAGGCGAGACGCACCGGTGGGAACTTGTGCGACGCGATTGCGAGCGGACACTGCGCGCACTTCCAGAGCAAGTTCTTCGCCACGGGCTTGCGCGGCGACGCGCCGCGGCCTTTGCTGTCGCTCTCGAGCGCAAGCACTTCGGCTTCGCCCGTGAGCGCACACGTGTGACGCGGGCACTCCCACGTCACATCGTCGTCGAGCGGGAACGGGTACGCGCCGAGGCAGAACTGGTGGTACACCTTCGTGCACCCAGCGAACTCGCACACGACGAGGTCGCCGCCGTAGCCGCAGATCAAGCACCGCTCGTCCGAGTCGAGCTCGATGTCGTCGTCATCGTCTGCGCTCCAAGCACCGGTTTGCGCAATGTCGAGCGACGCAGGCGGCTTCTTGGACATCGACGACGACGACGAGACGAGCGCGCTCGCTGGCGACTTGGCCGTTGGTGCGTCGCGCTGCGGCGATGCCTCTGGGATGCTCTTGGACGGCGAGCTCTCGACAGAGGACTCGCCTGTGGCAGTTCGTGGGACGCGCGAGCGCTTTGACGATGCACGACTCGCAGTTGCAGCACTTGCGTCGACTTGCTCGCTGCTCTCGGACTGCAAGCGGCGCTTGAGCGACCCGTCGCGGACCTTCTGCTTGTCTTTCTTCGAGCGCTTGCTCGATAGCGACGGCGCCTCGAGTGCGTCTGATGGGAGCGACGCGTCTGCGCTCACGCTGTCATCGGGTACGAGCGCCGCATCGCGCTTCCGACGCGCCTTGAGCTGCTGTTTCGACGGGTCTTTGCTGCACTCTGGGCAGAACCAGTCGCCTGGCGGCACGGCCACAAGCGGCGGCACCAAGCAGTTCATGTGGAACTCGCGCTTGCAATCCACGCCGTCGCACAGGATGAGGTTCGAGTAGTGGTCGTCCACGCGATTGCAGATCTCGCATGGCAAGTCCACGATCTCGTTCCGGCGCTCCATGCTGCGTGTTGGCAGGTACACTACGAGTGAGTACGAGACAACGCAGTGACGGATACTACAACGAGAGAGAGAGAGGCCAAGCAACGCACATGCGGTCGTAGAAGCGCACGCCTGCGCCGTCTGTGCCGTCGAGGATGAACTTGGCTTCTTCGAGCGCCTCCTGCATGAGCTGCACGTTGTACTTCTTGCCCGACTTGGTCGCGCTGCCGTCGGCGGAGAACGGGATGATCGCGCTCTTGGGCACCCAACCACTGGTGACGCAGGCAAGAGAGAGATCGAGTCAGTCACTCACTTACTCTCATAGATGGCGACGCAAGCGCTCGACAGGCAAGGCGCATGGCTCACAAGTTGCGCGTGCCGAAGAAGTAGACGCAGACGTGGCTCTTCTTGAGGCGGTACTTGGACATCTTGGCGTACTCGCCCGGCTCGCTGAACTGCACATCGACACATACTGTCGTGAGTCTGTTGCGTCTCCTCACACAAACACTGCGAAAGAGTGAGAGAGTGAGAGAAGCAGACGAACGTACGCGCGCTGGCCACGGCGGGTAGCTCCCAACGCGCGCGAGCACGAGCCCCGCGTTCTGGTTCAGAATCTCATGGAGCGACTCGCTGTCTGCGAGTGTGTCTGAGCGACACGAGCGAGAGCGACGTGTGGGTGTGAGAGGTGGAGATCGTGAGTGAGAGTGACAGTGCGAGTGTCTCCACAGCTGCAGGAGCGCGCCGGACAGCAGCACGTGATCGGCTCGTACCATAATACTCGTCTCGCCGGAGCTCGACTTCCTCGGGGTCCATGGTGCACACGTGTGTTGCTGACGACAATGTTGGGTGGTGGTGTGCTGCTGCTGCTGTGAAGAACGAGGAGGAGGAGGGAAGAACGAAGGGAGCAGAGGAAGAGGGAAGTCGAGAGCAGTCGCCGCGCCGCACGAACGCCCGAGGCTGTGCACATACACACAGTCACCGCAGATACAGCGCGAGAGTGTGTTAGGAGAGCCCAAGATCTGCGCGCGACGATGTCGAAGCGCTCGCTCGACAGAGTTGCAAATCTCGTTCAGTCGCGGCGTGGCGTGGCGTGACGCTGCCAAACACGTGCAGCGCCGCGTGCGCGTGTACGCAGCACGCAGTCGAGCGAGCAGCGAAGTGTGTCTGCGCACAGACGCACGCACCGGCAGCTGTCTGCAGACAGCAATGGACGATGGGCTTGGCGTCTTCCAGGCCGACGGCTTTGCGCGGTCGCTTTCGCACGGTCTATTGCCTATTGCTGCAGCTAGATAGAAACTCGCGTTGGAGAGATGACGCGGCTTGGATAAAGACAATTTTTGTGAAAAAGGCTGGGCGACATGTTTGAGAACTTAGGATCAAAACAAAACTCGCCAGGAAAATGGAGCAGTTTTTTGACAATTCGAGCAGTTCATTTCGATTTTGGATATTGTTTGAGAAAGAGACCTCGCTAAAGTGACGAAGTTGGCATCAGCGTCACAACTTCACTCTACATGACGTCGAGTTCGTCACATCGGCGAGAACTCCATTCCCGTAAGGTTAGGTTCTTGTATATAATGTATACATCTTACCAGAATTGGAGAAATAATATTAACTAAAATTCTGATACTAACGCCTGTACTCACACAGGTCGGGGGCACTGGGAAAGTATAACGAAGACACTTTGATCAATAACTTTCGATGCATTTGCCCAAATGTGCTGAAACCGTCAGGAGTGTCATATAAGGCAGTGGCAGTTATACGTGTGAAATACAAAAGCAAAAGACTAAGAGTTACGTCACAGTATTGCAATAATAACAATGTTGAATTTACTTGAATAGACTTCAACATGTCGGTGTGTTAGCCAAATGCATCTACCCACTTTGCTTTCCAAAACAATACACGCCTCGTTATCAAATACGTTGTCAGGAACATACAATTTGAGAGTAGTTATGGGTGCGCTTTGCAAAGCGTAGCATACTTAAACCTTGACTTAAATAATCTATGTTTTGCACTGTATCAAATATTCATCCGTCCATTTTGCGCAAAAGCAAAAAAGTCACCAAGGGACAAAATATTCATTAGTGTTTGGACTTGGCAGCCTGAATGCTGGATCCCGAAAGACGCTATTTTAGGTTTGGGCCACTGATGACGCCAGCAAGGCCGCACTCTGCTCCAGCGAGTACGGAGGCGAAGTGTATAGCGCTCCCGATGATGGCAAGAGATGCCAGCAACGCAAGGTCTCATCGACCAAACTGTTCGTGGCACCGCTCTAGGACAGACAGTAGAAGCGAGACGGGACTGGATCGGAGCGCGTCTAGTGTATGGTTTGCTCACTTTCAAACATGAGAGCAACAACTCAAGCTCTTCTCCGCCTCAACCACCAGCCTCCTTCAGCTTGATCAAATTGAAGCGCGATACTAACGCGACGTCTGGTTCTGCGACGCCATTGACAGAAGGTGGTGGCGTCGATGACGCATTGAACGTGTGTACTCCACGCTCAAACTTGAGGAGGCGGGTTTGATGATCGAGCATATCAATGCGACGCGGTCACTTCTGGGCGAGCTTGAGTACGGTGTCAACGTTTCAGAGAGCGAGTGATGTTCGACCTTCCTGCAAAGCCTAGATCCGTCATGGAACAGCTACGTCTTTGTGCCGGGGTTCAGCTGCATGTCTAAGAGCATGCTCGGTCGTGTGCAAGCCGAGTCGATCCGCCGCAAGCATCAGGAATTGCGTTAGGCAGTCCGCAAACATCAAGTAGCCGCGAAGGCAGTAGTGGTGTTAGTCGAGGCTTCAGGCAAGGAGACGAATCCGAACAACCGCTGCTACAACTGCCAAGATTGCGGACACATTTTGCAGCCGAGTGTCCGTTGGCTGCGAAGTAGGAGTCAGCAAACACGATGGAGGCCGATGCAGAAAAAGCGCTAGCTTTGGGCTTGCATGCTCCGTTGCCGAGAGCGAATTTAATGATGTGCACTCATGGATAGTCGACAGCGGCGCGACAAGTCATTTAACAGGACGGCTCGACTACCTCACGGATGTCATAATGCTAATTCCTCTGTGTCACAAAGCAATGTCGATTTGGTTGTGTGCAAGTTGCTTGTGCCCAAGTGCCCCGATTCAGATGCGGACTTCGCGAGGTTGTTCATCTCGTCCTGTACATCATGCGTGCTATAGAGGTCATTAACCTCTCTCAAAATCGGAAGCGCTCAAATTTTGTCCAATCATTATAAAGATACTGAGTGAAAATGAAAAATTAACCTATTTTAGCAGATAATGCAGAGACTGCCGATGAATACGCATTATCAGAGCAAGGCAGCGGCAGAGGGAGCAAACCGTCTGGAAAGTGCCTGCTGCTGACGCGTGGAAGGTCGTAGTTGTTGCCACCGCACACGATCATCGTTTGCTCCATCACGGCCTACAAGGTCAGAAAGCACTTGTTGAGTGTGCAAAATGGCAGCTCCACGTACGCTTCGCAAACAGCTTCAATCAGATCGCGGACGCTGTATGCTTGCTTTTTGTGCTGGAAACTCTGGATCGACGAGGAGAAGTCGAGGTTGAGCACGTTGAATTGGGCGACCTCGGTGGCTGGCGCAGGATACGCACAAGCCACGATCTTCGGCAACAGTCGCTTCGGCACATGCGTGTGGAGACGCACAGTCTTGCTGGATCCAAATCGCGCGCTTACGTGACGCTGGCATCCGCTCCCTGATGGCGGGTAGGACCTTCGTCGTGAGCGGATCGCGGTAGACAGCGCGCGTCACGTTGCGAGGCGCGAGGATGAGCTCGCCACGCGTCTGTTTCTTTGTTGTGCGTTGCGCCTCTCGCTCCTCGAGGATCGGAAAGATGTCCAGCTCCCCGTTAAATCATGTCTGCGTGTCGTAGTCGTACTGAGGGCGCGCCACAGCTGCCAGAAACATGATCTTCGCGATGTGGCGCTTGCTTGCGCACGGCATGTGCGGCAGCCACTCAGACTAGGACAGGATGAAGCGACTTGAGACGCGGTGGACAAAGAACTATTTCTCATCAACGTGAACAACATCGTGCATTGACCTGAAGACATGAGCATGCGCATCTGTGCAGGTTTTAGGAACAGACCGACGACCACAGCATGCACACAGAGCACACCACACAAACCTGTCTGAGACTCGACGAACGCGAGTGCGAAGCGCACGCGCTCAAGGCGTAGTTCCGGCGTAAGTGCTGGCTTGAAGCTCGCGTTCACAGCTCGCAAAGGCTGGCCTGGCTCGATGTATCTCTGCAACGTCGCGAACGGCACTCCCACTGCCGTCGCTGCCGATCGCACCGTCGTCCGCTGTCTTGCTGGCACAGCTTCAATCATAGCCTTCAGCTCGTCTGCGCTAAGCGAGCGAGACGGGCTGCAGTTGGAACGCTTGCTCGTGAGGACGTCGCGGTGCTGCCACGTATTCTTGATTGTATTGAAGTGGAATCCACAGTGCTTGCTGGCTGCAGCGAACGCGCCATAAACTAGCGTGCTGTTTGGTTTTAGTTGAACCTCGAGAAACGCGATGACGCGGATACGAACGTCGCGTGTCATGTCCTTGCTTCCTGTCGTTCGCGCCATGCTGCTGTCGTTGCTCCGAAATGCTCTCTTTTTCCTCAGTTTTGAGCGTCGCCATTTACCGCCAATCGTGACTCAAGCCGATTTTGGTGTACCACATCAATTTCAAATCGACATTATTTGATGACACAGAGGAAGTAGACAAATCGGTCCCCATTAAAGTCGCGTCAGGTGCTCACCTAGAAGCAATTGACGTGTTCACGCAAAGCTCGTGGAGAACGAGTCGTTTATCCGCTCAAGGACGTTCACTTTTTCGGAGGACTAGCGACGAATCTCATCTCAGTGGCAAAAAATGGCACTGGGCGGGTTGCAGACTGGGTTCCAAGGTAACAAGTGCATGTTACGCGACTCGGGGCGCGTGTCTGCTGCGACGCGCGGCTAGCGCAATGTAATGGGCCCAGGTGGCCATTGCATGTTTAGGTATTTACATTTGTAGGCAGGAGTACGACACCCTCGTGTGACTCGTGTGCGTCACGAGTCCACGCGCCTGGATTGTTTTCATTGGCTGGCAGGTCTGAGATTTCAGCCTATCAGAGCTCGCCAGCGCATGCATTTAGTTTACAGAAAGTTTCGCTTAAATTACAAGGCCAAGTAAGCGAAGACGAAATATATTCAGAACAGATTTTGCCTCACAACCTTCACGTCTTGCAGCTCCCTCCTTTGTCACGCGCCGCGCGTGACCAAGACACCACTTCCTCACACGCACGTGTACGCCGCGCAGGGGGAGAGCCCCGTTACACGCAACCTCTACCTCGCCGAAGCAGATGTTGGATCGCGGACATGTGCAGATCCACTTCCTTGGATGACAGTGAACAAATTCGGGAGGTCGATAAGCACGCTTGATGCCGACACCGTGCGTGCGTGATAATTCTTCTTGATCTGTAGTTACAGTCCTAAATGACAGCAGCAGAAATGTCGGCAACCTTGCACTTCACTTTTGATTCAGCTGGGGGCGAATGGATGTCCGTAAAGCAAGTCCCATTTCGCGATAAGTGCTGGTGGATACAGCTCTCATTCATATGCACGAGTCGACGAGGGCTAAGTGCGGATCGACTGTGAAGGGTATATTGTGAGCTTGAGGGGATTTGGAGTGGGCGACGTACCACTTGATTTTGATGTAGCCATGCATGTAGCCTGACGTCTATTCGAATGACTGAATGGGACCGAGAGCTGCTTGCACTGGCACTGAAATATCTACATCCACGCGCTGGTAGCCTTGCCCAGCGAAAAGCGTCGTGAAATCTTTGCTTGTCGTTCGCGTACGCGGTCTGTATCGCACTCTGACAAGCAAGCGCGGCAAGTGGGGGCTAGGGCGTTTGGCGACAGTGTTGCGTCGCTTGAGCGCTGCGATTTCCAGTGGATCAGGCGCGATGGCTTACCCGTGCGCTACAACGTCAGACTGCACTTTTATGTAGTCTTGTTCGATCATTTAAGCATGCGCGCCACCTTGAAGTTCGCTTTACGTCTCGTCATCGAACGACGGAGGCATCTACTCGTTGCGTGGCTTGTGCTACGAGGGTGTCCAGTCGCTTTGCCATCGCCAGAGCTCGTCCATGACACACATGTGTGTACTAGCGAGAACTCTCAATCATGTGATGTGGTAACATGGAGTGATATTCATGCAAATTCCATATGCAACGGTTCGGCTACATGTTATCCCCTGTGTCCATGATGACTTTATCGGGTTCGCGCAAAAGTATGGCTCTTGCTGTTTTTTGCCTATACACGACAGGGATGGATAAATAATTTATACCCGGTAGAACAAACCGACTTCCATTGTTCGTCCAGACATTTTGTTCTTCCGGGCAGCACTGTGTGAGCCAATCACTTTGAAAACTGAAAGCCCTGTTTTTATCAGATTCAACACGACTGGATGTATCACATTTTCGAAAAGATGGCGCGCGCTGGTCGCCCGAGCCTCGAAGGAGAGGGCCGAAAAAAGAATGAGCACACACGCACCGCCTACAGCCACCAGCTCAAGCTTGACGTCGTCCGGCAATTCCTTGAGGACCAGAACATGCAGGCAAAACTCGATCACTACTTTCCGACGCTCTCAGACAGCGCCCGTGCTCGTGTCCGCGTGGTGCAAGCAGCACGACGAGCTAGAAAAGCGCTGCGAGTCACCTGTGACGGCGAGCAAGCTGCTCTTGCGCGCTCAAGGCACGTCACTCTATCGGCAGACATCAAGCGAGAGACCGTAAGCTGGGTGAACATGCTGCGCTCTGACGGCGTGCCTATGTCGAGTGAGATGTTGCGTCTGCGTTCGGTCGAATTTCCCGTGAGCATGGCGTGTTGGCCTTCCACGCGTCGTAGACATGGCGCAAGCTCTTCCTGCTCAGTACTTTCTTTGAATATTTGTTATAAGATGATCAGCAACAAAGGAGAGGCAATTGTTTTGATCTGCTGCGCCGGCAACGAGAAAAGGCGCGCCACGGCGATACTGCTTGGCGACTCTAAAGGCAATGCGTTCGCACCGTTCTTGGTCATGAAGAGTCCAACTGCAGCAGACGACAAAAAGAGCAGGCAAATCATCGAGATCATCAGGGTTTCTGTCCTATTGTGTGGAGAGATCAGCGAGATCAAGCACAAAAACAACATCGAGGTCAACGGCACGCCTCGCTGTGCCTCACTATTGCGCATCTTCATCCAGTATTACATCGACTTTCGACACGGCATACGCACTTCAGCTCTACTCCTGCTCGACGACTACGGTTGGCATTGTACGCCAAGCGTTCTCGACGGTGGGCGAAGCATCAACGCGGTGGTGATGCGAATGCACATAATTTTACGGTTTGTCAGTCTGCAAACATGTCTCGGAACCGGTCATCCGGTTCTACATGCGCAAATCGTAAACGCTCAAACTCACACTAACAACGCGCCCACACAGATTCAACCGGCGACCTTGCGGTTAACAGCCACACGCTCTGCCAACTGAGCTATAGGAGAACGGCAACCCACACAAACACACACAAACACACAAAAACGCACACACACACACAACACAACACACAACACACAAAAACGCACACACACAACACACAACACAACACACTCCTACAACAATACCAACAACACACAACAAAACAATACCAACAACACACACACACACACACACACAACTCGTATCTCACACCATACGACGACCCAATACAAACAAAACAACACAACACAAAACTACACAATGCAATGCAATGCAAACACACAAAACACTACACGCACTTACCAACGTAACAACGTAACAACCTAACAACACCTCAACACGCGCGCTATTCGACACATCTGTTCTCTTCCGCCATCCATCCATCGCAAACATACCACACACACACACAAACACACACACAAACACATACACACGCCGAAACAAAGCACAGACTAACCCATGCACACACAATACACACTCACTCGCTTGTGAAACAATACACAACAATACTCGACAATACTCACCACTTACGGATGGTATTTGCTCCACTTGCACTCAAGCAACACTTGAGAGCTCGACCCGAGGTGTGTTCGCGCCTCCCGGGCTCCAATCACACAATATTGCAGCTGTACACCGCACATTCGCGAAAGTGGGTTTTTCGCAACAACGCCGCCGGGACAGAGCTACTGCGCACATACGGCCGTCGCTTGTTGTCACACTGCTGCGCAAGACACGACGCGACGCCACAAATACACGGACGAGTCGTCGAGCGAGCAAAGTATCGGACAGATGTGAAATACGAGCCAAAACCAGCCAAAGACCACAGAGCATGTACCATTCACACGCACACGCAGTGAGTGTCGAGCGTCGAATCGTGGATATCAATACCGTGTTCAAACACGCAGAGTTCACGCAAAATCATTCAAAAAGGATGCAAAGCAACGAGCGAGCGTCGTTCTGGTCGCGACCCCGGGCCCGGTCGTTCGTTGCGTGCGTGTGTGTTGTTGCGTGTGTGTTGGTGTTGGTGTTGGTGTCGGTGTTGTGTTGCAAAAAGTCAAAAGCGACTCTCCCAGCCGGGTTTGAACCGGCGACCTTGCGGTTAACAGCCACACGCTCTGCCAACTGAGCTATAGGAGAACGGCAACCCACACAAACACACACAAACACACAAAAACGCACACACACACACAACACAACACACAACACACAACACACAACACACAAAAACGCACACACACAACACACAACACAACACACTCCTACAACAATACCAACAACACACAACAAAACAATACCAACAACACACACACACACACACAACTCGTATCTCACACCATACGACGACCCAATACAAACAAAACAACACAACACAAAACTACACAATGCAATGCAATGCAAACACACAAAACACTACACGCACTTACCAACGTAACAACGTAACAACCTAACAACACCTCAACACGCGCGCTATTCGACACATCTGTTCTCTTCCGCCATCCATCCATCGCAAACATACCACACACACACACAAACACACACACAAACACATACACACGCCGAAACAAAGCACAGACTAACCCATGCACACACAATACACACTCACTCGCTTGTGAAACAATACACAACAATACTCGACAATACTCACCACTTACGGATGGTATTTGCTCCACTTGCACTCAAGCAACACTTGAGAGCTCGACCCGAGGTGTGTTCGCGCCTCCCGGGCTCCAATCACACAATATTGCAGCTGTACACCGCACATTCGCGAAAGTGGGTTTTTCGCAACAACGCCGCCGGGACAGAGCTACTGCGCACATACGGCCGTCGCTTGTTGTCACACTGCTGCGCAAGACACGACGCGACGCCACAAATACACGGACGAGTCGTCGAGCGAGCAAAGTATCGGACAGATGTGAAATACGAGCCAAAACCAGCCAAAGACCACAGAGCATGTACCATTCACACGCACACGCAGTGAGTGTCGAGCGTCGAATCGTGGATATCAATACCGTGTTCAAACACGCAGAGTTCACGCAAAATCATTCAAAAAGGATGCAAAGCAACGAGCGAGCGTCGTTCTGGTCGCGACCCGGGCCCGGTCGTTCGTTGCGTGCGTGTGTGTTGTTGCGTGTGTGTTGGTGTTGGTGTTGGTGTCGGTGTTGTGTTGCAAAAAGTCAAAAGCGACTCTCCCAGCCGGGTTTGAACCGGCGACCTTGCGGTTAACAGCCACACGCTCTGCCAACTGAGCTATAGGAGAACGGCAACCCACACAAACACACACAAACACACAAAAACGCACACACACACACAACACAACACACAACACACAACACACAACACACAAAACGCACACACACAACACACAACACAACACACTCCTACAACAATACCAACAACACACAACAAAACAATACCAACAACACACACACACACACACACACAACTCGTATCTCACACCATACGACGACCCAATACAAACAAAACAACACAACACAAAACTACACAATGCAATGCAATGCAAACACACAAAACACTACACGCACTTACCAACGTAACAACGTAACAACCTAACAACACCTCAACACGCGCGCTATTCGACACATCTGTTCTCTTCCGCCATCCATCCATCGCAAACATACCACACACACACACAAACACACACACAAACACATACACACGCCGAAACAAAGCACAGACTAACCCATGCACACACAATACACACTCACTCGCTTGTGAAACAATACACAACAATACTCGACAATACTCACCACTTACGGATGGTATTTGCTCCACTTGCACTCAAGCAACACTTGAGAGCTCGACCCGAGGTGTGTTCGCGCCTCCCGGGCTCCAATCACACAATATTGCAGCTGTACACCGCACATTCGCGAAAGTGGGTTTTTCGCAACAACGCCGCCGGGACAGAGCTACTGCGCACATACGGCCGTCGCTTGTTGTCACACTGCTGCGCAAGACACGACGCGACGCCACAAATACACGGACGAGTCGTCGAGCGAGCAAAGTATCGGACAGATGTGAAATACGAGCCAAAACCAGCCAAAGACCACAGAGCATGTACCATTCACACGCACACGCAGTGAGTGTCGAGCGTCGAATCGTGGATATCAATACCGTGTTCAAACACGCAGAGTTCACGCAAAATCATTCAAAAAGGATGCAAAGCAACGAGCGAGCGTCGTTCTGGTCGCGACCCGGGCCCGGTCGTTCGTTGCGTGCGTGTGTGTTGTTGCGTGTGTGTTGGTGTTGGTGTTGGTGTCGGTGTTGTGTTGCAAAAAGTCAAAAGCGACTCTCCCAGCCGGGTTTGAACCGGCGACCTTGCGGTTAACAGCCACACGCTCTGCCAACTGAGCTATAGGAGAACGGCAACCCACACAAACACACACAAACACACAAAAACACACAAAAACGCACACACACACAACACACAACACACAACACAACACACTCCTACAACAATACCAACAACACACAACAAAACAATACCAACAACACACACACACACACACACACAACTCGTATCTCACACCATACGACGACCCAATACAAACAAAACAACACAACACAAAACTACACAATGCAATGCAATGCAAACACACAAAACACTACACGCACTTACCAACGTAACAACGTAACAACGTAACAACACCTCAACACGCGCGCTATTCGACACATCTGTTCTCTTCCGCCATCCATCCATCGCAAACATACCACACACACACACACAAACACATACACACGCCGAAACAAAGCACAGACTAACCCATGCACACACAATACACACTCACTCGCTTGTGAAACAATACACAACAATACTCGACAATACTCACCACTTACGGATGGTATTTGCTCCACTTGCACTCAAGCAACACTTGAGAGCTCGACCCGAGGTGTGTTCGCGCCTCCCGGGCTCCAATCACACAATATTGCAGCTGTACACCGCACATTCGCGAAAGTGGGTTTTTCGCAACAACGCCGCCGGGACAGAGCTACTGCGCACATACGGCCGTCGCTTGTTGTCACACTGCTGCGCAAGACACGACGCGACGCCACAAATACACGGACGAGTCGTCGAGCGAGCAAAGTATCGGACAGATGTGAAATACGAGCCAAAACCAGCCAAAGACCACAGAGCATGTACCATTCACACGCACACGCAGTGAGTGTCGAGCGTCGAATCGTGGATATCAATACCGTGTTCAAACACGCAGAGTTCACGCAAAATCATTCAAAAAGGATGCAAAGCAACGAGCGAGCGTCGTTCTGGTCGCGACCCGGGCCCGGTCGTTCGTTGCGTGCGTGTGTGTTGTTGCGTGTGTGTTGGTGTTGGTGTTGGTGTCGGTGTTGTGTTGCAAAAAGTCAAAAGCGACTCTCCCAGCCGGGTTTGAACCGGCGACCTTGCGGTTAACAGCCACACGCTCTGCCAACTGAGCTATAGGAGAACGGCAACCCACACAAACACACACAAACACACAAAAACACACAAAAACGCACACACACACAACACACAACACACAACACAACACACTCCTACAACAATACCAACAACACACAACAAAACAATACCAACAACACACACACACACACACACACAACTCGTATCTCACACCATACGACGACCCAATACAAACAAAACAACACAACACAAAACTACACAATGCAATGCAATGCAAACACACAAAACACTACACGCACTTACCAACGTAACAACGTAACAACGTAACAACACCTCAACACGCGCGCTATTCGACACATCTGTTCTCTTCCGCCATCCATCCATCGCAAACATACCACACACACAACACACACAAACACATACACACGCCGAAACAAAGCACAGACTAACCCATGCACACACAATACACACTCACTCGCTTGTGAAACAATACACAACAATACTCGACAATACTCACCACTTACGGATGGTATTTGCTCCACTTGCACTCAAGCAACACTTGAGAGCTCGACCCGAGGTGTGTTCGCGCCTCCCGGGCTCCAATCACACAATATTGCAGCTGTACACCGCACATTCGCGAAAGTGGGTTTTTCGCAACAACGCCGCCGGGACAGAGCTACTGCGCACATACGGCCGTCGCTTGTTGTCACACTGCTGCGCAAGACACGACGCGACGCCACAAATACACGGACGAGTCGTCGAGCGAGCAAAGTATCGGACAGATGTGAAATACGAGCCAAAACCAGCCAAAGACCACAGAGCATGTACCATTCACACGCACACGCAGTGAGTGTCGAGCGTCGAATCGTGGATATCAATACCGTGTTCAAACACGCAGAGTTCACGCAAAATCATTCAAAAAGGATGCAAAGCAACGAGCGAGCGTCGTTCTGGTCGCGACCCGGGCCCGGTCGTTCGTTGCGTGCGTGTGTGTTGTTGCGTGTGTGTTGGTGTTGGTGTTGGTGTCGGTGTTGTGTTGCAAAAAGTCAAAAGCGACTCTCCCAGCCGGGTTTGAACCGGCGACCTTGCGGTTAACAGCCACACGCTCTGCCAACTGAGCTATAGGAGAACGGCAACCCACACAAACACACACAAACACACAAAAACACACAAAAACGCACACACACACAACACACAACACACAACACAACACACTCCTACAACAATACCAACAACACACAACAAAACAATACCAACAACACACACACACACACACACACACAACTCGTATCTCACACCATACGACGACCCAATACAAACAAAACAACACAACACAAAACTACACAATGCAATGCAATGCAAACACACAAAACACTACACGCACTTACCAACGTAACAACGTAACAACGTAACAACACCTCAACACGCGCGCTATTCGACACATCTGTTCTCTTCCGCCATCCATCCATCGCAAACATACCACACACACACACAAACACACACACAAACACATACACACGCCGAAACAAAGCACAGACTAACCCATGCACACACAATACACACTCACTCGCTTGTGAAACAATACACAACAATACTCGACAATACTCACCACTTACGGATGGTATTTGCTCCACTTGCACTCAAGCAACACTTGAGAGCTCGACCCGAGGTGTGTTCGCGCCTCCCGGGCTCCAATCACACAATATTGCAGCTGTACACCGCACATTCGCGAAAGTGGGTTTTTCGCAACAACGCCGCCGGGACAGAGCTACTGCGCACATACGGCCGTCGCTTGTTGTCACACTGCTGCGCAAGACACGACGCGACGCCACAAATACACGGACGAGTCGTCGAGCGAGCAAAGTATCGGACAGATGTGAAATACGAGCCAAAACCAGCCAAAGACCACAGAGCATGTACCATTCACACGCACACGCAGTGAGTGTCGAGCGTCGAATCGTGGATATCAATACCGTGTTCAAACACGCAGAGTTCACGCAAAATCATTCAAAAAGGATGCAAAGCAACGAGCGAGCGTCGTTCTGGTCGCGACCCGGGCCCGGTCGTTCGTTGCGTGCGTGTGTGTTGTTGCGTGTGTGTTGGTGTTGGTGTTGGTGTCGGTGTTGTGTTGCAAAAAGTCAAAAGCGACTCTCCCAGCCGGGTTTGAACCGGCGACCTTGCGGTTAACAGCCACACGCTCTGCCAACTGAGCTATAGGAGAACGGCAACCCACACAAACACACACAAACACACAAAACACACAAAAACGCACACACACACAACACACACACTCCTACAACAATACCAACAACACACAACACACAACACAACACACTCCTACAACAATACCAACAACACACAACAAAACAATACCAACAACACACACACACACACACACACAACTCGTATCTCACACCATACGACGACCCAATACAAACAAAACAACACAACACAAAACTACACAATGCAATGCAATGCAAACACACAAAACACTACACGCACTTACCAACGTAACAACGTAACAACGTAACAACACCTCAACACGCGCGCTATTCGACACATCTGTTCTCTTCCGCCATCCATCCATCGCAAACATACCACACACACACACAAACACACACACAAACACATACACACGCCGAAACAAAGCACAGACTAACCCATGCACACACAATACACACTCACTCGCTTGTGAAACAATACACAACAATACTCGACAATACTCACCACTTACGGATGGTATTTGCTCCACTTGCACTCAAGCAACACTTGAGAGCTCGACCCGAGGTGTGTTCGCGCCTCCCGGGCTCCAATCACACAATATTGCAGCTGTACACCGCACATTCGCGAAAGTGGGTTTTTCGCAACAACGCCGCCGGGACAGAGCTACTGCGCACATACGGCCGTCGCTTGTTGTCACACTGCTGCGCAAGACACGACGCGACGCCACAAATACACGGACGAGTCGTCGAGCGAGCAAAGTATCGGACAGATGTGAAATACGAGCCAAAACCAGCCAAAGACCACAGAGCATGTACCATTCACACGCACACGCAGTGAGTGTCGAGCGTCGAATCGTGGATATCAATACCGTGTTCAAACACGCAGAGTTCACGCAAAATCATTCAAAAAGGATGCAAAGCAACGAGCGAGCGTCGTTCTGGTCGCGACCCGGGCCCGGTCGTTCGTTGCGTGCGTGTGTGTTGTTGCGTGTGTGTTGGTGTTGGTGTTGGTGTCGGTGTTGTGTTGCAAAAAGTCAAAAGCGACTCTCCCAGCCGGGTTTGAACCGGCGACCTTGCGGTTAACAGCCACACGCTCTGCCAACTGAGCTATAGGAGAACGGCAACCCACACAAACACACACAAACACACAAAAACACACAAAAACGCACACACACAACACACAACACACAACACAACACACTCCTACAACAATACCAACAACACACAACACACAACACAACACACTCCTACAACAATACCAACAACACACAACAAAACAATACCAACAACACACACACACACACACACACACAACTCGTATCTCACACCATACGACGACCCAATACAAACAAAACAACACAACACAAAACTACACAATGCAATGCAATGCAAACACACAAAACACTACACGCACTTACCAACGTAACAACGTAACAACCGTAACAACACCTCAACACGCGCGCTATTCGACACATCTGTTCTCTTCCGCCATCCATCCATCGCAAACATACCACACACACACAAACACACACACAAACACATACACACGCCGAAACAAAGCACAGACTAACCCATGCACACACAATACACACTCACTCGCTTGTGAAACAATACACAACAATACTCGACAATACTCACCACTTACGGATGGTATTTGCTCCACTTGCACTCAAGCAACACTTGAGAGCTCGACCCGAGGTGTGTTCGCGCCTCCCGGGCTCCAATCACACAATATTGCAGCTGTACACCGCACATTCGCGAAAGTGGGTTTTTCGCAACAACGCCGCCGGGACAGAGCTACTGCGCACATACGGCCGTCGCTTGTTGTCACACTGCTGCGCAAGACACGACGCGACGCCACAAATACACGGACGAGTCGTCGAGCGAGCAAAGTATCGGACAGATGTGAAATACGAGCCAAAACCAGCCAAAGACCACAGAGCATGTACCATTCACACGCACACGCAGTGAGTGTCGAGCGTCGAATCGTGGATATCAATACCGTGTTCAAACACGCAGAGTTCACGCAAAATCATTCAAAAAGGATGCAAAGCAACGAGCGAGCGTCGTTCTGGTCGCGACCCGGGCCCGGTCGTTCGTTGCGTGCGTGTGTGTTGTTGCGTGTGTGTTGGTGTTGGTGTTGGTGTCGGTGTTGTGTTGCAAAAAGTCAAAAGCGACTCTCCCAGCCGGGTTTGAACCGGCGACCTTGCGGTTAACAGCCACACGCTCTGCCAACTGAGCTATAGGAGAACGGCAACCCACACAAACACACACAAACACACAAAAACACACAAAAACGCACACACACACAACACACAACACACAACACAACACACTCCTACAACAATACCAACAACACACAACACACAACACAACACACTCCTACAACAATACCAACAACACACAACAAAACAATACCAACAACACACACACACACACACACACACAACTCGTATCTCACACCATACGACGACCCAATACAAACAAAACAACACAACACAAAACTACACAATGCAATGCAATGCAAACACACAAAACACTACACGCACTTACCAACGTAACAACGTAACAACCTAACAACACCTCAACACGCGCGCTATTCGACACATCTGTTCTCTTCCGCCATCCATCCATCGCAAACATACCACACACACACACAAACACACACACAAACACATACACACGCCGAAACAAAGCACAGACTAACCCATGCACACACAATACACACTCACTCGCTTGTGAAACAATACACAACAATACTCGACAATACTCACCACTTACGGATGGTATTTGCTCCACTTGCACTCAAGCAACACTTGAGAGCTCGACCCGAGGTGTGTTCGCGCCTCCCGGGCTCCAATCACACAATATTGCAGCTGTACACCGCACATTCGCGAAAGTGGGTTTTTCGCAACAACGCCGCCGGGACAGAGCTACTGCGCACATACGGCCGTCGCTTGTTGTCACACTGCTGCGCAAGACACGACGCGACGCCACAAATACACGGACGAGTCGTCGAGCGAGCAAAGTATCGGACAGATGTGAAATACGAGCCAAAACCAGCCAAAGACCACAGAGCATGTACCATTCACACGCACACGCAGTGAGTGTCGAGCGTCGAATCGTGGATATCAATACCGTGTTCAAACACGCAGAGTTCACGCAAAATCATTCAAAAAGGATGCAAAGCAACGAGCGAGCGTCGTTCTGGTCGCGACCCGGGCCCGGTCGTTCGTTGCGTGCGTGTGTGTTGTTGCGTGTGTGTTGGTGTTGGTGTTGGTGTCGGTGTTGTGTTGCAAAAAGTCAAAAGCGACTCTCCCAGCCGGGTTTGAACCGGCGACCTTGCGGTTAACAGCCACACGCTCTGCCAACTGAGCTATAGGAGAACGGCAACCCACACAAACACACACAAACACACAAAAACACACAAAACGCACACACACAACACACAACACACAACACACAACTCCTACAACAATACCAACACACACAACACACAACACAACACACTCCTACAACAATACCAACAACACACAACAAAACAATACCAACAACACACACACACACACACACACAACTCGTATCTCACACCATACGACGACCCAATACAAACAAAACAACACAACACAAAACTACACAATGCAATGCAATGCAAACACACAAAACACTACACGCACTTACCAACGTAACAACGTAACAACGTAACAACACCTCAACACGCGCGCTATTCGACACATCTGTTCTCTTCCGCCATCCATCCATCGCAAACATACCACACACACACACAAACACACACACAAACACATACACACGCCGAAACAAAGCACAGACTAACCCATGCACACACAATACACACTCACTCGCTTGTGAAACAATACACAACAATACTCGACAATACTCACCACTTACGGATGGTATTTGCTCCACTTGCACTCAAGCAACACTTGAGAGCTCGACCCGAGGTGTGTTCGCGCCTCCCGGGCTCCAATCACACAATATTGCAGCTGTACACCGCACATTCGCGAAAGTGGGTTTTTCGCAACAACGCCGCCGGGACAGAGCTACTGCGCACATACGGCCGTCGCTTGTTGTCACACTGCTGCGCAAGACACGACGCGACGCCACAAATACACGGACGAGTCGTCGAGCGAGCAAAGTATCGGACAGATGTGAAATACGAGCCAAAACCAGCCAAAGACCACAGAGCATGTACCATTCACACGCACACGCAGTGAGTGTCGAGCGTCGAATCGTGGATATCAATACCGTGTTCAAACACGCAGAGTTCACGCAAAATCATTCAAAAAGGATGCAAAGCAACGAGCGAGCGTCGTTCTGGTCGCGACCCGGGCCCGGTCGTTCGTTGCGTGCGTGTGTGTTGTTGCGTGTGTGTTGGTGTTGGTGTTGGTGTCGGTGTTGTGTTGCAAAAAGTCAAAAGCGACTCTCCCAGCCGGGTTTGAACCGGCGACCTTGCGGTTAACAGCCACACGCTCTGCCAACTGAGCTATAGGAGAACGGCAACCCACACAAACACACACAAACACACAAAAACACACAAAAACGCACACACACAACACACAACACACAACACAACACACTCCTACAACAATACCAACAACACACAACACACAACACAACACACTCCTACAACAATACCAACAACACACAACAAAACAATACCAACAACACACACACACACACACACACAACTCGTATCTCACACCATACGACGACCCAATACAAACAAAACAACACAACACAAAACTACACAATGCAATGCAATGCAAACACACAAAACACTACACGCACTTACCAACGTAACAACGTAACAACGTAACAACACCTCAACACGCGCGCTATTCGACACATCTGTTCTCTTCCGCCATCCATCCATCGCAAACATACCACACACACACACAAACACACACACAAACACATACACACGCCGAAACAAAGCACAGACTAACCCATGCACACACAATACACACTCACTCGCTTGTGAAACAATACACAACAATACTCGACAATACTCACCACTTACGGATGGTATTTGCTCCACTTGCACTCAAGCAACACTTGAGAGCTCGACCCGAGGTGTGTTCGCGCCTCCCGGGCTCCAATCACACAATATTGCAGCTGTACACCGCACATTCGCGAAAGTGGGTTTTTCGCAACAACGCCGCCGGGACAGAGCTACTGCGCACATACGGCCGTCGCTTGTTGTCACACTGCTGCGCAAGACACGACGCGACGCCACAAATACACGGACGAGTCGTCGAGCGAGCAAAGTATCGGACAGATGTGAAATACGAGCCAAAACCAGCCAAAGACCACAGAGCATGTACCATTCACACGCACACGCAGTGAGTGTCGAGCGTCGAATCGTGGATATCAATACCGTGTTCAAACACGCAGAGTTCACGCAAAATCATTCAAAAAGGATGCAAAGCAACGAGCGAGCGTCGTTCTGGTCGCGACCCGGGCCCGGTCGTTCGTTGCGTGCGTGTGTGTTGTTGCGTGTGTGTTGGTGTTGGTGTTGGTGTCGGTGTTGTGTTGCAAAAAGTCAAAAGCGACTCTCCCAGCCGGGTTTGAACCGGCGACCTTGCGGTTAACAGCCACACGCTCTGCCAACTGAGCTATAGGAGAACGGCAACCCACACAAACACACACAAACACACAAAACGCACACACACACACAACACAACACACAACACACAACACACAACACACAAAACCACACACACAACACACAACACAACACACTCCTACAACAATACCAACAACACACAACAAAACAATACCAACAACACACACACACACACACACACAACTCGTATCTCACACCATACGACGACCCAATACAAACAAAACAACACAACACAAAACTACACAATGCAATGCAATGCAAACACACAAAACACTACACGCACTTACCAACGTAACAACGTAACAACGTAACAACACCTCAACACGCGCGCTATTCGACACATCTGTTCTCTTCCGCCATCCATCCATCGCAAACATACCACACACACACACAAACACACACACAAACACATACACACGCCGAAACAAAGCACAGACTAACCCATGCACACACAATACACACTCACTCGCTTGTGAAACAATACACAACAATACTCGACAATACTCACCACTTACGGATGGTATTTGCTCCACTTGCACTCAAGCAACACTTGAGAGCTCGACCCGAGGTGTGTTCGCGCCTCCCGGGCTCCAATCACACAATATTGCAGCTGTACACCGCACATTCGCGAAAGTGGGTTTTTCGCAACAACGCCGCCGGGACAGAGCTACTGCGCACATACGGCCGTCGCTTGTTGTCACACTGCTGCGCAAGACACGACGCGACGCCACAAATACACGGACGAGTCGTCGAGCGAGCAAAGTATCGGACAGATGTGAAATACGAGCCAAAACCAGCCAAAGACCACAGAGCATGTACCATTCACACGCACACGCAGTGAGTGTCGAGCGTCGAATCGTGGATATCAATACCGTGTTCAAACACGCAGAGTTCACGCAAAATCATTCAAAAAGGATGCAAAGCAACGAGCGAGCGTCGTTCTGGTCGCGACCCGGGCCCGGTCGTTCGTTGCGTGCGTGTGTGTTGTTGCGTGTGTGTTGGTGTTGGTGTTGGTGTCGGTGTTGTGTTGCAAAAAGTCAAAAGCGACTCTCCCAGCCGGGTTTGAACCGGCGACCTTGCGGTTAACAGCCACACGCTCTGCCAACTGAGCTATAGGAGAACGGCAACCCACACAAACACACACAAACACACAAAAACACACAAAAACGCACACACACACAACACACAACACACAACACAACACACTCCTACAACACAACACACAACACACAACCTACAACAATACCAACAACACACAACACACACACACACACACACACAACTCGTATCTCACACCATACGACGACCCAATACAAACAAAACAACACAACACAAAACTACACAATGCAATGCAATGCAAACACACAAAACACTACACGCACTTACCAACGTAACAACGTAACAACCTAACAACACCTCAACACGCGCGCTATTCGACACATCTGTTCTCTTCCGCCATCCATCCATCGCAAACATACCACACACACACACAAACACACACACAAACACATACACACGCCGAAACAAAGCACAGACTAACCCATGCACACACAATACACACTCACTCGCTTGTGAAACAATACACAACAATACTCGACAATACTCACCACTTACGGATGGTATTTGCTCCACTTGCACTCAAGCAACACTTGAGAGCTCGACCCGAGGTGTGTTCGCGCCTCCCGGGCTCCAATCACACAATATTGCAGCTGTACACCGCACATTCGCGAAAGTGGGTTTTTCGCAACAACGCCGCCGGGACAGAGCTACTGCGCACATACGGCCGTCGCTTGTTGTCACACTGCTGCGCAAGACACGACGCGACGCCACAAATACACGGACGAGTCGTCGAGCGAGCAAAGTATCGGACAGATGTGAAATACGAGCCAAAACCAGCCAAAGACCACAGAGCATGTACCATTCACACGCACACGCAGTGAGTGTCGAGCGTCGAATCGTGGATATCAATACCGTGTTCAAACACGCAGAGTTCACGCAAAATCATTCAAAAAGGATGCAAAGCAACGAGCGAGCGTCGTTCTGGTCGCGACCCCGGGCCCGGTCGTTCGTTGCGTGCGTGTGTGTTGTTGCGTGTGTGTTGGTGTTGGTGTTGGTGTCGGTGTTGTGTTGCAAAAAGTCAAAAGCGACTCTCCCAGCCGGGTTTGAACCGGCGACCTTGCGGTTAACAGCCACACGCTCTGCCAACTGAGCTATAGGAGAACGGCAACCCACACAAACACACACAAACACACAAAAACACACAAAAACGCACACACACACAACACACAACACACAACACAACACACTCCTACAACAATACCAACAACACACACAACACAACACCTACACAATACCAACACACAACAAACATACCAACACACACACACACACACACACAACTCGTATCTCACACCATACGACGACCCAATACAAACAAAACAACACAACACAAAACTACACAATGCAATGCAATGCAAACACACAAAACACTACACGCACTTACCAACGTAACAACGTAACAACGTAACAACACCTCAACACGCGCGCTATTCGACACATCTGTTCTCTTCCGCCATCCATCCATCGCAAACATACCACACACACACACAAACACACACACAAACACATACACACGCCGAAACAAAGCACAGACTAACCCATGCACACACAATACACACTCACTCGCTTGTGAAACAATACACAACAATACTCGACAATACTCACCACTTACGGATGGTATTTGCTCCACTTGCACTCAAGCAACACTTGAGAGCTCGACCCGAGGTGTGTTCGCGCCTCCCGGGCTCCAATCACACAATATTGCAGCTGTACACCGCACATTCGCGAAAGTGGGTTTTTCGCAACAACGCCGCCGGGACAGAGCTACTGCGCACATACGGCCGTCGCTTGTTGTCACACTGCTGCGCAAGACACGACGCGACGCCACAAATACACGGACGAGTCGTCGAGCGAGCAAAGTATCGGACAGATGTGAAATACGAGCCAAAACCAGCCAAAGACCACAGAGCATGTACCATTCACACGCACACGCAGTGAGTGTCGAGCGTCGAATCGTGGATATCAATACCGTGTTCAAACACGCAGAGTTCACGCAAAATCATTCAAAAAGGATGCAAAGCAACGAGCGAGCGTCGTTCTGGTCGCGACCCGGGCCCGGTCGTTCGTTGCGTGCGTGTGTGTTGTTGCGTGTGTGTTGGTGTTGGTGTTGGTGTCGGTGTTGTGTTGCAAAAAGTCAAAAGCGACTCTCCCAGCCGGGTTTGAACCGGCGACCTTGCGGTTAACAGCCACACGCTCTGCCAACTGAGCTATAGGAGAACGGCAACCCACACAAACACACACAAACACACAAAAACCACACACACAACACACACACACACACAACACACTCCTACAACAATACCAACACACAACACACAACACAACACACTCCTACAACAATACCAACAACACACAACAAAACAATACCAACAACACACACACACACACACACACAACTCGTATCTCACACCATACGACGACCCAATACAAACAAAACAACACAACACAAAACTACACAATGCAATGCAATGCAAACACACAAAACACTACACGCACTTACCAACGTAACAACGTAACAACGTAACAACACCTCAACACGCGCGCTATTCGACACATCTGTTCTCTTCCGCCATCCATCCATCGCAAACATACCACACACACACACAAACACACACACAAACACATACACACGCCGAAACAAAGCACAGACTAACCCATGCACACACAATACACACTCACTCGCTTGTGAAACAATACACAACAATACTCGACAATACTCACCACTTACGGATGGTATTTGCTCCACTTGCACTCAAGCAACACTTGAGAGCTCGACCCGAGGTGTGTTCGCGCCTCCCGGGCTCCAATCACACAATATTGCAGCTGTACACCGCACATTCGCGAAAGTGGGTTTTTCGCAACAACGCCGCCGGGACAGAGCTACTGCGCACATACGGCCGTCGCTTGTTGTCACACTGCTGCGCAAGACACGACGCGACGCCACAAATACACGGACGAGTCGTCGAGCGAGCAAAGTATCGGACAGATGTGAAATACGAGCCAAAACCAGCCAAAGACCACAGAGCATGTACCATTCACACGCACACGCAGTGAGTGTCGAGCGTCGAATCGTGGATATCAATACCGTGTTCAAACACGCAGAGTTCACGCAAAATCATTCAAAAAGGATGCAAAGCAACGAGCGAGCGTCGTTCTGGTCGCGACCCGGGCCCGGTCGTTCGTTGCGTGCGTGTGTGTTGTTGCGTGTGTGTTGGTGTTGGTGTTGGTGTCGGTGTTGTGTTGCAAAAAGTCAAAAGCGACTCTCCCAGCCGGGTTTGAACCGGCGACCTTGCGGTTAACAGCCACACGCTCTGCCAACTGAGCTATAGGAGAACGGCAACCCACACAAACACACACAAACACACAAAAACACACAAAAACGCACACACACAACACACAACACACAACACACACCACAACATACACAACACACAACACACAACACAACACACTCCTACAACAATACCAACAACACACAACAAAACAATACCAACAACACACACACACACACACACACAACTCGTATCTCACACCATACGACGACCCAATACAAACAAAACAACACAACACAAAACTACACAATGCAATGCAATGCAAACACACAAAACACTACACGCACTTACCAACGTAACAACGTAACAACGTAACAACACCTCAACACGCGCGCTATTCGACACATCTGTTCTCTTCCGCCATCCATCCATCGCAAACATACCACACACACACACAAACACACACACAAACACATACACACGCCGAAACAAAGCACAGACTAACCCATGCACACACAATACACACTCACTCGCTTGTGAAACAATACACAACAATACTCGACAATACTCACCACTTACGGATGGTATTTGCTCCACTTGCACTCAAGCAACACTTGAGAGCTCGACCCGAGGTGTGTTCGCGCCTCCCGGGCTCCAATCACACAATATTGCAGCTGTACACCGCACATTCGCGAAAGTGGGTTTTTCGCAACAACGCCGCCGGGACAGAGCTACTGCGCACATACGGCCGTCGCTTGTTGTCACACTGCTGCGCAAGACACGACGCGACGCCACAAATACACGGACGAGTCGTCGAGCGAGCAAAGTATCGGACAGATGTGAAATACGAGCCAAAACCAGCCAAAGACCACAGAGCATGTACCATTCACACGCACACGCAGTGAGTGTCGAGCGTCGAATCGTGGATATCAATACCGTGTTCAAACACGCAGAGTTCACGCAAAATCATTCAAAAAGGATGCAAAGCAACGAGCGAGCGTCGTTCTGGTCGCGACCCGGGCCCGGTCGTTCGTTGCGTGCGTGTGTGTTGTTGCGTGTGTGTTGGTGTTGGTGTTGGTGTCGGTGTTGTGTTGCAAAAAGTCAAAAGCGACTCTCCCAGCCGGGTTTGAACCGGCGACCTTGCGGTTAACAGCCACACGCTCTGCCAACTGAGCTATAGGAGAACGGCAACCCACACAAACACACACAAACACACAAAAACACACAAAAACGCACACACACACAACACACAACACACAACACAACACACTCCTACAACAATACCAACAACACACAACACACAACACAACACACTCCTACAACAATACCAACAACACACAACAAAACAATACCAACAACACACACACACACACACACAACTCGTATCTCACACCATACGACGACCCAATACAAACAAAACAACACAACACAAAACTACACAATGCAATGCAATGCAAACACACAAAACACTACACGCACTTACCAACGTAACAACGTAACAACGTAACAACACCTCAACACGCGCGCTATTCGACACATCTGTTCTCTTCCGCCATCCATCCATCGCAAACATACCACACACACACACAAACACACACACAAACACATACACACGCCGAAACAAAGCACAGACTAACCCATGCACACACAATACACACTCACTCGCTTGTGAAACAATACACAACAATACTCGACAATACTCACCACTTACGGATGGTATTTGCTCCACTTGCACTCAAGCAACACTTGAGAGCTCGACCCGAGGTGTGTTCGCGCCTCCCGGGCTCCAATCACACAATATTGCAGCTGTACACCGCACATTCGCGAAAGTGGGTTTTTCGCAACAACGCCGCCGGGACAGAGCTACTGCGCACATACGGCCGTCGCTTGTTGTCACACTGCTGCGCAAGACACGACGCGACGCCACAAATACACGGACGAGTCGTCGAGCGAGCAAAGTATCGGACAGATGTGAAATACGAGCCAAAACCAGCCAAAGACCACAGAGCATGTACCATTCACACGCACACGCAGTGAGTGTCGAGCGTCGAATCGTGGATATCAATACCGTGTTCAAACACGCAGAGTTCACGCAAAATCATTCAAAAAGGATGCAAAGCAACGAGCGAGCGTCGTTCTGGTCGCGACCCGGGCCCGGTCGTTCGTTGCGTGCGTGTGTGTTGTTGCGTGTGTGTTGGTGTTGGTGTTGGTGTCGGTGTTGTGTTGCAAAAAGTCAAAAGCGACTCTCCCAGCCGGGTTTGAACCGGCGACCTTGCGGTTAACAGCCACACGCTCTGCCAACTGAGCTATAGGAGAACGGCAACCCACACAAACACACACAAACACACAAAAACACACAAAAACGCACACACACAACACACAACACACAACACAACACACTCCTACAACAATACCAACAACACACAACACACAACACAACACACTCCTACAACAATACCAACAACACACAACAAAACAATACCAACAACACACACACACACACACACACAACTCGTATCTCACACCATACGACGACCCAATACAAACAAAACAACACAACACAAAACTACACAATGCAATGCAATGCAAACACACAAAACACTACACGCACTTACCAACGTAACAACGTAACAACGTAACAACACCTCAACACGCGCGCTATTCGACACATCTGTTCTCTTCCGCCATCCATCCATCGCAAACATACCACACACACACACAAACACACACACAAACACATACACACGCCGAAACAAAGCACAGACTAACCCATGCACACACAATACACACTCACTCGCTTGTGAAACAATACACAACAATACTCGACAATACTCACCACTTACGGATGGTATTTGCTCCACTTGCACTCAAGCAACACTTGAGAGCTCGACCCGAGGTGTGTTCGCGCCTCCCGGGCTCCAATCACACAATATTGCAGCTGTACACCGCACATTCGCGAAAGTGGGTTTTTCGCAACAACGCCGCCGGGACAGAGCTACTGCGCACATACGGCCGTCGCTTGTTGTCACACTGCTGCGCAAGACACGACGCGACGCCACAAATACACGGACGAGTCGTCGAGCGAGCAAAGTATCGGACAGATGTGAAATACGAGCCAAAACCAGCCAAAGACCACAGAGCATGTACCATTCACACGCACACGCAGTGAGTGTCGAGCGTCGAATCGTGGATATCAATACCGTGTTCAAACACGCAGAGTTCACGCAAAATCATTCAAAAAGGATGCAAAGCAACGAGCGAGCGTCGTTCTGGTCGCGACCCGGGCCCGGTCGTTCGTTGCGTGCGTGTGTGTTGTTGCGTGTGTGTTGGTGTTGGTGTTGGTGTCGGTGTTGTGTTGCAAAAAGTCAAAAGCGACTCTCCCAGCCGGGTTTGAACCGGCGACCTTGCGGTTAACAGCCACACGCTCTGCCAACTGAGCTATAGGAGAACGGCAACCCACACAAACACACACAAACACACAAAAACACACAAAAACGCACACACACAACACACAACACACAACACAACACACTCCTACAACAATACCAACAACACACAACACACAACACAACACACTCCTACAACAATACCAACAACACACAACAAAACAATACCAACAACACACACACACACACACACACAACTCGTATCTCACACCATACGACGACCCAATACAAACAAAACAACACAACACAAAACTACACAATGCAATGCAATGCAAACACACAAAACACTACACGCACTTACCAACGTAACAACGTAACAACGTAACAACACCTCAACACGCGCGCTATTCGACACATCTGTTCTCTTCCGCCATCCATCCATCGCAAACATACCACACACACACACAAACACACACACAAACACATACACACGCCGAAACAAAGCACAGACTAACCCATGCACACACAATACACACTCACTCGCTTGTGAAACAATACACAACAATACTCGACAATACTCACCACTTACGGATGGTATTTGCTCCACTTGCACTCAAGCAACACTTGAGAGCTCGACCCGAGGTGTGTTCGCGCCTCCCGGGCTCCAATCACACAATATTGCAGCTGTACACCGCACATTCGCGAAAGTGGGTTTTTCGCAACAACGCCGCCGGGACAGAGCTACTGCGCACATACGGCCGTCGCTTGTTGTCACACTGCTGCGCAAGACACGACGCGACGCCACAAATACACGGACGAGTCGTCGAGCGAGCAAAGTATCGGACAGATGTGAAATACGAGCCAAAACCAGCCAAAGACCACAGAGCATGTACCATTCACACGCACACGCAGTGAGTGTCGAGCGTCGAATCGTGGATATCAATACCGTGTTCAAACACGCAGAGTTCACGCAAAATCATTCAAAAAGGATGCAAAGCAACGAGCGAGCGTCGTTCTGGTCGCGACCCGGGCCCGGTCGTTCGTTGCGTGCGTGTGTGTTGTTGCGTGTGTGTTGGTGTTGGTGTTGGTGTCGGTGTTGTGTTGCAAAAAGTCAAAAGCGACTCTCCCAGCCGGGTTTGAACCGGCGACCTTGCGGTTAACAGCCACACGCTCTGCCAACTGAGCTATAGGAGAACGGCAACCCACACAAACACACACAAACACACAAAAACACACAAAAACGCACACACACAACACACAACACACAACACAACACACACACAACACAACACACTCCTACAACAATACCAACAACACACAACACAACACAACACACTCCTACAACAATACCAACAACACACAACAAAACAATACCAACAACACACACACACACACACACAACTCGTATCTCACACCATACGACGACCCAATACAAACAAAACAACACAACACAAAACTACACAATGCAATGCAATGCAAACACACAAAACACTACACGCACTTACCAACGTAACAACGTAACAACGTAACAACACCTCAACACGCGCGCTATTCGACACATCTGTTCTCTTCCGCCATCCATCCATCGCAAACATACCACACACACACACAAACACACACACAAACACATACACACGCCGAAACAAAGCACAGACTAACCCATGCACACACAATACACACTCACTCGCTTGTGAAACAATACACAACAATACTCGACAATACTCACCACTTACGGATGGTATTTGCTCCACTTGCACTCAAGCAACACTTGAGAGCTCGACCCGAGGTGTGTTCGCGCCTCCCGGGCTCCAATCACACAATATTGCAGCTGTACACCGCACATTCGCGAAAGTGGGTTTTTCGCAACAACGCCGCCGGGACAGAGCTACTGCGCACATACGGCCGTCGCTTGTTGTCACACTGCTGCGCAAGACACGACGCGACGCCACAAATACACGGACGAGTCGTCGAGCGAGCAAAGTATCGGACAGATGTGAAATACGAGCCAAAACCAGCCAAAGACCACAGAGCATGTACCATTCACACGCACACGCAGTGAGTGTCGAGCGTCGAATCGTGGATATCAATACCGTGTTCAAACACGCAGAGTTCACGCAAAATCATTCAAAAAGGATGCAAAGCAACGAGCGAGCGTCGTTCTGGTCGCGACCCGGGCCCGGTCGTTCGTTGCGTGCGTGTGTGTTGTTGCGTGTGTGTTGGTGTTGGTGTTGGTGTCGGTGTTGTGTTGCAAAAAGTCAAAAGCGACTCTCCCAGCCGGGTTTGAACCGGCGACCTTGCGGTTAACAGCCACACGCTCTGCCAACTGAGCTATAGGAGAACGGCAACCCACACAAACACACACAAACACACAAAAACACACAAAAACGCACACACACACACACAACCACACACAACACACAACACAACACACTCCTACAACAATACCAACAACACACAACACACAACACAACACACTCCTACAACAATACCAACAACACACAACAAAACAATACCAACAACACACACACACACACACACACAACTCGTATCTCACACCATACGACGACCCAATACAAACAAAACAACACAACACAAAACTACACAATGCAATGCAATGCAAACACACAAAACACTACACGCACTTACCAACGTAACAACGTAACAACGTAACAACACCTCAACACGCGCGCTATTCGACACATCTGTTCTCTTCCGCCATCCATCCATCGCAAACATACCACACACACACACAAACACACACACAAACACATACACACGCCGAAACAAAGCACAGACTAACCCATGCACACACAATACACACTCACTCGCTTGTGAAACAATACACAACAATACTCGACAATACTCACCACTTACGGATGGTATTTGCTCCACTTGCACTCAAGCAACACTTGAGAGCTCGACCCGAGGTGTGTTCGCGCCTCCCGGGCTCCAATCACACAATATTGCAGCTGTACACCGCACATTCGCGAAAGTGGGTTTTTCGCAACAACGCCGCCGGGACAGAGCTACTGCGCACATACGGCCGTCGCTTGTTGTCACACTGCTGCGCAAGACACGACGCGACGCCACAAATACACGGACGAGTCGTCGAGCGAGCAAAGTATCGGACAGATGTGAAATACGAGCCAAAACCAGCCAAAGACCACAGAGCATGTACCATTCACACGCACACGCAGTGAGTGTCGAGCGTCGAATCGTGGATATCAATACCGTGTTCAAACACGCAGAGTTCACGCAAAATCATTCAAAAAGGATGCAAAGCAACGAGCGAGCGTCGTTCTGGTCGCGACCCGGGCCCGGTCGTTCGTTGCGTGCGTGTGTGTTGTTGCGTGTGTGTTGGTGTTGGTGTTGGTGTCGGTGTTGTGTTGCAAAAAGTCAAAAGCGACTCTCCCAGCCGGGTTTGAACCGGCGACCTTGCGGTTAACAGCCACACGCTCTGCCAACTGAGCTATAGGAGAACGGCAACCCACACAAACACACACAAACACACAAAAACACACAAAAACGCACACACACAACACACAACACACAACACAACACACTCCTACAACAATACCAACAACACACAACACACAACACAACACACTCCTACAACAATACCAACAACACACAACAAAACAATACCAACAACACACACACACACACACACACAACTCGTATCTCACACCATACGACGACCCAATACAAACAAAACAACACAACACAAAACTACACAATGCAATGCAATGCAAACACACAAAACACTACACGCACTTACCAACGTAACAACGTAACAACGTAACAACACCTCAACACGCGCGCTATTCGACACATCTGTTCTCTTCCGCCATCCATCCATCGCAAACATACCACACACACACACAAACACACACACAAACACATACACACGCCGAAACAAAGCACAGACTAACCCATGCACACACAATACACACTCACTCGCTTGTGAAACAATACACAACAATACTCGACAATACTCACCACTTACGGATGGTATTTGCTCCACTTGCACTCAAGCAACACTTGAGAGCTCGACCCGAGGTGTGTTCGCGCCTCCCGGGCTCCAATCACACAATATTGCAGCTGTACACCGCACATTCGCGAAAGTGGGTTTTTCGCAACAACGCCGCCGGGACAGAGCTACTGCGCACATACGGCCGTCGCTTGTTGTCACACTGCTGCGCAAGACACGACGCGACGCCACAAATACACGGACGAGTCGTCGAGCGAGCAAAGTATCGGACAGATGTGAAATACGAGCCAAAACCAGCCAAAGACCACAGAGCATGTACCATTCACACGCACACGCAGTGAGTGTCGAGCGTCGAATCGTGGATATCAATACCGTGTTCAAACACGCAGAGTTCACGCAAAATCATTCAAAAAGGATGCAAAGCAACGAGCGAGCGTCGTTCTGGTCGCGACCCGGGCCCGGTCGTTCGTTGCGTGCGTGTGTGTTGTTGCGTGTGTGTTGGTGTTGGTGTTGGTGTCGGTGTTGTGTTGCAAAAAGTCAAAAGCGACTCTCCCAGCCGGGTTTGAACCGGCGACCTTGCGGTTAACAGCCACACGCTCTGCCAACTGAGCTATAGGAGAACGGCAACCCACACAAACACACACAAACACACAAAAACACACAAAAACGCACACACACAACACACAACACACAACACAACACACTCCTACAACAATACCAACAACACACAACACACAACACAACACACTCCTACAACAATACCAACAACACACAACAAAACAATACCAACAACACACACACACACACACAACTCGTATCTCACACCATACGACGACCCAATACAAACAAAACAACACAACACAAAACTACACAATGCAATGCAATGCAAACACACAAAACACTACACGCACTTACCAACGTAACAACGTAACAACGTAACAACACCTCAACACGCGCGCTATTCGACACATCTGTTCTCTTCCGCCATCCATCCATCGCAAACATACCACACACACACACAAACACACACACAAACACATACACACGCCGAAACAAAGCACAGACTAACCCATGCACACACAATACACACTCACTCGCTTGTGAAACAATACACAACAATACTCGACAATACTCACCACTTACGGATGGTATTTGCTCCACTTGCACTCAAGCAACACTTGAGAGCTCGACCCGAGGTGTGTTCGCGCCTCCCGGGCTCCAATCACACAATATTGCAGCTGTACACCGCACATTCGCGAAAGTGGGTTTTTCGCAACAACGCCGCCGGGACAGAGCTACTGCGCACATACGGCCGTCGCTTGTTGTCACACTGCTGCGCAAGACACGACGCGACGCCACAAATACACGGACGAGTCGTCGAGCGAGCAAAGTATCGGACAGATGTGAAATACGAGCCAAAACCAGCCAAAGACCACAGAGCATGTACCATTCACACGCACACGCAGTGAGTGTCGAGCGTCGAATCGTGGATATCAATACCGTGTTCAAACACGCAGAGTTCACGCAAAATCATTCAAAAAGGATGCAAAGCAACGAGCGAGCGTCGTTCTGGTCGCGACCCGGGCCCGGTCGTTCGTTGCGTGCGTGTGTGTTGTTGCGTGTGTGTTGGTGTTGGTGTTGGTGTCGGTGTTGTGTTGCAAAAAGTCAAAAGCGACTCTCCCAGCCGGGTTTGAACCGGCGACCTTGCGGTTAACAGCCACACGCTCTGCCAACTGAGCTATAGGAGAACGGCAACCCACACAAACACACACAAACACACAAAAACACACAAAAACGCACACACACAACACACAACACACAACACAACACACTCCTACAACAATACCAACAACACACAACACACAACACAACACACTCCTACAACAATACCAACAACACACAACAAAACAATACCAACAACACACACACACACACACACACAACTCGTATCTCACACCATACGACGACCCAATACAAACAAAACAACACAACACAAAACTACACAATGCAATGCAATGCAAACACACAAAACACTACACGCACTTACCAACGTAACAACGTAACAACGTAACAACACCTCAACACGCGCGCTATTCGACACATCTGTTCTCTTCCGCCATCCATCCATCGCAAACATACCACACACACACACAAACACACACACAAACACATACACACGCCGAAACAAAGCACAGACTAACCCATGCACACACAATACACACTCACTCGCTTGTGAAACAATACACAACAATACTCGACAATACTCACCACTTACGGATGGTATTTGCTCCACTTGCACTCAAGCAACACTTGAGAGCTCGACCCGAGGTGTGTTCGCGCCTCCCGGGCTCCAATCACACAATATTGCAGCTGTACACCGCACATTCGCGAAAGTGGGTTTTTCGCAACAACGCCGCCGGGACAGAGCTACTGCGCACATACGGCCGTCGCTTGTTGTCACACTGCTGCGCAAGACACGACGCGACGCCACAAATACACGGACGAGTCGTCGAGCGAGCAAAGTATCGGACAGATGTGAAATACGAGCCAAAACCAGCCAAAGACCACAGAGCATGTACCATTCACACGCACACGCAGTGAGTGTCGAGCGTCGAATCGTGGATATCAATACCGTGTTCAAACACGCAGAGTTCACGCAAAATCATTCAAAAAGGATGCAAAGCAACGAGCGAGCGTCGTTCTGGTCGCGACCCGGGCCCGGTCGTTCGTTGCGTGCGTGTGTGTTGTTGCGTGTGTGTTGGTGTTGGTGTTGGTGTCGGTGTTGTGTTGCAAAAAGTCAAAAGCGACTCTCCCAGCCGGGTTTGAACCGGCGACCTTGCGGTTAACAGCCACACGCTCTGCCAACTGAGCTATAGGAGAACGGCAACCCACACAAACACACACAAACACACAAAAACACACAAAAACGCACACACACACAACACACAACACACAACACAACACACTCCTACAACAATACCAACAACACACAACACACAACACAACACACTCCTACAACAATACCAACAACACACAACAAAACAATACCAACAACACACACACACACACACACACAACTCGTATCTCACACCATACGACGACCCAATACAAACAAAACAACACAACACAAAACTACACAATGCAATGCAATGCAAACACACAAAACACTACACGCACTTACCAACGTAACAACGTAACAACGTAACAACACCTCAACACGCGCGCTATTCGACACATCTGTTCTCTTCCGCCATCCATCCATCGCAAACATACCACACACACACACAAACACACACACAAACACATACACACGCCGAAACAAAGCACAGACTAACCCATGCACACACAATACACACTCACTCGCTTGTGAAACAATACACAACAATACTCGACAATACTCACCACTTACGGATGGTATTTGCTCCACTTGCACTCAAGCAACACTTGAGAGCTCGACCCGAGGTGTGTTCGCGCCTCCCGGGCTCCAATCACACAATATTGCAGCTGTACACCGCACATTCGCGAAAGTGGGTTTTTCGCAACAACGCCGCCGGGACAGAGCTACTGCGCACATACGGCCGTCGCTTGTTGTCACACTGCTGCGCAAGACACGACGCGACGCCACAAATACACGGACGAGTCGTCGAGCGAGCAAAGTATCGGACAGATGTGAAATACGAGCCAAAACCAGCCAAAGACCACAGAGCATGTACCATTCACACGCACACGCAGTGAGTGTCGAGCGTCGAATCGTGGATATCAATACCGTGTTCAAACACGCAGAGTTCACGCAAAATCATTCAAAAAGGATGCAAAGCAACGAGCGAGCGTCGTTCTGGTCGCGACCCGGGCCCGGTCGTTCGTTGCGTGCGTGTGTGTTGTTGCGTGTGTGTTGGTGTTGGTGTTGGTGTCGGTGTTGTGTTGCAAAAAGTCAAAAGCGACTCTCCCAGCCGGGTTTGAACCGGCGACCTTGCGGTTAACAGCCACACGCTCTGCCAACTGAGCTATAGGAGAACGGCAACCCACACAAACACACACAAACACACAAAAACACACAAAAACGCACACACACAACACACAACACACAACACAACACACTCCTACAACAATACCAACAACACACAACACACAACACAACACACTCCTACAACAATACCAACAACACACAACAAAACAATACCAACAACACACACACACACACACACACAACTCGTATCTCACACCATACGACGACCCAATACAAACAAAACAACACAACACAAAACTACACAATGCAATGCAATGCAAACACACAAAACACTACACGCACTTACCAACGTAACAACGTAACAACGTAACAACACCTCAACACGCGCGCTATTCGACACATCTGTTCTCTTCCGCCATCCATCCATCGCAAACATACCACACACACACACAAACACACACACAAACACATACACACGCCGAAACAAAGCACAGACTAACCCATGCACACACAATACACACTCACTCGCTTGTGAAACAATACACAACAATACTCGACAATACTCACCACTTACGGATGGTATTTGCTCCACTTGCACTCAAGCAACACTTGAGAGCTCGACCCGAGGTGTGTTCGCGCCTCCCGGGCTCCAATCACACAATATTGCAGCTGTACACCGCACATTCGCGAAAGTGGGTTTTTCGCAACAACGCCGCCGGGACAGAGCTACTGCGCACATACGGCCGTCGCTTGTTGTCACACTGCTGCGCAAGACACGACGCGACGCCACAAATACACGGACGAGTCGTCGAGCGAGCAAAGTATCGGACAGATGTGAAATACGAGCCAAAACCAGCCAAAGACCACAGAGCATGTACCATTCACACGCACACGCAGTGAGTGTCGAGCGTCGAATCGTGGATATCAATACCGTGTTCAAACACGCAGAGTTCACGCAAAATCATTCAAAAAGGATGCAAAGCAACGAGCGAGCGTCGTTCTGGTCGCGACCCGGGCCCGGTCGTTCGTTGCGTGCGTGTGTGTTGTTGCGTGTGTGTTGGTGTTGGTGTTGGTGTCGGTGTTGTGTTGCAAAAAGTCAAAAGCGACTCTCCCAGCCGGGTTTGAACCGGCGACCTTGCGGTTAACAGCCACACGCTCTGCCAACTGAGCTATAGGAGAACGGCAACCCACACAAACACACACAAACACACAAAAACACACAAAAACGCACACACACAACACACAACACACAACACAACACACTCCTACAACAATACCAACAACACACAACACACAACACAACACACTCCTACAACAATACCAACAACACACAACAAAACAATACCAACAACACACACACACACACACACACAACTCGTATCTCACACCATACGACGACCCAATACAAACAAAACAACACAACACAAAACTACACAATGCAATGCAATGCAAACACACAAAACACTACACGCACTTACCAACGTAACAACGTAACAACGTAACAACACCTCAACACGCGCGCTATTCGACACATCTGTTCTCTTCCGCCATCCATCCATCGCAAACATACCACACACACACACAAACACACACACAAACACATACACACGCCGAAACAAAGCACAGACTAACCCATGCACACACAATACACACTCACTCGCTTGTGAAACAATACACAACAATACTCGACAATACTCACCACTTACGGATGGTATTTGCTCCACTTGCACTCAAGCAACACTTGAGAGCTCGACCCGAGGTGTGTTCGCGCCTCCCGGGCTCCAATCACACAATATTGCAGCTGTACACCGCACATTCGCGAAAGTGGGTTTTTCGCAACAACGCCGCCGGGACAGAGCTACTGCGCACATACGGCCGTCGCTTGTTGTCACACTGCTGCGCAAGACACGACGCGACGCCACAAATACACGGACGAGTCGTCGAGCGAGCAAAGTATCGGACAGATGTGAAATACGAGCCAAAACCAGCCAAAGACCACAGAGCATGTACCATTCACACGCACACGCAGTGAGTGTCGAGCGTCGAATCGTGGATATCAATACCGTGTTCAAACACGCAGAGTTCACGCAAAATCATTCAAAAAGGATGCAAAGCAACGAGCGAGCGTCGTTCTGGTCGCGACCCGGGCCCGGTCGTTCGTTGCGTGCGTGTGTGTTGTTGCGTGTGTGTTGGTGTTGGTGTTGGTGTCGGTGTTGTGTTGCAAAAAGTCAAAAGCGACTCTCCCAGCCGGGTTTGAACCGGCGACCTTGCGGTTAACAGCCACACGCTCTGCCAACTGAGCTATAGGAGAACGGCAACCCACACAAACACACACAAACACACAAAAACACACAAAAACGCACACACACACAACACACAACACACAACACAACACACTCCTACAACAATACCAACAACACACAACACACAACACAACACACTCCTACAACAATACCAACAACACACAACAAAACAATACCAACAACACACACACACACACACACACAACTCGTATCTCACACCATACGACGACCCAATACAAACAAAACAACACAACACAAAACTACACAATGCAATGCAATGCAAACACACAAAACACTACACGCACTTACCAACGTAACAACGTAACAACGTAACAACACCTCAACACGCGCGCTATTCGACACATCTGTTCTCTTCCGCCATCCATCCATCGCAAACATACCACACACACACACAAACACACACACAAACACATACACACGCCGAAACAAAGCACAGACTAACCCATGCACACACAATACACACTCACTCGCTTGTGAAACAATACACAACAATACTCGACAATACTCACCACTTACGGATGGTATTTGCTCCACTTGCACTCAAGCAACACTTGAGAGCTCGACCCGAGGTGTGTTCGCGCCTCCCGGGCTCCAATCACACAATATTGCAGCTGTACACCGCACATTCGCGAAAGTGGGTTTTTCGCAACAACGCCGCCGGGACAGAGCTACTGCGCACATACGGCCGTCGCTTGTTGTCACACTGCTGCGCAAGACACGACGCGACGCCACAAATACACGGACGAGTCGTCGAGCGAGCAAAGTATCGGACAGATGTGAAATACGAGCCAAAACCAGCCAAAGACCACAGAGCATGTACCATTCACACGCACACGCAGTGAGTGTCGAGCGTCGAATCGTGGATATCAATACCGTGTTCAAACACGCAGAGTTCACGCAAAATCATTCAAAAAGGATGCAAAGCAACGAGCGAGCGTCGTTCTGGTCGCGACCCGGGCCCGGTCGTTCGTTGCGTGCGTGTGTGTTGTTGCGTGTGTGTTGGTGTTGGTGTTGGTGTCGGTGTTGTGTTGCAAAAAGTCAAAAGCGACTCTCCCAGCCGGGTTTGAACCGGCGACCTTGCGGTTAACAGCCACACGCTCTGCCAACTGAGCTATAGGAGAACGGCAACCCACACAAACACACACAAACACACAAAAACACACAAAAACGCACACACACACAACACACAACACACAACACAACACACTCCTACAACAATACCAACAACACACAACACACAACACAACACACTCCTACAACAATACCAACAACACACAACAAAACAATACCAACAACACACACACACACACACACACAACTCGTATCTCACACCATACGACGACCCAATACAAACAAAACAACACAACACAAAACTACACAATGCAATGCAATGCAAACACACAAAACACTACACGCACTTACCAACGTAACAACGTAACAACGTAACAACACCTCAACACGCGCGCTATTCGACACATCTGTTCTCTTCCGCCATCCATCCATCGCAAACATACCACACACACACACAAACACACACACAAACACATACACACGCCGAAACAAAGCACAGACTAACCCATGCACACACAATACACACTCACTCGCTTGTGAAACAATACACAACAATACTCGACAATACTCACCACTTACGGATGGTATTTGCTCCACTTGCACTCAAGCAACACTTGAGAGCTCGACCCGAGGTGTGTTCGCGCCTCCCGGGCTCCAATCACACAATATTGCAGCTGTACACCGCACATTCGCGAAAGTGGGTTTTTCGCAACAACGCCGCCGGGACAGAGCTACTGCGCACATACGGCCGTCGCTTGTTGTCACACTGCTGCGCAAGACACGACGCGACGCCACAAATACACGGACGAGTCGTCGAGCGAGCAAAGTATCGGACAGATGTGAAATACGAGCCAAAACCAGCCAAAGACCACAGAGCATGTACCATTCACACGCACACGCAGTGAGTGTCGAGCGTCGAATCGTGGATATCAATACCGTGTTCAAACACGCAGAGTTCACGCAAAATCATTCAAAAAGGATGCAAAGCAACGAGCGAGCGTCGTTCTGGTCGCGACCCGGGCCCGGTCGTTCGTTGCGTGCGTGTGTGTTGTTGCGTGTGTGTTGGTGTTGGTGTTGGTGTCGGTGTTGTGTTGCAAAAAGTCAAAAGCGACTCTCCCAGCCGGGTTTGAACCGGCGACCTTGCGGTTAACAGCCACACGCTCTGCCAACTGAGCTATAGGAGAACGGCAACCCACACAAACACACACAAACACACAAAAACACACAAAAACGCACACACACAACACACAACACACAACACAACACACTCCTACAACAATACCAACAACACACAACACACAACACAACACACTCCTACAACAATACCAACAACACACAACAAAACAATACCAACAACACACACACACACACACACAACTCGTATCTCACACCATACGACGACCCAATACAAACAAAACAACACAACACAAAACTACACAATGCAATGCAATGCAAACACACAAAACACTACACGCACTTACCAACGTAACAACGTAACAACGTAACAACACCTCAACACGCGCGCTATTCGACACATCTGTTCTCTTCCGCCATCCATCCATCGCAAACATACCACACACACACACAAACACACACACAAACACATACACACGCCGAAACAAAGCACAGACTAACCCATGCACACACAATACACACTCACTCGCTTGTGAAACAATACACAACAATACTCGACAATACTCACCACTTACGGATGGTATTTGCTCCACTTGCACTCAAGCAACACTTGAGAGCTCGACCCGAGGTGTGTTCGCGCCTCCCGGGCTCCAATCACACAATATTGCAGCTGTACACCGCACATTCGCGAAAGTGGGTTTTTCGCAACAACGCCGCCGGGACAGAGCTACTGCGCACATACGGCCGTCGCTTGTTGTCACACTGCTGCGCAAGACACGACGCGACGCCACAAATACACGGACGAGTCGTCGAGCGAGCAAAGTATCGGACAGATGTGAAATACGAGCCAAAACCAGCCAAAGACCACAGAGCATGTACCATTCACACGCACACGCAGTGAGTGTCGAGCGTCGAATCGTGGATATCAATACCGTGTTCAAACACGCAGAGTTCACGCAAAATCATTCAAAAAGGATGCAAAGCAACGAGCGAGCGTCGTTCTGGTCGCGACCCGGGCCCGGTCGTTCGTTGCGTGCGTGTGTGTTGTTGCGTGTGTGTTGGTGTTGGTGTTGGTGTCGGTGTTGTGTTGCAAAAAGTCAAAAGCGACTCTCCCAGCCGGGTTTGAACCGGCGACCTTGCGGTTAACAGCCACACGCTCTGCCAACTGAGCTATAGGAGAACGGCAACCCACACAAACACACACAAACACACAAAAACACACAAAAACGCACACACACAACACACAACACACAACACAACACACTCCTACAACAATACCAACAACACACAACACACAACACAACACACTCCTACAACAATACCAACAACACACAACAAAACAATACCAACAACACACACACACACACACACAACTCGTATCTCACACCATACGACGACCCAATACAAACAAAACAACACAACACAAAACTACACAATGCAATGCAATGCAAACACACAAAACACTACACGCACTTACCAACGTAACAACGTAACAACGTAACAACACCTCAACACGCGCGCTATTCGACACATCTGTTCTCTTCCGCCATCCATCCATCGCAAACATACCACACACACACACAAACACACACACAAACACATACACACGCCGAAACAAAGCACAGACTAACCCATGCACACACAATACACACTCACTCGCTTGTGAAACAATACACAACAATACTCGACAATACTCACCACTTACGGATGGTATTTGCTCCACTTGCACTCAAGCAACACTTGAGAGCTCGACCCGAGGTGTGTTCGCGCCTCCCGGGCTCCAATCACACAATATTGCAGCTGTACACCGCACATTCGCGAAAGTGGGTTTTTCGCAACAACGCCGCCGGGACAGAGCTACTGCGCACATACGGCCGTCGCTTGTTGTCACACTGCTGCGCAAGACACGACGCGACGCCACAAATACACGGACGAGTCGTCGAGCGAGCAAAGTATCGGACAGATGTGAAATACGAGCCAAAACCAGCCAAAGACCACAGAGCATGTACCATTCACACGCACACGCAGTGAGTGTCGAGCGTCGAATCGTGGATATCAATACCGTGTTCAAACACGCAGAGTTCACGCAAAATCATTCAAAAAGGATGCAAAGCAACGAGCGAGCGTCGTTCTGGTCGCGACCCGGGCCCGGTCGTTCGTTGCGTGCGTGTGTGTTGTTGCGTGTGTGTTGGTGTTGGTGTTGGTGTCGGTGTTGTGTTGCAAAAAGTCAAAAGCGACTCTCCCAGCCGGGTTTGAACCGGCGACCTTGCGGTTAA
Organism: Pythium guiyangense; assembly: GCA_003730235.1. NCBI lineage: Eukaryota > Oomycota > Peronosporomycetes > Pythiales > Pythiaceae > Pythium > Pythium guiyangense. The sequence goes on from QXDM01000001.1 coordinate 949,486, forward strand.
CAGCCACACGCTCTGCCAACTGAGCTATAGGAGAACGGCAACCCACACAAACACACACAAACACACAAAAACACACAAAAACGCACACACACAACACACAACACACAACACAACACACTCCTACAACAATACCAACAACACACAACACACAACACAACACACTCCTACAACAATACCAACAACACACAACAAAACAATACCAACAACACACACACACACACACACAACTCGTATCTCACACCATACGACGACCCAATACAAACAAAACAACACAACACAAAACTACACAATGCAATGCAATGCAAACACACAAAACACTACACGCACTTACCAACGTAACAACGTAACAACGTAACAACACCTCAACACGCGCGCTATTCGACACATCTGTTCTCTTCCGCCATCCATCCATCGCAAACATACCACACACACACACAAACACACACACAAACACATACACACGCCGAAACAAAGCACAGACTAACCCATGCACACACAATACACACTCACTCGCTTGTGAAACAATACACAACAATACTCGACAATACTCACCACTTACGGATGGTATTTGCTCCACTTGCACTCAAGCAACACTTGAGAGCTCGACCCGAGGTGTGTTCGCGCCTCCCGGGCTCCAATCACACAATATTGCAGCTGTACACCGCACATTCGCGAAAGTGGGTTTTTCGCAACAACGCCGCCGGGACAGAGCTACTGCGCACATACGGCCGTCGCTTGTTGTCACACTGCTGCGCAAGACACGACGCGACGCCACAAATACACGGACGAGTCGTCGAGCGAGCAAAGTATCGGACAGATGTGAAATACGAGCCAAAACCAGCCAAAGACCACAGAGCATGTACCATTCACACGCACACGCAGTGAGTGTCGAGCGTCGAATCGTGGATATCAATACCGTGTTCAAACACGCAGAGTTCACGCAAAATCATTCAAAAAGGATGCAAAGCAACGAGCGAGCGTCGTTCTGGTCGCGACCCGGGCCCGGTCGTTCGTTGCGTGCGTGTGTGTTGTTGCGTGTGTGTTGGTGTTGGTGTTGGTGTCGGTGTTGTGTTGCAAAAAGTCAAAAGCGACTCTCCCAGCCGGGTTTGAACCGGCGACCTTGCGGTTAACAGCCACACGCTCTGCCAACTGAGCTATAGGAGAACGGCAACCCACACAAACACACACAAACACACAAAAACACACAAAAACGCACACACACAACACACAACACACAACACAACACACTCCTACAACAATACCAACAACACACAACACACAACACAACACACTCCTACAACAATACCAACAACACACAACAAAACAATACCAACAACACACACACACACACACAACTCGTATCTCACACCATACGACGACCCAATACAAACAAAACAACACAACACAAAACTACACAATGCAATGCAATGCAAACACACAAAACACTACACGCACTTACCAACGTAACAACGTAACAACGTAACAACACCTCAACACGCGCGCTATTCGACACATCTGTTCTCTTCCGCCATCCATCCATCGCAAACATACCACACACACACACAAACACACACACAAACACATACACACGCCGAAACAAAGCACAGACTAACCCATGCACACACAATACACACTCACTCGCTTGTGAAACAATACACAACAATACTCGACAATACTCACCACTTACGGATGGTATTTGCTCCACTTGCACTCAAGCAACACTTGAGAGCTCGACCCGAGGTGTGTTCGCGCCTCCCGGGCTCCAATCACACAATATTGCAGCTGTACACCGCACATTCGCGAAAGTGGGTTTTTCGCAACAACGCCGCCGGGACAGAGCTACTGCGCACATACGGCCGTCGCTTGTTGTCACACTGCTGCGCAAGACACGACGCGACGCCACAAATACACGGACGAGTCGTCGAGCGAGCAAAGTATCGGACAGATGTGAAATACGAGCCAAAACCAGCCAAAGACCACAGAGCATGTACCATTCACACGCACACGCAGTGAGTGTCGAGCGTCGAATCGTGGATATCAATACCGTGTTCAAACACGCAGAGTTCACGCAAAATCATTCAAAAAGGATGCAAAGCAACGAGCGAGCGTCGTTCTGGTCGCGACCCGGGCCCGGTCGTTCGTTGCGTGCGTGTGTGTTGTTGCGTGTGTGTTGGTGTTGGTGTTGGTGTCGGTGTTGTGTTGCAAAAAGTCAAAAGCGACTCTCCCAGCCGGGTTTGAACCGGCGACCTTGCGGTTAACAGCCACACGCTCTGCCAACTGAGCTATAGGAGAACGGCAACCCACACAAACACACACAAACACACAAAAACACACAAAAACGCACACACACAACACACAACACACAACACAACACACTCCTACAACAATACCAACAACACACAACACACAACACAACACACTCCTACAACAATACCAACAACACACAACAAAACAATACCAACACACACACACACACACACACAACTCGTATCTCACACCATACGACGACCCAATACAAACAAAACAACACAACACAAAACTACACAATGCAATGCAATGCAAACAGCATCTGCAAACACCTTCAAACACCTGTAATGCAGATTGCACTTTTTTATGGGACAGAGTAGTATTGTTATTTTTTGTATCGAATGCTCCAGCGGTGATTCTATGTCTTTCACTGTCATGTGTACAAAGTATACACACCTAACGACCATACACACTATAATATGATTAATAGAACACTTCTACACCACGCAGAAGAACGCGTGGATGGACTCAAGAGTGTGGAGAGACTATCTACGCAATGTGATCAAGTACGAGATCGAAGGCCGAGCATCGTGCTGGTTGACAACCTCGACTCGCACGTGTCGGAGAAGTCGAGCGCGATCGTCGCTGGCGAGCTATTCTCTCGTCTGCTCCCACTTCCAGCCAACTCAACGAGCGTGTGTCAGCCGCTCGACGTTGGGGACATGGGTCCTCTAAAGCAGAAGATGTGTTGCGAGTGGCTGGTCGAAGAGCGTTCGCGCTCGAGCGCACTCGCTGCGGCACAGAAGCGCCGAGCGATGATCATGCGCACGATCAAAGTGTGGGAGCAGTTCACACCAGAGACTGTTGTGCGTTGTTTTTAAAAGGCACTTCCGCTCGCACTTGTATAGTCAGTCAATAAAGCTGAGGTTTTGCCTATCAATTCGTTTTGCCCATCAGTAGAAATAGTTTCATCCGCTTTGTTTTGTTTTATGGAGGTGCTATTGTGTGGTGTGGGCGAATGTGCCTGTCCGTCTCGCTCCGAAAGACTTTGCCAGAAGTGTCATGGGAGAAATGCCCGGTAATATGATTTGTCTCGAAAGACTTGTCTATATATGAAAACACCAAAATCTGTTATGGCTAGATTATTAAACAGCTAATTTTAAGCGAATTATGACGTGTGCAATACAAAACTCGGTTTTATCACTATCGTTTCAGAAGCTGAAAATTCGATATTTAGCCATGTCATGGCTAGGTTTAGGTCAGGGACACGCTACGAATGCTTCTTTAAATTGAAATAGTTTCATACGTGCCTGCCATTATTATAATAATCCAAATCTTGCAAAATATTTCCATTTATATCACTATCGATTTCAGTTTTGGAAGCGGCTGTTCGATTCAGCGGCATATAAACAGGCGTCGTAATTTTCTGAACAACCAATAGTTTAATCCAGTAATTCAAAAGCACATTGTGATTTCGCCAAAAGAACGCAGCATTTCGCAATGTTGTTTTCAAACACTTGAATAAAGTATTTAGTGTTCAGATAATTGCGACGCCTTTTTCTGTACAGATTAGATTTGTATCGTTGGGCTCGCCATGTAGCACTGTGAGAGTGAAGAACACAAGGTGCTCGGGTTTAAACTTGCACATTGTACGTGAGTGCTCAGGAGTATAATTCTTGATAGTGAAGAAAAAGACGTGCTCGTGATTAAACTTGAAAATTGTATGTGAGTGCTCATCTATTATGAAACGATACAATGTTTGTATCGGAAAACAACAGCAAAAGTTTGTTCGCCGGAAATGACTTGAAATTTGTAGCCAGACCGGACGCTGTGCTGGAGTCCGGGTTTGACTTCAAGTCAAACCGTCCGGAACATGTCCGAGCAGCGTTTTCAAGCCAATAATTTTGCAACATGTCCCCGAATGTAACCGTTTTGCGATAAATAGAATGGTGTAGGGACATGTTGCAAGCTCTATATAGCGTTTTCAAGCCAAGTACTTTGCAACATGTTCCTCGGCGCACGTCGTCAGTTTGTTTCACCCGTTTTCTGAGACATGCTACTTGTTTTGTTGTCCACACAAAACACTCGCTTTTAACCGAATGTAACAAAAATCGGACATGTTCCCAAAATAGAGCGATTAAATAGTGAATAAAACAAGGGTCGTTGATTTTTAGACATGACCTTTAAACGACTGTGTGATAGTGAAATATATCAGGGCAAACCATCCACGCTCAACCACCACCATTCGCCGCCCATTGCGATCGGTTGATCAATCACGTCTCTCTCGTGGTTGTCGTCGTCTCCGTGGCTACTCACACGCGCTTATCACACACACCGACGCACACGCGCCTCCACGTACACATCCGTCCGACGAATCCTCTAGTCATGTCGTCGACCGAGCTTGCAGTGGTCGAGCACGGCGCAGGCGCAAGCGAGATGGTGCTCATGGCGATGCTGCCACACGGCAACGAAGCGATGATTGTGCAGACGCCGGCGCAGCGCACGATCGGCGAGCTCGAGAGCTTCCTCAAGGACGAGTACCGCCGCGTGTTCCCGAAGAAGGCGGGTCTGCACGCCGACACGCGCATCCAAAAGTGCGTCCCGATGGACAAGGTGCTCAACCGCCGCACGCAGCAGCTCGATGGCAGCAACAACAGCAGCCCAAAGCAGCGCCACTGCTTCGTCGACCTCGCCAAGAACGTGCAGGTCGGGAACGTGTTTGAGAACATGGAGCAGATCTACATCGTCACGGACTACAGCGTGAAGCACCTTCAGCACCAACAGCAGCAGCAGCAGTCACCGCTTGCTCGCGATGAGCGCAAGAGCAAGACAAACGGTCAGGCGTCAGCATCATCGACTCAGTCTGCGTCAAAGCAAGCGGCTGCTTCGAGCGCCAAGACTAGCAGCAAGAGCACGGCGCCAACTGCGACTGAGGCGTCGCAGAAGGAGAAGGAGCGCAAGAACAAGGCAAAGACGCCAGCCTCTCCTGCTGCTGCGGTCCCAGCGACTGCTGTTGTGTCGGCAGTGCCAGCGAAGAAGTCCAAGGCAGCGAAAGAGGTGACGCCAGCGCCTGTTGCGGCGGCGGAGAAGCCCAAGAAGTCCTCCAAGACCACGACGGAGGCAGCACCTGCGCCAGTGGCTGCGGACAAGACGAAGGAGAGCGCGGCCGCGAAGCGAAAGGCTGAGCGCGTGCGCAAGTCCGTGGACGAAGCGCCGACTGCGAGCAGCAGCAGCAGCAGCAGCTCGACGGATGAAGAGGTCGTCATGGTTGCGCCGACGCCTGTGACACCTCCTCCTGCGAAGAAGGCCAAGGTCGCGGCTGCTGCGAAGGCTGAGGATGCGAGCAAGACCGTGAAGACTGCGACGAAGAAGGCGGCAGCTGAGGCGAAGAAGGTCGAAGCGGAGGCTGCTGCGCCTGCAGCGAAGGTCGCAAAGGCCACGAAGGCTGCGAAAGAGGTCGCAAAGGCTGCTGTGAAGGCGACTGAGAAGACATCGTCGGAGGGCGAGAAGAGCTCCGCTGCTGCGCCTGCAGTCGTCGAGAAGGCGCCGCGCAAGTCCAAGAAGACGGCAGCTGCCGAGAGCGAGGATGCTCCGCCTGCCAAGCGCGCAAAGGTTGCTGCGGAGAAGGCAGAGAAGCCTACGAAGCTGACGCTCAAGCAGCGGCGCGAGGCTGCGGCTGCTGCGGCAGCGACCGAGAGTACGGACAGCGCGAGCTCAGTTGAGAAGCCGGTCGTGAAGAAGCTCACGGCAAAGCAGAAGCGCGAGGCTGCGGCTGCTGCGGCAGCGACCGAGAGTACGGACAGCGCGAGCTCAGTTGAGAAGCCGGTCGTGAAGAAGCTCACGGCAAAGCAGAAGCGCGAGGCGGAGGCTGCTGCGGCAGCGACCGAGAGTACGGACAGCGCGAGCTCAGTTGAGAAGCCGGTCGTGAAGAAGCTCACGGCAAAGCAGAAGCGCGAGGCGGAGGCTGCTGTCGCGGCGGCTGAGAGCGCAGAGAAGCCAGTGGTGAAGAAGCTCACTGCGAAGGCGAAGCGCGAGGCTGAGGTTGCTGCCGCCAAGGCAAAGGAGGAGGCCGAGAAGGCCGCGGCAGATGACAGCAGCACGGACGACCAGGTGCCTGCACCAAAGAAGGTCGTGCGCCGCACCAAGGCAGACGCTGCGAGCAAGGCCGAGGACGCTCCAGCTGCAGCGCCTCGCCCGACTGCGGTCCCTCGCATGTCGTTCAAGGAGACGCTCGCTGCAGCTCGTGAGCGCATCGAGGCGGAGAAGCGGAGCAATGCGGCGGCTGCTACTGCTGCGCCAGAAAAGGCGGCGGCGTCGCCAGCTCCAGTGGCTGCAACGAAGGCTTCGCCAAAGCCAAAGGCATCTCCTGTTGCCGCGAAGGCATCTCCTGCTGCCACGAAGGCGTCACCAAAGCCAAAGGCTTCGCCAAAGGCGGCCGCCGCGCCGGTCAAGCCTGTGACGGCGGCGATTGACTCGTCGGACGACTCGGACTTTGAAGACGCACCGACGCCTGTGGTTGCGAAGAAGGCGGCTGTGAAAGCCTCGCCAAAGCCCAAGGCGGTCGTGAAGGCTGCTGCGCCTGCGGTTGTCGCAAAGACGCCAGCGACGTCGACGTCGGACAGCGAGTCGTCGTCGGACGATGACGAGATCGACTACTCGCAGAGTCTGCTCGCGGACTTGACGGGCAAGTACTAGACGCAGTGAGCTGTTAACGGGGCCAGTGTATGTATGTAATCTGCATGTACAGCCGCGCGCTGATGTTGCCTCCTGCTGCTGCGACTGTGCTTGCCTTCTCTAGACGCTGCGCCGACAGCGAGCAGCACCACCGTCGCTGCCACTCAGCGCCCGACCCCAGCGCCGTCGTCGGTCACTGCGTCGCTCAAGGCTGCGCGCACGCCTAAAGTGTCCAAGGCGGGGCCGAAGCTGTCGAAGCCTCTGAAGCTCGCGCTCCTCGCAGCCGAGAGTGCAGTGAACGAGGGCTCGCAGGACGAGCCAACGACGGACCTCTCGCAAGATCTCTTCTCCGAGCTCTCGCAGAAGTGTACGTCGTCGCTTGCGTCGGCAGATGCATATTGCGTTGGTCAAGGTGTGCGTGTGAGACTGACAGCATCTGTGCTGCTCTCTCTCGCCTCGCAGCGGCACACGAGTCGAACAGCGTGCTGCTATCGTCGCTGTCAAAGAACCGCTTCTCGCTCGGGAACATCCCGGTCGCGAAGCTCAAGAAGTCGTCCAAGAACCCGTTCGCATCGCAGAGTAGCAGCAGTCAGCTCGAGCAGCCGCAGCCCAAGAAGCGCGGTCGCCCTCCTAAAGTCAAGGCGTAGAGAGAGCCAACAGGCACGTAGCAGCCGCAGCGCGCTGTCTGGTATTCGTCGACGGACTCGATCGAGCGTGGCACAGCGCAAGCTCACGATGATAGACGACCGCAGACCCAGGACGAGACGACGCCCGCGCACGTCACACACACGAGGCGCCACTACACGTACGCGCTCACTCGACGCGCATCGATCGCGACCGACTGGTGTACTAAAGTTCATAATCAAAACTCCCCAAGTCACTGCAGCAGCAGCGCCGTCCCCATCGCACGTGGCTCACGGCAAGATCCCGTTCGTCATGCGCTGGAAGACGTCGTACTGGCGCGTGCGGTAGCTGTTGTGGCTCCGACGCACGAGCTGGAGCACGTGCTTGATCACTTGGCTCTGGTTCAAGTTGAGCTGGAAGAGCCGCTTCGTGGCGCTCAGGATGTCGCGCGGGTTCTGCGACAAGAAGCACGGGCACGACGACTCTTGCGCCATGATCGCGATCATCATCAGCACCGTGTCGGCGTGTTGCTGTTCACACACAAGGAGCGTCAGCGATCGAGTGACGACACACAGGCATCACCAGTCATATCCAATCATGCTCGACGGCGCGTCGTACCTGGAGCGCGAGGAAGCCCTGGATGAGGAAGATCACGTACGCCTTGAAGTACTCGGACTGCGTCCCGCCCATGGCGTCGACCATCTCGGCCGTGAGCTTGAACGGCGCTGTCTCGAGACTAAAGCGACCGCCGGGTGCAATGCCGAGGATGAAGCCAAAGTCAATGTGCACGACGTGGCCGTCGCTGTCGATCATGATGTTGCCGTTGTGCCGGTCCTTGATCTGCAGCAAGTAGCACGCGAGCGAGTACGCGGCCATGCTGCGCACAAAGTTCGTCATTGCAGTCTTGTACGCTGGCGTGTCGACGTCGCCGTACGTCCGGACAAAGTGGTGCGCCAGCGTCGTGTACCCGCGCCGCTTCTTGAGCGCGTCGAGCGACGTCGCGTTCTTGACGTACTCGATCATCCCAGTCGACGCCGACGTCGCGATGATGCCGTACGGGAGCAAGCGCAGCGGCAAGTCGGCGCTCTGGAAGATGTCCTGGAGCTGCCGAATGAGCTGGAGACACAGCACCTCTTGCCGCAAGTCGTCGTTCGACTTGACAATGAACGCGACGCAGTCCCAGTTCGTTTCCGACTGGCAAAGCCGCAAGTGCCGCGACGACACGCGCAGGCGCTCGCGCTTCTCTTCAAAGCTCTCGCCAAACGCGCTCTCGCGCGCAATGTGCTGCTGCTTGCGCTTGTCAAGCACGTACCCGTGGATAATCTCCATCTGATCCTTGAGCGTTGCGAGGTCGTCGCGGATCTTCTCGAGCTCGCTGATCTCGTCGCTTCCGCGCGAGAACACGTGGCGCTCGAGCGCGTCTTCGACCGACCGCAGCGCACTCAGTGCGTCGTCAGGCTTGAACTTGGCCATGAACGACCCGCCGTGGTGCGACGGCGGCGTCGACGACGACTGCTGGTCGTCTTCGCCCGATGCGTTGGACGTGTCAGCGTTGTACGCGGACGACTGGCGCTGGAGCTGGCTGTTCGACGTCGTGGGCGATGACACAACCGACGACCCCGAGCCAGACGCAGCGCCGTCGTTCGTGCGAGCACCATTCTCAAGTGCCACAGCTCCATTGTGCGACGTGGTCGCCTCCGAGATCGTTGCAACAGGCTTTGGCGACGCAACTGGCGAGGCAGCACTCAGTGTCTTCGGCGCTTCGACCGAGTTTGCAGGACTCCGAGTCGTCTTTGCCTTGAGCGTCGCCGACTGGCTCCGGAGGCGGTATGTCACTCGCTCATCTGCAGTGAACCACACTGCACGAGGACTGCTGCAGTTGTTGTTACTGCTGCTCGCGGACGCAGCGCTCGCTGATACGAGCTCGATCGCACCCGAGTCCATGAGCTCGCCACCGAGCCACAGCGCGTGCGCTTCGTCAAACACGATCTCGTTCTGCGTCATCCACGCCACGACGTCTTTGCCCGTGAACACACCGCCTGCCGTTGGTGCGTCTGCGAGCATGCTCGCCTCCAAGTTCTGCGCCATGCTCACGAGCTGGTCCTTTGTGAACTTCTCGACCTCGTTGAAGAGCGGGCTCGAGTTGCGCTGAGCCTGGGCTTGCGCCTCCATCACTTCGCCCTCGCTTGCAGATCGCTTGCGCCGACCGCTCAGCGTGTCCGAGCACGCCGAGATGATCGAGTCAAGCGACTTGGTCGTCGACGTCACAAGCGAACCGGAGCGCCGGCGCCGGAGCTTTGCGGACTTCTTTGCATCTGACGCAGCTGCTGTCAGCGGCGGGTTTGACGCCACGCGGTCGCGCGCTTCTTCGAGCTCGTCTTCGTCGAGGTCGTCTTCATCGAGCATGTTCGCGCGACTGCCGTTCAGACTCACGATCGCGTGCTTGTCTTCGTCGGCTTTCGACGCGAGCGCAGACGATAGCGCACCGTCACTCTCGCTGAGCGTGTTCAGCTCGAGCGCTTGACCAATGTCGCTGCTCGTCGCTACTTCAATCGCGTTCTTGGAGCCTGCAGCATCGACTGGCGCGCCACTGCGTGCTTTCGACAGGTCCACTGCACTCGCGCTCGCACTCTGCACTTCATCGAAAGGCGCGCCGCCAGCAGTGCTCGCAGTCGCAGACCGCGCGCGCTGCATCCAGTGGCTCTTCCCCGCGAGCTGCGTGAGCATCTCGACCTCAAAGAACACGAGCGTCGGCGCACGCGCGCGCGTCGTGAACACAGTGCCCTCTTCGCGCGCGATCGTGATGAAGCGCTGGAGCGGGTCTTCGCACGACCCGATCGGACAGAACGCTTCGTCCGGGAGCTCGAGCTTCTGGAGCTCGACTCGCAGCGCAGCTTTGCGCTGGTCCGGCGCGCAGTGGCGCAGCCGCTCAGTCATATCACATAGCTCTTCGATGAACTTGATCTGCGTCTGGAAGACGCGCCACTCGGCGTCGACGTCGATGCTCCGGCTCGGAACAACAAGCGACGACCGCGTCGCGTGCGTCTGCAGCAGGAACTCGGGCGGGATCGCACACGCCGTGATTGCGTCGCAGAGCTCACCGAGCGGACTCACGCACAGCGTCTTTGGCGACTTGCGCACGAGGACGTGGAGGCGATCAAAGAGACACGTGAGCATCTGCGCCTGGAGCTCGGGCGCCGGCACGTCGCGGTCGACGCGGAACGTCCAGTCTTGCTGCGAGATCTGCATCTCGAGGTTCACCATGAGGAGCTTGCAGAGGCTGAACTTGCGGAAGAGGTAGTCCGGGACAAAGATCTCGGACTGGCCAAAGCCCCAGCCGCAGCTGTCGTCGATCGCTGCGCGCGTGAGCCAGTAGATCGCCGTGGCGAACCGAATGTGCAGCTGCGCTGCGTAGCAGATGACGCGGAAGAGCAGCGCCGCTTTGATCGTGTTGCGGGACCAGTCGACCGTGAGCCACATCTGGAAGAGCTGCGGCAAGAAGAACTCGAAGTCTGGCAAGTTCGTCGTTGAGAGATCCAGGAGCTTCGTCACGACGTGCGCGTACGCTTCGTCGCAGCCGTGGCGATGGAGGTGGAGGACTTGGATCAGATCCGAGATCCCCAGTGCGCTGTCGCTGAGCATCGCAATGACTGCGTCGACCTCGTCGTCGTCGGCTTTCGACCGCATCGGCTTCTTCGCGCCGCCCTCGAGCTGCGCGACGCTCACGCGCTGCACGAGCATGCTGAGCCAGACCATGAAGCGCTGGACGCGGTAGCACCCTGTGCACAGTCGCACGCTGTTGTTCACGCCGTAGTGGCGCAGCGTCGCGAACCGGTAGCTGTGGTCCGAGCACATGGAGCCGCCGCAGTTGCGGCAGTGGTGCTGCCGCTTCGCACTGTCAAAGCGCAGACCGCAGTTCGGATGTGCGCACGTGAGCTGGTTCTTGAACGACGGCCGCGAGTGCTTCTTCTCAGCGAACGCGAGGCCACCGAGCGACAGCAGCAGGATGTCTGGGTACGTCTCAGCGTGCGCGCGCCAGTGCTCGCTCGCGTCTGAGCTCGCACGCAGCGCAGCGCGGATGTACGCGAGCCAGTTGCGCTTGTCCTCTTCCGAGTCGGCGTCGATGTTGAAGACTGCGCCGGTCGTGAAGTAGAGCTTGAACGAGTTGCGGTACGTGTGCCAGAGCCCTTTGCCGTCCCAGCTCTCGACTTTGTGGATCTCGGCGCTGAACGACGCGTTGATGAGCGCACTCGCCGTGTCGCGCGTGGCAAAGCGACTGAAGTTGACACCAGCGCAGCGGCAGTAGAAGCGCTTCATGCGGTGGTACGTCAGCCCTTCGTCGCGCATGCTCAAGTACCCTTTCATGCCAAAGCCGTCGGTCTCGGCCCCCAGCGGGTTTGCATCCGATCCAGACGTCGGAGGCGTTGCACTGTCGTCCTGGAGCGATGCAGCAGCGCCTAGTGTGTCGCCACAATCGTCGACGGACATGCCGTCGATCGAGACACCGTCCACGGATGCTGCTTGTGACTGCGGCACGGCGAGCAGGTGCGTGAGGAACTCGCTATCGACGCTCTCGCCTCCGTCGTCGTCTTCGACAGCGACTGCGCCGATGCCAGCGACAAGTGTGTCGTTGCAAACAGCGTCACTTTGCGCTTGCTCGTGCGCGTCATCGACTTGCTCCGCTTCTTGTTGTTGTTGCTCGTGCTCTCGCGAGTCACTTTCAGCAGCAGCAGCACCGACTGCACCAGAGGGTCCGTCCGACACGCTCGCGTTCGTCGCTGCAGCGTCTGGATCAGCGTGATGCCCAAGCGGCGCAGCAGTAGCCGACGCAGCAGGGCTGGCACCGCCGCTCGGCTCCTCGAGCGTCGTCATCGCCGCCGCCCTCGACACGATGCTCGACACGATGCTAGCGAGCGCAAACTGACTATTTCGGCACGCCACGTTGCGCGCGCCATCCCAAATTCAATAGTGACAAAACCAAGGGTGTCTGTCTCTCGACAACCTCGACATCTCGCCTCCAACATGCTGAACATCGACTTGCGTCTTCACGTCCACACGTCTCGACTCGACTCGATCCAGTGCACTACAGTCGCTCACACACAAAGTCACTCACTCGCTACGAGGTCATCCTCCATGGCGTCACTCTTTGCTATCAACACACATTCGTATCGACAGAGCGACAGCTCGCTCGCTCGCTACTCTTCACGCTTCCGACTCGACCTCGTCACTTGCCTCCAACTAACTCATTCACACTCACACACATGTGCTCAGTACAGCAGCAGCTCATGCTCCTCCTGGTGCTGAAAGTCGCCGGCTGTCGTCGCGAGCACTGGCGGGTCGGTCTCGTGCACGCTCGCGCCGAACGCTGCGTGCGCGACGAGGAGCGAGAACTTCTCGACGCGCGCGAGCAGGTCGCCGTTGACGCCCGCGTAGTCAAACTTGCCGAGCAAGTCGGTGTAGCCGTCCTTGTAGAACGTCGCTTTGCTGCGTCGGGTGCTCGTCGCGCCACTCGAGACCTTGGCAAAGACCTTGACGTAGCACCGCGCGACGGGCAAGCCGGCGCGGAAGACCTGCACGAGGCCGCTCTGCTTGAGCACTTCGACCTGGAGACTCGAGTTGAAGTACGACCGCGTGACGTCGATCGGCGCTGCGACCGACTCGATGCGCCGCGACGCCACGCGCTCGCGCACGCGGATCATCATCTGCTGGCGCTGCAGCTCCGTCGGGATCGCCACGACAGTCGTCGCGACCTCGGACGCGTCGTCACCGTCAGTCTCAGCGTCCGTCGCACCAGCGAGCGCCACGACGACCTGTGCGCGCGGCTGCACGAGCAGCAGACTCGAGCGCGAGCCCGCGGCGTCCGAGAACGTCCCGAACGGCTCGGACGAGAACATGAACTCGACGTCGATCGGGTAGAACGACACCTCGCACTCGCCCACGTGCTGCGACGTGAGCTGCACGGCGCCGTCGGCAGCGACTGCGTCCAACTTGACCTGCAGCATAGTCGTCTGCGCTGCCACTGCTGCGCTGCTCTCGGTGCCGGAGCGCGCGCGGTCGGCCGCTTGGCGACTCCGCTGCGCGTCAAAGTGGTCGTACTCGGCAACGAACTCGCCGAGCCGCGCAAAGCGCGTGCGCCAGCGCGCGTGCGGATGCTTCTTGTGCTTGGCGACGTTGCGCCGCGCGACCGTGAACGCCGCGCGGTCGTCGCTCGAGACGCGGAAGAGGTCGAGGTACGCGTCGACGTAGTCGAATTGCGCGCTGTGCTCGACGTGCGCTCGGTCGGCTGGGGCGAGCGCCTGCAGCCGCGCAAAGAGCGCGAGCGCGTCGTCCATGCGGTCGAACAGGATCATAAAGTACGTGAGCACGAGCAAGTGCTGCGCGTCGAGCGTGGCAAAGAGCCCGAGGCGCTGGCACAGCGAGCGGTAGAACTCGCGCGCGCGCTTGTTCAGGATGCGCGCGCTGCTGCTCGTGAGCGCCGCAGAGCCGCTGGATGACGACGCTGATGATGACAGAGTCGAGAACGAGCTGCCACCCACTTCGTGCACGCGCCGGCGCAGGAACGGACCGAACTCGGTGTGGTCCAAGCCGCGTCCGAGCTGCGCGATGCATTTGTCGAACGCAAACACCTCGGCCGGCGCGACGACCGACGTCTCAAAACCGGCGCCGAGTGACTGGAGCAGACTCGCGGAGCTCGAGAGCAGCTCGCGCACGCCGTCGACGTCGCCGTGCTGGAACGCATACTTCCAGATGCCGTCGTGGAACACCACCTTGGCGCGCAGGAACGCCGTGAGGCCGCGGTAGAACGCCTCGTCTGCGCAGCGCCAGCACAGCGGCGACAAGTCCACGCTCAGCATGCGCTTATGCGCCGAGAGGTACGCGAGCACGTCGTCGAGCGAGCCGCGCGCCGAGACGTCGCTCCAGGACGTCCGATCCACTTGCGTCGGCGCGAGCAGCACGTCGATGGCCCGCGCGCGGCCTGCCCACGCGACGATTTCGCCGTCGATCGCTGCGTGCGCCGGGTACTGCTCGAACGCGCCTGCTTCGGGGAAGTAGAAGCTCACGGTCTTGGTGACCGTGTAGTTGGACGGTACGTCGAACGCCTCGCTCTTGGTGTAGAAGCTCGCGTCGCCGAGCGGAATCGCGCCTTGCGGGATCTGCAGCAGCAGGTTCACGCCCGAGAGCAGCGCCGAGCCGACGTTGCTCGCGTTCACGACGCACGTGTACTTGGTGTTCACGACGAACTCGAGCACAGCGCTCGCGTCGGCGCTCGACTGGCTCGCCTCGAAGCTCGCGATCTTCTGCTTGAGGATGAGCGTCGAGTTGGGCTCTGCGCCGCACGCGCCGACCTCGATGTTCTGGTGGTACAGCACCACGTCGTTGCGCGGCCGCAGCTCGACCTTGTTGCCGGCGGGGAGCACGACGCGGATGTCCGTCGCGCCGCTCGCGCGCATCGGCAGGTCCAAGACCGCGAGCGCCAAGAGCCCTTCGCTCAGCGACGACACGAGCGCCTCCGGGAAGAACGACGACACGAAGCCCTGCGCGCCGACCGACGCGTCTGACTTGGCCCGCAAGACGTAGTTGCCAAACGCGCGCCAGAACGCATTGCGGCCGTCCAGCTGACTGCTCTGCGACGCGAAGAACCGCTTCTCCTGCACCGTGCGCACTTTGCCAGGCGGGATGTACGCCGTGTCGCGGCGCTTGCTTGGAGCGGCTTTCTTTGCGTCGTCGCCACTCTCGTCATCGCTGTCGTCGTCGCTGTCGTTGATGCTTCGGACGCCAAAGTCGTCGTCATCGTCGTCGTCGAAGCCGTCGAACGCGACTTCGCAGCACTCTTGCTCTTCCACGCACTCGCTAAGCACCAAATACTCGCCGCGCTCGATCACGTGGTCGATCGTCTTCATCATCGCCCCTCGAGGCGCCGATCTGCTCATACTCGAGAACGCTGTTGTAGGAGGCGGAGCTCCAAAGTCGCTCGAAGAAGCACTGCCGAATCCACCAAACGCTGGTGCTGGCGCACACTGTTGTGCACTGCTGAAGCTCCAGCCTCCTGGTTCTCCAGCTTGACGAAGCTGCGGCTCGGACGGCTTGATCGAGCCTTGCGAGAGCACCGACTCGAAGAGGTCACGGAGCGTCTGCGCGTTGCTCGCGTTGTCGATGTCGAGGTGCACGCGCTCGACGATGCGCGCGACGTCTGCGACGCATGAGAGGCTCTCGGCAACCAGGAGCTTCTCGACGACGCTCAGGCTCTGAAGCATGCCTGGCGCGAGGTACTGCTTCGCGATCGCAGCTTCGTCGCGGAGCAAGTAGTAGTCGATGAGCGACTTGCTGATCTTGGACGCCACGAGCGGGTGGATGTACGCGCCGAAGAACGCCGGGTCCTTTCGGAACAAGAACACGTTCAGGTCGTCCGAGCCGTTCGCGTAGTAGAACCGGAGCTTCGCGTCGAGCGCCAGCGCCGGCCACTCGCGCAGGCGGTCGGTCACGTCGCGCGTCGTCTGCGACTGTGGCGAGAGCGTGTTCCAGAGCTCCATCGCGTCGTCGATGCTCTCGTACAGCGCGTACTTGGTCGAGCTCGACCGCGGCAGCACGCGCTGCTCGCCAGCGCGCACGACTTCGTGCAGCTGCTTCTGGAGACAGCGCTCGGGGTCTCGCAGCGCTTCGTCGCTCGGGAGACGCACGTCGCGCTTCGGGATCGTCGTGACAGGCACTGTAGTAGACTCTTCATCAGACGGCAGCGCCATCATGCACTCGCTCGAACACACTTGGTTGTGCGCGTAGTCGACGCCGAGCACGGCCACTTCGAACGTCCCCTCGCATCCGTACGCGCCGTCCTTGAAAAAGTCCAAGCTCGCCAAGTCGATGCGCACGACTCCGTCTGCCGCCACGGCGTTCGTCGTGAGCGTCTGCGACGACTGGCCGAGGAACGAGAGGCTCGGGATGCCTTGTGTCGGCATGTATGGGCTCCCGTATGCGTTCCGTTGGCTGCCATACGCAAGCTTCTTCGACAGCGCCTTTGCTGTTTCTTTGAAGCCTCGCACGCTCTCGCCAGCGCCCATGACGACCTCCTCCATGTCTGTGCTCTCGACCACGTGCGGCGTCTGCACGAGCGACGGCTTGGCGAGACTCGACGTCCCGAGGTACCGCAGCGACGTCGGGTTCTCCTGCGTCAGCAGTCGCCGCTCGAGGATGTACTTGTACTCGTCGCTGATCTTGCGCTTCTTCAGGTACTCGTTCTCGAACAGCGTCACGTCAAAGACCCAGTCCGGCAGCCGCACGCCGGATGCCGACACCTTCGTCAGTCCGCTCGCAGTCATCACTTGGTCCATCTTGCTGCCGTCGATGCCCACGAAGCGCTTGAACGTCACGACGACGTGCGTCGAGCCGAGCGAGAAGTTGCGCAGCTGCACCTCGAGCACCGGCCGCGTCGACTCGCGCTTGATCTCCTGCGACACAATCGCAAGCGGACGCGCGACAGTCGGCAGGAGCACTTGCTTCTGCTGGATCAGCAGCACGCCGTCTGCGATCGGCACGCTGGCGTTCGTCGTCGCCACGGCTGTGATCGGGAACTTGAGGTCCAGCGGACGCACGACGACCACGTACTTGCCGCTCGCATTCACGCTCACCTTGAGCAGCGCGCACTCGTTCGCGTTGTTGGTCACGACTTCGATCGCCGACGCCGAGGACGCAACGCGCTCGAGCACTGGGCTCGACAGACGCGAGTCGATGACGCGGTAGAACCCCACTTGGTTCGCTGCCATCCACGCCCGGACGTCGCCACGGAACGCCAGTGGCATCGGCACTTCGACCGACTCGCCCACTGCGCAGTTCACCATCCGCGGCTCGTACGACCGAAGTCCCGGGAGCTCCCATGTCCACGGCGTCCCGGCGTCGTACCCGCTCGAGAAGCGAGCGGAGATCTGCTGCACGTCGTGGAGCGTCCCGAGCTTGATCTCGCCGTTCGCGTCGGTCTGGAGCGACGCGGACACGACACTCGTGAAGTGCACGCGCGTGCACGAGAGTGTGACGTCGGTGTTCGGCATCGGCTCGCCGTTGTGTCCGAGCACCAGGAGACTGAACTCAGTGGCGCCACTGGCACCCGCCGTCGTTGCACCCGACCGACGGAGCAAGTGCGGCGTGAACGTGCCCGAGTACTTGGTCACACGCTGCACTGCGAACGACTTGCTCTGGCTCACGGTCGGCGACGCGAACTTGCCACTCACCGACACCGCGGTGTCGGTCTGTCCCGGCTTGGACACGCGCGCGGACAGCGCCACCATGAGCGACTCGGTGTCGATCGGGATCTCGAACGCGTGCGTCGCTGCGAGGAACGCGTCCATGTCTGCGAACTCAAACACCTCCTCGCTGCTGTTTGCCACAGCGCCGGCTTTCGTGAACGTCACGGTCAAGCGTACGTGCGCGAGGCGCTGGAGCGAGATCTCCTGCCGCGTCGCCTCGAGCAGCAGGTACGGCCGCACGACGAGCTGCGCCGCAGAGCCCGAGACGAGCTGCTCGCTGTCGATGTGCATGTCGGCTTCGAGCACGACACGGTCGGCGAGGTACTCGAACGTCTGGTAGAAGAACGCAAAGTCACCGTGGCAGAACGCGATCGCGAACTTGTCGTCCGACGCGCTCTCGCTCGCGTGGCGGAACGGGATCAGGAGCTTCCCGCTTGCGTCTGCGCTGTACGGCCGCGGCGCCTGCGCGCGACTGCCGCCCGACTTGAGGTTAAGCACGAGCGCTGTGGCGTCGCGCACGACCTCGCCGCGCTCGTCGAGCACGAGCAGCTCGTGTCCAGCGTCCGTGATGCGCTCGACGTGGCGCAGGAACCCGCGGCGCAGGATCGCGCGGCACGTCTGGCCGCTCTCGAGCACCTCGACGACGTACACGCCGCGCGTCGACTGGACCTGCGGAAACGCGATGGGCACGCGCGCTTCCTCGTACGGCGACAAGTGGCTCATGTCCAGCGTCTGCTCGACGTTCGGCAGGAGTCCGTCGAGGTTGATGTCGCCCTGGACCTCCTTGCGCACGCGCGAGTAGTACTCGATCGTGCGCAGCTCGTACAGGTGGATCGTCAGGCGCTTCGCGTTGCGCACGCGGACGTGGATCGCGAGGGCGTCGTCAGGACCGAATAACGACGGGTTCGACTCGCAGAACGCGAGCTCCGACGTGCTCGCGAGCGTCGCCAGCTCGCTGCTCTGGCGCGGCAAGTGCGTCGCCCACTCGGACGCGTCGCCCTTGCCTGCGCGAATGAGACAGCGCGCTTTCGTCGCGCGCAGGAAGTCTGCAGCGAGGAATTGCGCGAGCGCGTGCTCGGCGTCGTCCGAGATGCTGTCGGTCGCCCAGAGCACGTACAGCGCCGCCTCGATGGCTTTGCGGTCGCTGTCGCTCGAGAGACTCGCGTACCCGAGCGTCGAGAGGCTCTGCGCGTGCTGTCGCATGAGCCCACTGCTTGAGTAGCTGTAGCTCTCAAAGCCGCCGAGGTGCTCGATCGGCACGCCCTGGAACGCGTCGCTTCGGATGTGCGCGGCGTTCGCGCGAGGGATCTTCACGTATTCGAGCAGCGTCGTGAGCAGCTCTGCGCCGCGCGCGTCACCCCAGTGGTGCAGCTGCGCGACCTTAAGACGCTGCTGCAGCAGCGTGAGCCGCACGCAGTTTGCCTTCTCGGAGAAGCTTGCGAGGAAGGCGAGCGCCTCGGACAGGAGCGCAAACTCGCGCGTGCGCTGCGCCGCGTCGCGGTAGTCGAGCGAGTCGCTGTCCTTCTCGGCAGCCGTCGCCTGCAGCAGCTTGACGCCGCGGACTGCGAACGGCACGCTGTCTGCAAATAGCGCAGGCTCCGTGCGCAGCAGCTGCTCGAGTTGCGCGAGCGACAGCTTCTGGTGCGCAGCTCGCAGCCCAAAGGTGTAGCTCGCTGTCTTTGCGTGCTCGCGCTGCGCGTCCTTGATAATGAGATCGAGGAACCTGCGCGTCCAGTCGCCGACACGAGCACACACGATGCACAACCATGTCGAGCGTCAGTACCACAGGGTCGCGTACGCAAGAGTCCAGCACCACCATGCCAATGCACTGCGGTAGACACAAGTCGCGAAGTCTAAGGCACTCGGCACAATCCATCATGAGCTGCAGACGCACGCACCCGTCGACATCGGCGCACTCGAACGCAAAGTCGTCGAGGAAGAGACCGAGTACCGCCCAGCGCTGCGCGTCCGTAGCGACGATCGATCCAGCAGCGTCGGATGCGAGCAGACGCTGAAAGAGCTGCTCGCGGGCGTAGCTGTCCATCGCGCGCAGCTCCGTCTCGGCAGTCGAGCGAGTGATGTGCTCGCTCGAGTTGCTCATAGCAGCCGTGATCGTGTCCAACGCTGTGCGCACATTCGCATCGAGGTCCACGATCGAGCTCCTGTGCACAGCGAAGCAACCACCGCACGAGTCAACAGCCACCGTCACCTCGCGTCAGTCGCGAGCTATGATGTGAACGCAAGTGAACTGGCTGTCTCCTGACAAGCCACACAACGTGTGTCAGAACGTACTCGAGATGGCTTGGCAGCACACTCGCGCTCGGTCTGCTCACTGCACTGTCCGCTGGTGGCGAGTCGTTAAAGTACATGCCCATCGAGTTTGGGATCTCCGTGTACGCGAGCTTCTGTGTCGAACAGCAGCAGCACACAGCACGCACGAGACGTCAGCACACAGCATAGAGACACATACTTGCTGCATGTGTGTGAAAGCACGAGCAAGCAACGCACAGTGTCAGCAGAAGCGTCTTCGTCGCGTCCGCTCGCAGCCACAAGGTGCTGCAGCTCGAGGGTCAGCAGCAGCAAGCGCTGCTTCACTCGCGCCGTCTTTTTCGGACAGTAGTGGTTGGTCTCGAGCTTGCTCGCCATGGTCGCAAACTTGTACTTTGTGCTCTTGAGCAGCTCGGCCGCTTTGTCGACTTCCGCTGCGCACGGCGTCCGGCCTTCGCTGTCGCTGCTCGAGCGCGCGAGCGTGAGCGCCTGCTGCACCTCCATGAGGTCGCACAGCGCGGCGTAATAGAGCGCCTCGGGCGAGTCTGGGAGCAGCGCACGGCGCACCACGTCGCGCTTCGCGTGCACGTCAGCAGCGAGCGCAAACTGCTCGTGGAACGCGAGCTGGAGCTGCTCGCGCGCAGGGCCGCTGAAGCTGCTGTTGCCGCCTTCGTCTGCGAGCTGCTGTTCAAAGGCGTCCATGCTGCTGTTGTTGATAAGGTGTTGGTGTTGGTGACAGGT
Source organism: Pythium guiyangense (assembly GCA_003730235.1). Classification (NCBI taxonomy): domain Eukaryota; phylum Oomycota; class Peronosporomycetes; order Pythiales; family Pythiaceae; genus Pythium; species Pythium guiyangense. The sequence goes on from QXDM01000001.1 coordinate 970,275, forward strand.
GCGATAAGGAAGCGCTGGTTGTTTGTGAGGCGCGTGCGGAAGCAAGAGCGTGCGTGTCGGTCGACCACTTGAGCAGAAGCGCGCGAGTTGGGAAGTGAAACAGTCAGGCAGGCGAGCTGGGCAAGCACATCGATTTGGTTGAAGTGAAGCCCATAACCTCAAAAACGAGGTTCAATCAACCGTGGGTTGATACTGTACAATTCTTGAATTGAGCTTGTAGTTTGTATAAAACACGAGAATTCGGCGAGGTGTACTCACTCGATGTGTCCAACACCGGCAATGCTTGCATCGAGCTGTCAAGACTGGAGTGCGTCCTTGAGACTTGATCCATTCAGGTCGTGCCACCGCACCACCACGGGGTTGACATTGGTGCCACGTGGATCGACCGAGGATTGATGCATCGAATCGTCTTCGCGTCTCCAAGAGCCAGCATTATACGACACATAATGCTGACGAGGCGCACAGCTTTATGTCGTACACACGGCAGCGAGGCATTGTTTGTAGTCTTGTTGTCGTGGAGCAACAACACACTGTAGCACACTGCAGCACACTGCTGCTACTGTTGTTAACTAACTACACCTTTTCCAGTTCCATTACAGAATTGCTAACTTCCGTTGCAGAATACCTAAACATCCGTCACAGAACGCTAAATTCCGACACAGAAACCTGTGTCAGCTAATCACTCTTGAAAATAATACCGAGGTGAAATGATCACTTTATTGACCGACTGGCAAGTCGCTACGAGACAGCACTGCGTGATGAAACGAGAAGGTGTGGCGGTGACAAGCGAAGCAAAGATCCTCTGTCACGACGTCTTCGACAACCGCATCTGCTGCGCGTGCGAGTATACTCGCGCGAAACGCCTTCAGTGTAACGCCGACTGGAGGGTCGCTCAGGAGCTCTTGCTTGTGGTGCGCGAGGTACTGCTTGATTCGGCACTTGAGAGCCGAAAACACGTTCTCGATTGGGTTGAGCTGCGGCGAGTATGGCCCAAGCCGCAGCACCGACGCGTCGCTGAAGTCCGGCTCGTTGAACACCTTCTCAACCTGGGCATGGCACAGCGCGTTGTTGAGCACGAGCACCACATTGCTCAGTGGCTCGTGCTCGGCGATCTTGCGCAGCGTCGCCCTGACGAACTCGTTTGACGTGTCCTTGGTGTTGCTGCCAAACCGCCGCTCCCAATGCGTGAGACCGGTCGAGGAGTTGCACGCCATGATGTGGATGTTCACGCCTTTGGACGCAGTGGCTACTGCTGTTGCTCGCTCTCCTGCTGGTGCTCGCCCTGTCTTGCGAGCACACCACACGTTGTAATTCGTTTCGTCACAGTAGTAAACTTTCTTACCCTGCGCTTGATACTCTACCAACTTGATGAGGTAGTTCAGTCGCTTCTCCTTGTTGTTGTCGCTGTTCATGTTGCTGCTTTGCTTGTGTGTGGCCTTCACTGTGTAGCCGAGGCCATCGACCGCATTCTTGACTGTCTGGCCGCACACACGGACGCCAAAGTGCGTGAAAAGCGCGGCCGCCATGTCGACCAGCGTCCTGTGGCAATTGTCTTTCATTGCTTGCTGAAGGAAGGCGCGCATGTCTGGTGTGATCTTGGTGTAGCGAGCGCCGCCGCGCTTTGACGGCTCTGCCGTCCACTTGTCGTCTTGCTCGGCTGTGCTCACCCACTGCCATGCCGTTTGTACTTGATGCTGAGCGTAGACGCGACGACACGCCAGTCGTCGCCACGCTTCGCTGCATCAAGCACGCGCTGCTTGTCCAGCAGAGCGATCTTCATGCCGTGCAGCAAGTGCTCGTTGCGCGCGAATTGCGTTTGGTGCGCAAGTGCGTCCTACCCAATAATATCCTATCAAAAACTATTTGGCAGCAATAAGTCTTTTCGACAGGTTTCTGTGTCGGAATTTAGCGTTCTGTGGCGGATGTTTGGGTATTCTGCAACGGAAGTTAGCAATTCTGTAACGGAACTGGAAAAGGTGTAGTTGTCACCACAGGTTCGCGAGTTCATCGCCGTGCGGTGCAAAAAACTAACGTCCGAAGAGGCACAAGAAATAACTTTACTATTTACTCCAATGAAATATTCAAAATATACAACTCGGTAATATACTCTTTACATCACAATAACACATACAAACTCAAATATCACAAATCACTACACAATGCAATCACACTCCGCGACAAAATGATACGCGCACCCATACACTTGAGGACAAAAGTATACGCACACTCAAAAATGTGTCCAGATCTCAGCTTACACTGCATACCTCGCGCTGCTATTTAGATATGATGAATCGCAGATCGCGCGCTTTCCAACACACACGCTCGCCATCCAGATTCGCAGTCCTTCATACACCTCACATACAAACGAGTGGAATTTACCCAAGGACGCAACATACGCACACTTGTCGGAGCATACAAAATCCTATATTGTGATGGTTTCAGGAAATGTGCTCAGTAGTGCGTCGGCTTGCCGCCGCTCTTGATCACCTCGACGCATCTCGTCGGCATCGAGGCGATCAGCTTCGACACGTACGTGTGCGATATGTTGCACCACTCCTCGATGAGCGCCCCTGTGAGCTCGTGCACGTTTGCGTACTGCCTACCGTTGCGGTACACATTGCGCGTCATGTGCGCCCACACGTTTTCGATGGGATTTAGGTCTGGGGAGCGAGCAGGCCAGTCGAGGACCGACACGCTCTGCTCCTCAAAGAACTCCCTCGTGCGCACTGAGGTGTGGATAGATGCATTGTCCTGTTGATAGACAAAGTCACACCCATAGTGGCGATGCGCAAAAGGCAACAAGAACTCAGACACAGTGTAGATGTATGCATCAGAGTCTTGTTTACCATGCAACACAACCAGCTCGGTCTTGCCGAACGAGCTGACGCCACCCCACACCGTGACACTACCGCCGCCTATCTGCCGGCGATCGAGCTGACGCGCCGGCCGCCGTAGGTCGCGCCAGTAGAACTGGAAGCCGTCAGGTCCATCCAAGTTCCACTTCTTCTCATCAGAGAAGATAGTGCGGTCACCCATACCGTGCCCATACACTCCACGCCAAAAAGTTTGCAACCGCACTAAACCTGTGCTCGTGCAATCAAAACTGCACTTTTTGAAAGCGGTTTGCTTCATTGCGTTCGTACAGTCGAGGCGAATCCGCCCATATATCCAGATTTGATCAATTCGCTCTAAAACATGAGTAACAAAAATTTGCTCACACTTTGGCGCGACAAATCAAATTCACCAGCAGGTGTATACAAAAAACAAGTATATTTGGTGCAAAGAAAGTGTTAAAATGCATGTCTTTCTTTGGCTTGAAGCCCTATCGAGGAACGTCTAGGCATTGAGTCAATGAGTGACTGCAACATCTCGGGATTGAGTGCGATCCATTCGCGCTCGATGACCGACCTGAGCTCAGCGACGTTAGAGAACTGCTTGCCGTCTGTGTACACGGGTGCAGTCAAGATACCCCACACGTTTTCAATGGGATTGAGATCTGGACCGCGCGCGGGCCAAGTCATTACTTCTATTCGCTACTCTTCGAAGTAGTCGCGAGTCAACCGTGCCGTGTAAATTGACGCGTGGTCATATCGAAAAACAACGCCGTGGGGGCAGCAAACGGCAGCAAGAACGATCTCAGAGTCTGCGTTTAGTCGGAAGCCTTCTACTTGCCGGTCAGGAGGCGAGACGTGTTGCTCCGCGACTCGAGATGCCGCCCCAAATCATGTCGCCCTCACCGCCCATCTGACGTCGCACGATCGTCAGCGATGGCTTGCGGCTGTCCTGCCACATCTTGACGTTGTCTGGTCCGTCGAGTGTCCATCTCTTCTCGTCAGAAAAGACAGTCTTCTCCCACGACGCTGCGCGTTGCGGCGTTGCCAGCTTTGCCTCGCACAAAGCCACACGAGCTCGCTTGTGCTCAGCGGTCAGCGGTAGACGAGACTTGAGCTTGCTAAAGTGCATCCACTCTGCGTCGTGCAGCACACGCTGCTCAGTGCGCAACGAGCACGTCAACGTGTTGCCGTTGAGCAGACGGGCGGCGGAGACGCCACATGCAGACGCGTCGCAAAGCAGACGATGCGTGGTTCGCTCATCGAGCACTGGCGGACGGCCGCGAGCCTTCTTTTCATTCTGCTTGGGCTTGAGTGTACGAGTGATCGCGCTCTTGTTCCGCTTCATGTGTTGAGCAATGTCGGACGCGGTCATGCCTGCAAACGGCATGCCTCTAATCTCGGCTTTCTCGATCTCAGTCAGATGCTTGCCCATTGTTCTGCGCCTTGGGAATGAGTGGCACTGCCAGTGTGTTCGAGAGAGCGTTACTTGCCCTCCATCAATTCATTCTCAAAAACTTCGGTCATTGTATACTTGTTTTTTGTATACACCTGCTGGTGAATTTGATTTGTCGCGCCAAAGTGTGAGCAAATTTTTGTTACTCATGTTTTAGAGCGAATTGATCAAATCTGGATATATGGGCGGATTCGCCTCGACTGTACGAACGCAATGAAGCAAACCGCTTTCAAAAAGTGCAGTTTTGATTGCACGAGCACAGGTTTAGTGCGGTTGCAAACTTTTTGGCGTGGAGCGTATGGGCACGGTATGGGTGACCGCACTATCTTCTCTGATGAGAAGAAGTGGAACTTGGATGGACCTGACGGCTTCCAGTTCTACTGGCGCGACCTACGGCGGCCGGCGCGTCAGCTCGATCGCCGGCAGATAGGCGGCGGTAGTGTCACGGTGTGGGGTGGCGTCAGCTCGTTCGGCAAGACCGAGCTGGTTGTGTTGCATGGTAAACAAGACTCTGATGCATACATCTACACTGTGTCTGAGTTCTTGTTGCCTTTTGCGCATCGCCACTATGGGTGTGACTTTGTCTATCAACAGGACAATGCATCTATCCACACCTCAGTGCGCACGAGGGAGTTCTTTGAGGAGCAGAGCGTGTCGGTCCTCGACTGGCCTGCTCGCTCCCCAGACCTAAATCCCATCGAAAACGTGTGGGCGCACATGACGCGCAATGTGTACCGCAACGGTAGGCAGTACGCAAACGTGCACGAGCTCACAGGGGCGCTCATCGAGGAGTGGTGCAACATATCGCACACGTACGTGTCGAAGCTGATCGCCTCGATGCCGACGAGATGCGTCGAGGTGATCAAGAGCGGCGGCAAGCCGACGCACTACTGAGCACATTTCCTGAAACCATCACAATATAGAATTTTGTATGCTCCGACAAGTGTGCGTATGTTGCGTCCTTGGGTAAATTCCACTCGTTTGTATGTGAGGTGTATGAAGGACTGCGAATCTGGATGGCGAGCGTGTGTGTTGGAAAGCGCGCGACCTGCGATTCATCATATCTAAATAGCAGCGCGAGGTATGCAGTGTAAGCTGAGATCTGGACACATTTTTGAGTGTGCGTATACTTTTGTCCTCAAGTGTATGGGTGCGCGTATCATTTTGTCGCGGAGTGTGATTGCATTGTGTAGTGATTTGTGATATTTGAGTTTGTATGTGTTATTGTGATGTAAAGAGTATAAAGTGCACGACAAAAGTCTTGGAAATTTTTTGTTTCATTTCAAATATTTTTGATTTTCATCGGACAGAGCTGCAATGAAGCTGGATTAATAGCGCAATTAAATACGGTTCGAATGCTATATGTCGATCATCGAAATACACAGTGTAGCCAGCACAATGGCAGAAAATGTCATTTTCGAAATATTTCAACGATGCGAGAATAAATGGAGAGGCGTGGTAAGATTGGTATTGAACGTGAGGACGCTGCGTTTGAAGCTTACGAACTAGTAATAAACGCTCCGTTGCGCTCGAGGACAGCTGCACAGCGCTTGGGCATCGATGCAACCAAGTTGGCAATGACTGAGTGGTCGAGATCGCGCCACGCTTGGGTGATGGCGGACTTGAGCTCTTGCTGCGATGAGAACTGGCGACCGTGCGCGTACACGGTTCTCGTCAGGATGCCCCAGAGGTGCTCGATCGGATTGAGATCCGGGGACATCGCTGGCCAGCTCATCGTCGTCACGTTGCTCGTCTGCAGCCATGCTTGAGTAAGTCGAGCGCGATGACACGGCGCGTTGTCATGCTGAAACACGTGCCCTTCTTCGTGGTGCGCGCGTAAGAACGGCAGCAAGTGCGTGGCAAGCGTCTCTGTGTAGCGTTGCGCGTCTTGGCCGCCCTCAATGAACTTGAGCTCCGACTTGCCGGCTGCAGAGAATGCGCCCCAGACCATGACCGATCCTCCACCGCTGTGACGCTTCACGGCGCATCGCTCTGGCTGCCCCGCGCGATGCCAGTAAAGCTGCAAGCCATCCGGCCCATCCATGTTCCACTTCTTCTCGTCGCTAAACACGACACGCGACCACTCACTCGCGCCCCAAGCTGCTCTCTCGCTCGCCCATGCGACTCGTCCTTTTTGGTGCATCTTGGTCATCACCGTCGTCCGCTTCTTCTTCTTCCAAGACACGTCAGGGTGTGCATGGAGGACGCGCTGCACGGTGCGCACCGATGCGTCAACACCGACACTCGCTCGGGCTTGAGAGGCGCTCTCATTTCGCGTCGTGACTGCGCGCACCAGCCGCCGGCCCTCACGCTCAGACACTTTTCGAGGCCTTCCCGTGCGCTGTTTGGTCTTCGAGGCTCTCTCGCCGTTGATGACGCGTGACACAGTCGATACGCTGCGCTGCACACGCGTTGCAATCGCCTGCAGCCTCTCGCCTTGGCCTCGAAGGTCGAGGATAGTTGCGACGTCGCTCGCCGTCATCTCTTGCCACGCCGTCATCGCAAAACAGCTTTGGATGCACTGGAAATTTGTTCGCTTGGTGTACGCAATGTGTTCTATCTAAATTACGTGTTTTCGAGCTCGTTTGACCACAATTACAATTTTGATACCAATCTTACCACGCCTCTCCATTTATTCTCGCATCGTTGAAATATTTCGAAAATGACATTTTCTGCCATTGTGCTGGCTACACTGTGTATTTCGATGATCGACATATAGCATTCGAACCGTATTTAATTGCGCTATTAATCCAGCTTCATTGCAGCTCTGTCCGATGAAAATCAAAAATATTTGAAATGAAACAAAAAATTTCCAAGACTTTTGTCGTGCACTTTATTACCGAGTTGTATATTTTGAATATTTCATTGGAGTAAATAGTAAAGTTATTTCTTGTGCCTCTTCGGACGTTAGTTTTTTGCACCGCACGGCGATGAACTCGCGAACCTGTGGTGACAACTACACCTTTTCCAGTTCCGTTACAGAATTGCTAACTTCCGTTGCAGAATACCCAAACATCCGCCACAGAACGCTAAATTCCGACACAGAAACCTGTCGAAAAGACTTATTGCTGCCAAATAGTTTTTGATAGGATATTATTGGGTAGGACGCACTTGCGCACCAAACGCAATTCGCGCGCAACGAGCACTTGCTGCACGGCATGAAGATCGCTCTGCTGGACAAGCAGCGCGTGCTTGATGCAGCGAAGCGTGGCGACGACTGGCGTGTCGTCGCGTCTACGCTCAGCATCAAGTACAAACGGCATGGCAGTGGGTGAGCACAGCCGAGCAAGACGACAAGTGGACGGCAGAGCCGTCAAAGCGCGGCGGCGCTCGCTACACCAAGATCACACCAGACATGCGCGCCTTCCTTCAGCAAGCAATGAAAGACAATTGCCACAGGACGCTGGTCGACATGGCGGCCGCGCTTTTCACGCACTTTGGCGTCCGTGTGTGCGGCCAGACAGTCAAGAATGCGGTCGATGGCCTCGGCTACACAGTGAAGGCCACACACAAGCAAAGCAGCAACATGAACAGCGACAACAACAAGGAGAAGCGACTGAACTACCTCATCAAGTTGGTAGAGTATCAAGCGCAGGGTAAGAAAGTTTACTACTGTGACGAAACGAATTACAACGTGTGGTGTGCTCGCAAGACAGGGCGAGCACCAGCAGGAGAGCGAGCAACAGCAGTAGCCACTGCGTCCAAAGGCGTGAACATCCACATCATGGCGTGCAACTCCTCGACCGGTCTCACGCATTGGGAGCGGCGGTTTGGCAGCAACACCAAGGACACGTCAAACGAGTTCGTCAGGGCGACGCTGCGCAAGATCGCCGAGCACGAGCCACTGAGCAATGTGGTGCTCGTGCTCAACAACGCGCTGTGCCATGCCCAGGTTGAGAAGGTGTTCAACGAGCCGGACTTCAGCGACGCGTCGGTGCTGCGGCTTGGGCCATACTCGCCGCAGCTCAACCCAATCGAGAACGTGTTTTCGGCTCTCAAGTGCCGAATCAAGCAGTACCTCGCGCACCACAAGCAAGAGCTCCTGAGCGACCCTCCAGTCGGCGTTACACTGAAGGCGTTTCGCGCGAGTATACTCGCACGCGCAGCAGATGCGGTTGTCGAAGACGTCGTGACAGAGGATCTTTGCTTCGCTTGTCACCGCCACACCTTCTCGTTTCATCACGCAGTGCTGTCTCGTAGCGACTTGCCAGTCGGTCAATAAAGTGATCATTTCACCTCGGTATTATTTTCAAGAGTGATTAGCTGACACAGGTTTCTGTGTCGGAATTTAGCGTTCTGTGACGGATGTTTAGGTATTCTGCAACGGAAGTTAGCAATTCTGTAATGGAACTGGAAAAGGTGTAGTTAGTTAACAACAGTAGCAGCAGTGTGCTGCAGTGTGCTACAGTGTGTTGTTGCTCCACGACAACAAGACTACAAACAATGCCTCGCTGCCGTGTGTACGACATAAAGCTGTGCGCCTCGTCAGCATTATGTGTCGTATAATGCTGGCTCTTGGAGACGCGAAGACGATTCGATGCATCAATCCTCGGTCGATCCACGTGGCACCAATGTCAACCCCGTGGTGGTGCGGTGGCACGACCTGAATGGATCAAGTCTCAAGGACGCACTCCAGTCTTGACAGCTCGATGCAAGCATTGCCGGTGTTGGACACATCGAGTGAGTACACCTCGCCGAATTCTCGTGTTTTATACAAACTACAAGCTCAATTCAAGAATTGTACAGTATCAACCCACGGTTGATTGAACCTCGTTTTTGAGGTTATGGGCTTCACTTCAACCAAATCGATGTGCTTGCCCAGCTCGCCTGCCTGACTGTTTCACTTCTCAACTCGCGCGCTTCTGCTCAAGTGGTCGACCGACACGCACGCTCTTGCTTCCGCACGCGCCTCACAAACAACCAGCGCTTCCTTATCGCACCTGTCACCAACACCAACACCTTATCAACAACAGCAGCATGGACGCCTTTGAACAGCAGCTCGCAGACGAAGGCGGCAACAGCAGCTTCAGCGGCCCTGCGCGCGAGCAGCTCCAGCTCGCGTTCCACGAGCAGTTTGCGCTCGCTGCTGACGTGCACGCGAAGCGCGACGTGGTGCGCCGTGCGCTGCTCCCAGACTCGCCCGAGGCGCTCTATTACGCCGCGCTGTGCGACCTCATGGAGGTGCAGCAGGCGCTCACGCTCGCGCGCTCGAGCAGCGACAGCGAAGGCCGGACGCCGTGCGCAGCGGAAGTCGACAAAGCGGCCGAGCTGCTCAAGAGCACAAAGTACAAGTTTGCGACCATGGCGAGCAAGCTCGAGACCAACCACTACTGTCCGAAAAAGACGGCGCGAGTGAAGCAGCGCTTGCTGCTGCTGACCCTCGAGCTGCAGCACCTTGTGGCTGCGAGCGGACGCGACGAAGACGCTTCTGCTGACACTGTGCGTTGCTTGCTCGTGCTTTCACACACATGCAGCAAGTATGTGTCTCTATGCTGTGTGCTGACGTCTCGTGCGTGCTGTGTGCTGCTGCTGTTCGACATAGAAGCTCGCGTACACGGAGATCCCAAACTCGATGGGCATGTACTTTAACGACTCGCCACCAGCGGACAGTGCAGTGAGCAGACCGAGCGCGAGTGTGCTGCCAAGCCATCTCGAGTACGTTCTGACACACGTTGTGTGGCTTGTCAGGAGACAGCCAGTTCACTTGCGTTCACATCATAGCTCGCGACTGACGCGAGGTGACGGTGGCTGTTGACTCGTGCGGTGGTTGCTTCGCTGTGCACAGGAGCTCGATCGTGGACCTCGATGCGAATGTGCGCACAGCGTTGGACACGATCACGGCTGCTATGAGCAACTCGAGCGAGCACATCACTCGCTCGACTGCCGAGACGGAGCTGCGCGCGATGGACAGCTACGCCCGCGAGCAGCTCTTTCAGCGTCTGCTCGCATCCGACGCTGCTGGATCGATCGTCGCTACGGACGCGCAGCGCTGGGCGGTACTCGGTCTCTTCCTCGACGACTTTGCGTTCGAGTGCGCCGATGTCGACGGGTGCGTGCGTCTGCAGCTCATGATGGATTGTGCCGAGTGCCTTAGACTTCGCGACTTGTGTCTACCGCAGTGCATTGGCATGGTGGTGCTGGACTCTTGCGTACGCGACCCTGTGGTACTGACGCTCGACATGGTTGTGCATCGTGTGTGCTCGTGTCGGCGACTGGACGCGCAGGTTCCTCGATCTCATTATCAAGGACGCGCAGCGCGAGCACGCAAAGACAGCGAGCTACACCTTTGGGCTGCGAGCTGCGCACCAGAAGCTGTCGCTCGCGCAACTCGAGCAGCTGCTGCGCACGGAGCCTGCGCTATTTGCAGACAGCGTGCCGTTCGCAGTCCGCGGCGTCAAGCTGCTGCAGGCGACGGCTGCCGAGAAGGACAGCGACTCGCTCGACTACCGCGACGCGGCGCAGCGCACGCGCGAGTTTGCGCTCCTGTCCGAGGCGCTCGCCTTCCTCGCAAGCTTCTCCGAGAAGGCAAACTGCGTGCGGCTCACGCTGCTGCAGCAGCGTCTTAAGGTCGCGCAGCTGCACCACTGGGGTGACGCGCGCGGCGCAGAGCTGCTCACGACGCTGCTCGAATACGTGAAGATCCCTCGCGCGAACGCCGCGCACATCCGAAGCGACGCGTTCCAGGGCGTGCCGATCGAGCACCTCGGCGGCTTTGAGAGCTACAGCTACTCAAGCAGTGGGCTCATGCGACAGCACGCGCAGAGCCTCTCGACGCTCGGGTACGCGAGTCTCTCGAGCGACAGCGACCGCAAAGCCATCGAGGCGGCGCTGTACGTGCTCTGGGCGACCGACAGCATCTCGGACGACGCCGAGCACGCGCTCGCGCAATTCCTCGCTGCAGACTTCCTGCGCGCGACGAAAGCGCGCTGTCTCATTCGCGCAGGCAAGGGCGACGCGTCCGAGTGGGCGACGCACTTGCCGCGCCAGAGCAGCGAGCTGGCGACGCTCGCGAGCACGTCGGAGCTCGCGTTCTGCGAGTCGAACCCGTCGTTATTCGGTCCTGACGACGCCCTCGCGATCCACGTCCGCGTGCGCAACGCGAAGCGCCTGACGATCCACCTGTACGAGCTGCGCACGATCGAGTACTACTCGCGCGTGCGCAAGGAGGTCCAGGGCGACATCAACCTCGACGGACTCCTGCCGAACGTCGAGCAGACGCTGGACATGAGCCACTTGTCGCCGTACGAGGAAGCGCGCGTGCCCATCGCGTTTCCGCAGGTCCAGTCGACGCGCGGCGTGTACGTCGTCGAGGTGCTCGAGAGCGGCCAGACGTGCCGCGCGATCCTGCGCCGCGGGTTCCTGCGCCACGTCGAGCGCATCACGGACGCTGGACACGAGCTGCTCGTGCTCGACGAGCGCGGCGAGGTCGTGCGCGACGCCACAGCGCTCGTGCTTAACCTCAAGTCGGGCGGCAGTCGCGCGCAGGCGCCGCGGCCGTACAGCGCAGACGCAAGCGGGAAGCTCCTGATCCCGTTCCGCCACGCGAGCGAGAGCGCGTCGGACGACAAGTTCGCGATCGCGTTCTGCCACGGTGACTTTGCGTTCTTCTACCAGACGTTCGAGTACCTCGCCGACCGTGTCGTGCTCGAAGCCGACATGCACATCGACAGCGAGCAGCTCGTCTCGGGCTCTGCGGCGCAGCTCGTCGTGCGGCCGTACCTGCTGCTCGAGGCGACGCGGCAGGAGATCTCGCTCCAGCGCCTCGCGCACGTACGCTTGACCGTGACGTTCACGAAAGCCGGCGCTGTGGCAAACAGCAGCGAGGAGGTGTTTGAGTTCGCAGACATGGACGCGTTCCTCGCAGCGACGCACGCGTTCGAGATCCCGATCGACACCGAGTCGCTCATGGTGGCGCTGTCCGCGCGCGTGTCCAAGCCGGGACAGACCGACACCGCGGTGTCGGTGAGTGGCAAGTTCGCGTCGCCGACCGTGAGCCAGAGCAAGTCGTTCGCAGTGCAGCGTGTGACCAAGTACTCGGGCACGTTCACGCCGCACTTGCTCCGTCGGTCGGGTGCAACGACGGCGGGTGCCAGTGGCGCCACTGAGTTCAGTCTCCTGGTGCTCGGACACAACGGCGAGCCGATGCCGAACACCGACGTCACACTCTCGTGCACGCGCGTGCACTTCACGAGTGTCGTGTCCGCGTCGCTCCAGACCGACGCGAACGGCGAGATCAAGCTCGGGACGCTCCACGACGTGCAGCAGATCTCCGCTCGCTTCTCGAGCGGGTACGACGCCGGGACGCCGTGGACATGGGAGCTCCCGGGACTTCGGTCGTACGAGCCGCGGATGGTGAACTGCGCAGTGGGCGAGTCGGTCGAAGTGCCGATGCCACTGGCGTTCCGTGGCGACGTCCGGGCGTGGATGGCAGCGAACCAAGTGGGGTTCTACCGCGTCATCGACTCGCGTCTGTCGAGCCCAGTGCTCGAGCGCGTTGCGTCCTCGGCGTCGGCGATCGAAGTCGTGACCAACAACGCGAACGAGTGCGCGCTGCTCAAGGTGAGCGTGAATGCGAGCGGCAAGTACGTGGTCGTCGTGCGTCCGCTGGACCTCAAGTTCCCGATCACAGCCGTGGCGACGACGAACGCCAGCGTGCCGATCGCAGACGGCGTGCTGCTGATCCAGCAGAAGCAAGTGCTCCTGCCGACTGTCGCGCGTCCGCTTGCGATTGTGTCGCAGGAGATCAAGCGCGAGTCGACGCGGCCGGTGCTCGAGGTGCAGCTGCGCAACTTCTCGCTCGGCTCGACGCACGTCGTCGTGACGTTCAAGCGCTTCGTGGGCATCGACGGCAGCAAGATGGACCAAGTGATGACTGCGAGCGGACTGACGAAGGTGTCGGCATCCGGCGTGCGGCTGCCGGACTGGGTCTTTGACGTGACGCTGTTCGAGAACGAGTACCTGAAGAAGCGCAAGATCAGCGACGAGTACAAGTACATCCTCGAGCGGCGACTGCTGACGCAGGAGAACCCGACGTCGCTGCGGTACCTCGGGACGTCGAGTCTCGCCAAGCCGTCGCTCGTGCAGACGCCGCACGTGGTCGAGAGCACAGACATGGAGGAGGTCGTCATGGGCGCTGGCGAGAGCGTGCGAGGCTTCAAAGAAACAGCAAAGGCGCTGTCGAAGAAGCTTGCGTATGGCAGCCAACGGAACGCATACGGGAGCCCATACATGCCGACACAAGGCATCCCGAGCCTCTCGTTCCTCGGCCAGTCGTCGCAGACGCTCACGACGAACGCCGTGGCGGCAGACGGAGTCGTGCGCATCGACTTGGCGAGCTTGGACTTTTTCAAGGACGGCGCGTACGGATGCGAGGGGACGTTCGAAGTGGCCGTGCTCGGCGTCGACTACGCGCACAACCAAGTGTGTTCGAGCGAGTGCATGATGGCGCTGCCGTCTGATGAAGAGTCTACTACAGTGCCTGTCACGACGATCCCGAAGCGCGACGTGCGTCTCCCGAGCGACGAAGCGCTGCGAGACCCCGAGCGCTGTCTCCAGAAGCAGCTGCACGAAGTCGTGCGCGCTGGCGAGCAGCGCGTGCTGCCGCGGTCGAGCTCGACCAAGTACGCGCTGTACGAGAGCATCGACGACGCGATGGAGCTCTGGAACACGCTCTCGCCACAGTCGCAGACGACGCGCGACGTGACCGACCGCCTGCGCGAGTGGCCGGCGCTGGCGCTCGACGCGAAGCTCCGGTTCTACTACGCGAACGGCTCGGACGACCTGAACGTGTTCTTGTTCCGAAAGGACCCGGCGTTCTTCGGCGCGTACATCCACCCGCTCGTGGCGTCCAAGATCAGCAAGTCGCTCATCGACTACTACTTGCTCCGCGACGAAGCTGCGATCGCGAAGCAGTACCTCGCGCCAGGCATGCTTCAGAGCCTGAGCGTCGTCGAGAAGCTCCTGGTTGCCGAGAGCCTCTCATGCGTCGCAGACGTCGCGCGCATCGTCGAGCGCGTGCACCTCGACATCGACAACGCGAGCAACGCGCAGACGCTCCGTGACCTCTTCGAGTCGGTGCTCTCGCAAGGCTCGATCAAGCCGTCCGAGCCGCAGCTTCGTCAAGCTGGAGGCGGAGGCAATGGGTTCGACACTCTACAAATGCATTCGGGGAGCGTTGACCAGGCGCTGTTGGACCGATTAATGGGACTGGAGCAGCAGTTGAACGCAACGCAGCAGAGTGCGTCAGCTTCGTTGTACGGTTTGTTGGATCAGACGACGCCAACTCAGCGGATGATGCCGCAGCAGATGCAGCAAGTGCAGCAGCAGCAGCAGCAGCAGATGATCATGCAGCTCATGTCCTCGACCGTCCGCATGAGTGCACCAATGGGCTTAGCTATGAGCGCACGTTCTGGAGCCAGTAGCCACGACTCTGAAGCCGCGTACACCTACGACGATGAAGACTTTGGGATTCAGAGCAGCGACGACGACAGCGATGACGAGAGTGGCGACGACGCAAAGAAAGCCGCTCCAAGCAAGCGCCGCGACACGGCGTACATCCCGCCTGGCAAAGTGCGCACGGTGCAGGAGAAGCGGTTCTTCGCGTCGCAGAGCAGTCAGCTGGACGGCCGCAATGCGTTCTGGCGCGCGTTTGGCAACTACGTCTTGCGGGCCAAGTCAGACGCGTCGGTCGGCGCGCAGGGCTTCGTGTCGTCGTTCTTCCCGGAGGCGCTCGTGTCGTCGCTGAGCGAAGGGCTCTTGGCGCTCGCGGTCTTGGACCTGCCGATGCGCGCGAGCGGCGCGACGGACATCCGCGTCGTGCTCCCCGCCGGCAACAAGGTCGAGCTGCGGCCGCGCAACGACGTGGTGCTGTACCACCAGAACATCGAGGTCGGCGCGTGCGGCGCAGAGCCCAACTCGACGCTCATCCTCAAGCAGAAGATCGCGAGCTTCGAGGCGAGCCAGTCGAGCGCCGACGCGAGCGCTGTGCTCGAGTTCGTCGTGAACACCAAGTACACGTGCGTCGTGAACGCGAGCAACGTCGGCTCGGCGCTGCTCTCGGGCGTGAACCTGCTGCTGCAGATCCCGCAAGGCGCGATTCCGCTCGGCGACGCGAGCTTCTACACCAAGAGCGAGGCGTTCGACGTACCGTCCAACTACACGGTCACCAAGACCGTGAGCTTCTACTTCCCCGAAGCAGGCGCGTTCGAGCAGTACCCGGCGCACGCAGCGATCGACGGCGAAATCGTCGCGTGGGCAGGCCGCGCGCGGGCCATCGACGTGCTGCTCGCGCCGACGCAAGTGGATCGGACGTCCTGGAGCGACGTCTCGGCGCGCGGCTCGCTCGACGACGTGCTCGCGTACCTCTCGGCGCATAAGCGCATGCTGAGCGTGGACTTGTCGCCGCTGTGCTGGCGCTGCGCAGACGAGGCGTTCTACCGCGGCCTCACGGCGTTCCTGCGCGCCAAGGTGGTGTTCCACGACGGCATCTGGAAGTATGCGTTCCAGCACGGCGACGTCGACGGCGTGCGCGAGCTGCTCTCGAGCTCCGCGAGTCTGCTCCAGTCACTCGGCGCCGGTTTTGAGACGTCGGTCGTCGCGCCGGCCGAGGTGTTTGCGTTCGACAAATGCATCGCGCAGCTCGGACGCGGCTTGGACCACACCGAGTTCGGTCCGTTCCTGCGCCGGCGCGTGCACGAAGTGGGTGGCAGCTCGTTCTCGACTCTGTCATCATCAGCGTCGTCATCCAGCGGCTCTGCGGCGCTCACGAGCAGCAGCGCGCGCATCCTGAACAAGCGCGCGCGCGAGTTCTACCGCTCGCTGTGCCAGCGCCTCGGGCTCTTTGCCACGCTCGACGCGCAGCACTTGCTCGTGCTCACGTACTTTATGATCCTGTTCGACCGCATGGACGACGCGCTCGCGCTCTTTGCGCGGCTGCAGGCGCTCGCCCCAGCCGACCGAGCGCACGTCGAGCACAGCGCGCAATTCGACTACGTCGACGCGTACCTCGACCTCTTCCGCGTCTCGAGCGACGACCGCGCGGCGTTCACGGTCGCGCGGCGCAACGTCGCCAAGCACAAGAAGCATCCGCACGCGCGCTGGCGCACGCGCTTTGCGCGGCTCGGCGAGTTCGTTGCCGAGTACGACCACTTTGACGCGCAGCGGAGTCGCCAAGCGGCCGACCGCGCGCGCTCCGGCACCGAGAGCAGCGCAGCAGTGGCAGCGCAGACGACTATGCTGCAGGTCAAGTTGGACGCAGTCGCTGCCGACGGCGCCGTGCAGCTCACGTCGCAGCACGTGGGCGAGTGCGAGGTGTCGTTCTACCCGATCGACGTCGAGTTCATGTTCTCGTCCGAGCCGTTCGGGACGTTCTCGGACGCCGCGGGCTCGCGCTCGAGTCTGCTGCTCGTGCAGCCGCGCGCACAGGTCGTCGTGGCGCTCGCTGGTGCGACGGACGCTGAGACTGACGGTGACGACGCGTCCGAGGTCGCGACGACTGTCGTGGCGATCCCGACGGAGCTGCAGCGCCAGCAGATGATGATCCGCGTGCGCGAGCGCGTGGCGTCGCGGCGCATCGAGTCGGTCGCAGCGCCGATCGACGTCACGCGGTCGTACTTCAACTCGAGTCTCCAGGTCGAAGTGCTCAAGCAGAGCGGCCTCGTGCAGGTCTTCCGCGCCGGCTTGCCCGTCGCGCGGTGCTACGTCAAGGTCTTTGCCAAGGTCTCGAGTGGCGCGACGAGCACCCGACGCAGCAAAGCGACGTTCTACAAGGACGGCTACACCGACTTGCTCGGCAAGTTTGACTACGCGGGCGTCAACGGCGACCTGCTCGCGCGCGTCGAGAAGTTCTCGCTCCTCGTCGCGCACGCAGCGTTCGGTGCGAGCGTGCACGAGACCGACCCGCCAGTGCTCGCGACGACGGCCGGCGACTTTCAGCACCAGGAGGAGCACGAGCTGCTGCTGTACTGAGTGCATGCGTTAGTCGTGCCTGAGTTAGTGGAGGCGAGTGACGAGGTCGAGTAGGAAGAGCTGGGACCAGCGAGTTGTCGCTCTGTTCATATGAATGTCGATATGTAGTAGAGTGGAGCCATGGAGGATGAACTGGTAAAGAGCGAGTGTCTATGACGTCGTGCTCTTGCGCGACGCCAGTCCTCCGACTGTCGAGTTGCTGCTGCTGCACCAGCTCCATAACAGCAGGAGCACGAGTGGCAAAGACAGCAGCGCCGCCAAGTGACCGTGAACAGCGGCGCGACAAGAGCGGCACTGTCGTGTATCATAGCGATGGTGGGAATGTAGTACAAGCGCGTGTGTTGCTTGAACATCTCGTCGATGCTTCCTGTCGTTGAGCTGATGTCGCCACTCGCGAGGTCGGAGCGTACACTGCGCGCCGTGGTGCTCTCGCTGCACACTGCTGTTGTACTTCGTCTCTTGACTCGATGCAGAATGTGCGACGTGCGGCGCTAGACGCCAAAGAAGTCCATCGCAGACGACAGCGCTTGCCGCGTGCGCACGGCTGCGGGCTTTGCGTCTTTCGGGTTCACGGTCGGGTCGAGGCTTAAATACGAGTGAGGGTTGATCGGCCCGGCACTGGAGCGCGAGCGCGTCGCCGCGAGGTCTTGCTGGAGACTGCGCACAATGTGCGCTTCGTGCTCGCGCCGCTCGCTCTCTTCACGGCGCACCTGGCGCTCAATGTCGTACTTCTTCTGGTGCATCCGGTACAGCTCCTTCTCTGCGCGGCGCAAGCGCTCTTCGACCACGGCGCGTCGCCGACTCTCTTCTTCGTACCGCTTCTCCCACGCATTGCGCTGCTCCTCGAGCTGCGCGCGCTCGAGATTCCAGCGGCTGTGTGACCCATCGTTGGTTGACCGTCAATTGACCCACCCACACAAAGGCGATCGATCAGTCCATGGAAGCAATCGAGACAGCTCGAGTCGCGGAATGGGTGGACGCACGCACCGCTCGTCCTCCGCTTTCTGTGCGTCGAGCTTGATGCGGTCGAGCGCTTCTTGCTCGAGTCTATTGCATGTGCCATGACCAGCAAGTAGTCAGCACGATGCTGCTCCACGTCCACGCATGCCCACACAGAGATCTGCCGCATGCACAAGCAGCAGGACGCACCGTCGCTCGAGGTCTTCATTCACGTACTCGAGGTCGTTCTGGCGCCGCGCCTGTGCTTCGACGAACCGCTTTGCGTCTGCGAGTTCGCTCTGGAGGCGCTGCACGAGCTGCCCATCGCGTCTGTGCTCGCGCTCAAACAGCGGTACGTTGTCCATGTCTGCCTGGAGCGCCATCGACACAGAATGATCGCGAACGTGTGAGTGAGCGCACGGGACGACAGATCTGCAGCGTGTGGCGCACGTAATCAAGCACGTGCTCGCGTGTACGCGTTTGCTTGCGTGCGAGACACGAGCGAGCGCATGTGTGAACAGGAAGCGTGCAGTACTCACTCGCGCGAACGAATTTCCCCAGTTGCCAGCGGCGACTGCACCTTGCTCATGCGCTAACATCGCCGGAGGGAAACGCGGCTTTGTGGTGGTGGTTGGAGCGGCGCTGCGTCGTCGTCGTCCGCACAGATCCGCCGAAGCGCAGATCAGCAGTAATCGCAGTCGAGCAAGTGGCGCAGCGGCAGTAGCGAGGTCGATTGATCGTCGATCCGCCAGCCAGCCTGACAGCGAGTGGGCGGGCGGAAGAGCGAGCGAGCACGAGCGAGCACGAGCGAGAGTTGTAAGAGCTCTTGAGCCTGAGCGTCAAGCCTCGAGTCGCGTCGAGCGAGCGAGCGGTTCTTGTCGCGGGGTTGTTGTGAGGATTTCGCGGCGAGGACGAGTGATTTCGACAATATGAGTTGTTTCTGATTTTTGCAAATCTTTTAAAAACCTTGACCTCAAAACCTCAAACGTAGAGAAATCACAACAATCGGAACAAGTTTGACTAGGTTCAATTAACTGAGCAAGCCACAAGACAAAATCTGATATTAATGAGGTTGCGATGTCCTGCATACAAGTGCAAGTCAATTACATGAAGAATAGTAAAAGCAAGCTTATTCACTCCGGAATGAAACACCTACGTTTCACTATAGTCGATACAAGTGCGGTACTGCTCATTTCGTATATTTCAGGACTCGAAACCTCACTTTTCACCGCGTGTTTGTAGCGATCGAGCTCACACGCACACGACAGAGCCACACGCATACCACATGCACACACGTCGACCGCACGCACCCACACACATGCAGTCTCAAGCGCTCGTACTGGCCGCAGGTGTGTATGTAGGCAGACACTAGCGACAGTAAAAGAGGAACACTGCGTTCGAAGCCAGGACGGCACCCTGGAGGCTGGCGGAGCGGGCGACGCTTGTGTGCAACTGTGCGGAACAGACTGTGAGCACTGAGTGCTAGCGTCGCACGCCACACCTGCTCTGACAGCCACCCATGTAGATATATGTACAAAGAACTAGTCACGTAGATAGAGCGCGCACACACACACTAGACCTATGCGACACCGAGGCGCGCTGACGCGCGCACGTCGCCATGGTCTGACACTCCCACTTGCGCTCTCGCCAGAGTGCGCACTCGTCACACAGCCGATCTTGATGAGGTGGTCGTGCAGCGTCTTGTTCCACATTCTTGGTGCCTGCTTCAAACCGTAAAGACTCTTGACGAGTCTGTACAGGTAGCCGTTCTTGTTGGCCTTGTGGCCTTGAGGCTGCTCCATGATGACTTCCTCTTCAAGCTCGCCATGCAGGAACGCCGTCTTCACGTCGTACTGCAGCACTGACTATCCGCGCTACAGCGCGTAGTAGATCGCCGTGCGGATCGTCTCGAAGCGCACGACTGGGGCAAAAGTCTCGTTGTAGTTGAGCCCGTACTGTTGCTTGTGCTTCACTGTGAAGACCCACTTGTTGGTGATGACCGAGCTCTTTTGGACGCTTGATCGCTTCACATGTACCCACGTCTTGTGCGTGTGCAGTGACTCGATCTCTGACCGCATCGCCTGCTCCCACTGGTCGCGGAACTGCGATCGCATAGCTTCTTTGTATTCTTCGGCACAGCGATATCGCTTGCTTGCAGCGGCTCGACCGCGCTCACCACCATGTCTCGCAGGCGACAGCTTCGTCTGCGCGCGCGCTGTACTCGTCCACTCGGCGCCGCGTCTGCTGTTGACTGCTTCTCCGCGCTGACGGGTCGCTCCTCGTCATGAACGTTGAGCGGCTCACGGTCTCGTCTGCGTAGAGGTCCTTCACTCGATGCTGCGGCTGTTGTCGACTGCGATTGAGCGCTGGCTGGTCTCTCCTTGCCTTGCACCGTTCGCATCGCGCCGCTTGGTCTCTTGCGCCGAGGTCCTTCACTCGGTGCTGCTCGTGACTGCTGCGGCGGTCGCGTCTCGCTGTGTCGAGCTCTCTTGTTCACACACGGACTCTTCATCGTGCTGTTGTTCGGCGGCTTGTCTCCTGCCAAGCTGCTCTGCGGCGGTTCATCTCCTGCCGTGCGCGTGTCGACTGGACCTTCCACTTCGCGCGCTGCGCGCATCGCGCGGCTTCGATGCTGCTCTCGCACCGTCCGCTTGGCACTTGGACTCTCCACAGTGCTGGTCTTCGTCGCGGTCTTGTCCTGCGTCGCTCGTCCGGTCTCTTGTCCTGGGCTGGTGCTCTTGACTCCCACTGGACTGGTAAGCGTCGGAGCGTGGCTCGACAGCGGCATCTCCATTTGCTTGCCACTGGTGACGATGTCGTCAACGACACTCTCCATGGTCGCGTACGGGATGCGTGGCGGCAGCACTTGCTCGCCGTACATAAACGCGTTTTCGATCAACTGCGTGATGTAGGTGTGCTCGACGGTCACTGCTTCTTCAAACCGCATGTTCTCCAGTCGATGCGTCGTCACGGCGCCGGTCTGCAAGTCAGGCATCTTGTAGCCTTTCGTGTCGGTTGAGTAGCCGAGGAACAGGCAGGTCTTTGTCCTTGGCTGCAGCTTCTCTTTGCGTTGCCTTGACTCGGGTGGCACGAGCGCGAATGTTACGCAGCCCCACGTACGTAGATGACTCGCGTCGGGACGCTCCTCGTACAGCATCTCGTACGACGTCTTGCCTTCGTCGTCGTACGCTACTCGGTGTAGACGACGTGCAACAGCGCTTCACCCCAGAGCGCGTGCGACAGCTGCGTCATCGCAAGCAGCGCGCGGACCTTGGGCATCACAGTGCCGTTTGCTCGCTTGACGATCGCGTTCTCTTCGGGTGCGTACGCGTTCGTGTAGCGCGTCTTGATGTCATTGTCCTGACAGAACTGGTGCAGCTCGTCACTCATAAACTCGCCGCCTTGATCGCTGTGTAGCTGTGCGACTTGGTGCTTCTGCTGCAGGAACTGGACGTTCAAACTCTTGATCAGCGCTTGGATGTGCGCACTCGCGTCGCTCTTGCGCGTCAGCAAGAGGCACCACTTGTAGCGACTCGACTCGTCAACGACGAGGAGGAACATCGTGCTCTTGCATAGCGACTGTGTGTCGACGCTGCAAATGTCGACAGACAGCTTGCGTAGTGGAAAGTGCTCTTGTCTCGGACTCGTCCGGAGAAATGACATGCGCTTCGCTTTCGCAGTCAAGCAAGGCAGATAGTCTAACGCGCTCAAGTTCTAGATTTTGACGTTAACTCCATCGATCGATTGCTTGTCTACCATGGCCTTGATGGTGTCCATGTTCGCGTGGTCAAAGCGGTGGCGGAGAAGGCGTATTGGGTTCTTGAGCTCGCTCGGCTTGCGCGCGGTGACGCCCATGCAGACAGCGGCGGGCTGCGGCACCCACATGCGGTACAGTCCGTTCTCCTTCGCGAACTTGAGCTTGTGCGTCTTCTTGGTCAGGTAGCACACCTTGTGGTCGCGCGAGAAGCTGACGAAGAAGCCCGCCTTCGACTACATGTAGTCCAAGATGATGAGGTTCATCGTTTTGTGCTGTGTAAACACGACTTCTTCAAGCACGCGGTCTTTTTATTCTCCGCTGTGCTGGTTCACGACGCGCATCGGCACGCCGCCGGACACGGTCACGCGTTCAGTCGATTCGTTCGCGACGCGCAGCATGTACGCGTTCGTCTGCGTGCGCGAGAACAGTGACAGATCTCCGCACACGTTCACTTGCGATCCAGAGTCACTCACCCACGCGACGAGTCCATCTCGCGTCGGGTGGCGCGGCTCGGACGCACGCAGCACCATGTTGACAAATGAGCCTGCGTTGTTGTTGTTGTCACGTGAACGGTCTCTTGCGTCGTTGCGCGGTGGCTCAAAGCGGCTGCGCTTCTGCGGCGCACGACACTCGTTGCGCCAATGGCCGAGCTTGTTGCAGTTGTTGCAGCGCGCGGTTCTCTTGAGCTCGGCGAGTCGCGCTTGGTTGCGCACACTGTTGCTGCGACTGACTGAACGGCCATGCTGGTTGCCTCGCTCGTTGTTGTTGTTGTTGCAACGTTGCTGCTGCTGGTGGTTGTTGCGTCTTGGCCTGCACAAGCGTCCGCGCTGATCGTAGTGGATCGCGTTCACCTCGTGTACAGGCGCGCCTCGGCCTTGGTTGTTGTCGTTCCGAGCTTTCCCTTGGGCTTCGAGGATACGCTTGTGAAGTACTTCTTCACGCAGCACCGTCTGCACTGCTTCACCAATCGTGACCTCACGATCGATGGCACGGTCCTTGCCGTGATCTTCGGTCACGTTCTGGTACACTTGGACCACGTTCGAGAGCATGAGCGCAACAAAGTCTCGGTCATTAATGTGGTCCTTCTCGGTAATGATGGCGTCACGCATCGCTGAAAGGTCGTCGATGTATTTCTGCACTGGCTCGTCACGGCGCAGGTGGCGCGCATACATGTCCGCACGGATGAACGTCACGTTCTGCTCATGGCGCTTCACGTACTGGCGCTCGAGACTGTCAAACAGGAGCGCTGGATCGCCCCTTAGCACGACTTCGTGGAACTTGCGCAGGATCGGAGTCGTCAAAGCGTTCGTGAGGATGCCCATGCACATGCGCTTGCACGTCTTGAAGCACCTCTGTCGCTTCAGGCCCCACGGCGGTCGAACTGGACCTTGCCGATCAGCGTGTCGTTGAGGTCGTGACAGTCCATCTTGATGAACAGCCGGGTGCGCCACATGTCGCAGTCGCTGCCGCCGAACTTCGGCATCTCCACGATGTTCACGTTCAAGTTCCGCATCGCTGCTTGCTGGCTGTCTTCGTCGCTGTCGTTCTCTCTCTGCCAGTTGTTGACTAGGCTTGTTGTTTGTGGGTGCGAGTCTGGTTGCACGTTGGGGGGGGGCGATGTTGCCGGACTGGCGAGATCGGCCAATGCTGCACTCGCTTCTTTGAGGCGCTATTCTTGCTCAACTGTGGCGTCGCTCGATGCCAGCGCCGGTCGCTCATTGCCTCGCTGGTTGGGCTCACAACATCTTAGTCGCTCGTACTGGCCGCAGGTGTGTATGTAGGCAGACACTAGCGACAGTAAAAGAGGAACACTGCGTTCGAAGCCAGGACGGCACCCTGGAGGCTGGCGGAGCGGGCGACGCTTGTGTGCAACTGTGCGGAACAGACTGTGAGCACTGAGTGCTAGCGTCGCACGCCACACCTGCTCTGACAGCCACCCATGTAGATATATGTACAAAGAACTAGTCACGTAGATAGAGCGCGCACACACACACTAGACCTATGCGACACCGAGGCGCGCTGACGCGCGCACGTCGCCATGGTCTGACACGCTGCACACGATGCCCAAGAACGCCAAACACACAAAAGCCGCCCTTGCTGCGGCAAAGTTCTTGATGATGCCGGAGGGTTTGAGAGCTGTGGAGGTCGTTGCAGTCATGTGCTGTGGTAGCGCGGTGGGGTCCAGCACCATCTACAGCCATGCTTCTGGGTGGGCTGCTGACCGTCGGCTTGCCCAGCATCCGCTGCAAGAGCTGCAGCAGCAACAACAACATTAAAAGCAGCAACAGCAACAGCCGCAACCAAACCGCCAACAACCACAATAGCAGCAGCAACAACCACCACCACTACAGCCACCACAGCAGCAGCCGGTGTCTAGCGACACAGTGGGAGCAATCGTGGCAGAGCAGCTGGCACATACGCAGGCCCGCGCAGAGTACGCTAATGCGCAGCGAGACGACGCTTTGCTGCGCCTGCGGCTGCAGCAGCAGTACATGCAAGTCCGCCTCCAGTAAAACAGGCGCTTCCAGTGGGCGATGCGCATGGTGCGCTACCTGCGACAGCGCGGCAGCACCCTGTTGCTGTCAATGGAGTGTCCAACGACTCCATGCAGCCACGCTTTAACGCACCTACTGGAGTACATCCGAAGCGCCAAGCGAAGCATCAAGATCGCTATGTATTGTCTCACACTAGACGAGGTATGTGTGTATGTGTCTATGTATTGTCCATTTGTGCTGGTATCATGCACTGCTGGCCAAGTAAAAACGAACACTTGAACGGCTGCAAGCTGCGAGACGCTGTTTAGATATGATGTAGCATTCAAGCAATCAAATATTGCTGCAAAAGCACAGATCTGAACTCGCACGGCTTGATATGGCTCCCATACAAATGACTTGTTTTCGTGGTGGCCAAGATAAACGAACACCTGACACCATACAAATTTCTATATAAAATTCAGTGTACCACACCACTAATAGTCAGTCTTGCTGCCTTTTCGCTCGATGACTGCAATGCACCGACGCGGCATCGACTCAACAAGATGCTGCAGCGAGTCCAGAGGCAGCGCGTCCCTTGCGTCTATGACTGCGACTCGCAGCTCTGCGACGGACGTGTACTGCTTCCCATCTTGATAGATCGTACGGGAGAGCGTAGACCATACGTTCTCTATCGGATTCATGTCCGGCGAACGTGCCGGCCAACCCAGCAGCGAGATCTCGCGCTCGGCGAAGAACGCCATCGTCTCTCGAGAGCGATATATCGAGGCGTTGTCTTGTTGATAGGTGTAGTAGTCGGCGTGGTGAGTGCGAACAAACAGAAGCAGGTACGCCGAGACGGTGCTGATGTAGTTGGAGGAGCGCTGCTTGCCGACGAGCACCGCCAAAGCTGTCTTGCCCTTCGCCGAGAACGCTCCCCACACCATGATTGACCCGCCGCCGTTTTGCCGCTGCACGTACTCGCGTGGGGCCTTCCGCACGTCACGCCAGTAGTCTTTCATTCTGTCTGGTCCATCTAGACAGCAGCATTTCTTATCAGAGAATACCGTCGCCGCCCACTCGTCCTTGCTGCGCAGCACCATCTCTTTTGCCTACTGTAGACGCGCCTCCTTGTGAGCAGGCGTCAGCGGTAGAACGCGCTCCATTTTCGTGTACTATAGGAAGTCGACGTTGGCAAGCACACGGCGGATGGTTCTGGGGCTGACCTTGCACTCGTCCTTGAGCTGCGACGCGGTGTACTCACCCGTGCTTGCCTTTCGAACGACGCGGCGCACGTCGCGCTCCGACAGTGTTGGCGCTGGGCCGCGCGGTTTGTGTTGTCGTGCAGGTGGAGAGTGGATGACTTTGCTGACTGCTGCTAGAGAACAACCTATGCGACGAGCGATCTCGTGCACGCCGAGCTTGCAGTCGTGATACGCGCGTACGTGCCCTTGCTCATCGGGCGTGAGCGGCTTGCCGCCCGTTCTGGACTGTCAGACGAGTGAAAATCGCGGGTGATTTATATAGAAATTTGTATGGTGTCAGGTGTTCGTTTATCTTGGCCACCACGAAAACAAGTCATTTGTATGGGAGCCATATCAAGCCGTGCGAGTTCAGATCTGTGCTTTTGCAGCAATATTTGATTGCTTGAATGCTACATCATATCTAAACAGCGTCTCGCAGCGTGCAGCCGTTCAAGTGTTCGTTTTTACTTGGCCAGCAGTGTATGTGCATTGCTCATGTTTTCTCCTATCTCGTGCACGTTTTGTCCAGGTCGCCCAAGAAAACTACGCTGCACTTCGTCGAAACGTGAATGTGCAGATCCTGTGCGACTTCGCACAAAGTCTGCACCCAGCGTCGATCATCCTGGAGCTTGTGAAAGCTGCGACTGCAGCGGCAACAAGCAAGGAGAAGAGCAACAAGCGCTGTGGCACACTCGACGTTCGCACCATATACAACGTGCTACACACGAAGGTGCGAACACTCGCTTGTTCTCGCACTTCTATTGTCTGCCTGGCGCTGACTGTGAACGTGTCTTTGACTTTGCCTGGATCTGTGTGGTGGACGACTCCATGATGTGGCACGGCTCGATGAATTGGAGTGAACTAGGCGTTCGCTCCAACACCGAGCTCGTGTTTGTGCATGGAGTCGGAGTGGAACTCTCATACGCCTCTGCCTTCTTTGAGCGTGTGTGGCGCTCGGCAGTCGCGCTGTTCGTCTGCATCTGTTTGCGTGATGGCCAGGAGGCGGAGTGCGTTGGACGCCCTCCGTTTCCACCACACGCTCACACGATACCCCGCGGGGCAGAGATGCAGCCGCTCGCACAACTACTCACTGCAGATGAGTACGCGTTCGCTGTAGAGCAAGGCATAACATTGTCGTGAGATCATATAGCCAGAGTCTTTGCTTTGCGTGAGTAGTGCAGGTTCAAACTCTCCTCTGTTCATCTTCATCAAGTAGATCTCTCTCTCTCTTAGTCTTGTTAATTGCGCATGTCATCTTCGTTGCTGTCCTTGAGGTGCGTTGATGTTCGTTCAACTCACACTCACCTTGTCGGTATTGTCATTCGGCTCATGAGCTGTCGCGCTAGCACATGGCTAGGTAGTTGACGAGCTCTTGCTTGGCGTATTCTCTCGTCTTCCAGTGTGCTGTCGATGCAGTCAAACCACTGGTTCAGTCGCGATGACAGTTGCGAGGCCCATTGACATCGAGACCGTCGTCGTATCGGTCGTGGTGCATGGTGCCTCTGCGAGGCTGTGGTTCGATAGTTCGATACACAGACGCAGAAACATCGTGCCTTAACACCGATCGCGGCTATCGCAGCACTGCGCGCACGTCCAGCAGTAGTAGCCCAGCCAGCACGCGTGGCAGCTTGAGGCTGTGGCCACACGCGCTCGGTGGCGCTCGGTCGTCGCTCGCTCATTTCCCTCGCTTGCTCGTTATCTTCACGTGGTGGTCTCGCTGCGATTGACCGGCGCATTCTATCCATTTGCACAGCGACGCCATTCGTAAGTCCATTGAGCTATCAAGCCGTCGAGCCACATCGTTGTGACATACCTGCAGCTTCACACGCGCTGCGGCTCTCCGTTCCTGCGTGCTTGCGCTCGCGTTCGTTCGCTGCTCGTTGTGATCGTTGTGTAACACACACATAAGATATACCAATGCCGTCTGTCGATGTCTGTCGATGTGCTTGATCATCATCACCATGAGCTTGAACATCCATGCATGCTACTACTAGCACTGCATTCGGTGCTGAAGACACTCACACACACACATGCAAGCACGCTCATGTGTGTGCTCATTCACCCGCTCGCTTGTTGCGCTCTCAAGCAACGCGTTGTCTCGGAGCATCAGACACACGCCAGCAAGTCCATTTTGACTAATAGCTTGCTCGCTCTTGTCTGCGACATGAATCACACTCGGATCCTCAAACGACGCAATGCCTGAAGCAATGCACTCATGAGTTCACATGAGCATGCCGTGTATGAGAGCTGCGCATGCGCAGGATGCAGACGCGCAAGTCGAGACGTCGAGTGCACTAGAAGCGCATGCAGCACTTTGCAGCGCTGCACACCGAGCGGCCCGCGTGAAGGAAGCAGCGTGTGCACTTGCGACGAGGGTGCTAAGATCTTAAAGGACGTGCCTGGTCTCGACACTCGACATCACCGCATGGCAGAATCGTTGCTTGCCACGCACAACACCAGAGCGACCATTTATTGCCCACTGACTCTCCACGCACCGATGCGAGGTGCGCACATCGTATTCGCTGACACCTCGCGCTAGTCCACACAGTCAGACAACTCTAGTTGATTCCCTCTCGGTTTTCGTTGGAACCGAACACGCATACACACATCGCCACATGCGCACACGCTCGTCAGAGCCGCTTGAACAAATCGCACCATGGGTATGTTTGTAGAGCACACTTGCACCGGCGCGACCGACCATGCGAGCGCACGCCTGTCAGTAACGCGGGTTGCTCGATCGGCTGCTGCGAGCGCGTGTCACCTCTGCGTACACCTTGACGGCAGCGCGTCCAGAACATCTAGCCGCATCACATCAAGAGCACGAGCACCAGCGCTGCGTCTTGCCAAACACCGTCGCACACACCTGCGTGAACCAGTAGCACTTGATGCACTCGCTCTCACCAGGACGCGCGCCGTCGTCTGAAGGATATGACCGGCACTGCTCCAGTTCTTCTTCATCTGCAAGCATCTCGCATGGTGTTCTCAAACGAGCTAGGTGAGTCGGCGAACGTCCCAGTGGACATAGCTCGCACTCGACGTGAGCACTGATGTCAGCGATTGTCGTCGTCAGTTGCGTTCAACGACAGCGTCGTCGACCCCGTCTGGCTGAGCCGAGGCGTATTCGACTGCGCCACCGACCAAGCTGACCGACGCTGCCCGGTCTCATTTGCAAAGAAGCCAGGACGACAGAGCTCGTACTGGGTCGTGCTGTACTCGCTCGTCGCTGAGACTCGTGGACATGCACTACACTGTTCCATGTGCGACGCATGAATGACTATACAAGATCATGGATGCCGAGAGTGCTGACGCCTCGCCGAGAGCGGTCGATAATCGTGCTAGTTAGTACAACAGCGCTGCACTCGCAAGTGGCGCTTGAGCGGGCACACAGCGTTGGGATCAGTGGATCCGACATGCGAATCGGTTCGCAACGAAAGCGTCAAAGCTACTATGATGCACGAACAGTCCTCTGAGCGTCAGGAGTACGCATAGTAAGCCTGATGTCATCGCAGACGCACTATGCGGCGATCAAACATACGAGGCAGAAGACTCGGGACGAGCACACCGTCGTGTACTGGTTGTAGCTTACCTCACTGACGCACCAAGCAAGGACGACGACGGTTGGCGCGAGCCAGCCATCCGATCGAGCACCTTGTTGGTGCTCGCGACGACGACTACCGGCGGCTTTCAGCGCCATGAGGAGCACGAGCTGCTGCTCTTTGGATCAAGCGGAGTGCTGTGTCCAGCCAGCGAAGGACTTCAGTTTGTCTGTCAAGTCGGAAGTCGGAAGAGTGCATGTTGAACTGGAAATGCGGTGCGAGAAATATTCAAGGGATGACCATACTCGCAACTATTGATTTGAAATTTAACCATAAAACAACAGGCGAATCTTGACTCGATTGATGCGCGGGAGAGCTTTTTCGAACACATTTGCACCAGCTCTATCGGTCAGCAACTCGAGACGCGAGACTCGAGACGCGAGACGAGGTGCTGGAAGCGAAGCGAAGCAAGTGGCGACGAGCACCACGAGCGCGTGTGTGTAGCGTCAGCGCTCGTGCAGACCACCAGCTGCTTCGTCGCGTTCACCTCAAGCGACGACGACAACAGCAGCAACGAGAACAACTGCTGGACGTTCGACCCACGCTCACACACACACACACACGTACAGCCAACCGGCAGCCAACCAGGCAGGCAGCGATGACGCCACCAGCGACGCTCAAGAAGAAGCGCCGCAAGATGAAGCAAATGCAGGGCCTGCTGCTCCTTGCGCGAACGCACCACCAGAGCGTACCGCATCACGCGACTGGAACTCGCGTGGTCTTTGCGCCGGCAAAGAAGGTGTTGGTCGTGCTCCAGCCGCAGCAGCTCCAGCTCGCGTACTCGGCACAGGTCCGTCCACTTGTTCACTCGTCTGATCAAGGCACCTCGTAATCGCTCAGTGTCGCTCACAGAGCACTAACACACGACTGTCTGTCTTGCGTGGACGCGCAGGAGGACCAAGACATGACGCACATCCTCGGCCGCATTGACTTGCGTGGCGCGCAGCTCGAGCAGCTCCCAGACGGTTTTGTGATCCACGAGAGCGGATCAAGCGGCAAGGTGCGTCTGTGTCTCCATAGCTCTCTCTCTATCGTGTGTTGCTAGCATGCGTGTGCTTGTACTGAGTCGCAGTGGCCACATGTGGTGCTGGCCATGGCGCATGCTCAGAAGTTCAAGCTCCAGGACCGCGACCAAGCGACGACCGACGCGTGGTTCTTCGGCGTCTACGCTGCGATCACCGAGTTCGTGCGCTTGCCGATCCCAGCGCGAGAGGACCAAGCGCGCGCGTTCTCTGCTGCGCTGACTGCGAGTCTTGTCGACGAAGTCACGGACGAGCTGGTGCGTCAGCTCTCTCTTTCGTCTGATGAGGTTGACCAGACACTGTCGCTCACACGGAGCGCTTGTGGCCCAACTGCTGTCTACCGACAGGAGGTCGAGCTGTCGTGTCAGCTGCTCTTGCCAGCGCGACCGATCGAGAAGCCGAGCGTCCGCTGGAAGACATGGAAGACGTTTGCGCAGCTCCAGGCGTTCGACGAGTGCGTCTTCTGACTGCAGTGCATGCTCTCGTGTGTCTCTCTCTCTCGCTCGTTGTGCGTGAGAGGCAGGTGCTGACACTCTGGTCCTGCTCTTGCTGCCTCTCTTGATACTCTGACGCGCGTCGCAGTGACCTTCGGAGTCTCTACGGCGCGTCCATGAAGAAGCTGCTGTTCCCGCGCGAGCGCAAGCGCGACGCGCTCTTTGGCGGTCTCCGCCGCAAGCACAAGCAAGAGCTCAAGGAGCAGCAGCTCGCACTGTACATTGACAAAGTGCGTCGACTGCGTGCGCTCTCTTGACGGACTGACGGACTGGTGGACGCACTGACCGACAGGCGTGCTTGCAGGTGTTTGAGCTCCCAGGCGTCGCTAGTGAGCCCTTGTTCCTGTCCAAAGTCGCCGCGTTCCTCGGCTTTGACTCATTCTTTGAGATCAAAGTACGTCTGTCGAGGAGACGTGAGACTACTCTCTGTGCTCTTTGGACGCTCCCCACACGCGCCTGATGCTTCGATCTGCTGCTCGTGGTGTATGATGATCATCCCATGACGTGCAGCACGACTCTGTCGAGCAAGAGAGCAGCGAACTCTCCGAGACGTTCCTCACGCAGCACGAGCCTACTGCACACGACAACGAGCCTGCTCCAATGTCCAACTCGCTCGAGGTGTCCAGCTACTCGGCGCCTCCGTCGCAAGGAGAAGCGCCGCCACTGAGCTCGTCGTCGACGTACGACTATGAGGTGCGACCGAGTTGACAAACACCCCTTCACGAGTCTGCAACGCGCTAGTCACTGACGGATCTGACAAAACGCGCTCACGACGATGCTCTCGACAGAGTCGCCGCTCGAGCGTGCAGTCGGTCGACAGTCTCCCGCCGCTCTCGCGCAGCAGCTCGCAGTTTGACGACGTCGGCACCGAGTACGTCGAGATCGTCCCAGAGACGGACCCGAAAGCCGCAAAGAAGCTGCACAAGAGCATCCTTCAGCGCGTGCGCGAGCTCGTGAACCACGACGACGACCGCGTGCGCGAGTTCCAGGAGCAGACGCGGTACTTTGGCACGAACGAGATCTCGACGACCGAGTACTGCGCGTTCCTCCTCGGCGCGTTTGGCTCGAAAGATTGCTGCCAGCTCATCCCGATGATGGCGCGACTGCTTCCAGACGACGACCGGCGCAACGAGCTCATGGACGGCCGGTCTGCGATCTGGCGCCGCTCGGTCCGGCGCAATCGCCGCCGCTCCAAGCAGTTCTCTGAGAGCGTCGCGTTCCAGCAGCAGCGCAATGAGGTCGTGCACGACGCCGTGGTGCACAAGATGCGTCCCAAGTCTGACAGCATGACAGCGCTGCAGTGGTACCAGGACCGAGATGCTGCGGCGTCGACGTCGCGCCACTCGATGATTGAGACTTCGAGCAGTGCTGCCGCGTTCCCACCGCGCAGCACGAGCAGCAGCGACAGCAGTGGCAGCAGCGGCCGCACGCCTGGGAACCAAGAGAGCGGCATCGACACGGCGCCGCCGCCAGCGTACAAGAAGTCACTGCTCGATCCACGACGGAAGCTCCAGCACCGCGCGTCGTTCAATCACCACTTTAGCGACCCGATCCAAGAGGAAGCGCCGGCGTCACTCGACTCGGACGACGACGACAACAACCATACGTCCGAGTACGTCCGCCGCGACAGCGCAGTCTCATCGACAGCAGCGTCACGTGGCGCTGGGAGCCGTGGCGGATGGCCAGCGCTCGAGCGCAAGGCTTCGATTGGCGGCACGAGCTGGACGCGCTCGTCTGAGCGCCACTACGTCGACGACGACGCGGGAGATGGCGCGGTGGACTATCGCTTGCGTCGCTCGAGCTTAAAGACCGAGCTCGAGGCAGCGCCAGTGCCGGCAGAGGAGGAGAACCCGGTGCTCGCGCGCCTGAAGAAGCAAGGCGCAGTCAACTTCATGATGCGCTAGTGCGACATTATACATTCTGATAGTGAAGTAATCAAGGGTCTTCCTATCTTTAGGCTCAGAGATGGCTACACTTGGCATTGGTGGAGCTCTTGACAAAGAGCTCGTGTCGACATCCAGAAGACTCGCACTGCTGACTTCGTCACGACTGCGTCAGACGTGCGCGCTTTGCCTCTCTCGAGACGCTCAAGCGATACAACGAACGATGGCAGGCGTGACGAGTCAAGAGCTCCAGGACGCGTGGCAAAAAGTCAAACATGCCAAGGCACTCCCTGACGTACGTTGCATGTTCCACGGCGCGCTCCAGTGTCGTTGTCTTTGTGCAAGATCTCCTCATCTAGCTCTTGCGTGCTTGTTCAAAGCCTCCGACGATCAAGCTGCCGCTCTTTAGCGCCAAGACTCCCATGAAGACGCGACTCGCAGCGATCCAGCACGTGCTTAACACGCTCGAGTGCGTCTGCATGCGCTGGCATCTCGCTTGATACGACGAGTCCGCTTGACCTGCTCCCAGTACTTACTAACTCATGTACGCACACACGTCCTTCCTCGACCCTGCTTAGATACAACTACACGGGAACGCTCTACTTTGACGTGAACAAGAACCGGAGCTTCAAGAGCATCGTGTCGACAGCAAAGGACATTGTGAACGAAGTCCTGCCGATCCAGTGTCTCGAAGCCGTGTTCCTCAGCGCGTACCTCACTGCGAACGCCCCGGAGCTCGAGCGCTTCCCGATCAGTTTCAAGACCGTCGCAGGTGGCACAGTGCACCGCCACATTGTCCTCGCAGTGCGGCATCAGCACACCAAGTGGGGTGCGCTCGGACTGAGCCGGAGCGACAAGCTCATGTTCAAAGAGCTTAAGTACGCCACGCTGAGCGAGCTCGTGCAGGACTTTTGCCGCGAGTTCGCCTTGCTCTTCCACACCGTTCTCAAGGTCTACGTCGGCTTTCCGTTCAGCCACGACATCCACTCGTCCGAGAAGGTGGAGTGGCGGGTACGTCTGTTCTTCTTGTTACACGCAGCTGTCGCTATCGCGGCATTGCTAGGACCACACTCCGTTCACATCTCGAGCTTGCGTTGACAATGACTCACTGTATGTGCCTATGTTGCTACCACAACGAATGTGCTAGGTGATGAACCTCTCGCTCGAGACGAACAAGTGGACCGACGTCGCGCATCACTTGGACACGTTCACGAAAGAGGCGAGCGACATCCTGGCGTTCAAGAAGACGAAAGGCGTGCTCCCCGACTCGTTTGCGCACAAGTTCCCACTGCACATGCCCGAACTGGAGCCTGGGAAGAAGTCGCCGGATCGCCGCACGTCTCTCCATGGCGCGTCGTTCGAGCTCCCCGGGACGTTTGGCGATGATGACGCAGTGTCGCCGCCACCAGCTGCCGAGACGCTCAAGTGCGAGGCGAGTCCCGAGAAAGACGAGAACAAGCTGCCAAAGCCGATCATCGTCGCTCCTGACCGACTCGAGTTCAAGCAGGCGCTCGCAGTATGTACCCTGCTCTCTGTGCTCACTTGTACCTGTCATTGTACGAGCCCATGCACTGACGCGTGCTCGATCCGCGTATGCACTTGCTTGTGCGCTCGGTAGAACGCGGCGCAGGTGCTCCCGACGAACATCTTTCTCCAGAACACAACTGCGTCGCCGTACTTTGTCGACATCGAAGAGGCTTCAGGACAGCTCGAGATCGTCACGCGCAGCTCAGTAGCGCGCCGCCAAGACGCTGAGAACAGCAACAACGGAGCGACTGCGGGCGCATCGAGCACACCGGGGTACTCGACAGCGACGTTCCGCGTGTCAGCCGTGCGTGAGCGTGTTGTCTGTATCAGCGACCATTTGGTTGCGACTCCAGTCCTTCTAACGACGTGCTCTACCTCTCTGTCCGACTGCGCTTGGTCGTGTGCATTGTTGGTCTGTAGAGAGGGATGACGGTCGTCGCGATCAAGTACAGAGGCGCCATGCCTGCAAGCGCAGCGGATGCAACGTCACAGCCAAGCAATGATCTCCGTGCTCGCGAGTCCAAGCCTCTGGTGAGCGCCAAGACAACTGCAAGAGGCAACAAGGCTAGCAGCGACAGCACGAGCACTGCAACAAGCAAGCCACCTCGCCAAGTTGTCACGTTTAAGTGCCGACGTCTCGTGCGCTCCAGCGAGGACCCGTCGAGCGAAGTCGAAGACGGCGAGACCTACGTGAGCGAGCTGCCGTTCGCCATTCTGCCAGCGCAGTAGTAGCAAGCGTGAGAGTGCGTCAAGACGCAGGAGAGAGATGCATAGTGAGCAGGGAACGACGAAGAGAGACCGAGCGATGTATTGAGAGTGTTACGCGACCGTCAGGTGGATCACTGCGGTTGGAAGTGCATCAGACGACGCGAGGCTCTCGACCAGGACGTAGTAGCTGCCTGGCAACGTCGATGCGGGCAGTGCGAGTCTCTCGACAGACGCTTTGCCGTCGCTGGTCTCGACCACCACTTCGCTCACACGGCTCTCTTTCGCTCCAGTCTCTTCTGGTTCCGCGCCATCGACTGCTGCTGCTGCCGGCTCGTCGACATCCTCTTGCACTCGAGCAGTCTGCAGACTCGAGCTCGTATCAGTAGACGCGCTGTCTGGGAGCACAAAGTACCACTGTGCGCTTCGTGGCGTGTCTGCTTCATCGGACGCTTGCTGCTGCGCTTGCTCTTGCTGCTCGTCGTTCAATGCCGCACTTGCGGCAGGCGGCAGCTCCTTTGTGTCAGTGGAAGGCGACGCTCGAGCACTCACAGCAGCAGCAGCAGTCGATGAGTCAAACTGCCCTTCAAACACTCGCAGACGGATCTGCCGACGCGATTCGCCTTGCATGGTGACCGAGTCACTTGTGGCGCCACTGAGATCAGCCACTGCTGCTGATTCACGGATGCTCAGGACAACAAGGTGCGGGAGCGTCTTGTTCTCAATGCTCAGTGGCGATGGAAGGTCGAGCAGCACCTCCTCTTCGACTTGCTGCTGTTGTTGTTGTTCGACGCTCCGAGCGCTCACTGCTGCAGACGCCGGTCGGCTGCTGGTGCTACCTGTGACTCCAGCGATGCTCTGTGTACGATGTGACACGAGCTTCACGTCGAGTCGTGACGCACGCTCTGCATCACACACAAAGAGTATGAGTGCGATGCAGTTCGGCGCGACCTGAGCGGTGAGCATCAACTTGACGTACCAGTAGGGCGGTCGCAGCTCCACATGCCAGTGTACCACACGGGCTTGCGATCATCAGCAGTGGTGCCATTGCTGCTGTTGTCTTCAGGCAGCACAACACCAGTTCCCTGTCCTTCGCGCTGTCCACGCACCCACTCGCCGTCGTAGAGCACTGCGCCGCCGCGATCGTAGAGCACGCCAGCACCGACAAGCGCGCCGCTTTGCCACTCGCCAGTGCACGTTTGGCCCGACAGCGCGTACTTGATCGTCCCGAGTCCGTGCGGCTTGTTGTGCGCGAACGCACCAGAGTACACGTCGCCGTTCGCAAACGTGAGCTCGCCTGCACCAACGCGCTGGTTTGCGCGCCACTGTCCGTCGTATTTGTCGCCGGTGTGCGAGAGGAAGACACCCTCACCGTGCATCTCGCCGCGGTGGAACTGTCCGCTGTACGAGTCGCCGTTCGCCCAGCGCCGTAGTCCGACGCCTTCGATCTCGCCGTTCTCGAACTCGCCTTCGTAGACGCTACTGCTATCCTGTCCAAGGAGCTGCCCGATCGAGAACACACCGCGTCCGTGCATCTTGCCACGATGCCATTCGCCCGTGTACTGGAACACGCCGCGCGGGAACGTGTACGTACCCTGGCCATGCCGGAGGCGGTCGCTCAGCTCGCCGACGTACGTCGCCTGTTGCTGTTGCTACAAGACCAAGGACACACACGCGCATCTGTAAGAGGACGAGACAAGAGCTCGTCACGTGATATGCAGCTGCTCCTACCATCGTAGCCATCGCAAGGACACTGGGGCTCCTCTGTCGTCACTCCAGCTCCAGCAGAGGTCAAGGCAAGTGTCTCTCGGGAAGCGACACATACCCACTCGCTTTTCGCACTATCTGCACGGAGCTTAACACTACAGTGTCCACACTACACTCAGCAGCAAGACCACGGCTAGTTCGCGTCAACGCTACCAATCTTGGTCCTGGTCTTTGTGATCGAGTACGCTTAAGAATCCGTGTCAAGTTCTACTTGCATCTTACTGTTGGCCTGCACCAACCAACACTATGAGCTCGCCGCTCATTGCGAAGCTTGCTGGATCTGAATCGCGACGAGCGTGACGTCTGTCAGAGGCTGAATCGAGCTCCCAAAGCACACGCGCGACGCGACTTGAGCAGCGCCGTGCTGTGGACGCTCAACAACAGTCCAGGCAGTGACAGCGACGCACATGCATAGTTGTCTCTATGTTAGCATACAGCACTCTACTGCTGTCGCGGCGCACTAAAGTACTCGAACGCTTTCTCGAACGCGACGGCCATGGCAGCGAAGCCAGCAGCGCCTTTGACACTGTTCTTGAGCAGCACTGTGTATGTCATTGAGAGCAGGAGAGATACCATGCCATTCAGGGATGCGTCAGGCGTTGCTGTCGACATGTACGTGCGCTCACAGAGCAGAGAACACAAGTAGCAAATGCAAGAGAACAAACCTTGTGGACCAGCGTGACGTGCAGCCCACCCACCGAGCACAGCGCCAGTCGTGCCACCTGCGATGATCGTGTTGAGCGTGTCGTGCGTCGCGCGCTCGCGCTCGACGATGCACTCGATGCCTGCAAACACACACCCGACGATCGCAAACTCCTGCAATTGCATGCACACACAAAGCACACAGTAGTCGACGTGTGTTAGTAGCAATCGCATGTGCGCGTGTTTGAGAGAGAGAACAAGTTGCACATGACAAGATGACGATGCACCTTGGAGAAGTAGACGCTGCGCTGGTAGCCAGCGACGAACGACTTGCGAAAGCCGTTGTAGAGCTGTGCATGGTAGGCAGAAGACAGAGAGAACGTATGAGCGAGTGCTGCCATGCGGCCGTAGTGTACGCAAGTGTGCAAGTGCAAGACGTACCTGCTCGCGCATGTTCTTGCCAACGAGCTCGCCGTGCGCGCCTTCGAACGTGCCGAGGAACGTGCCGAGTCCGACGCCCATGCCGGCGCCAACGACTGTCGCGACGACCGACTTTTTCCAGCACTCTTCACGCGACTCGTGCAGGAACTTCATCACATGGAGCAGCGCGCGGTCGGTCGCATTCGGCACCTCGTTGTCGTCCATTGCTGCTCTTGCTTGACTTGCTTGTCTTGTTGATTGTGTTGCTTTGACGTGCATTCTGAATTATGTGTGTGTACCACATCACAAACTTGTGGCCTGCCACACCACATTTCGAGATCGATTGATCCTACATCATCGACCAACACCACAGCAACAACAACGAGCAAGGATGGCGAGCTTGGTCACGCGCGTGCGCCTGCGTGCGCCAGACGAAGACGCGGCAATGGCTGCTACTACTAGCGGCGCCGCTGCAGCAGCGGCATGGCCGTCGACGCACCACCGCGAGCTCCATGCGCTCGACACGACGCCGCCGCGCAATCGCCCGCCACTCGACGTGCGCTCGCCCGAGTTCATTGAGCAGCGCCTCGAGAACCTCAAGCGCAAGCAGTCGTGGCGAGCGTGGCTCGACCAGTACGTGCTCGAGCACCCAGAGAGCGACAGCGACGACGACAGCAACGCCACGCAGGTGCGCTCGCTTGCGTACGTCGTCGCTGCCGGACCACCTTCTAACAGCAGCACCGACGCATCTCTCTGTGACGACCCCACACGACAGTTGCGCCGTCGCGTCGAGATCGACCGCACCGCAACGCCTGTGCGCGTGCACCGACGCAGCAGCGATGACGCAAGCTTTGTCGCTACGACGCTTTGGTCGCTCCTTATCATCGCGTTCACGCCGCTCCTGCTGCTGCTCTACCCGTGTCTCCGGCATCGCGAGTGCGTACGCTTGTGCATGTGTGTGTGATCTCGCCCTATGCGTCCTGTGTGTGTGCTCACTCTTAGCGTCTGCGTGACTGTGCGTTTGTATGGCGCTAGTGCCTGGCCGCTCGGCTGCGCGTCGCTGCTCGGACTGATCGCCCACGCGTTCACGACGCTCGCGTTCTTGCTCTTTGGCTCGGCGCTCGTGTACTACGCCGGCGTGCACGAGCTCCCAGAGCTCCGCGCCGACACGTGGACGCACGTGCTCGTGCGCTGGCACGAGACCCAGCGCGCTGCTGGCGTCTGCGCAGCAGCAGTGCAGCAGCACGAGCTCGCACTCGCACAGGAGCTCTGTCTTCCGCTTGCAATTGACGGCGCGCTCGTGCTCGCATGCGCCGCGTTTGTGCTCCAGAGCCACCGCAAGTGGGCCAAGTACACGCTCGTGCTCGTCGCTGCGCTGTTTGTCGTCGACGTGCCAGCGCGTCTGACGCGCGCGACGTTCCCGTCGCCTGTGGTTGCGCAGATCGACCCGTCGTACGCGCTCGTGGACGAAGAGCTGCTCGTTGCGCTCGACGGCAAGTACCTCAAGCCAGGCGGGACCGTGGCGTGGGTCGCGTACTGGGGCTGCGCGAGCACCGCGCCGGTCGAGAGCTGCGAGAAGCAGTTTGCGAGTCCGTTCGACGCCGGCGTCGTGCGCGTGACGTTCACGGCGCTCGACCACTTCATCCCGTGCTACCGCGACCCGCCGAATCCGCTCAAGGTCCAGGACTACGCGTGCTTCCCGAGCGTCCGTTTGCGCGTGAAGGACGCGCAGAGCATCCCTGGCTGGTCGCGTCTCCAGCCAGCAGCAGCAGCAGTCGCAGCGTCGAGTACCGCAGCCGACACGCCCGCTGGAGCAGCGACCAAGCAGCCAAAGCCAGCAAAGACAAAGGCGGCAAAGGCAAAGGCAGCAAAGCGGATCAAGACCGCGACAGTCACTACCAGCAGTAGCGTCCAGACTGTGAGTGTTACACCAGACGGCGACGCCACGCTCGAGTAGCAGCAGAGTCCGTCGTAGTGTGCGTGGACGACGTCTGTGCGAGCAGGAGCGCAAGCAAAGCGCAGATGACACAAGGTTGCGATTGTACGCAGTCCGAGGCCGCTGCCTCCTTTCGTTCTCACTCGCGTGCGCATTACACAAGCGACGGCGTGCCACCCGCGCTCGCGTGCGCAGCGCTTGCTACTGCGTCGCGCAGCACCTCTGCGAG
Organism: Pythium guiyangense; assembly: GCA_003730235.1. Classification (NCBI taxonomy): domain Eukaryota; phylum Oomycota; class Peronosporomycetes; order Pythiales; family Pythiaceae; genus Pythium; species Pythium guiyangense. The sequence goes on from QXDM01000001.1 coordinate 1,010,160, forward strand.
CCGAAAGAACTTGGAGTGCTCTTGCTGCGCCGCCTCGAGCGCTGCGTCTCGGAGCTTCTCGTGCAGCTCGCGGTCGTGCGCCATCTGCTTCTCGCGCAGCGCGAGCTCGCGCTCACGGAGCTCGACGTCTTTTGCAAACTTGGCTTTCGCGAACGCGAGCTTCTCGCGCTCGAGCGCCAGTTGCTCCGTCAAGTGCTTCTCGTAGTCGAACGTCCCACGAGCGCCTAATGACATGAGCAAGTACCGGTAGAGCGTGAGTGGGTGTGAATGAGCGTGAATGGATGTTAGCGGGTGTTACAACAGCGTTAAGTACGCAGTACGTACCAAGGAATGCCTGCTGCTGGATCCACGACGCAAGTACAAGTAATCGAGTAGAGCAACGACGCAGTTAGCGCTGACGGTTCGCCACTAGATTCGCAATAGGTTCGCACAGGGCGTACCACATTCGCGTGCGTCGATACCGCTGCAGTCGGCGCAGATGACGCCGACGACGTGACTGCTGCGCCTGCGGATGCGCCAGTCGCACCGGCGGTCGGAGAACTTGCGCTCGTGTGGTGCGGGATCGCTGCTGCTGGGAGCGGCGACTCGAGCGCTTGAGACGTCGCGTGCGGCGCCAGTGCATGCAGTTGCGCCTGCGCGTACGCCACGTCGGACTCTGTCTGGAGCGTCGTGCTGTTGAGCATGACGTCGTCGACCATGTGGATGCCGTCGTACGTGGCTTCGCCTTGCACTTGCAAGTACCGCGCGCGCACTGCGTCGAGCTTGGGCAGCGCTTCGAACGCGGCCCAGCGCCGCGGGTGCGCGCCTTGCAAGTGGCTCCGGATGTTGTCGATGCGGAACGTCCGGAAGAACTTGATCGTCGTGAGCGACCGACGCCGGCGCTTCTTGCCATCGCCGTCGCCGTCGTCCGACTGCAGCACATGCTCGATCTTGTTCTCGCGCCCAAACGCTTTGCAGAAGCCGCACATTGCGAGCATCACAGCGCCAGACGCGTGGTCCTTCTCGATCACGACGAGACCAAACTCGGCTGCGTACTTCTTCTGCCACGTGTGCCGCCGCAAGCGCTTCGTGCTCGCAGGCGACGCGGACGCACTACGTAGGCGTTTGCTCTCGCTCGCGTCTTTCAAGCTGTTGCTGTTGTTGATTGTGTTGTGGCTGTAGTCTGCGCCGTCGTCGCCATCGTCATCGTCCTCGTCATCGTCGTCGTCGTAGTCGTCGAGGTCGCGCTTGCGGCTCGCGCTGTGGCTGAGGTCGCTCGCCATGTCGTCGTACTTGTCGAGCGCATCGTCCGGCAGGTGATGTTGTTGATGGTGATGATGGTGGTGATGCTGCTGTGCGTGGCTGTGGCTGTGAGCCTCGCCTGCCGCGCCGACCGCCGATGGCGTCGAGACGACTGCGCTCCGCTCCATGTTCGCACTGATGATGCCGTTGATTATCGAGGGAATTATTATTGGCGATCGATTTTGAGCATAGTGAACACATGTTCGACATAATACCTTGTATATATTATGCAAAAGTCAGCAGTCTTGAAGCTGTCGGGTTCCAGCACAATTGTAATAGTGAAGAAAACAAGTAATAGACGCCAATAAATGGCTGGCAGTCGAGTGGTTGGTTTCGCGCACACCAGTGGTGAAGCGCGCCGATCTGCGCAAAGCGTCACACTCGAGCGAGCGAGCTTCGTGCGCAAGCGACACCAACCTTTGCCGCTGCTCTTGGTGCACGTGCTGCTGCTGCGCACGCCTACGCTGCTACGATGGAGTCTGCGACGGATCAGACGATCTTGCGCTATGAGGTCGCCGAGGTCGGCTTTGGCTTCTACTCGGACGCCGAGATCCGCGACCTGAGTGTCAAGCAGATCACGAGCCGCATGTCGTTCGACTCGCTCAACAACCCGGTCATCGGCGGTCTCTACGACCCTGCGCTCGGCCCTGTCGACTTCAACATGATCTGTCCGACGTGCCACCAGACGCAGAAGGAGTGCCCAGGCCACTTGGGGCACATTGAGCTCCCGGTGCCAGTGTACAACCCGGTGCTGTTTGGCCACATGCTCACGCTGCTCAAGCGCAAGTGCTTCACGTGCCACAAGTTCCGCATCGCATCTGCGCGCTCACGCGTGTTGCGCGTCAAGGTCCTGCTCATTGACAACGGCTTTGACGAAGAAGCCGCGATGCTCTCGGAGCTACTCGAGCAGCGCAACGGCGTCGAAGACGAGCCGGCGCAGCGCACGTTCCAGCGCCAGCAGGCGATCCTCGATGAGTACGAGCGCTTGGCGCTGTCCAAGGCAGCGAGCGGCACGGCCGGTCGCATCCGCCCGCTCGCGCGTCTCTCCGAGGTACAGCGCGAGAAGCTCGCGTCCGAGTTCTTCAAAGGCACGAAGGCCAAGTGCGAGAACTGCGGTGCGATCTCGCCGGGTCTGCGCCAGGACTCAAACGCCAAGATCTTCCTCAAGGGCCTTAGCGCGCGCTCGCGCAAGGTGAACCGCTCGAAGAACCTCACGGTCACTTCCGCGCTCGACACGATGACTGGGAACCTCTCGGGCGACGACCGCATGGACTCGGACGACGACGACGACGACGATGACTCGGACGACTCGGACGACGACGTCAACAAGTACGCGAACACGGAGGACACGTCGTCGCGGAGCAAGTTCTTGCCGCCGCTCGAAGTCCAGTCGCAGCTCCAGATGATGTGGAAGAACGAGGACGGGCTCATGGAGCTGCTGTACGGCGACCGGAGCGTCGCAAGCGGTCGCGTCGCGGCGAAGGCCGACGGCTGGCGCAAGTTCTTCTTGAACGTGATCCCCGTCGCGCCGTCGCGCTTCCGGCCGCCAGTCTTCCTCGGCGACAAGCAGTTCGAGCACGCGCAGAACACGTACTTGTCCAAGATCCTCACGCTCAGCGAGAGCATCGTCCAAGGCAACTACTACGCGCAGCAGAAGCCTGCGGCGAGCGGCACGGAAGACGAGAGCGCGGACGAGAAGCAGCCGCTCAACCTCGCGCGCAAGCTCGCGATCTGGACTGAGCTCCAGAACAACGTCAACTGCCTTGTCGACAGCAGCCGCGCCAAGCCCGGCGCAGACGCGGCGCAGGGCATCAAGCAAGTGATTGAGAAGAAGGAGGGCTTGTTCCGGAAGAACATGATGGGCAAGCGCGTCAACTACGCTGCGCGGTCGGTCATCTCGCCAGATCCGTACATCAGTACGTCGCAGATCGGTGTGCCACTCCGGTTCGCCAAGACGCTCACGTACCCGCAGCCAGTGACGCCGTGGAACGTCGAAGAGATGCGTCAGCTCGTGATCAACGGACCGGACGTGCACCCGGGTGCGAACTTTGTCGAGAGCGAGACGGGTCGCTTGATTGACTTGAAGAAGCGGTCGCTCCACCAGCGCGAAGCGATCTCCAAGACGCTCCTCACGCGCTCTGCGAGTGCGCAGGGCACGAGCAAGAACCGCGTGAAGCGCGTGTGGCGCCACCTCAAGACTGGCGACGTCGTGCTCATGAACCGCCAGCCGACGCTGCACAAGCCGAGTATGATGGCGCACGTCACGCGCGTGCTCACGAACCCCAAGATGCAGACGATCCGCATGCACTACGCCAACTGCAACACGTTCAACGCCGACTTTGACGGCGACGAGATGAACATGCACTTCCCGCAGAACGAGCTCGCGCGGTCCGAAGCGTACAACATTGCGTCGAACGACAACCAGTACTTGGTCCCGACCGATGGCTCGCCGCTCCGTGGGCTCATCCAGGACCACGTCGACTCGGGCGTGAAGCTCAGTCAGCGCGACACGTTCCTCACGAAGGACATGTACATGCAGCTCCTGTACAACGCGTGGGCAAGCATGGAGGACGCTGGCGTCGCCAAGGCGCACATTGAGATCGTGCCACCGGCGATCCTCAAGCCGCAGCAGCTCTGGACTGGCAAGCAAGTGATCACGTCGGTGCTCAAGATGCTCACGAAGGGCCTCCCGCCGCTCAACCTCGACAGCAAAGCGAAGATCAAGGGCGATCTGTACGGCAACGCGAACGCCGAGCACATTGTCGTGTTCCGCGACGGCGAGCTGCTCCAGGGCGTGCTCGACAAGAGTCAGTTTGGCGCGTCGATGCACGGCTTTGTGCACGCGTGCTACGAGATCTACGGCAGCCGCATCGCTGCGGACTTGCTCACGACGCTGGGCCGTCTCTTCACGTGCTACCTCCAGTTTGCTGGCCACACGTGCGCGCTCGAGGACTTGACGCTCAACAAGGACGCGGAGAAGCGCCGCCGCAAGCTCGTGCACGAGTCGGTCTTCAACGGCGAAGAGGCGTACGCCGAGTTCGCAGGTCTGACCGACTTGCTCGAGGCGAAGCGCGAGGACGAGGCGCAGAACGGCAACAAGCGCCGCCGCATGAACGAAGCCGAGCGCGTGCGGATCCGCGAGCGCATGCGCGAGCTGCTGTCGGGTCCAGACGCCGATCAGAACGCGAAGGCGCTCGATGCGCACATGATGGGCACGGTGCACGGCTCGAACAGTGACATCATCAAGACGTGCTTGCCGTCGGGTCAGACCAAGTCGTTCCCGGCCAACTGCTTCTCGCTCATGGTGCTCACGGGCGCGAAGGGGTCGATGGTGAACCACTCGCAGATCTCGTGCGGTCTCGGTCAGCAGGCGCTCGAAGGTCGCCGTGTGCCGATCCTGAGCAGTGGGCGTTCGCTGCCGTCGTACGAGCCGTTCGACCCGGCGCCGCGTGCTGGCGGGTACATCACGGACCGCTTCCTCACGGGTCTTCGTCCGCAGGAGTACTACCACCACTGCATGGCTGGACGTGAAGGTCTCGTCGACACGGCCGTGAAGACGAGTCGCAGTGGCTACCTCCAGCGCTGTCTCGTGAAGCACTTAGAGGACCTCCAAGTGTCTTACGACCACACGGTCCGCGGCTCAGACGGCAACGTCGTGCAGTTCCTGTACGGCGAAGACGGCGTTGACCCGGTCCAGAGCGCGATGCTCTCGGGCAAGGACGGCGAGTTCACGTTCCAGGCGATGAACCACCGGAGCATCTCGCACAAGTACGGCATTGACGCCAAGTTCTTTGAGCACACGAAGCTCGACATCATGAAGCCGCTCAAGCTCCACGCCGAAGCGCGTGAAGCGCGCGACAAGGACTACGCGAACCCGGCGTCCGTGCTCCGCGCCGGTGTGCGCATCCAAGCGCGTCGCCTCAAGGACGGCGAGACCAAGTGGAAGCGCGGGAGCATTGAGCAGGGCTTCTTCGACGCCGAGATCATTGCGCTCGCACAGGAGTACGAGGACCCGCGCGACTCGACGTACGACATCCAATACATTGACACGGGCCGCAAGGCGTTCGGTGTCCCGCGCACGACGGTGTTCAAGGCGCGCAAGCCGACGAACAACACGCGCGCGATGTCGGGCCGCGTCGACCTCATCGTCGCTGGCCGTTCGGACCCTGTGATGCAGAGCCTCGAGCTGAACCAGCACGTCGGGTGCGTCTCGGAGCGCATTCAGGAGAAGCTCTGGGCGTACAACCAGCGCAACCCAGCGAACTGCCTCGATTTGCTCAAGAGCAGTAAGAAGAAGAGCAAGAAGAGCAAGAAGGCGTCCAAGCACGAGAGCGCGACGGACGAGGTCGACCGCGAGAAGATGCTGACGAAGCACACGGTGAGTCCGGATGCGTTCCAGCTCCTCGTGTGGGTCAACTACCTCCGTAGCATGGCGAACCCGGGCGAGAACGTCGGTGTGATCGCCGCGCAGAGTATTGGCGAGCCGTCGACGCAGATGACGCTCAACACGTTCCACTTGGCGGGTCACGGCGCGGCGAACGTCACGCTCGGTATCCCGCGTCTGCGTGAGATTATCATGACTGCGAGCGAGAAGATGTCGACGCCGATGATGACGATCCCGCTGCTTCCGAGCGTCGACCAGTCGCGCGCGCACGAAGTGGAGCAGCGGCTGAACCAAGTCGCGCTCTCGGAGCTCATTAGCAACGAGCGCGGCGTGGCGGTCAAGGATGAGTTCGTCCAGAGCGAGAACGGCATTCTGTGGGTGCGCGACTACACGATTCGCCTCACGTTCTTCAAGCTCAAGTACATCAAGAAGGCGTTCGGTCTGAGCGCGAACGACGTGTTTGACGCCGTCGGGAAGGGCTTCATCGGCAAGCTCCTCACGCTCATCTCGCGCGAGATGAAGAAGAGCGGCGTGAGCGTCTCAGCGGCCGCGGAGACCAACAACTTTGCCGGCTCGTTCGCGACAAAGAGCGCCAAGAAGAGCGGCGACGACGATGATGACGACGACGACGACGAGCAAGGCACGCTCCGCTTTGGCAGCCGCCGCGAAGTCCAGGGCTACGAGATGGACGATGAGGACGAGCAGATCCGCAAGGCGCAGGACGACAGCGACTCGGACGACGACCGCCGCAGCAAGAAGAACAAGAAGAGCAAGCAGAGCGGCGCCGAGACGGGCGACGAAGACGACGCGATGACTGGCAGTGCGTTTGACAAGAAGAGCAAGAAGAGCAGCCTTGGCGCGGCGATGGCCGACGGTCTCGAGTCGCTTGACGTGCCGCTGAGCGTGCGCAAGAACAAGTACTTTATGTACTGCGGCCGCAACACGAAGCAGCACTACGTCGAGCTGCGTCTGCGCTTCCCGACGCACTCGAAGACCGTGCTGATGGTGCCGCTCGTCGAGAAGGTCGCGAAGCAAGTGCTCGTGCAGCACTGCCCTGGCATCTCACGGTGCTACTTGATCAACCAGCGCATTGGCGACGCGCAGGACGAGACGCCGTGCGTCCAGACCGAGGGTCTCAACTTCCAGGAGATCTGGGCGTTCGACGACATCCTCGACGTGAACCAGCTCGCGACGAACGACATCTACCAAGTGCTCCAGACGTACGGCGTCGAAGCCGCACGCGCGTCGATCTCGAAGCAGATCAACGACGTCTTTGGCGTCTACGGCATCAGCGTCGACCCGCGCCACTTAAGTCTCTTGGCCGACTACATGACGGCGCAGGGCGGCTACATGCCGCTCAACCGCATGGGCATGAACAACAAGGGCTCGTCGATGCAGCAGATCACGTTCGAGACGTCGATGAAGTTCCTCACGCAGGCGGCGCTCGGCGGGCTCTCGGACAACCTCGAGAGTCCGTCGGCGCGCATCATCCTCGGTCAGCCACCGCGCGTGGGCACGGGCAGCTTCTCGCTGCTCCAGCCCATTGCGTTGTAAGGCGACATCGATGGCGAGCAAGAGGACGCGAGCGAGGCAAGAGAGAGTTGAGGTGACGAGAGTGCCACCACCCCACGTGTAATAGATCCATTCGTTCAAACGACGCGTCTTGGTCTCGCTGGTGTCTGAAGCGCTGGATGATCTGCCTCGATCTACTCCTGTGTCTTCGTAGCTGTCGCGTCTTGCGCTGCTGTCTTCGACCCGGCTTGCGTCTCTCCTTTGAGTGTCGAACGCTGCTGCTTCTGCTTGGTTGGCGACGGCGACGGCGATGACGCTGGTGAGCTCATCGTGAAGCGCCGCTGCAGCGGAACCTTCTTTGCGTCAGGACTCTTGCCACCACTCGCTGCTCCTCCTGATGCCGTGGTGGTGGCTGACGTCTGCATGCAGAGACTCAGTCTTCGAGTCATGGACGATCGAGAAGGACTCGATGGCGACGGCGGTGGTCCTAAACCTGTGCTTCTCGCACCAGCATCCACGATGCTCAAGTCGCTCAGTCCTTCGCTCAAGCCTCCGCGCGAACCAACGTAGTTCCTGCACACACAAGCGTGATCGATCAGTCTCATGCGCGTGCACACGGAGAGCTACACCACTGTCGACATGACCGCAAGCAAGGGCCGTACTCGTAGTGCTCGCGCCGCCAGAACTTCTCAAAGTGCTGCAAGAAGACCTTCATCACGTCCACGCGATCGGTCTTGAGCACGTCCGTGATCTTGAGCGCGCGCGGCGAGCTCGACGCACACGCGAGCCACATGAGCTGGAACAGCGCCTTGAGCTTCTTGTCGCTTGGCGTCAGCTCTTCGTGCGCCATGACTTTGCGCGCGAGGCGCACGAGGAGCTCGCAGAAGCAGTCGTACGTGAGCACGCGGTCAAACTCGGTCGGCGGCGCCTTTGCGAGCGAGTCGATGTAGATCGTCGCGAACTCGGTCGTCGTGAGCATCCCAAGCGCAATGATGCCGTACATGCGGCCGAACGCGACGCTCTCAGCGTACCCCATGTGCGCCGGACTCTGTTGCGCGGCTTTTGGCTCGAGCTTCTCGAGCTTCGTGTGCGTCACGCTCGCGTAGTACGCAAAGATCTAGCAGCGCGAACGATGAAGAGTGTCAAGGCACTGCGGCATCGCTCGGTAACCGTAGTAGTGACAGCACTCGAGTGAGTGCGCACCTTGGTGAGTGGATCTTCAAACGCAGTGAGCACCTTCTTGCTCTCCTCCATCTCCTTTGTGAGCACGACTCGGATCCTGTCGGCGCCGGCAGACAGTCATTGCAAGGGATCACAATAGCAAGTGAGCGAGGTTCCCATCGCTAGTGCTTCTCCAAGTGAGACTTGGCTATAAGCGCACGGACCGACCTCGGTTTGAGCTGCCGCTCAATGCACGTTCGCGCGAGCGAGTCGTACGCGCGCGTCGGGTCTTGATCGCCAGACTGGAGCAAGAGGTGAAGGAGCCATGCATCGAGCACTGAGCTACAAGCGACAGCAGATCTACAACACCGCGAGAGACTCGAGACGGCACTTGCAACGCACCATCTTGGCAAAGTGGAGCAAGAGTGCGAGAAATGCCGTGAACGTGAGCTTCTTCGTGCCGTCGCGCTCGCTCGGGTGGCTCTTCAAGAACGACTCGCACACGATCGACACCTCCTTCTCAATCAGCTTCGCTTCGTCCGTGCTCGAGCTGTCGATGATCCCGCAGTCCTGCAGCAGCTTGATCACGTTCGCAACGCGCATGCGCGTGGGGTCTTCGGACGACAGCTGCAGCGCGTACGTCGCAAAGATGTCCCAGAGCTTCTCGTGCTGCGTGCGCTTCCTCGCTGCCGCCAGGCTCGCATCGAACGGCGAGTTGTACTTTTGCTTGTTGATCTCTGCAGCCGCAGCGGCGAGGTCTGATGTGCTCTGTGCGCGCGTAGAGCTCCGGCGCGCCGCGTACTCCTCGCGGGGCTTGACAAGCACGCGCTCCGACATGCTGCTGTCGAGATGCGAGATTGAGAGCGCCGGTGGCTCGCGCCGCGTCTTCGTTCGGGTCGAGGCTCCAGTCCAAAGCAAGTCAACTCCAATTTGGACGCATAAGAACACGAGTCAAGTCTGCTTGCTCGACGTCGCCTTGACTCGAGGCTCGTGAGTACACCACCACTTTGGCATCGAGCACGATGGCGGCAGCACAGCCCGTCGAGGCCGACCGAGCGCCTGAGCCAGTGCCGACAGTAGCATGGACATCGACGCGCCGAATGCGGCTCGCGTACGCGCCGTTCGTGTCGTTGACACCGGCGTGGGAGCGCTACATCGCGCTCTCGATCATCATCTTGCAAGGCATCTGGGCGATCGCAGTGCCGATCAAGAACGTCGTGATGATGACGAACCCCGAGTTCCGCGCCGACAGCACGACGACAGAGAGCAGTGCGTACGCGTACTCGCCGACCGAGAACGCAACAGTTGTGATCCCCGGGAGCGACATCGTGCCGCTGCTGCAGAGTGTGCTCGCGATCGCACTAGGGCAGCGCCTCGTCCGCGACAACTTTGAGAGCGCTGGGTCGTTCGACCTCGACACGTCGTACCAGTTGCTCGCGCCAGAAGACTACCACGTCATGTCGCGGTACTATGTGATGCTCTTCCAAGCGTCCGAGTTCCCCGGCACGGTCATGACGCCGCGAGCGCAGTACTTTGACGTCACAGACCACGCCAAGCTCCCACTCGATGCGTTCGGCGTGTGGATTCGACCGACGGACGTCACCAAGAGCGACTGGTACCTCTCGGTCTCGTGCGCCGCTGAGAACGCCATCGTTGACGGCATGCGGTGCTTCCAAGGTGATACGTCCCACGTGTGCTACGACTTCCCGCTACCAGGCGACGTTCGCCGTCACGAAGACGTCAAGCTCGATGACCTACGTGACAACTCTGGGCTCGCGAACAACATCGGCCAGCTCTACTTGATCGAAGTGTTCCACAAAGCCATGTCTGCACTCTTCAGTACGAAGAACTGGCGGAAAGCGCTCGACGTGATGCAGTACACTGCGAACGCAGACGCTGCACTCGTCAGCGCATTCGCGAGCGTCTACAGCAGCGACGGTCGTCCGCTCATCCTCGAGAGGTTTGCGGAAGAGTTTGGCGTCCCGGTCGCAAGGAGGAATACAACAAACGTCGACTCGTGCACGCTCACAGAGCTCTTGACGAGTCGGTTCTACGTGACCCCGTTCGTGCTCGAGCTCATCCAAGCGAAGCTAATCGAACTCGACGTGTACGACGTGCGCGACGCGCTTGTACAGTCGCCAAACCAGACGGAAGTGATCGTCGCCGCGACGCTCAACCACGATCTGTACCTCACGTCTGGGGCTCGATACAAAGTTCTGTCTGACGCAGGCTCGAGACGCTTCGCGGGTGTCACGCTCGCGTCAGTGAGCACCGCGACCGCGCGTCTCAAGCTCGATACAAAGTTCAATGGCGAGCACGTTTTCGGCTCGTCGGTTCGCATGCTCATGTACATGGCGTACTACCCAGGCTTCTACAGCTACATGCGCCACACTGTTCGGCGCTTGCCACCGAGCGCCAGCAGCCCAAACGGCGTCGAGTACGACGAGTTTCAGTATCCGATCCTCGGCGGCGCTGGATCAGGACTCAACACGTTCAAGGACAACTGGTGGGGCAACACTATGGGCGTCTACCGTCTCCGCGAGCTCCCATACGAACCAGGCAGCACTCGCCGCATCGATACGTGGTGGGACGACGAAGAGAAGTTTGCGAGCTGGTTTGCCAGCCTTGAGCGAACGCCACAGGCGCCGTTCCGTCTCTTTGACAAGTACATCGACGTCGTCGCGCCGTCGATCGTGACGAACGACAACCTCGTGACCGCGTGCCATCGCGCGTTCTTCAAGACGCTCACGAAGATCGCGTTCTTGAGTTTGCTGTCGTACTCGCAGCTCCCGAGCTACGCGGTGTTCATGAGCAACATCAACGGCGGCGCACCGACGTGGTACCGCACGACGATGCTCCGCTCTGAGCTGTATGGCGAGATGATCGGAGGCGATCGGTTCGAGTTTTCGTTCTCTGAAGATGCGAGCGTTCGTGAGTAGAGTGACTGACTGCGCGTGTGCTGGAGTGGCTGCAAGTCTAGCCGAAGCTTGTCGTTGTTGTCGCTGCCCCGTGAACTCACAGCGCTTTTGACGCACGTGCTGTCTGAACAGGCAAAGACGACGGGAGTGCGTGGGTAGCAGTGCCGATCCTGCACGCTATGCTCGAGAACTTTGGCAAGAACGAGTCACTGCGCATGCTTTCGGCCGAGTACAACAAGTCGTTCGTGGCGCTCGTGGCGACCGAGTACGGCATCGTACACTTCCCCGACATGGGGCAGTGTCGCGTCGGCTTTGCGACGGCAAACGTCAGCGCTGCCGACAACACGCGCGAGAAGGTCGCGATCAAGCTCTACTCGGGCGTGATGCAGACGTTGAGCGAGCTCCTCGACGCGATCCCAGCACTCCATGCACAGATGGCATCTGAGCTCAAGAGCAGCGAAGGGATCGAGATGGTCGCGATTCGCGACGAGTTGGTGCGTTGCGCTGCGTCATGAGATCTCCTGCGTGTTGTTAAGAGCAAACACCGCTCACTCACACTTGTGGCACGACTGCTTCACTCATGGATGCGTCCATGAAGATCCGAGGATCGCCCGCTGGACCGGCAGGCGACGCCACGTCCGGCTCGCCAGTGTTCTGGTCGCCGACAGCGTTCACTGCCGGCATGCTCAAGTTCTGGCCGCGCTCGACGCCGCCACCGAGTGTGATCGAAGTGTACCGGAACGCCACGACGTGCTACGCGACGCTCGAGCTGCGGTACTTGAACGAGAGCGTGCGGTGCTGGGTCGAGCCGAACCACGTGCAGAAGACGCGCGTCGAGCACAAGTCGGTGCTCATGGGCAAAGTCGTCTTTAGCATCTGGTCGACGAGCCTCGTGCTCAACTCGATCGCGTCATTCATTGCTGCGAGCTTCATCTGGCGCCTCGTGCGCGCGTGGCGGCTCACCAAGTTCCGGTGCGTCGGCGTCTGGGTCGCGCTCCAGCTCAACTTCCAGGGCTTTGGCGTGCTCTCGTTCGCGCAGACGGCGCTGCTCACTGCGAGCACTGTGCCGCTCCTCATTGGGTATCACATCCCGGTCGACAACGTCTTCATCGTGAACCAGAGCTCGCAGCACGTCCCCAAGTTCGTGAAAGACGTGCTCGTGACGCTCGGCGCGAGCTGGTTCTACCGCTTCGGCTTTGAAGTCGCGAATCACTTTGTCACGCTCCAGCAGGTCTCGTACTGGTTCAGCAACTTCCGCTTGCGCATGCTCAGTGCGCTCATGATCTTTGTCGCGCGCATTGCGTCGCCCGATCGGATGCACAGCTCGGGCTACGAGCTCGCAAAGCTCCTGCTCACGTGCTGTGGCTCCATGGCGCTCGGTGTCGGGAGCGCACTCCTGCCGGCGTACCGACAGACGCACGCAACGACCGTCGCGCCGATGCAGATCAAGCGCCAGAGCATCGTCGTGGCGTCGATCAGCAAGCACGCGATGCCGCTCAACAAGTTTGGGCTCGTGGGGTTCTCGAGCCGCGGCTGGTCGCTCGCAGGGCTCATTGTCGAGGGCTGGGACATCGTCAAGCGCGAGGGCAAGACCGACCAGCTCGTGGCGGTCAAAGGCATCTGCCGCATCCCGCTCACAGTCGACGACCGCGGCGAGATCAAGTGTCTCCTGTGACGCTCGAGGCTGCTGCTGCGTGTGTGAGAGAGAGGCGAGCTGTGGCGACTCTGCATTCGAAAGACTCGGGTTCATTCATCCATTCATTCACTCTTCCGTCGAGTCAGTCAGTCAGTCGACACTGTCGCGGCTGCTGCTTCGAGGCAACGGCGCGAGCTGTATGCACAAGTGTCTACCGCTGCTCACGGCGCCGACTCGTACACGCCGCAGTCGGCGATCACAACTGCCTGCGCGGGCTTGTCGCCCTTGTCCGTCTCGAGGTTTTCGATGCGCGTGATGATGTCGAGGCCCTCGATGACCTTGCCAAAGACCACGTGCTTGCCGTCGAGGTGCGGCGTCGGGACCGTCGTGATGAAGAACTGCGAGCCGTTCGTACCCGGACCGGCGTTCGCCATCGACAGCAGCCCTGCCTCCGTGTGCTTGAGACGGAAGTTCTCGTCTGGGAACTTCTCGCCGTAGATGCTCTCGCCGCCCGTGCCGTCGCCGCGCGTGAAGTCGCCGCCCTGGATCATGAAGCTCTTGATCACGCGGTGGAACGTGCTGCCCTTGTAGTGCAGCGGCTGGCCCGTCGAGCACGCACCCTTCTCGCCCGTGCACAGCGCGCGGAAGTTCTCCGCAGTCTTTGGCACAACGTCCTTGAAGAGCTGCATCACGACTTTCCCAGCTGGCTCGTCGCCGATCTGGATGTCAAAGAAGACCTTTGGGTTGTTCGGGTCGAGCACGGGCTCGCCTTCGACCGCCGACTTGTCGTCGTACATCGACACTTTGTTGAACAGGCCGCCAAAGACCGACTTCTCCTTCTCGCGCGCCTCCTTCATCTTGCGCTTGAGCACTTCGAGTTCGCGACGCACTTCGCGGTTCGTTGGCTCGAGCTTCCCGGCTGCGACGAAGTCCTCCTTTGCGCGGTCGAGCTCGTTGAGGTTCATGCGGCCGACGCCGCGGCGGAAGAGCGCCTTGACGCTCTTTGGGTCGTTCTTGAGCGCCTTTGTCGCGAGCGCCACCGCTTCGGTAAAGTCCTCGATCTTGAGGAACGACATGGCGCCGTTGAGGTAGCACGTCGTCTGGAGCTCCTTCATGCGCTTCTTCTCGTCGTCCGGGACGTCGTACACGTCCTCCATGTACTCGGCCGCTTCGTTGTACTTGGCCGCAGCGTCGTGGTACTTGTGCTGCTTGAACAGCGCGTTGCCGTCGTCTTTGAGCTTCGTGCACTCGGCGAGCTTCTCCTCGGCGTCCATCTCCCAGATCTCCTTCTTCTTCGCTTGGTACCCAAGGAGCTCGACGTCAAACTTGAGCGTCGCGTTCGCTGGGATCTTGGGCGGCGACCCGCTCTCGCCGTACGCGTACTCGGGCTTGCACGTCAAGACCGCCTTCTCGCCGACCTTCATCGTCGCGAACGCCAAGTCCCACGCGCGAATCACGTTGCCCTTGCCGAGCACAAACTGCGAGCGTCACACAGCCACAATCCAGTTCGCGTGAGTGTGCCTGCGCGCAAACTGGTGCACGCATGGGGTGCTACGAGAGCACGTACCTTGAACTCGGTGTTGCGGTCGCGCGAGCTGTCAAACTTGGTGCCGTCGAGCAGCGTGCCCGTGTAGTGCGCTGGTCGTGAGAGCGAGAGACACAGGAGGATGATGTGAGTGCCTCAATGCATAGCGACTCGAGACAGCGCAATAGAATACAAGACGTACCGCGCACTTCGTATCCATCTGGCGGAATGCCGCCCGTGCCCTCCTGGTAGATCTCCTTGAGCACGCCGCCGTCGCCCGAAATGTCCGTCATTGCTACTGTGAGTGTCTTTGTGCTGGGTGTCTCTGCGCGTGACAACATTCACAGACACAAGCATAATCGATCGTCAGCGTTGTGGATTGACGAGACGCTTGGAGTCGCGACAGAGAGCGTCGTCGAGGAAGACGCACCGTCGCGCTGGAGCTGCGGCCGAGAGTGTGTCTTTGCGAGCGTCAATTGCTGAATGGAGCTCACTTCACTTCATTTGAAGCAAGCAGTGCTACGCTTCCTCGATTATGTCACTAGCACGATTGACACCTCTGCCGATTTGTCGAAGATCTCTACGAGATTCTAGAAGTTTGACGTTTGTATGGCAGGATTCATGGCCATGATTGCATACAAATGCGCTAATCATTGTGCCACGCGCGCTCTATTCAGGCGAGATTGTACTGACTCAAAATGACCTCAGCATCTCAATGAAATGAATGACCCAGGCATGTATGTGCGTGCTTGTATGTGTGCTTGTATGTGCTTGTGCCAAGCGCTCGTACTCGACTCGACGACACTGGCTTTGATACTCTCAAGCTCGCTGCTGTCTCTTTCGCGTCTAACGCTACACGTGGACGCACTGTCGCCGCAGACACACTCCAAATGCCACGAAAGAGTGTATTTTCCCAAATGAATACGTTAACCAAGTATTTATATTCAAAGTGTTCATCTTTGTTTCACTATGTTTCATAGAAGTACGGTACAACTGATGTCGAGAATTTTAGCTTTGGAAACATCACATTTCACTCTAAACAGTACTCTAGAGAGTGAGTACTGAGAGTCTTGGCGTTGCTTGACAACGACGAACATGGCACCCAGAGCGTCTGGGCGAACCACAGCAGCACGATCTAGGCCATGGTTGTCGCACCATGTCGAGTGTTCACACTGTCGAGACCGCGCATGAGAGGACCAGCGCTTCCTCTCGCACCAGAACATCTTGCAAAGTAGCAGTGCGAACAAGGACGTCAGTGTCGGGCGAGCGTCGTGTGTGTATGTGAGTACGGCTAATGTAATAGAGCGTCGGAGACTAGGAGTATGAGCGAGCGAGCGCATGGCGCAGCGGCATGAAAGTGCATGGCGCGTTGAGCGTACTGGACGAGAAGAGATGCGCTGCTGCTAGTCGCAGCTAAAAGCAGAGGCGACCTAGGTGAGACGCTCAATAACCATCGCACTTGCGCCACCGCCGCCGTTGCAGATCGATGCGCACCCGATCGCCGCGTCGCGCTCGCGCAAGATGTGCATGAGCGTACCGACGATACGCGCGCCAGACATGCCGATCGGGTGGCCGATCGCGACGGCGCCGCCGTTCACGTTGATCCGGTCGTGCGGGATGTTCATGAGGCGCATATTCGCAAGCGCGACGACCGAGAACGCCTCGTTGATCTCGTGGTAGTCGACGTCGCTCAGCTGCAGTCCAGCGTGTCTGAGCGCGAGCGG
Organism: Pythium guiyangense; assembly: GCA_003730235.1. Taxonomy (NCBI): domain Eukaryota; phylum Oomycota; class Peronosporomycetes; order Pythiales; family Pythiaceae; genus Pythium; species Pythium guiyangense. The sequence continues at coordinate 1,026,301 of QXDM01000001.1, forward strand.
GACGGCCTTCGATGGCGCGACCGTGAAGTCTAGCGGGTCCTGCGCGGCGTCCGCAAAGCCACGGATGCGCGCGAGAGGCGTCAAGCCGAGCTCCTGCGCCTTCTCGCCCGACATGACAACGAGTGCTGCAGCGCCGTCGTTGAGCGGAGCTGCGGTCGCAGCCGTCACCGTGCCGTCCTTCTTGAACGCTGAGTGGAGCGACGGGATCTTCTCAGGCTTGATGGTGAACGGCTTCTCGTCCTTCGTGGCCACGAGCGGGTCGCAGCGGCGCTGCTTGATCGTCACGGGCGTGATCTCAGTCCCAAAAAAACCGCGCGCGTTCGCAGCGATGGCACGGTTGTAGCTCTCGACCGCGTACGCGTCCTGGTCTTCGCGCGAGAAGCCAAAGTCGTCAGCGCACTTCTCGCCGCAGAGCCCCATGTGCTGGTTGTTGTACGGGTCCCAGAGCCCGTCGTGGATCGCACCGTCCACGAGCTTGCCGTCGCCGAGGCGGTAGCCCGTGCGCGCCTTCGGGACGTAGTATGGGATGTTCGACATGCTCTCAAAGCCACCGGCGAGGAGCACATCTTGGCTCCCGGCCATGATGCTCTGCGACGCCATCATGATCGCCTTCATGCCCGACGCGCACACTTTGTTCACGGTCGTGCAGGGAATGAAGTCTGGGAAGCCGGCCTTGAGGACCGACTGGCGCGCCGGCGCTTGCCCAATGCCAGCACTCACGACGTTGCCGAGGTACACCTCCTGGATCTGGTTTGGCTGCAGCCCCGCACGCTCGACCGCCGCCTTGTTCGCGATCGCACCGAGCTCTGGCGCAGTGAGTGGCGCGAACGTGCTGTTGAGCGCTGCAATCGGCGTGCGCGCGTAGCTCACGATCACAACATCCTGTTGTGCACAGCGATCGATAGAGCGCGTCAGTACCCAGGCATGAAGAGCAAGCACATACGACAACAAACGGGATGATGGACGTACACGTGGCGACACTTTCGTGGAGAACGTGCGCTTGAGCGAGCGAGCAGCGGACTTGGCGGCAGCGTGCATGGCAATGATGGTGAAGTGCGCAGAGCTGAGCGAACTCGTGAATGGCGCGAGCGATGATGATTGTGAGTGTGCTGGTTGGCTTATGGCTACACAACATATACTTGTTGTTTGTATGCCTGATAAATCAAGAGTCAGTTTGGTCCAATAATCACGACAGAAGTTTACCATTTGTGCAAGCGTAAGCAAACACAACAGGCACGACTCGAGAGCTCGGTCGTGAATCACTGAGCGATCCTCGCCATGGCCTGTCACCAGTGGCATGGCTCACATCCTAGTACCTCATGTGTGATGAAGCGAGGTTCCCAGCTCCCGCTTCAGTCGGATAGCTCTGGTGCGTGCAGTGTAGTTTGGTCTCCAGCGAACGTGAGGTTTGGTCCTGCGAACTCTGAAGACTCACAACCGTGAACTGCGAATGCTACCAACTCGAGCAAAGACTGGCGCTTCATTGAATACGCACTCGACCTCGACGACCATTGCGCTGCTGCGCGCGTCACGCTCGACTGTGCACCATTGTCTCGTATGCAAAGTCGAATCGCTGTGGCTGACCGCAGTGCGCACTCTGTGCCGACAGCGCCTCGGTCCACTCAAACACTGGGTTCTGGTCGTGTGTTGGACCACTCACAGCGTCGCACTCGAGGCGCCCGCGCTGCATCCGCGTCCAGGACGTGACCTTTGCGTCGATCGCACCGTCGAGCGCAAACAGACTCGGGTCTGTCTCGAGGTCGTATCGCGACGCGACTGCGTGCGACGCGTGGCCGCTCGAGAGCGGATCGTCGCGCCAGTTGTTGTAGCGCATCATGCGCTTGAGGTCGTCAAACGAGCGGATCGTTGGCGCGTCGCGTTGGAAGATCTTGGCGCGCGTGCAGTTTGTGTGCGACCACGACGCGCTCTCGTTCGTCGAGAGGTACGCTGCGCGGAAGCCTGAGCGGTCGTAGACACTTGGGAAGTACGGCACGTTGTACGAGCCCCAGTAGCCGACGTCGTTGACAGTCTCGGAGACGTCCTCGACGTGGATAAAGCCTGGGAGCTGCTCGAGCACCGTGAGTCCGTTCGACTGGAAGCCTTTGCCAGGGACGAACCGCTTCGTGTCAATGATCATCCACTGGTCGTTGTACGTCCCGCTGTTGAACTTGGAGAACGTCGCGGCCCAGCTCATGCCGTCTTCACCCACGAGGTTCGCGACCTTTGACCGCAGCCAGCACAGCACGCTCTTGGGCGTCACGAACGCGTACAGGTCGTTGTCGAAAACGCCGTGCGTTGTCTCCATGACGCCAAGACCGGCGTTCGTCATGTACCAGTCGTCCACTGACGAGAGATAGCCCGGACTGCTGGACATCGAGATCTTCCGGCGCGCATTCGCAGCGTTGCGTACCTCGCGGCTACCATCAAATGGCGGCAGCGGTACTTCGTAGTGCTTGTAGATGCGGTTCATGGAGCTGTACGTGTCCCACGTCGCGTGGCCCCAGACGAGGTCTGCAAAGTCAGGGAGGATGCGGATGAGCGCGGAGCACTTGAGGTTCTTCACGAACGTGTAGAACGACTGCGTGATCACACTTGTCGTCGCTGATGGCGTTGCACCTCCAGCGTGCTGCTGTCGGCGCTGGATCGCTGGAATGAGGTCTTCGAGGTCGCCGTCAGCGTTGAGCATGAACAAGTCGACCTCGGTCGCTGGCTCTTGCTTCATCGAGTAGCGTCTGTAGCCTTGCACGAGTCCGTCAAACTGCGCCAGGATCGTACCGATCGCGGCCCAGTACTGCGCGTCGTCCAGCTTGGCGTGCGAGCCGTCTTCGTAGAACGCCACTTGCGCGCGCATCCACGCGAGGTTCTCGCGCAGGAACGACTGGAGCCCTGTGCGAGCCTCGTGCTCTGCAGCATCGCCCTTTGGAAAGAACGTCAAGTACACGTTCGTGTAGTGCTCGTCGATCCGACGGTGCGTCAGCGCGCCTTCTGCGTACCCAGCGGCAAACATGATCTCTTTGCGTCGCTGGCGCGCAAGCACGGGATCGTGAAGCTCGTGCGCACACACTCCAGTCGTGTTGACCCAGAGCTGCGACCAGCCAATGGCGTGGAGACTGTCGTTAAACGTCGCCCACGCATCTGCGCCACCGCTCGCGTCCATCGCGTCCATCGGCTCTGTGACAGCGCCAGTGCTGAACTGGATGTCGACAGTGTCGCTTCCTTTGTTGTAGAACACGCGCGCGGACTGGACAGCGCCGCCACGTTCGGCGCTTGCCATGGTCGCCTCGGTGTTTGGAAGTAGCGGCGCAGGCTGCACGTGGTGCGTCGTCGTGGCGTCACGCAACGCCGCGCCTGGCGATGTCTGCGTGAATGGCGACGCGTAGAGCAGCAGCGTCGCGGCAAGTGCGAGTGCGAGCACTGCTGCCACGCTCTTAGAGTCGCGTGCGTGGCGTCGAGATGATGCATCGCCGCGGAACGTGCCGTAGCGCTCTGCGCCTGCCGCTGGCTGCTGGAGCGTGACGTGCATCTTCTGGGCGTGCTTGTTCGCTTGGGTGCTGTCTGGTGTCTGCTGTGGTGGCGCGTCGATGGAGAGAAAGCGGAAGTGATCTGTCTGGCGACAACCAACCTCGCGGGCGAACGAACCGCCAACCAGTTGCTTGCAACTTCAACCCCTGACGTCACATAGAGTTTTATCGTTTAACAATCGGATTCCACTTCTGATTTGTTTTTGTATGCTGTGCGATTGATTAGTTCATCCTCGTCGATGACTTCTTGGCGATATGTGGGAGCAACAATTTCAGCGAAAGCAGGTTCTACAACAACACCGAGGTTGCTCTGGTCTTTGTAGGCGGGTACGCGCATCGCTCGCTCACGCTCATGTATCAAGACCTTGTGCATGAAGCTGAGGAAGCTGCCAGACGAGAGATGCGCGCCCACCCGAGCAACCCTCGCAACCTCTGAGACCAGCGCATCGGATACTCGAACCTCATGACCACCGATCCTGACTTCTACGCGCGCGTGCGCGAGCGCGAAGCGCTCTACAACGAGAGCATCCGCTTTCTGCATGAAGATGTCGTCGACGGTCACGCGCAACGCCTCGGTCAGCGCTCATCGGACGTCCGAAGCACCAGCAACCAACGATCGACGACTGGCGGTGGCGCTCGAGTCGTCAACCTGACAATCGAGACCTCAACAGCGACGATGACACCACCTTCGGCCGCTCAACAGCTACGTCCCAGTCTGGCGTCGCTGAGTGCACTTATGTCGCCTCGGAACCTCCCAGTGTCAACACTGATCATGTCGCCGATATGGCCGATGCGACCAATGACGCCGCCGCCAAACGTGCTGCTGCCAGCACCGATTGTGACGATGTCGCCAGCCGAGCCGCTGCCACCGACTGTGTCGCTGCTCACGATGTCACCGATTGCACCGATGGCAGCGATGACGGCGCCGATGCACAACGCGATGCCTCAGCTACAGTCGCCACCTGACTGTGAGCATCACTGATAGCTCCGATGACAGTTGGCTGCAGCCGTCTGGCGACCTCCAGTCATCCGTGCCGATGGTGTTCGGGTTCTTGTTCAGCCTCGCGAGCGGCTCCCGAACCACAGAACTCTGCGCTTCAGACACCATGCATATAGCTCGCCATTCATGAATGCATTGTACCACCATGTCAAGGTCTCGCTTGTTACACGTGTCGGTATCGAACCATGAGCGCTCATCGCGATCCTTTGCTCTTGGATCGGAGCTCCATCGAAAGCACAGCTGACGTTGCCTTCTCGTTCACACATGGCGATCGAGCTTCTTAGCGGATCCTGTCCGCGACTGTGAGGAGATACCTTCAGTATGTCGTTAGCAGCGTCAGCCATCGCTTACTAGTAGTCGTTGCCTGACAACATCACTCGGTCGGTCCAGCTGACTGACCTCTTGACGTATCTCTTCTTCACACACACGTACGCACGACCAAGCGGACGGCACTCGTGCGCGACTACCGCAGAAAATTGTGCTGCGCCATTGCGGCAGTGAGACTCATCTCGCACTCGCTCCGGACGCGCTCGATCTGCTGCTTGTAGAACAGCCGCGCGGCGTCGTGGTGCTTCCGCAGTCGTTGCCGCCCGAGCGCAGACGTCTCGAGGCGCAGCTCGACTTCGCGCGCGAGCTCGCGCTCCACTTCTTCTGCTACGAGACTCTGGACGTGCTCGCTGTATTGTGCTTTCATGCGATCCATGAGCTCTGCTTCGAGCTGCCGCTTGACAATGTCGGAGATGTCTTTGCGCCGCAGCTCAGTGCGCACGCCTTCGATCGAGTTGCGGAGTCGTTTCTCGGCTTTCTACTACGTCCGCAGGTGCACAAAGTGCGCGAGAGCAATGTCAGTGCATATGCTAGTACTCGTGCGCAGAAGACGATACATCGGCCCGTCGTACTTCGATGCGGTCGAGCTGACTGCGCTGCCACGCGACACTATCGCCGAGTTTGCGCTGTGACTGCGTCACTGCGTCCTGACTACTGCTGGGACTGCTCACATGTACGCGCTTCTCAGGCGACGAGACTGTCGTGACGCGCAGCACGAGGAGCTCGCCCGTCTCGGCGTCTCGCACCTCCATGCTGCTGCTTGGACGACGACGAGGTCGCTATTTCGACGTTCCGCACAGGTTGTCGTCTCGGTGTGGCTCACGCCGTTATGTGTGGCGCACACCATTTACATCTTGAAAGAGCGCGCCGCTTGGAGTTTGGACCTTGAATTTTGCAGCTGTGAGCATTCGCGTTGGCGTGGATGACTGACGTTGCATGCCTGTGGTAGCTCCTGCTGGCAACGACGACGGCGACACGCTCGCGACTACGAGACTGAGTGACCGACCGACTGATCGACGATGAAGCCCGATGACAAAGAGGCCGAGAACATCCGCGTCGCCGTGCGCTGTCGACCGATGAACGAGCGCGAGATCCGCGAGCAGGCCGTGTCGTGCTTCACGGCGGAGAACGGCAACGCTGTGCTCACGAACCTCGAGAACCCGAGCGAGAAGCACCAGTTTGGCTACGACTTTGTCTACGGCTGCGACTCAAAGCAAGAGACTGTCTTTCAGGACATTGGTGTCCCGATCCTCGACCGTGCATTCGGCGGCTACAACGGCACGATCTTTGCGTATGGGCAGACTGGCAGTGGCAAGACGTTCAGCATGAGCGGCGTGAGCGGGAACGACATGCTCGAAGGCCTCATCCCGCGCATGAACAAGTCGATCTTTGAGCGCATCAAGGTCGAGAAGCTGAGCGACCCGAACAAGCTCTTTCTCGTCGAGTGCTCGTTCTTTGAGATCTACAACGAGATCATCTACGACTTGCTCGACTCGAGCGGCAATGGCAAGAAGAACAAGGGCGGACTCGAGATCAAGGAGCACTCGGTGCTCGGGATCTACGTGAAAGACCTCCAGGAGCGCGTCGTCGAGAGCCGAGACGAAGTGATCGACTTGATGGCACAAGGAGCCCAAGCGCGCACGGTCGGGTACACGCAGATGAACTCCGAGAGCTCGCGGTCGCACTCGATCTTTGTGATCAAGATCCACCAGAAAGACTCGGAGGACGAGAGCAAGAACATCTTTGCCAAGATCAACTTGGTCGACCTCGCGGGCTCGGAGCGCGCAGCGTCGACTGGCGCACAGGGCGACCGACTCAAGGAAGGCGCGAACATCAACAAGAGCCTCAGTGCGCTCGGGAACGTCATCAATGCGCTCGTCGAAGCCTCGCGCACCGGTAAGAAAGTCTTCATTCCGTACCGCAACTCCAAGCTCACGCGCGTGCTACAGGAGTCGCTCGGCGGCAACAGTCTCTGCTCTATGCTCGCGACGCTCTCGCCTGCGAACATCAACTTCCCCGAGACGCTGAGCACGCTCAAGTACGCGAGTCGCGCCAAGTCAATCAAAGTGAACGCCAAGAAGAACGAGGCGTCGAGTCAGATCAGTCAGCTCAACGAAGAGATCGCGGCGCTCAAGAAGAAGCTCATGGAGCAGACCGAAGTCACGCTCGGGCTCGACCCGAAGGAGAAAGACGAGATCGTCAAGGCGTACGAGAAGCAGATCCAAGAGATGGACCGCATTCGCTTGCAGACGTGGGAGGACAAAGCGAAGCTCTCGAAGCAGCACGAGCTCGAGCGCAAGCGCTTGGCAAAGGAGAAAGCGATCGCAGACCAGAAGATCCGCGAAGAGCGCACGCGCAAGTGGAAGCTCCTAGAAGAGAAAGGAGACATTGAGCTCATGCTCCGCGCGCTGCGGGACCTCGATCGATCGCCTTCGGGTGCGATCGGCGCCACTGGCTGCAGTTCGACCGAGGAGCGATGGCTCGAGAGCGCCGCCAAGATGAAGGCGCTCGAGAGCGAGAGCAAAGACCACCGGACGCTCATCATGGTGTTCAAAGACGCACTCTTTAAAGACGTTGAGCAGTGGGGCAAGCGCTCAAAGTCCGACGGTGCTGACGCGACGAAGCGAGATGACTCGGCCGCGTCGTTCCACATGACGGCGAGTCAGCTCTGCAACAAGCTCCAGAACATCCACCAAGAGAGCTCGCAGCTCCTCGCGCTTGAGAACCAGCTCGTGCGCGAGAGCCACGCGCTGATCAACGACATGTCGAGCGAGCTCCTTCGCTTCAAAGAACACCGCGCCAAGCTCAAAGCGACCGCAGCAGCAGCGGCAAAGCCAGCGACTGGAGGCGGAGCAGCAGGAGCGACTGCGGGTAGTGCAAAGCCAACTGCGAACGCTGTGAAAGAAGTCGAGCAAGTGCTTGAGGAGCGCGAAAAGGGACTCATCATCACGCTCTCGATGGTTCAAGCGCAGCGTGCGAGCGTCGTGGCGTTCGTCCAGAGCGAGCACAAGCGTGTGTTCGACTTTGCTGAAGTCACTACGCAGTTCACGCGACACATTGACGAGCACTTGGCACTCGGCGCCGCTGCGGCGGCTACGACTGCGCAAGCGACCAACGGCACTGCAGCTACTCCTGCGACGACTAGCTCGTCTTCGAGCTGCGCAAGTGACGCTGTGTGGCTCGAGACTAAGCGCAAAGTGCTCGAAGTCGCAGACGCGTGGCGTGCATACTGGCAAAACGAAGGGAGCTCAAGCGGCAAGGCGATGAGCAGCGCAGGAGCTGCGTTTGCAGCAAAAGGCGACGTCACGCCGCTCGGGATGGAGTCGAAGCTCATCTACGACGAGAGTCTCGTGGTGTCGTCGAAGAAGCCCGATGCAAAGCATACGCGCATGGGCGGCACGCAGTTCTGGATCCCAGACGAACAAGACCAGACGCCGTCGCTGCTGATCGACCTCGAGCTGCCTCGGTACTTTCACTCAATCTCCATGCGCGGCGGGTGCTTCAACGGCACGACTGCTGTGCCACATCCATCGAGCGCACCCGCAAGCGGCAAAGACGCGGTCGATAGCAACGGCAAGCACAGTGGAGACGCAGTCGTCAGTACGTTCGTGCTCAAGCCGATCGAGAGTCTCGAGACAGAGCTGGGCAAGCTCAAAGCGAGCGAGATCACGGGTGAGCACGAGCAGACGTACGAGATCTTGAGCAACGTCATGTCGTGGCTCGATCTGCTCAAGACGACCGTTGTGCCAGCCAAGCTCTTTGCCCGGCCCCTGTGCGCTTCCTCCACGACGTCATCTCGATGGTGATCCAGAACACTGGCTATGCGTCTGACCTCTTCAGCGCAAGCGAGCGCGACTACGCGCAGCTCGGTACGAAGACTGAGCGCGCCGACTACCTCACGAAGATCCTCGACTTTGTCCAAGAGGCGTACCGGAAGAAGCAAGAGAGCGCTGGACCGAGTGAGCCGAGTGTCGTAATCGCCGCGACGGCGTCCAACATCCTCGCAGGCAAAGAGCCAACCGATACGCTCAAGTTCCTGAGCTACTTGGCGCTTGTAGCAATCGAGCACGCGATCCAGCACCGACCAGCTACGCCAGCACCGACGGCGGCTCCAGCTGTTGCTGGACGCAGCGACACTGATGCGGCAGCCGTGCCTTCGTCACCGACACCCGGGACATCAGCAGACGCAGAAGCCACAGACACGAGTGTAGCGAAGCCACCAGAAGCTGCTGCTACTGCTGTTAGCGACGCGTCCAAGCTCCGCGAGTGCTGGGTCAAGAAGATCCGTGTCACGACGAGTCTGAACGGCAAGGACTGGCATCCGCTCGGCGACTTTGACGCCAACACTGACGCTGCGAGTCTCAAGACAATCGCACTTAGCTCGAACGAGCAGGCGACGTCCGTTGGTCTCGTCGGTCGGTACATCAAGATCTCGTGCATCGAGTGGAACGACTTACCGCTGTTCCAAGTCGAGCTACTCGGACAAGAGGCGAGCGAGAGCGACGCGCTCGTCAAGAGCCTCGAAGCTCTCGGCGCCACGGCGATCGCACTGTTGCAGCAGCTGCGTGAGACCGCTGCGCTGCTGCTCGAAGAGGCAAAAGTGTCGTGGGAGAAAGCGAAAGACGTCGAGCGCGAGAAGCAAGAGGAGCTCACGAACCTCGGCGAAGAGCTCGCGAGCACAAAGAAGAAGGTGAGCGCGTTCGAGAAGCAAGTGAAAGAGCTCAAGCAAGCACAGACGCAGCTCCAGCAGCGCTTTGACGACGAAGTAAAGAAGCTCAGCGACGAGCGCTGCAAGAGCGAGAAGCTCCAGAAAGAGCTACAGCAAGCAGCGGCGACGATCGATGACACCAAGAAGAAGCACGAGGCGCTCGAGATCAAAGCTGGCGAGCAGAGCCACACGATCCAGACGCTGACGCTGCAGCAGTCGGAGCACAAGAAGACGATGCTTGCGCTCGATCAGTCCAAGCTCGACCTCGAGAAGCTCTGCAGTACGCTCCAGTCGCAGCTCCAGAACCGGGATCAGCAAGAAGGACACCAGGAGTCCAAGATCGCGAGCATGTACGGCGAGCTCATGTCTGCGAACGTTCAGGTCGAGGAGCTCAAGCGCAAGCTCGAGACGTCCGAGCAGATGCGGCAAGAGCAGGAGGCGTTCGGTGCTCAGATGCACGCGCAGCTACAGCAGAACCGAGCGGCGATGAGCGAGAAGGAGCAGGCGATGGACGCGAGCATGCGGCAGAAGCAAGCGGCGTTCGAGGAGTCGCTCGAAGCGCTCAAGGCGGAGAAAGCGCAGCTGAGCGCTGCGCTCGAGCACGCTGCAGCGAGCGAGTCGCGGCTCAAAACAAGCAGCACAGATCTCGAGAGCCAAGTCAAGGCGTTGCAAGACGAGACCGAGGCGCTGCGCAGGAAGCTCCGAGACGCAGAAGCGACCGTCTCGAGCGCTGCTGCGACTGCGGTAGCGAGCGCCGCGGCAGCAAACGCCGAAGCAGGTGAGAAGCTGCTGCTCGAAGCGCAGACAAAGGAGCTGCGGTGCTTGGCAGAGATCGAGAAGATGGAGGCAAAGGTCCAGATGTTCGAGCTCAAGCAAAGAGAGAGTGAGGCAAAGTACCTCGAGTCGGAGCAAGAGCGGCAGTCGCTGCTCCAGCGCATCGCAGCGTTGGAGGAAGCCGAAGAAGAGATGCAACTGCAGCTCCAGGTCGTGACGGAAGAGCGCGACTCGGCGCGGCAGAAAGAGGAGCAGCTCTTCACGGAGAACAACGAGAAGGAGCAAGAGATCGAGCGCATTCGCGACGGATACGGTGCGACGATGCGTGTGTTTGTAGACGAGTGGTACGTGCGCACTGACACTCTACGTGTGTGTGTGCTTGTTGTGTCGCTCAGTGTGGGTGACCGACCGCATGAACTCGAAAGAGGACGAGCTGAGCGAGCTCCAGGAGCAGATCGAGAAGTACCAGTCGCTCTTGGAGATCACGTCTGCCTCAGGCGGCGGCAAGAAGAAGCAGGACGCAAATGGCGAGACAGACACAGCGAGCCTCCAGACGCTCTACGCACTTGCGTTTGGTACGTCGTCAGGATGTCTGTGATAAGGTCCTCTTGTCGATCGTCCATGGACTGACGCCAGCACGATACAACCATCACGGAGTAGGTGCCGAGCGCGACAAAGACAGCTTGGCAAAGAGCGACGCGCTCATGAAAGAGCTCGAGCGCTGGATCAATGACATGAAGACGAGCAGCGGTCATAGCGCAACGATGCAGTCTACAGCCGCGGCATCAAGCACAACTACAGAGCCGGCATCAGCAAAGACGAACGGCAGCTCAAGTCCGAATCGATCGGATGTCGTGAGCGGCGCACCAAGCAAAGCGTCTGTGCCTCTGAAGAGCGCACCTAGCGATCCACAAGCGAAGGCGAACACACAGACACCAGCTGCGGCAAGCAGTAGCAAACCAGCACAGACGCCATCGTCCAGCACCGCGCCAGCCACAGCCGCTAGTGCTGCGAGTGCGGTCGCTAAGGCGCCGCCGCCTGCGCAGACGTCAGTCGCAAATGCGCACGCGTCATCTCGGCCAACGACACCTCGCGCAGCACCAAAGGCAGTGACGCCTCGAGGCAGCAAGAGCGACGTCACGAGTGGCAAGACACCGCCGAGCGCACAGCCAGCGCACGTTGCGTCGCCTCGTGCGGCTGCAAAGGACGACGAGACCGAGTACGACGACGACTTTGATCAGGACGAAGGCGAGGACGCCAAGAAAGCGCGGCGCAAGACGTCGGCGCAGACGTAGCACCCCTTTGTGTAGGTCCTTAGTCTCTCGCTCTGTGCTTTTGGTCACCACTGCTACAACGTGGTTACCGGTGCGAGCCACTGCGTCGCTGCTTGTTGTCGTTGCCTGGACGCTGCGTCAACGACACGTGCGTCTTTCGCCAGACCTTGAATATCGCTTTCTCGTCCTCGAGACGTCGGCGCTCGGCGTCGATCTGGTCGAGGAGCTGCCACGGGATCTTGGCAGCTTGGATCAGCTGCCGCTTGCGTTGCTCGCGACTTTGTGCGCTTACACTAGCGGATGGTGAGGCTACGTCGGTCTCAGACTTGCCAGCGTTGTTCGTATCGATAGCAAGCGCTCGCAGCTTTTGCTCGCGCGTCTTGACGATCGCTGCGCGCTTCTTGTCATGTGCGCGCTGCTGGCGCTGGACCGCTACGTACGACTGCTCGATGTCGTGGAAGACTGGGTCGAAGATCGCTTGCGCTTGCTCGATCTGCGCTTGCGTCGCGACGAGTGCGACTTGGCGTGCCAGCGTGTCGACCTCTCGGATCGTCTCATGCACGTCGTCCGTCTTGGCCTGCAAGCCGTTCAGGTGCTTCTGCCACCGATTCTGGATGACGGCGAGCAAGTCGGCGTTCGCGCTGCAGAAGATCTCTTTCGCTTTAGCGGCTTCAAGCACATCGCCGCTCCACTTGCCGCATCGCCAGCGCGGATCGGGCTTGCCACTCGTGTGGAAGCGCTTGATCGCCCACTTTCGTCGCTGGTCAGCGACGCGCTTCCGCTTCTCAACGACGCGCTGCGCGTGCTGATAGAGGCACTCGCGCTACAGAGAGAGCGCGTCATGTGTGAGAGAGAGAGCCATCAAGCACAGAAACGCTCGCCACTGCGTCGAGACGCACCTCCCAGTAGTCGAGGAACTCCTCTTCGCGCCAGATCGCAAACCGCGCGCGCTTCTCTTCCAACTCGCGAATGCGGCGCTGGTACTCGAGCAGCTGCGTCTCTTTCTGCTTGAGCTCGAGCCCGAGCGTGAAGATCGTCTCGAGCTTCAGCGCTGTGATCGCCGCGCGCTGGCGCTGCATCTTCTCCTCCATCTCTTCGACCCATCCTTGCTCGATCGCCCGGGGCGACACGCGCAGTCGCTGCGTCTGCATGTCGAGGTAGATGCTCTCCATCTGAGCATGTGCATGTATACGAGCAGCAGAGGTCAGAGGACACACTGGCGAGCGGCAAAGCAGCACATGACGACTCCGTACGTCGCTGATGCGCTCGTGCTGGCGATAGTACTGCTCCTCCAAGTCGCAGACACTAGACACGACATCCCAGGCGTCAGCACCGCACACCCTCAAGCCCTCGATCATCGCTTCAGTCGTACATTTGAACGAGCTGGAGACGCTCGACGCGCGCCTGGAGCTTGTCGCGCTGTACGCGGTGCCACTCCTCTTCGACGTCGAGCACGCGCATGAGCTCCTGTCGGTTCGCAGTCTCGCGATCGCGAAGCAGCGTGTGCACGACTGCGCGAGCGCGTACACCGCGAAACATGCGCTGGATCTGCGTCGCTGCGCTGTGGCGCTTGCGCTGCAGACGGCGAACGGCTTTGCGAGCGAGCGCGCCGCGCACGAGGCGCTGGAGATTCACGGCTTTGTGCGCGAGCCAGCGCATGTCTGAGAGTTTGCGCGACGCGTAGCCGCGCCAGAGCATCTGGATGTGCAGCGCTGCAACTGTGCGCTTGCGGCGCGCGGCAGTACGCCGCCCAAAGAACCCGCGCACGATCGCTTGGATCTTCTGGACGTTCACGAACTCCCACTGCCGCCACGTTCGAAGCACGTTGCGCACGTAGAAGCCTCGGAACGCCGCCTGGAGGCGCGTCGCGCGGTACGTGCGATGGACGTGCCACGCGCGCACCCAGCGCCGACAGAGCATGCCGCGCGCCATGCGCTGGATCTGAATACTTGCCTGCGTCTTTGCAAAGTAGCTCTTCCAGAACGCGCGATGCATGCACGCGCGCCACCACTGCTGCAGGTGCGACGCGCTCTGTGAATGAGCCGGCGATGCGAGCGCTGTGTATCAGTACATGGCGGAGCGTAGAGCAAGTCAATAGGGTGTGGAGGCGACGTACCGCAGCGTAGCGCTTCTCGAGCGTGAGCAAGTCGTCGACAATGCGTGGTCGGCGCTTCTTCCTACCGCGTGACCAGCCATTCGCAGTGCACGTGAGCACGAACAACACGCACGCGTCACACGACGCACGGTGCAAAGCGCTCGTACTTTTTCACGCGCTCGTGCAGCGCTTTGTCGCGCATGAGCATCGCGAGGCGGACGTTCTCCAGCGCGTACACACTTGCTTTGCTTCTCTTCTCCTGCTTCTCGTGCGCGTTCGCGACAGGATGAAATGTCAGTGCACCTGTTGGCGACGATGCAAGCTGGTTCGAGCTGGTGCTGGTGCTCTTGCTGCTGACGTCCTTGATGCGCGACGCCGTCGGCAGCGCTAGCAGCGAGCGCTGTTCTCGCTCATGCGCAGCCTTTTTGCGCCGCTCGAGCTGGAAGCGCTTGAGCTCGAGGTCGAGCTGCGTGGTGGCGCTCTCGAGCTCGTACTTGCCTGAGAGTTGACGGCGCCGTCGCCGCGCAAGTGCCTTGCGCCACTCGAGCTCCTCGCGCTCGATGTCGCGCTCCGCAGCGCACAGCCACGCCGAGTCCACGCTCACGAGCATGTTGTTCATCTTGTTGCTCTCCATCCTATGTGCTCATGTATGTGCAAGTGCCCTTTCAAGATTTGTCACCGTAAAACGATATTCCCGTATCCTATTTTATGCCTCCCAGACATGGTAAACTCTAAAAATGTAAAATTTGACGCATTCACACAGGAAATAGGAATACCAAAAATAAGGTTTTCATGGGCTACACACCATGAAAAAGCACGTAAAGTACGAAGTGTGCATATTTTTGAACCTAACCGTTTATTTCACTCTCAAGCACCCACGACAACATATATAGGTTGTAGTGGGTGCGTACTTCTTCCTACAAACAAACAGTAAAAACACAAAACGCACGACAACCTACATAGGTTGTAGTAATCTTACCTATATAGGTCGTGACTTGCTTTTTATATGTGCTGCCTCTAGCTCTGCTCTATCTGTGAGATAGAGCTCCTGTGTGAGTGGCGCAAGTGAGTGAGGCGAGTGAGTGAGAGAGTCTCTGTCTGCTGCGCACGGTGTTGTCGATTGCTGCTGTGGACCGTGGTTTGACGTGGACCTACTGCTCAAACTGCGCCATGCGAGTGCGAGTGCGAGTGTGCTCGAAGCAACGGGCACGAACCAAACCAACACAAGTTCACCAATCGATTCTGCCATTACATCAGCGCTCACGCAGTCTTGATGAGACCTTTGAGTCCGTTCTCGCCGACGTTCAGCAGCACGTTGCCCTGTTTGTTCGCTACGAGCATCTCTGCGAGCAGCGAGTTCGACGCGTTACCAGTGACGATCGTCTTCGGGTTCTTCGCGAGCGAGTGCAGCAAGTTGCGTCTCGGCGTGGATCTGCTCCATCTTGAGCGCCGTGTCCGCCATGATCTTGTTGCACTTGACTTTCATCTCTTGGTTAGCACCAAGCTCGTACCTCGAAGCGCCTTCGAGCCATGCTCTCTTCAGTAGCGATTTTGCCAACAAGCAAGCGAGCATGGCGAGTCCGTACGCTGTCTACATGCCTCACTATCGGTGAGGCTTGCTCACATAACCATGTTCGATTATATCACTATTGACAATATTTTTGATCCTCTCACATAGTAAAATCAAGGTGTTTGTGGTCCGTCCCTCAAAGATCACCTCTAGTCGAGGCGACGAGCATGGGCGCGCAAGTGTCGTCGTCGCTCGAGCTCGAGCGCACGCACGACGCGGCGATCGACCTTGAAGCGTTCCGGCGCGCGTGGCGAGACGGCGTGCCGTTCACGTTGCTGCACGACGAGGCGTTCGTGCACGAGAAGCACCAGGAGATTAGCGCGAGCAAGCAGATTGGCGGCAGCCTCGAGAGCGACGAGAGCGACGTACTGCTCATCTCAGGCACGAATGGCGTCCCAATGGACGAGCTGCAGCAAGTCGCCGACCTCGCACGGATCAAGCTCTTCAGCAAACGCCGCAAGCCGCAGATGTCGAGTGGCGCAGCGCAGCAGCTTCGCTCGGTTGCGAGTACTACAGGCTCTGGGACAACAGCTTCAAGCGACACTGGAGACAGCGATCCTGCAGCAAGCGTCCTTGCTGCTGCGACTGCAGACAAGATCCTGTCGCGCGAATCTGCAGAGAGTCTCGTGCGCGAGCGCGTGCGCAAACAGCGCGTCGAGATCGTCGAGTTCTACTTTGCGCAACTCGCGGAGCGACTGCGAGCGCACGACACGCAGCGTGACGACGACGACGCGAAAGACACGAGCCGTAGCGGTAATGCTACAGCTGATATAAGCGCCTTTGCCACATCGCTGTCCCCGCCGTCAGCAGCTCCACTGCGAGTGCCAACGCCAGTGAACCACCTCTCGACCTGGAGCGGATCGCCCTCGGGCGTCTTCACGGTCGCGTCGTTCCGCGTGCAGCTCGAGATGCTGCGCGAGTTCCGCGTCGCGATGCCGCGTCTGTTTGAGCGCAGCGTGCTCTCGATCGTCCAGACGCTCCTCGACTTCCCGCCGTTCGCGCTGCAGAGCAAGGCGCTGTCCGCATCTGAGCACGCGCTCATCGCAGACGTCCACGCGTTTTGCCAGAGCATCTTGCGCACAACAAGCGACGACAGCAGCAGCAGCGCACTCGAGTCGCAACGACACGTGACGCTCTTGCTCCTGCTCGCGTTCGGCGTGAGCTGCGGCCGTGCGAGTCTGCTCGTGGACTTCACCGAGCGCCTCGTGCTGGCGCCAGCGCCAACGAACGCGTCGCTGCTGCTTTGCGATCGCCCGTTCAGCGAGTGGGTCGACCTGCTGCTCGCACGGATGGAGTCGTATCGCGTCGACATCGCGCTCGGTGCGTTCGAAGACGGCTCGTTGGTCAAGCAGTTCCCTGTCAAGCTGCTGCAGCTGAGCAACGAACGCGAACGCGACGATGAGGCGGCCAAGGCAGACAAGATCCCAGGGACTGAGGCGATCGCAACCGACGGGAACTTTGTGTACACGTGGAGCGTCGAAGCTGGTTTGCTCAAGATCGGCACAGGCCTCAACTTTACGATCGCTGGCCGCGTGTACGCCGAGAGCAGCGCGACAGTGTTGGCGCAGAGCGTGCAGCGCCAGCGCGTGTTCCACGCAGCGCTCGCTGGATCTGGTCGAGACGTGACGGACGTGATCGTGAACGAGCTTTGCAAGCGCGAGCGTGGCGAGAGCGTCGAGACCGAGAAGACGCGCGTGAGCGAGATGCTCGCGACTGGCGATCTCTACGACATCATCTCGTCGTTCATCCCGCGCCGTTTGTTCGTCATGTATCGTGAGCACGACAAGGACGACGATGTCAAGACTGCGCTCTGGAGCGACGACGATCCGTTCGAGCTCCCTGGTGTCGAGATGAACAGCGTGACCGCGACGCCAAGCACCCCGCGTGTGCTCGCTGCGTTCTACGGCGACTTTGAAGTGCTGCATGACGACGCACTGGAGCGACTCCGCCGACGCTTCGAGGTCGCGTCTACAAGCGCTGCTGACAACAGCGACGACGGAATGGTGACTGTGTCGCTACCGCTGCTCGGCGACCTCCTCGGTGGCACGAACAAAGCCGGCGACGTGACCGATGCGACCGAGTTGATTGTGTTCTACTCCTCTGAAGGCGACGGCAGCGACGCCGTCGTGTGCAGCAGCTTCCGTGTTGGCGATCAGATCTCGGACGTCGACGACAAGCCGAGCGACATCTACTTGTCGAGCTTGGTCTTGTGCGGCGACGCGCTGTACTTGAGCGTGCTCTGCGCTGACAGCGACCGGATCCACGAGCTGAATCCAAAGCACGCGCCGCGTCCGAAGGCGCACCGCCTGATCCAGATCTCGACGCAGGACTTGAGCGTCCGATGCGTCGTGACGCTCCCTCAAGAGGCCTTGGCAGTGTTGCCAGCGCCAATAGCCAAGCCGCTGGTCACGTACGTCTCGGAAGGACTGCGGATCTACGAAGTCCAAGTGCGCGCGAACGCGCTCTACGTCCGCGTCTTTGCGCCGAGTGTGAATGCGAGCGGAGCGCTGGCGATCGAGTGCGTCAAGGCGTTTGCGATCGACATTGACAGCATCCAGTGCACGTACGTCGTGAGCTTCTTCCTGCTCTTCTTGACGCACGAGCTCGGTGCGACCGACGTCACATCGCTCCCGATGCTGTACACAAACGGCAAGAGCCTCGCGATCGTCGTGCCCGCGGCGTTTGCCAAGTCGCACTGCTTGATGTTTGACATGGAGACGCTCGCGTTTGTCAACGACGGCGATGCGACCAACGCACACGGTGCGAGCGCGACGCTTCCAGTGAAGGAGCCGAAGTGCATCGAGACAACGATCGCAGGACACCACGTGTGCTTTGACGCCAAGAACAACGTGCTCTGGGCGCTCGACAGCGTCAAGGGCTCGCTGGCGTACTACCGGAACCCAGGGCTGCGCATCTCGCTGTCGCAGCGCGTATCGCCCGCGCAGATCATTGCACAAGCTACTGCGTCGTCAGGCGATGCGCAAGGCGCTGTGCGCTTTGACGACGTTGTGAAGACGCGCGTGCTCGGGTTCTTGGCCGAGAACGCCGAGACTAGCGAGCCAGACGAGTGGCCAGCGCTCGTGGGTGCGAGTCTCGCAGATCCTGGCACAGCAGTCGTTCCGTTTGTCGCCGACTTGCAGAGCACGAGCTTTGAGACTCAGTTGGCGCTGCTCCAGCGCTTTGTTGGTCCGTTCCAAACAAACGCTGCAACTGTCGTCGACAGCTACTGTCTCCAAGCGTCGCTGAGCATCCTGAACGCTCACGTGACGCTGCTGCTTCGCGTGAAGAAGGACGCGAGCGTGAGTGCAGCGCTCCATCTGCTCCGTCGCGATCTGTCGCCGCTGCTAAACGCGCTCATCTACGCCTCGCATGGATCAGTCGACAAGCCCACTGAGCAGCAACGAGACGCTCCTCACGCTGACGCAACGACCGAGTGCATGAAGGTTGGTGTGATCTCCAAGGCGCTTGATCTGCACGCCACGTGCACGCGCATCTTCCATCCCGACGTCGTGCAGCAGTTTGACGGCGTGCTCGCGTACTTGAAGACGTGGACGCGCGGCAGCATCAGTGCGACGGAGCTCACGATCCTCGGCCGGCTCCTTGGGCATCTGACCACCCGCACGAGCGAGTTGCAGCGTGCGATGCTTGCATCAAGTGAGACGTTCGAGACGTTCAAGCGCGTCGTTGAGTTCGCTGTGACGCTCCAGAAGCAGCACGTCGAAGCGATCTTTGCAGAGCAAGCGAGCCACGTTGGCAACCACAGGAAGGCGCTGCGAGTCGACGACAGCGACGCGCTCGTGGAGCTCACGCTGCTCGTGAACAGCGTGTCCCAGAGCATGCTCTTGAGTCTGAGCACCTCGTCGTTGGAAGCGTCGACCGTCGAGCGCACGTCGTTGGTCTTCTCGCTCTTTCATTTGCTCCGAGACGGATGCGAGGACGTGTGCGCTGCGACTGCCGCGCACATGGAAGCGACGCCGCCGAGTCGAAAGACGTGGACGCGCGTCGAGCATGCGCTCCGTCGCGGCTTCTTTGGTGTGATCGCGCCAATGCTGCTGTCCAGTGCGCTCGTGCTCGTGCGCAACCGCGAGCTCGTGCTGGCAAAGACAACAGCGTCCGCGTCGAGCGAAAGCGGCGAGACACCGACGACAAGCGCGCTCTTTGCGTTCCTGCAAGCGAACGCGACCAAGCTGACGACGTTGCTGACAGCGATCGAGCGCGTCACGGCGATGGTCGAGCCGAGCGCGCGGCACCAAACGGTCGAGAGCGTCGTCGTCGACGCAAAGTTTGAGACAATGGAGTCAGCGCACGAGTACGAGAACGACAAGGACGAGCTGCGTGAGCTGCGCATCCCTGGCGCCACGCGCCTTGTCGTGACGTTTGACCCGCAGAGCCGCACAGAACTCAACTACGACTACGTCAAGTTCTACAAGGACAAGGACGGGCGCGAGCACTACGGCGAGCAATCGTACTCGGGTCGTGACATGGAGCACAACTGGCCAGGCGTCGGCACGAACCCGCCGCTCGTGATCGAGAGCGACCACTGCTTCGTGGCGTTTCACTCGGACAGCTCGAACACGGACTGGGGGTACAAGTTCACAGCGCGCGGCGAGATCCTGAAGAAGAAGGCGTCTGTGAAGCGCCACTGGCTCGTGTTCCTCGCCGAGAGCGTCGTGCACGTCCTTGACGAGAGCGTGCGGCTGTTTGTCGACGGCAGCACGTTCGCGCCGATCGTAGACGTCGAGTTCCAGCACGAGCGGTTCCTCGAAAGCGACCTCGTGAAAGGCGGACTCTGCGCCGAGCAGACGCAGAACACAAACGTCCTCGAGCTCTTGCGTGCGTTAGCAAGCGCGAGCGAGCACGCGCGCGCCGACAAAGTCGTGAGTGCGCTCATGCACCGGAGCGGTACGCTTCGCCAACGATCCTCGGCGTCGTCGTTCACAAACACGACCGAGCCGAGCGTGAACCAGAACGTCAACACTGCGGTGCGCGCAGTCGCCGCGGCGATTCTGCACCACAACATGTGGGGCATGGACGCGTACGCGTACGCTGAAGGCTTGCGAGCGGACGTCTCGGACCAATTGCTCCGCGGCTGGAAGAACGCGCAGAAGATGCGCGATTGGTTCCACCTCGGCGACGCGGCAGACGCGAGCATGCAGCGTCCGGTGTCGCCGAGTCGCCGCGGCTCGCGCAAGCTCCGTCGCCAGCCATCGGCGTTCAAAGGTATTTCGGAAGAGGCGCTCCAGGTCCTGTGCGACAACGTCATTGCGCGCGCGCAGTTCCTTCTCGACCTCACGCCGGCGTCGTTCTCGTACGTCAGTAGCGCCAAGCGGCGCTGGGGGCTCTTGGCCAAGTACGGCCATGCAATTGGCCGCGCCGGGTCGTCCGAGTCAGCGATCGACAAGTGGTACAACTTGCTCGACGAGCTCCAGACTGCGACGGAGCTCCGGAGTCTCTTCCAGTACCGTCGCAACTCGAGCGAGCGCATGCGCAGTGGACAGACCAAGTCTGTGACTGAGCAAGTACTCGAGTTCATCCAGAGCGACGTCGACGTCCACGAGCTCCGGCGCCTCATTGCGACGCGGAACGTGCGCGCACAGAGCCGCGCGTTTGGGATCGACCTCTTTGTGCGGACGTGGCAGAGCTGCTCGAGCACGAGCGTGCGCGCTGCGCTCGCCGAGTCGTTTGCCTCGACGATGAAGCACATGGTCACGACGTACTCGTCGACTGCCGGCGCACTGAGTCCTGTGCTCGCGCGCGTGCACTTTGCAACAAAGCTCAGCGGATGTGACGAGTCGCTGCGGCTCCGCGTGAGCGAGGCGTACGGACGCTGCTTGAGTGCGTTTGCGAGTCTCTTGAGCGCGATCGCGCTCGACAGCGCGAGCTGCAGCGTGATCGTCGCGGTCCTCAAGTCGTGCGCGCTCGACTTTGACGTCGAGGACTCGTACTTGCTCCACGACACCCGCATCCTCACGCACGTGCTGCGGCTCCTATCGACCGACGTGATCCAGATCCGACGCGCGGCGCAGTCGCTCCTCGGCGTCTTCCTCGCGCGCTTTGTCGTTGGGAAAGCGACCGCGAACGCTGATGCGAGCGACGCGCACGTCGACAACAACCACAACCACAACAGCGACGACGTCGTCGAAGCCACGGCGTTCCAGCGGCAGCTCTTTGCTGCAGTCGGCTTTCAGCTCGAAGGCGTCGCAGCGCAAGCGCGTGCAGCAGCCGCAGTGGTGCTCCCAGACGCAGACGATCGCAGCTCTGAGCCTCACGAGCTGTCGCTTGTTGGCCAAGATCATGCGATCCACTACCTCCGAGACGAGTCCCCTGGTCTGACTGCTGCGAGTCGGAGCCACACGCAAGTGCACTGGAACCACTCAATCCTGCTCTGGGTCTTTGTCCACGGCGAGAGCACAATGTACGCGCTCAAGGTCGGCGACGAAGTGCGCCGTGGACCCGACTGGAAAGACAGCAACGACGACGTCTGCGGCGACCACGACGTTGGCATCGTCACTGCGATCGCCGAGCCGACTCGTGTCCAAGTGTGCTGGGGCGAGGCCACTGGCGAGTACGTGTTTGACCCAAAGACTGGTGTCTTTGAAGTCATTCTCGTCGACCAAGGCGTCGGTGGCGCGATCTTTGTCAAAGGCAACAAGACGATGGTCAACGACACGGCGTTCGCGACGCCCTGGTCGAGCTTCGGGCTGTTCCTGAACAACCAGCGCCAGCTGAGCTACCGGATCGCGCGCGGCGGCGATCGCGACTGCGAGTACAACAGCAACTACGAGCTCGAAGCGAACGCGTGGTCGCACGTCGCGATTGTCCAGGAGCGCGAGACGCTCAAGCTCTTTGTGAACGGCGTCCTGGCGTCGCACCACTTGCTCGATCCGTTCTTGCTCATGCACGGCCACGTGAACGCCTCGGAGGCCAAGATCGTCGAGTCTGTGCACCCGTACCCGGACGCAGTCGACCAGTACTGGCCCGTGCACATGCCCGGGGCGTCCAAGATCCGCGTGACGTTCGATCCGATGTGCGACATTGACCAGGCCACTGGCTTTGTGCGCTTCTACAAGAACGCGCGGTGCACCGACGTCTGGGGCGACGAGCGGTACTCGGGCAAGTACCACGACCCGGAGCGGAACTTCCCTGGCGCTCAGAGCGGACGCTACCGCGGACGGCGCAACAGTTTTGCTGGTACTGCCACCGCTGCGGCCAACTCGGTCGAGATCCTGTCCGATCGGTTCTTGGTCTACTTTCACAACGAAGGCAAGTCAAACGGATGGGGCTTTCGGCTCTTGGCCGTGCCAGAGTACCCCACAGACGCGAGTTCCGAAGGACTCGACGATGCGTCGCAAGCTGTGAGTCGCTTCCCACTGAATCCGTACGCGTTCTACTTTGGCGAGTCGCCGTGCCGCGTCATGGACGAGTCTGCGGCCAAGTGCTCGATCTACCAGCCCAAGGTCTGCGACTACGCAGTCGACGAGAGCGAGCTCACGCTCGAGATCCAAACGTCGTGTCCAAGCACAGAGCTCGAGCCGATTGTTGTGCCTCGCGACCGCGCACTGCACATCCTGAGTCTCCTGCAGACGTGCTCCGAGACGCCGTTTGGTCGGTCGTTGATCGCGACGCCAGAGAACGTCGGCAATCTCCTCGCCCTTGCACTTGGAGACAACATCTCGACAGTGTTGCGGTGCGCGAGCCTCGCGAACCTGCGAGAACTGGTCGAGTTCGTGCCGCCTGACGTCGCCGCAGCGCAGCTCAAGCGCGTCGATCCGAGCGTCACAGGCGACTTGGTCGAGTACGTCTTTGCTCAGATCAGCGCGTACGTCGATGTGTGGAGCCCAGAGGCTGCTGATCGTGGTGACAGTGGCACATCGAGCCACGACGACACAGATCACGACATCGGGCTCTTGCAGCTGCGCAAGTCGGCGCAAGAAGCGACGAGCTTGGTCGCCGCGTACATTTCGCTACTGCGCAGCATGGCGGCGCACTTTGACTGGAGCGAGCGCATCTTTGCGTACATCGCAACGTCGTTGACTGCGATCCAGACGCTGAGTGCAGACGCGAGCGACCTCACGCCGCTTGGGCGAGCGATCGCATCGTGCGCAGTGCTCGGCGGCACGTACGGCGGCGTCACACTCGGCGGACGCGTGACGTGCTGCGTCAACATTGACGGGAAAGAGACCATCGAGACCGGCTACGTGCTCCAGCTCCGCCTCAAGAACGGCGTGCGCAGTGCGCAGGTGCTCTTTGACTGCGACCGGTCACGTCCGATCGACGTGCCCGTCGGCGACGTGGCGCACCTCGCAGACGAAGTGCTCGACGAGCTCGCGCGCTTCCACGCGTCGATGGCGCCGTTCGCAGATCGCATCAAGGACCTCTTTAGCGGCGTTCTAGCGCTCGACGTGGCGTCGACTGGAGTAGACGTGGCCGTGTGCAAGCCCAAGGTGACGCGGAAAGAGAACGTCGAAGTGCTCGAGAGCGAGCATCCGTACTGCAGCGGCGAAGACGTGACGTACCCACTGGACTTTGGCGACGCCACAGAGATCGTGATCTACTTTGACCAGCAGTCGTGCACTGCGGGTCCAAACGACTTTGTCACGTTCCTCAAGCGCTCGGACACAGGAAGCGGAGGCAGTAGTGCGAGTCGCAGTCGCGAGCACTGGGGCGACGCCAAGTACTACGGCGACCACTTTCCAGGCGTCGGCGCGACACCGCCGCTCCGGATCCCCGCATCGAGCGTCGATGTTCACTTTCACACAGACGCATCGCCACCACATGATCCGAGCGAGTGGGGCTTCAAGCTCACGGCCCATGCGTTCGAAGAGACGCTGTCGCTTCCGCCCGAGATCCCACCGACGCTCGTCGCGAGCTGCTTGAGCGACGTCCGCGCGCGCTGCGTCAAAGCCATTCGCTCGTTCCTCCGCTTGCAAAAGCGCACAGACGACGTCGCGCTGGACGTGACGTCTCTCGTGCCAGCACTCACGCGCATTGCGAACGAGCCGAGCGACGGCCGCCCGACGAGCTCGACGCCGCGGTCGCAGGTGTTTGAGTCCAAGCATCCGTACGCAAGTTCGGTGCTCGAGTACATGGAAGTGACATTCCGCGGCGCGTCCCGACTGACTGTGATGTTCGACAGCCAGAGCCGCACAGAGCTTGGGTGCGACTACTTGTCATTCTTCAAGGACCGGTCGCTGACTGAGCGCTGGGGCGATAGTCAGTACTCGGGCGACGACGCGTCAGCCAACTGGCCAGGCGTTGCCGGTCGCCCGCCGCTCGTGATCCTGAGCGACTCGTTCACGCTCTTTTGGTGCACAGACGTCTCGAACGTCGACTGGGGCTGGAAGTTCACAGTCACGGCCGAGTTTGAGCCCGTGGCGCCACTTGCGCTCTCGCTCGCGCAGCTCGACATGCGGTCGTACCACTTGTTTGAGATCCTGTACGAGCGCCCGAGTCCCCAGCGCGTGCCGTATCCACAAGAGTTTGACGGCTTTGAGCGCATCGTCAGCAGCGACGAGCGCGAGCAGCACCGTTGGCGAAACGATCCAGTGCACCAGTGCCTCGCAGCGAGTAGTAGCACTCGGGCGCGTGAGCAAGCGGCGTCCAAGATGCGGCAGCTGTACACAGTTGTCGACGCGCGCGGCGCTCAAGTGTACAGCGACCAGAGCCAAGGCAACGTCGTTGACGCACTGGAGCCAGGTCAGCGGTTCCATGCAGTCCAGCATTCGAATGGCTGGCTCGAGCTCTTGCCAGATGAAGCCTTGTGTGGCCGGGTACGCCAGCGCACCGACGATGTGCTCCACGTTGCGTCAGTGGACGGACTGTGCAAGCACGAGAACCTGCTCGTCCTCGGTGTCGACGACGCAAGCCTCGAGCCGCACCACTCGGTTTTGGACATGAACGAGAGCAACGAAGAGCAGGACGCGCTCGCGAGCTTCTTCTCGCAGTTTGCGTTCGAGAGCCTCAAGGGCCAGTGCGACCGCTTCCGCGGCTTTGCGTACGACACGCACAGGGCGTTCGCGACCAAGTGCGCGCGCGAAGCGATCCTGGGCGTGTTCTCATGCTGTGCGAGCGCCGGTGCGCTCCACGGCCGCGACTTTGGCGACGCACACGCGTTCCTCTTGCTGCTCGCGCACGTGCTTCCGCGCGACGCTGCGTCGCGCCGAGCCGACGCCGAGACTGTCGAGCTGTTGACCAACACGCTGGCGCGGCTCGTCGATGAGCCAACGAACGCGCGCTTCATCGAGCAGGTTGTGGCTCGCTGCCTGGAGCTCTTGCACGACGCTGTTGCGCTCCTTCCAACTGGTCGAGGCGCGCTCCGAGTGATCGAGAGCGCGCATCCGTACAACAGCAACACGGACCAGTCGTGGCTCGTATCGATCACCGGTGCGAAGCGGATCGTCATCACGTGCGACGCCAAGTCCAAGTGCGAAGACGGCAACGCGTGGCTTCGGTTCTACAAGCCAGGAACCGATCGGAGTGAGACGTTTGGTGAGCCAGCGTACGGCGGCCGCGGCGACACTGAGAACTGGCCAGGGTGTGGCGGACGCCCGCCGCTCGTGATCGACGCCGACGCGTTCGAGGCGCACTTCCACTCCGAGTCGAGCCAGAACGACTGGGGCTTCAAGCTCCACGCGATCGGCGTCTTTGAAGAAGGCGACGATAACGCAGCTGGAGAGTCCGACGTGAAGCTGCAGCAGCGTGTGGACACGGCGTCTGCGATGCAAGTCCTCAACATGTGCTGCTGGGTGCTCGAGGTCCTGTCCGAGCGAGCGCCAACAAGCAGCAACGACACTTTGTGCGACGTGCTCTACTCGGCACCTGTTGCCGACGCGCTCGTGCGTGGCTTGAACGACTTGCCGCAGCAGCTCAAGCCGCGCGTGCTCCAAGTGCTGACCAACTTGGCGCAAGATCCAGTGCAGTTCCATCGCCTCCCGCACGTGCTCATTGAACACTTACGCGCGCTCGTAGATGCGAAGCGCAACGTGCAGTTTGCAGCCGAAGAGACGAGCGCAGTCAAGTCGCACTTCCTCCAGACGCTCGTGCAGTGCGCGATCGCAGTCGACCTCACGATCGAGAGCAGTCGCTTCTGCGAAGTAGTGCGCTTGTCGCCGTCTGCGATACGAGCGCCGCAAGCCATGGCGCTGATCACAGATGCAGACTCGAGTGGAGCATCATTCGAGTGGACCAGCGACGTCTTTCGATCGGCGCGAGTGCACCAGTACCAAGTGCTCTTGACGGACGTGACAGCGCCGTTTAGCGCACTCGTGTGGACTCGACCGCAAGCAGCTGGTGCGAAAGCACTCGTGGCGATCGAGTGGGACCATCTCGGCAACGTGAGCGTCTTGATCGCACACTCAAACGAACGCGTTCGACTGCCGACGGTCGCGACGCCGCTTTGTGCTGGGGACGTCGCGACGTTCCAGCTCGACTTTGACGCGCAAACAGTCGTGCTCCGGAAGAACAGTCTCGTCGCGGGTGTCATTGCAAGTCCGTTGACGCACGTTGATGCTGCGATGCGATGGTGCGATCTGTCGCTCAGCGCGCTAGAGGCATCGGAGCTGGCGGGTGGAGCGCGCTCGGCAAGTGCGAGTGACACTGTCCAGAGTTGGTTCGTTCCTACGTCGCCACTTGCGCTCCTGCCGACGCGCGTTGTGTCGAGTTGGTACAGCAAACTCGTCGACTCGGTCGCTGCAATGGTGGCGTTCGACGACAGTCGCGCAGCAGAGGTGGCCGTGCGAGAGAGCGCACACCCGATGAAGACGAGCGCATCGCATTGCGACGACACCGAGACGATCACGTTCCCAGGCGCAGTCGCGCTCGAAGTCAAGCTCGACCGACGAACAAAGCTCGGAAAGACCGATGCGCTGCAGTTCTCGTGGCCAAGCAGCGCTGGCAACGTGAGCGAGGCCTCGAGTGTCCACTTCGTTGGCCTGAACGGCGACGAAGAGCACGTCAAGACGCCAATGTTGTTTCTCTCTGAGAGCCACAAGCGCAACGACCTCGTTCGTGTCGGCGACCGCGTGGTTCGTTCGCGCGACTGGGCGTTTGGCGATGAAGACGGCGGCGTCGGAAGCGTCGGGACTGTCGACGAGATCGTGTCGTGGAAGGGTCAGATTGGCGCCGGTGTGCGCGTGCTCTGGCGAGCGACAAACCAAACGCGCGTGTACCGCTACGGCTTCAATGGGCGATTCGACGTGCAGCGCTGCGGTCGCACAAGCGCTCGAGACCTTCCGCTTGTGATCCCAGGCGACGCACTCTCGTACTCGTTCCAGTCGACGGACGTCAGCGGCAGCAGCGCCAGTGAGCCACAAGCGTCGAGCCTTGCGTTTGCAGACGACGTGCACAACTTTGCTGGGAGTCTGCATCTTCAGACAGTGGCACTCACGCTTCGACCGAGTCCAAGTGCGCGATCTGGCGACGCGACGCTCGAGCTGTGGATGCATATTGCAACGAGCGTCGCAGATCCAAGCGAGCGCGACGCGTCCGTTGAGTTCGTGTCCCTCGAAAGCATCGACGCAACGGCCGTTGCTCGCGTGTGCACAACCTGCGCGACTGGAGCGATGTCGATGTCGGTCGCTGATGTAAGCGATAGTGAGCACCCTACGCTCACGAACGCTCTTACGCTCGAGAACGAGCTCTCGGACAAGAGCAGCAGTCTTGTGTTCGACCAGTGGCTGCACTTGGCGATCGTCTTTGCTGGATCCAAGATCGCGCTCTACCAGAACGGCGATCCAATCTTCCGCGCGGCGTGGGATCCCAGTGCGTTTGCATGTGGCGCAGTGGTCTTTGGGAGACGATCTCAGCACGTTCCAGCGCCACCATCGCCTTGCATCCACGTGTACGACGTGCGGATGTGGGACGCCGCACTGCGCTCAGAGCAGCTCAGGAGCCACGCAAAGGGCCTCGACACTGTGAGCAACGCAGCAGTGCAAGTGTCCTCTCCAGCGCTTCCGATGACGCCTAGGAGCAGCAGACTACAGCCAATGGCGCCGTTCCTCGTTCCGCCATCGCCACCGAGCTCGCCATCGCGATCAACTGCTGCAGTGCCGAGTCACTTGACGAAGTGGACAACGACGAACCGAACGGGCAAAGACCTGGTGACTGTGCGCTTGAACGCGTCGGTTCCAACGCGAGCGACCACAGACAAGCACGTGATCTACTACGAAGCGTATCCGCTCGCAAGCGGCAAAGTCTCAATCGGCTGGATGTGGTCGCACGCTGCGCCATCGAGCGGAGACTTCGTCGTCGGGCAGAGCGACGACTCGTTCGGCATTGAGCCGCAGCAGCGTCTTGCACACCTTCGCGGCACGACAAGCGAGCTCGAGCCGTTCACAGCAGCCGAACGCAGTGCGCCGAGCAGTCCTCGACGCAGTAGCAACCGATCTGGCGGCTCGTTCGCAAGCGAGTTCTGGTGTCGCGACGGCGATGTCATCGGATGCGCGCTTGCACTTCAGACGAGCGAACTGCGGTTCTTCATCAACGGTCAGCTCGTCGCTAGCACATCGCTTTACAGCGCCGATCAAGGCGTCCTCACTAGCACCGATGTCGGTCAATCCGGCGATGCGCGTGCGACAAACGACGGCGACGAAGGACAGAGCGAGTTTGACCAGCTCGTAGACGAGTTGTGCTCGATCGGCTTTTCGCGCCGGTCGTCGGCAGAGGCCGTGGCGTCGTCTGGCGGACAGAGCACTGCCGATGCAGTGAGCTGGCTCCTCGAGCGCGACCAGAACAATGTTGGCGCATCCGTAGCTCCTGACCTCACCGCGATGCCGCGCAAACGCTCGGCGCGGTCGCGAAGCAGCAGCTCGCAGTCGTTTGGCGCTGCAACTCGGGACGCAACCCCAGCAGGCAGCACCATCTCGCCTGCTGCGACGCTCGGTGCACAAGGCGCACAGGGGATCGTGTGGAACTTCGGCGCCGGCGCGTTCAAGTGCTGCCCTGCCGAGCTGTTTGGCAGTGGCGACGTCCTTGTGCAGTCGGTGATCGAAGCGACCGAATGTCGAGAAGAAGAGCTCCACTTTGAGGTCTTTGACCACTCGGATGCGCAATGGCAGCGCGTGGCGTATCGACACAAAGTCCAGAGCATCTCGCCGCAGATGCTCGGGTGGTGGCGCCTCGACGACGGCTCGGGCGCGATAGTCCATGACGCGAGCGGCAACGGAAACGACGGCGCGCTGGAGTCTCTCGACTCGACGCCGAATGCGTCTAGTGATGTGGCGTCTGCTTGGGATCCCGAGTGCGCGCCACCAACTGCTGCACTCCGACGGAACAGTGACACACTTGCGTCGCCGTTTCGCAGTGTCGAGGCCGCCACAGCATCTGGCGAGCGTTCGCAAGCTCCTACGACTAGACCAAGTCTCTGGGGCTACCGCTTCTACGTCATTCCGCACTACTCGCTCGACACGATCGGCCACGAGCGCTTGTGTGAGCAGCGCGTGCGCTTTGGCAGCGACCGACACGACGCGCATGCGCTGCGGCTCGACAAGAACCTCGTGAAGTTTGTCAACCACGTCACGCAAGTGCGGCACATGAGCGTCTCGCAACTCTTGCGCGCGGCGTGGAGCGAGATCGCGCCGACGCCGAGCGAGCTCGTGCGGTGGCCTGTGCTGCTCGAAATCGCCACTGGCGTCGCGTCTGCGCGCGACCCGACTGATACATCTCCTGTGCCAGCGAGTGTCGATGGCGTGAGCCACGAGCGCCTCGCCAAGCGCTTCCACGTACTGCAAGCCTTCAACGCCGCCGTGCATCGCGTCCTGCCGTTTGTGAACTTTCGCGCCCCGTCCAGCGCAACGAGCGCGACGCCGACGCAGCAGCAGATCAGCGACCTCGTCGCGCAGCAGCGCCACCGGATCTTTCACGTCGTGAAGCGCGTGGTCTGGGACGACGCGCTCGAGCGCACGGTCCAAGCGAGTGTCGTGCTCGAGCTCACGCTGAATCGCCCCAAGGCGATGCGGCACCGCAGCACCAAGAAAGTCGACGTCGACGGCCGCTACGCGCTCTTCTCACAGGCGTTCCGGCAACTCAACTCGCTCAGCGGCGCGCACTACCGCCGCGCCGACAACTTTTACCACGTGAGCTTCCTCGGCGAGAACGCACAGGACGCCGGCGGTCCGTACCGTGAGACGCTCGCGCAGTACTGCGAAGAGCTCCATAGCGCACAGCTGCCACTGCTGTTGCCGACGTCCAACTCGCAGCACAACGTCGGTGTTGGCCGCGAGAAGTGGGTGCTGAACCCCGGCGCGAGCGCCGCGACGATGCTCCAGATGTACGAGTTCTTGGGCAAGCTCATGGGCGTCGCGCTCCGGAGCAAGCAGTACCTCTCGCTCAACATCGCAACGCTCATCTGGAAGCTCGTTGTCGGCGAGCCGCTGCACATTGACGACCTCGCAGCCGTCGACTCGATGATCGTCAACTCGATGCAGAAGATGCGCACGATCGACGCGTTCGGCGTGACGGAAGAGATGTTTGAGGACATTGTGCTCGAAGTCTTCACGACGCTGTCGTCCGACAACTACGTCGTGCCGCTCAAGCCCCGCGGCGAGACGATCGCAGTCACGTTTGCGAACCGGTGCGAGTACGCCGACTTGGTCGAGCACTACCGCTTCCACGAGTTTGACGTCCAGGCCGCGGCGCTCGTGCGCGGCATTGCAGCAGTCGTGCCGGCAAAGCTCCTCGCGTGCTTCACGGGGAATGAGCTCGAGCTCATGGTGTGCGGCAGCCCCGAGATTGACGTCGACCTGCTCGAGCGCTGCACCGAGTACTCGAGCTGCAGCGCAAGCGATGAGCACATTGTCTGGTTCTGGCGCGTGCTCCGAGGCTTTACGCACGACGAACGGAGCGCGTTCTTGCGCTTTGTCTGGGGCCGCTCGCGCTTGCCAGCGACTGAGAAGGAGTTCCCGCAGCTCTTCAAGCTCCAGTCGTTCAACAAAGCGCAGGCCGGGCGATCGATGGACGCGTACTTGCCGATCGCCCACACGTGCTTCTTCTCGGTCGAGATGCCGACGTACTCGAGCGAGCGCGTGCTGCGCGACAAGCTCCTGTACGCGATCTACAACTGCCAGGAGATTGACGGCGACGGCGGCGCTGTCGCAGCGAACCAGCTTGGGTGGGAAGAGTAGCAAGCGATGGGCGAGACTAGAGCGGAGCAGAGGGAAGTACAAGGAGCTCTTGAGAGCACGCGACGACATGTTGGAGCATAGCAGTGGCTGATAAATACGCAAGAGTGTGTAGCTAGTCCTCGTCACCGACTGTGACGTCGTGGTGTGATCGCAAAGCCGTGGCGTTCGAGCTGCTGCTCACGTTCAGCATTAGCGCTGCGCTCGCAGTTGCAGTCGCACTGATCGACGCGTTCGTTGCTGGCGACGGCGCAGTCGTAGCAGGTGGCGGACTTGGTGTCGAAGGCGCTGCCGCCTTGTGCGCAGTGATAGCTCGGAGGATGTTGATGCGGCCGTGGCCAAACGCGTTGTTTGGGAACGCTGCCGAGGCGTCCAGTGCGCCGCACGTTGGCTGGTTGGCAGTCGCGAGCGAGCTCGTGTCGGCGGTCTGCGTGAGCAGGCTCTTGACTTGGCTCGTCGTGAGTCCTGGCGCCGCTTCGAGCAGCAACGCGATCGCGCCAGCGACGTGTGGTGCTGCAAAGCTCGTGCCGGTGTACACGCCAATGGTGTCGTCCGCGTCGACGCCTGGCGCTACGACCGTGTCGCCTGGTGCAGTCAAGTCTGGTCTGATCTCGCCCTTGAGCCCAGGGCCGCGGCCACTAAAGCTCGCGAGCTGGTCATCGTAGTCGGTCGCACCGACGGTGATCGCGACAGTCGAGTCGGCAGGTGAGTTCACGGTGCCGCACCCGGGTCCGTTGTTGCCGTTCGAGAACACCGGGATGATCCCGGCGCTGATCCAGACGTTGATCGCGTTCTCAAAGACATCGACGCCGCGCTCGGCGTTCCAGCTGTTGTTGATGATGTGCGGCTTCTTGGAGCAGTCGGTCTTGCTCTTGTCGCCGCCGAGGAACGGGCACGTCATGAACTGCGCGCACTCGAGCAGGTCACCTTCGCGGCACCGCTGCTCCTCGTTACATGCGCGGCACGACATCCACTTGGCTTTCGGCGCGACGCCAAAGCCTTTGCCGCCTGCAATGAGCCCTACGACCGCCGTGCCGTGGTCGCCAGGGTCGTTCGGTGTCGCCGACTTGGAGAGCGGGTCGTACCAACCGTAGTCGCCGACGAAGTTGTCTCGCACGGCTTCGTGCGTCACGCGCACGCCGCTGTCGATCGTGCCGACGCGGACGTTCCGGCCCAAGTAGCCGAGCTTCCAAGCGTCGAGCGCCTGGATGCGCTCGAGTCCCCACTCGCCGACAAAGTCGTTCTCGTCCATCGCAGCCGTACGCGCGGCTCGGACTGAGAGCGTCGCGATGACTTCTTCGCGGATCGAGCCGAGCGACGGCACGGCCTTGAGCTTCTCAATGAGCTCTGGCGTCGCGTCGCGCACGTACACTTCGTTTGTGATCCAGAGACTCTTGGCTTTGCCCGACGTTGGCGTGCTCGCGTTCGCTGCGTCTTGCTTGATCACGGTCAGGACCTCTTTGTGCTGCTCTTTGGCGTACTGGCGGAGTCGGTCCACCAGCGCTTGGACCTGTGCACCGTCATCGATAGCGGCAGCGTCGCTGTCGCCAGCGACGTCGCCTCCGTCTTCCGGATCAAGTCCATCGCGGTCGTCAGTGCAGGCGCCTTTCAAGTGCTTCTTGCTCTTCTTCTTGGTAGCTGCGTCAGCGTTTGCTGGTGCAGTAGTCGGTGCATCCGTCACACTTCGGTCGCTGTCGCGCTGCACCACTTTCGACGACGATGCGGCGGCTTCACGGTTCTCGCCGCTCGGCTGCACGAGCTCTTCCGGTCGCGGCTCTTTCATCGTCAGCACGATGTTCACGCGGCCTTGCGCTTGGAGCGTGCGGTGCACTCCATCATGCACGTGCACAGCAGCGGAGACAGCTGTCGTTGTTGTTGTTGGCGCTGAGCCAGTGAGCACCTGCACGGCCGCAGCGAGCGCGCCGAGTGCGAGAGGAGATCGCACACGCATCGTCGAGTCACGCGTGCGTCGGAGCTGCTGCCGTCACGTGTCGAGTGCGCGACGGAGTCGATTCGAGAGTGCGCTGTCGCCGCACGAGTGCACTCTCATTGCTCCGAATGCGCATGCGCACGCATCGTCTAGGTCACTCGTCCGATCGAGCGAGCGATACGCGTCCCACTCCCGTGACTGGCTCGTGACCAGTCTCTGCACGAGCAAACGAACGAACAGATGCGAGTCACCACAGGTTGATGGTCTTGATGGGGTCTCACTCACTCATTCGCACACACGACATCACCAGCGAGGACTGGAGCTCATCAAGCTGCCACCGCTTCCTGCCCTCGCACATACTGCACCTTGTGCTCTCTCATAGAGCTCTCTCACACGTAGCGTTCTCTCATGGAGCTCTCTCTCATGCCAGCGCTAACTCTCACTCACGTAGCGCTCTCACACTCACGCTCAAAGACCGATTGGAGACCATCTGGGACCGACTCAGATCGAGTGACTCTATGAGCATTAGCTTACGACGCAGCCTCGCTGGAAATCGCTATACACTCCACGCCAAAATATTTGCAACCATCCAAAAAGTACGATATTTCAGTCAATTTGGAGTGTTTTTGATCGAGGTTTGATCGGCTTTCTCCTCTCTCTGAGACGAATCCGGCTGTGTGCTTGGTTTTGTCTGATTTGCAGCGCATCTGTCGTTACATTTTGCGGCCTCGCTGGAAATCGCTATACACAGTGTCTGGCGAAGCCCCCATTATCACCCTTTGTACCTTTGTACCACTGACTGGACGTTTTTTACCGAGGATAGGGGAGGCGACAATCACTCCTCATTTGTCGAGAAACAAGAGTTCAAATTTTTGGATTTGGTTGGGCCACCTGCTGGCCC
Organism: Pythium guiyangense; assembly: GCA_003730235.1. Classification (NCBI taxonomy): domain Eukaryota; phylum Oomycota; class Peronosporomycetes; order Pythiales; family Pythiaceae; genus Pythium; species Pythium guiyangense. The sequence goes on from QXDM01000001.1 coordinate 1,060,516, forward strand.
ACTTTTTCGCGCCAAAATGGCCGCGCTGACCGACGTGCGGTCATTTTCAGATTTGGGCGGGGGGGGGGGGGCAGAACGACCGACGCAGCGCGAAAATGTGTGCTCCTGTGTATGATAGCTCCGGAATGAGCGGTACTGAACGTGAGGTGAGCCAAAGCGATTCTGCAAGCGATTTGGAAGAAGAGAGAAGCGCACAGACGATCATGGCAGGCAAGCGTAAGGCCCGGGCTGTTACGCATGCAGCACGCAAGAAGCGTGCATCACGCGCTGCTCGAGAGGTCGACCGTGAAGACTCTGAAGATGAGAGTGCTAGCGAGGTCGAAGCCACGCGCGCGAAGACGAAGAAGAGCAAACAGAAAGCAAAGGCGCGAAAGACGCGCGCGCAAGACGACACTGACGAAAGCAGCGACTCCGACGCTGGCGAACTGCTCCCGCTTCCCGATGCCGTGACTGTGCCATTAGTCTCGCAGTGGGTGTTCGACACGTGGGAGGAGTTTCACGCATACGTGTCAGAGTACAGCGAGCAGACATTCCAGGTGAGTTGCATGTATGTATGTGGGTGCGAGGTGCGAGGTGCGGATGTAGCGCTCACGTCATGTGTTGCGTGTCGTGATAGAAAATACTGCACGGCCACTCCAGTCGCAGCCAGAAACGAGCGGATCAAGGGCAAAGACGTTATTTGCTCATTCCAGACTCTTTCGGCACATACAACAAGAAGCTCGCATGCACGCATGCCGGCAAACCACGAAACCAAGGGAGTGGCGCTCGACCACGGCAGAAGAACCGAAAGATTGGGTGCCATGCGCAGGTATGTGTCTGTACACTGCTGCCACTACGCGGACACTGCAGAAACACTGCTGTCACTGCATAGACACTGCTGTCACTGCACAGACACTGCTTGTGTGGAAACTGACGTGTACTTTGTACTGCAGATGAATGTGTGTGTGCAGCCCACAGATCGAGGCTGGAAGGTTGTCGTAACGAACCACTACAACAAGCACAACCATCCCGTCACCATGAGGCTCTTTAACACGTACCCAGAGGTCCGCTTGGCCATGCCCGCTACGGTCCAAGACACGGTCCAAGTCATGCACAAAGCGGGCGCCTCCAGACGGTCGATCATGAACTACATCAGGGCCAAGACAGGGTCTCGAGTGTCGATGAAGGACGTGCACAACCTCGTCTCGCGGATGAAGACGGACAACTACGCGCACGCGGAGCTGGAAGGCCGTCTCAAGCTCTATTTAGACGACTTCGCGAAGGAGGACGGCAACACAGCCTCGTTGGTCATGGAAAAGCTGAACGACAAGGTACAGCGGTGTTTGGACCTCCCCTTGCTAGACGCACATTAAGTGTAGCGTTTTACACTAAGTACTTGTGTTCAATACATCACTATTTAGGTCTTGGTTCGTGTCATTGCGCTCCAAACTGCTCATATGCGCAAGGTCTTCGCCATGTACCCTGAAGTGCTTCTGATCGACGCCACGCACAACACCAACAAAGCCAACCACAAGCTCTTCTCGTTCATGGTGCATGGCGCATACGGCAAAGGGCAACATGCCCAGGTTCGTGCACTGAATTTGTATAAGTGTTCATGCAGTGTTTGCAGTGTCTGGATGCATAGTCTGCAGTGTTCACCAGACACTGTCGGACACTGTCGGACACTGTCGGACACTGCATGAATACTGCGGACACTATACACACTGACTTTTGGTATGTGCACCTTAGCACGCTTTGATCGAGAATGAGCGCAAGGAGACTCTATTAGCAGCTTGCGAGACGTTCAAGAAAGCAAATCCGAGATGGCGAGACATCCAGTGCTTGATGATCGACAAGGACTTCACGGAGATGGCGGCTCTCCAGGAGGCGTTTCCAAACGCGCGCGTCTTACTTTGTTACTGGCACGGGAAAAATTACCTCAACAAAGAGCTGACGAAGGCGAAGTACGGGTTCACGGTGTTTGAGAAGAACGTGATGAAGGCAGCACTCGACAGCCTGATCAACGCGCCGTCGGAGCAGCAGTACGAACGCCACCTCTCAACTCTTCGCGTAATTATCCGCGATGATCAGAAGCTTGCGCAGTGGTTCGCGTACTTCGACAAGAATTGGTCGTCATGCAAAGCGATGTGGTGCGCGTACCTACACAGCAACGTTCCGCATCTAGGCAACAATACGAACAACCGGTATGTGGACGTGTGTCACATTCAACGCGTTGGCAACATGACTGATGGCAACATGACTGACTTCAACGTGTTCGATAGGTTGGAGTCTAGCTGGCAAAAGCTTAAGCTGGAGCTCCATCGACACATGGACCTGGACGTGTGTCTTGTCACTCTCATGTGCTGGCAAACCGACGTCGAAGAGGACTGGGCCGACGAGCTCAGCACAGTCGAGCAAGTGGTCGATCCCACGTACGGCGACGACCTCCAGTCGCTTCTCAACCTTGTGAATCAGCACGCATGTGGGCTCATTCGCGAGCAGTACGACCTCTCGTGCAAGAACGTGTACAAGTTCCACCGTCCGATCGCGAACTTTGCTTTTGTCCACTACGATCGCGACGCTACCCGAGGCACGGCTACCGACGACAGCGAAGATCTTGACCTCGACACGTCTGAAGAGTATGCAGTGAACACACGCACTTGGTCATGCTCGTGTATCTTCAGCACCACACGACTTCTTCCGTGTCGCCACGTCCTCTTCATTCGCAAGAGCGAGGGGACGCTGCCAGTCGTGCTCCGTTCGTGGTCTGCTAGCCCGTCGTCTGTTTGCCGTCTCGCCGACATGCCTAATCCCTTTGTCGTCCGCCGCATTACCGATCGCACGTACGGCGATCTGTCGAAGATAGAACGATTCTGCCTGCTCCAGACTCGAGCTGAAGAGATCGCGAGTCTTGGCAGCGAGCTCCAAGACGAGCACTTTGCGCGCGTGGTCGATCTTGCCGAGAAGCTCAAGACCTCCATCAAAGACGGCAGCGCGTTTACTTTGTCGGATGCTGGCTCGGGATCGAATGCAACGCAGCCTGGTGATTCCGCGCCTGACGCAGAACCAGACACTGCAGACACGGCCCCGGGCACTGCTCCAGACACTGCGAATACTACAGAAACTGCGCCAGACACTACAGACACTGCACCAGACACTGCAGACATTGCTCAAGACACTGCTCAAGACACTGCAGACACTGCTCAGGACAGCACTGTTGACGCGAGTCATCGCTCTGCTACAGCTCCTGCTGCTCCAGAGTGGACAGTTCTGACCTCGCCAAGCACTGCGAAGGCGAAAGGGAAGGCGACAGCAACCAGCGCGTACAAGACAAAGTCCAAGGACAAGGAAGCTGTCGCGAAACGTCTCCAGGACGCCGCACGAGATGGCGCGGATCTCGTGAGCTTTGAAGAGCTCATTCGAGTCATGGAGAAGTCCACCGGCTACAAGCGACTCCAGTGACTGCGCAGATTCAAGGTGCTCGCAGTTTCCCCACGGACAGACCGCCCCGTGGTGTCGATGATGTTCAAGCCGACGCCAGCGCATGAACTTGCTCAAGTACTTCCTGTCGCCGACCTGAACAAGGTCGCCAAGTGCCTCAGTACATACCGAAATCTGAACAAGTCGGACTACGACGAGAGCAAGACGGTCGTGCGACACAGAGGCAAGACGTACACTTTGGCGGCAGTGAAAGTCATGCGGAACTATCACACCGCTCTCCATCGGCTGACTTTGATCGAGTCGTACCTCCCGACGATCCGCACCCAAGGGAAGCGCTTCGTTGCACCGCACGAAACCTTCCGCGACGTGACCGAGAAGAGCGTCGTCTGTCTGCAAGAGTAGCTCAAGAAGCTCAACGGGCTCGGACCGCGTGGCACTACTGTGAGTCTTTGCAGCGAGCAGGGTGGACGACGACGCGATGCAGTACATCTTGGACATGATCGCGTCGAAGGACAAGTCGCGCGCGGTCCTCGCGGCGACAATTTATATGACGTCGCTCCTGTCCACGCCCGACGAAGCTATCCCGCTGTTGCGAGGCTCGAAGGTGTTCGACAACGTCGAGAACACAGCCATTCTCGTCGCGATCAACTGCGGTCGCGAACATTGGTGCGGAGTTCTGATCGACTTTCCGAACAAGGTGTTCAAGATGTTCAACCCGAACGTGTCTGCCGAGAACACATCTGCTTGCCGAAGCTTCATCAACACAACGATCGTGCCCCTACTTCCTAAGTCGCGTCGGTACTCGTTCCCGAACTGCGCACAACTGAAGCAAGTCGACAGCTACAACTGCGGCGTCTACGTCGCAATGTGGTTCGACTTGATCGTGAGAGAGCCGACCGCGTCACTCCAGGACTACAACAGCGTCGACGCGATCGAGTACTTCTGCTACAGATACATGGTGTACAGACTGTTCGAACGGGTCGAAATCGAGTGACAGTGTCTGCAGTGTTTTGGAAGTGTCTGGAGCGACGCCACCGCCCGCGTCAACAGCGAGCACGTGACCATCCACCCGATCGTCGCACTTGTGCGCGAGTTCGCGCGCCAGTTCACCTTGGATCTGAACGCCGCCCTGCTTGCAGGCGACGACGACGATGACGAAGACATGCCACACTTTGTTAGCTCGTAGGAGCAGAAGAGAGAGAAAGATCGAGTTGAGTGAGAGAGAGTTGCAAAGCTAACAGTGACTAGCTTTGCCCCCAGTCACCTACACCATTTCACATTCCGTCAGAGAACACCTCAACTCCGTCATAGATTTGCTCAACTCCGTTCGAGATCACTGTGAAAAGCAGTATTCGATCTTGTATAAATTTATAGAGATATATCAACAGAGTCAATTGGCGCTAAACAAGAGCGCGCGGCAGCAGCAAGAGCGCGCGCAAGGACCGCACGGGCTCACGTCTATTCATCACAAGCGCACCGACAGCCAGTCGTTCTCACTCCGCGCACTCAACCGCTCGAGCTGCTGCCATTTTTCCCAATGCGCTACACGACTCAGGACAAGCAGCGCATCTTGGATGCGGCCGCCGCTGGTCGCGACTGACGAAGCGTTGCAGCAGCTCTCAATGTGCCACCTCTCAAGTACCATACAAATCTGCCTGGCGCTGGGTCGACACCGCGAGGACGAGCAACGATTGGACGGCTGCGCCATCTCGACGCGGCGGCTGCCGTTACACGCGCATCACTCAAGCAATGAAGGAGTCGTTGGCGGCGTACCTCGAGCGTAACTGCCACCTGCCGCTCCGTGAGATGACCGACATCATCGAGTACGAGTAAGGCGTGACAGTGAGTGAGCAGACGGTAAAGCGCGCCGTCGACGGCGCTGGCTACACTATCAAACACGTGCATCAGCAAAGCGCACTGATGAACACAGAGCAAAAGAAGGAGAAGCGCTACGATTACGTGGTGAGATTGCTGGAGCTCCTGTCACAGGGTGAGAGCGTGATTGAGCGATGTGGTGTGAGTGATCACTGCGTTTGCTAACAACTGCCTCTCACTATTGCGCTCAACACTGCAGGAAAGATGATCTACTTTGTTAGCGAGACCAACTTCAACTTGTGGACGGCACGGAAGGGTTGGGCGCAGCAAGCGCGGAGAGCGGACGTCTAAACTAGTGACGGCTGTCAAGGGCGCGAACATGCACATTGTTGCATGCATCTCAAGCGAAGGGCTTGTATACTGGGAGCGACGCTTTGGCAGCTACGCTGTCGATGAATGCAAGGCGTTCTTGCGTCGGCTTCTCCTGCGCATCAAGGACGAAATTCAGCTCGATGATGCGGTCGTGGTGCTTGACAACGCACCGTGCCACACTCGAGCCGAGGAAGTCTTTGCTGAGGATCGCTTTGCCGCAGCCACGCTGCTTCGCCTAGGTCCCTACTCGCCTATGCTGAGCTCGATCGAGAACGTTTTCTCGGTCGTCAAGTCAGCAATCAAGCGACACCTGGCATTGCACCGTTTGACTATCCTCGCACAGCCTGCTGGAATCACGCAGAAAGTGCACAGGGAACGCTTTCTTGTAGATGCAGCAGACCGTTGTGTCGAAGAGGTAGTCACTCCAGAACTTTGCATGCGCTGCTACGCGCACACAGCTCGCTTTCATGCGTACGTTTGCCGACATGCCAGTTGGTCAATAGTAAACACAATATCGATCAAAATGAAAAGGTTTTCATTTTGACGAGAAATAATTTTTAGAGTGATCTCGAACGGAGTTGAGCAAATCTATGACGGAGTTGAGCAAATCTATGACGGAGTTGAGGTGTTCTCTGACGGAATGTGAAATGGTGTAGGTGACTGGGGGCAAAGCTAGTCACTGTTAGCTTTGCAACTCTCTCTCACTCAACTCGATCTTTCTCTCTCTTCTGCTCCTACGAGCTAACAAAGTGTGGCATGTCTTCGTCATCGTCGTCGTCGCCTGCAAGCAGGGCGGCGTTCAGATCCAAGGTGAACTGGCGCGCGAACTCGCGCACAAGTGCGACGATCGGGTGGATGGTCACGTGCTCGCTGTTGACGCGGGCGGTGGCGTCGCTCCAGACACTTCCAAAACACTGCAGACACTGTCACTCGATTTCGACCCGTTCGAACAGTCTGTACACCATGTATCTGTAGCAGAAGTACTCGATCGCGTCGACGCTGTTGTAGTCCTGGAGTGACGCGGTCGGCTCTCTCACGATCAAGTCGAACCACATTGCGACGTAGACGCCGCAGTTGTAGCTGTCGACTTGCTTCAGTTGTGCGCAGTTCGGGAACGAGTACCGACGCGACTTAGGAAGTAGGGGCACGATCGTTGTGTTGATGAAGCTTCGGCAAGCAGATGTGTTCTCGGCAGACACGTTCGGGTTGAACATCTTGAACACCTTGTTCGGAAAGTCGATCAGAACTCCGCACCAATGTTCGCGACCGCAGTTGATCGCGACGAGAATGGCTGTGTTCTCGACGTTGTCGAACACCTTCGAGCCTCGCAACAGCGGGATAGCTTCGTCGGGCGTGGACAGGAGCGACGTCATATAAATTGTCGCCGCGAGGACCGCGCGCGACTTGTCCTTCGACGCGATCATGTCCAAGATGTACTGCATCGCGTCGTCGTCCACCCTGCTCGCTGCAAAGACTCACAGTAGTGCCACGCGGTCCGAGCCCGTTGAGCTTCTTGAGCTACTCTTGCAGACAGACGACGCTCTTCTCGGTCACGTCGCGGAAGGTTTCGTGCGGTGCAACGAAGCGCTTCCCTTGGGTGCGGATCGTCGGGAGGTACGACTCGATCAAAGTCAGCCGATGGAGAGCGGTGTGATAGTTCCGCATGACTTTCACTGCCGCCAAAGTGTACGTCTTGCCTCTGTGTCGCACGACCGTCTTGCTCTCGTCGTAGTCCGACTTGTTCAGATTTCGGTATGTACTGAGGCACTTGGCGACCTTGTTCAGGTCGGCGACAGGAAGTACTTGAGCAAGTTCATGCGCTGGCGTCGGCTTGAACATCATCGACACCACGGGGCGGTCTGTCCGTGGGGAAACTGCGAGCACCTTGAATCTGCGCAGTCACTGGAGTCGCTTGTAGCCGGTGGACTTCTCCATGACTCGAATGAGCTCTTCAAAGCTCACGAGATCCGCGCCATCTCGTGCGGCGTCCTGGAGACGTTTCGCGACAGCTTCCTTGTCCTTGGACTTTGTCTTGTACGCGCTGGTTGCTGTCGCCTTCCCTTTCGCCTTCGCAGTGCTTGGCGAGGTCAGAACTGTCCACTCTGGAGCAGCAGGAGCTGTAGCAGAGCGATGACTCGCGTCAACAGTGCTGTCCTGAGCAGTGTCTGCAGTGTCTTGAGCAGTGTCTTGAGCAATGTCTGCAGTGTCTGGTGCAGTGTCTGTAGTGTCTGGCGCAGTTTCTGTAGTATTCGCAGTGTCTGGAGCAGTGCCCGGGGCCGTGTCTGCAGTGTCTGGTTCTGCGTCAGGCGCGGAATCACCAGGCTGCGTTGCATTCGATCCCGAGCCAGCATCCGACAAAGTAAACGCGCTGCCGTCTTTGATGGAGGTCTTGAGCTTCTCGGCAAGATCGACCACGCGCGCAAAGTGCTCGTCTTGGAGCTCGCTGCCAAGACTCGCGATCTCTTCAGCTCGAGTCTGGAGCAGGCAGAATCGTTCTATCTTCGACAGATCGCCGTACGTGCGATCGGTAATGCGGCGGACGACAAAGGGATTAGGCATGTCGGCGAGACGGCAAACAGACGACGGGCTAGCAGACCACGAACGGAGCACGACTGGCAGCGTCCCCTCGCTCTTGCGAATGAAGAGGACGTGGCGACACGGAAGAAGTCGTGTGGTGCTGAAGATACACGAGCATGACCAAGTGCGTGTGTTCACTGCATACTCTTCAGACGTGTCGAGGTCAAGATCTTCGCTGTCGTCGGTAGCCGTGCCTCGGGTAGCGTCGCGATCGTAGTGGACAAAAGCAAAGTTCGCGATCGGACGGTGGAACTTGTACACGTTCTTGCACGAGAGGTCGTACTGCTCGCGAATGAGCCCACATGCGTGCTGATTCACAAGGTTGAGAAGCGACTGGAGGTCGTCGCCGTACGTGGGATCGACCACTTGCTCGACTGTGCTGAGCTCGTCGGCCCAGTCCTCTTCGACGTCGGTTTGCCAGCACATGAGAGTGACAAGACACACGTCCAGGTCCATGTGTCGATGGAGCTCCAGCTTAAGCTTTTGCCAGCTAGACTCCAACCTATCGAACACGTTGAAGTCAGTCATGTTGCCATCAGTCATGTTGCCAACGCGTTGAATGTGACACACGTCCACATACCGGTTGTTCGTATTGTTGCCTAGATGCGGAACGTTGCTGTGTAGGTACGCGCACCACATCGCTTTGCATGACGACCAATTCTTGTCGAAGTACGCGAACCACTGCGCAAGCTTCTGATCATCGCGGATAATTACGCGAAGAGTTGAGAGGTGGCGTTCGTACTGCTGCTCCGACGGCGCGTTGATCAGGCTGTCGAGTGCTGCCTTCATCACGTTCTTCTCAAACACCGTGAACCCGTACTTCGCCTTCGTCAGCTCTTTGTTGAGGTAATTTTTCCCGTGCCAGTAACAAAGTAAGACGCGCGCGTTTGGAAACGCCTCCTGGAGAGCCGCCATCTCCGTGAAGTCCTTGTCGATCATCAAGCACTGGATGTCTCGCCATCTCGGATTTGCTTTCTTGAACGTCTCGCAAGCTGCTAATAGAGTCTCCTTGCGCTCATTCTCGATCAAAGCGTGCTAAGGTGCACATACCAAAAGTCAGTGTGTATAGTGTCCGCAGTATTCATGCAGTGTCCGACAGTGTCCGACAGTGTCCGACAGTGTCTGGTGAACACTGCAGACTATGCATCCAGACACTGCAAACACTGCATGAACACTTATACAAATTCAGTGCACGAACCTGGGCATGTTGCCCTTTGCCGTATGCGCCATGCACCATGAACGAGAAGAGCTTGTGGTTGGCTTTGTTGGTGTTGTGCGTGGCGTCGATCAGAAGCACTTCAGGGTACATGGCGAAGACCTTGCGCATATGAGAAGTTTGGAGCGCAATGACACGAACCAAGACCTAAATAGTGATGTATTGAACACAAGTACTTAGTGTAAAACGCTACACTTAATGTGCGTCTAGCAAGGGGAGGTCCAAACACCGCTGTACCTTGTCGTTCAGCTTTTCCATGACCAACGAGGCTGTGTTGCCGTCCTCCTTCGCGAAGTCGTCTAAATAGAGCTTGAGACGGCCTTCCAGCTCCGCGTGCGCGTAGTTGTCCGTCTTCATCCGCGAGACGAGGTTGTGCACGTCCTTCATCGACACTCGAGACCCTGTCTTGGCCCTGATGTAGTTCATGATCGACCGTCTGGAGGCGCCCGCTTTGTGCATGACTTGGACCGTGTCTTGGACCGTAGCGGGCATGGCCAAGCGGACCTCTGGGTACGTGTTAAAGAGCCTCATGGTGACGGGATGGTTGTGCTTGTTGTAGTGGTTCGTTACGACAACCTTCCAGCCTCGATCTGTGGGCTGCACACACACATTCATCTGCAGTACAAAGTACACGTCAGTTTCCACACAAGCAGTGTCTGTGCAGTGACAGCAGTGTCTATGCAGTGACAGCAGTGTTTCTGCAGTGTCCGCGTAGTGGCAGCAGTGTACAGACACATACCTGCGCATGGCACCCAATCTTTCGGTTCTTCTGCCGTGGTCGAGCGCCACTCCCTTGGTTTCGTGGTTTGCCGGCATGCGTGCATGCGAGCTTCTTGTTGTATGTGCCGAAAGAGTCTGGAATGAGCAAATAACGTCTTTGCCCTTGATCCGCTCGTTTCTGGCTGCGACTGGAGTGGCCGTGCAGTATTTTCTATCACGACACGCAACACATGACGTGAGCGCTACATCCGCACCTCGCACTTCGCACCCACATACATACATGCAACTCACCTGGAATGTCTGCTCGCTGTACTCTGACACGTATGCGTGAAACTCCTCCCACGTGTCGAACACCCACTGCGAGACTAATGGCACAGTCACGGCATCGGGAAGCGGGAGCAGTTCGCCAGCGTCGGAGTCGCTGCTTTCGTCAGTGTCGTCTTGCGCGCGCGTCTTTCGCGCCTTTGCTTTCTGTTTGCTCTTCTTCGTCTTCGCGCGCGTGGCTTCGACCTCGCTAGCACTCTCATCTTCAGAGTCTTCACGGTCGACCTCTCGAGCAGCGCGTGATGCACGCTTCTTGCGTGCTGCATGCGTAACAGCCCGGGCCTTACGCTTGCCTGCCATGATCGTCTGTGCGCTTCTCTCTTCTTCCAAATCGCTTGCAGAATCGCTTTGGCTCACCTCACGTTCAGTACCGCTCATTCCGGAGCTATCATACACAGGAGCACACATTTTCGCGCTGCGTCGGTCGTTCTGCCCCCCCCCCCCGCCCAAATCTGAAAATGACCGCACGTCGGTCAGCGCGGCCATTTTGGCGCGAAAAAGTGGGCCAGCAGGTGGCCCAACCAAATCCAAAAATTTGAACTCTTGTTTCTCGACAAATGAGGAGTGATTGTCGCCTCCCCTATCCTCGGTAAAAAACGTCCAGTCAGTGGTACAAAGGTACAAAGGGTGATAATGGGGGCTTCGCCAGACACTGTGTATAGCGATTTCCAGCGAGGCCGCAAAATGTAACGACAGATGCGCTGCAAATCAGACAAAACCAAGCACACAGCCGGATTCGTCTCAGAGAGAGGAGAAAGCCGATCAAACCTCGATCAAAAACACTCCAAATTGACTGAAATATCGTACTTTTTGGATGGTTGCAAATATTTTGGCGTGGAGTGTATAGCGATTTCCAGCGAGGCTGCGTCGTAAGCTAATGCTCATAGAGTCACTCGATCTGAGTCGGTCCCAGATGGTCTCCAATCGGTCTTTGAGCGTGAGTGTGAGAGCGCTACGTGAGTGAGAGTTAGCGCTGGCATGAGAGAGAGCTCCATGAGAGAACGCTACGTGTGAGAGAGCTCTATGAGAGAGCACAAGGTGCAGTATGTGCGAGGGCAGGAAGCGGTGGCAGCTTGATGAGCTCCAGTCCTCGCTGGTGATGTCGTGTGTGCGAATGAGTGAGTGAGACCCCATCAAGACCATCAACCTGTGGTGACTCGCATCTGTTCGTTCGTTTGCTCGTGCAGAGACTGGTCACGAGCCAGTCACGGGAGTGGGACGCGTATCGCTCGCTCGATCGGACGAGTGACCTAGACGATGCGTGCGCATGCGCATTCGGAGCAATGAGAGTGCACTCGTGCGGCGACAGCGCACTCTCGAATCGACTCCGTCGCGCACTCGACACGTGACGGCAGCAGCTCCGACGCACGCGTGACTCGACGATGCGTGTGCGATCTCCTCTCGCACTCGGCGCGCTCGCTGCGGCCGTGCAGGTGCTCACTGGCTCAGCGCCAACAACAACAACGACAGCAGTCTCGTGCGGAGACCGACTCTATGACCATTAGCTCACGACGCAGTCCAGAGACTGGCTTCGCTTCGGGTTGCTCTACAGAGGCGCCGTGGTGGTTCCAGCGCTGCTACTCGCGCGGAGCTGCGCCTCGAGCGCCGCGACGCGGTCGCTGAGCTGCTGAATGAGCTGCGCTTCGCGGTACGTGGCTGCGAGCGCAGCGCTCAGGGCGTTCATCGTGCCCTGCGGAAGCTGCCACGTTGAGCTGCGCTGCGCATTCTCAGGGAAGAACCGCACGGACGTCAGTGGCTCCTGGACGAGCGGCTGCGCGCACCAGCGCAAGAGCACGCTCTCCCACACGACGACGCGCTTGAGGAGACCCGTCACTGGCGGGTCGAGCGCGCGGTTGGGCACAAACAGCGGCTCGCTCAGCTGCGACCGGAAGCCATTGAGCCACGTCCAGACCGAGACCGTGCGGTTCTCCAAGTCGGCTTCGCGCCGGAGCTTTGCGCAGTCGAGCAGGAACGTCCCAAAGCGGCACGAGTGCAGCGCCTCGAGGAGCATCAGGAGCAGGCCTTCGTTGAATCTAGCGCACGGTTAGAAGTAGTAGGAGCACACACGAGGACATGTTCACTCGTCAGTCGCGGTACAAACACACAGCGAGGACCAACGACACTGACAAGGACGCACTCAAAGTAGCTCGGGTAGACGCGCACAAGCTGCCAGACGCAGTCGAGGAACTGCACAAAGATCGGAGACTCTTGCGTATCGGCCTTCTCGCCGTGCGAGAGCCGCAGCTGGAACGGATGGCCGAACGCGAGCCACTCCTTCTCGATCAGGACCTGGAAGCCGTCCCACGTGCGGTAGTACGGGTCGACAATGAGCTGCGCGAGCGCCGAGAGCTGGCTCGTGCGGTCCCAACCGTGGCTGCAGTGCACGAGCACAGACTCGCCTTGCCGCAGCAGCGCAGCGATGTGGAGCGCCGACTTGAGGAGCTGCCGCACGTACATGAGCCACTTGGTGTCTTCGACGTTCCCGAGCCACTGGAGGTTGTCGCACGTCGTCGAAAGACTCAGTGCCCGGACCTTTTTCAAGCTGCGCAGGAACTCACAGCGCATGAGCGACGCGTCCGAGGGCTGTCAGTCTGTACATACGTAGTATGCGAGAGTACCTGTCGCGCATCGAGTGGATGTTGGGGATGTTCATGAACGAGATCGAGCAGCTCTTGTAGTTGACGCTGCTCTCGACGCCGTAGCCCTTGGCGCGATTCGCCTGTGGCGTCACAGAGTTGTTAGCGAGTACGCTGTCCCCAGCGCGTCCAGCAGCGCCTCAGGGTCGCTCGTGTGACGCACCAGCGCGTTGCTCATGGGGCGGCAGTCGATGATGTGCAGGAAGTCGCGGAGCAGACTCGAGGACGCGATCGCAGCGACGAGGCTCTCGTCTGCCGGCGACGTCGCTTTCGACATGCCCACCTGTCAGTCAGTGAGAGCAGAGAGTGAGTTCGTAGAGACACTGTGAGCTGCCGTTGGTGGCGACTGAGCGAATGATGCACCTTGGGCTGACTCGCGCGCGTGAGCGTCGCGCCGTTCGCCTTGTTGAGCCAGCAGAGGCACGGGATGCGGCCGATCGAGCGGAAGCTGATGGCGTCGCGGAGCACGACGTCCGAGATCGACGACGGCACGACAATGAGCTCTGGGTACGTCTCGATCTCTCGAAAGCCGTCGTTGAGATGGCTGATGCGCCACTTGCCGTTCTCAAACACGCATTGGCGCTCCCACTCGGCCGTTGCGTCGTAGACGTCCCAGTCGCGACTGCACGGGAGCAGCTCGTCTTCACTCGAGACGTCCCGTGAGAGGCGACTCGCAACGTCGCGCGGTAGTCTGCGCCAACGACAACAGCAGCGTCCGCAGTGAGTCTGTCAGTCGATCAGTCGAGCAAGCTACGCACGCTTTCAAGCAAGTAGAGCAAGCACCACAGTGTCGCACCTGTGGTAGAACGCAAAGAGGTAGTGGATCTTCTCGGGGAACACGTACGCAGTGAGGACGTCGTAGATCTGGAGCGCGAGACCACAACATTGCGAGTGTGAGTGGCAGAGTCCATAGCCAGAGCTTCTGTCTCTCAACCAGCGAGTTGTTCGTATGCACGCACCCGCGAGACTTCGACGACGTCGAAGCGGAACGCCATGGACCGCAGGTCTTTCGTCACGAGCTCAACGACCGAATTCTTCTTCTTCACGGACGCGATACAGCCGAGCGGGACCGAGAAGAAGCTCGTGATCTCATCGTCTGCGCGATGGAGCAAGTGCGCACGCACGCGCTCGTACTCGTGTGCGTCTGGTATGAACGAGAACCGGAACGTCGTCATGCGGACTTTGCCGAGCGCGACGCCAGCGCCGGCCGTGTCGCGCTTTGGCGCATTCTCATCGAGGAACTCGCACGTGATCGCTGCGAGCACGTCCTTTTCGCCCACGAGCAGCCGTCGCTGGTGCACCTCGCTCTCCGACTCGGTCTCGCCCATCGCGCACCGCAAGTGTACGTGCGTCAGCTCGAGCGTCGCGCCACTTCGATGTGTCGGAAGAAAAGCTCCGATTTCATATCAGCAACAATCAATTCTGGATATTGCATGGAAACGACTATGTAGTATGGACAAATATATTCATCGGTGTGAGCTCCGCACGAGCTCTGTGAGCTCTCGGAGTGCTCCAAGCAGCTCTGCGTGCTGGCGCTGCCGCTCTGCGCGGTCTTGTTCGTGCAGCGCGCGGATCGCATCCAGCAGTGCAGATCCAGACGCTGAGTCGACTGTTGGCACACTTGGTGGCGTCTCAATGCGCACTCGCTTTCGCATACGATGTCGCACGCTTGCTGCTGCACCTAATGGAGACGATGATGGCGTAGTACGGACGGACGAGACGTCGCAGTGGCAGCAGCCTTGCGTCTCTGACGCTCTTGTCTGAGCCACTTGCGCTGCGATCTGCGCGAGCGTCTCGCGCATGTCTGGCGTGCTACTGACTGCAACGCTCTCAGTCGCTTGACGCTGTTCAGCAGCCGCACTCGTAGCTGCTGGTGCCCTGACACCTTTGCGGACGCTCATGATCGCCTGCATCTGCTCAAACTGCTCGCGCGAGAGGTTCGCAGCGCGGATCTTGTGCGTCTTGCTGTCGCGTGTGCGTCATGAAGCGTCCACACCGCGTCAGTCACTGGCCCATGTCCGCCGGTGCGTTCACACTCGCACGCACCGAAGCTGCCGCCGCTCGGTGTTTGTGAGGTCAAACCACGTGCGCTTGGCGCGGTCGTCGCTGCTCGAGCCTGCGGTCGTAAGCACACGGGCGTCGTAGCTCTCGATGTGCTGGTACATCTCTTTCATGTACTGCATCTTCTCCGCCACAGCCTTGTGCGAGCGCGCGAGTGAACCATCGGTACGTTGCTCCAGCGCGCGATACACTTGGCCGCACAGTGGCGCACCGCGCAAATGCGGATGCGCGCGCTGGATGTCGTGCCATGCGCTCGGCCGAGACAGTGAGTTGATCTGTCGGCACTAGCAAGCATCGTATAATCGAGCTCGGGGCGTCTCTCGTCAGACAGATGCGCGCACCTGCTCACACGTAGAGCCCGTAGTCGAACGCTGCGCGCGTGCGTGTGTGACTAGTAAACACTTGCCAAAATCACCAAAATTGGCCCTGATGCGTGTCAACTTGACCTGGTCGAGATGGATCGGGTCGATCTGGGCGGCTCTGGGCTTGCTCTCAGAGCTCTGCATCACTACGCACATCAGTCGCTGCGACTGCAGCGCCACTCTGCAAGACATACGTGGTCAAGAAGAACCCGAGTGCGAGATGGAGCTCGAGCCGCAGAGCGCTTCGCTCGAACTTGACAACGACGATGGTGACTACGACAACGACGACTTTGAAGACAACGATGCGCTTGCTAGCACGGCAAAGCAACAGTCACCTGTGGCCACTCGCGACGGACAAGTGCATCCGCTTCAACCGACTGACGCTCCATCCAAGCTGAGCGTCACGACTGCCGTGGTGTCGGATGCGTCGACAAGCGCAGAGAATGAGGACGACGACGACGACACGTATAGCGACGACAACGCCGAAGATGAACAGGAGGAGATTGGCAGCAGCAAGCTCTCGCTAGCGCTGCCGTTGGCACTGAAGCAAGAGCAGCTCTTAGATGTCGAACATGCCAGCTCAAGCGTCGATCACGAAGATGACTCGCATACTGCTCCACCAGCGCAGCATCTCGAGTCTGTCGTTGTTGATCTTGTGAGCATCCACGCGCATCGACGTGACGATGGCCCCACTAGTCCGCCTCCAGTGCCAGTACAAGCTCTCAACTTGCAGCAACTTGAGCATGAGAGAACGATGCAGCGCTTGCGGCTCTCGGCGCAGCGAGCATCCGTGGCAACGAAGCGCGTCGTCGAGTACAGAGAAGTCCAAGCGCGACGCGAGGCACACGAACAAGCCGAGGCTGCTGCGCTCAAGAAGAAGCGCGAGCAGTTCCGCGCGTCAAACCGAAAGCACTACGACGTCATGGGGGTCTGTCGACTCACGGGTGAGCAGCGCTTTGCCGAACTCGTCGAGGAGACGGCACTGCTGAAGCAGCACAGGAAAGCGTGTGCAGAGCTCGAGCGACGTCAGCGCTGGTACAACCAGCGAGCAGTTGTGAGAGCGAGCGATACGACTGCTGCTCAAAGGTGCTTTGCGCCAGCGCACGTCGCGCATCTGGAGACGCGCGACCGCGAAGAGCGCCAACATCGTCACGACAACACTGTCGGACGCGCGCAGCGCATTCGGACGCAGCAAGCGGAGCTTCACAAGCGCGCCGTTGCGCTCGTGAACAAGAGCACGTGCGTTGAGTACGTCCGCGGGTCCTTCTTGCTCACGCACGAGCGCAAGACGAACAAGACGCAGATAGGGACGAGACCAACGACAGAGCATGCATCTACGAGTGAATTGGTCGGTAGTAGGAGCACGAGCGTCGAGCTCGAGTGTCAGAAGGTGAGCGAAGCGTAGCCCACACGAACAGAGCGTGCGACCAACATACAACGCCGTGTCATCGTCGTCAGAAGTCGTGTGCGCTCACAGCTGCGCCTTTGGTGACGGCGTCTTCTTCTTGAACGACTCGAGCGCGCGCAAGTTCGCGGGTCCGCCCCAGAGCGACGCAAACACGCTGTGCTCATAGTCCACGAGGTCGTCGAGGCTCACGTCGTCTGCGTTCGTGATCACGCGCTTCTGGCCGTGGAGCACCTCTGGTCCATCGCACACAAGAGACACAGACACACAGCGTAAGTCTCAACGCACTACCACGCACAGCCTTTGACTGCCGAACACTTGAGCGCTCCGTCTCCAATAGACAGACAGAGACGACGCACCAGACGCAACTTGGTCGAACGCCGCGACAAAGTCGAGGATCTTGTGCTCGGACGCCTCGCGCTTGGCGTCAAACACGAGGTCTGCGAGTCCGAGCGCCACGGCGTCGTCTGCAGACGACTTGGTCGCAGTGCAGAGCAGTCGGAGCGCGTGCTGCCGACCCACGAGCTTGTACAGCCGCGCACCACCGCCCCAGCCGGGCGACACGCCCATGCGCGCTTGCACGAACTGGATCACAGCGTTTGTGTCCACGAGGCGATAGTCGCACGACGTCGCGAGCTCTGCGCCACCGCCGTACGCGCCGCCTTCGATGATCGCAAAGCTCACGAGCGGCAAGCGACGAAAGCGCGTGAGCGTGTCGACCATGAGCGCTCCCATGGCCGTGCCGGCTTCGTTCGACGTGAGCTGCTTCTGCGCGACGCGGAGGTCAGCGCCGGCGCAGAACCAGCCGTCTGTGCCCGTGAGAACAACCGTGTTGAGGTCGCGGTGCACGTTCGGGTCCTCGAGCCGCGTGACGACGTCCGCGAGCTCGGCCATCATCTTGCCGCTCAGCGCATTGCGCGCCGACGGGTTGTGGATCTCGATGACTGCGGCTTTGCGCAGCGACGCGAGCCCGAGGCGCGCGAGCGTCGGCGATGCGTCGGGCGGCAGCACTAAGCGCACAGCGTCGTCGAGGCGGCCCATTTGCCGCAGCGTCTCGCGGCTCTGCGCCACGAGCGCCGGCTTGTCGTTCGCGAGCTCTGGTACGAACGCAAAGAGCCCCTCCATGGCGTCAAAGTCAATGAAGCCCTCGGGTGTGCGCGGAGCAGACGCAGACGCAGACGAAGAGCAGCGTCGCGTCAGGACGCGTGCGGATGGCGAGCGCAGGAGCGTCAGTCGTCGAGCACACGCTGCGCGCATTGGCGAATGCCCGAGCGCTCGCGTCGTCATTGCCTTGCGTTTCACATGGGCTTCAATCAGGACATGCTCGGGTAGTTTCTCGGTGAACCATACAAATCAAAAGTTCGTGATGGGAATGCAGGGAC
Source organism: Pythium guiyangense (assembly GCA_003730235.1). Taxonomy (NCBI): domain Eukaryota; phylum Oomycota; class Peronosporomycetes; order Pythiales; family Pythiaceae; genus Pythium; species Pythium guiyangense. The sequence goes on from QXDM01000001.1 coordinate 1,078,806, forward strand.
ACCCCACATTTTTACCAAGAGCATCTGAGTGGAGGTCACATGACGACATGCGGCATGCTACGGATGCTAGACTCGACGCATGACTCGACCTCACCGCGCCTTCACATCGAGCGTCTGCAAGAACGTCTGGCGAATGAGGTCGTCGCCGTTCTTGCCGCTGATCACGACCGGCACGGTCTCCGCGAGCCGCGTCTCGACCTCGATCTTCTTGCGCTGGTACTCGAACGCCCGCTTCTCGACGAGGAACGCGGCTGAGTTGGCCTCGGCATCTGCGCTCGCGAGCACCTTGGCCGCCTCGCGCTCGGCTGCTTTCATGACTGCGTCGCTCCGGATCGTGGCAACGCTCACGTACCGCTCGTAGTCCTTTTGCAGGTTCGCGAGCTCGACCATCGGCAGCGCTTTGCGCCGCACAGTCTCGGCAGTCGCAGTCGCGACTGCGTCGTCTTTGAGTCCTTCGGCTTCGCGGAGCTTGTTCTCGCTCATGGCGATTTGCTGAGCGATCGTAACTTGGGACTTTGCCTCGGCGTTCGTGCGCATTTCGTCGCGGTGGATTAGCGTGCGCGCTTTGACAGCGAGCAAGTCCTGGATCGCGCGGTCATTCTCTTTCTGCACTGCCGTGAGCTTCTGCGTCTCTTCGTTCAGCAGAATGCGCAGGCGGTTCTCGTGGTTCTTCTCCTGCTCCTCCATGCGCGTCTTGAACGCCGTCGTCTCTTCGAGCGTCGCCGAGAGCGCCGGTGGGAGGTCCACGTTCGTGACCTTGACGTTGTGGATGAACACGCCGTACGCCGTGAGCTTTGCGTTCAGGTCCTTCTTCATTCCGAGCGCAAACTCTTCGCGCAGGTCGTGCACTTGGTCGTGCCGCACCGAGTGCACGAGGCCGCGGATCGCTTCGACCGTCAAGCTGTAGAGCATCTCGTCAAAGCGGTGTGCGCCGAGCGAGTACACGAACTTGACTGCGTCTTCCTCCGTCGGACCGATCTGGAAGCTGATCGAGATGTCGATGTCCACCATGACGTTGTCGGCCGTCGGGCAGAACCGCACGGGGTTCGAGAACGACACCGCTTGCTTCGTCACGATGTGCGAGATGCGGTTCCACGCCGGCCAGAAGACCTTCAAACCCGGGTCCATCATGCCCACGTGCGCGTTCCAGCGCTGCTTGAGCACCCACCTGCATCGGTTGGTGTCGTAAGCGAAGAGATCGATCGTTCAGTCGCTTGTATGCCTTGTCGTAAAGCGAATAAACGTGGGAGCGCAAGCAAAGCACCAGGACAACGTACATGCCGGAGGGCACTTGCATGAAGAAGCTGAAGAACGTCGGGTACTTGGGGATCAGCACGAGCGGGATGCGGCCGTCTTGGACAGCAGCGTTGAAGAAACGCATTGCTAGTGTCGCGACAAGAAGGGCACACAAGCACACGAGTCAGACACGTACGCAGCATCCTACTGCCTGTGAGCACATGCTGCTTGTGACGAACCGTCGAGAGGCTTGTCGATGTCGCGCTGTACGAGTCGGTTGTAGCGCGCATCTGCTCGCGACGAAGCGCCCCCGCCTTGGACTGGCGCAGCGCCTGGTGGAGGCATGTAGACAGCGTACGGACTCGCCATGCTCGCTTGCTTGTTGGCAAAATCGCTACTGAAGAGAGCATGGCTCGAAGGCGCTTCGAGGTGCGAGTTTGGTGCTCAGCGAGAGGCAGCGAGAGCACCCTTCGAGTGCTCTCGCTCTCGCAGCCGCAGCCAACCAAGGATGCTCCTACTCGCATTCACATCGCATGTAACTCATACCACATCTGGAGTTCCTCTGGTAAATGGAGCTCATCGAGTAGATGGTCTATCTTCTCGATGCCCGTGAGGATACACCACTCCAAATGGAAGAGATACGAGCTTCATTTGGAGTGGTGTCCCTCGTCCTGAGGTGCGATCAAGCAAGTCAAAGCCCTGAATGGAGGCTGGAGCCGAGTTGGAGCCGAGTCGACAATTCTGCGACTTCCCGTGCCGACTCCACTCAGCTCTCAGAGCTCAATCGACCACACTTCGATTTGCACGACGACAACGATGGGCGGCGCGCCGAGCGACCTGAACGAAGAAGTGCCTCGCGGCGACAACCACCAGACACGCCTGCTGTATCGAGAGACGTACCGCGTCGACTCGGCGAATCGGCTCTTTGGTGCGTGCTACAATGGCAATACGGTGATCATCATCAACCCTGGGCGGAGCCTCGTCAAGCCGTACATCCGCGTGCCAGAGGGCATGTACGCGCTCGTGCAGAATCAAGGCAAGGACCTGGACTACGAGTCGGACGGTAAGCGCACGGCCGTGTGGCCGCCAGGCTTCCACTACGCGTCGCTCTTCACCAAGGTCTCGCATCTCGTGACGAAGCAGTACATCGTGTTTGAGACGCCGGTCAAGGGCTGCAAGACCGCAGACGACGTGACTGTGCGCATTGACATGTGCCTCGTGTTCCGCATCATGGGCGACGAGAGCAAAGGCGAGGACCCGGAGCTCGTGCGCCGGTTCGTCTACGAGCTCGGTCCGAACGGCCTCGAGGTGCAGCTGCGCGCGGCGCAGGACGAAGCCGTGCGAGGACTCGCGCGCAGCGTGCTGCATACAGAGGTGTACAAGCTGCGCGACGGCACGATGCGCGACCAATTCCAGACTGGGAACCTCGACATGCTCAAGCGAGGAGAGACGAGTGACGACTCGACCCCAAAGCCCCACGTCGCAGTCGACGTCGAGCCGGGCGTCGCGCCTGCAGGCGTCAACAAGCCGCTCTACTACGTCACTGAAGACATCAAGCAGAACCTCAACAAGCAGTTCAACACGTACGGCGTGCAGATCACGAGCGTCGCGATCACGAACGTGAAGCTCCCTGAGCAGTTCCAGGAGCAGATGCAGAGCCGCACGACGCACTTGAGCGCGATCAAGGAGCAGAACATGAAGCAGATGAGCGACATGCAGCTGCTGCAGTACAAGGAGGAGATCGACACGACCAAGCTCGCGCGCAAGATGATGCTCATGGAGGAGGAGTCGACCGGCAAGGCCAAGTGCGCCGAGATCCAGAAAGAGATCGACCTCATCGTCGCCGACACGCGGCTCGTCGAGGAGCAGATCAACCAAGAGATGAAAGTCAAGTGCAACAAGATCATGGCGGACACGGCGCTCAAGATGGAGCAGATCCACGCCGAGACGCAACGAATCTCGGCCGAGATCACCTCGCGTTGCAACGCAGAGATCGAGCTCCTGAGCGCACAGACACAGGCGTGCAAGATGGAGCTCGAGGCCGAGACGCAGCAGATCCAGATGGTTGGGGAAGCCAAAGCCATGGAGATCGTGGCGCGCGCCGAAGGCGCTGCTGCGAAGAAAGTCGACAAGCTCCGGAGCCACCTTGTCGAGATGCAGAAGCTCGACTTGCTGCACTCGCTCGCGAAGAACCCGCAGACGATCGTCACTGGTAATGCGTCGAACTCGCTGCTTGCAGAGATGCTCGTAGCGAACAAACAGGGCAACGTGCTGCTGAACGTCGGCGAGAACGGACTCAAAGGTCTCATCAAGACTGCGTGAGCGCTGATGTAATGGCAGAATCGATTGGTGAACTTGTGTTGGTTTGGTTCGTGCCCGTTGCTTCGAGCACACTCGCACTCGCACTCGCATGGCGCAGTTTGAGCAGTAGGTCCACGTCAAACCACGGTCCACAGCAGCAATCGACAACACCGTGCGCAGCAGACAGAGACTCTCTCACTCACTCGCCTCACTCACTTGCGCCACTCACACAGGAGCTCTATCTCACAGATAGAGCAGAGCTAGAGGCAGCACATATAAAAAGCAAGTCACGACCTATATAGGTAAGATTACTACAACCTATGTAGGTTGTCGTGCGTTTTGTGTTTTTACTGTTTGTTTGTAGGAAGAAGTACGCACCCACTACAACCTATATATGTTGTCGTGGGTGCTTGAGAGTGAAATAAACGGTTAGGTTCAAAAATATGCACACTTCGTACTTTACGTGCTTTTTCATTTTTTCGACAAAATTTCGAAGGATATTCAGAATGGGCTAGATAAAACATTTTTAATCGGGAAAAGTGAATATGTGTCATAAAATGTTTTCTTAGTAAGAATACATTAAGTTCATCTACATCCTTGCTCTATTGCACTCACATAGACACAGAGCCAGCGAGTCCATAACGCCAATTCCATTTGGGTAGTTCTCTGTTGATCTCCAACGCGATGTGTCGAGTTCGACTGTGAAGAGCAAGGTCTATCGAGCGAGTTTTGAAGCTATATGAGACCCAATCAAACGAAATGACAGTTATCAACCATTTAAGGTTTCAAAAGGCCTGAGGTCGAGCTATCAGCTTTTCGTACTTACAAGGGAACGGAGATATCGAGCAAAAACAAAACTGTTCAAAACGAGACTCGATAGCGAGCAGCGAGGCAATAGGCAAAGAGTGCAGCGCAAAGACTCGCAGCAACTGCCTAGAGCGGCAAGAAGCGCAAGCAACCGAGTCCAGGACACTCACCAGAGGTCTAGAGTATCTGATGGCACCAGCGTGTAGAGAAGACCGCGTAGAGTTCAAAAATGGTGCTGGTTGCGAATTCGCACTTTGGCGCTAACGATCTTTCCGTTCTGAAGGGCCTCATATGTGTTTAGAAGAGAGGGAATTGATACGACAGTATCGGAGAGACATTGTATCAAAGGTATTAGCTCGACGCAATCTCACAGTAGATCGCGACGACGTGCGACTCTTTGAGGCTCGTACTTACGTGTTGAGAGCGGTTACCACGGTGTATATAAAGGAAAATGCGCGCTGAACTCGCGCACCGCCTGGTGCACGAACTTTACGCCATCGAAGACGACGATGACCTCAATGTTGCGCTCAAGCACCCGCGCAGACCAGATCAGTGACCCGCAAAGCACAAGCCGACGGTCGATGATGATGACAAAGTTCAGTGTTTTTGGATGTTTACTTAACGACCGTAATTGGCTAAATCGAAAATCGATTTTGAGGTGTTTCATTGCTCTGTCTCGTCACCACGTACGATGAAGTCAGTCTGTCGTTCGGGACGACCATCACAGTACGCGCGCTTTTTCGCAACGTCTGGCGAGACATTCCCAAGTTAGTATAGCGTTGAAGTCCTCGGGATTGCTAACGGGACCCACAAACTTCATTTCGGTTTGTACACTATTCCAGGCTCTTGGTGTGAAGCAAGTTCAACGACACCGACGGCACGATCAATGTAAAGCATCTTCACTTGTCTCGGAGCACTGAGCAGTTTGCAGCAATGACGTCTTTGGCCACTGAGCGTTGGAAGAGCAATAGCGAGTATGGCCACGTAAGTTGACGGTATTTGGGGCTCATGGTTCTGCACCTCAGCGATTCCAGGCGTACCAGCTGACAAAATCACCCTTAAGCTGTTTGTTGGGAGTTATCTGCGTGCGGCATTTGACGGCACGATCCATTCAAACCTTCTCTCAAAAAGACTCTAGGATTTGACGCTGTCCCTGCGCTATTACACTGAAGTTGTCGTGATGTTGTCATGGTCGCGTCGTCGTGTACTTACTGCTGCTTTGCCTCGCGTACGTTATGTTCCTCGCGAGAATGGCCAATTCCTAGCAAAGATGACCGCTAATGCGAGCGAGCGTATCTCAAGCTCGTAAGTCTTGCTTCACAACTTCTTCAAGCATTTTGTCCTCAAAAGTACAATCGTTCTGTCCCGTCGAAGAACTTATAATGCTTGTTGAAAATACCTCCTGCCACACTCCGTTGACGGTATATTTGAGTTCGCGCCGAATCATGGACTTCTTCGCTCTGCTGATGTCGTTGTCGTCAATAGTGTACTCACGATGCGGCAGCACTTTGTGGTAAGCCTGATGTCGAACAGCGTCCTTGAGTGCGAGAACTTCCCATACCACTCATCCTTGTTGTTTTCTCCAGTTATCGTTCTGAGGTATTTCCATTAGCGTCATGAGACCAACACACTTGCCACCTCGCAAAGTGATGGCGAGCGTCATTGTTTCGCCGCTCATCCTTTCACCGTCCAAGATACCACGTTGTGGCACATGCCCTTCTCGGCACCCTTTGCTTCCAGCGATTTGCTGCCAACGACGTTGAGTACGAGGTGAGTTCCGTCCATGTCGAACACGTAGGCATCCATGCGTTCACCGCTTTCGGACTGCATTTTAACATACCCTTGGTGGTATGTGTCCGTAGGGCCGATGATGCGTTGCTTCTTTGGAGACACCGTGGGCTGAAACTCGTTTCGGGGACGTTTTATGGACACCTTGCAAAGCTCTCTCATCCATATACATACGGCACACAAGACTAGGAACGGTCGCGACTGCGGTGGCGCCGTTGCGTGGAACCGCAGGCACTGATTGCACTGTCCAAGAGGTGCATGATGCGCTTTGGCCAAGCTGCCACGTTTTCATTTGAAAGTTGTATGCACGCACACAAGTGCAAGTTCTAGATAGTGCAATAACTCGGGAATGAGCCGAGACACTCGGTTTTAGCACTATTGCTATTTCAGGTGCGATCGTCTGACGTTGCAGACTCTGCCGCACCACCAAGACGCTGGTGAGCAAGACGACGCCAGCCAAGACGCGCCATGAGGGTCCCAGCAGCAGTGGAGCTCGAAGCGAGGCGCGAAGCCGCCGATGCGCGCGTCGCAATGGCGCTCATTGACGCGCTCTTCCTCTTTGTCGGCATTCTCTACGGCGCGCGTGTGCTCAAGCCGTTGCCTAAGACGTATCTCTCGGAGATTGCGTTCCCAAGAGACGTACGTCCCATTGTGTGCCACTGATACCATTGATCAATGCGTCCGTTGCTCGTATCACTCTCATAAGCATAGCCTCACTGAACGTGGCTGTGTGTGCTATGACGCCAACTCGAACAGTTCTGCATCAAACAGATCGCATGCGCGACGCTCTTCCTCACTCACGGCCTTCAGTGGCTCTACGACGAGGCTGTGCGCACGTGGCAGCGCGCGCTTAGCAGCACCAGTGACGCACGCGTTGACAGCAGCGAGCTCTTTGCAATGACCGAGGCGCTTGTGTGGGTACGTTCGAGTCACACGTGCTGCTCTTGCATCCGGATCACCCTTGCACCTGACACGGCTGCTCTGCTCTATGGTCTGGACTAGGGCATGGCGTCGACGATCCTCTGGATGGAGTACCGCCGTAGCCGAACGCCGTCCGCGTACTTGCGCACGTTCTGGCTCGTCAAGTGGATCGGCGTTGTCTACGCGCTCGTGGTGTTCCAGTGCTTCACGCCTGCGCGCACGACGAGCCACGCGCTCTTGGCGCCGCTGTCGTTTGCGCTCGCGGTCGACAGCGCGCGGTTCATTGCGATGACTGTGCTCGCGCTCCTGTGCTTCGTGGCGCCGACGCCGATCTCCGTCGACCTCGTGTCGTTCCCACAGGACGTCGTCTCGCCGACTGCGCTGCTCCACTCGCAGAACGTGCATCGGCGCTTCAGCAATCTGTCCAACTACGGCTCATTCCGCGACTTTGACTGGGTACGGCTGTGCGCTTGAGCTGCTCGCTGGCATAGTGTGTCTGACCATCGAGGCTCACGACTATCGGCGACGCTCTCTCTCTCTCTCTCGATGGATGCAGCTCGGGCGACCCGAGACGCACGCGACAATGAGCAGCAGCAGCAATCCGACCAAGCCTCGCGGCGTGTCGACAGAGCTCCAACAGCAGCAGCAGCAGCTGGGGCTCTACATTGAGCAGTCAGCATCAACAAGGAGCAGCGTCGCCATGGCGATCGCAGTCACGATCCCGTCGTCGACGACGTCGATCTGGGGCAAGCACCAGTTCGTGAGCTACAAGATCGTCGTGCAGACTGAGGACGACGCGTGGACTGTGCGGCGGCACTACAACGACTTTGTCGCGCTCCACGACGACCTCCCCGACGACATTCGCGAGTCGTGCGTCTTGCCGCCGAACCTCGAGTCGAGTGCGAACCGGAGCGCGTTCCTGTCGTGGAAAGGGCGTCCGCGGTCCATGAAGTCCAAGCTTGAGAGCTACTTGCAGCTCGTGCTGTGCCACCCTGCGCTCGAGCCGAGTGCGTCGCAAGGTCTCTGCGACTTCCTTGAGATGGTGCGTCCGCGAGAGTGCGTGGTCGTTGATGATAGCCGCTCGTGTGCTTATGCAGACACTCGCTCATCGATGGTGTGTGGCTTGTTGTCTGCAGGAGTACGTTGACGACGCACTGACGCGATCGTATCACTCGGCGCCGCGGATCTGAGCACTTAACACGTCGACATCAACCGCATTGAAGCTCGTTCTCCACCACATCTCATCTCACTGCCATCAGTACGCAGTACCGAGCGCCTAGGACACTCGCTCACACTCTCACACCGCTCGCTACGACAGCTCGCTCCCTTTGCCAGTGCACAACACTGTCGTGTCCGCTGCAAGTAGACAGTCACACACAGAGCGACGGACAGTAGCGCCCACCAAGCCATTCAATTGAGACCACCGATGTACACTTGCTCGCTCCGATCCACGCGGACGCTCGACGCCTACGACTGACTGCTACGACCGACTCGAGACCGACGCGTACGTGATCTCGCACGAGTTGACCGTCTTGGCGAACCGGAGCGAGTTGAGCGTCTCGTCGCGGTGCTGCGTGAGCGGCGAGAGGTTGCAGATCATGAGCGTCTTGCTGTCGCCACCGAGCGACGGACTCAGAAAGTGCGTGAGCTTCGAGTCGCGGAACGGGACGTGAGCGCTCTGTGGGCATCACAAGCGAGAGACCGACGACGTTAGCAGCTCGTTCCAGCACGAGACACGCTCTTTAGACGCCGCACCTTCTTCGCGAGCGCGCAGATGACGTTGCCTAGTGAAGAAAGGCTCTTGTTGATCGCCTGCGCCTCCTTGAGCAGCTCGCGGTCGTTCCCACTCCCCGACTTGTTCAGGCGCTCCGAGCCCTTTGCAGTAGAGACGACGCGCGCGTTAGCGATGCTTCGCACACCTAGGAACAAGCCCGCAGGCTGACAAGACCACAGTGCGGTACGTACTGCGAGGTCGACCAAGTGGACGACGCCGACGCGCCGGTCGCCAGTGAGAGAGTTCACGCCCGTCATCCTGAAGAGCACGCACGTTAGTCCACTACCATGAGCAACAGCACTGTCGTCGTCACGCCTCACAAGCACACCAACGCACCGGAACGTGATCACGCAGTGGCTCCGAGACGACCGGTCGTTCATGCTCGTCGCCTTGGTTGAGCGCCGAGCCATCGCTTTGCACAGCAGCTGCCACGCGTCGAGCTCATTCACGACGGTGTGGACGCACGAGTTCGCGATCGCAGGTCGCCCGTCGGCATCGAGGCGCAAGTCGACCTTGTCAGCAGTCTACAAGAGGCACACAAGGCACGGTCAGGTCTCATGTCGACAGCTCCTCTTGCACACATAGCGACAGCTCGAGATCGACACGTACGCCTGGCGGCGCCAAGAGGTCCCGCAGCGTCTCGTTGTAGATCTCAATCATCTCGAGCGTGACGCCAAAGTCCCAGCCACTCGAGCGCAAGTCTGCGATCGTCGCGTAGATGTGCGCGATCGCGCGGCCGACGATCCCCATGTGCGACGACGGCTGCATCGTCGCGTACCCAGCGCTGTCTTCGCGTCCCTGCATCGTGAACGTCTTGCCGGATCTGCTCATACACACACATGCGAGTCCGTCAGTGTCTACTGAGCAGCGTCTCTCTCTCTCGTTCACGCTACCAAGACGCTCGTCTGCAAACGACACACTGGCAGACGCACCCAGTCTGGCCGTACGCAAAGATGCAGACGTTGTAGCCATCGAGCGCCGACTGCACGAGCGCCGAGACTTCGAGGAAGACCTCCTCTTGACTGCACGTGCTGTCAAAGACCAGGTCAAAGTCAAAGCTGTACTTCTTCACGGCGTCGCGACCGCCGTTCTGGCCGTAGCTCACATGCGACTTGGAGCTCGCCGTGAGCTCAATCTGCCGCCGCTCGCCCGCGTAGTCGGGGAACGCAAAGATCTGCATCATCACGACAAGGTTCAGAGTCTGTGAGTGCACACTGTGAGGTCACGTCGCGTTCATAGACCAGGACGCACCTCTTCGTTCCCCGCTGCGCTCCGTTCGTGCGCGAGGACTGGACGCACGCGGCAGAAGACGCGGATGTTGCCCTTCAGCTCCATCACCTGCGCGTCATTCGAGGCGACCAAGTAGCATGAGTACGCCGCCAGATCATCAGAGAGAAATTTAGCGCTCGCATCATCGGGACGTACCTTGTTGTGCAGCCGTCGGCGAATGATCTCGGCGTCAAACAGACGCTTCTCCATGTACACGCTCTTCTCACGGAAGCGCGCGTCCGCAGCGCGCACTTCGTCGTCCTTCAGCTGCACCTCGTTCTCGAGCGCAGCAATGCGCTCAGCCTTCGCTGCAGCGTCTGCTGTTGTGCGCTCGAGCTCTGCTTCGAGGTCCGTCAGCGTCGCCACTTGGACGCGCGCTGCGTTGAGTTCGCGCTCCAAACGCACGACGTGCGCTTGTGCCTGCGCTGTCGCAGTCTGCTGCTGTGTCAACTGCGCCGCGACCTTACGCTCGCCCGCAGTCGCTTTCAAGAGCGAGTTCGTGAGCGCAGCGTTCTCGGCGCGGAGGCGATCGCGCTCTGCCGTGATGCTTGCTACAGTCGTTGCGTCGCACGACGCGGACTGGAGCAGCTCGGCTTTCTCTTGCGTCCACTGCGCATGGAGCGCACCGAGCTGCTCCTGCGCTTGCTCGAGACCAGATGAGAGCGCTTCGCGCTTTGCCTCTGCAGCAGCGTACAGGTGCTGACAGTCGTCGTACTTGTCCTGCAGCGCAGCGAGCTGGTCCTCGAGCACGCGCTTCTCATCTGCGAGGTCGTCGAACGCAGTGCGCATCGCAGCGATCTGGTCGTGGAGCGAGTCGATCACGCCTTCGAGCTCCGCGACGCGCGTCGCACTCGGTCGTTCCGTCGTCTCGACAGTGTTCTCATGGCTCCGAGTGTGGACGCACTCGCCCGCTTGACACGCAGCGCGCGAGAGCTTGAGGTCATTCAAGACGCGCACTGACTCGTCGCGCTCACTGTGCAGCGTCTTGATGATCGAGTCGCGCTCACCAAGTTGCTGCACGAGGGCTCCGACTTCGCGGCAGAGCGACTGGACCTGCTGCTCTTGCACTGACGCACCAAGTCCACTCGCAGTCTACAAACACGGTCGCATGCTGTGAGCATCCAGGCAACGCACGTACAGACGCTCTGAAGCTGTTGCGGACCGCACAGTTGACTCGCATCGACGCACCTCTGGCTGGCTCATGGCGCGGATGATCTGCTCCTGAGTCCGCACTTTGGACCGCAGCACGTCGATCTCGGCGTTGCGGTCCGCGCGCTGCTTCTCGAGCCGCATCACGCGGCGCGCGAGCATGACTGCGTAGCCGTACGTGTCGCTGTAGCGCTTCTTGTAGAGATACGCGCGGTCGCGATCAGACTGGGCGTTCAGCGCCTGGTCCTCTTCCTCCAAGTCGCGCGTGAGGAACTCGTGCGAGACCGCAGGCGAGAACGGCTCGCTCCCGCTCACGAACGATGCACTGAACGACGCAGCGCCGCTCGCTTTGCCACTCGTCTTGAGCTGCTGCTGCTGCTGCATCCACACAAGCACAAGGAGCGTCACTATGGCGAGCCCAAGTGTCGGGTCGAGCGACAGCGCGCTGCTCGCCATCACGCTTGCAAGACGACGACGACTGATGCAATGATGGGCGAACAAGAGCACAGAGGCGAGTCAAACCTTGTCACTACTGCTGCTGGTCAGTGCTGCCGCAGTGCTCGGGTCGACTTCGACTGTTGCGCGACGCGAAGAGCGCGAGCGGCGCGGCGGCGAGAAGTCCATCGAGAACATCTGCGCTGTCGGTTGGTCGCTCTCGTGCGACTGATTGCTCTCTGCGAACGCGGTCGACGCTGTCGTGCTCACTGATGCAGCCGAAGGCTTGCGCGGCGGCGAGTGCTGCTGCATCTTGCTCGCGTGCGCAGCTTTCGGTCGCTTTAGCGGCTGCTGCTGCACGCTGAGACTCGCTTTTGCGCCTGCGTGGGCTGCGATGCGATGGCCAGCAGCAGTAGTTCCGCTCGCTCGGTCCTTGTTGCGGCGCCACTGCTCGAGCTTCTCTTGCTGCGAGAGCAGCTCGTGTTCGCTACTGTTGTTGTTGTTGTTCGCGCCAAAGAGTGCGTCCTCCATGTCGCGGTCCGTGGCACCGACGTAGCTGTAGTCCTTAGTTGCTGTGTTGCTGTTGCTGTCGTCCATGTGCACGTCGTCGGTCCGACCGCTTGCTGCAGATGGAGCGTCGCCATTCAAGCCATCGAGACTACGACGTGCGCGTGCGCGCGCTGCACCTGCACCGAGCGCACGTGCATGACGCGGGTCATTGCGGTTGTTGTTGCTGTTGTTGTTGTCTGCAGGCGTCGCGATGTCTGCAAAGTGGCTCAAGATGTGTCCATTGCCAGCTTCGTAGAGCGAGCGATCGGGCGTCGCGGCCACGCTCGGCAGCTTCGTCGCCTTGTGCGCAGCGGTCGGTAGCACCATCGCAGCAGTCAATCAAATCGCACAGCTAGAAGCCGGTCGACGTTGCGCGATCACAAAGTCGAGTCGTCCTTGCAGAGTCGGCGACGAGATCCTCGCGAGCAGCCACCTGGTCGCTCGCACTCGTCCTGCTTGCGCTTTGTGCCTCTTCCGCTGTCGATACGTTCTGTCAATCACTCGCAAAAACACTTGAAATTTGTATGAAACACAAACCTGAAAAAGCGCGGGAAAGCAAATTGCATATGCAACAGAGAAGGTCTTTGCAGTTGCTACCGTCATTTCTTACTTGTAGAAGACACTGTTCAAGTCAAGGCGTCCTCCAGTGCGAGACACTCTCTACAACTGCGAGCGAGCCACTCGACTCGATTGGCTTCCACTACTACGACCTGTCTGTCTGCCTATCTCTACGTAAAGCGCTGCGCGCAGATCGCGTGCGCGCCGACTTCGTCAAACTCTTGCCGCGAGACCCAGAGCTGCTGGAACGACCCGAGCGACGCGAGCACGGAGCCGCCGATGAACACGCTGAACTCGCGCTCGACCTTCATCACGCTTGTGAACCGCACTTTGAACGTACTTGGGACCATCGCAGTCAGCTCCGAGTGCAAGCGCTCCGTGAGGCCGCGCGTGAGGCTCCCGCCGCCGCAGAGGATGATGTTGCTCAGCATGTCGCGCCGCAGGTCGGCGTCACAGAGCTGCACGGCGTCGTAGAGCATCGTCGACAGACCCTTTGGAGCATTCTTGCTCGTTGCTGCTGCTGCTGATGTGGTTGGTTCGGTCTTGACGTCTCCTGCAACAACTGCAGCTGCTGTTGCCTCGTCGCTGTCTGGGAAGCGCTTCGGGTGAAGGAGGAACTCGCCAACGTCCCAGCACTCGCGCTCGAGAGCGACGACAGTCCCGTCCGGGAGCTCATACCGCTGCTCTCCACTACTTGTAGCGCCTACTGACGGCGCGACGGCGCACACAGACTCGCGCATGTCACGAAAGATCTCCGACTTCATCCACTGGAGGTAGCTGCTCGGCATGACTGGCGGCGTCGTCTGCTCCCGCGGCAGTGCGAGCGTCTCGAGCTTCCCGTGCGCGTTCACGCGGCGCGTGAAGCAGCATCGCGGACGCACGTCGAGCGCTGGTTGCGCTCTCGCAACGACGTGCTCGAGGTACGCCGAGAGCTGGTTGCAGCCCACGGGCGAGTACTGCGCTGGTCGCTGCAAGTGGAAGCCGTCGTACACGGGTACGACTCGCGTCGCGCCAGCGCCAATCTCTGCGATCAGAGCGCACGATCGTCCGAACGCAAACGCATCGAGCACGGCGTCTCGCGCCATGTAGAACGCCGGGACGTCGAACGTCTCGAACATCATCTCGAGGTACTTCTCTGTGTCACGACGCGCGGCGTGCTGGAGCGCGTCGCTCGCAAAGCTTGACGGCGCTGCTGTGATCGCTGGGTGCTCGCTCGACGCCACGTGCAAGCGCTCGAACGCGTGGCGCCAGACTTGCTCGAGCGCGTCCCAGTCTGTCACGGCGCACGCTTCGATGGGGTGCACCACGCCGACGTGTGGCGCATGGTGGATGTCGCCAACGACCCATGCGCTCGCTGGTGTCGCGCTGTCGCCAGCTGTGGTAGACGCTGGCTTGCGACCGACGACCGTCGGCAGCACGAGCGTCGGCGTGTCTTCGCCTGCGAGCCCGAACTTGGCGCGGCTCGTGCCGACGTCGCCAACGACCGCTTCGACGTCGTCGCCGCAGTACATGACGCTTGCTTTGTTTTGCTGCTTTGTTTTTGTATCGGTACATTCGGGTAGGTCTTATAGCCAGGGAAATGCACCTCTTTGTATCACGCATTCCCTCTCTAGATCGTCTCAAAGAGTGGTTTTCTCGAAAGATCCCCCCTCAAATGCTCATTTGAAGAAGCGCGACCTCAGCGACGGACCCCGTGACGACGACAACGACCTACGAGAGCATGGCGGAGAGCGAGACGAAGCTTGACTTTGCGTGGCTGCCTGCGGGCACCGAGGCGCTCGCGGACGGCGAGTACGACGCGATCGTGCTCGGCACGGGCCTGAAAGAGTGCATCCTCAGCGGTCTCCTCGCTGTGAACGGCAAGAAGGTGCTCCACCTCGACCGCAATGCGTACTACGGCGGCGAGTGCGCGTCGCTCAACCTCACAAACCTCTACAGCAAGTTCAAGCCTGGGCAGGCGCCGCGCGACGACCTCGGCGCGAACCGCGACTACAACATCGACCTCATCCCGAAGTTCATCATGGCGTGCGGCAAGCTCGTGAAGATGCTGCTGCACACGAAAGTGACGCGGTACCTCGAGTTCAAGAACGTCGACGGGAGCTACGTCGTCAAGGGCGGCAAGACGTACAAAGTGCCAGCCACGGGCGAAGAAGCGCTGCGGTCGTCGCTCATGGGCATGTTTGAGAAGCGCAAGTTCCGGAAGCTGCTCATGTACATCTACAACTACGAAGAGGACGACCCGAAGACGTTTGAAGGCGTCGACCTCTTCAAGCAGCCGATGAGCGAGCTGTTTGAGAAGTTTGGCGTCGACGCGAACACGCAGAGCTTCATGGGCCACGCCATGGCGCTCATGCGCGACGAGTCGTACATCCACCGCCCTGCGATTGAGACTGTGCGCGCGATCAAGCTGTACGCGTACTCGCTCGAGCGCTACGGCAAGTCACCGTACATCTACCCGATCTACGGCCTCGGCGGTCTCCCAGAGGGCTTCTCGCGTCTGTGTGCGATCCACGGCGGGACGTTCATGCTCAACCGTGGCGTCGACGAGATCTTGTTTGAAGACGGCCGGGCGTGGGGCATCCGCGCTGGCAACGAAGTCGCCAAGGGCAAGCTCATCATTGGCGACCCGTCGTACTTCCCAGCTGACAAGCTCCGCAAGAACGGCAAGGCCGTGCGCTCGATCTTCATTCTGAACCACCCCGTGCCGAACACGAACGACGCCGAGTCGCTCCAGATCATCATCCCAGCCGCGCAAGCGCAGCGCCACAACGACATCTATGTCTGCGTCGTCTCGGCTGCGCACTGCGTCGCTGCAAAGGGCATGTACATTGCGATCGTGAGCACAGTCGTTGAGACTGCGGACCCGCTCGCAGAGCTCAACCCGGGCGTGAACCTCCTCGGTCCGTACTTGGACCGCTTCGACTCGGTCACGGACATGTTTGAGCCTGTGGCCGACGGGATCCAGGACAACTGCTTCATCAGCAAGTCATACGACCCGACGAGCCACTTTGAGACGACGTCGGACGACGTCTTGGACCTGTACCAGCGCATCACGGGCGAGGCGCTCGACATGAACATCAACGCGGACTCGACGGACGTGGACCAGTGAGCGTGCGGCAGTCGCTCAGCCGCAGCAGCGCGATCGACTGCTGCTGACGAGTGAGCGCGAGAAGAAACGTGTGAGGAACTGGAGTCGTGTCGCGGCACGAGCGGCACGGATCGACAGCGACGCACCACCCGATGCACAGTCTTGCATGATAGCACAGAGAGCGAGAGAGGAAGCAGCGATGGATGGAGGAACGACGGAGCGCGTCGATGACGACAGCTACGCGACTGCCACGTTTGCCACCGACTGCTGCAGCAGTTGACAGCAATCGGGAGGAGTCGGTTGCTGGACGTTGCGCACGCTTACGACCGCCACTGAATGAATGTACATGCCCTCTCTTCTACTGTAGTCGTACAGTCTTGAATGGTGCAAGGCATGTCGGATGATAGACGAAGTCGTCGTATGAGCGACGTCGCTCGTGCTGGTGTGGATGCTAGTGTTCATAGTGGTGTTGATGTGCTAGTGTGTCTGTCGAGAGAGAGGCTAGCTATCCGTGACCTAACGATGGCTGTCGCGAGCGAGCGAGCGAGCGAGTTGCTGGGCAACTGGGCTAGTGCGCTACTGCGCTCTAGCCGAACGTGATGGAGCTCTTGCCGCCTGGCGGTGCGTGGATGCGCGTGATGCGGCGCTCGGTGAGGACGTTGCCCGCGTTCTGGTTGGACCCCGAGGCGTAGCTGTTGGACGACAAGCGCGACGGTGCACCTCCGTACTGCTGCGCTTGAGCTGGGTGCTGTTGTTGCTGGTGCTGGTGCTGCTGATAGCCAGGGTACGGTCCTGAGCTCTGCTGTTGCTGCTGTGGCGGCGGCTGCTGCTGTTGGTGATAGCCAGGGTACGGTCCTGAGCTCGACTGGTGTTGCTGGTGGTAGCCCCCAGCGTTGCCGACACCGCTGCGGCGGTAGTCCTTCGAGTACGGGTTCACTTGCTCGGGCGCCTCCTCCTTGGGACGGCTGATCGACGCGCGGCGCTGGTGACCTGCGAACGGACTCTCGTCGCAGCCACCGCCACCGAAGATGAGACTGCCAACCGAGGAGCCACCGCCTGGCGGCTGGTGCAGACGCGTGCTTGACTTCTCGCTCAGGAAGTTGTCGACATTCTGGCTCACTTGGCTGCTGCTGCGGGACATTGTGTGCGTGCTGGTGCTTCGATCGATCGAGGTGACTGCTGCTGTTAGTGCTACTGTTGCTGCTGCTGTTGTTGTTGTTGTCGGCAGTCACGCGAGTTGAGGAGTGAGAAAGCGCGACGCGAGAGACGCCGCGAGCCTTTGCTCTGCACTCACTCGTGTGGATCGAGCGATCTGTGCCGAGCGAGCACTTGCATGAATGAGCTTGGATGGACTCTGGGCTTGCATGAACTCTGGTCGACCGGAATAGCTCTCGAATACCTCCAATTAGACTCGCCGCGAAACTAGCCGCGCGCATGTCCCGAAGTGACTGTGACGGTGTCGGCTTGACTTTGAACAATGAGAACGACAACATGGCGGCGTTGAGTGCTGTGAGACTACTGTAGAGACTCTTAACCAGGACACTTGCGAGTGCAAGAGTGCTTTGGACTTGGAATGGTTGTGCTTGAGCGCCATTCCGAGTGAAGATGCGCTTTGAGAGTCGAGTTTGCAAGTACTATCAGGATCGATGCCTTGAGACGACATATTATCAAGTGAACTACTAGTACCAAAGGACACCAAAGGATGCCTAAGGTCACAATCATCGCCTTCGGCTCGCAAGCTGGACTCTCCTGCCACCACCTTGATAACTTGGCATCGTTGAGATGTGCGTCTAGTCTCTGTCTTGCATCTTCACTCGGAATGGCGCTCAAGCACAACCATTCCAAGTCCAAAGCACTCTTGCACTCGCAAGTGTCCTGGTTAAGAGTCTCTACAGTAGTCTCACAGCACTCAACGCCGCCATGTTGTCGTTCTCATTGTTCAAAGTCAAGCCGACACCGTCACAGTCACTTCGGGACATGCGCGCGGCTAGTTTCGCGGCGAGTCTAATTGGAGGTATTCGAGAGCTATTCCGGTCGACCAGAGTTCATGCAAGCCCAGAGTCCATCCAAGCTCATTCATGCAAGTGCTCGCTCGGCACAGATCGCTCGATCCACACGAGTGAGTGCAGAGCAAAGGCTCGCGGCGTCTCTCGCGTCGCGCTTTCTCACTCCTCAACTCGCGTGACTGCCGACAACAACAACAACAGCAGCAGCAACAGTAGCACTAACAGCAGCAGTCACCTCGATCGATCGAAGCACCAGCACGCACACAATGTCCCGCAGCAGCAGCCAAGTGAGCCAGAATGTCGACAACTTCCTGAGCGAGAAGTCAAGCACGCGTCTGCACCAGCCGCCAGGCGGTGGCTCCTCGGTTGGCAGTCTCATCTTCGGTGGCGGTGGCTGCGACGAGAGTCCGTTCGCAGGTCACCAGCGCCGCGCGTCGATCAGCCGTCCCAAGGAGGAGGCGCCCGAGCAAGTGAACCCGTACTCGAAGGACTACCGCCGCAGCGGTGTCGGCAACGCTGGGGGCTACCACCAGCAACACCAGTCGAGCTCAGGACCGTACCCTGGCTATCACCAACAGCAGCAGCCGCCGCCACAGCAGCAACAGCAGAGCTCAGGACCGTACCCTGGCTATCAGCAGCACCAGCACCAGCAACAACAGCACCCAGCTCAAGCGCAGCAGTACGGAGGTGCACCGTCGCGCTTGTCGTCCAACAGCTACGCCTCGGGGTCCAACCAGAACGCGGGCAACGTCCTCACCGAGCGCCGCATCACGCGCATCCACGCACCGCCAGGCGGCAAGAGCTCCATCACGTTCGGCTAGAGCGCAGTAGCGCACTAGCCCAGTTGCCCAGCAACTCGCTCGCTCGCTCGCTCGCGACAGCCATCGTTAGGTCACGGATAGCTAGCCTCTCTCTCGACAGACACACTAGCACATCAACACCACTATGAACACTAGCATCCACACCAGCACGAGCGACGTCGCTCATACGACGACTTCGTCTATCATCCGACATACGATCTATCACCTGCTATGCTGAACATGGACTGATATGACAAAGTGTCGATACATACAGTCTGCATTGCGTCCATTGATGGTGTCTACGTTTGGCTCTCACAGGCGACTGAGACTATCTACTCGAGTGCGGTGTCAAGTCGTGTGTTGTCGATAGCGGTGTCACCCTGCTCTAGTCTTCTTGTGACGGCCATCGCTCTAGTTTTCGTTGTCGCTTGCACCGTCGTCGCTCGACGCTTCGCTCGCAACTTCGTCCTCGATGTTGGGCAGCGCGATGATTGCGAGACCGTTCTTGGCGCTCTTGAGGCGCTCCCAGCGTCCGAGGCGGTGCTCCTGGCCAATACCAGCGAGCAGGAAGCGCGCCTTGTTGTCAAACACGAGCGCGTTCACGTAGCCTTCGACTGGGATCGTCGCCACTGGCACGAGCTTGCGGTCTTTCAAGTCGGCTTTCCAGAGCCGAATGTGTCCGTCGCTCGAACCGGACGCGACGAGGTCTGTGCGCGGCATGACCGTGACGCTGCTGATCCACTTGCCAACACCGTGTGCGTGGTGCACGACGTGCACGGGCTTCTTGCGGCCGTTGAACCAGAGCGAGAGCGAGCCGTCGTCGCCGCCCGAGACGTAGTACTCGTCGTTGACCATCTTGACGCAGTCCATCGAGCCCGAGTTGCCGTAGAACACGAGCTGCGTCTCCTCTGGGATCTTCCACATGCGCACGCTCCGGTCGCGGCCGCAGCTCACGACGCGCTCCTTATATAAACTATCGAGGCCGTGCACTTCGCCCTGGTGCCCAAAGAGCGTCTCGACGTACCCCATCTCTGTCAAGTTCCAGTGCTTGATCGACCGGTCGAGCGAGCCTGAGAAGAGCATGTGCGACCGCAGGCGGAACGCGAGCGACGAGATCGTGTCGCGGTGGCCCGAGAAGCTCTCGAGCAGCTCGTTCTTCTCGGCGTCCCACACACGCACGAGCTTGTCGCAGCCGCCGCTTGCGAGGAACTTGCCATCCGAGCTCAGCGCCAGCGCCTGGATGCTCTTTTCATGGTCGGTCTTCGCAGTCGAGACGTCGTCCGACGGCAGCGACAGCCGCGTCTTGGTCTGCGCCGCGAGGTCCCAGCGCAGGATCGTGCCGTCCTTGGACGATGAGAACGCTGTCTTGCCGTCGTCCGAGAGACAGACGCTTGTCACTGGCAGGCGGTGGCCCTTGAGGAACTTGGTCGAGTCCGCGTCGAACTCGAACTCGGCGTACGACTCGGCCACTTGCTTGAACAGTTTGCCCATCGCCTCGAGCGCGTCCTGGTGCAGACGCGCGCTCACTTTTTCCTCGACGCCGTCTTTAAACACAGCAGCGTCGCCGTCGTCCTCGTCGCTCGAGCCATCGCCGCCGCCCTCCTGCGCCGTGATCTTGCCCAAGTACTCCTTCGCGAGACGAATGCGCTTCTCCTGCGCAGTCTCCTGGATCTCTTCGTCGCTGCTGTCGTCGCTGTTGTTGCCGCCGGCGCCTTCGTCTTCGCTCTCGGACGCGATCACGTCTTCTGCGCCGCCGGCCGCAGACCAGTCGAACGCATCGTCACCGAGCGGCTTCTTCTTCTTGTTTGCCTGCTGCTGGTACGATGTGTCGCGCGTCCCGCGCTTTGCTGCCACACGGCGCTTCATTCTATCTGTCTATCTATCTGTCTGTGTCGAGGCGAGGTGCCGCTGCTGCTGCTGCTGTTCGCTGCGGTCACGCGTGCTCCTGTTGCGACGGCGGCGGTGTCGAGTGCGCTTGACGCTAGACGACGACGCTTGGGTATTTGACTGGCCATGCGACGATCGAGTACGCTATTGCCCCCAGTCGCACACTGTGCCACACCAATTATGGATCGTGACGCGAAGAGTGGCTAGTCACGGATTGACAAATCCACTACAGTTTATCTGCAAGTAAGTACGACGAGAACAGTAAAGACAAGCACATCAAGCCAAGAAGCTCATCAAGCTCGTCGACATCGAGCGAACATTGCGACCTGATCAAGCAAGCGCTCCAATGGCGCACGCTGCAGGGGCAAATGGCGGTAGCCACCGCCAAGGCGATACGAACGAGGTGTTTGTCTCCGGCGAAGTGAACCGCATGATCCAAGTCGAGGTCGGCGGCATCTACGAACGTCTCGAACAGTGCGTCCATGCATCCTCTGCGAGCACCTCGTCCCGCTCGGTTGATCGACGTGCCTTGCGTACTCACACACCTCACGTACTTGTACATGCACGAGTAGTTTGCGCCAGCAAGCCAAGTTCCCGTCGTTCGACACCGTGAACATCCCAATGGTGCTCGTGCTCGGGAATCACTCGTCTGGCAAGAGCACGTTCATCAACTACATGCTCGGACAAGAGGTCCAGAAGACAGGTACGCTCGCACTCGCGGCTATTGCTTGGCTCATCCGGGAGTCAACAACTCGCATACCAACACATACTGCTCGTGTGCGTGATGCGTCTGCGATGCAGGTCGCGCTCCGACCGACTGCACGTTCACAGTCCTCGTGGGCGGCGACCGCGAAGAGCGCCTCGATGGCTCTGCACTCACGCGGCACGCCAAGTACGGCTTTGGCGACGTCCAGCGGCGCTTTGGACGCGAGCTCGTGTCGCACATTGAGCTCAAGGTCGTGGAGAACAGTCCGCTCTTGAACGACGGCGGGCTCATGCTCGTGGACTCGCCTGGGATGATCGACCCGCCTGGCGCATCGACCGATCGCACCGACAACGACCGTGGCTACGACTTTAAGCGCGTCGTGCAGTGGCTCGCGGAGCGCGCAGACGTGATCCTCGTGATGTTTGACCCGGACAAGCCGGGCACGACGTTCGAGACGCTCGACGTGCTCACGTCGTCGCTCAACGGTCTCTCGAGCAAGCTCCTGTTGATCCTGAACAAAGTCGACGACTTCCGCACAGTGCACGACTTTGCGCGTGCGTACGGCGCGCTGTGCTGGAACCTGAGCAAAGTGATCCCGCGCAAGGACTTGCCGTTCATCTACACGATGTACGTCCCGCAGGAGCAGCGCGAGAACCAGTCACTCCCGCCGTCGACCGCGTCGGCCAAGCCCAAGCGCCAAGCCTCCAGCAATGGCAATGCTCGCGCGGAGACTGACCACGGCGCAGCAAAGCCAGATGTGCAGCAGATGCTCGAAGACGAGTTTGATGGGATCCGCGGCGAAGTGATGCGCGAAGTCGAGCGCGCGCCGGACCGCGCAACGGACAACATTCTCAACTTGCTCAAAGCCACAGCATCGCGGCTCAAGATGCACACGACGCTCCTCGACGCGTGCAAGCGCGAGTACGCAGACCTCGAGACGTTCTGGAAGCGCGTGCAGATCGCTGGTCTCGTCGTCGGCGTTGGCGCGGCGTCGCTGTACGTGCTCCGCACGGTCGGCAATGCGCCAGTGCAAGTGATCACGGCCGACAAGCTCACTGGCGCTACGAGTGGCGCGACAGCCTCGTCAGGAGCAAGTGGCTCGGCGTCGTCGCCTGCGACTGGCAAGCACGCGTGGCAAGAGAGCTGGGCGAAGCAGGTCGCGCGCGCGCAGCATCGGTTCAACTATGGCACGCTCCTGAAGATTGTGCTCTCGTCGTGCGCATCGAACTTTGCGATCTGGCGCGCGTCGATCGTGAACCTCACGCACAAGCGCGAGGACGTCGTATCGTGGCTCCCACGCACGTTCGAGCGTGTGTACGCGCAGTTCCTGTGCAAGTCGGACCGGATCCACGACGAGACCATGGCGCAGTGGAAAGCCGTGCGTCCGGGGCTCGAGCTCGCGTTCCTCTCGACGAAGCTCGACGACTTCCCGCCGTTTGAGCCAAAGGACACGTCGTTCCTCGACGACGTGCTCGGACTGCACATCCCACGCCTGGATCGGTGCGTGCGAGACCGAACGGGCGACGACCACGCGTACTTGCGATTCAAGCACCTCGAGAAGCCGTCGCGCACAAAGACCGAGTCGGTGCTGGCGGCGCAGGAGAGCTAATGAGCTGGCGCTAGAGAGCGAGCGATCGTTTGTTGAACAACGCAATGGAGACAACAAGATGGAGAGAGAAAGAAGTCTGTGAATGCAAGAACAAGTGCACGAACTGCTCGAGAACGAGGCAAGTGACGACATTGTGAGTCACGAGCTTGTGCTACTGCGAAGCGTAGCAGATGCAAATCATCGAGTTCCATTCACGTGATCCATCAGACGCAACGAGACATTCAGTAGAACGTGATCGATCGAGGTGCATTCCTCCAGCCTACGACTACAACATGCTTCTCAAAGATGTGCACTAAGACACTCCCAGTGGTGTCTGCGTGTCTCGGCATCACCGATGTACATGCATGCATACGCTACGCACGACTCGGACGTCAATAGCGACGCTGCTTCAGTCGACTCAGTCGTCCTTGTGGACTTTGCCAGCTTGTGTCGCTTGGTGTTGCTGCTGCAGCTGAGCGGATGAGAAGCGTCTCAAACTTGTCATGCTGGACGACGACGACGACGTCTATGCATGCTCGATCGGCTCTGGGCGTTGTCGTGAGTCTTGAAAACTGATGGTACAGGTGGCGCTGTCTGGCGATGCGAGTCTTGTCATGGTACTGGTTCTGGTTCTGGTGCTGCTGCAGTTGCAGTTGATCGAGCAGCGCAGTCGGTCGGTACGGCCTTGTGAGGTTTCGACACACTTCTCGATCACACGGCAACGACGATGCGCTCAGGACGACCTGGCCGGCTTGCCAGTTGCATCGACGTTCACGAGGATGTTCTGCTGCCGGTTCGCGACGAGCATCTCCGAGAGCAGGCTGTTGGACGTGTCGCCCGAGACGACGATCTTGCTGTTGCTGCTCAGCGCCGCGAGCTTCTCGAGGCTCTGCATCTGGAGCTCGTGCGCGCGGACCTTCTCGAGCTTCTTCGCGGCAATGCCCTCGGCGCGCGCGACGATCTCCGCGGCCTTGGCAGCGGCGTCGGCTTCGATCTCGTCGATCGTCGCTTGGAGCTGCACGACGAGCGCCTGCTTCTCGGCCGCGAGCACTGCGATGTCGGCTTGCGCGTGCGCGCTGATCTCTTCCGCGATGCTCTGCGTCTCGGCGCGGATCTCCGAGATCTTGAGGTCCGCCGCGACCTTGATGTTGTTCACCTTGACGCGCATCTCCTGGCTGATCTGCTCCTCGACGAGCCGCGTGTCGGCCACGATGAGGTCGATCTCTTTCTGGATCTCGGCGCACTTGGCTTTGCCGGTCGACTCCTCCTCGAGCAGCATCATCCTGCGCGCGAGCTTGGTCGTGTCGATCTCCTCCTTGTACTGCAGCAGCTGCATGTCGCTCATCTGCTTCATGTTCTGCTCCTTGATCGCGCTCAAGTGCGTCGTGCGGCTCTGCATCTGCTCCTGGAACGCGTCTGGCAGCGTCACGTTCGTGATCGCGACGCTCGTGATCTGCACGCCGTACGTGTTGAACTGCGCGTTGAGACTGCGCTTGATGTCCTCCGTGACGCAGTACACGACCTTGGCGGTCGGCGCGACGTAGTCGAGCGCCTCGTCGTCGAGCTTGGACTCGTCGTCGTGGCCGTCGAGCAGCTTGGGCCCCGCGAGCTCGTCGAGCATCGGCAGCGCGTTCGTGCGGTAGTTGAGCGCGCCGGTCTGGAACCGCTCCTTCATCGTGCCGTCGCGCAGCTGGTACACTTCCGTGTGCTGCACGCTGCGCGCGAGTGCGCGGACCGCTTCGTCCTGCGCCGCGCGCAGCTGCACCTCGAGGCCGTTCGGACCGAGCTCGTAGACGAACCGGCGCACGAGCTCCGGGTCCTCGCCTTTGCTCTCGTCGCCCATGATGCGGAACACGAGGCACATGTCGATCGCGACCGTGACGTCGTCTGCGGTCTTGCAGCCCTTGACTGGCGTCTCGAACACGATGTACTGCTTCGTCACGAGGTGCGCGACCTTGGTGAAGAGTGACGCGTAGTGGAAGCCTGGCGGCCACACGGCCGTGCGCTTGCCGCCCGACGCCTTGTAGTCTAAATCCTTGCCTTGGTGCTGCACGAGCGCGTACATGCCCTCTGGCACGCGGATGTACGGCTTGACGAGGCTCCGGCCCGGGTTGACGATCACGACTGTGTTGCCGTTGTAGCACGCGCCAAAGATGTGGTTCGCCGAGTCGACGCGGTACGCCGAGCGGTAGAGCAAGCGCGTTTGGTGCTGCGCTCCGCCTGGCGCGGTCGCCGGGTCCTGCAGCGTGCTGTTGCCACTGCCCATGAGTGTTGAGTGGTGTGAGAGAGTGTTGTGTGACGGCGGTGCGGTGTGCGGCGTCGAGTGGGAATGCAAAGTGAGGATGCGAGTGCGAGTGCGCTCCTCGTGGCAAGTGGTCGAGCAACTCGGTGTCTCTTGTTGCTCGAGTGCCTGCTCGAGTGCGTGTGGAAGTGCAACCATGAGAAGAGAGAGAGATACCCACTTTGATTCGATTGATTGTTGATTCGTGTGTCGCGAGACAGGGAGGCGTAAATTACGGGCTGCATTTGCTTTTGCTCTTGCTTTTGTTTTGGGTACACACCACCGAGTCGCATTGTGAAGCATAGCTGCTGTGTGCGATGCATGCTCGGTCCAGACCGATCGATCGGCTCACTGACCAACCACGAGCGTTGGACACTCACTCGGTAGCACGCGAGATTCGACTCGACTCGACTCGATGGATCGATGGATTGGCTGGACCCCTCGACTCCACTCCACTCCAAACGCACCGTTCATGGCACATGCAAGAAAGCAAGCAGATGCCGACACACATGGGTTTCCAGCAGCGAGCGTACATGGTGTTGTACAAACTTGCATCCACACGTTTGTGAGAGCGAGAGCGAGCTGTGCGAGAGGAGGAAAGTGGATACGCTTTTGCTTGTGCTTTGTGCCTGGTGAGAGGCTTGCTTGCATCACGAGGTTCTCTCGCGGCACACAAGCCCGGATCGATGCACTCGACTAGTTTGGTTGTGCTAGATTTGGTCTTGTGTGCACGCTATCAGTGTGTGCGGATGCATTGCGATGTCAAGTCTGTGCTAGTCTGTGCTCGTTCGACTTGCACTCGAGGGTCGGAGGCTGGCGAGTGTGAGAGACTGCGCGGTAATGTACATACACTTTTTGCTACTGACCTGCTGAGCGCGTCCACTCGTGCTTGTCAAGCAGTGAGATGCACTCACTCACTACATGCACTGAAGCACTTCATCGTCGTTGTCGTGGGTATGTATGTTTGTGTAGTGCAGCAGCACTGCGCTGGTGTCTGCCTCGCCGAAACACCAAGACCAAGAGCGACACCAAGAGCAGCGAGTGATGGAGGTGTGCATGCACGTAGCTCAGCGTCTCTTGCAAACGCAAATGACCAAGCAAGCAAGCAAGCCGTACATCGAGCTTGCATGCATGCATGCATGACTCATTAGCGCTGGTCTGGTCGCGAAGCACTCGCGGTGCAGTCACACAGCACGCTTGCACTCGACGCGCTATTCGCCCAGCGCGCGCACTCGTTTTTGCAAAGACTGCTTGATGCATGCATTCTTCTGCGACATGGATACATTACGGATTGATTGTAGGTATATGTAGTTTACCGTCTTGCTCGGGGACAGCATCCGCTCGACTGCTACTGCTACTGAGTGCGACGACAGAGTTTGTAGCGAACGTCGCCTTGATGGAAAAGCAGCACAACACGAGCAAGCAGATGCAGTTGCGTGGCCTCGCAGCAACGGCGAGATGTCGCCTGCCATTCGCAAAGCTGCGCCGCACTGCACACGCCGTCGTCTTCGCACGCACGACACTCGCCACCACTACTACTCTACTACACACCTGCCGCCATGGCGACGCTCCAGCGCACCACCACGGCGCATGGTCGCTTCCAGACCCGCACGAACCACCTCGTGCAGCTCGACATCTCCAAGCCGTCGCAAGGTACATACATGCATGCATTCGCGCGAGTTGGTGTCACTGCTCGGACGCCCAGTTGATACTAGCCACGACGACAGTCTGAGCTCACACGTGTTGTGTCGCATTCGCTCACTTGCTCTCGCATTCGCAGCGATGAAGCACTTCAACGCGACGGTGAAAGACGGCCGCATCCCGCTCGTGCTCACGCCCAAGTACCCGGCGCTCTTCAACTTCTGCATGCAGATCCCGTCTGGCATGTACGTCTCGTGCATGAGTGAGCGATTGATCGAGTGGCACACGCGTGCTGTCCAATGCCTCGTGCTATTGCTGCTGTTGTTGCTCCATGCTTGTACTGACGGCATGCACCGATGCGACTGTGTGGCGTGACTCCCGATGCAGGTGGGTGCTCAAGCAGCGCTGGAACGCGCACGTGGGCATGATGGACCCGGGTTTGAAGGTCTTCTGGCCGGCGTGGAACCGCATCTCGCACATCGTGACGAAGCAAGCGGTGTCGTTCTCGAACCCCGTGCGGTTCTGCCCGACGGCCGACAACGTCATGGTGGACATCGACATCTCGATCAGCTTCCAGATCGGTCCGACGGAGGAAGACGCAGTCAAGTTCGTGTACTCGCTCGGCGCACACCGCTTTGACGAGATGCTCTACAGCTTGACGGTCGAAGCGATCCGCGGCCTCGTGCACTCGGTGCGGCACGACCAAGTGCACGACCTGCGCGAAGAGTTTGCGCTCGGAATGAAGAAGGACCTGAACGCAAAGCTCACGGCGTACGGCGTGTTCATCCACAACGTCAAGGTCACGAACGTGGACCTCCCACCGGCGCTCTCGGCGACGCTCGAAGAGACGACGGCGTTCAAGACGCGCATGGAGGAGCAGGAGAAGAACCACGAGAACCGCCTGCGCATTCTGCTGAACGAAGAGACGCAGAAGCTCACGGCGCTGCAGAAGCAGAACGAGCGCGCGATCCAGGACCTCGGCGCCGAGCGCACGCGCGCAGACATCCACCGCGAAGAGATGCGCACAAAGGCGGAAGCGAAGGCCGAGGTGGCGATCGCGCAGCAGGTCTCGACGAACGAGAACAAGATCAAGGAGGTCGTGGGTCTGAAGGAGGACGCGGTTGCGACGGCGACGGCCATGACAGTGCAGTCCAAGGTGCTGCCGACCGTTGAGCTGAGCAACATGCAGCGCGACTTTGAGCAGTACGTGAACGTCGCCAAGATCAAGCGCAGCGCAGCGATCAAGGCGGCCGAGAAGGAGGCGGCGAAGATCCTCGCGCGCGCCGACGCAGAAGCCAACTCGGCCGCGTTCCTTGTCGAGAAGCGCGCGTTCGACTACGACCAGAAGAAGATCCAGATGGAGACGCAGCTGGCTGCCAAGGTCCCGCTCGTGATCAGCGGCAAGAACGGCGACGACCTCATTCGCCAGTCGCTGCTGCAGACTCTCGAAGGCGCGCGATAGAGCGCTTGGCTCGGTCTCGGCTGCACAACGCCCACGCTGCACACGCACAACGCATCCATAAGCGCACAGACCGACACAGACACATACGCGCATGCGAGAGCTCCCCGACGCACAAGCAGACGATTGCAAGCGAGCAAGCGCGCACACTCGACAGTCATTCAAGAGTGCACTTTTACACGCTCGCTCGCTCGCTCACGCACGCACGGGCACCTCCAAGCACACGGCAGCGCTACGCGCAGCGCCATCGCAACTGCGACCTCCAGAGCTCTCGACGCTCGCAAACCAGCGCTGCTGTTTGTTTGACTCAAGCGTTCGACACGGAGCCGCCGGCAGCTCTTCGTGGTCTGCATGACGATTGCAAGCAGCACCAGCAGCATGAAACGCGACGCCATGTGTCGCTGACGTTGTGTTGCAGAGGATGAAAGCACTTTGCTTTGCTTCGTTGTGTGAAAGAGAGAGAGTACATGTACTTGCTATCAATCGTTCATTCATTCATTCATTCGCTCGTTCGTTCGTTCGTTCGTTCGTTCCTGTGTGGTTGACTCGCATCGCTCTTCCCGCTTTGTTCTCGACAAGAGAGACAAGTCGAGTTGTCGAGTTGTCGACGCTGTCAATGTCTGTCTAGAGTGTCACTGCAGTAGAACGAACCACATTACTGAAGAGCGGTTCAAAATGATCTCTCGATATCTGCTCAAGGCAAAAAATCCAAACATATTGAGTTTTGTCAATCCAAAGTCCAGAAAACACAATCCTCGATACTTCTATCCCAGAAATCATGTTTGGTTTGTTTCACACACAAGTCCCCGTACATGTATATTCAAATAGGATAATTATGTTTCTGCTTGTTTCGATTGTAACGTGGTCTGATCAAGAACTCCGGATTTTGAAACAGCACTCGAGTAAAACCGCAGCATGCTCCTATGTCTTAAGCGACAAATCAAACAGCTTGCTCTCGCAAGATACTTGATGGACACAAAACTGAGTTGGTGCTCACGACGCAGTGTTTGTATCGGCATCTTTAATGTATCGGGTCCGGACCCAGTCCCAATCCAAAGAACAAGAAAATGAGACCGAAAGGTCAGAAACACAAATGTAGCAACAATTGTGCGGTTGATACTTTGGTATCGGGTCTGATACGTATTCTAATTGTGTTAATAGGTGTTACAGAGCGAATGTGTTCAAAGGTGTAAATCATGGGGTTGAACACCTTTTGTATTCGCGATGTTAATAGGTGTTCAAACGCGATCCGAACCTAAACGACCTGCGTTTCCGCGTCGCCCAGCGCCTTCTCCCCTTCCTCCTCCTCCTCCTCCTCCTTCTTCTTCTTCTTCTCCTTCTTCTTCTTCCTCGTCATCGTTTGCTTATTCGCCGTCATCGCTTGCATAATTCGCCGTCATTGCCGTCATCAACGACGCATGGACGAAGGTGCTTCTTTGGCCGAGGCTCGTCTTCGTCTTCGAGTGGCACCTTTAGGTGCTTGGTGATCTTCTCGGTGGCACCCATTAGGTCGATGACAAGACATACCAGAAGGTCAACCTTGCTCGTTAGGGTGTCAACCTTGTCGGCGAGCTGACCGACCTCCTCAGTCACAAATTCTTTTTGCTGTTGTTGTCGCTGCAGGCTGGTTGCGACCGCAGCAGGTGCCGCGATATTGTGCGCGTCGAACCGAACGAAATCGGTCTTCTTGATGCAGTATTGCTTGCGGAGTTCCTTTGGTGCCAGAGGGCGAGAAAACGTTTGCTGAGCATGGAGTAGGATACTCACTCACCGTGGAGAGAATGCGACCTGTGAATGTAAGGGTGTGTGCAAGAAATGTCTGATAGAGGAGCGAGTGGCAACATTGCCGATTAGATCACTTCCCCTTCCTCAAGCACTGCTTGGTTCTTGGAGTGGTGTCGTCTGTGACCGAGCGCCACATCACACCGACCGTGTCGTCGCCTTGGTGCGCTTCGGCGTAGCGGCGGAAGAATACAGGCACGTCCTCGTATAACACCGTCGCGGGTTCTCAGGTCGACTCAACCGTGTCGAGACCGAGACACTCGACGTAGTCTTTGTAGCCACCGGGAGCGGGCTCTGCACCCACGAAGCTCTTCGACGAGGTGGTAACCAGAGGAGTGCTGCGCATGCTTCGCCTTGTCCTGAGCTATCTCGCGGCCGGACTCACGATACAGCTGTAGGCGCGTGACGTGATGCGCGGTCGTACTATATAGAGCGGTGAGATCTTGAACGTCAAAGACGTAGTGGGGGCGATTCGCGACGATGCGCTTCGGCCCTTGCCAGTGCACGGCGAGCTTGTTGCGGCGTTACGTACTCGGGTGGCGAGGACCCGACGGCGCGCGCCATCCAGAACGGCCAAAACATCAGCTGCGCTGTCCATTCTGTCATTAAGAACTCGAACGCAGCACAACAAATGTTCACACGAAAAAACTACGACACCAAAGAGGCCGAGTTGGCTCTCTACTTGAACTGGCGATACCACATCGCAAAAGAGCCGTTCCCGCGCATGGAAGACTGTACAGCATCAATCCGTTCGACAGTAAAGATCCGCAAAGGCTATTATCATGGGGCACGCGGGCTGTCACGGGAGTGTTCTCCGTGACGTAGCTTACACGTGGTCTTACGAGGAAGCGATGTGGTGAAGCGCAGAGGGACTGCGCTGAACTCGGTATTTTCAACTCTGAGGTTTTTTGTATTAGGATCATGTATAGTGATCAAAGTGAGGGAGCTAACCTAAATAGTGAGCTGTCTGATGGGACGACCAAGGTCGTCCAGATATCAGGTTGAGCCACTAATTGGATGTCTGCTGTGCTACTTCGTACTTAGCACAGCAATCCCGTTACACCATCCCCCACACAAGCTTGCAGACACGCAAGCAAAAGGAAGCAAAAGCACACAAGAAGAAGCAACACGACGCGCACACGTGGCGCGACGCAGCGAGCAACAGCAGCGACGACCCCGAAGACCATGCAACACGGCGACGAGAGCCGAGCTATGTGCGACGCCTGCCGCCAGCCTCTGCCGAGCTCGAGCGTGATCGCAGCGACGGCGACGTACGCCGACGCGCTTCGCCGACTGTCGCTGTACGACTGCAGCACCGTGCGCGACTCCCCTGGCGACGAGGAGCTCGCCGACATGTGGCGCCGATGGCGCCAGTCGCGCGGCAAGACCATCACGACGACCGGCCAAGTGACGAAGGAGGCGCTCGACGAGTCGTGGACGCGCTTTGTCGCGCGTTGGAACCTGGAGCCAGGCATGGCGCTCGCCCTCGAGCGCCGCGAGTCCCAGCACGGACGATACCATCTCGGCGAGCTCGCCGAGCGTGTGTGCTCTGCGTCGTGGGACGCAGACCGGCCGTGCTGCTTCGTGCACGTCGTCGCGTACTGTCGCATCTGCGCGCACCGCGAGAAGCCGACGCTCAAGCAGTGGGAGGCGATGCTCGCGGAGTATCCGCTCGACGAAGACGAGAAGGCTCTCCTCGCCCAGTATCAACGCGCGCTTGCGGCGAACCGCGCTGCGCGCGGTGATCGCCGCGCCGTCTCGCCTTCACGTCGCTCGCCCGCGCGCGCTCTTGCTCTCGTTCGCGCGGCCGTTCCCGCTCGTGGTCTCCGTCTCGTCGCGCGCCCAGCGCGCGTATCCGGGCAGCGCGCGCTTCGCGCGCTCGCAGGAGAGGCATGTGGCGTGGCAAGAGCCGAGACGATCGCGTTCACGCTCTCGGTCGCGTGGTCGCGCGCGCGTGCCGTCGCCTTGGCGCGAGCAGCAGCAGCAGCAGCAGTGGCGGCCTCGTACGCCATCACCAAGTCGGGAACGTCTTCGAGGAGAGTGGCGCGAGGCTCCCACGAGTCGCTGGCCGAGTCAAAGCCAAGCCAGCGGACACGATACTCGCGGCGACTGGCACCGCGACCACGGTCGCGGTGTTCAAGCAGACGATCGACGATCCAGCGTGGGTGACCCGCGCTGTCAACAAGCGGCGGCGGACCATCGCGGCGGAACGTGGCGCGACGAGACGACAGTCGCGCCTGTGCCTGATCGGCTGGAGATGGTGTCGCACGACGCCGACGTTGCTCTGAGCCGCGCCGATGACGCGATTGCGGAGGCGGATCGACTCGACCAAGAGGTTGCTGCGCTTCGAGCGCAGCTGGCGAAGGTGGTCCAGGCAAACGAGGCTCTTCGCGCGGACAATCGGGCGTTCCGCGCGGGTCAGACGCCGCCAAGCGCTTTGACGAAGCCGCGTCCTCGTCACGTCGGGTCGCGCTTCGAGCCTGGCGAGGCAGCTCGTCCGTAGGGGGCATAGCCGGTACATAGCGCTTTAAGCGCCCGACATAAAAGGTCGGGTGCAGACGTAATGCACTAGGCATGTCGAGTGTGTACGCCTCGCCTTTGCATCGTACGATCGTGAACGGACCGATGAAGCGCGGCGCGAGTTTGGTCGCGCCAAGGTTCGTGACAGAACCAGGTGCAATGCCGGACGCCGATAGCAAAACACGGTCACCGACCGCGAACTTCTCGAAGTTCTTGCGCCCACGCTGGTCGGCTGCGGTTTTCTGTCGATCGACTGCTGCGGCGACTGCATCGCGCACAAAGCGAGCGACAGACTCGCGCTTTTGAACGAACTCGAGCACACGATCCTCGTCGATCGTAGCTGAATGCGCGGATGGTTTGTCCGCGCCAGTGCGCGTGGTGATGGCGATCGCGCGTCGCGACGGCGCGATGAGTGCCGCGTTCACCCAAGCCGTCGCTTCGTTTGGTGACATCGCGACTGTGCAGCGCGCGGACCGGTCACCGCACGAGCTCTTCTCTTTTGCTGAAGGAGCGCCGCCTTGCGATACCGATGTACTCGGTGTCCCTCCCCCTTCAAGAGAGCCGCCGTCGTCAAAGCCAAGGACCGCGGGAACGCGCGGATGACGCGCGTTGTTGATGAAGAACGGCGTGTGGCCCGTGGACTCGTGCACTGCGTTGTTGATCGCGAACTCGACCATCGGCAACAGCGCGCTCCACGACGTGTACGACGACGCGTAACTGCGCAGCACATCTTCGACGACTCGGTTGACGCGCTCAGTCTGCCCGTCGGTCTCCGGGTGCGACGCGGTCGACATGAGCAACCGCGTCCCGAGAAGCTGGAAGAGGCGGTCCCAGAACGCTGCCGTGAAGCGCGGGTCGCGGTCAGAGACGATCGACGTCGGCATGCCATGGTGCCGATACACCATGGAGAGGAAGAGCTCAGCTGTCTCCTGCGCGGTGATGCCGACCGCGACTGGCGCAAGGTGTGTCATCTTGCTGAAGCGATCGACAATCACAAAAATGCCCGAGCGACCAGCTTGATCACGAGGCAGCCCGAAGATGAAGTCCATGCTCACGGATCGCCAGGCGTCCGCGGCGATTGGGAGCGGCTGAAGCGGGGCCTGCGACGACTGCGAAGGCTTGACCCTTTGGCATGTCTCGCATGAACGGACCCACTTGCGCACCCACTTGTACATGTGCGGCCAGTAGAAGTCGCGCGCAAGAGCGAGATACGTCTTCTCGCGGTCAAGATGGCCGCCAGACGCAGCGTCATGGTACTCGTGCAAGATACGAGCGCGCAGGTCGTCGTCGAGCGGCACGACGACGCGAGGGCTGTCGAAGCGATCGATCTGGTACTTGAGCAAGTCGCCGGATACCGAGTAGCGCGGTGCTTGACTCCGCGCTGAAGGCGTCAGCTGCAGCAGCGCCGACGGAGACGGGTCTCGACAGTACTTGAGCATTGCGGCGCACGACGGGTCGCGGGAGTACGCCGCGGCGATCTCATCTCGAAGCGGGCTCACAGCTGTCGACGTTGTCGCGCTTATACCAAGCGCGACACACGCGCTGCATTCTTCGTCGTCATCGTCGACAGCGTGTTGCGGCGAGTCGGGTCGCGGGTCGTAATCGGGACGCCGCGACAGTGCGTCAGTGTTGATGTTCGTCGCGCCCAGCTTGTAGAAGACGACGAAGTTGTACTCGGCGAAGAACGACAGCCAGCGCGCCATGCGCTGGCTCAAATGCGGCGACTTTGTCGCGGTTCGGAGAGACGCGTGGTCGGTGTAGATCGCGAACGTCTGCTCACCCAGCAGATACACGCGGAACTTCACCAACGCGTAGCGCATCGCGAGCAGCTCCTTGTCGTGCACGGGGTAGTTGCGCTCCGCGGGCTTCAGCTGCCGCAACTGGAAGCTGATGACGCGCTCTCGTCCCTCGTCGTCGTGCTGCATGAGCGCGCAGCCGATCGCAAAGTCGCTCGCATCGCAAACGACATGGAACGCCTTGGTGTGATCCGCCAGTGCAAGAACCGGCGCGGTGGAGAGCCGCGACTTGACGTCGTCAAACGCGATCTGGTGCTCACGACGCCATTCCCACGTGGCATCTTTCTTCAACAACTGCGAGAGCGGGAGGATCACGGACGCGAAGTCTTTCGCGTAATGATGAAGGTAGTTCGCAAGCTTAAGCCACTGCCGGAGCTCCTTTTGGTCGCGAGGTACCGGCCACGCGACGATCGAAGCCACCTTCTCTGGATCAGCGCGGACGCCGTCCGCGCTCACGTAGTTGCTGAGCACTGGGATCTCGGGGGCGCAGAAGATGCACTTTTTCAAGTTCGCGTACAGCTTGTTCTCGCGCATGGCTTCGAACACCTTGCGCAAGTGCCCGAGATGGACATCCATATCTGTCGCGCCCTCGGTGGCGCGACTGTGCACGAAGATGTCGTCAAAGTAGCTTGGGGCAAAGTCGCGCAGCGGGCGAAGCACGTGCGACACCATGCGGTTGAACGTGGCAGGGGCGTTCTTCAGCCCCTGCGGCATCACCAGCCACTCCCAGAGCATGCCGCTGGGAGTACTGACTGCCGTCAGCGGAACATCGGACTCGCGCATGAGGATCTGGTAGAAGCCGTCGGTGAGATCGATGGTACTAAAGATCGTGCTGCCAGACATGGTGTCGAGGACCATGTCCTTGCGCGGGATCGGCGTCTGTGCTGGGATCGTCGCGTCGTTGAGCTTGTTGAACGTGTGGACGATGCGCCATCCTCCAGTCGCCTTTTTAACGCAGAACGTTGGACTCGAATGCGGCGATGTCGACTCGCGCACGTGGCCGGCGGCTCGCCGGCCCTCGAAGAACGCGTCGATCGCGTCGACCTGATCACGCGGCAGTGGCCACTGCCGCGTTACGCAGTACTTCGTCCCAGGCACGAGGTCGATCTCATGCCGCACGCCTCTGTCAGCCAGAAGCACCGGCGGGATCTTGTCGGGGAAGATGTCGGAGAACTCGCGGGCGAGATCCAAGACGGGATTCCCAGATGCTTCGAGCTCGCTCCATGACTGCGCAGCGTAGCGTTCTTCGCGAGCAGACTTCGGCTCCGCGCCAATCGGGCGCTCGCTGTCAGCGAGCGCCGAATCCGCAGGGTCGATCACGATGGCGCATAGTTGCTCGACGAGACCAAGTTTGATCTCGCTGAGCATGTTCTTCCAAGACATCACAGGCAGCCGAGTGAGTTCGGCTGCTGCGCGTGGTGGAGATGCGACCTTTATGCCATGGCGCGGCGGGCCGTGACCAGTCATGTTGACGACGTGGATCGTGTCGAACGTCGGCGCCGGCGCGACGGGCCAAGACGGCGCGTGTGGATGTCTCTCGCGCGCCTGAGACGCTGAAGCGCGAGCCACTGCTCATGCTGTGTCGGCTTTGGAACGGCCGGGGGCCTCTATGCTTCTCGCCGCATGATCGGTCTGCTTCCTGCGGCACACTGTGACCCACTGGTCATCAGCGATCTCTTGTCTCGTTGTCGTGGCGCACGGTACTTTACAGCAAACCGCGCATGAAGGGCCATCGCTCACTTCGTGCGGGTTGAGGGTCGTGGAGTCCGGGTCCACGACAGCCACGTGCGGCCAGATGCTCGCGCAATCGCTTAAGTGAGCGAGAACACCGTCGACGTCGATGTCGCGAGGCTTTACAGTGCGACTCAGCCAGTCGATGTCAGGCCGGTGGCGCGCCAGCCACGGCATTCCAAAGATGCAGTCGAACGAGCCGCCGAGGTCGACGACGAGGAACGTGTCGGTGCTCTTGAATCCGTCGAACTCGTACTGGAATTCGACCGATCGCCGCGGGAGCGACCGTGGCTCGCCGTCTGCGAACTTGACGATCATCGCACCTGGTTGCTCGCGGGTGCGCACCCGCGAGGCCAGGAGCTTCAAAGACTCGGCTCGGACGAAGTTGTTCGTCGCACCAGAGTCGACGAGGGCGCGAAGTGATCGCTTCGCGCCGGCGACATGCAAGCTGAGTACGATCAGTCGCTTGTCGCTGCTTGAGGTGGTGGCAAAGAGCTGCGCATGAAGCGCGGCGTTGGAGGGGCTAGCAGAAGGTGGCGCCACCGGAGGCACGTTCCGCTGGATGAGCCCAGTAGGTCGCCCTGCACCTACTGGGAGCCCGCGTTTTTTGCATGCGCGGGCTGCTCGGACTCGCCTTCGACCTCAACAGTAGCAAGTACTGGAGCTGGCGCGCGGCACACCGCCGCGCGATGACCGACCTTACGGCAGCGAAAGCAAATGAGCTGCTTGTTGCTTGTTCCACTGCGTCGGTTGCCGTTACCACTGCTGGCGCGCTGCGGGGTTGCGTCGTGCTCGATCGCGTCGATCTCCATCGGCTCGGCGCCGTTGTCAACTCGCGGGACGACCGCGTGGTGGCCCCGCGAGGCGGATACGCTGAAGTCTTCGCGAATCGCGATCGCAAAAGCCTCTTCGAGCGACGCCGGAGGCTTCCGGGTCAAATACAGGCGCTGGTGGCCGGCGTTCAAACCGGAGATGAAGACATGGACTTGCGTCGCCATGTCGATTGGGGCCGATGTCACACATGACACGAGGTGGCGAGCGCGTTGTACGTAGTCGCGCATGGACGCGCGACCTTGCTTGAGCGCGAGGAACGCAGCGCGATGGTGCATCTCGTCTTGAGGCGGCTCGAATGCGAGTCGCAGGTCACTTTTGAGCGCGTCAAGCGTCGGGAAGCAGTTCGGGTCGGCGACAAGCCGGCCCAAAGCCCACTCCTTTGCACGGCCGCCGAGCTTGGACAGGAGGAAGTGGGTGCGCGACACTTCGGACGTGAGCTGCCGCGCGTGTATGGCAATGTCGACCTCGCACAGCCAGCGGTTCAAAGCGAGTCGGTTGGGACCTTCGCCGTTGTAGCTGGTTACGTCGAGCTTGACGACGTCGCTCCTTGATGATGCCGCGGGAGTTGAGCCTCGCCGACGCGCGTCGGCGAGTTCGCGGACCATGAACTCTTGTGCAGCTGCACGTTGGTGCTCCTGCGACATCGCGGACAGCATTGCCGCGACAGCCGTCAGGCCGGACACGTCGGCGAGGCGGCGCAGCGCGTCCCACTCGTATGGCGTCAGGTGCGCGAAGTCGCTGTAGTTGAGCGACGTTCCGTTGTCACCTTCGATCGGGAGCGTGCTCATCTTGGTCGTTAGACGGACTACAAAGTGCTACCAGGTGTCACGGGAGTGTTCTCCGTGACGTAGCTTACACGTGGTCTTACGAGGAAGCGATGTGGTGAAGCGCAGAGGGACTGCGCTGAACTCGGTATTTTCAACTCTGAGGTTTTTTGTATTAGGATCATGTATAGTGATCAAAGTGAGGGAGCTAACCTAAATAGTGAGCTGTCTGATGGGACGACCAAGGTCGTCCAGATATCAGGTTGAGCCACTAATTGGGTGTCTGCTGTGCTACTTCGTACTTAGCACAGCAATCCCGTTACACGGGCCGGCAACTTGAAGAGAGCAATAAAGCATGTCGTGTCGCTTGTTGAACGGTGCGCAACTCTTGAAACTTCTTGCTACTTGATGATGTTGCCAAAGAGTGCAAACAGAGCACTAGCGGGTTTCAACACGGAAGGTGGTGCGTTCCATCTCAAGCGCAGTGCTGTGCCGGTTCCGCCGGAGCTGCAAATGTCAGTGTTTTTGCAAGTCAAGCAATACAGGAACAAGTTCCAGAGTGGAGTCATCGACAGCGTCGTCGCTGACTACGACACCGTTCAGCTGCTGAAGTACCTACGCGCAGTGCTTCTCGAAGACGCTGCCATCCTCAAGGCGCAGTATCCGGTACACTCCATCTGGAGCGAAGCCGTTATTCAAAGTCAAGCGTTTGTTGCGTTCCAGAGCGCCGTCAGCTCGTTGCAACATACGCAGTACAACCAGTTCTTGGCAGTATGAAGGCAACGCTCCTGGTGCTAAAGATTGTCGTCCAGCCCGGACTCGAGCACGTTAGCGAGCACATTAGCCACATCGAAGGCGAGTTGCACAAGGTACAGCGCAACATGGGCATGATCGTGACGCAAAGGTTCAAAAATGTTTTCAATACAGATCCAGTGACGGCTACGGACGCAGCACCACACGATGATCAACCAACCAGTGTTACATTAACACCTATAACACCTATGCAGTCTAGCAATCTTTGACACACTAATGTTAACAGGCAGGAATAACAGATAAAGAGAAATCACACCTACTAAGGAATAGTAACATGTCTCAAACTGCTCGCCGTCATGAAGAAGCCTGCCAAGCGCTTCATCTCTTCAAAAGTGTACGTGCCTTGAACTGCCCCACACCACGATCGACGTGCAGCTCGCCCTTGCGTCAAACGGCTTGACGCTTCCACTCCCCGAGAAACTGTTTGACGAACTTGCCACGCGGGTGGGGTACGTTGAGAGACGGATTGTGAGCTTGTTGCGTACGCCAGAGGGCAGTGATCGCTTTGACGTAGCCCTCCATCTCTTCGCTTGACAACCGCTGCAGAGCACCTTCGACTCGCTTTCTCTTGCCCTGGCCTTTGACAAACTTAGTCAAAAGCAAGACGAGCTTGCCTTCCATCACACGACTTCCGTCTACAAAGCCTCGACCATTACACCAGCGTGTCCACTGGGCCTCTTTGGTGTCGTAGTTTTTTCGTGTGAACATTTGTTGTGCTGCGTTCGAGTTCTTAATGACAGAATGGACAGCGCAGCTGATGTTTTGGCCGTTCTGGATGGCGCGCGCCGTCGGGTCCTCGCCACCCGAGTACGTAACGCCGCAACAAGCTCGCCGTGCACTGGCAAGGGCCGAAGCGCATCGTCGCGAATCGCCCCCACTACGTCTTTGACGTTCAAGATCTCACCGCTCTATATAGTACGACCGCGCATCACGTCACGCGCCTACAGCTGTATCGTGAGTCCGGCCGCGAGATAGCTCAGGACAAGGCGAAGCATGCGCAGCACTCCTCTGGTTACCACCTCGTCGAAGAGCTTCGTGGGTGC
Source organism: Pythium guiyangense (assembly GCA_003730235.1). Lineage (NCBI taxonomy): Eukaryota > Oomycota > Peronosporomycetes > Pythiales > Pythiaceae > Pythium > Pythium guiyangense. Next base: position 1,118,332 of record QXDM01000001.1, read on the forward strand.
AGAGCCCGCTCCCGGTGGCTACAAAGACTACGTCGAGTGTCTCGGTCTCGACACGGTTGAGTCGACCTGAGAACCCGCGACGGTGTTATACGAGGACGTGCCTGTATTCTTCCGCCGCTACGCCGAAGCGCACCAAGGCGACGACACGGTCGGTGTGATGTGGCGCTCGGTCACAGACGACACCACTCCAAGAACCAAGCAGTGCTTGAGGAAGGGGAAGTGATCTAATCGGCAATGTTGCCACTCGCTCCTCTATCAGACATTTCTTGCACACACCCTTACATTCACAGGTCGCATTCTCTCCACGGTGAGTGAGTATCCTACTCCATGCTCAGCAAACGTTTTCTCGCCCTCTGGCACCAAAGGAACTCCGCAAGCAATACTGCATCAAGAAGACCGATTTCGTTCGGTTCGACGCGCACAATATCGCGGCACCTGCTGCGGTCGCAACCAGCCTGCAGCGACAACAACAGCAAAAAGAATTTGTGACTGAGGAGGTCGGTCAGCTCGCCGACAAGGTTGACACCCTAACGAGCAAGGTTGACCTTCTGGTATGTCTTGTCATCGACCTAATGGGTGCCACCGAGAAGATCACCAAGCACCTAAAGGTGCCACTCGAAGACGAAGACGAGCCTCGGCCAAAGAAGCGCCTTCGTCCATGCGTCGTTGATGACGGCAATGACGGCGAATTATGCAAGCGATGACGGCGAATAAGCAAACGATGACGAGGAAGAAGAAGAAGGAGAAGAAGAAGAAGAAGGAGGAGGAGGAGGAGGAGGAAGGGGAGAAGGCGCTGGGCGACGCGGAAACGCAGGTCGTTTAGGTTCGGATCGCGTTTGAACACCTATTAACATCGCGAATACAAAAGGTGTTCAACCCCATGATTTACACCTTTGAACACATTCGCTCTGTAACACCTATTAACACAATTAGAATACGTATCAGACCCGATACCAAAGTATCAACCGCACAATTGTTGCTACATTTGTGTTTCTGACCTTTCGGTCTCATTTTCTTGTTCTTTGGATTGGGACTGGGTCCGGACCCGATACATTAAAGATGCCGATACAAACACTGCGTCGTGAGCACCAACTCAGTTTTGTGTCCATCAAGTATCTTGCGAGAGCAAGCTGTTTGATTTGTCGCTTAAGACATAGGAGCATGCTGCGGTTTTACTCGAGTGCTGTTTCAAAATCCGGAGTTCTTGATCAGACCACGTTACAATCGAAACAAGCAGAAACATAATTATCCTATTTGAATATACATGTACGGGGACTTGTGTGTGAAACAAACCAAACATGATTTCTGGGATAGAAGTATCGAGGATTGTGTTTTCTGGACTTTGGATTGACAAAACTCAATATGTTTGGATTTTTTGCCTTGAGCAGATATCGAGAGATCATTTTGAACCGCTCTTCAGTAATGTGGTTCGTTCTACTGCAGTGACACTCTAGACAGACATTGACAGCGTCGACAACTCGACAACTCGACTTGTCTCTCTTGTCGAGAACAAAGCGGGAAGAGCGATGCGAGTCAACCACACAGGAACGAACGAACGAACGAACGAACGAGCGAATGAATGAATGAATGAACGATTGATAGCAAGTACATGTACTCTCTCTCTTTCACACAACGAAGCAAAGCAAAGTGCTTTCATCCTCTGCAACACAACGTCAGCGACACATGGCGTCGCGTTTCATGCTGCTGGTGCTGCTTGCAATCGTCATGCAGACCACGAAGAGCTGCCGGCGGCTCCGTGTCGAACGCTTGAGTCAAACAAACAGCAGCGCTGGTTTGCGAGCGTCGAGAGCTCTGGAGGTCGCAGTTGCGATGGCGCTGCGCGTAGCGCTGCCGTGTGCTTGGAGGTGCCCGTGCGTGCGTGAGCGAGCGAGCGAGCGTGTAAAAGTGCACTCTTGAATGACTGTCGAGTGTGCGCGCTTGCTCGCTTGCAATCGTCTGCTTGTGCGTCGGGGAGCTCTCGCATGCGCGTATGTGTCTGTGTCGGTCTGTGCGCTTATGGATGCGTTGTGCGTGTGCAGCGTGGGCGTTGTGCAGCCGAGACCGAGCCAAGCGCTCTATCGCGCGCCTTCGAGAGTCTGCAGCAGCGACTGGCGAATGAGGTCGTCGCCGTTCTTGCCGCTGATCACGAGCGGGACCTTGGCAGCCAGCTGCGTCTCCATCTGGATCTTCTTCTGGTCGTAGTCGAACGCGCGCTTCTCGACAAGGAACGCGGCCGAGTTGGCTTCTGCGTCGGCGCGCGCGAGGATCTTCGCCGCCTCCTTCTCGGCCGCCTTGATCGCTGCGCTGCGCTTGATCTTGGCGACGTTCACGTACTGCTCAAAGTCGCGCTGCATGTTGCTCAGCTCAACGGTCGGCAGCACCTTGGACTGCACTGTCATGGCCGTCGCCGTCGCAACCGCGTCCTCCTTCAGACCCGCGACCTCCTTGATCTTGTTCTCGTTCGTCGAGACCTGCTGCGCGATCGCCACCTCGGCCTTCGCTTCCGCCTTTGTGCGCATCTCTTCGCGGTGGATGTCTGCGCGCGTGCGCTCGGCGCCGAGGTCCTGGATCGCGCGCTCGTTCTGCTTCTGCAGCGCCGTGAGCTTCTGCGTCTCTTCGTTCAGCAGAATGCGCAGGCGGTTCTCGTGGTTCTTCTCCTGCTCCTCCATGCGCGTCTTGAACGCCGTCGTCTCTTCGAGCGTCGCCGAGAGCGCCGGTGGGAGGTCCACGTTCGTGACCTTGACGTTGTGGATGAACACGCCGTACGCCGTGAGCTTTGCGTTCAGGTCCTTCTTCATTCCGAGCGCAAACTCTTCGCGCAGGTCGTGCACTTGGTCGTGCCGCACCGAGTGCACGAGGCCGCGGATCGCTTCGACCGTCAAGCTGTAGAGCATCTCGTCAAAGCGGTGTGCGCCGAGCGAGTACACGAACTTGACTGCGTCTTCCTCCGTCGGACCGATCTGGAAGCTGATCGAGATGTCGATGTCCACCATGACGTTGTCGGCCGTCGGGCAGAACCGCACGGGGTTCGAGAACGACACCGCTTGCTTCGTCACGATGTGCGAGATGCGGTTCCACGCCGGCCAGAAGACCTTCAAACCCGGGTCCATCATGCCCACGTGCGCGTTCCAGCGCTGCTTGAGCACCCACCTGCATCGGGAGTCACGCCACACAGTCGCATCGGTGCATGCCGTCAGTACAAGCATGGAGCAACAACAGCAGCAATAGCACGAGGCATTGGACAGCACGCGTGTGCCACTCGATCAATCGCTCACTCATGCACGAGACGTACATGCCAGACGGGATCTGCATGCAGAAGTTGAAGAGCGCCGGGTACTTGGGCGTGAGCACGAGCGGGATGCGGCCGTCTTTCACCGTCGCGTTGAAGTGCTTCATCGCTGCGAATGCGAGAGCAAGTGAGCGAATGCGACACAACACGTGTGAGCTCAGACTGTCGTCGTGGCTAGTATCAACTGGGCGTCCGAGCAGTGACACCAACTCGCGCGAATGCATGCATGTATGTACCTTGCGACGGCTTGGAGATGTCGAGCTGCACGAGGTGGTTCGTGCGGGTCTGGAAGCGACCATGCGCCGTGGTGGTGCGCTGGAGCGTCGCCATGGCGGCAGGTGTGTAGTAGAGTAGTAGTGGTGGCGAGTGTCGTGCGTGCGAAGACGACGGCGTGTGCAGTGCGGCGCAGCTTTGCGAATGGCAGGCGACATCTCGCCGTTGCTGCGAGGCCACGCAACTGCATCTGCTTGCTCGTGTTGTGCTGCTTTTCCATCAAGGCGACGTTCGCTACAAACTCTGTCGTCGCACTCAGTAGCAGTAGCAGTCGAGCGGATGCTGTCCCCGAGCAAGACGGTAAACTACATATACCTACAATCAATCCGTAATGTATCCATGTCGCAGAAGAATGCATGCATCAAGCAGTCTTTGCAAAAACGAGTGCGCGCGCTGGGCGAATAGCGCGTCGAGTGCAAGCGTGCTGTGTGACTGCACCGCGAGTGCTTCGCGACCAGACCAGCGCTAATGAGTCATGCATGCATGCATGCAAGCTCGATGTACGGCTTGCTTGCTTGCTTGGTCATTTGCGTTTGCAAGAGACGCTGAGCTACGTGCATGCACACCTCCATCACTCGCTGCTCTTGGTGTCGCTCTTGGTCTTGGTGTTTCGGCGAGGCAGACACCAGCGCAGTGCTGCTGCACTACACAAACATACATACCCACGACAACGACGATGAAGTGCTTCAGTGCATGTAGTGAGTGAGTGCATCTCACTGCTTGACAAGCACGAGTGGACGCGCTCAGCAGGTCAGTAGCAAAAAGTGTATGTACATTACCGCGCAGTCTCTCACACTCGCCAGCCTCCGACCCTCGAGTGCAAGTCGAACGAGCACAGACTAGCACAGACTTGACATCGCAATGCATCCGCACACACTGATAGCGTGCACACAAGACCAAATCTAGCACAACCAAACTAGTCGAGTGCATCGATCCGGGCTTGTGTGCCGCGAGAGAACCTCGTGATGCAAGCAAGCCTCTCACCAGGCACAAAGCACAAGCAAAAGCGTATCCACTTTCCTCCTCTCGCACAGCTCGCTCTCGCTCTCACAAACGTGTGGATGCAAGTTTGTACAACACCATGTACGCTCGCTGCTGGAAACCCATGTGTGTCGGCATCTGCTTGCTTTCTTGCATGTGCCATGAACGGTGCGTTTGGAGTGGAGTGGAGTCGAGGGGTCCAGCCAATCCATCGATCCATCGAGTCGAGTCGAGTCGAATCTCGCGTGCTACCGAGTGAGTGTCCAACGCTCGTGGTTGGTCAGTGAGCCGATCGATCGGTCTGGACCGAGCATGCATCGCACACAGCAGCTATGCTTCACAATGCGACTCGGTGGTGTGTACCCAAAACAAAAGCAAGAGCAAAAGCAAATGCAGCCCGTAATTTACGCCTCCCTGTCTCGCGACACACGAATCAACAATCAATCGAATCAAAGTGGGTATCTCTCTCTCTTCTCATGGTTGCACTTCCACACGCACTCGAGCAGGCACTCGAGCAACAAGAGACACCGAGTTGCTCGACCACTTGCCACGAGGAGCGCACTCGCACTCGCATCCTCACTTTGCATTCCCACTCGACGCCGCACACCGCACCGCCGTCACACAACACTCTCTCACACCACTCAACACTCATGGGCAGTGGCAACAGCACGCTGCAGGACCCGGCGACCGCGCCAGGCGGAGCGCAGCACCAAACGCGCTTGCTCTACCGCTCGGCGTACCGCGTCGACTCGGCGAACCACATCTTTGGCGCGTGCTACAACGGCAACACAGTCGTGATCGTCAACCCGGGCCGGAGCCTCGTCAAGCCGTACATCCGCGTGCCAGAGGGCATGTACGCGCTCGTGCAGCACCAAGGCAAGGATTTAGACTACAAGGCGTCGGGCGGCAAGCGCACGGCCGTGTGGCCGCCAGGCTTCCACTACGCGTCACTCTTCACCAAGGTCGCGCACCTCGTGACGAAGCAGTACATCGTGTTCGAGACGCCAGTCAAGGGCTGCAAGACCGCAGACGACGTCACGGTCGCGATCGACATGTGCCTCGTGTTCCGCATCATGGGCGACGAGAGCAAAGGCGAGGACCCGGAGCTCGTGCGCCGGTTCGTCTACGAGCTCGGTCCGAACGGCCTCGAGGTGCAGCTGCGCGCGGCGCAGGACGAAGCGGTCCGCGCACTCGCGCGCAGCGTGCAGCACACGGAAGTGTACCAGCTGCGCGACGGCACGATGAAGGAGCGGTTCCAGACCGGCGCGCTCAACTACCGCACGAACGCGCTGCCGATGCTCGACGAGCTCGCGGGGCCCAAGCTGCTCGACGGCCACGACGACGAGTCCAAGCTCGACGACGAGGCGCTCGACTACGTCGCGCCGACCGCCAAGGTCGTGTACTGCGTCACGGAGGACATCAAGCGCAGTCTCAACGCGCAGTTCAACACGTACGGCGTGCAGATCACGAGCGTCGCGATCACGAACGTGACGCTGCCAGACGCGTTCCAGGAGCAGATGCAGAGCCGCACGACGCACTTGAGCGCGATCAAGGAGCAGAACATGAAGCAGATGAGCGACATGCAGCTGCTGCAGTACAAGGAGGAGATCGACACGACCAAGCTCGCGCGCAGGATGATGCTGCTCGAGGAGGAGTCGACCGGCAAAGCCAAGTGCGCCGAGATCCAGAAAGAGATCGACCTCATCGTGGCCGACACGCGGCTCGTCGAGGAGCAGATCAGCCAGGAGATGCGCGTCAAGGTGAACAACATCAAGGTCGCGGCGGACCTCAAGATCTCGGAGATCCGCGCCGAGACGCAGAGCATCGCGGAAGAGATCAGCGCGCACGCGCAAGCCGACATCGCAGTGCTCGCGGCCGAGAAGCAGGCGCTCGTCGTGCAGCTCCAAGCGACGATCGACGAGATCGAAGCCGACGCCGCTGCCAAGGCCGCGGAGATCGTCGCGCGCGCCGAGGGCATTGCCGCGAAGAAGCTCGAGAAGGTCCGCGCGCACGAGCTCCAGATGCAGAGCCTCGAGAAGCTCGCGGCGCTGAGCAGCAACAGCAAGATCGTCGTCTCGGGCGACACGTCCAACAGCCTGCTCTCGGAGATGCTCGTCGCGAACCGGCAGCAGAACATCCTCGTGAACGTCGATGCAACTGGCAAGCCGGCCAGGTCGTCCTGAGCGCATCGTCGTTGCCGTGTGATCGAGAAGTGTGTCGAAACCTCACAAGGCCGTACCGACCGACTGCGCTGCTCGATCAACTGCAACTGCAGCAGCACCAGAACCAGAACCAGTACCATGACAAGACTCGCATCGCCAGACAGCGCCACCTGTACCATCAGTTTTCAAGACTCACGACAACGCCCAGAGCCGATCGAGCATGCATAGACGTCGTCGTCGTCGTCCAGCATGACAAGTTTGAGACGCTTCTCATCCGCTCAGCTGCAGCAGCAACACCAAGCGACACAAGCTGGCAAAGTCCACAAGGACGACTGAGTCGACTGAAGCAGCGTCGCTATTGACGTCCGAGTCGTGCGTAGCGTATGCATGCATGTACATCGGTGATGCCGAGACACGCAGACACCACTGGGAGTGTCTTAGTGCACATCTTTGAGAAGCATTATGTGTAGTCGTCTATAAACACATTCTACTCATACTAGCAGTTGAAATCAATTTGTAGACTTGTTTGTACTGTGACGAGTGTCGCTTCGCGACTTGCACGACCAACTCGAGCGACTCTCCGCGCCGACGCTGTGCAGGACAGCAGGAGCGCAGACGCTGTGCAAGACCGCGAGCTTCTTGCATGATCTGCTGAGTGTCCACTGCATGCACGCACGCAAGAGACCAACGCCACAAGCATCATGATGGCGACAAGCCCCACAAATAGCAGCAGCAGTGCCAACAGCGGTACGAGCATGATGAAGGAGTACCTGCGCAAGCAGCTCAAGTACTGGGTCGAGAACTTCCGCGACGACATGCTCCCGCGCGATTTTGGCACCAAGAGCTTCAGTCGCTGCACGATCACGCTCCACAAGATCGGTACGGCATTGCATGTTACAGAGCTGGGTGTATGGTCGATGAAGCCGTGGTAGCGTTCACATACACACATCCTTTACTCATCTGCTCGCACTCTTGTGTTGCCGACATGCGCGACACTCTAGAGCTCAAGATCCACAAAGTCGGCGCGAGTCTCCAGATCCCCAAGCCGCTGCTCGTCACGCGCGCGTTCTGCAGCGAAGTTGTGATCAAAGTGCCGTCGTGGACCGCCACCGAGAAGTTTGTGCAAGAACCGCTCAGTCTCCGCGTCGGTGACCTCTTCATCGACATCAAGAGCGCAACCGACTGCGATGACGCGTATCGTGAAGCGTACGACGCGCGCGTGCGCGCTGCAGTGATGGAGCCCGATCCGCTCGGCTCGATCGCGTCGTGGTACGCGTTCTCGACGATCCTGAGCGAGCACATGGAGCTGATTGTGGACAACGTCTACATCAAGGTCTTTGCGCGCGGCGTCTCGCGCATTCGCATTGAGCTCGCGAACTTCCACTCGCGCACGACGAACGCGATGTGGCAAGACATGCGCGACCTCACGCACTGCGTCGACCGGTCGCCGGACGGACTTCTCAAGACGCGGTTCAAGTTCGTCTCGTTCAGCTGCAGCGTGCTGCTCACCCAAAGTGCAGAGGGCAACGAAGCGCACCGTCCAAAGACACCGCCGCCGCCGCTCAAGCTCCTACACGACCATGCCATCACGCTGCGCATGACGCTCTTTGGCCATCGCGGGTCCAAGAACGAGTCCTGGGAGACGCTCTCGCAGGTCATTGACGTCAACTTGCACGCGCTCAAGTTCGACTACGACATCAATGAGCTCCTGCAGATCTACGACACGTACGCGACAGTCCGTGGCTGGCTACAGGACGCAGCCGAGCACGAACGCGCTGCAGTAGCCGCTGGCGCAGGACTGAACCCGTCAATGCTGCTGCTGCAAGCGCACCAGCTCCAGCGCAGCGCCGTGCTTCCGTCAAGTGCAGACGCGAGTGCGAGCAGCGAAGCGAGCTTTGCGCTCCAGCTCACGTTCCGGTTCTCTGCAGACGCAACACTGCGCGTCGTCTCGGAGCGCCTTGGGAAGCAGCACATTGACGTCGCGCTCCAGCACGCGGCGATCAACTTGATCGTCCATCACGACCACGCGCGCGAGCTCCAAGTGACAGTGCACGAAGCGCTCGTGCGCTTCCAGGACCGCGTCGTGCTGTACATCAAGCCGGCTCGCGACGTGATGCAGCTCAAGCAGCTCCGCGAGAGCGTGTTTGTCAAGTGGCACCTCCAATCACTCACGTGTTGCATCGAAGACGACCTAGCGCTCTTGCTCAACGAAGCGTACCACGCGCACAACGAGAAGACGCAGTCGACGTTCATCAAGTGCGGCACGTGCTTGCAGCAGATCCGTCTTGAGAGCATCGAGATGCACGTGTGCAGCTCAGCAGCAGCGAGTCGGTCGCCTGCGACGTCAAGCGCGTCAGTGACAAGTCCGCACCATCACTTGCAGAGCAGCAGTGCCGCGAGCTCTCGCACAGCGAGCGGTACACAGGATGAAGCGCATGCGAGCGACCGAGCGCCTGCGAGTGTGCTCGACAGCACGAAAATGCCACGCGTGCGTCTCGTGTTTGCGCTCGATGAGCTTGAGCTCCGTGTCGACAGCCACCTCTTCCACAACGTGCAGCAGCTCATGCGGTCCGCGAGCGCACAGTCAAGCCGCGAGCTCGCAAACCGGACGTTCACAGTGCACATGAACGAGCTGAGCATTACTACTGAGTCGAAAGAGTTTGTCGGCGACGCGATCTTCGTGCCAGTGCTGCCGCTGGCGTTCCAGATGCTCGAGTGCACGCTCCAAGGCTGCGGCTGCATTCGCAAGCAGCCGAGCGCTAGCTCGGGCAGTGAGCGCACCGAGTCGAGAGCTCAGTCGATGAATGGCTTAGGCATTGCCACAGACCTGCAAGTGGCGAGACCACGCTGGCCAGAGCGCGTCTTTGTAGAACTCGCACGCGTCAAGTGCACTGCAGCACGTGTCAAGGCGCCGCGAGAGAACCACCGCGAGCAGCAGCAAGCGGACAAAGCGAGTGAGAGCAGCGCTGTCGAGTCGTTCGTCGTCGCGGAGACCGTGAGTCTGCGCACGAGCTTCTCAGACGGAGCGCGCATCTGCATGAACTGCCATCCTCAGCTGAGCGCGCATGCGTCAATCGGTCGCGTGCGCTACCAACTCGATGACGCAGCTCTCAGCTTCCTACAGCGCGCGTACCGAGACGCATTGCGGTCGCACGAGCACGCGTTTGTCGTCGCGCAGACGCTCTTCCTCGCAGTGCTCGACGTCCGAACGATCGAGTTCACGCTTCTGCAAGCAGCGAATGCTACACTCGCGCGCATGAAGCACTTGTTCAAGCACGTGAGCGTCGTTGGGGACAACCAGCTCGGGTACCTCGCGCTGCAGAGCAGCCTCGACTTTCGATCGCTCATCAACTCACGCGCGATTCGCTTTGCGCATCGTCGAGCTCCGACAGCGTCAGCGCTGGATGCGAAAGAGAGAGCTGGGAGCCGTGGTGATGCCAACGACAAGAGTGGAGAAGAGGATACGACGGACTGTAACGATGGCACGGCACACTCAACGACAACGCGGCAGCAGCGCCGACGGATACGCCTCGATCAAGTGCGCTACCGCGCGGCGCAGTCGATTCAGCGAATGGTTCGCCACGCTGCGCGTCGACGCAAGAGCTGTGGCTCGCGGGCACTCGACGACACAAACGAAGGATCAAGTTCTCCAGTTGCTGGCTCAACAGGTGATGGCACCGCAGCGAATGCTCGTTCTCGACAGAACAGTGCAGGTGCAGTGCCACCTACGAGCGATACTGACCACGACCAAGCGCCAGTGTCCCAGCCACCTGTCGCACCAAAGCGCAAGACCTCTGCGTCAGGCAGTGCTTTGCTCTTTGGTGTGCCAGAGGACCTCTTGAACGCCAACAAGCGGGTCGTCGCGGCAGCGAGCGTGATCACGAACTTTGTCAAGAGCAAGCACCAGATGCTCGAGTCCGAAGTCGCTGGGCTAGCGACGCAGTCGAAAGAGTCGGCTGCGCGTCTCGTCTTGCCTCGCTACAGCGCGTGCAAGAAGATCCTTGGACTCGACTCGCCGAGTGCAAGTGTGGCAAAGCCAAGCAGCAAGCACCAAGAGTTGCGGAGTGCTGATGTTGATATCATTAACGCGTCGAAGCGGCATGGCTCGGCGTCGTCGTCAAGCAGATCGCTCACGGGCGAGTCAGTCGAGTCAGTCGAGACACATGTGACTGAGCCGCTTCCTGCGTCTGCTCGTGTGAGTCGAGATCGAGACGACGGTGTCGACAGACGCAGCAGCAGCAGCGCACGACGCGAGGACAGCAATCACACTCTTGAACAAGACCACGACGCTCACGGTGCAGAGGACAAACCGCCGAGTACAACCGAAGAGGACAACGCAGCAGCTCAAACATCGGATGCAAATGGCCAAAGCGTCGGTGACGGCAATGACGAAGCAGCAGAAGCTCAAGCTGAAGCTGTCGACGAGCCGTACGCGTCTGAAGACGAGGCTATTGACACCTCGCAAGAAGATGTTGATGGCAAGCACCTGAGCTACCTCGAGCCAGAGCACGGACTGAGCGAGGCGCTGCTTGAGAGTTTGCCAAGCGTTGTGCGCGTGCTCGTGCAAGTGGACGAGCATCGCTTGCGCGTCCCGATCAACCCGCGCGAGAAAGTGGGCTTCCTCTGTCGCGAGGTCGTGCGCCGCTTCAACGAGCTCTTTGCGACGCACACGAGCGGATCCATCTCGCACGTCACGCTCCAGGACGCGCGCGGTGGTGTCTTTGCGCCGACTGACATGGTCGGCTTTGTGTACGCGGCCGAGAGCGACGTGCTGTTTGCGATGCCGAAGAGCGGAGACGGCGAAGTCCGATGTGTTGCGCACATTGAGCCGAGCACCAGTCGCTCATCGCAGCAGCCGTGGTCGTCGTCGTCGTCAGAGACGCCAGCGAGTCGGCGACGACGCACGACGGCACGAGCTACTAGAGATCCGAAGGCAGCGAAAACGCTTGGGTGCAAGTTCACTCGGTGCTCGCAGCTGCCACTGCCGCTCGCAATTGCGCTCCTTGCAAACGAGAGCGAGCGCGACCTCTTGCGCTGCGTCCTGAGCGAAGGGAGCTACGGCGCAGCAGGCGGCGGCCACGCAAACGAGTGGCCCGAGCTCGCGCTCAACGCGTCGTTCCTTGACCCGAGCAACATCTTGCCGGTCGAAGTGCGCTGGTTCGGTCAGTGCCTCGAAGTCACAAACGCCGACGCGTTCGTGCTGTGTCTGCAGCAGCTCGGGCTCTGCACTGCGCGCACGAGCAGCAAGTACGTCGGCAAGATCTTGCGCGACCGACTCAAGATGGACAGCAAGAGTCCGTTCATTCGCGCCGCGTGCTTGCGCAGCGCTGGCGACTTTGACATCGTTGATAGCAATGACGACAACGCGGAGGAGACCGACGACGACAACAAGCGCGAACCCATCACTACGCAAGCATCTTCCGCCGCCGAGACAAGTGGGAAAGCAGATCCAGACAGCCGAGCAACCGTCTCGTACGAGAGTCTCAAAGAGATTGTCCAAGACGACTATGGCGTGTACTTGTCATCGTCGAGCGACTAGAGAGAGAGAGAGGCATGTTGCGTAGCGCGAACAGCATCTCTTGATGAACTAGAGTCGTTAGTTCATCTGCTCTTGCCAACCGAGCTCGCTGTACAACCCAGCAGGAGAGCTAGTCGAAGATGGATTGATCGCCCTCAGAACCGAGGACTCTTGCTATTTGAGACACGAAGATGCCTTCTTGGATCGCGCACAGAGACGCACACGGACGCCCATCCAGCCGAGAACCCGACGCTTGCGGCCGTCAGTTTGGCTTTGTCGCGCTCGAGAGCACGCACGCACGTTGTTTGGTACGCACACGCAAGGATGGTGCTCAAGCTCGCGCTGAGCTTCGTCGCGAGCAGCCTCACGCCGAAAGCGAGCGTCAACTCGAAAGACGCGGACCTCCGAACGCCGACAGCAACGACGCTCGCATCGCCGACGACGCTGAGCAGCGAACCAAAGCGCAGCGTGAGCCGCAAGACGCAGCAGGAGCTCGAACTCGATGAGTTTAGCTGCTGCGACGAAGAGGAGAAGACACAGAGCTACCAGAGCGAGCCAGACGAGAGCGAGTCCAGCGCAGTGCAGAGCGACCTCATCGAGATCTCACTTGGCGGCGACGAGCCTGCTGACAGCCGCCAGCAAGAGCTGCACCACCAGCAGCGCCACCAGCACCACTACCAGCACATGCGCCACTGCCACTCTGCGAGTGACCTCGAGACGATCGACGAGCTCATCGAGTTTGCGAAAGAAGGCAACGTCCAGGCATTTAAGCGCGTGTGTGAGTCGCTCGCAACGCGCAGTGTGAGCGCTGACTCACCGGGGTACATGGGCTGGACACCCGCGCACTGGGCGGCGCGTGAAGGCCGCATCCCGATCCTCGAGTACCTCCTGAGCATCGGCGTGAGCCTCGACGCGCGTGACCGCAAAGGCGACTCGCTGCTCCACAAAGCCGCTGCGAACGGTCAGTACCGCGCCTGCCAGTGGCTGCTCCAGCTCGGGTTCAACGTCCAGGCGAAGAACAACAATGGCAAGTCGGCGCTCGATGTCGCGCAGGAGCACCTCGCGATCGCGCGCACGAGTGAAGCCGCGCTCTGTGAAGCGATCCTTGCGCGCGAGAACGCCAACACGTTCTAGGAGCGTGTGCTAGATGGTGGCGTTCACAAAGCAGAGAGGCAAGCAGGGTAGGCACATGCGACGCGTATGCAGGAGCCCTGGACTAAGTTATGAATGAAGAGGAGGTACGATGAGTGATCAGTGAAGAACTCTTGTCGACTGCTGGTGTAAGTGAACAAGATCGATCGATCAGTCGTGTGCTGCTCCTGACGATGAAAGCGCCGACCACCGCGCTTGGATATATCTACCGATCCACCTTGTTGTCGTTCGAGCTCAGGAGCTTGTCGATCTTCTCGAACTCCTTCTTGAAGCGCGCTTTGACGTTGCGCAGGTCGGGAACTGTGCCGTCGTCTTCGCTCCCTGTCGTGATCTTGCGCAAGTTGGGCGAGAGCTTGAGCGAGTTGACGCCGCCGCGGTCGTCGCCCACGAGCACAATCGGGTCCGACGAGTTGAACGCCACGTGTGTGAGCTTGGCGCGCTTCACGACCTTCTGCTCGCACAGCGGCTCGTTCTTGTTCTCGGCTAAGTCGAACACGTGCACTTTGCCGTCGCTCGTGACGGCCGCAAAGACCGTGGACGAGTACGGCGCCCACGCAACGTCGCCGACTGCGTTTCCGAGGTCGAACGACATGATCGGGTCCGGGAGGTTGTGATCCCAGAGCTTCACGGTCCAGTCTGCGCTGCACGAGAGGAACGCGCGCTCGTGGAACGGGTTCCACCGCACGCTGTAGACTGCCATGTGGTGTCCGACGTACGTCTCGAGGTACTGCCCCGAGTACGCTTTCGAGCACTTGTGGAGCTTCCCTTCCTCAGTACCGACGACAAAGAGGTGCTCACTGAAGCGATTGAAGTCAAAGCAGCAGCCGCCTGCGAGTCCCGTGAGCGACGACTCCTCTGGGTCGTCTTTTGCGGTCGAGATGATCTTGAGCTGCATCACCGGCTCCATCTTGAGCTCGTTCTTGCTCATGATCCAGTTCGCGACGCGGCCGTCGGACGAGATCGAGTAGAAGTTGAGCTCCTTCGCGAGGTCCTCCTCTTGCCAGTTTACTTGCCACACCGGGTCCGTGTGCTTCCCGGTCTTGATCGTCGACGTGTAGATCGGCCGGTTCGCTTTGTTGCGCACGTCGTAGACGATGACCGTGCCGTCGTAGCACCCAACGGCGAGCAGCGCCGCGTGCTGCGGGTGAAAGTCGAGACACATGACGCCCGACTCGGTCGTGAACGTGAACTCGGGGTGGGACGAGTTCTTGAGCGAGAAGCAGCACACAACACCAGTGCCTTGTTTGAGAAAGTCGTACGAGCCGTAGCCGATCGCAAAGAGGTCGGAGAACCGCGGGTTCCAGCACACGGCCGTGACTTGCTTCTTCTTCGCTCGCTCGCTCGAGAAGCGCCAGAGCGGCAGGAGCGACCCCTCGCCTTCTCGGAACTGGTCGCTCGCGTCTTCCCAGTACTTGAAATCGTGAAAGATCTCGTCGTCGGCGTTCTGGTTCACCATGCGCTCGATGATGCGCAGTGTCTTGCCCATTGCAGCCGAGTGGACCATGTCGTCGCCTTTGCCTTTGCTCCCGCTGCCGGCGGCTCCGCTACTGCCGCCACCGCTCGCTGCGCTTGTGGTCGACACTGTCGCTGCCATCGTCTCGCCGCCATCTTTCTCGTCCTTCTCTTTCTTCTGCGCGACTTTCTGGAGCTGGATCTGTTCGCGCTGGTGCTGCTCGTACGCGTCCATGAACGTGTCGTAGATCTCCCACTGCGTCACAGTCGCCATGAAGCTCACGACCGGCGGTGGCTCAGTCTCGACCGATCGCTGCCGCAGTGGGTTTGTGTACGTCTGCGCCGCGCGCTCGCTGTAGTTGAACTGATTTTTGCCAGACTCGAACTGCAGCGACGCTTCGTCGATCTTCTCGCCCTTTGCTTCGGCTTCGTCCTTTGCCTGCTTGATCGCGAGCTCTCGGGCCTCTTTCTCCTCTTCCGCGCGCTTCTGGTCGAACGCGGCCTGCGTCTTTGCGTCTTCGGACTCTTTGTGAATCATACTGCCGTCTGCGCACAAGTGGACGTACAAGTGGTCGCCTGGGCCAGGCGGATCGACCTTGTACGTGCGCTCTTTGTAGTTGTACTTGGTGATGTTGTTCGGCACGTTCGGGTCGTTTGCTGTGAGCACGCGCGAGAACTCCTCCTTCAGCTCGGCCTCAGACAGCTTGAGCTGGTTCTCTGGAATGACCACGCGCTTGACCTAGAGAGCAGGCGAAGCGAGAGAGCGAGAGAGCGATTAGTTGTGCCATGTTCCTGTTGAGAGCGACTTGTATGTACCAGCACAAGCACAGCGACGCACTGGTTCGTGGTACGCGTCCATTTCGTCGTTGTCTTGACCAGAACCACCGCCACCGTCTGCACGCGCATGGCTGCTGTCTGCGCCATCGCTACCGAGCGTCTTGCTCGGGTCCTTGAGCTTTTTCTTGAGTGGCGACGCTGCCCCGGGTTTCTTTGGCGGCATCTCTGCTGATGCTACTGGTGCGTCGTACGAGCAAGTTGGCGATCAAGCGCGAGAAGCGATGCGGGGACAGCGACAGTGATCCGCAATGCTGTCGCGATGCCAAGCAGTCGTCGTGTGTGACCTTTCGCGAATCACTTAGCAAACGCTACAATAACATTCAAGAGGGGATCTGATCACGCGGCAGAGGTTTCCAAGCACAAAAAGCAGCATCGACGCGAAAATGGTGTTCCGGCTAGAGGAAGCGGTCGCGGCCGTCGCGGCGCCGGACGTGCGCTGCGACGGCGCTGCGCTCCGCACGAGCGCTGCGCTCTTCGATGGCAACCGGTATTTTATGTACGCCACTGGTGCGCTCGTGGTCGTGCTCGTGGAGAACCAGGACGCGGCGACGCCGCTGAACCCGCGCAGCGAAGCGCGGCGCCCGTCACAGTTTGACCTCTGGCAAGTCTGGACATGCGACGACGTCGTGCGCTGCATTCGCTTCAACAGCTCGCGGAAAGCAGCACGCGGCGCAATCGCGCTCTGCGTCGACGAGGGCCGCGGCGTGCTGCTCATGCCGTGCGGCGCTGGCGCAGCATCCAAGCCAACTGCAACTGGCGCATCGTACACATCAGCAGCAGCAGCAATAACAGCGAGCAACAGCAAAGCAAGCGATAGCAAGAGCGTCGGTGTATCGAGCCTGTCAAGCAGTGTGAGTGCGTCTGGACACGCAGGCGACGTGACGAGCGAGTATGCAAAGGTGCACTTGCATCTGCAGATGACGACTTGGCGCGAGAGCGTGCGATGGAAGAGCGAAGATCGGCTCATGGACCGTCTCGAGTGGATCGAGACCGGCGCAGATGATCTCTTGCTCGTCGGCGCGGGCGAGAAGATCACGATCTGGAAGCTCGTTGACGACGCCGTGCAAGTGTATCTCCAGCGCAGCTTCTCGCTCCGCTGCGGCGCAGACCGCAGCGTGCGCCACTTTGACGCCACGAGCGGCGCAGGACGCTTCCTCGCCACAGCAGCAGCGCACGACCGCGTCGTGAAAGTGTGGCACTTGGACGCGTTCGGCCACGACGGCGCGCCACTGTGCCAGTTCCTGGCGCACCAGCGCGCAGTCGAGCACGTGCAGTGGTCGAAAGACAGCCACACGTTCAAGCTCCGCGCGCCATCGACGTCGGGGTCAGCAGCGCACTGCGAGATGCTCTTTACGCTCGACCGAGCTGGAACAGTGTCGATCTGGCGCGAGAACGTCGCGACGCGGTCTTTCGTGCTCTGGAAGCTCTTCAGCGGCCAGGACTACCTCTCTCAGCCCGAGTCGGAGCGCTTCTTCTTTGACGCAGACCGCAGCACGAACACAATGATCCGCACGCTCGGGCTCGTGAGCCACGCGTGGGCACGACCGACGGCCAGTACGCTCGCATCGATCCTGGACGCAATGCTCGATGAAACGAACGTCCTCGCGGCGCTTGCGATGTTCCACTATGGCTACAGCAGCTTGGACGACGCGCGGCGGAGCGAGCTGTACAGCCAGCGCATGGACGGCAGTGGCAAGATGCATGGCAAGCTCCTTGGCGACAAGTGCGGCGCGACTGCAGACACGCACGCTGGCGAGACGTTCATCTGCGGCAACGCGCCACTCCACAAGACGTTTGCAGTCCACTTGCTCTACGGCGTCCACGACAACGGCGACCTGTGTCTCTTCCGGACCGAGTTCATTCCGTTCTCGGTACGCTCGCTCCTACTTGCGCTCGTGTTGTGTCGTCAGTGGGGCTCTCTGTATGACACGACACGCTCTGATAGCGCTAGGCTCGATGTCGTGAGTGAACTGCTGACATGTCTGGTTGATGTGGTCCTGAGCAGGGCGTGACGCCAAAGGTGTCGCTACTGCTCATCTTCAATGGTCTTCGCGCACAGCTCGTGAACGCAACGATCGTGAGCATCTGCTCATCCGACTACCGAGGTACGCTGTGCTTTGGATCGGCGCCTCGCTCGGTGCAGTCGCCTCATTAGTCTGTGTCTGTACACGCATCAGATCGCGAGAACGGAAGCTCGACGTTCGTGATTGAGATCGTGTTCCAGTCGCGATCGAACGAGACGCACGTGCGCGTCGCGCGCCTCAAGCTCCAAGCCGACAGTGCGTCGTTTAGCGGTGCGCGAGGGACGCGCGGCTCGGTCTGCTACTCTGTCCAGAGCTGCGAAGTCGGCGACTTGTGCGACTGCGTGTTTGGCGCACCGCAGCTCGACGGCACATCGCGATCGCTCGCGATCTCTAAAGTTCGCGCTGCAAAGCGCGTGGCACCACCGCCGCTGAACAGCGCAAGCGCTACAGATGTCGCGCTCAAGGTCGCAGTGTCAAACATCGATGGTCGCATCGACATCTTTCGCCCAAGTGCGTCGCTCCGAAAGCTCCAGATCGTGTGTCGACCGCACCCGAGCGCTGCGATGCGCGAAGCGACGCACACGTGCTGCTTTGAGGAGCAGAGCGTGCTGTTCTTCTTTGCGAACGGCAAGCTCCAGGCTGCGACGACTGCTAGCGACAGCGAGTCTCCACACCAGAGTGCGAGCGCCACATCTGCGACAGGAGCACTCCTGCCGCCTTTGCTGGGCGGAAGCAGCGCAAGAAGCGCGTCGTTACAAGTGGGTTCGCAATCGAGCGCTGCAGCATCGACGCATGCGATCATGTGCTTTGAAGACGAGAGTGAAGACTGTAGCGACGAATCAGTTGAACTCGATGCGCTCGTGCTCGTGCGCGTCCCGGAGACGCTCAAGCGCGAGTGGTCGTCGTCGTCGTCGCACTCGATCTTTGGTTCCTCGCCGTCGTCAAGCCCAAGCGCATCGAAGGACTACTGCGTCGTCCTCGGCCTCAAGCGAGGCGGCGCCGAGGTGCTCGTCTGGGTCTTTTCATTTGAGCCGCTGTCGTCGCCAACAGCGTCGCCACGAGCAGCAGCAGAGTGCAGCGACGACGTGCAAGACGACGACCTCAGGTTAGACAGCCCGCCGTCGCCGCAGCGGCCGCGCGCGCCAGTCTCGATGAAGCTGCATCGGAAAGCGCGCGTCGCTGCGCCTCGCTCACGATTCGTGTGTCTATCGAGCGTTCCGTCGATCGAGCCGTTCGAGTTGGTCTTTGCGACGATCGACGCGCAGTTCCAGCTCGACGTGTGGACGTTCGCTGACTTTGACGACCTCACGGAGCTCAAGAACGTCCAGCGCACAGACGTCAGAGCACTCATCAAGGCGGCGACTGCTCAGGAGAAGCCAGCGGACGCCATGAGCTTCCACGTCGTCGATGAGACGCTTGTGTTCAAGCAGTTTGCGCTCAGCGCCTGTGGACGCGTCGCTGTGCTGTTTGAGCGCACCGAAGCGAGACTGAATGCGCCAACGCAGCAGTCGAGCAGCGCAGTGGATGCGCACTTGTGCGTCTTGCCGCTGCTCGAGAGCTGCGCAGAAGGCGTTGTCGTGCTCGAGCACAAGAAGCTCGGCGCGATCGTGTCGCTCGAGTGGACGCCGCCAGTGACGCCAGAGCGCGCGTGCGAGCTCCTCTTCCTCTCGACGACTGCGATCGGCGTCGTGACGTGCGACGCGTCGCTGCCGACAGCCAAGTGGTCGATCGCGTGGTCGTCGAGTCGCTTTAGTGTCAAGCCGCAGCGCATCTCGTCGCTCACGAGCTACCCGCACGCGCTCCTAGCGCTCGAAGCGAGTGTTGCGAGCGTGAACCTCCACGATCTGAGCGGCGCGACGACTGCTGGCGCGCACTGCGGCTTGCCATTCCGGATATCGCAATCACCGGAGTCGTCGTCTGCATCCGCTGCGCCAAGTCTCCGACCGACTGCAGTCTTTGGCGCGCACCATCCAGCGACGCTGATGTTTCTGCTCTTGCGCGGCTCGTTCCGGAGCCTCGAGACAGTGCTTGCACACGTCAAGTCGTCAATGCTCGAGCACGAGAAGACGTGCTACCTCCGCATGATGGACGACGCGCCGCTGACCGAGTTGCCGCTACTCTCGCTCGTCAAGCTGCTCGGTCAAGCAGTTGGCGACAGCGACGCCCAGAGTGGCACGGATCAAGCCGACGACGAGCGATCCGCAGTGTACTTGAACGGCAAGCAGTCGAGCAGCAGTGGCTTTGGGTCATCATCGTCGACGTCAGCAGCTCCGCCTGCACGCGCGAGTGACTTGTTTGCGATGGACTACCGCTCGAGTCGGAGCAACCTCGACCGCGCCGAGATGCTCTTTGCGCCACGGTCGGCGCTTGGACTCAGCAGCGCAGTCGACTCGACCGAGGATGGCGCTGCATCAACGACAGCCGCAGCAGCAACGCAGACGTTGCTCACTGACGCTGCGTTTGCAGCGTTCTTCAGCGACCATCGAGCGCACCTGACGTTCCTGTCGCCAGAGGAAGCCGACGTGTTCCTCTCGATTGTGCAGGGAATGCGCAAGACTGTTGCGTGGGAGCGCGACAACAGCCGCAAGAAAGACGCCGCCGCGCTTCGCTTCCACGCGAGTCTGCTCTGGCCGCTGCAGCCAACGAGCGAGCGCGACACCTCTGCGCCCAAGAAGACCAATAGTGCGAATGGATCCACAGGCGCAGCAGAGAGCGAGCCGAGTGGTGCCGATGACTCGGACGACGCTGTGTCCGAGTCGAGAGCCGTTGGGATTTGCTCGGAGCAAGTCGTGTGGGCCGCAATCACAGACTGCCAGGACGAGCTCTTGCAAGAGTGCTTCCCGACGCCGACGATGACGTGGCGTGAAATGCAGCAGCTCCGTTTGCCGTTCTGGGTCAAGAGCGTCGCGAAGTTGCAGCAGTTCACGGAGAAAGCTGCGCAGTCCGAGTACGCAACGACGCGCGATCCTTTCCACGTCGCGCTCTTCTACGTGCTGCTCGGGAAGACGAAGCTCCTCGCGAGTCTCTTCAAGATGAGCAACGAGACGCGCATCTACGAGCTCCTGAGCAACGACTTTGCCGACCCGCGCTGGAAGACTGCAGCGATCAAGAACGCGTACGTGCTCAAAGCGAAGCGTCGGTACGAGCTCTCGACCGCGTTCTTTCTCCTCGGCGGCAAAGTCCAGGAGGCGATGGCGGTCGCTGAGCACGCCGACCGGACGCTCGTGCTCTCGTTCCTCATTGCGCGCTTGTCGGAGCGATGGGACCTCGGCGGCGAGAGCAACGACAGCGCAAGCAGCAGCGACTTTGGCCAGTTCTCGGTCAGCGGCTTGAGCAGCAGCATGCGGTCGTCGCTCGCTGGCGTCGCTGGCATGCCGTCAATGGCTGGCACCGCAGATGCCTCTGGATGTAAAGGCGTGAGCGTCGATTACCTCAAGACCGCAGTGTGGACACGAGCGGAAATGAGTGGCGACGTTTACATGCGCTTCCTCGTCAAGTACCTCGCTGGCGAGACGCAGAGCGGGATCCAGTGCTTGCTCACTGTGCCGACGGTCGAGATGCGGTGCATGTTTGGGACATGCGGCAACGCGTATGCGTACCCGTACACGCTCTACTGGCGCGCGTTTGGGCAGAGCATGCTCGGCGCGTGTGAGATCGTGCGGTTCCTCGAGCGCACGATCGTGCCGCTCAAGGTCAGTGTCAAGACGCAGATCGTGCGGCTCCAGACGCTCGCGCTCAGCCGCGTCCATGCGATGGGACTCCACACCGCTGCGCTCGTGCAGCAGCGCGACTTTGCATCGTTCGCTGTGCAGTTTGCTCGCGACAAACCGCATAGTCCCGAGGCTGCGGCGCTCCTTGCGTGCCGGCACCAGATCCTCGTTGCTGCGCTTGGCGCACAAGTCGACGCGCTCTACGCGGCGTTCTTGGCTCGCGTCCGCGACTCGATGATCGGCAAGAGCGCATCGAGCGCGCAAGCGAGACCCGAGCTCGAGACTGGGATCAATGACGAGATCCGATGTCTCGTCACGCGTGGCGGTGCATTCGCGCTCGATGCTGTCGTTGAGACTGCGCACACACATGTCGAAGGCATGCTGCGCAGCTCCGTGGTCCAGTCGCTCGTGCACTCGTGTCGCCTCGCAGGCTTGGACTTCCTCGTCTCGGGCTGGCGAGCGCTCGCAGACACAGAGCCAGCGCAGATGCTCTTACCGCAGTGCACGAGTCCGCTGCCACACTTCATCGACGTCATCTCGGACGGCATTGCGCTCGTTGCGTCTGGCGATCTCATAGCGTCGTCAACGGACCAGCTCCACACGCGCCGCGTTGACCAGACGTGTTCGCAACTGCTCGCAGCGTCGTCTCGGCTCTTGCTCTGGCTCAGCTACTACTACTCCAAGGCGTCCGAGCAGCGCTTGTGCATCACGAGCAGCGAGTACGTCCGCGTCGCTGCAGCGGCGATCTACAGCGTCATCTGCGTCTGTGCGCGGTACCTCCGGAGTCCGTGCTGTCTGTACCGAGCGCTCGGCGTGATCTTCCCGCACAAGGACACGCTACCGAAGAAAGTGCTCGACGAGCTCCGAGAGATCGCGCTCGCTGACGTCTGCGTGTACTGCGCTGCGGCTCGGAGCGCCAGTCGCACAGCAGCAGCGACAACAACAACATCGCCGTCGTCGCTGCAGCAAGACATCCCAGCGCTGTACCTCGTTGTCGAGATGCTCCAGAACGAGCTCGACGCGCTCGTGGCAGACGTGAAGACGAATCGCTTGCAACTTGCAGCGGCGACGTCGTCGTTCTTCACGTATTGTCAGTACTGGACGCTCGTGCTGATGATGAGCGCGAGCGGCATGCCAGCGCACGTGACCAAGATCGCAGTCGACGGCGCGCACCCGATGAGCAACTCAACAATCGCTGCGAAGAAGCTCGTGCAAGTGTGGTCGGCGTACAACACGCGACTGGCCAAGTACGGCGCGCGAAAGCTCCTGTGCGACCTCGCAGCACTCTACTTTCGCCCGTTTGACGTTGCGTCTGCGAACGGATCGAGCGCAAGCAACAGCAGCAGCAACGGCGTCAGCGCTGGTGGCGACGCAAAAGGCAGTGCATCGACTGCGTCATTGAGCGTCTCGACATCGTCGCCGTCTGCGTCTGGGACGTCGTCGCTGTCGTCGTCGCCGACAAAGAAAGACAGCGGGAGTCGCGACCCGCGTCGGCTCTTGGGCTGCAGCTGCACGCGCTGTCCGTGGCTCCTGCTTGTGAAGCTCTTTGCTGAGAAGGACGAGTTCCTCTTGCGCTTGCACGCGCAGCTCGAGTGCTGCAGCGAGAAGATCAAGAACGAGATCAGCTGGGGCCACCTCCCAGACTTCCCGTCGAAGAAAGCAGTGCTCACGCGGTCGCAGAAGATCCTGCTCTCGACTGCAGCAGGCACTGGGAAGAACCCAGGCACACCGCGTGCTGCCGACCTCGTCGACCTGTTTGAGAAGCGCATGCAGACGCAGGCGCCAGTGGTGCTCCAGACGAGCTGCATCTACCGCAGCGAAGTCTCGATCAAGAGCATGTGCTTCAACCGCGCGACGGAGACGGCAGAGATGATCCTCTGCAGCAGCAAAGGCATCTGCCGCACTGGCTGCGCCGACTACTCGGACGGCAGCAAGTTCCAGTTCAAAGGCATGTACGCGAACCCGCAGGCATCGTTCTTCTCGGACGCGACGAGTCTGCCGATGGCGCCGATGCGGCGAAAGACAACTGCAGACACTGTCGGGAACAGTGCTAGCGCGAACGCGGACTTGACTGCTGCGATTGGTCCGCCGCTCTCGATCGGCAGTCGCATGCTCGCAGGCGGATCGCCGTCACCATCGTCGCTGCTCTCGAGCGCAAGTGCGTCACCGTCGGACTCGAAAGTCCCGAGCTTCAAGCCGACTGCAGTCGAGTCGCATCCGTTCCTGCCGCTCTTTGCGTCTGGGAACCAAAAGGGCAAAGTCCACCTCTGGTCGTACGACAGCTTGAGCGCCGTGTGCTCATTTCAGGTCGACGATGTCGTCGCAGTACGTGTCTCTTGGCTGGTTTCATGTTTGTATCATACCAGCCTATGATGAGCTGGTGTCACTCACACACTGACTCTGTGTGTACGTCCTTGCGCTATGGGATCGACTGATGCCTCGCACAGCCGTACCCTTCAAGTCCGTCGCTCTCGTCGCGCCGCGATGTCAAGAAGATCAAGTTTGACAACTTGGGACAGCAGGTGCGAGCGAACATCAGTCATTGGCGAAGCATGCTCTGCGCTCATGCCGCTCACACACATGTGCCTTGATGGCTCAACTTGCGATGTGCTGTGTGTGTTCGTAGATGGGAGCAGTCGACACGCTCGGTCGGCTGTTCATGTGGAAGTTCAGCAGCCTCGACCGCGAGACGTGCTACCGACAGATTGAGTGCCACGACAAAGGCGCAAAGGCGCTGACGTTCATCAACGCTGCGAGCTGCGTCGCGACGGTCGGGAGCTCCACAGAGTACGTCAAGTGCTGTCGTCATGCTTGCGTTCGTGTGGCAGATGATCGCCATGTGCCTTGGGCTGACCGAGTGACGCCAACGACTGACTTGCTACTGCGTCATGAGCAGAAAGAAGAGCGTGTGTATGTGGGACTTGCTCCTGCCGACGTCGAAAGCGCTCGTCGCTGCCCCAGTGTGCCATCCTGCAGGCGCAGCGTCCGTCGCGTTCTCGTCCACGCACCAGCTGCTCATCTCTGGCGGTGAAGGTGGCTCGATCAGCGTATTTGACGTGCGGCAGCGCCGCGTGCTCCACACCGTCACGAATGCGCACGAGACTGCGATCACGACGCTTGAGCTGCATCCTAGCGGCCACTGCGTTCTCTCGGGCTCTGCGAGCGGCGACGTCAAGATCTGGTCGCTCCCGATCTTCCGCGAGATCACTGCGCTTAGCAAAGTGCACGCCAAGCCGTCGTTCCTCGGCGACGCGGCATCCAACATCCTTGGTGACGCCGCTTCGAACATGGCGATCAATGTGGTACGTGCTTCGTGGTTGTTGGTGCTTGGTTGAGTGAGTGCGTGAGGCAACAGACTGACGTTGACGATGTTGTGCTTGTTTGCTTTCTCTCTTGCGCTAGACGAGTTCGTCCTGGGGCGTGACTGACGCAGTCGCAACAGATGACTACTTCTTCACGAGTGGCACAGATGGCTCGGTCCAACGCATGCGCGTGCCGTCGCTGAGCAAGCTCTTCTAGGCGATAGAGCACAGTCGTCATGTGAAGTTGTTGAGAGTTGTGGCGAGCAACTGTTGTCGATGGCAAACATGTGTACGAGTTGTTGTCATTGCTTGTGGTGACACGTGGGGCTGACTTGCTCAAGGTGCTTGTCAAGCTCGATGCGCTTCGATCCGTCGTCGTGGAGCGGCTTGCACATGACTTGCTTGAGACATGCTGTTCCAGGTGGGTCACACCACAAAGGCAATGCTGCTTCGTTTATTTCACTATTTGAATTTGCGTAAGACGACGTCGAACAAGCATCAAACAACAACAACAATGAGCGCAATGAAGCGAGCGCGGCCGAGTGCGCAGGAGGCGATCGACACGTTCGTCGCGACGCAGCTGCTCGACAATGGCATGGACGTCGTCGCAAAGAAGATCAACCGTCTGCGCGCGAAACTCGCGCCGCCCCCTGCTCGCGACGACGACGACGACGATCTCGAGCGCACACACAAGAACGACAACAACAACAACAACAACAACAAGAACGACGACGACGAAGAAGAGGAGCTCGACCAGTCAGCATCGCACGAGCTCGATGCTGCCGCGAAGAAAAAGTACGCGCGGAGACTGCAGCACTGGCTCGCTGTCGCATGTCGACTGCTGCACAAGCAGCGCGAGCAGGTACAAGCTGGCGTCGAAGCCGTCGAGCTCGAGCTCAAGAAACTCACGAGCGCGAGTAGCAACACCAGTGCGAGTGTGACACCTGATGCAAGCACCGAGCTGTACCCGACGCCTGCACAGATGCTCTCGGCGTCGTCATCGTCGTCAGCGAGCTTCCAGTTCACCGCTGCAGCCGCAGCGCTCGCACTGAGCAACGAGCCGATCCTCGCGCCAGGTCGCTACGTCGCTGCGAAGGTCGCGCGGAGCCACGAACTGTGGATTCTCGCGCGCATCGTGCGCTTCAGCGACATCAGCAATGCGTACGAAGTCGAAGACGTCGACGCAGGCGACCGGCACCACATTGTGCCAAAGCACCAGGTCGTAGAGCTCATGGGCGACGTGCTGCCAGAGGGCGAGTGGATCCAGTACGCCGTGAACCAGCGCGTGATGGCCATGTACCCAAACACCACGAGTTTCTACCGCGCAACGATCCGCGTCCCGAACCCAAAGGTACGACGCATGCGAGAGCCTCTGTATGTGTGCTCTGTACACCTCGCGACTGGTTGCATTCGATGAGACTGATCGACAGTGTGTCGGTATCTGCTCTTGTTGCTACTGCTGATGCTTCGTAGGGAGCGCCGTACGTGATTCTCAAGTTTGAAGACGACGCGGATGAGATTGGGCAAGTGCCGGACCGGAAGGTGCCGTTCCGCTTCGTCACGCCACTCAAGCCGTGGCACAAGCACTAAGCAAACACGCACGCACAGTCTCTCGAATGTCAATGGCACCATCACATGGCATCACACGCAACACCATTGCTTGGTGTCACACGAATGTGTGTTGTTGGAATACGCACTTAACACACCTGACACCATGTTGCCGGAGCCACGCAGCAGGCAGGACGTTGGAGCATGCTTGGGCGCTGACGTCGAGCAACGAGATGGGGATCTCGATCTTGCGAGTGCGCCTCGGTCTGACGCGTCGAAACAAGCTCGCCTCCCGCTCACGCGTCCTCTTCATGTCGATGGTCACTCTCACACATCATGGTCATGCTCAACACGCCAACGCACACGGCCACACGCTGGCGCTACTGACACGACCACGACGTCTCCGACGACTCTAGCTCCGACGACTACTACTACAAGTACTGATACTACTAATGACACCCACACGGAGTGCTGACGGCACTTGCACTGCAGCGAGTGTCGGACCTGCCGATGCGTCTGGTGCAGCCTCAGCGGCAGGCGACCGTAGTAACGCCACGAGTGACTAGTGCCGCTACCGCTACTACTACTGCTACTACAGCTCCTGCTGCTGCTGATGCCATTCTTTCGCAAAGGGTGATGTTGAAAAACATCAGGGGTGGAGGAGCGACAGCGGCCAGGCACTGCGCGCTGCTACTGCTACTGCTGCTGCTTCACCTGCCGTCGCCACGAAGGCAGACAGACAGACAAGCGGACAGACAACTGCAGACAACGCGCAGACACTGGTGCTCGACGCTCGGGTGGTGGTTGAGGTGGCGGCGACTGGCGCTGCGCCGCTAGACGCTCACGCGGTCGCGACATCGCTCATGCGCTCTGCTTATGCGCTCGTGTGCTGGCACACTGCGCGCTTAGTAGTCCTGCGACGCCGACGACTTGCCCTTCTTGCCCGTCGACGCAGACTTCTTCGGCAGGAGCACCGAGTGGATGTTCGGCATGACACCGCCCGAAGCGATCGTCACGTCGCCGAGGAGCTTGTTCAGCTCCTCATCGTTGCGCACCGCCATCTGGATGTGGCGCGGGATGATACGCGTCTTCTTGTGGTCACGCGCGGCGTTACCCGCGAGCTCCAAGATTTCAGCGCACAGGTACTCGAGCACCGCCGCCATGTACACCGGCGCGCCGCCGCCAATGCGCTGCGCGTAGCGGCCCTTCTTCAGGTAACGCGCCACACGGCCGACCGGGAACTGGAGACCGGCCTTCGCCGAGCGCGTCGAGCTCTTGCCCTTCTTGCCGCGGCCTCCCGTAGCTGCCTTGCCCTTGCCCGACATGTTGTCCTTGAGGTAGTGAGGTGGAGTGGAGTGGTGGTGGTGGTAGTTGTTGCGAAGCGAGTTCGGTAATGAGCCGAGGAGGAGGCGAGGCGAGGCAGGTCGTGCGGATGGCGCGAGGTGGACGGCGCCCTAGAGAGGGTGTCTGGCTTGGCTTTTGGTGGCTGACCTGTTGGCGCCAAAACTCGTTTGAAAATCAATAGGGCAAAAGTCTTGTTCGTTTGAAATAGTCCATTGACCCTACACATCGTCTGTCTTCGCGCCATTTCTGGTTGCTTGTCGTCTGATTTGATTTGGTTGTCTCATTTAACAGCCCGAGTGCCAAACAACATGTCAATTCCAAAGCTAGCAGTCGCAATCTGAATCGATTGTTCATGATTTAGACGATTCTTGTTTGATTTAGAGGAATTTGGTCAAAATTTGGTGGGAGTGAATGGATTGACTCTTTCATTCATTTCAGTGATGAGAAGTCGATCGTTTGAATCAAATAGTAATATCAAGTCTTGATTCCGCCAATCCGTGTGAGGTCCGTCGGAGCTCCGACGAATCAAAACGCTTGAAATCATCGGAGCCAATCAGCGTCAGTTGGTCTCTTTTCGCATCGGGCTCGGAGGGTAGGGTAATGAGCGGACAGAAGTGTAATAGCAACTAACCATCAAGCCAAAGCCACAACAACCTAGCAAGCAAAAGCCCAGCTGATCATCAGGAGCGCAAGCGTGCCTGCCGCCTCGCGCCATCCGCACGACCTGCCTCGCCTCGCCTCCTCCTCGGCTCATTACCGAACTCGCTTCGCAACAACTACCACCACCACCACTCCACTCCACCTCACTACCTCAAGGACAACATGTCGGGCAAGGGCAAGGCAGCTACGGGAGGCCGCGGCAAGAAGGGCAAGAGCTCGACGCGCTCGGCGAAGGCCGGTCTCCAGTTCCCGGTCGGCCGTGTGGCGCGTTACCTGAAGAAGGGCCGCTACGCGCAGCGCATTGGCGGCGGCGCGCCGGTGTACATGGCGGCGGTGCTCGAGTACCTGTGCGCTGAAATCTTGGAGCTCGCGGGTAACGCCGCGCGTGACCACAAGAAGACGCGTATCATCCCGCGCCACATCCAGATGGCGGTGCGCAACGATGAGGAGCTGAACAAGCTCCTCGGCGACGTGACGATCGCTTCGGGCGGTGTCATGCCGAACATCCACTCGGTGCTCCTGCCGAAGAAGTCTGCGTCGACGGGCAAGAAGGGCAAGTCGTCGGCGTCGCAGGACTACTAAGCGCGCAGTGTGCCAGCACACGAGCGCATAAGCAGAGCGCATGAGCGATGTCGCGACCGCGTGAGCGTCTAGCGGCGCAGCGCCAGTCGCCGCCACCTCAACCACCACCCGAGCGTCGAGCACCAGTGTCTGCGCGTTGTCTGCAGTTGTCTGTCCGCTTGTCTGTCTGTCTGCCTTCGTGGCGACGGCAGGTGAAGCAGCAGCAGTAGCAGTAGCAGCGCGCAGTGCCTGGCCGCTGTCGCTCCTCCACCCCTGATGTTTTTCAACATCACCCTTTGCGAAAGAATGGCATCAGCAGCAGCAGGAGCTGTAGTAGCAGTAGTAGTAGCGGTAGCGGCACTAGTCACTCGTGGCGTTACTACGGTCGCCTGCCGCTGAGGCTGCACCAGACGCATCGGCAGGTCCGACACTCGCTGCAGTGCAAGTGCCGTCAGCACTCCGTGTGGGTGTCATTAGTAGTATCAGTACTTGTAGTAGTAGTCGTCGGAGCTAGAGTCGTCGGAGACGTCGTGGTCGTGTCAGTAGCGCCAGCGTGTGGCCGTGTGCGTTGGCGTGTTGAGCATGACCATGATGTGTGAGAGTGACCATCGACATGAAGAGGACGCGTGAGCGGGAGGCGAGCTTGTTTCGACGCGTCAGACCGAGGCGCACTCGCAAGATCGAGATCCCCATCTCGTTGCTCGACGTCAGCGCCCAAGCATGCTCCAACGTCCTGCCTGCTGCGTGGCTCCGGCAACATGGTGTCAGGTGTGTTAAGTGCGTATTCCAACAACACACATTCGTGTGACACCAAGCAATGGTGTTGCGTGTGATGCCATGTGATGGTGCCATTGACATTCGAGAGACTTGCTTTGCGCCAGTTCTCCTGCTGCAGTCGCATTGGTCTCTAGCGACACGAGAGACAACATGTCTTTGGAGCGCCTACTGAGGATGGCGACGACACACGACAGTGACCAGGATGACTACACTTTGTCAATCAACGGTCTACGTTTGCGTCGCTAGCCTTTGCTTCTGCTCGCACTTGCACATGAGCTCACGAGCTCACGAGCGCTTGGGCGTCTTTGCTTTGGCGTTCTGTATTGCCTGACTCCGCACGACCTCGCGCAACTTGCGGCTGTACTGGATCATGAGCACGAACTGGTCGTCGCGCTCCGTGCGCTGGCTCCGGATCCTACTCTCGACGCTTGAGATCTGCTTCCCGAGCACGTGCAGCTGCGCGAGCTTTGCCGGGTCGCCACTCGCGATCGCCACGTCAATCGCCGCGCGCAGACTCTGCACGCTACCCTCGCACGTCTTGATGTCCGCGGCGAGCTGCGCGCACTTGAGGTTGCACGCCGTGAGCACGTGCGGGATGTCGCCGAGTGCGTTCTGGTCGAGCTTCTTCACGCGCATGCGCACGTCGGGCGAGAAC
The DNA here is from genome assembly GCA_003730235.1 of Pythium guiyangense. Taxonomy (NCBI): domain Eukaryota; phylum Oomycota; class Peronosporomycetes; order Pythiales; family Pythiaceae; genus Pythium; species Pythium guiyangense. Next base: position 1,148,577 of record QXDM01000001.1, read on the forward strand.
ACGATGACCTTGGCGAGCGCCTTGAAGCCCTGCTCGTACGCTCGCTCGAGCGTCGTGCGGTAGACCTTGATCTGCTCGTTCAGCCGCGCCGCAGTTGCCACGTCCTGCATCGAGATCTGCCGCACACGCTCGTTCAGCTTGGCGTTGTTCGACTCCAGTTGCAGTGTGTGGCTGTTGACCTCGTCGTACTCGTTCACGACCGCGCTCTGGAGCGGGTCATTGGTCGTTAGCGCTGCCGTTGCACCAGCCGACAACAACGACGATTGCAGCATGTCAAAGAGTTCACTGGCGATGCTGGCAGCTACTGTCAGCGTCGTGGCAGGTCGGCTTAGCTGCAGTGGCGACGGTGGTGCGACCAACGACTCAGTGCTGTCGATCAGTGGGCTCGAGACCGAGATCACGATGCTCGGTGCGTCAGCGTCAGCCACTGCGACGGTGCCGCTACTGCTGGTCTCGTCACTCGGCAATGAAGGAGTGAGGACGCTCGTCGGCGTCGATACGACTGCATCTTGTCCGTCTGCTGTAGCGGTGGCGGCAGTTGGCACTGCTGGTGCACTCTCGAGTACAAGTGCATCTGCGCCGGTGACTTGCACGAGCTCGTGCTGCTGCTGCTGAAGTTGCTGTTTGAGCTGATCGAGCTGAGTCTGCTGCGCCGCTCGACAACGCTCGAGCTTCTCGATCTGCGCTTGCTGCTCCTCGACCTCACAGCGCTCGAGCGCTTTGACGCGTGCCTGCTCCTTGACCCAACGAGACTCAAGCTCCTTCACCTGCGCTTTCAGTTGCGAGAGCTTCTTCTGTTGCTCTGCGCGACGGCTCTTGAGCTCGTCGAGACGGATCTGCTGCTGCACAAACGCTTTGTGCTCTTTGTCCTCGTGGCGCTGGAGATCTTCGAGCTCGGATCGTCTCTCGGCACGACGACGCTCCAGCACTTTCACTTGCGCTTGCTGCTCCTCCAGCTCTTGGTGATGCGCCTGTACTTGCTCAACCAATAGCTGCTGCGTCTCAAGCTCTTTGTGCTTCTCGGCTCGGTGGCGCTGGAGCTCTTCGAGCCGTGCTTGCTGCGTCTCGAGCTCCTTCGCTTGCGCCTGCTGCTGGCCGCGCACGCGCTCTTACTGCTCGATAAAGTCGTGCTGCTGCTCCGCTCGGTGGCGCTCGAGGTCGTCGAGCCGAGTCTGCTGCTGCTCGATCTCCTTTTCTAGGTCACGCCGGCGGCACTCGAGGTCGTCGAGTCGAGGCTGCTCCTGCTCGAGCTCGTTCTCTTGGTCGCGCTGACGGCGTTCAAGCTCCTTGATTTGCGCTTGCTCCTCGAGTTGACACTTCTCGAGCTCCTTCACTTGTGCTTGCCGGTTCTCAAGCTCTTTTGTCAGCGCGTGTCGCTGACTTCGCACGCGTTCCCGCTGATGTATGAACTCTTGCTTTTGCTTGCGTCGACGGCGCTCGAGCTCTTTCAACTGCGCGTGGTACTACAAGAGCTCCTTGTGCTGTGTCTGCTGCTGCTCGCGGAACGTGAGGATGGCTTGAGTCCGACGCTGCTTCAGCGCGACACCTAGTTGCTTGACGAGCTGTTCGTACGCTTCTGCTGTTGAACGCTGCGTCTCCTGTGTGTGGTGCTCTGACAGTTGCTGGTGCGTCTCGCGTGCTGTCTCCTCGTACGCCGCGTGCTTCGAGGGGCTTGGTTGCTGAGATGGTGCTGTTGTCGAAGAAGCAATCGTCACTGGTGCTGAAGGTTGCAGAGTCCATGGCATCACACTGTCCAAGTCCGACAGCTTTCGCTTGCGCGACAAAGAGCTGTGCTCACTAGCAGTGTGGTGCGATGCCGAGGAGCTGACACTCGCTGTAGACACCTCAGTTCTTGTACTGGTAGCATTCGCACTCGCTGGTCGTGTCGAAGACTCGGGTCTTGTGCGAGGATCTGAGGTTCGCGGACGCGACACTTCGGTCTGACTGGCGTGTGACTCACTTGCAGTAGCAGTCGTAGTCGCCGATCCAGCCGGAGTAACAGCCACGCGAGCAGCTGACGTCGATGTCGAATGTGGTTCAACAGCGCTTCGAGTGCTTGCAGCTGATGTTGACGAAGATCGTGCAGAAGAACTTGAGCGCCCGGCAGTCGCTGGCTGTGCGGTGTTACCACTCACGCTGCTGCTGCTGCTCGTCACAGTTGCCTTGTCTTGCGAGGTCTTCTCGGCCACTCGCTGTCGATACGCGCTCTTCACAGTCGTCGCAAACGCTGTCGATCACGCCGACTTTTCGAGAGCAGGCTGGCCACTTGCGTTGGAAGTCGGTGCAGCAACAGCGCCTCTTGTGCTTGGTGCAGTGGTGGTCGACGGGACGCGCGTCTCACTTCTGCTGTTTGTGGCGGCTGTGCTCGGAGTACGTGCGCTGGTAGGAGACGACTTGCTAGACTGCGTGCTTGCTCTTGCTGATCCGACTGCTCTTTAGCGGGCGATTCAAGCTCACTGGCGTGCTCGCGTAGCTGATTCGTTGCCTCTTGTACGTCGCCAGATTGATCAAGCGGTGAGTATCACTGAGCCCTGGTTGCTTGAACACAGCGCGTGTAGGCGCTGGCATCCCTCGCTGCGTCTCCATCGGCGCTGTAGCGAACCGTGTGTGCGACGGAGGCGACTCGCACGCGCCGCAGTGTTCCCGATTGTCATCTCGACGATCGCGACCATAGCGCGGCGATGTCGAGCGTTGCGCGAGAGTGCTCGCGGGTCTAGCCATGTGCTGGGGTCGGCTCATGCCGTCGCTCGTGGCTTGTTTGCCTCACGCGTTTGCGCTCTTGCTCTCTCGGTGCAAACGCGAAGATAGTGAGCAGTGGCGATCGCCTCTTCTCGCCATCTCCAACGCAGACGCGCGCATCGAGCTTCTCCAGAGCCCCATCATAGACCTTGTCGTGCGATGAGATCGTGATCTTGATCTTATCCATTTACAAGTGCGTCGAGTCGAGTTGAATTCCGTCGAGTCGAATTGTGTTGATTTGAGTCGAATTGTGTCGAATGGAGTCGAGTCGAGTGTCCATTGTCTAATATCGAGCGTCAAAATATGAAATGGTCATTTGTCAGGCGCGACGAAAAATCGTACTTTGAATTTTCGATTAAGTTCAGCTTTGACCCCAATTCTCCCATCCTTCTCCCACCCATTTTGGTCGTGCATCCAGATTTGTAATTTTGCTAAAAATGTAGGCTGTTTTTGTATTTTTCGATGAATTTAGAGTTGATATGTTTATTTGAGTTGAGTTGAGTCGAGTGACATGGGGGATTATCATCATTTGGCCGACAAATCTGAGTGATTGTCAATACAAATTTTAGTATTAAGGATGTCATGTCCAGCCGACGGTTGCCGACATAATATGGCCGACACAATACATTAAGCAAGTAAAATGCTCAAATAGAAATGTATGGTGAGCGAAGAAACAGCGGTCGCGAAGACGAAGCAGACATGTCGGGCTGCCAAGCGCAGCGTCGCCCGACATGATCTGCATAGTGTTAATGTGCAACAATCAAGTTGTTGTCAAGAGGAACCGGTTCCCGCCATTTCGTGTGTTTGACACATCCTAGTTATAGTGCCTAATATGCGTAAAATATGTACACTAGGTTCGCGTCGAGTAGAGTTGAGAAATGTAGACTAAAGTAGAGCAGCGTCGAAAGCAGTTGAGACTATCGAGAGTAAGTAAAGATAAATCGAGTCGAGTCGAGTGTCAAACGTCGCTGTATGTTTTTGCAAACTAGTCGGTGTACTTGGTTTCGCCGGTCGAACGCCAGCGGTTGAGCGACAGAGAGCAATAATGAAAATGCTCGGCTGACCGAAAGCGGTGATAATGCTGAATGTATGGATGAATATGCTAACCATTCGGTCGCGTCAAAATAATGCGCGGTATGTGTGTGCGACTATCATCCAATCGCGTTGATCACAGCCATCTTTTTAGCCAATCAGAAATGGCTTACAAGTAGCTTGCTGTTCGGACGATTCGGTCGCAGATTTTGTCGGTAGAAATTAGAAAATATGTATGTGTGAATACAAACACCAAGTGATATGTGTGCTCCTCAAATACCCTCACCATTCGGACAAACAGGAAGGGTGTCCAGTTCAACGGCTTGTTCAGTGTGTACCACATACAATAGGAATGACTGGTGCGAGCAGCGCAGCAACGTTTGTCGTGTGTGCGTTGACGTGACCTCAAAATGCTCACTTGTCAATTCATCATGAGCCTGAGCTCTCTTATCCCTGCAAACACACAGAAGGCGCGCGGCACGGCGCTAAGTGCTTTTGCTCGCTTCCTCAAAGCGGAGGATGTTGGCGCGGACTACGTCCACGCCAGCATCAAGAGCGATGCATCAGGCGCTCGCCTCGCGGCAGTGCTCGACAGGTTTGGATTTCATCTTGCATTTACTGTAGGAAAGGATGGCAAGCTACTAGCAAAAAACTCGGTCATGTCTTACTTCCGTAACGTTAAGGTGTGGCTACTTGAGACTTATCCCTTGCAGCGAGCTGCCGTGGAGATGGAGCTGCTGCGCAAGGGTAAGACTCTCGAGAAGCACTGCCAAAAGCGTGAGGAAGGAGGATTTGTCAACAAAGCGCCAGCTTGTAGGAAGGAGGATCTATTCATGTTGTTAGAGAGGATGTATGTTAATGCTGCATGTTCTAAAGACTACCAAGACGCCGCGCTACTCTGCCTGATGTGGCACTGCTTTGGCCGTGCGTCCGACCTCGGCTTCGTGCTGAAACAGCACGTGTCACTCTCGTCGGACGGCGCTGTCTTCCTTCGCCTACTGCGCGTGAAGACGTCGCAGGAGCAAGGGCTCACCCTCGTCCCGGACCGCGCAAGCTTCATCACGTGCCCGGTCTTCGCGATTGCTGCGGCTCTCGCCGCGCAAGACATGCCGACGCATGCTCTCCTGAGCCAGCTCCCCGCGCTGCTTTCGCCCGCCGCTGTCGTCGTCGACGCAGCTGTGCCACTGCATGCGCTCCTCGACGCGGAGCCGCACGACTTGGTGTCCTCAGGCGCGCCGACGGAACCTGGGAGCACAAGCAAGGTAAAAGCCGAGGTGGGCATCCACGGCTACATCAACCGCCTCTTGCGCCGCGTCGAGCTTCCAGGCAAGGTGACGCGCGACCTTACCTCGCACTCCTTCCGTCGAGGCGGAGCGCAGCACGCGAACGGCGAGGAGAAGCTGGCGTCGCAGTGGATCCTCGACCGCGGCGCGTGGAACATGAGCTCAGCCAACAAAGGCTTTGCATACGTGTTCAACACGTCGCGGGAGGACCGCAAGGTTGCGCGCGTCTTAAGCGGTTGGGCGCCGAACGACGTGCCGTCTGCAGCCGACCCCACGAAGCTCGACAGTGCCACGCGTTCGCGTCTCGCTCGCATCCAGGCGCGTGTCTTCAGCTGCTGCTCTGGCCTCGCCGACGCGCGCCTGAACGCCGACGCGCGCGTGCTCGAAGCGCTGACCGCAACGCTCGTGCTGCACTACCCACAGCTCAAAGCACTGAGCGTGGAGGCGCCACTTGTTCGTCGACTTGATGCGAGCGCGGTGGAGGCTGGCAGCGACGCGACTGAGCTGCTTTCGCTGTTGAACACGCTTCAGGAAAGCGCGCGCGCGTCAGACAGTCTAGAGCCACCAGCCGAACCAGCACCAGCCGACCAAGCGCGCGACCGCGACGATGCCATCATCCGCGAGCTGATCGCGATGAACCGCGCGCTGTCCGACCGCCTGCGCGTGTGTGAGGCCGTGTTGCTTCGACTTCCTGCAGCAGACAACACGACACAAGAGCAGAAAAGATTGCGAGACGACGAAGACCAAGCGCAGTCAGAAGCACCAGCACCCAAGCGACGCAAGAAGGCAGCGGCAGCAAACCTGTCCACCGTGTGGTACGAATGGTACACAAAGGTACCACGCGTCTGGGAGAGCGAGGACCGCCAGCGCAAGTCCGACTCGCGGCTGTTGGCGGCGTACCTCAAGCTCTTCCTGCCGACCGGGTTCGCGATCGTCGAGAAGGCGGCGAGCTTCAAGGACGGCGTCCTCGCGCTCGGCACAGCAGCGCAGGCGGCGACGCTCGAGTTTCTCCATGACCACGGTGTCACGGCAGGTGGAGCAGGCACCGTGCTCAAGGCGCTGCGAAAGCTGCATCGAGAAGGTGTGCTCGACGACAGGATCGTGGCGTACAGGCGCCTGCTTGCAGGCAACAAGATCATCGACCCGGCGCCACTCGCAAGTCAAGACATCTTGGCTCTCGCGAGCACGCCGGGTCTGTAAGTCGCGCCAGTTGATGTCCACGCAGGTTCATTGCTACATACACACATACACACATACACACATACATACATACATGCACACATACATACATGCACACTGCTTCTCATTCGACGATCTCGCTGTTGTGGCCTTTACAGGCTCACTGATCACTCATCCACTGCCGATCCACCGAATACACGTATCCACATGCATGCACACATATACAGAGGTCGATACGCACAACACAGACCTTCGTGAATGACGGCGGCTGGATTCGAACCAGCAACGCACAAAGCCGAAGCTTCGCTGCTCTCGCCAGTGAGCTGCGCCGTCAGAGGGGGGGCTGCTGGTCTTGTACGCTGTATGCGCGTCTTGGTGCTGGTGCTGTGGCTGGGAGCTGGATAGGAGGGGCCGAGTGCGCGCGAGGTCGTAGAAATGTCGAATGAGGAAGAAGGAGGCGCTGTCGGCTCTGGCCAATGAAATTTTGACTTTGGTTTTGTATGCGATATCTGTGTGGCTGGGACAGCTCGCTCGCAGAGCACAAGCACTGACTTTGCTTTTATTTGTGGCCCCCGATTTCAGAACTTGCCCCTCGCTTTTCAATTTGCTCTGTCCTGCTCACATAGCTTTCGTCTCAAAATACACGTGATTTGGCTCAGTTTTGTTTTTCGCTGTTTTCTCGGCTCACAGGCCGTTTCAAAGGCTCTCGCTCACGTGGAGAACTTCGAGCCAAAACGATTTGTTCGCCCTCTTTTTTGTCACCATCTCGAAAAGCAAACTGGCAGTCAAGGTAAAAAAGAACCGCTCTGAACCGCAGTTCTGAACTGCGGTTCATAATTAACCGTTCCCAAATTGTCCTCTATTGTGGTTTAAACGAGGGATCATCAGGGATTTTCCTTGCTAACCGAAAGTGACCGAGCCATTTTCGCTGACCGAACCGTTAGGATATGGAAGGATGTGTGCCGAGTACCTGCTTGTTGTCTGCTGCGCCAGACAAAGTGCGGATAGCACGTGACGAGTCGGCATTACGGCCGTACCTTTGCGGAAATGTACTGTGCGCGATCACAGCTGCCGATCGCGAGCTGAAGGTCGACACCGATGAACAGGTTCGCAACGCTCTGCGTCACTTGAAACAGGCGCGTGTACGCGAACGTGTGTTCTTTGCGCAGGAAGATGTACGTCCAAGGCACGAACGGCTTCGCATACTTCTTTTTGAAGTTGGCGACCCGTACGTGCCGAAGGCTATCAAATCCAGCCACATGTTCGTGTGTTCAGACCACATCAACAACAGTATTATTAAATGCATCAATTCGCACTAAAGCACATACATACTAAAATGAAGCTTGTATGTCTAGTCCGCGACGCCAAGCACACCATCATCACCTTGCCCTTCGACAGCACGGCACACGTTGCGAAACAAAGTCTCGATGTGAACACGATGCCAAATGAGACCCAGTGAACTCTGTTGCTGTTGAACTGGTGCTCAAAGCAGTCAAGCACAATCACGTCGTTTTTAAAGCTGATGATCTCTTCTGCGCATGTCACGTTTACGCTAGGATCTACGCTTGTTGGTCAAAGAGTGTACGGCTCGTCGTGCACATCCGTTCCGATGCCCACTCGAGCGTTTGTCGAAGCGTGTAATCTCCGACGTCGGCCTTCTTGATGTACGCCTTCCTGGCCTTGAGCTCCGCAATGGTCGGGATCACACGCTGCTTCTTATCATCTGCGATGTACAGCGCTGCCAGAATCTCTCGGCACATCTGCGGGCAGGCTCCTCCCCTCAGAGTCTGGTCCACGATGCTGATGATTGACTTGCATATGCTCCATGTGTGAGCCTCAATCATCATCGTGACGTTGTGCGAGCCGCTTGTACTGACTGTAAAAACACCTGTGCTCGGCGAGATCCTGGCTCATCTTTGACAATGGTGATGAACTGTGCACTTGATCACGCGAACACCAGGAGCTCTAGAGCCTTAGTTGAACTTGTAGACGAACGCGTCTGGAGCATGTACATCCTTCATGGCGTCGCCGTCCGAGCTGCACGTCGTTTTGACTGTACCAGCGTTGCGCGCTGCTGGACAAAGACAGCATTTACTTCGCCTTCGCCCTCACTCTCACTTTGCTTGGACGCTTGTCACTCAGGCTGGATAGTTGATCGAGATTGAGAGCTGAAGAGCTAGGTTGCTTACTGTCACTGTACTCGTCAGTAGCTGAGCGTGAGTCGTTGAGAGCGCCGATCTTGGACAATGGCCGCCATTACACCATGTGCGCTCTTGGATTCTTGGAGGAGTCTCACATCGTGCTATGTAAACGTCAAGATCATAACGGATACGTGCAAGGCGCAAACAGATGGGCACTTTGTAACGGGCTCTCCCGCTACGTGCGTGTGAGGAAGCGGTGTCTTGGTCATGTGCGGCGAGTGACAAAGGAGGGAGCTGCAAGACGTGAAGGTTGTGAGGTAAAATCTGTTCTGAATATATTTCGTCTTAGCTTACTTGGTCTTGTAATCTAAGCGAAACTTTCCGTAAACTAAATGCATGCGCTGGCGAGCTCTGATAGGCTGAAATCTCAGACCTGCCAGCCAATGAAAAACAATCCAGGTGCGTGGACTCATGACGCACACGAGTCACACGAGGGTGTCGTAGTCCTGCCTACAAATGTAAATACCTAAACATGCAATGGCCACCTAGGCCCATTACATCATCCCCCCAATGAGCTTTTAGCAATGAAAGCGCGATGAGAGATGTAGACGCGCAACGTGCGCTTCGCCGCGACGAGCACTGGCGACAGCAGCGGCAGCGAGAGGAGCGAGAGCGCGGAGAACGGCGACGAAAGCAGCGCGGGGCGCGCGGCAACTGGGCGACGGCCCATTACACACTTTGCACTTTGGGCGCAAATACCTACAAGAAACTACTTACAATTCTACCATATTTAAGATATTCGTTTCTTTCGGTTAGGTATACTCAGAATTCGCCCAAATTCGGATATACTAAAAACTCATCCATGTGATACTTAGAAATCGTAAACGCTACTTTCATGTATGCAACATTCCCCGAATGTCGCCGATTGGCGCAAAATAGTTTGGTAAGGGGACATGATGCATCGAATTGGGCACTCACGAAGTGTAGAATGGAAATACACCTCATCTTTTTTAGCTACCTTACAAAAGTAATATTCTAGTGAAAATTGAATTTGCAAACGATTAAGTCCATTCTGTTAACCGAACTCTAGCCCCCAATTTGGTAATAATTAGAAGTGTCCGAAAAAATATCTCACATTCTCGGTCCTTCATAACAACAGGTCCTTCATAACAAACATTCTCGGTTCTTCATAGCAATCTCCTGGACGGGTGTTACATACACCGCTCAGTAAACCTCGGTAGCTGGGCCGCCTGCACAGGTCATGAGTGGCTACAAAGCGAGAGCAGCAAGCGGCGTCACTTATATCTGTTTCGGCTTCGCTCCCTCGGCTGCTTCGCTCAAAGGTGTTTGTAGCACCTGACTTATTTCTTTATCGCAAATGTGTCGAAGCAAATACTCCAGGAGTGCCGATTACTAGAAGTGTTTGTGAGCCAATCCATTTTGCAACATTTCCCTTTACAACGCCATAAAACAGACGATAGTATAGAGCATGGGTGCGATCACAATCTGAAACATATATGTTACCCAAACTCACAACAAAGAGCAACAAAGAGCAACACAGCTCACAATCTTCGGCTAAGTCCGTCGGTTCGTCCGGGCATGTCTGAACGCATCCTCAGTGCGCAGCTGTGCGCGCAGACCAAGCAAGTCGTACCTGGTTCAAATCGTGCTGTGTGCGAGAGCACGAGCGCACCAGAAGTGCGCGCGGGCGTGGTAGACTCACTTCCGAACCAGCGCGAGGGACCAGAACAGAGAGAAAGAATTACGTGACGCCAATAGCTGTGGCGGAGTTAGCCGCATCTTGCCTATCGTTTGTGTGTGTGCTAGTGCGTGAGCGTGATGTGAGTACACGCAGCAGCGCAAATAAGTCTGCTCGTACTTGTGCGTGCGACATGATACGGGCGATCGCCTCGCGAGAGTCGTGTCGCTTGTGTAGCGGGCGGCGTTTGTTGTCGCGAGTATGCACGACGGTAGTGTCGATACACCTAATACTCGGTCGCGAGGGTCGCGACGTGTCAGCGAAAATCGCTCGACGCGGGTGCACACACACGTTCGAGAGACGAGATTGTCTGGAGCACTGATCCTGGCCTATTGTAGTCGTTCTTATGCGACCAGGTCGCGCCACGTTGGGGACGACATAACCGAAGTACGTTCGGAGTACCACCGGCACTCCGAGTCGCTCAAGTTCTACGTTATGATGACGCAAAGCTCTTGGCTAGGATGAAGTCAGGGACATGTTGTAAAGCCGGGATTTAAATTTGAGACAGGTTTGGAGACATTTGTAGCATATGTTTCAAACAGGGTGATACTTTCTACAAGCTGACACAATCATTGAAGATGTGTGACCCACATCTTCAATGACGGTACTTTCTAGCAGACATGTTGCACCACATCAAATGAGGCTATATTTATAAATTATTGTTGTGATCAGCTCTCAAGGCGGCTCGCATCTCACGATTGCGTCGAAGCGTGAATGTTGGTCTTAGTTCGAGAGAGAGGTGGCGCTGCGAATGTGGGCGAGGAAGGAGACGTGGACGAGATCGTCGAGTAGGTTGCGCCGCTGGTCTCCGATCACAAGTGTGAAGCGCGGGATGAATGTCGCGATGAAGACATGCCTGTGAATGATGTATTGAGGATGTTTGTTCCGGTGCTTTCGTTGGTGGCGATTGGAACAAACGACTGCCGCAGGCGACGTCCAAGGCAGCAGAACGTGGACGAGATCGTCGAGTAGGTTGCGCCGCTGGTCTCCGATCACAAGTGTGAAGCGCGGGATGAATGTCGCGATGAAGACATGCCTGTGAATGATGTATTGAGGATGTTTGTTCCGGTGCTTTCGTTGGTGGCGATTGGAACAAACGACTGCCGCAGGCGACGTCCAAGGCAGCAGAACGTGGACGAGATCGTCGAGTAGGTTGCGCCGCTGGTCTCCGATCACAAGTGTGAAGCGCGGGATGAATGTCGCGATGAAGACATGCCTGTGAATGATGTATTGAGGATGTTTGTTCCGGTGCTTTCGTTGGTGGCGATTGGAACAAACGACTGCCGCAGGCGACGTCCAAGGCAGCAGAACGCCGTTGCTCTGGCATGGCATGTGTGTGAGTGAGTGTGAGTACCAGGTCGAGATTAACGAGTGCTTGCGTCTGTGCCGACAGCGAAGTGAGTACGGTGCGCCGTTGTCAAACGAAGGAGTCCCAGAGCACCGGGTTGTAGACTGAGCTTGCAGACTGAGCAAATGTGCATGTTCGTCTTGATCGCAAGTATCTGTGCGTGCAGTGTCGACGCGTCTAGTCAAGCTGTTGGTAGCTCAAGTGGTGAAAAGGATCTGCCACGTGATGCGGAGTGTGAGATCGATCGACAACAGGATTGCTGCAGTTGTGACAACGTACCACAACCAGCTCGTTGCTGAGCTTGAGACGATGGTATTGGTGGCGTGTCTTGTGCATCGACAACCGCGCGTTTTGCCAACGACTTTGGACGTGATGCGCTGGAGCCAGTGACAGATTCAGGCCTTGAGGTGCGCTGGTGTGCAACTCGGCGTTCAGGAGTGACACGTTTGACATGGTCCAGAGCTCATAGACTGGTTCGATCATCAATCTACAGTCAAGACCACAGCTGTAGTAGTGTGAAGTGCAGCGGTTCTTGTTGCAGGTCATCGCTTGCACTTGAGAGACTGTGAGGTTGATCGACTCGGTGCTTTCTGAGGAATACAACGATCGCAGGAGCGTCAACCATTGAGCTGCGCTTTTGTCGCTTCGTGTCGACAACGACCAATGGATGCACGCGGCATCGAGCATCAATCATACAGTGCGTGCGTGCGTGCGTGTGTGTGCCTCCCTCGAAGCATAGCTGTGCATGGCATTCATTGCGTGCGTCGAGCACGCGAGGAAGATCGAGCCGCACAAGATCAAAGTGTCGCGACACGTGGCGAATGGCATCACCTTGTCAAGGCGTCTAGTTGTGAGAGTGTGACCATGAACGTACCTCGTGGCTTGGCAGCTCTTGCAGTGATTGACGGTTGCTGTCATGCCTAAGAGCGTCGAAGTCGAGCTACTACTCTTGCGTCACTAGTTGTGCGCTGTCGTGATATGTGTGTGATTGTATGCGAGCGGCAACGCATTGGCACGAGTGGTGTCGTCCAGATACCATGGTGTTGCGACGCCCGAGTTTCAATGGCGTCTGTGACTGCTTCTCATTTGCTGTCGCTGCAACGATGTGGTATCTGCAAGACTCGTCAAGCTACCTGTGCCCAACGACGTCATGCAAAGCGCAGAGTCGAGGTGGAGGTGACAAGAGCGCGATGTCGATGCATCCACCACTCCTGAGTGCACAGCATGTCAACTCCACGAAGCTTGGAATGCGTCAAAGGATCAGTGTGTCATATCGTTGTTCAGATGCATCTTGGTCATAAGCGCGTTCAACGCAACGACGTCGATACGCAGCAGTTCGCGGAGCCGATGAGGAGAGAAGTACGAAGCATGGATGTCTTGAGTGCTCAATGCACACTGTTGTTGCTCCACTGGAGCTCATTCTGAGTTCAAAATGCGCTCTTTATCAACACCATCGACAGCAGAAGCACTCATCGCGCGCAAAAGACGCATGCAAGCACTGCCTGTAGTACTGCAACAGACTTGACACCAAGTACAAGCGACTGAGCGAGTGCGTGCGGGCTCGCAGACGAACGAGGCGACACCTGCAATTTGCTGCAGCCCTGAACATGGATACATTTTCATGAATGCACTCGAGTTGAATAGCAACAAGCACGCTGCTCGAGCTTGTCTGCAGGAGGGAAGTCTAGCATGCGACGACAACGAGAGTCAACAGGACGAAAGCAAGCAGATTAGGTGCCATGGCATGTCGAGCTGCACGCGCGTCTTCCTCTCTTGTCGACACGAAGTTGGTGCGAGGTTGCTTGGTGCTTGGTCCGTGCTCGACCAGCGAAAATGCGTGGCGCACATCACGTAGACACAAAACCCAGGCTTTAGAGCGAAGGAGTTCAAATCTAAAGCAAAATGTTCTAAATAGGTGTTCCAAAAAAGGCGGGAAGGCGATTTAGTGCATTCAAATAGCTAGAAGTTCATCCAGAGAGTGAGACCCACATTGTATTCTTGCATTCATTTCAGTGATGAGAAGTCGATCGTTTGAATCAAATAGTAATATCAAGTCTTGATTCCGCCAATCCGTGTGAGGTCCGTCGGAGCTCCGACGAATCAAAACGCTTGAAATCATCGGAGCCAATCAGCGTCAGTTGGTCTCTTTTCGCATCGGGCTCGGAGGGTAGGGTAATGAGCGGACAGAAGTGTAATAGCAACTAACCATCAAGCCAAAGCCACAACAACCTAGCAAGCAAAAGCCCAGCTGATCATCAGGAGCGCAAGCGTGCCTGCCGCCTCGCGCCATCCGCACGACCTGCCTCGCCTCGCCTCCTCCTCGGCTCATTACCGAACTCGCTTCGCAACAACTACCACCACCACCACTCCACTCCACCTCACTACCTCAAGGACAACATGTCGGGCAAGGGCAAGGCAGCTACGGGAGGCCGCGGCAAGAAGGGCAAGAGCTCGACGCGCTCGGCGAAGGCCGGTCTCCAGTTCCCGGTCGGCCGTGTGGCGCGTTACCTGAAGAAGGGCCGCTACGCGCAGCGCATTGGCGGCGGCGCGCCGGTGTACATGGCGGCGGTGCTCGAGTACCTGTGCGCTGAAATCTTGGAGCTCGCGGGTAACGCCGCGCGTGACCACAAGAAGACGCGTATCATCCCGCGCCACATCCAGATGGCGGTGCGCAACGATGAGGAGCTGAACAAGCTCCTCGGCGACGTGACGATCGCTTCGGGCGGTGTCATGCCGAACATCCACTCGGTGCTCCTGCCGAAGAAGTCTGCGTCGACGGGCAAGAAGGGCAAGTCGTCGGCGTCGCAGGACTACTAAGCGCGCAGTGTGCCAGCACACGAGCGCATAAGCAGAGCGCATGAGCGATGTCGCGACCGCGTGAGCGTCTAGCGGCGCAGCGCCAGTCGCCGCCACCTCAACCACCACCCGAGCGTCGAGCACCAGTGTCTGCGCGTTGTCTGCAGTTGTCTGTCCGCTTGTCTGTCTGTCTGCCTTCGTGGCGACGGCAGGTGAAGCAGCAGCAGTAGCAGTAGCAGCGCGCAGTGCCTGGCCGCTGTCGCTCCTCCACCCCTGATGTTTTTCAACATCACCCTTTGCGAAAGAATGGCATCAGCAGCAGCAGGAGCTGTAGTAGCAGTAGTAGTAGCGGTAGCGGCACTAGTCACTCGTGGCGTTACTACGGTCGCCTGCCGCTGAGGCTGCACCAGACGCATCGGCAGGTCCGACACTCGCTGCAGTGCAAGTGCCGTCAGCACTCCGTGTGGGTGTCATTAGTAGTATCAGTACTTGTAGTAGTAGTCGTCGGAGCTAGAGTCGTCGGAGACGTCGTGGTCGTGTCAGTAGCGCCAGCGTGTGGCCGTGTGCGTTGGCGTGTTGAGCATGACCATGATGTGTGAGAGTGACCATCGACATGAAGAGGACGCGTGAGCGGGAGGCGAGCTTGTTTCGACGCGTCAGACCGAGGCGCACTCGCAAGATCGAGATCCCCATCTCGTTGCTCGACGTCAGCGCCCAAGCATGCTCCAACGTCCTGCCTGCTGCGTGGCTCCGGCAACATGGTGTCAGGTGTGTTAAGTGCGTATTCCAACAACACACATTCGTGTGACACCAAGCAATGGTGTTGCGTGTGATGCCATGTGATGGTGCCATTGACATTCGAGAGACTTGCTTTGCGCCAGTTCTCCTGCTGCAGTCGCATTGGTCTCTAGCGACACGAGAGACAACATGTCTTTGGAGCGCCTACTGAGGATGGCGACGACACACGACAGTGACCAGGATGACTACACTTTGTCAATCAACGGTCTACGTTTGCGTCGCTAGCCTTTGCTTCTGCTCGCACTTGCACATGAGCTCACGAGCTCACGAGCGCTTGGGCGTCTTTGCTTTGGCGTTCTGTATTGCCTGACTCCGCACGACCTCGCGCAACTTGCGGCTGTACTGGATCATGAGCACGAACTGGTCGTCGCGCTCCGTGCGCTGGCTCCGGATCCTACTCTCGACGCTTGAGATCTGCTTCCCGAGCACGTGCAGCTGCGCGAGCTTTGCCGGGTCGCCACTCGCGATCGCCACGTCAATCGCCGCGCGCAGACTCTGCACGCTACCCTCGCACGTCTTGATGTCCGCGGCGAGCTGCGCGCACTTGAGGTTGCACGCCGTGAGCACGTGCGGGATGTCGCCGAGTGCGTTCTGGTCGAGCTTCTTCACGCGCATGCGCACGTCGGGCGAGAACACGATGACCTTGGCGAGCGCCTCGAAGCGCCGCTCGTACACTTGCTCGAGCGTCGTGCGGTAGACCTTGATCTGCTCGTTCAGCCGCGCTGCAGTCGTCACGTCCTGCATCGAGATCTGCCGCACACGCTCGTTCAGCTTGGCGTTGCTCGCCTCGAGCTGCAGCGCGTAGTTGTTGATCTCGTCGTACTCGTTCACGACTGCGATCTTGAGCGGGTCGTCGATCATTGGCGCGGCTGCTGCACCAGTCAACGATGTTGACGGCGCGTCAGCAATGCCACAGCTGCTACTGGCAGCCGCAGTCGGCGTCGTGGCAGCTGGGCTTGGCTGCAACTGCGACGGCAATGCGATCGACGACTCGGAGCTGCCGAGCGGCGAGCTCGAGACCGTGGTCGCCACGCCACTCGGTGGCACCGAGACTGAAGGCGGGACGGGTGCGACGACACTCGCTGGTGCCGATCGGACTGTATCGCGTCTGCTTGCTCCTTCTGCTGAAGGGGCAGCAGTTGGTCCAGGCATCGCACTCTGTTGCGCCTGTGCTTGCAGATTGCTTGGCTGCGGTTGATGTTGCGCGGCTGTGGCGACTGCGACGCTCTGACTCGAAGTGCTAGAGTTGTTGTTGTTCGCAGTCGTTGATAAAGCTGCTGCTGGCTCACCCACAGAGCGGCTGGACACAGCCGACTCGTGCAACTGCAGCGCCGCTTGCTGCTGACGCACGAGCTGTTGATATTGTTGTTGCTGTTGCAACTGTTGTTGTAGTAGTAGCTGTTGTTGTTGTTGTTGTTGTTGTTGTTGTTGTTGTTGTTGTTGTTGTTGCAGCTGATGTTGTTGTTCTTGTTGTTGTTGATGCTGTTGCTGTTGCTGTTGTAGTAGTTGTTGTTGGAGTTGCAGCTGCTCGCGTTGGCGCCTCTCGATCTCTTTGTGCTGCGCTTGCTGGTGCTCGCGAAACGACTGCATCACTTGCAGGCGCCGCTGTTGCTGCTCCATGAGCACCCGCCTGAGGAGCTCGTCGTTTGGTGCAGTGCTGCTCTGCTGCAGCCGCGCGAGGTCCTCGAGCTTCTGCCGATGCGCCGCGCGCGCTTTTTGCTCGTGCATCAAGCGCACGCGCTCAACTAGGCTTAGCTGTTGCTGTTGCTGTTGCTGTTGCTGTTGCTGCTGCTGCGGCGGTTGCTGGGGTCCTGGAGATGCTTGAGATGCAGAGGCTGCAGTTGCTGTCGCCGCCATTGGCACGGACGGAGACAGTGTCCGTGCTGTCGCGTTGTCCGAGTCCGACAGCTTTCGCTTGCGGGACGAAGAGCTGTGCTCACTAGCAGTGTCATGCGGAGCCGAAGAGCTGGCACTCGGTGTAGACTGCTCAGCGCTTGCACTCGCAGCATTCGCACTCGCTGGTCGTGTCGAAGGATCCGGTCTTGTGCGAGGATCCGAGGCTCGCCGACGCGTCACTTCGGTCTGACTGATGTGTGACTCATCTGCAGTCGCAGTCGTAGTCGTAGTCGCCGATCCAGCCGGAGTAACAGCCACGCGAGCAGCTGACGTCGATGTCGAGTGTGACTCGGCAGCGCTTCGAGTGCTTGCAGCTGATGTTGACGAAGATCGTGCAGAAGAACTTGAGCGCCCGGCAGTCGCTGGCTGTGCGGTGTTACCACTCACGCTGCTGCTGCTGCTCGTCACAGTTGCCTTGTCTTGCGAGGTCTTCTCGGCCACTCGCTGTCGATACGCGCTCTTCACAGTCGTCGCAAACGCGGATGACCACGCCGCCTTGCCGAAGAGACGTCCGCTCGCGCCTTCGATCGCAAAGCAGCTGTGCCGCGCAGGCGTATCGTCGCGGAGCACGAGGACGTGCGGCTTCTGGCTGCAGCCTTCGCAAAAGTACGCGTCGCACTCAAAGCACCACATCGACGGCACCTTGTTCGAGCATCGCTTGCACGTCTCTGTTGCGAGCATCCACGAGCGAGAGGACTCGGCAACGTCAGTCACTGGACGAGAGCGAGGAGCTGCAGGCAGTGGACAACGCATCGTCGAGCGAACGCAAGTGCGCACGAGCATGGAGACAGACAGACGTACGCGCGCGCTGGTGGCGATACTCGCAGTGCTCGCACGTCTCGTTCTCGAGCTTCACGCGGTGGCGGCACTGAGGACATCTTGTCGAGCTGATGCCGTACACTGTTGGCACATGCACACGGACGTGTCTGGTGAGCTCACTGCCACGGATCATGTTGCTCCAAGCAGCAAGAGAGAGTAGATGTACGCACAGTAGAGCGTCCGTCCAGTGGACCCGTCGCACTTGGCGAGACTGTCGAAGAATGCTTCGCCCCACGCACCGCCGCTCCAGTGCTCGTACGTTCGCGTCTTGTCGTCAGTGTGCGCCGCAGACTTTGCACTCGCCTTGCTCTCCGTGGCTGGATTCGACGCGTCGCTGGTCTTTGCAGCGTCAGGGGCTGAAGTGCTGCCAGTAGCTGTGTTAGCAGGAGTCAGCTTGGTACCAACGGAGCTCGATGCATGTCTGATGCTGTTGTTGTTGCTGAACGACGACGGCGCTGTGTTGGAAGGATGCGCAGCACTGAAGCTCGAGGTAGCATTGTTGTTGTGTGCGACGCCAGCAGGTTTCGTTGGAGCAGAGCTGCTTGACGACCGCGCGCTCGCACCCGTACTGCTGCTACTGCTGTTGCTCCGCGACGGAGGGAGGTTCCTCGTACTCCCAGGGATGATGCGTGTAGCACCGCTCGTGCTTGTGCTGCTGGGATTGGCAGTGGTGCTGCCACGGCTATGCGAGTGCGCAGCAAATGCGCTATGACTGCTGCTGGCTTGTGGCGCAGCACTGTGACTCGTGAACGGTCGACTGAAGCTCGATGGCGTGCCGGAGAAGCTGTTTCGGTTCCCGCTGTGGACGCTGTTGTTGCTGGCCGCACCGCTGAAGCTGCTGCTGTTGTTGTTGCTGCTGGTCGGGACGCCGGAGAAGCTATGTCGAGCACTGATGTTGCTGCTCATGTAGTTGTTGCTGTTGTTGACCGTATAGGTACTGGGAGCTGCACCAGGTTGCTTTGGGGGATCGTCGTGTGCAAACCAGCACGCGTTGCCGCGGCGGCACTGGCCGATGCGGTAGAACTTGCACGGCTGGCGAGCCATTGCGCCTCGCGCCGTGCCGGCAGTCGCTCTGCCGGCAGTCGCTCGCAGCGCTGTGATGCACGCACGCAATCGCCGCGGGCGTCGTCGTCGTCAGCGCGGTTGCTGCTGCACGTGCTGCTCCAGAGCTTGATCTCGCGCGCGTTTGGACCGACCGACCAGTCGCTTTGTGCGACGCTGAGCCAAGTCCTAATGGAGAGTGCAATTCTGCATGAAGCATACAATTGGTGAGTGCTGCCGACGAATTGCAATCGCGTTTCTTTCTATATCGATATTGCGTGTTCTCTAAATCGATTACCACGGCATTCGCACACATACCTTGTATACTATATGTCTTTGCAGAATCACTAACTTCGTTACAAACTGCAAGTCAATGCTGTTGCGTGATGCGCTGCGCGAGACACTCGAACGGAAGGACAGTCACATACTGAACGCAAATCAAGTGCAAGCGCTCGTGCATTGCGGAGCCACACGATGGCGGCAACAACCACGACGCATCTCTGCAGCCGCTCGAGCGCTTGGTGCGCCGTGAAGCGACGGACAAGCACACTCCGACTTGCCGCGCTCGACGTGCGCGATCACGATGGCCAACGGCGCGAGCAGCGTAAGCGCCATTTACAACAACAACAACAACAACAACAACGAGGAGCTGTCCAAGCCAGCAGACCTCGCGCTCGACCTCTCGCTGCTCGACAAACAACAACACCACCAACAGCAGCATGAGACCAACGACGACGAGCCGCACGCAGTCGTCGCGGCGCCAGAGTGGAGTGCGGGCTTCTTGATCACGTACGGCGCGTTCTTCTTTGCTGGCGCATCGGCTGTCGCGATGTGGTCGAGCGTCACGCTCTGCCTCGACTTCTTCACGGAAAAGTACCCGACCGAGCGCGTCGGCTTCGTCTTCCCTGTCGTCAACATGTCGACGCTCCTCGTGATTAGTCTCTACATGGTGCTTGCAGGCCGCCAACTGCCACTGGAGCTCCGCATGAACGGCGCGCTCGCGAGCTACCCTCGCGTTCGTGCTCCTGCTCCCGCTCGCAAACGTCGTGCACTTGCCAGTCATGGTCGCGTACACGTTCACGATCCTCTCGCTCGTGGGCTCGACGATCGCGTCGTCCGTGCTCCAGTCGAGCATGTACGGCCTCGGCGGCGTCTTTGGTCCGATCTTCCTCCAAGCGATCGAAGGCGGCAAGGGCTTTGGCGCGATCCTGCTCTTTGTCATTCGCTTGGCGCTCAAGCGGTACTTTGAGCTCTCGGCGCAAGCGCATGCAAGCGCCAGTGCGTCGACTGCCGAGCG
Source organism: Pythium guiyangense (assembly GCA_003730235.1). Lineage (NCBI taxonomy): Eukaryota > Oomycota > Peronosporomycetes > Pythiales > Pythiaceae > Pythium > Pythium guiyangense. The sequence goes on from QXDM01000001.1 coordinate 1,168,705, forward strand.
CTCGGACGTGTCGCTGTACTACGACAAAGTCGCTATGGGCGTGTTCTTTAGCATCGCGTTTGCGATCGTCGCGCTCACGTGGGTGCTCTACACTGCGCTGCAGTACACTGCGTTCGCAGCGCCGATGCTCGTCGAGTACGCGCTCGTGCAAACCGAGACGCCGTTCAACGTTGCGCCGCAGAGCCTCTCGCCGCGCAGTGATCCGCTCGTGGACGAGCCGCAAGGGCTCGACTTGACCGAGTTCAGTCCGCTGCTGCGGAGCGCGAGCGCCGAGCCGCTCGCAACTGGCGCCGACAACGACGAGCTCGCGAATGAGAGTGGGAGCGAGAGCGAAGGCGACAGCGACAGCGACGAGCTCCTGTTGCTCCGCGAGCACGCGTCGTCAGCGTCGCTGCTCACGGTCTGCCGCGTTGCCGCGAAGCCGTTCTTCTCGCTCTTCCTTTCGTTCTTTGTCTGCCTCTCGTGCTTCCCGGGCCTCATCTCTGCGATCCCGTCAACGACGTTTGCGCTCGGGGACTGGTACCCGATCGTCCTCGTCGGGTGCTACAACCTCGGTGACCTCGTGGGCAAGAACTTGCCCGTCTACGCGCTCTACTTTGACGTCGCGACGCTGCATCGCCCGTGGTTCCTCCAAGTCGCGTTCATCCCGTTCTTTGTCGTCGCGCTCGTGCACCCGCTCGCTGACATGGTCACGATCGCAGCAGTCGTGCTCCTCGGACTCGTGACCGGCTACGTCGCGACGTCGAGCATGATCCTCGCCCCGAGCGTGTGCTCTGAGTTCCAGAAAGAGGTCGCGGGCATGATCGGCGGCCTCAGTGCGATCGTCGGGCTCTGTCTCGGTTCGTACAACGGCTTGGCGCTCGAGACGCTCATTCAGCTCTGGGCGCCGGCATCGACATGAACGTGACGACGACGATGTCGCTAGCTCGTATAAGAAAGCGCCTTCAAATAGACTTGGTCTAAGTATTGGTCTCAGCATGGTCATGCACTTGCTGCTCCTCAGAGCTCCTCTCGACCGCATACGAACGAGCTCGCTCATGCTGCACGAGCCGCGCTCGTAGCCTCGCTCGTCATTGTCACGTCGGTTCATGGTGCAATGCTGCGTCGCGCGAGTCGACCTGCTGCTGCGCAAGTGCCGCTGACTGCACGCACAGCGTCCGATGCGATCGATCCGAGCGCCATCAGCTACGACGCGGTGCTGAGTCCAGAGGAGATTGAGCTCCTGCGCCTTCGGTTCGCGTCGTTCAGTACGCAGTCGACATCGACGACGCGCAAGACCAAGGCACTTGCGAGTCCGCAAGCGATCAAGCTCTTTCGCGACGACTACCCTGGGCTCTCGGAGTGGGAGATCCAAGAGCTGCTGCACAAGTGCGACCTGAACCTCGACGGTCAGCTCTCGCTGCACGAGTACTTGCAAGCGCGCGCGCTGCATCGACTCACAGTCGAAGCGAGCACCGAGAATGAGGTCTTTCGGAGCTTCACGATCCTCGACACGGACGGCGATGGGATCGTCTTGGCGGACGAAGTCTTGGCGCTCGTGGAGCAGTCTGGCTTGCGCTCGGTTGGGATCCTCAAGCAAGCGGTCGTACAGGCAGCTGCCGCCACGAAACACGCCGAGCAGCTTCATCCGCAGTATGGTGCACGGCGCCACCACGCAGGCGAGATCACGTTCGAGCATTTTGCACACACGATCCGAGACGTGAACCGCATGATGGAGCAGGAGATCGCTGCCAAGTCGCTCCGAGGGATGCGTCTCCAAGACGAGCTCACTCAGCTCAACAGCGCTTTCGCCCCAGGCGCGGTGTGTTCGCCGCACAAACGATCGCAAGCAAAGCGAGAGGTGCTGGTCATTGAGATCGACGTGCTCCAGAGCGAGATCCTCCGAGCGAAGCGCGAGCTCCTCACCGACACGCACAACCCACTTGGACGCGTCTGCGAGACGCTCGTCGCAACGTACGAGAACGAGCAGCACGTGTACGAGTGCCTCCGCAACTTCATCGCGTTCAGCAGCCTCCGCGATGCCACGCTCTTTCGCTACAAGCTCGAAAAGTCTGGCAAAGAAGTGCACGTCCTCGACTCGGTCTTGCTCACCCCGCCTGCGCACATCAAAGTACGTACATGCGAGCACGACCAGTGCTAGTGCGCTAGCTACACACGTACACACAGAGTCGCTGACATTGCTCCTGTCGATGATGAACTGCAGCGCACCGACGAGTTTGCTCGCATGATGGATCTGTCGCTCACGTCACCAGCGAGTACGAAGGCGCGGAATGCCACAACGACAACTGCTCGCCACCACTTGCACGCGAGCGCACAAGTACACGCTTCTCCTGCAGTCCCTGACTATGGCTCGAGTGGCGACACCACCTCCAGGACTATCGACGTCGATCTGCTCCTGATGAACCCGACACTCCGTCGGCAGTTTGTGTTCTACACGACAGCTACAAACGTGACGAACTTCGAGACCATGACGCGCTCGAGCTTCGTCAAGTTCGTTCGCGATTGCGAACTCCAGGCTCTTGTGACGCCAGCGCTCACGGAAGCGGATCTCGTCACGATCTTTGCGAAAGCGTGCGGCACGAGCAAGCTCATGTCGTTCAAGCAGTGGATCGCTGCGACGCACCTCCTGCTCCAGCGTGCATTTCCAGACCACGTACGTCAGACGCTCTGTGAGACGGACCCAGCACTCGCTTCAGCGACGTGATGGACTGACTGCGGCTGGCTGAGCTCCTTCTTACACCACGGGTGTCCTTGTGTGGATGTCTGGCAGTGCTCGACATCTGAAGACCTCGAAGCGTTCGTGAAGACGTTTGTGATCCCGCGCGCCAAGTCGATCCAGACGCAGAACCTCGCGCCGGACGTCTCGCTCTCGCACGTCATGAAGCTCTTGCGCGAGCACATCTGGCAGCTCAAGCAGATCTTCTCGCACTTTGGCGCCCAGAGTCTCGTCGAGGTTCGTGCGCTTGTGTGATCGAGCAACACACGACATGATGCGTCTGACGATCGCTGTCGTCCTCGTAGGTCGACAGCAAAGTGACGCTCGACATGAAAGAGTTCCTCTGCTTTGCTCGAGCGTTCGGTACGTCCGTGCTACGCTCAGGCGATCCTACGACGCTTGCGCTTGGCTGTCTAGACTGACAAGCACGCTCGGACACGACTAGGCATCCTTCGGACATCAGAAGAGCGCGATGGCGAGCCGTACACACCGCCGCCACAGGTGACCGAGGCGCAAGTGATCCAGCCGATCAGTCTCTTGGAGCTCGTGCGCGAGTTCTACGCCGCGAAGCTCGACGTGAGCTTTGCAAATCCCGCGCGTCGAGACGCCAGCGATTTGACGTTCCGCGAGTTCCTGCGCTGCGTCCTCCGCGTCGCACTCGCGATGCATGCGCACAGTCCGCGGAAAGCAGGCAAGATGCGCTCGAACGGCATCGTCTCGACGAGCTTCGAGGCGCTCAAAGAGGAGGAAGGTCGCGTCGTCGAGCGGCCGTACACGCCACTCTACAATCGCCGCGGGAACGTCCTTGGGGCGTCGCCGACCAAGACGGCGAGGATGACGAGCACGTCGATCATCTCAAGACTCTTGCACACGTCGCGAGCGTTGATCCGTCAGCGCGAGTCGAGTGAGGCGGCACCGAGCTCATCAGACGAGCGCTCGGAGCTCTCGCTCTTGCCGCTCGAGCGCACACAGTCGGTACTTGGGACGCCGCGCTCGCCGATGCGCATCTTGTACGGACCAAACAGCCCTGAGAGTCGCAGCAAACAGCCAACGCCGCCACGCACAGCGCCGGCGCAGTGTGGCCCAGCACGTCCAGTCGCGCCGCACAGAGCACGCGCACGTCCAGTCACATGTGGTGGACCACCAGTGATCCGCTTGATTCGCCCACCGGATCTCTGAACGAGCGTGAGTGACTACGCGCTCGCTGGGAACCCAAACGCCGAGCGCAGTTGGCTCGATGCGACTCGATCAAGAAGCGCGTCTGGGAACGACACGGTCGCGCTTCGAGCGACTGTCGAAGCAGACGCGTCGTCAGAGACGAGGACCGCAGTCGGCTCCCACACGCGCACGAACAGCAGGAGCTTGCGCAGACGCTGCGCGATCTGGAACGGCGACGACGACGACGCGTTGCGAGAGGACCAGACTGTCAAGAGAGCACGCAGATAGAGAGAGAGACGTTCGGAAGACTTAGCCACGCGACTCCAATCCCAATCCAACGCACACTATTGCCTCGCATCATCGTCTGTTGAGCAAGTGAGCGTAGTACGTACTGGACGCCACCATCGCATCGAAGAAGCGCGCTGCGGGGATCACAGACGCGTCGAACGCGTTCACGCGCATGTTGCGCCACGAGATTGCGACTGCTCGATCCACCTGCGCACACGCGATCGCGTGAGTCTCCATAGGCATGCTGACAAGGTCGAGTCTCACATCAATAAGAGCAAGTTGCAAGCAAGAACGCAGCGTACCTCGCCGCAGACAAGGAGCGTCTCCACGAGCGGCGTGATCGCACCGAGGCGCGTGTACATGTCGAGACCTGCTTGCAACAATGCGCGACTCGTTGCTCGGCTGCTCACGAGCAGCTCGGCAAGGTCAATCGAGTCGGCGAGCATGTTGTTCTGGAGGAACTGGTACAGCTTCTCTGGCTGGCGAGCAGCGAGAAACGCTCGTGCTAGTGCGACGTGTCTGTTGATCGCATACGTTTCGCACGAGCAGTCCGTCCGTCAGACGACAGTGTTGCATCAGCCCATGCACATCCTCTCAGAGTCACGTACGTCGCCACTTCGACAGGGACAGAGTTGACAAAGAGGTTCTTGATGAACTCGGTGAGGTAGATCCCCAGTCGGCCGTTCGCAGCGACCTGAGCACAACAGATCAGTGAGCAAGAGTGAGCCCAGTGTCAGCCACGACAACGCTCTGTCAGGCATCGCACGGACATGACAGATCGACGCAGCCAACAGCAACAGCTCGATGACGTACAGGCGAGTCCGGCAGCAGCTTGTCCCAGACGAGGTCGTAGAACTCGGACTGGAGGAGCAGGAGGAAGCCGTGGACGTTGCGACTCGGCAGTGCGCTCACGGACGCCGACCCGAGCGCCAGCAATGACGACGACGACTGCGTGGACCAGTCGCTCTTGCTCCGCGTCTCGGCAAACAGGCGTCTTCGGAACGACGCAGTGCGCGCGACGCGAGGCGTGACGTCGTGCTGGGACGACGACGCCGACCGCACGCTGCTCTCGTCGTCGCTGCTCAAGTCGTTTGGCGAGTCGTCCGCCGCGCTGTGGTCCACGACATCCTGGTGCGTGACAGTCTGGACTGCGCTAAAGAGACTGACTGCGCCAGAGAGCGTCAAGTCCTGCTCCTCGAGCTTCTCGCGCACGAGACCTAGGACGAGCGTCTTCGCGAGCGCATCGTCGCCGCGCCGCAAGAGAAACGGCAGCACGTCTCGGTGCCGCGCGCACGAGCGGCAGACGCCGCGGAGGTTCACTTGGAGCTTCCGCACTTCGACGTGCTCCATGTCGTCTGTGCGGCTCTTAGCTGTGAACGCGCGGTGCACGAGGTTCGGCGCGAGGAACCGCCAGCGCGAGACGTAGTGATCGTCTGCGTCAAACTGGTGGTGGTCCATCTTCCCAAGACTCATGGTCGTCATCGCGCGCTCGAGCTTTGGGCCGCGTGGCTTGTGATGTGCGTCCGTGTGACTGTCGTCGCCTGGAGCGACGCCGACGTCGTCATCGTCGAGCGCACGTGTACCGAGCATCGCAGTGCGTCGCTGCATGGCGTCAACGCTGTGAGCGCGGCGCAAGTGGTGCGACGGCAGCGCATTGAGCGGAGAGCGTGAGCCAGCACTCGTACTGTCAGCCGCGTCGACACTGTCTGCACTGTCGTGGTCGTGCGTCGGCAGCTCATCAACTAGCGACGACGCTGACGACGTTGACAAGCGCCGCGACTGCGCTGCACGCAGCGAGATCGGGAGCGGGTGCGAGAACGGCTCAGCGACGTCGCCGGGACTCTTGATGTCGAAGAAGAGGCTCACGTTGAAGTCGAGGCTGTGGCACGCGAGCAAGTTGTCGACGACCGAGTACGCGAGTGCTGTGCCTGGAGGGAGCATGAGCTCGAGCGACTGGACGCACGACACACGAGCGCGCTCGATCAAGTAGAGCAAGAGCTTGCTCGCACGCGTGTCGCTGTAGACGGCGTAGAGCTGGCCGTAGAGCGGCGCGAGGTACAGGTCTCTTGGACTCACAGTCGACGAGAACACGAGGCGCGGGAGCTTCTCGACGTTCATGCCGCGAAGGACGTACGGGATGAGCTCGTTCGCGCGCGAGCCCGTGCTGATCACAAGCACGCTGTGCGTCGGCGCGTACCAGAACGAGTGGATGACGACACCGAGCGCGCGGTGGAGCGCGCAGCTCCGGCGCTTGGGCGACACGCGGTAGTGCTCAATGCCCATCTTCGTGACGAGGAAGAGGTCTTGTGAGCTCCCTGGCGCGCTCGCGTGCGTGTTCCAGAGCACGCCGTCGTGCAAGATACGGTTCCCAGCGCTCGTCTTGCACACGATCCAGAACCTCTCGCGCGTCGCGAGGCGCACGACCTGCACCTCAATGTCGCTCGTCTGCACTGCGACGTACTGCTTGTCGAGCGAGAGGCGCGCGAGCACGACAGGTTCCGTACCGCTGGTTGCGCTGTTGCCGCTACTGTCGGCTGCAAAGTCGTACAGCGTCGTCACGCCGCAGTGCCGAGCGTTCTCTTTGTCATGATCGTCGTCGTCATCGTCCGAGTTGTCGCTGATATCGTCACTGTCGTCGTCACGGTCGCTATGATGAGCGTCTCGAAGTGACTGGCCGTCGCGTACAGCAGTAGTTGTTGTTGTCATCTTGCTCGATCGTCGGGAGCTCATACGACGCTCGCGCGGCGACAGCTCTGCGTCGAGCGAGGTGTCGAGTGCGATCTGGCGCAGCTTGCGCGAGCGCGGCGAGAGCACGAGCATGCTTCGATGCGCCTCGTCGTACCACGCGTGGCGCGAGTCGCCGACGTACTCGACGCCGCCGCGCGCGCTCAAGAAGAGGTGCCCGCCGTCATCGACGTCGTTGCTGGTCGCCGCCGCCGCCATACTGGAGCTTGAGCTGCGCCGCATGAGGATCGCGCTTGTTGAACGCTTCTTCGACAAGTGGCACTGTCGCGACTCGATCAAGTACGATTGTGTTCAGACGATTTGATTCGCATTGTGCATACAATATCTAAGTGAGTTGGCAGAATTGAGTGGGTGACGCGATTTGCACACAAACGCGCTCAGAAGAGCAGCAGTATTGACCTGGAGCTCAAGCGGACCTCGCTGCGTGGGTCGCGTCTGTCTGTGCGTCTCTCTATCTCTGTGTGCGTGCGTGCATACGTGAGCGTGCGCTTGCATCGCGATGTTTCTCCAGTGGGTCGCCAAGTGCGAGCTCGTGCCGCTCGCATCCGACTCGTATGTCCTCAAGGTACGTCACACTCGCACGCTCCTTGTCACTCGACGAGGCATGTGCTCTGCAGTCGTTCCCGTACTCACAAGTACATCCCTTTGCTCTCTGTCTTGATCCCAATGACTGCTCGTACGCCTGTACTTTGAGCAGAAGTTCTCAGACAAGTGCCAGCGCGGGATGTGCGCCATGGTCGTGACGTTCCTGAGCGGCGACGGCGTCGACCTCGCAGACGTGCTCCCGAGCGGCCATCACATTCGCTGGGCCATGGAGGTCATCGGCCACTCGTTCGCGCTCAGCATGGAGGACGCAGACGTGATCGCCGGCGCGCTCAAGATTTACGAAAAGTGGCTCGGCGTCGAAGCGCCAGCACCTTCTGGCGGCGCCAAGCCCAAGGACTCGCGTCCTGCGTGCATGCAGAAGGTCGAGCAGACGTTCATCCAAGACATGCTCGGGCACATGACGCTGCTGTTTGAAGAGCGCACGGACGCTGCGTCGCGCGCAAGCGACGCGCTCGTTGCGAAGCACGTCTCGCTCTGCATCAAGTGCGTCCTACGTATGTGTGTGTGACTGTGCGTGGATGGCTCCGTCGCCGACCAGCAGGGACTCATCGTCGTCTGCGGTGTGTCTCTAGAGTCCTCGATGTGTTTGACGCGCTCGTGAAGCGCCGCGGGAACGCCCTCACGGCGCAGACGTGGGAGCGCATCATCCGCTTGCTCCTCGGCGCTGCAGACGGCGTGCTCCACACGCCGAAAGGCGCACTCGGGAACCAGCTCTGCGGCCAGCTCACGCGCATTCTGTTCGAGATCTACTTGCGGTCGCTCCCGTTCTGCGGCCCGCGCCTTGAGACGTGGAGCCTGCTGCAGAAGTTCTGTCGACGCTGGATCCACCGCATCCTCGTCATTGAGCAGTGGAACGCGGCGACGCTCGCGCTCACGAAGAGCCTCGTGCGGCAGATCCACGCGCCAGACGCGAGCAAAGAGGTCGAGATCGTCTGGGCCGAGACGCGCACGCAGTCCAAGTTTGAGTACGTCTCGTAGTGCGAGGTGCTCTCGGTTGCTCGCTATGGACACTGTAGCGAGTGATAGACTGACCGACTGCCTGTGCCGTGGACAGACTCGAGAGCTCGCAGCTCGCGTACGCGTGGCATCGGCTCCTGCGCGTGATCGGCCACGCGTCGAGCATCACCGACCCGGATGTCCACCTCGCAGCGATCGTACGTATGCTCGTTGACCTGTGGCTACAGCCAGGACCTGTGACGTTGGACTCACTCCCGCTCGCTCTTTGCCTGTCATGCCTGCTACAGAAAGGCATCAGTCGCCTCGCAGACGAGCTCACGCGCATCGAGCAGCTCCCGCGCGTCAAGTGGGAGCAAGTGCTCGGCGCGCTCAACTCGGCACCGACGCGAGACAACTCGATCTTTGCTGCAGTCACGAACGGCGGCAGCGCAGACAACGACGCGATCGTGAAGGAAGTGACAGGCGGCAGTGCGCAGCCGCGGTCGCCGCCGGACGTGAACACGATCCTGCGCCTCCTCGGTCCGTGGCTCTTTGACGCGTGCCTCACGCGGAAAGCGCGCTTCGACGCCGGACGGAGCGAGGCGCTGCGCTGTCTCGGCAAACTGCTCTGTCAGGTCTCGGGCGGCCGCTCGAAGCGCGTGAACTGGGCGTACGGCATCCGGAGCCTCATGGCGCTGCAGACTGCGCTGCTCGATGACGACGAGCGCATCAGTGCGTCTGCTGTCTTCAACTGGTCCAAAGTCTTTGGACTCTACGGGAACCACACGCTCCGCGGCGCCGGTGTGATCACAGGGTCGTTCCACAAAGCAGTCGAGCGCATCTTCCGGTACGATCCGAGCCATCACTTGTGTCGTTGGCACTCGTCGTCAGGCTGCTGCATAGCATCAGACTGTCGTACTGACGCTTCACACGCTTCGTACCTCGTGCTCCAGAGCGGCAGAGCGCCGAGAAGTGACGACGTCGCCGAAAGCAAAGGCGACAGACAGTGCGCGCCGCGGCGTCGACCCGTTCTACTCGCAAGACGAGCACTCGATCGGTGGGATCCCAGTCGTGCTGCTCCGTCGCGCTGCGATCGAAGCGTGCAGCTCGCTGCTCACGCTCCACGCCCACCTTCCTGTACGTCGATTGCGTCGAAGCGTATCGAGTGGACTTGCTTGCGCTCACGCTAACACTGTTTTGCTTGTGCTTGTCTAGCGCCACTTCATCAAAGACGCGGAGCGCGAGATCGTGCTGCCGTCGATGGCGGGCATCCCAGGACTCTACACGAGCTTGCCCAAGTACACGAGCTCGAACGTCGTGGCGCTGCTCATGAACGCGATCAAGACCGAGAGCGACCCAACGAACCAGCAGATGGTCATGTGGCTCTTGACCGTCGCGATCCAGCAAGAGGCGTCGTACTGGGCGAACGGCTTGGCGTCGAGTCGGAACTCGCAAGTGCCCGTGACGATCTTGCTCATCTGCACGATCGTGAGCAAGTCGGGCCGGTACAAGCCGCAAGTGCTCTTCACGGCGTTCGACTGTCTCCGGCATCTCTCGCTCGTCTGTGACGAGCTCTACGTCCACGCCACGAGCTCGGTCGTGCACTTGATCAACACGTGCTGCGACTTCATCACGAACAGCGCGCCGATCCTGCGCTCGAGCCGCGCGCCGTTCTACTTGGACTCGCTCATGGCGACGGCGTACCACTGCATCATCGAGTGGATCGTCGCGTCGCCACTGCTCCTAAGCAAGCCGGCCGTGACCACCAAGATCATTGCGACCGTTGTTGACGGCAACGACCGCATCCAGTCGTTCACGTCCAAGAACACAGCCGTCGCCGTGCGCGAAGCAGCGCAGAAGCTCGTGAACATGCTCATGAAGCACCACGTCGCACAGACCGCAACTGGCATGAACGCGCGGTCGTCAGTGCTGAACGAGCGCGTACGTTGCGTGTTGTGTCGTCCTGACAGAGTTGATCGACAGCGACGGAGCTTACAGCCTCACTGACCGACTGACGCTGTCTGTGTCTGTATGCAATGCGTAGTCGGTGCTCGCAGATCTGTGCGGCGACGCAGACGCAGACGTGCACAGCAGCTGCCGGTTCTTCTCGATCAACAAGAGCTCGATCTTGACAGTGATCGAGAAGCCCGCGAGCGCGCCTGGCCCTGGCGAAGCGATCATGATCATGCGCGACGCCACGGGCCGGTACGTCTGGCGCTCGCGGCCGCGGTACTGCGACGGTCCGCGACCGACGACGCTCGATGAGTTTGAAGCGTACAACGAAGCGAGCAAGGATGCGTCCGACACGGACGACGTGAGCTCGGACGACGATGATGACGATGGTGATGACTTGGACAGCGACGATGCGAGTGCGACGCAGTCGAGCGTCAGCGATCCGCTGCTGCTTGCGATTCGCGACACGCAGAGCAAGACGGCAATGATGAGCTGGCGCTCGGGCTCGAGCTCGGGGTCGTTTGGCGGCGCGGAGATTGCGTCGAACGCTGTGATGGCCGGCGAAGGCAACTCGGGCATGAGCTCGCTCAACGAGCGCCGAGCCATGGCTGCAGGTCGCGACGAAGCGCGCGAGACGCAAGACGCGATCTTCATGGACTTGCTCGACTTCCAGAGCCGCGAAGACAGCAAGTCGCGGCCGTCGAGCACAGTCGTGACGACGCGGTGCGTCAAGCCCGAACCGCCAGTGAAAGACCCGCGACTGCAGTCGTGGGAGACTGCGCGGCGCATGATGACTGAGCTCGGCTTCCTCTCGGTGCGCAACTGGGGCTCAGTCTTTGCGATGGACGCCTCGAGCGGCCACTTGCTCCGGGATCTCGAGTCGCTCGACAAGCTCCCGGACCGCGAGACGTTTGAGATCGCCGTCGCGTACGCAACGAGCTTGGGGTCCAAGGGCGGCTACGACAACGTGCGCATCGCGAGCAGCTCCGACGTCCTGGCTGGTACGATGGCGCTCTCGAGCGAGTACCAGCGGTTCTTGAGCGCCTTGGGCGAGCGCGTCGACGCAGAGAACCACACGGGGTACATTGGAAGCCTCGACACGGAGCGCACGAACGGCAAGATGCTGTACCACTCGCACTACAGCCACGAAGCGTGCTTCTACGTCCCGACGATGCCGCTCGAGTCCAAGGGGGTGACGGTCGACGAAGCGGCGCACGAGTCGCTGAGTCTCCTCGAGCGCTCGAACGTCATGATCCTCTGGAACGAGACGCAGCTCAAGTACCGACCCGGGAGCGTGCTCTGGGACACGGTCTTTGGTCTCCCGACGCCGACGTCGCGCGTGTTCTTGATCATCGACCCGCTGGACAACGACCTCTACTGCGTCCACGTCGCGCACGAGTCGTCGCCGCTCTTCAACCAGCGCGACGTGATCACGAACGAAGAGGACAGTTGTGTCGATGACGGCGAAGTGTACTGCTCGCGCGTCCTTGGGCCGCTCCAGGACGGCATGGTCGTGAACGGCGCGTGGCTCGCGCCGCTCGTGCGGCAGACGGCGATCAACGCGGCGATGCTCTCGCGCGCGTTCCATCGGTACCAGTACGACATTGGCGCGATCGCGACGTCACCAGTTGGTCCGGAAGCGAATCGCGCGGACGTCATTGCGTCTGTTGTCGAGAAGCACATGCGACCGAAGCTCCCAGGCGACTTTTACGGCGGCCTCTTTGCCGACCTCACGGGCGCGAGCAGCCACCGCAGTCGGTCGTAAGACGTCGTTGATGCAGTGGTGTCTCTATAGTGTCATGTCCTCCGTCTTGCCAAGCGAACAGACCCATGAGTGCATGGCTACGTACTGTGCCCTGCGTCCTTGTGTGATGGCGCGAGACATGTCGGCCACACTATTCAAGGCGATGCCAGAGCACCGAAACCGACTCTGCGTGGCACTTGCAGTCTTGAGAGTCTCGCTTTCGACGCGAGAGAGCACACGACGCGAGAGACCACGAGAGACACGAGATACGATGAGTAGCAACAGCAGTGCATCGGGACGAGCGCCGTTCCGACTGTCGTCGCCGCGCGCGCTCGCGAAAGGACTCGGGTTTCACCAGACGACAAAGGAGCAGACGATCGGCGGCGTCGTGGTCGCGCAGACCGATGCGAGTCGTAGTAGCACGATGGACGCCCTCGACCACAAGATCATGGAAGGACACTTGTTCATGCGCATTCACGTACGCCGGCGTCGCTACTGCGTGCTTCGAGGACGCACGCTGCACGTCTTTGATAGCAAGGACGAGTACGCGAGTGCGTCCAAGACAAAGCCGGCGGTGGCAAAGAAGGTCATCACCGTCGTGGGTGTGCGAGACGCCGCGGAGCTCGACAAGGCGGTGCGTTCGTCGCTGCTCGGGCTGAGCACCCACGCGAGTCTGGCCAACGCGCTCGTGATCAGCACGCAAAAGTCCAAGCTCGTGGTCGTCGAAGCCGAGACGCAGACCGAGAAGCAGCGCTGGCTCCATGCGATGTCGTGCCTCAACTTTGCCTCGAGCGCAAGCGAGAAGTCGTTCTTCTTGGCCATGCTCGAGGACAGCGCGTGCTTTGACGCTCACGTCGCCGTCTCGCTGCTGCACAAGTACCGGGACAACGAAGTTGCGACTGAGCTCATCATCGACCGCCTCGCTGAGTACGCCGAGCACAACATCGACGACGTCGAGTTCTACATCCAGCAGATCATGCACCTTGTCGTGAACGCCGAGATGACCAAGACTGAGAAGCTCGTGCACTTGCTCCTCTCGATCTGCAAGGCCAAAGCGTACGTCGAGCACCTCGGGAACTGCATCCACTTGGCGCTGCAGCTCTTTTGGCTCCTCGAAGCGAAGATCGAAGACAAAGACCCGAGGACGTACAACTTGTGCGCCAAGCTGCTCATGTCGATCGAAGCCAAGGTCGTGAACCAGCACTTTGAGCCTCCAGCGTCGATCGCTGGCGCTGGTGGCAGCAACAGCGGTGCAGTGTCTGCGCTGCTGCTGGCGATCCCGGGCATGAAAGAGCGGCTGCAAGAGATGAGTCGCGTGCGAGGCGAGAACCAAGAGAGCGTGCTAGACGGACCAGCCAAAGTCGCTGCGACTCTCCCTGAAGAACACTCGCCGACCGACATGACGCCGAGGCCAGCACTCAAGATCGACACGAGCGGCGACAGCTTTGCAGTCGATGCAGATACCACACCAGTCGCTGCTGCAGTCTCTGCGTCCGAGGACTCTACGCTTTCTGATCTGAACGTACCGGTGCTCTCACCTGACGAGATGAAGCACCAGCGCGAGCTCATGCTCCAGTGGATGGAGAAGGAGCGACAGAAGCGGTACAAGTACTTCCACCAGCAGCGCGACTTTGTCAAAGCGCTCGCTGACATCTCAGAGAAGATGCGACTGATCGATCCGCCGCACGAGCGCAAGAAGCATCTCCCAGCTGCACTCGACGCTCTGAGCATTCCCGAGATGGCGTACATCCCGCTCGGTCGCGTCACGGATCCGTTCTGTCGCATCACGCGCGTGCTCAAGGACGAAGGCACGGTGTTCTCGACGCACAGCCGCGCGCCGTGCTTGCTGTGCTTTGAAGTGATCGAAGACCACGTAAACGCAGCAGGGCACCGGAGTTCAGTGTCCAAGGCACCATCGACGCCAACGTCTGCGAGTCCGCGCGCGCGTGTGTTGTCGTCTTCGTCGTCAGTGCTCGACGAAGAAGCCGAGATCGCTGGCTTCATCAAGAAGTTCTCGATCAACGGCACGATCATCTCTGTCGACGACCACGCAGTCGGCGGCGGCGGCGAAGCGAGCGACGATGGCGAGAGCAAACCATCTCCACGCTCCGATGCGCTCAGTGAGTACCACGAGCTGGAGCGACAGCTCGACATTGCGATCATCTCTGCAGACAATGGTACGGAGCGCACCGACACTCCACCCCCACCAGCACCACTGCCGCTTGCATCGTTGCGCGAAGATGCTCTTCGGTCAGCTGCGTCAAGCTCGCCCATGAAGTCCTCGAGCAGTTCACTGAACGACGAAACGAGCTTGATCCGACGCCACTCGCGCAGTGCGTACGAGTTCGGACTGGCGAAGATGCTGACGGAAGGCGGCGTGTTTGGCGAGAGCTGGAAAGAGAAGAAGGTGCGTTCATTGCGAGTCAGTCGCCCTTGCACGCGTCGCTATCATGTGCTTTTCGTGTGACTCACGTATCCTCGCTACCACTTGTCTAGGAGCGGATCCGATTGTCGTCGCCGTATGGACACCTCCCAGGCTGGAACGTCATCTCACTGGTGCGTCCAATGTAGCGCTGTGTGCTCTCAACGAGTGCTTCCAGTCTACTCACTCTTATGTTCACACTACCGCTCGATAGATCTCCAAGAGCAACGACGACATTCGCCAAGAGGTCTTTGCGATGCAGCTCATCAGCAAGTTCCAAGACATCTTTCGCGCAAGTGACTTGCCGCTCTTCCTCCGTCCGTACCGCATCGTCTCGACCGGCAAGACGTGCGGACTGCTCGAGACCATCACAGACGCCCAGTCGCTCGACGCGCTCAAGAAGACGCGCGACTACCACAGTCTCCGGAAGCACTTTGAGCGCACGTACGGTACGGACGTGCACGCAAAGGCGTTCAAAGCCGCGCAGCGCAACTTCCTCCACAGCCTCGTGGCGTACTCGATCGTGTGCTACTTGCTGCAGATCAAGGACCGGCACAACGGCAACATCCTCCTCGACACGGACGGGCACTTGGTGCACATTGACTTTGGCTTCTTGCTCGGGATCGCACCAGGTGGGACCTGGAGTCTTGAGAGCGCACCGTTCAAGCTCACAAAAGAGATGGTCGAAGTCCTCGGCGGCGTGTCGTCGAACCTCTTTGGTGAGTTCGTGCACCTCTTTGTGCGCGGCATGCTCGCTGCGCAGCGCAGCGCCGAGAAGATCATCACACTCGTCGAGATCATGATGCGCAACTCGACGTTCCCGTGCTTTGCAGATCGCGACGTCTCGCGCGACCTCCAGCGCCTCCGGGACCGGTTCTTGCTCCAGCACTCGACCGAGCAGCTCGTGAAGACGTCGATGAAGCTCATCAGCGCGAGCTACAAGAACAAGTGGACGGCGCGGTACGACCAGTTCCAGAAGATCACGAACGGCATCTTGCCATAGTCGCCACGGCAGCAGCACCAGTCGTTTGGACTGCACACGCAGGCGCGTGCGAATGCATCGATATGCGTACTCTCTTCTTCATTCGTTCGTTCGTTCTATCGCTGTGGGTCGTAGTCAAACTGCGAGAGACTGAGGTCGTTGATGTCGTACGCAGTCGACGACGACGTCCCACGTGCACCAGCTGGAGCGCCATTGCTCGCTGGACCAGTGCGCGCCTCCGTCTTGATACTGGGCGACCCTTGCTGCGACGGATACGAGCCCATGCGCGTTGGCGGCGGTGCGTTCATGCCGAGCGTGTGAAGAGGCTGACGAAGTGGGTACTGCGGTGGACCGAATGACGACTGTGCACTTGCAGTAGTCGGGGGCGGATGGTTTTGCATCACTGGACTGGGATGGTACGCACGTTGCTGCTGCTGTTGCTGCTGTTGCTGTTGCTGTTGTTGCTGTTGTTGTTGACGCTGTTGCTGCTGCGCATTGAGCTGATTCGGCATCGCTGGCGGTGGCTGGTTCTGCATCACTCCACTAGGCTGCTGGTTTGGCTGGTAGCCGCGGTGTTGCTGTTGTAGCTGCTGCTGTTGCATAGACTGCGCTGGTGTTGGCGTTCCATTTGCCGTTGCGACTGCCTGTCGTTTGTTCATCTCTGCTGCTTGGAGCGCAGAGATTCGCGACGCAACAGAGCTGATCGACGACGCTGTCGGTGCCGCAGCAGCAGCAGTCGTGCTTGTGATTTGGTTCATCTGCCCGTATGGCGACGACGTTGGCGGTCCATTCGTGTGACGAGGTGGTATTGCGCTGTTTGGCGCATTGAACGTCTCACGCGGGGGTGTCTGGACTTGACCTTGGTGCCCAGGCTGTGCGCGTGGAGGCTGCAGTGTGGATGGCGCTGCGTTCTGCTGTTGTTGACCGTTCGCACTTGCATGTGGCGCAGCAGCAGCCACAGCTGTCAACAGTGTCGGAGCACCAGAGGCAGACACTGCAGTGGCGCCGCCAGGCGACCGACCGGCCATTTCAGCTGGTGACGCAGCGTTCACGGACGCCGGTGCTCGGTTCGAATGCACTTCTTTGATGTGCTGTAGCGAGTTCAGAGACGCACAATACTCGTCAGTGTGGAGCCAGCAATGGCGACCAAGAGCACTCAAGCGCAGTGCGCACCTCACGATCGTAGCACGAGTTGCCGAGGTACTCGCCAAACAAGCGCAGCGCACGCTTTCGTGCATCCGAGATGCTCGCCTGCGAAGAGAGAGAGAAGTACGAGAGATGCGTCACTCGCTTCATGTGGCGAGTCGTTGTGCAGCGTCAGCATCTGATTGCATTGCCGTACCTTCTTCGCTTGCTCGATCGCAGCACCGAGGTCGCGCTGTCCGTCAGACTGCCCAAAGCCAAAGTCTTCGTGGCTCGAGCCGTCTTTGAGCTCAATGCGCATGTGCGAGCTGTAGCCGAGGTGCCAGCGATCGCCTTTCTGGACGCGCTGTCGAGTGTGGACACACAGAGATGCGTCGCTGTAAGCATCAATGACGGCATGCGATACACAAGAGACTGTCACACTGACCGCACAATGTACGTACGTATTCCTCTTTGCACTCGAGCACGCGGCAGGACCAGCCGTTGAAGCCGAACGCGAGGTTTGCGAGCTCGATCGCTTTGCAGCTCTCGATGTACGTCAAGCGTGTGCCGCCTGGCCCAGGACGGCGCGTGAGGTGGTTCTTTCCGAGCTTTTGGTGCAGGAACGCGTTCACGTTCTGCTCCTCTGTCGTCTCCCAGCTGACGTTGCCAAAGCGGGTCGCTGCGCCGCCACCAGCACCTCCAGCAGGAGGCAAGAGGCTCTGCAGCAGCTCCTTTGCGACGAGCTTTGCGACCATGAGCTTCATGTCGTCGCTCAGCGCAGCGCCAGTGGCGCTCCCAGCGCTCGCTTCGTGCTTGACGTCGGTCTCATCGAGTCGGCGCTTCATTGCGCTTGGTGTCTTGGTGTCTTGATGTGGATTGAACTCTGACGTCGGTTTGTTTTGCTGCATTTGTGTAGCACAAGTTTGAATTCGTAGATGATTCCTCTGTGACATACAACAAAAACGTTTGAAGTGAGAATTGGTGGCTCATTTGAAAAGTTGCTGTTTGCATTTGAAATTCGTAATTACGCAGCTTGCACATTTGACCATACAAACTATCCAAAAGTCAATATATAACCTTACAATATGAGTATCGAAGCGCAGATAGACAAGGTATCTTGGAAACTGCAATTATGCTCTACATCGTACAATTGCAACAGAATTTCAGCGAATCAAGCGGGCGTGTCGGCGCCTAAAATATGTGATTCGCTGAAATGTGAGCGTTCGATCCAGCGACCGACTGCCTCCCACGTGTCCCTCGCTCGCTCACTCCGCGATCTCCCGCACAAGCCCCAGCAGCTCTCGACGACGCACTCGTCTTCGCACGCCCACCTCCGCACACCTCCACACCGCACTCTCCACCCCACACGCACGAAACAAGAAGATGTCGGACGTCAACACGCTCGTGTTCCAGCCGCTGCAGCAGTTCTTCAAGAACAGCGTGCACCTCGTCAAGAAGTGCACCAAGCCGGACCGCAAGGGTGCGTGCCTGTGTGCATCTTGAGCTATTTTGCTCTATCCTGTTGGTCAGGCACAACTCCTGTGCATCTATCTGTGTGCGTACAAGACTCTGACGCGTGTTGCTCTGTTGCATGCACCACATACAGAGTTCACGCGCATTGCCGCGGCGACGTCGGTCGGCTTCCTCATGATGGGCTTCATCGGTTTCTTCGTCAAGCTCGTGCACATCCCGATCAACAACATCCTCGTTGGCGGCAGCGCGTAAGCGCCTTGTCCAGTGCACACGCGCGTGCGTGTGAGCAAGCGCTCGGTCGTGTGCTCAGTGTGCATGTGTCGTCGTCAATGGCGAGAAGAGCGACCCAGAGAGAGAACGAGACGAAGAAGAGCGGATCCGCAACGAGCGAATATGGCGCGACCACGTGCTGCACGAGCGACGGAACGAAGCCGCTCGCTGCAGACGCGTGCGTGCGCACGTCAGAGCTGGGAGGATCTCAAGACACGGACTCTTTATTTATGGTCCGCCAGCTTTGCTGCGTGCTCATGCTGTCGTCTCCACTTGCGTCTCTGCTCGCGACGTCATTGTCGTCGACACTTGCATCGCGCACGCAGTACCACGCGCTTGCTGCTCAATAGATTCCAGTAGTTTGCTTTATGTGACTTGTGCGTCTGTGACGTGTGAGCAACTGTTGTTGAAGCGTCGCTGACTTCATTGCACGATCAACACCAGCGCCACGTGATGGAGGCGCTCGATGCGCTCTCGCCGCAGCAACAAGCAGACGCAGCAGCGCGCGAGTGCGAGCGCCTGTGTCGAACGAACGGGAACCCGCTCACGAAGCGCGCATTCGTGGCGCAGCAGCAGCAGCTTCAGGGATCCAGCAGTCGCGAGCGCATCGATGTGCGTCATGTACCTCTTGACCCGCTCGCAAGCCCACAGGCACAAGAGCTGACGGATTGCATCGCGCTCTTCCGTCCACTGCTTAGAGCTTCCTCGGTGCAGACGACCGCGCGTTTCTGAGCAAGCACTCGGTCCATGCTCGCCTCCCAGGTGCGCAAGTGTGTGCTCATATCGATCTGTGAATGTGCTGACGACCGACCTACACGTCACTACTCAGATGCACAAGCAAGTGGACGCGCGCTCTTTCTCCAGCGCGCGATCGAGATCGGCGACTTGCGACTCGTGCGCGAGCAGCTCGCGACGCAGCGCGGTGACTCGGTCGTGAGTCTGCGCAACTGCCACGGCGAGACGCTCCTTCACACTGCTGTGCTGCACAACCAGCTCTCGATTGCGCAGACGCTGCTCCAATACGGTGCATCGCCGAGCGCAGAGGTGCCGAGCCACGGCGTCTCCGAGTCCACGCTCGAGAGCGTCGCGCCGCGGAGCGAGAACTTTCGCTACAGCCGCGTCTTGAGCGCTGGCGAAGCGACTCCAGTGCATTACGGTGTGTGTGTTGCTGCTACTGCTGCTGCTGTCCTTGCTTCCTACGCTATGGACACATAGTCCTGACATGACGTGGCTGCTGTGGCCTTCGCATCTGTGCGTCTGTAGCCTGTGCAGTTGGCAACTTGGACATGCTCAAGCTGCTCTTGTCTCGAGAAGCATCAGCGTCGTCGCAGTTCGAGCTCCGACGACCAGGGAGCTTGCTCGTCTGGGCGGTCACGTGCGGCCACGCGCACATTGTCGAGTACTTGGTGCTCAAGAAGCGCCTCGTAGCCGACTGCTTTGACGAAGACGGGAACAACGCGATTGGCATTGCGACGCTCGTGCTCGCAGCAGACTCCAGCAGCAGCAGCAGCAGTGCTAGTGCTACTGCTTCTGTGTCCACTCTCGTGGCGCGCGCTGCTGAGCATGCACCACTCGCGCGCCTGAAGCAGATCCTCAAGCTCTTGCTCCGGCGCGATGGCATCGACATCAACCACAAGAACATGTACGGCCTCACGCCATTCGACATTGCCGAGAGCGACGCAGTGAAGCAGCTGCTCGCGCACCTTGGCGGCAAGACGGCGCACGTCCTCGACATGGCGAAGCTCTTGCGGTGGGATCGCGAGAAGACCCGAGACGAGTGCACGTACTCGCGCGACCGCCTTCGACACACGATCGTGCTCCGCCAAGCGCAGTCAGCTCGCGACGCAGCTCTAGCCGACACGTGAGTATGCTGTCTCTCTTGATCGACTGCGTCAGCACTTGAGCGAGAGCGAACGCTCGATGCTGGATCAGGACGATTGATCAGACACGGCGTCTGGCGGTCGCACAACGCTCTCTCGCGTCAGTTCTTGCTCGTGACAAAGAGCTTCTTGGGTGAGACTGTTGTGAGGTCCACCGGCGCCTTGTTCTTCTTCTTGCGCGCGGTCTTCTTCTGCCATCGCTTGCCTTTGCCGCTCGCGAGGTCCGCGACGTAGTCGTCGATCTTCTTCACAATGTCGCTGTTCTCTGCGATGCGAGCAAAGAGGAACGGCGTGAAGCCGTTGATGTCTTCGACGTCAAGGCGCGCTTTGCCGGTCACGAGCAAGTACTCAACGAGCTCCGTGTAGCCTTTGAAGCACGCAATGTGCAGCGGCGTCCAGCCCTCGATGTCCTGGTGCGCCACGTCCGCACCGAGCTCGATCAGCTGTGCGACGATCTCGAGGTACCCGCGCATGGTTGCCCACGCTAGTGGCGAGAGACCGTCACCGTCTGCGAGGTTCACGTCTGCACCGCGCTTCAAGAGTCGACGCGTGAGCGCTTTGTTGCCCATGATGATCGAGCTAATGAGTGGCGTCATGAGCGAGCCGTCGTCCTGGAGATCAAAGTCGGCGCCGCGGTCGAGCAAGAGGCGCGTGATCGGCTCGTACTGCTGCTGGATCGCAATGTTGAGGATGAGCTGACCGCGCGAGTCGCGCGCGTTCACGTCGCCGCGCTGGATGAGCATGCCGTGCACTTGGAGGATGTCGCCGTCCCAGACTGCCTCGGCCATTGTCGCGACGACGCAGGGCATCCACGCAAAGTGGCGCCGCATGAGCATCTTGCTGAACGTCGTGCATGTCCACTTGCGCTGGACGCGCAGCTGGTAGCCGGGACGCGACTTGCTCGCCATGCGCTCGCGCAGGTGCTCGACAGCGTCGGTGCGCCGAGCAAAGTCCTGCTGGACGTACTTGAAGTGCTCGAGATCGATGCGCGGACCGTTTGCCCACGCGTGTCCGATGCGCTTCTGCGCCACGACTGTGCGGCCGTCAAAGTCTGCCGGCTTGGTCGGTCGAGGCACGAACTTGGGCGGCGACCGGCTCACCGCGACGACTTTCGCGTTCGCAGTGCGCTTGGACGCTCGCCGCTCACGCTTCGCGGCTGTTGATTCATCACCATCGCCTTCGTCGTCTTCTCCATCTTCATCCTCACCGCCATCTTCGTCCTCTTCATTGTCGTCTTCGTCTTCGCCATCACCGTCTTCTTCCTCTTCTTCCTCCTCTTCCTCGTCATTGTCGTCGACCTCAGGCTCTGCTGCTGCTGCAGCGACGGCCACGACCGTCTTCTTGTCAACGCGCGAGGCAGCACTCGGTTCTTTCCCAATCGCCATCGTCAGCAGCAGCAAGTGACCGCACGCGCATTCATCTGTCGCGTTTGGAGTCGTCGGAATCAACCAAGCGTCGCAACACTTTGCGGCTGTTCACACACACGACGATGTGGCTCCAGCGCTGCTGTTCCTGAGCGTCTACGCGCAAGTCCACGATGCAGTTCCGCGCATTGCTGCGCTCGAGCGAGTCAGAGGCGTCACTGCAGCAGCCATTCGCGAACAACGTCGATGCGCACTTTGCAAACAGTGCGCACAAGAAGCCACAGCATCAACACGTCGTTGCCTCGTCGTCTCCAGTCCTGCCTGGAAGTCTCCTCTCGATCGCCAATGCGAGCAACAACCAGCGCAAGCAACATCACAATAGGAACGAGCGCAAGTCTGGAGCAGCAAAGACGAAGAAGACGCGAGCACCGCCGTACGTAGACGCAAGGCTTGCACCCGAGCCGATCGACTACCTCAAGCTCCGGCGCACGGAGCAAAGCAAACAAGCGCTATTGAGGAATCGCCAGGTCGTGCAAGAGATCATCTCGCCTGCGCCAGTGCCATCCGTACCAAGTGCAGCCTCACATCCGCACACCTTGCGGCAGAATGAGCTGCGAGAGCCACTGCCTGACGCCACCGCACAGAGCGCAGCCGTGCTCGATGAGCTCACGCGGCGCTTTCGCGACAAAGGGCAAGTCGACAGCGCAGCGTTTGCTGTTGGGATGCAGCAGCTCTACCACGAACAGCGCCGCGTGGCAGCACAGACACAAGCTGCGACGAATGAGCTGCAGCACTTGCTCACTGGCATTCGAAATGACATCTCGCTCATGTACAAGTTCACGCCGCTCTTCCGCATCTACACACGCCACAAGGTTGCGTCGCGTTGGCGCGTCTGGCGCACGTACGTTGCGTGGCACCGCATCGAGCAAGAGCGCCTGCAGCAGCTCGCGCCGTTTGCAGTGCACATCCAGCGCGTGTTTCGACGCAAGCGCACCAAGTGGGCACGTGCGCGTGAGCGCCTCGCCCTTGCGTGGACGCAGTGGCAAGCAGCGATCGCACTGCAGTGCTGGACAAGGCGTCAACTCCGCGTGCGTGCACTTGAGCGCCGCCGCGAGACGCTCTATGCTGCGCGCCTTCAAGCCGCATGGCGCGGACGAACGACTCGGAAGCGCGTGAAGCGCGCGCTGCAAGACGAACTGCGCTGGATGCTTGCGTCGCTGACGCCGACTGGGAACTTGCATCGACTGCAAGAGGTGCTCGTGCACAGCGACCCAGGACTCGCGAAGCAGGTCGACGCGATGCTCTCGCTCGTGGCCGAGACGCACGTCACGCTCGACGGCGCTGCGAGTGACAAGCGCAGGCCAAAGCACGCAGCGATCGCAGCCAAGCACTTTGCGCACCCAGTCGAAGCGACGCGCAAGGAGCTCACTCACGCGATCCACGAGCTCCGGATGATCCTGCGCGAGCGCGAGCGCTCGATCGCGGCTGCGAAGCAAGCATCAGTGGACAACGCACGCACGAAGCAGGCGGAGCGAGAGCAGCGAGACGGCGAGCGCAAGCGCGAAGAGCTCCGAAGGATCACAGAGCGCATGGCAGAGGACACGGAACGCAGTGCGATGCGAGCAGCCGAGCTGGAGACGCGCGAGTACTTGCGCATGCTGCATACTGCTGAAGCTGACATGCGCTTGCGACAGCAGCTCCGCGCTGTGCGCCGTGAGCAAGCTGAGAACGCGCGCATGGTCGTCGAAGAGTACAGCACGCGGTACGTCATTGCCGAGTCGCGACGGCGCGTGATCGAGCGCACGAAGCGACTCGATGAAGTCGCCAAGCGCGAGCAGCTCCTCTACGCTCGTGCCCAGCAACAACTCAATGAGCAGCTCATGCTCGAGCAACTGAACGAGCGCAAGCGCGAGGAAGCGCAGCAAAGGCTCGCAGCCGCGCGAGCTGAAGCGAATGGGTACTGGAGCAGTCTCTCAAAGCACGAGAAAGCGCTTGCGTTGCAACGCCTTGAGCAACGCGAGCTCGAGCGTGCGCAGCAGCAGCGCGCTCTTGATGCCGTTGCAGCTGCCCAAGAAGTTGCAAAGCGCGAAGCACTGCAAGAGAAAGAGTCACGGCGTGTGCGCAAGCAAGAGGAGCTCGCCTGTGAGCTTCACGAGCGCGAGGCCATGGCGCGCGAAGAGCGAGCAGTGCGTCGGTTCGTCTTGGACATGCGCAAGCAAGCGCACGCAGAGCAATGGCTCGCAAAGCGCGAGCGCGAGAAGATCAAGTACGCGATCGACCCGCTCCACTTTGCCAAGCAGCAGGAACAGAAGCAGCAAGAGGAGCGCGAGCGCCGGGAGCGGTACCTCATGGCGCAAGCTGATGCGCTCAGTGCGAGCGTCCGTGAGAAGGAGCGCAAGGAGCGGTACTTTCAACTCTGTCGCGAGAAGAAGCGGCTGCAACTCGCAGCGGAGGCACGCGAGCACAAAGAGCGCACGCTCATGGAGCACGACGACGACCTCGCACATGCGCTGCGTGACGTTGCAAACAAGTCGGAAGCCTTTCAAGCGCAGCTGCGGCAGATGCAAGCGCTCGCAGCGCGTGAAGAGCAGCGCAAGCGCGACCAGTTGCTCGAGGCGAAGCGGCGTATTGAGATGCACGACGAAGAGCTCCGGCAGCTCCGCGTGATGCAGACGCAGGCGTTCGTCGACAGTGTTCGCGAGAAGCACGAGCGCCACGCAATGGCCGAACAAGAGGCGGCGCAGCGCCAAGTCGACGCTGCGATCGCGCACGTTGAAGAGAAGCGCCGTCGCGCCAAGATGAACTTGCGCATGATGAAAGAGGACGTTGCGAGCATGGAGCGCCAGGACTATGAAGACGAAGGACTGCGGCTCGAGCAGCTGCTCTGGCCACCGCACGATGCTGCTGCGTTCGCGCACTGCGTGACTCGCCACAGCGCGTTCTTGCGCACGAACGTCGAGGTCCTGCAAGAGCTCGTGCCAGCGCTGCGCTCGTCGCTTCCACCGTTCGAGCTCGACCACGACGCTGTGCACGCGCACTTGGCGCACGAGCAGGACCTGCCACTCCATCGCGTGCCGCCAAAGAAACGCAAGCCGCGGCGGTTCTTCTACCACGAGTTCTTTGAAGACGACCCGATCCTCACGCGCGCAGCGGCGCCAGTGGCTGAGGATGCGCAACAGCTCGAAGCCGCGAAGCACCGAGCGCGCGAGCGATGGCGGATGCTCGGCCGCCACTTCCTCAGTCGCACCTGGAGCTCTGACGCAGCACGCCAGGGCTACTTGCAGATGCACAACCAGGACTACGGGGCTGCTAGCACGTCGTTGCTTACTGCTGTGCGCGCGTACCAGGACGCATCGCAGCCAGCACCAGCGGCGCTCGTGCGTCAGCTTGCGCGGTGCTACTTCAAGCGCTGGGAGACGACTGCGCAGCGCCAGTGGCTGAACAAGTCGCTCTACTTCTTCCAGCTCGCGAGCGCCCACGTGCTCTTGCTCACGAGCCCTGCGTTCTTGCAGGAGATCGCGCTCGTGCTCGAGCACGCGGGGCAGTACCGCCACGCAGCCGAGGTGCTCGGTGGGATCATCCAGTGCTTCCCACACTACGCGCAGCTGGCACAGGTGATCTTTCGCGGCGCGGTCGTGATGCTCGCGCTCGAGATGCATCGTCAAGCGCGCGAGTACTTGCTCCACGTGCTCGACGCTGCGCCGTTCGGCTGGGACGCGAGCGACTTGCTCTTCCTCATCGCGCGCGTGCTCCAATTTGAAGGCAAGCGCTCGAAGAAGCTGTGCGAAGTCGCGTACGAAGACGCGTTCCGGCAGAGCAAGCGCCACGGACAGCGTCTGCAGCAGTATGCAGCGTGGAGCTACTGGATCCGCGCGCCCGAGACATGGCGCCGGTTCGGCGACGTGTGCTTTGCCAAGCGCGAGTTCGTGCTCGCAAAGGACGCGTACCTTGTCATGCTCCAGCGCCAGCTCAAGAAGCCGTCGCACCTCATGTCCAAGCGACAGCAAGTGCGCGAGAGTCGACGCGAGCATCAGCAGACCGCGACCAGCAGTGGCAGCGCTGTTGATGCCATCTATGCGAGCGAGTATGCGGACGAGTGCAAAGACGACTGGCTGCGTCTCGCACGTGTCAGTGCGGCGCTGGGCGACCGTAGCAAGACTGAGCTCGCACTCACGCGCTGGTTTGCGATGCGGAGCTACCGCGAGCGCGTGCTTGAGCAGTACTGCGCATGGCCGCTCGTGCGCTGGCGACTGCTCGGTCTCGAGATCCCAGAGCGCGTCGTTCAAATGCGAGAGGAGCTCGCACTTGCGCGCGCTGCAGCAGAGACGCAGAAGCGCCAGGCGCTCGAAGCGCAGCGACAGCAAGTGCTCGCTCAACGGAGCTTCCGCTCGCGCGCAGTTCGAATGGCGTGGCAAGACGACAACAGTGGCGCGACCGAGACAGCAGCGACTCAAGGCACTGCGCCAATCGCAGCAGCGCAGTTGGACTCAGCCACGAGTCTGGTGCACGACGCGACAGACAGCGATAGCAAAGAGGAGGTCTATATGAACGAGCGTCAGTGTGTCTGAGCAGCTACAGCGCTGACCACCTCGCGCTAGTGCTCAAACACGGTCGAGCTCTTCTTCACGACGGAGCTCCGGACCGACGCAATGATCGTCTCGAGCACCGAGTTCGTCGCGAACGTCTTTGTCGTCGGCTGCTTCGTCACTGGGTGGTCGAACGCGATCGAGCGAGCGCCGAGCACGAGGCGCGACGTGCTCGAGATGAAGCAGCCGTCCCAGCTCTCAACGTCATCGAGCGACGGCGGTGCAAGCACGACTGGGATGTCGTGTGCAGCGCACACTTCGAGCACGAGCGAGCGCACCGTGCCCTTGAGAATCCCGTCTTCCGCCGTGTAGATCGTCCCGTCGCGGATCGCGTAGAAGTTTGTCTGCGAGCCTTCGAGCAGCGCGTGCGTCACCGGGTCCATGAGAATGATCTCCTCGACGTCGGCAGGCATGGCGTCGTAGATCGCCTTGCGCTCCCGCACCCAGCCCGAGTCTTTTGCTGCAGCGTTCTGTCGCGGCAGGCCCGCAACAAGGAGCTTCACGAGGCCCGAGCGCAGTGGCGGCAGGAGTCCGATGTGGCAGTAGACGTCAGTCTGCTCGAGCTGGTACAGCAGACCAGACCATGCTGTCAGTTAGGCGCAAGTGCTGCATACCGACGCATGAGCCACTGTGTTAGCTACGATCAACTCAAACGCACCTTGTCGTTACCACTGCTGCTGCTGTCCTGTGCTGCATCCGTCTCGCTGTCGCACACGAGCACTGTGATCTTGTACTCTTCGTTCGGCTCCGCGCCAAACTGCTGCTTGAACTCGCCCATAGCTGCGCGCAGTGTCGCCTCTGTGCGCGGTCGCAGTGCATCTGCGACGGCTTTCGGCACGAGCGAGCCGCCGCTCTCGCCACCGTGCATCGCCAGCGTCGAGTCCACTGCAGACCAGAGATGCGTCATGCATGCATGAGTGAGCACTTGTAGCTATCGCACGCTTCAGGTGCAGTGAATTAAGTACACGGATATGCAGTTGCCTCGCGGCAATGGACAACAGAACGCACCGAGCCGCTGGAGGTGCGCTTCGTAGTCAAAGATCTTGGTCTGCTCGACCGTGCGCGCTGCCGTGTACGCGCCGCGTGGGTATGCGAGGATGAACTTGGTCGCGTCGACGTCGCACACAATCGCGCGGCCATTCTTCGCTGCAGCGACGAGCACGCGCTTGTTCGCGCGCGCAGCAGAGGTCGTCATCGTGTGTGTGATCGATCGGTGAGTAGGCCGACGACGTAGAAGTCGTGCTTCGAGGCTCTTGATCGTCGAAGTCGTCGAAGGCGCAAATGCAGGACGTCGTTTGCGTTCGTCGAGATGTCGTTCCCTTTGTTTTGTCACTATCTTATGAGTGAACAGACCTCGAAAACCCCAAAACAGACTCAAATCACACTGGGTTTTATCACTACCATATCTTCAATAAGAACAGGAGTGCATGTCACACAACATGTAGCCTTTTCACCACATCACTTTTCAACTTGCTGCCTCGAGATCACCCGAGTGCTCGATCAACCCACATCTGCGCGATGGAGACGTGCTCTGCGCCTGACGCGCTCCACGCGACGGACTACGAGACGCAGCTCGCAGAGGAAGGTGACAACAAGAGCTTTGGTGAGAGCGGTGACGCTGCGCGCGAGTTGCGGCAGCTCGCGTTCCTCGAGCGATTCGCTCTCGCGCCAGACGCACAAGCGAAGCGCACAATTGTGAGCGCCGCGCTGATGCCAGGCTCGCCAGAGGCGCTCTACTACAACGCGCTCTGTGACTTGATCGAGGTGCAGCAGACGCTCGCAGGTGTCTCGATTGGCAACACAAACAACAACAACGACGACAACGACACGAGTGACGACACCATCAGCACCACTAATGAGTATCATGAAGAGAAGAGCTCCATCCATGGCGCGACTGCGAACAGCGTCGAGGCGATGCAGCTGCTCGACCGCAAGAAACCCGCGATCGTGCGTGCGGCAGACGAGTTGCGCTCGACGCTCGCGTGTCCGAAGAAAGCGAAGCGAGTGACGCAGCGCCTGTTGCTGCTCGAGCTGGAGCTGCAGCGCCAACTGGCAGAGATGGCTGTCGCTGACGCCAACGACGATGATGCAGGCGCCGCTGGAGCTGTGTCGACCGTGACGGTGCGTGAATGGACAGCGACTGCTTTGTGTCGTGTTGTGTCTTGTGTTGTGTTGCCATGTCCGAGAGAGAGGACTCGTTCCCTGTCTCTCTTGGTTGCTTGCATGTGCATGTTTGAATGTGTGTCCATGTGTGTGTATCATCGCCATGGATGTCGAGAGCGTCGTGTGTGTCTTGACTCACACGATGTGCCTGTACTGCTGCTACTGGTGATCTTCTCTTCTCTGCCTGTTGTTGTTGCTTGTCATGTGAAGCAGCAGCTACCAGCGGACACGACGATCCCGAGCTCGATGGATATCGTGTTTGAGGACTCGGCGCCAGCAAACGTCGTCACTTTGGCCAGCGACGACGCGTTGCCGAACCGTTTGGAGTACGTCCCCATGATGGATCTGTACTCACACTGTGCTCGAGGCATTGCAAGCTCACACACATGACTGACTGACTGTCTGTGTCTGTGCTCATCTTGTGCCTTGCCATTGGTTCGTCATGTGTGCGGTGCAGCGACTCGGTGCTGGATCTCGAAACGAGTGTCAAGGCTGCGCTCGAACGTGTGATGAGTGCGTCGAGCGTTGAGACGATCGATGAAGCAGCTCAAGACGAACTGAGCTGGATGGGCGCGTTTGCGCGCGAGCGCTTCTTCCAGCGCCTGCTCTCGTCCGACTACCCGAACGCCAAGAGCACGACTGAAGAGCAGCGCTGGGCCGTGTTGGAGCGGTTCTTGAAAGCCGATATGTTCCACGCTGGCGCTGATGTCGATGGGTACGTGCTCAAAGCACGAGAGCGGTATTCTTGCTGGTATCACGTCGTGGTACTCACGCTCTCGACTGTACGATGCACGCTATGACCGCAGCTTTCTTGACATCATTGCGAAGGATGTAGAGCGCGAGAAGCAGCGGTCAGGCGAGTGGTCGTTCCTCTATCGCGATGCGCACAAGCGACTCGCGCTCCCGTATCTGCAGCAGCTGTTCGAGAAGGAGCCAACGTTCTTCCGAGACAACTACGCGTTTGCGTGCTGCGGCGTCAGTCGCATCCTTCTTGCTGCGATGCGAGACGAAGCAGACGACATCGACTACCGCAATGTCCGCCGACGCGAGCTGATCCTCGCGAACATGTCGCGCGCGCTTGACTTCCTAGGAGGCTTCTCTGGGGTTGTGAACCGCCTCCGTCTCGTGGTTCTGCACCACAAGCTGCAAACCGCGCGTCTGCACCACTGGGACAGCGCCGACAACGCTGCGCTGCTGAAGGCGCTGCTCGAGTACATCCAGATCCCGCGACGCGATGCTTCGTACATTCGAGCCGACGCGCACAACGACTTGCCTGCAGACCACGTCGTCGACTTGGACAAGCCGGAGCAGATGAAGGCTCGAAAGAACATGCGATGGAGCTTCTTCACCAAGCTCGGGCTGACCATCGTGACGAAAACGAGCGACGAGCAGCTCATCCGCGACGCGCTCTTTGCGCTCTGGGCTACGACAGATGATGATGTTGTATCGAGCGACGACGTCGAGCGCGCGCTCGCGCAGTTCCTGTCGGACTCCTTCATGCGCACGACGAAAGCGCAGAGTCTCCTTCGTGCCGGCAAAGGCGATGTGTCCAAGTGGGCGACGCACTTGCCAGAGCGCGGCAGCGAACTCGCGGCGCTCGCGAACTCGTCCGAGCTGGCGTTCTGCGAGTCGAACCCGACGCACTTTGGTCCGGACGAGGACGTGACGATCCACGTGCGCGTGCGCAACGCCGCACGTCTGACGGTCCAGCTGTACGAGATCCGCACGATCGAGTACTACGCGCGTCTGTGCAGGGAGGTGGACGGCAGCGTCGCCCTCGACGGATTGCTGCCGAACAGCGAGCAGACGCTGAGCGTGAGCCCGTCGACGCCGTTCCACGAAGTGCGCGTCCCGCTCTCGTTCCCGCACGTGGCGTCCAAGCGCGGCGTGTTTGTCGTCGAGGTGCTCGCGAACGGCCAGACGTGTCGCGCGGTCTTGCGTCGAGGCTTCCTGCGCCACATCGAGCGCATCACGGATGCGGGACACGAAGTGGTCGTGCTCGACGAGCGCGGCGACGTCCTCCGCGACACCAGCGTGCTTGTACTTGACCGCAACGCAGGCGCGAACACGCGTCCGACGACTCGGTGCTACCGCGCAGACGCCGACGGCAAAGTGCTCGTTCCGTTCCGCCATCCGTCCGAGAGCGCTCTGGGCGACGCGTTCGCAGTCGTCTACTGCCACGACGGCTTTGGGTTCTACGAGCACCGCTTTGAATACAAGACCGAGCGCTGGGGTCTCGACGCCGACATGCACATCGACAGCGAGCAGCTGGTCGCAGGCGCGACGGCGCAGCTGGTGGCGCAGCCCTTCTTGACGCTCGGCAGCAAACGCCTCGATGGCGCGCTCCAGCGACTCGCGCACGTGAAGCTCGTGGTCAAGTTCACGAACGCAGACGCAGCGACAGCGGCGCACGGGAGCGAGCGCGTATTTGCGTTCGCCGACATGGACGCGTTCCTGAGCGCGTGTCCGGCGTTCGAGATCCCGGTCGACACGGCAACGATCAACGTCACGCTGTCCGCGCGAGTGCTCAAGCCCAGACAGAGCGGCTCGAGTTGCGACACGAACGAGTTGTCGTCGCGCGTTGTCTCGGATCGCAAGACGTTCGCGGTCCAGAGCGTGACAAACTACGAGAGCACGTGCACGCCGCACTTGGTCCGTCGACGCGTGCCACTGGCGTCGCATGGCAGTGCGGTCGAGTACACGCTGCTCGTGCTCGGCCACAATGGCGAGAAGGTGCCGCACGCCAGAGTGGACGTCACGTGCAAGCGCCTTCACTTCAACAACGACACGACGGTGCACCTGCAAGCGGACGCGAACGGCGAAGTCCAGCTCGGTCAGCTCCAGGGCGTGACGCTGATCCAAGTCCATCTTCCGCAAACGCACGAGACGAAAGTGCGCTGGACGTGGAAGCTTCCAGAGCTGAAGTTCCCGCGCAGCGTTGACGTTAATGGTCCTTGCGCCGTCAAGTGCGGTGTGGGCGAGGCGGTCGAAGTCCCGATTCCAGCAGCGTATCGCTCACAAGTCGCTGCGTGGGTGGCGACGAACCAAGTCAAGGTGTACCGAGTAGTGCGTCAAGATCGCTTCATGCTGACGCTGCAAGCGGTGTCGCCACTCGAGGCGTCGCTGGAGATCGTCGCAAACATCGTCGGCGAGTTGGCTCTGCTCAAGGTCGCGGTGCATCAAAGCGGCGAGTACCGGCTCTGCGTGTGTCCTCTCGATTTCCAGATCTCGATCGTTGCCGCGAAGAGCACGAGCGCAGGCGTGCTGCTTCAGAAGATGAAGACGCTGCTCCCGACTGCGAACGCGCGTCCGCTCGCGATTCTAGCGCACGAGATCCAGCGCTCGCGCGAGACGAGTGCGCCAGTGCTCCAGGTGCAGGTCCGGAACCACTCGGCTGGACAGACTCGCGTCTTCGTGACGCTCAAGCGGTTCTTCGCAGTGAAAGGCAAGAACGGTATCAAAACGTCCGACCGCTTGACGTCGCGCCGCTCGTTCGACGCTGCGCCGCTCGAGAACTCGTTCTTGACAAAGCGCAAGGTCAGTGGCGAGTACAACTACGTCATGAAGCGGCGGATGCTAGCGCAAAGCCAACCGCACTCGCTCCAGTTTCTCGGGATACCGAGTCTCTCAAAGCCCTCGCTCCTCCAGACTCCGCGTGTCGTCGAGCAAACCGACATGGGCGATGCGAACATGAACGCTGGTTCTCGAGTGCCCAGGCCCAAGAGCGTATCGTATCGCTCGAGAGCGGATCACAGACTTGCGTGCGCACTCGGCGGACGGTTCTCGCACGTACAAGGCATCTCGAGCATCTCGTTCCTCAAGCAGCAGTCGGAAGTGCTGTCAGCGCGATCGATCGACGCGAACGGAGTCGCTCGCTTCGATCTCAGCGACGTGAGCTTCTTCAATGGTGACAACGACCATGAGCGCTCGTTCGAAGTGGTCGTGCTCGTGATCGACGACGCAACTGGCCAGAGCTGCTCAAGCGAGTCGGTCATGAGTCTGTCGTTGTCGTCGTCGCTTGCACCATGTGAAGCAACAACAACTGACGCTGTAGATGCAGTCGCGACGATCCCCACTCGCGACATTCGACTCTCGCATGACGACGGACTGCGCCTGCCAGCGCACTATCTGCAGAAGCAGCTCCACGACGTCGTCCGCGCAGGCGAGCAGCGCGTGGTGCGGCGCTCGAGCTCGACCACGTTTGCGCTGTACGAGAGCATCGACGACGCGATGGGGCTCTGGAACGCACTGTGCTCTAACGCTGAGACGCGCAGACTGACCGACCGGCTCTGCGCGTGGCCGACCATGTCGCTCGATGCGCAGCTCGCGTTCTACTACGCGAACGCCTCGGACGACCTGAGCGTGTTTCTGTATCGCAAGGACGCGGCGTTCTTCCGCGCGTACGTGCGGCCGCTCGTGGCGTCCAAGGTCAGCAAGTCGCTCGTGGACGTGTACCTGTTGGAGGACGACGCGGCGATCGCGCGAGTGTACCTGGTACCGCGTATGTTCCAAAGCCTGAGCGTGATCGAGAAGCTGCTCGTGGCTGACCGCCTGGCGTCGTCGGCGCCTGCGGACGCGGCGCGGATCTGCGCGCGCGTGCGTCTCGAGATTGACGCTGCGCGCACCGGCCGTTCGCTCCGCGAGCTCTTTGCGTGCGTCTTGTCGCAAGGCTCGGTCATGCCATCTCCAGCGCCAGCATCGAGTCAAACTGGTTCGCCGAGATCAGGACTGAGCCCAACCTCACCGGCGTACAGTCCGACATCTCCAGCGTACAGCCCAACCTCACCTGCATACAGTCCAACCTCACCTGCATACAGTCCAACACCGTCTGCAGCGGAAGCAGCCATGCCTCCACAAGGCAACAGTCCTGCTGAGGAAGATGTGAACATGGACGACAATGACGATGGCGACGACATCGTCGTGGAAGTGTCGAGCAACGAGAATGCTACGACCGTCCGACGCATTGGCGATGCAGCGTACATCCTGCCAGGCAAAGTGCGCATGCTCCAGGAGAAGCGGTTCTTTGATACACAGCAGCCGCAACTCGACGGCCGGAACCAGTTCTGGCGCGCGTTCGCCGACCACGTGCTCGCGCGTGCGACTCGCGCGACTGGGACATCCGAGAGCTCGTCGAATGACAGCGCGCGCTTTGTGTCGTCGTTCTTCCCAGAAGCGCTGTCGACGTCGCTGAACGAGGGGCTGCTGGCGCTCGCGTTCCTGGATCTGCCGATGCGTGGGAGCGAGTCGGCAGCGGCCCAAGCAACATCGTCATCCCCATTGTCATCATCGCCACCTCCAGCGCCGTCGTCGACCAGCAATGACGTTGTGCTGCAGCCACGAGACGACGCCGTGCTGTTCCACCAGAGCATCGAGGCTGGCGAGTGCGTCGCGGCCCCGAACGCCGCGCTCGTCCTGACGCAAAAGATCGTAAAGCACTCGTCCAGCGCACTCATTGAAGACGCGAGCGCCGCCGCAGAGCTCGTGGTCAAGACCGTGTACATGTGCGTCGTGAGCGCGAGCAACGTGAGTGCTCGGCCGCTCGCTGGCGTGGACGTGCTGCTGCAGATCCCGCATGGCGCAGTCCCGCTGTGCGCTTCGAGCTTCTACACCAAGAGCCGCGCGGTCGACATTGCGCCGAACGCCAGCGTCAGCACGACCGTGAGCTTCTACTTCCCCGACGCAGGCACGTTTGCGCACTACCCCGCGCACGCGGCAGTAGACGGCAAGGTCGTTGCGTGGGCGACGAGCGCCGCGTCCGAGCTCCACGTGCTCTCGGCGCCGACGCAAGTGGACCACACGTCCTGGACCGATGTGTCGGCGCGCGGGTCGCTCGACGACGTGCTCGCGTTCCTGTCTGCGCACGCGAACATGCTGAGCGTGGACCTGTCGCTGCTGAGCTGGCGCTGCAAGGACGCGGCGTTCTACCGCGGCGTCACGGCGTTCCTGCGCGCGAAGATGGTCTTCAGCGACGGCATCTGGAAGTACGCGTTCGTGCACGGCGACGCCGAGGGCATGCGCGAGCTACTCTCGAGCTCCGCGGACCTGGCGGCGTCGGTCGGCGTGGGCGTCGAGACGCCGCTCTTCGCGGCGACCGAGCTCTTTGAGTACGCGCCGTGCATCGAGCGCGTCGGCTTTGGCTTGGACCACACGGAGTTCGGTCCGCTCTTGCAGCGCCGCGCGCACGCGACGAGTCCGGTTGGTGGCGCATCCAGTGTGCACTCGGCTGGTACGATTGGCGCTAGTGGTACCAGTGGCACTAGTGGCAACGGCAGCTGTGGCGATGATGCGACCGCGACAAGCGGCGTGACTCGCATCCAGCACGAGAAGGCGCGGGACTTTTACCGCTCGCTGTGCCAGCGCCTCGGGCTCTTTGCCAAGCTCGACGCGCAGCACTTGCTCGTGCTCACGTACTTTATGGTCCTGTTCGAGCGCATGGACGACGCGCTGGCGCTGTTTGCGCGGCTGGAGGCGCTGCCTTTGACGTCGCGAGCGAGTGTCGAAGGCAGCGTGCAGTTTGACTACATGAGCGCGTACCTCGACCTGTTCCGCGTCGCTCACATCGACATGGGCAGCGATGGTGAGGACAATGGCGATGGCGATGGCGAAGCCAATGGCGACGGCAACGTCGATGATGACGGCAACGACATGGACACAAACAGAGCGACGTTCGTGGTCGCGCGTCGCTGCGTCGCAAAGCACAAGGCGCACCCGCACGCGCGCTGGCGAGAGCGGTTCATGCGCTTGGCGCAGTTCATCAGCGAGCTCGACCACTTTGCGGCAGTGCGGAGACAGCAACTGGAGAAGGCGGCACGAGTGGCTCGGAGCGGCGAGGATGAGACTGAGTCTGAGAGCAAGCGCAAGGACCAAGAGGCTGACGACAACGACGACAACGACAGTCGCCAAGTCACGACGATGGCATCCGCACCATCACGTGGCTCACTCGTTCGTACAACACCGACAAGCGCTTCGGTGCAAGTGAAGCTGGACGTCGTCGCAGCGGCAGACGGCACGATCCGACTCGCGTCGCAGCACGTGGGCGAGTGCGACGTGTCGTTCTACCCGATCGACGCCGAGTTCATGTTCTCGTCCAAGCCGTTTGGGACGTTCTCCGACTCGAGCTCCGACTCGAAATCGGAGTCGGCGACTGGCGCTGCGACGACGTTGCTGCTCATTCAGCCACGCGAGCAGCTCCAGGTGACACTCGGTGCAGATGCAAACAGCCGCAGTCCGAGTCGCAACGCTGATCCTGCTGACGCCGATGCTGACGATGCTGACGAGACATCCGAGACAGCCTCGACCACCACCACAGTGCAGATCCCGCGCACGCTGCAGCACTGTCCGATGCTGATCCGCGTGCGCGAGCGCGTCGAGTCTCGACACATCGAGACGGCTGCTGCGCCGATCGACCTGACGCGGCCGTACTTCCGCTCGAGTCTCCAGATCGACGTGGCAGCGCAGCGCGGCAGTCTCCAGGTGCTGCGTCGCGGCCTCCCAGTCGCGCGGTGCTACATCAAGGTATATGCGCGCGTGTCATCGGGATCTGGGTCTGGATCTGTTGGCAACACAAGCAGCTTCAACGCTAACACCAACACCAACATCAAGACGGACGACACCCCAACTACCACACCCACCACCAACACCACGTCAGTGCAGTTCTACAAAGACGGATACACGGACTTGCTCGGCAAGTTTGACTACGTCGGTGTGAACGGCGACCTGCTCGCGCGCGTCGAGCGGTTCTCGATCCTCGTCGCACACACTACACTTGGCGTGAGCGTGCACGAAGTCGAGCCGCCTGTGCTTGCGACGACAGCGGAGGACTTTCAGCGCCAGGAGCAGCACGAACGCCTTCTGTATTAGGTGTCGTTTACAAGCGCGTGTCGAGTTGTCGAGTTGGTCGTACGACTGCTACTGCCAGCAGTAGGAAAGCGTAGCGTCAATGGAAGAGAGCAAGTGTGTGAGCATTGAGTCGTGTTATGGCGGTTCGTACACTCCCACATCTCTCTCTACTGGTCGCTCGTTGGTCGCTCACGCAGTGTGCGAGCGGCCAAACTTTTGCTGGAACTCTACGAGACGCCGGCCTTGCGTCTTGAGCACGACGACGCACACGACGATGAACGCAGCGAGCGCGAGCAGCGAGCCAAAGCCCTTGATCGACGACAGGAGCACGGCCACGAGCCCGTTGCTCTGGTAGTCCATCGCGAACGTATCCGACGCTTTCTGCGCATAGACGCTCCGGACGTACGCTTCGATGCCGTCGTGATGGAGCGTCGCGGGGTCGAACGACGGCGTCTGGATGTCCTCGGCGTAGCAGATCGGACACTCGCCCACGCTCGGCCAGAACGTCTTCTTCGTCACCATATTCACTTTGTTGTGCATGCGCCAGAGCCAGACGATGAGTGCCTGCGAGCCAGCGCTGTCGTGCTTTGCCATCTCCTCCATCACACTCGGTGGGTTCGCAGCGAGGAAGTGCTTGACGCAGAGCTCGCAGCCAAAGAAGTGCGCCACGAACAAGCGAATCGCGGCGGCGACTTCGCTTGGCTTGCGCGTTGGCACTGGCGAGTTCGAGCTCAGCGGCGCGTCGACACCGACGCTCATGCTGTGGAAGAGCGTCCAGAGCCCGCACGTGTACGTGCCGCAGTTCGCCCAGCCGGCCTCCTCGTTCGATGCGAGGAGGTTCCGCGGGAACGTCGTGCGGTGTGAGATCGCTTTCCACTGCTCGAGCAGTGCGACCCACGCGTTCTTGCTCCATCGGTCCTGGACACGCGCAGCGTCGTGGAGGTTCGTGAACGCTGCGCGGTTCACTTCGAGCGGGAACGATGCTGCGAGCGCGCCGATCCACTGCAGTGCTGCGTCATAGCGCTCGCCCTCGAGCACGTCCATGCCCATGAAGAGGCCGCGCTCGAGCGTGAACATCGCTGCTGCGCCAGCGTCGCGCAGGCGCGTGTACTTCATCGAGAGCGACTGGTCCTTAAGTTTGCCGTGTGGGTCGCCGCCAGCAGTGTCCTTGACGCGGTCGTTCATGATGAGCTCAATGTTCGTGAGGATACTGTCGGGGTCGATGCCCGACTGCATGTTCACTTCAACGAGAGACGCTTCGACCCACAGCACGACGTCTTTCATGCTCTTTGCGCCGCTGTAGCGCACAGACGCGTCCGCAGTCGCTGGGACGTGAAAGAGCTTCACGCCTGGGTACCCGTAGATCTTCTCGCGCGTGCAGATCGCGTCGAACTTGGTGCAGTCGACTGCGCCAATGTGCACGACCGGGCTCTCGGCGTAGAACGCAGCGACTTTTTCCCACGCTGGCGCAAAGTGGCGGCAGTGCGGACACCACGGCGAGTAGAAGTCGACGACCCAGACCTCGTTCGTGCTGTTGAGCATCTCGTCAAAGCTCGTCGCATCGAGCGAGCGCACCTGGAACGAGTCTTCAAACAGCGGCGCATTGTCGCGGAAGCGGCCTGCTGCAACGTCGCCGAGTAGCTGCGCCAGTGCCAGCAGCACGGCCGTGGCGACAAGCACCGCGCGCGCCATCTCGGCTTTGTCGAGATGTACGTGGCACTCGCTCTGCAGTATGAATCAATAGTGCGAAAACAAAGGTAATCGCTGGACCGTTTATTCGCAGTTTCTTCACTATCACAATGTACAGCAGTCTATAGACATAGTAAAACTAAGTGTTTTTTGTCCGAGATAGCAAAAACGATCGATTGAACGTCAGTGTCAGAAGAAGAACACGACGAAGACGAAGGACGAGGTCGCGTACGCGCTCAGCATGGCAGTGGCACCGTCTGGCGAAGAAGCTGCGCTGCGCGCCAAGATCCAGGCGATGAAGAACCTGCTGCACGTCAAACAGCAGCAGCAGCAGCAACCGAGCAACAGCTACCGCTCAGCGCACTATCCGCACCACCACTACACGCGCACATTTCCACCATCGTATCGCACGGCGCCACACACCACGACTCCTGTCACTGCGAATCGTTCATGGAACCGCTTCTCGTCTACGAGCGGGAGCGCTACTAGCAACAGCAATGCTGTCGTCAACTACCGCGCGCCTGTAGCGAGCGCAAACAAAGTCTGGAGGAAAGAGGACGCTGCTGCTGCAGAGAGCAATAGCAGCCAGTCTGTCAGCGCAACGCCAGTAGCAGTGCCTCGACCTGCAATGATCTCAAAGGCGTGGAAGCCATCGGTACGCATCAAATCTGCGCTGCACACGCGGCTGTTTGCTCTGTCTGACGTCTCCTCTTCGCTGCGCTTTGGCCAGCTGAAAGTGTCGGCTGCATCACGTCCCAGTGCTTCGTCCTACCAGTCTCTACTAGTCAAGTACGTCAACTTGCTCCTCTACTCACTGCTCACTCGAATGAAGCCAAAGCACTGACGTACACGCACATCGTATCAGACGAGCGCGCAGTCGCATGCAGCTGCGCGTACTCAAGCTCGAAGACGGCGAGTACGCAAAGGCGAACGGCGGCTTTAGTCTCATCCGCGCTGGCGTCGCGCCGCTCAAGCCAGCGCGCACTGCCCCACCACAGAGCAAACGTGCAGACGTGCGACCGTCCAGTACGTCCTGGCTAGTCGTGCGCGAAAGTGTATGACAGACTCTTGTGAACCGACTCTGCGCTCACTGTGATGTTGCTTCTGTGTTCGGAACGACAGACACTGTGAGCATTGGCGGCGCGAACTACGTCGTGGCACGGAGCGGGCGGTCGCTCAAGCGCATGACTGCGAGCGAAGCCAGCCAAACGATCGCTGCAACAAAGCAGAGCAGCTTCAGCGCGACTGCGAACTCTGCGAGTGCATCGTGCGTAGACGCGTGTCGTTGTCGATCCGTCATGGCGCTAGAGACTCACTTATGTGCTGTCTATGCCGTGCATGCTCTGTCATAGGTCGCGCGCTCAAGCTGCTGTGCTCCGTGCTCGGAACGCGCGGCTGCTCAAGACGAAGAAGGCAGTGAAAGTCCGCACCGAGTACTGCTCGTTCTTCAATCGCTTCGGCAAGTGGCTCGCTTAGCTCGGTGCTTCATTGCTCTGTACAACTGCTCGTCGTCGCCAGTGCGTTTGACGCGGCCATCTCTCTGCTCTCTACTCCTTCTGCTTGCGTTGGACGATGTCTTTGCTCCTGCACTCGACCACAGGCTACTGCAACAAGCGCAATGACTGCCCGTTCATCCACGACAGCCGCCGCGTTGCGATCTGCCGCAAGTTCCTGCGCAGCGAGTGCTCGGACCCCAACTGCTTGCTCTCGCACACGCACGATCAGGTTGGGCTGCGTCTGGACGGACCATGGCGTGCGCTTGACTACAAACGACTGAGAGGCGAGCGCGCGCTGATCGTGTGATGCGCTGTGTGTATGTATGCATCGTGCCGTGGTGACTGTGCTGCTGCTGTGATCGACAGAACAAGATGCCAGTGTGTGCGCTGTTTCTGCGCGGCGCGTGCACGCGCGACGACTGTAAGTACCGCCACGTGAAAGTGAGCTCGAGCGCACAAGTGTGCCAGGCGTTCCTCAAGGGCTTTTGCGCCGACGGCGCGTCGTGTCGGCTCAAGCACGAGCTGCCGCCAAAGAAGTCGGTGGTGTCGAACCAGCGCACTGCTGCTGCTGCTGCTGCAAGAGTCGGCGACTCGCCTCAAGGTAAGCGTGCCACGTCTTCGCTTGACGACGTCACTGGTGCGAAGCGGAGGCGCAGCGAGGACGAACGAGCAACAGCAGCAACATCAGATGCGCGACCCTCAGCATCAAACCAAGAGAACGTGTCTCCTGTTAGCAGCGGCAGCGGTGGCTGTGGAGCGAGAGGCGCTCTAGCCTCTCTTGCCCCTGCGACTGCGCCAGAGAGCGCGGGACTCTCGATCCGCCCAACGATTCGCTTCCGACCGAAGAACGCGTCAGGCTTCCCGTCGCTCTTCAGTGTGCGCAACGCTCTCTCGAGCTGACGGGAAGTCTTGATGATCGCGAGCCACGATGCACATGACACGAATACATAAGGATGATGAATACACTCATGTGTTGACGATTTGATCTCCACGCACAGCGCCGATGCGCTGCTACAACTGCGCAACGCGCGATGATCCGCATCGAGAAGTGTTGATCGCGCTGATGTGCCATTGAAAAGTGTGAAAAATCGTTGGTATTTTCAAAAATATGCGTTTTCTAGATTTGCCATTTCAAATTTCAAACACTTTTCGCATAGACCCTTTCTCGTAAATTTGCCATCGATTCTAATTTGCCATTTGCCTCGTACTTAGACTGGCTTCTATACAACAAGCAAGTCTGTTTTTCTTGTGATCCATTTCTAATGTAGAAGTCGAAGCTACTCGAAAGCGCACTTTTCTTACGTTTTCTTAAACACGATCTAGAAGAACCTTGCTATTGCGTTCGACACGTAGTGTGTAGATGTGTATATCGATTCGAATGTAGTGTCGGTTAAATACATCGAAATCAACCTTGTTCTTTTCGTTCGACATGTAGTGTCGAAATGTCTGGTTCGAGAAAGTCTTGCTACTAAATCGGAGGTTAGACCAAAGCAATTCTGAGGTACAAAGTAGATACAGGGGACAAGCAAACAGCTTTTCTGTGGGGCTAGACCCTTGCCTTCCAAGGGGACGAGCTCGATGGTTAGCCTGTTTGGCTTCAGGTTTGAGAGTTCAATAGTGAGTAAAACAAGTTTTGCCAATTTTGTACATAAAAGTGCATTCAAGTAAATGAATGAAATCGTCTTGAAATTTGTATGCAAGAGAACATCACGGTACTGCATTCCCTCGCCCGAGTGACAGCTTGGTTTATTATACCCGCCTAAGGTAAATCGGAGGTTAGACCAAAATTATGCAGAGGTTACTCGCAATCTATTTTTGTACAATTCTGGTAAAAAATCGGATCGATTTGACCCCAGCCCCGTGCATGGCACTGCATCGGTCCGCGCGAGGTGATGTCCGCTGAAGCCGGGACAGTAAAGTGTCACGCTTTTGGTCAGTTGAGGTCAGATTTGTGGCTGTTATTTTGTGTGACACGCTTCGATTTTTGTTTGCGAAAACCAGAGGGTTCGAATTTTGGGATATATTCGGGACTGTCCCGATGACAAATTGTCGTATTTCTAGCGGGCGTGGCTGTACTCGGTCACTTTGTTTCAGAATGCACCGAATACTGCGACATCCGCTAAAAGTCCGCACTCTTGAATCATGACTACCAGGTAGCCCCCAGTATAGGTTGCTAGGGACATGTTCGGAACTGTCCCGGCTTTCAGCCGACAGCACCGCTCTGCATGGTGCGGCTGAGGTTTTGCGGTGCCTGAGGCGTCAGCTGCGATTTACATTTAACAAATTAATCCAACCAAACATTATTTTCCGCACGCGCAGTGGGCGGCGCTCGGCTAGTGGAGACCATTAAATAGGCTTTAAAGTTGACTGAGTCGTCAAACGAACAAATCATGTCCGAATTGCGTCTGACCTTGCCAGTCCTTATTCGCTCCAGGAGAAAGAGAAGTAGTGTCGTCGAACGCGTGCTCAAATTCCGATAAGTGTTGTGCGTTCAAACCGAGCCTACGACTTTGAACATTTGCCATGTGTAGGTCGTTCGCTTAATTGAGCTTGGTTTTTTGTTAAGTTTGGATTCGCTGTGGCCATTAACCCTAAACCCTAGAAGTGAGGATGCTCATGGCCCGAAGTCAAATGTCATCAGCATACGGAGAACATCGAGGGCATGGAAAATTAACAACAATCATGAACGACTACACTCTGAGGAGTTGCAATCATCAATTCGTGCGCTATCGGCTCGTCCAGCTGTGCATCGTTACAAACACTTGCAAGACCTCGTCGATCAGATCACTGAGTCGCCTATCCAATGCATAAATCGCTGTATACAATGGCTGGTCGTAGATTTTGTGATGCGCGAAGAAGTGATGCACCAAGTGAGATCTCGAGCATCCCGACAACGAGCACGTTCTTCACGAAAAGGGCGAGATTGACCACGTTTCTCATGCTCCATCGTCTCACAGCGCAAGATTCTATATGCGTGGATCGCGGTAGATGTAGGTACTCCTTAGTCTTGAAGTGTTATCTAACGCCCGTTTGCAAAGTCCTACACTTCAGTCCATTTGTGCTCGGCGTTGGTCGGCTGAGGTTGTTGTGGCAGTGGTGATTCTCGCTGTGGCGATGCCATGCTCTGCGGCGTCGGCATGAGCAGCTGCGACTGTATGAACTGATCATGATTTTGATGTTGCTGACGCGGGTGTTGCTTTAGTTGCTGCAGCATCTGTTGCTGTTTCTCGTCAGACTGAGGCTGCAGCTGTCAAACATCTGCTGTTGCTGCTGCTGCTGGATTTGTCACTACTGCTGGTCGTGTCGATGTTGGTTTCTGTGAGCTGTTGTTCCTGCTGCTGCCATAGCTTCCGCGGTAGACGCTCTTCTCGAACGCGCTGCACAGTGTTCTTACTAACGCTAAACAGCTTGGCGATGTCGTGCGTGCTGTTAGCGACTCGGGAGCAAGAAGGGCTTGAATACCAGTGATGATTGGCCGAGGGTCAAGCTTCTTCTTGGCGCTAGCAAGCTTCTCCGTCAGCAGCGCGATGGTTCTCGCGATCTTGCGGCGCTGCTCGTCGCTAGCTATCTACTTCGCTATGGCGTCCGTCCTGAACGTCCTGGGCTTGTGTGAACTGTGTTTGTACGATGGTTTGACGGTTTATTCGCATATTCCAGGAGTCCAGGATCGGATCAAATGCTTCAATATTCTCTTGATGTATTCGCATAGTCCAGGATCGAATCGAATATCTCAAGTGTTTCATACATACATGATGAAGATGTGTCGATTAGTAGAGTGTTTGGAGCTCTTAGATCGAGAGATTTCGATTGATCAATACAATCTCTAGATGATAAGTCGATCCTTAAACTTGTGTTTCAATGTATTGGGTCCTGAGAACCAGATAGTTCAATAGTTACACCGATATATTCATCCCGCAAAGTTTTTAAGCCTAGCGAACTAAAATCTTAACTTAGCGAAATCAAACAAAAATACTTACAAAGCAATCAAATTTTCCAGCATCTGACGAATCACTTGTTTGGAGACGAAATGGATTATGTACTAAAAATTACTCGATTTAGTGACAAGATGATGTACTTGATCGATCAAGTGTGAGAGCTAGTCAGCGACAGGCCGCTCAGCTCGGCTCCCGGTAGGTGCAACGATGAAACGCTCGAGCTCGGTGGTCGTGGCACCGCTTGCCTCCACCTCGACAACATAGATGTGCTCAGCGGTGCTGTCATTCGTGTTGTGGATGTAATTGCTGTCGTGGTCGCATAAGCGCGAAAGCGCACGCACAGTCGATTCGTCGAGAAGCGAGTAGTAGACCTTGAATATACGCTGGATCGCCGGTGTGAGCACGACCAATTGATCTCTGTATGTCGCTCTATGCGCGCCAATGCCGTCAGTTGCAGAGAGGGGCACCAGTGTAGCTGGAGCGCTGGTGGCGAGCGCGGCACATGTTCTGGAACTCTGAGACCAAGGCAGCCACTTGCGACCGTTGGCTCGCAGAACTGGAGCACTATATCGCACGTGCCAATGCCGTCAGTTGCAGATAGAGGCGCCACTTCGAGTATGCCAGTGTCTGCGTGCATTTGCAAGTCACTCGCGATCATGTCCGCAAGCACACTGCTTAAGCCCTTGACGAGATTCTGGAAGTCGATGATGGTCGCGCTGGGGAGGAGCGCCACAAACCTCGTCGCGGTGTTGAGCACGGCGTCTCGGTCGCTCTCGCTCTCTGGCAACTCGATAAAGTCACGCTTTGAAACGTGGATGCGGTGCGCGCTGTCCATGATCACAAAATAAGCGATTTGTGGCACTAGTGAAGCGCCCATC
This sequence comes from Pythium guiyangense, assembly GCA_003730235.1. Taxonomy (NCBI): domain Eukaryota; phylum Oomycota; class Peronosporomycetes; order Pythiales; family Pythiaceae; genus Pythium; species Pythium guiyangense. Next base: position 1,212,953 of record QXDM01000001.1, read on the forward strand.
CGCATCCGCTAGATGCGCGGCTCTCGCATTGGCAATGCAACCATGATAAGCCGCGCGGAGACTGTAGCCCCTGTCTAGCGCTGTTTAACATACTGCGCATTGCTGTGTCACGGGCCCGTGACATGTTCGGCGTTGTGCGCGACAACGACAACTACGTGTACATGAAAGGCATGAAGTTCGCGTCGGCCGTGGCTTTGTGATTGTGAGCGGCAAAATCCTCGTCGCGATCGACGACCTCTTGACGTTCAAATTTATCAAGATCACGGACGTTTTCGACTACATCAATAATAATAGCCGTCGAAACCCTTTCAAAAACGGTGGGACTAGCGCAAATTTTCGGAAAATCCGATAATTTATGTTGAGCTCTTATATCGTACTTTTTAGTTGGTTTCAAAATTTCTTACAAAGCAATCTAAATTTCAATCCAAATTTCAAACATCCATAGAATCACTTGATTTAGCGATGAAATGGATAAAATCACTTGATATAGTGGTCTACATCTCGATGCGATGTGTGTCGCGCGTTGTTTGTGCTTGATCGGGTGTCATGAGAGGAGGTCATGTTGCCGCGTGCGTTGTTTGTGCTTGATCGGGTGTCAAGAGAGGAGGCAGTGAACGTCCCTCTCCGACGGTTCACTCGCATGTGCACTTGTCCGACGGCGACGTGCTCTTGCTGACTTGGAGTATGTGACCTGTCGATGCCGAAGACGGCGATGCCACTTCATGACGATTGACCTTGCGACGCAGTCGAGCTTCGCGAGACTTCGAAGTTCCTCATGTGCGTGTATGAGGGTGTTTGTGTGAGTGTCGTTACCATTGATGACCGCCGCGAAGACCATCGCGACGCGCTTCAACGCCGACAGTCTCCAACTTTCTCGAGCACGCGCACAAGTCACACCTGCAGTACGCACCGACACTCGGTCGACAATGTCCAAGTGCTGCGGCTGCGCAGAGCTAACATCCGATGCCGACTACGACCTCGCGCTCCACGTTGCGGCAGTCGTGATCCTCTTTGTCGTCTCAGCTGCCGGTGCTCTCCTGCCAGTACTGGTGAAGCACGCCGGTCTCTCGACGATCGTGCCGCCGTTTGCGATCGAGTGGCTCATGACATTTGGCTTTGGCGTTGTCATCAGCACGGGCTTCATCCACATGATGAACGACGGCATCGAGATGCTGAGCGACCCTTGTCTTGGCGACGTGGTCGAGAGCTACAGCTGCCTGGGCATGGCGATCGTGCTCGCGACTGTCGTGGCCATGCACTTGATCGAGTGTGAGAGCTCCGTGTTCTTTGCCACACAGAGCTCGCACCACCACCAACTCCACTTCCACGGTCACACGCACGTTGCAGTGAGCGCGTCGGGCACGAACCACCACTCCGAGCCGACGCCAGAGCCAGATCCGTACAATGACAAGCTCTCCACAAACGACTCGCTTCCTCTGAAGGACAGTGACAGCAGCAGTTCATCTCAGCGCAAGCTCGCAGTTGTGCTCTTTGAGCTCGGCGTCGTGTTCCACTCGGTGATCGTCGGCGTCGATCTCGGCGTCACGGCTGGCACCGAGTTCAAGACGCTGCTCGCCGCGATGTGCTTCCACCAGTTCTTTGAAGGCATCGCAGTCGGTGGCAGCGCACTCGAAGCGCTCGGAAGCATGCGCAACGTACTCGGCGTGACTCTTGCGTTTGCGCTTACGACGCCACTTGGCTTGGCGCTTGGCATCGCAGTGCACTCGTCGTACTCGAGCACGTCCTTGTCGGCGCTGTGGGTCCAAGGCGTGCTCAACTGCGTCGCAGGCGGCATCCTGCTCTACACGGGCCTCGTTGAGCTCCTGACGCGCCACATGACGACGAACGCGTCGTTCCTCGCGCGCAGCGGTCGCGAGCGCTTCCTCTTGTACACCGCGTGCTGGCTCGGCGCTGGTGCAATGGCAGTGATCGGCAAGTGGGCATGAGCTCCGTGTGAGCCATTTTCAAATACCATGACGTTAGATTTTACGTATACATATCCTATCGATGATTTGAATCAAATGCGCTTTTGAAGTCTGGTGATGAAGTGCTGAATCACACCACACCACAACTGAAGCAACAACAGACAGCATGGAGGCGATGATCGACGCGCTCGCATTCCTCGCAGACTCGCGCGGCGTCAGCGCTGTCTGCGCGTTCCTTCAGGGTACATACACACGCTATCGTTCGTGTTCTTTTGTTCTTGCATTAATGCTCACACTTGCGTGCGCTGCGTGCTGCTAGAGCATCGCAAGGATGTGTGCACACTCCTCGACGCACTCGCACAGCCAGTGCTGCTGGACGCGCCAGAGGCATCGCTCGCTGGGTCTTCTCAGGCTCTCGCTGGTAGAGACACAGGCATTTGCATGGAGCAGCGCTTGTCGCTGCGAGCGCAGCGCGAAGTGTGGAGCGCGCTCGTGCGTCAATTACACACCACTGGCGACCGCCGTCCTGACGCACAAGCACAAGCAGCGATGCGACTCGCGCGTCAGTTCCTGCAATGCGCCGAGCGAAAGCGATCGAGTGCATCCGACGCTGTGAGTTGCTCGCTCGCGCACATGATCGTTGCTGCGAGCGACGGCACTGCCCCTCACAGCCTCGAGGTGGACGACAACGAGTCGCTTGCGAGCATCAAGCGCGACGCTGCGTTCAAAGAAGCGATTAAGTTCTTCACGCTCACGCGACTCGCTGTGCCGGCAGCAGAGCAGCTTGCCTCGCTATCAACACGGCCTCTTGTGCTGTCGAAGGACGGCGTGACGGCTACTCAAGACCAAGCACAGGCACAGCGCACAGTGCTCTTGCGCTTCACACGGGTGCCTCGACCGACAGCGACTCCTGGCGCAGAAGACAAGCGACCACGAGGCGTACCGTCAACGAGCGATCACTCGAGATCACGAGCAATCGATGGTGAAGAGCAAGCACTGGCATCTAAACGCGCTCGCCTCGACGTCAGCGCAACGCAGCGTGGCGACCAGAACACTCAGCCAAGCAGCCAGGACGACGAGCTCGTGATCCCCGCCACGCCCGTTCAGCTATCGCTCGAGGTGCGACTGCCGTCTTGTGTTGACTCTGGTTTGTGCACCTGGAGTGCTCGTTGCTTTGTATCAATGAGTCCCGCTCGTCTGTGCGCTTACTCAGACGGAAGAGAAGGCGACGAAGCTCGGCAAACAGCTCGTGAGCGCTGATTCGCAAGCGAGTCGCGCGCTGCTCGACGAGCTCGTGAAAGCCGCGGTGCAGCTCATCCAAGAGACGATCAACGCGACGACTGCGACGCAAGCAGCGACTGAGATGCTCCTTGCGCAGCTCTGCTCGACGCTCCAGCTCGCCAAGTGCAGTGACGAAGCGCTGTTCCAGATCACAAAGTACGCTCTTGTGTGCACGTGTGACGAGTGGATCGTTCTCTAACTCTTTGCACTCGCTGCTAACGATCGACCGACACGATGCTCTCGCAACACTTGTGTGATGCGCTCGCTCAGTGCGCTGGTCGAGTCGACCTGGAGCTCGCGCCACGCGTCCGTGTTCCTCGAGACGAGCGTCCTTCCCAAGATCGTCGCTGCGTCGTCCGTGATCTCGCGCGTGCTGCTGCAGACTGCGCTCTGCTTTAGCCAGCGATACACGAGCGCACTCGTCGAGGCGCTGCTCATTCCGCTCCTCACGACCAGCGCCATCGGTCCGTCACAGGGCGAAGCGATCACGCGCATCTTGCGCAACGGCGTTCCGCTCGAGCAACTCGATGGGTTCCTCAACAAGAGCTTTGAGCTCGCAAGCGCTCGACGTTCTTCTGGACATGACGCAACCGAAGCGACGCCAGCGCGAAAGCACATATTCACGAACGACGCAGCGCTCATGGTGCTCCAGAACGTGCTCACGATGAAAGCGCCGCTCTCGGACGCGACGATCGACCGCTTCGTCGCGTGCTGCGAAGCTGCGCAAGAAGACGAGACTGGCGCCGCTGAGCTCCACAAGTCGCTCAAGTTTGCGACGCTTGTCTTCACGATCGTCTCCAAGTACGCCGAGCAGGTACGCAGCCACGAGTCTCTCTCTGTAGAGTGTGTCTTGACCACGAGTCTGACAACGAGCCGATACTACTGTGCCTCATGGTGTCTTGGCAGTGCGCAGCACACGCAGAGGCGCTCGAAGCAATCTCGAAGCGCTTGACGTCATTGATGGCCAAGTCAACGATGCGCGCTGTGCTGAAGCTCAAGTCGAGCAGCGGTGCGCCGAGGTGACAGCGAGAGCGAGTGCAGGCGAGACCACGACGCGTGCACAAAGCTGAGCTCGCCGATCGACTGCTCGCAGTTGCGCTCAAGTGACAGCCGATCACAGCATCGTCCGTGTCTCGCACTCGTAGTACTCGCCAAGGCGGTAGTTGCTCAAGATGCGACGAGCGGACGGTGGGTGTTCGTCCAAGATCGCGCCGCAGTCTTCGCCTTGCTGCGCGGCTTGGAGCAGCACTTGCAAGCCGCCAGGGTGGACGCTCAGCAAGTCCGTGACGTCGTACACTGCGCCGTCGACGATGACCCAGCACGAGCGCAACGACCGATGGCGCTTGAGCTCGCACGACGAGTACGTTCGCTCCGAGTAGACAAAGTTGTCGTCGTCGTCATCTCTGTTGTTGTTGCTGTTGGGCTGGCGCCGAGCTGACTGCTCTGGCAGCGCAGCGCCACCTCGTCGCGTGCGCGGCGAGTCTGGGAACGTCGTCTTGAGCTGGTACTTCTTCTCCGAGCAAAAGAAGCACGCGACGTTGTCGCACACGTCGTTGCAGCCGATGCACGCGTCGCACCGGTGCGCGCCACTCGAGCGGGTGTCGACTGCTGACGACTTTCGACGCTGTTGCTGCGTCGATGGGCGGACTGCAGGCGCTGACGACTCCCGGCGCTCCGCAGTCGGAGACGTCTGTCGCTCACGGTGCAGTCGGAGATCTGTGCTCGACGACGTCTCGTCGTGCTGGTTTTCAAAGTAGAACGTCGAGCTCCGGAACAAGCGCGACGACACGCGGCCGTCCTCGGTCTCATTGCTGTCTCTTGAGAGCATGTCCGAGCTGCGCGGTGCATCTGCCGACGCCGCGCGGAAGCGCATACTCAACGCACTGAGCTTGTGGACGCTCACGCCTTCGCAACTGTGGTCGAAGTGATCGTCGTCATCGTCGTCGCTGCCTTCTCGCTCGTCGTCGCCGTCGTTGCTGTTGTGACCATCGCTTTTGCCGTCGCCACTGTCACCACGACCGTCTTTGACAGTGCCACTGTTCGCAGTGTCGTCCTTGCGACGCTCGTGTGTCGTGACCGCCAGGTGCTCGAGCTTCATGCCTCCGGACGACTGCGTCGCGTCGCTCCCTGCAAACTCGTCTGTCGACTGACTGAAGCCCGTGAGCGGCACGACGATCGTCTGCTGCCCTTGAAAGAGCGTTGATCGGTCACTCTGCGAGCGGATCTTGGCCGAGTACGTCTCGAGGAACTCGTTCAGCTTCTGGATCTTGCGCGTGAGTGCGTCCTCGACCCCGGCGTTCGGGCGTGCAGCGTCGTCGCGCGTATCGTGCGCATCGTGGACATCATGGAAGTTCGTGAACCGCGCGCCTCGCCGCACAGCAGGAGCATCACGTCGAGCATGGACGTGCACGTCATCGCTACTTCGACTCTCGGTCGACAACGACTGGTCTTTCACTGCTTGTCGTGACGACGAGCCGTCTCGAGGACTCGGGTCCGTATCGTCCTTGCCGGTTCGAGCGGTCGTCGGCGCCGCTGGCGTCTCGCGCTTCCCGAGCTCGAGCGTCAGGAACTTGATGAGCGCGATACACGAGAGACACGCTCGCACGAGACGCGTGTCGACGACTGCGTCCATCAAGAACGCGTGTTTGTCTGCGAGCTTCTCGGCGATGAAGCGCTTCTGCTTGGCAGGAACGCCAGGTGAGACATCGACGAGCGACGTTGCGCGCGAGACGCGTCGCTTTGCTGCTCGAGTGTCAAACTCTCGAAGCACTTGCGCTGCGGTGCCGACGTTCGCTGCGCCGTCGTGCGCGCCAGTCTGCTGCCGGTCCTTCTCGTGGAGGTAGATCGTGATGTAGTGGACCGTGAAGAGCGCTTCGTAGTACACCGTGTTCATGTCTTTCTCGAGCCGCGCCTCTTTCGACAGCAGCGTCGAGTCCATGGACGAGTGTCGCGACATGTGCTCCATCACGCCGTTGCTGCCGAGGAGCCAATATCCCGACGACCGCGTCGACGCTGCTGGCGACGTCGGGAGCAAGTCTATGAGCGACGTCAAGAGCTCGCGCTGCGTCGAGACGTACTGGAGGATCTTGGCGCGCTGGCCGTAGATGAACTCGGATCGGATCGGGTCAAAGTAGCACTGCAGGAGCTTCAGGCACCAGTAGCACACGAGGAAGTCCTGCTGCGTGAAGAGCTCGTGCATCGCATCAAACACGCGCGGGATCTACACGCAGTCAGAGGAGGAAGAGCAGCAGCAGCGCCACGTGAGTCGAGACAGCAACGATGGTACAGGAGCAAGGGACGATCCAAACGCACCAAGACGTCTGGCAACGACGCGTGCGACGAGTAGCTCAGCCGCACGAGCGCCTGGAGCGTGGTCACGATCTCTGCGTTCGCTGCGTTTACGAACCGCCGGAGCGTGATCACGAGCGACACCAAGTGCTCTGCGAGGAGCTCGATCGCACTGTTGAGCACGTCGCGGTCGCAAAAGAGACTGAGCTCGTTCAGTGGCACGTTCGCGTTTAGCTCCTCCATCGCGATGCTTGTGCTAATGAAGTCGTTCATGGACTCGCCGGTCTCGAACGAGTCGCGCGTGCCCGCGAGCGCTGCTTCACTGCGCTTCCGGTGCGTGTGCTTGCGCATCGGGAGCCATCGGCTCTCTGGCGCCGTCTGCCGTCGCGTGAGCGCACTCGGCGCCGTGCTTCGCTCACTAGCGACTGCGCACTTGTTCTCGCCGAGTGTGCTCGTCTGGAGCAGCCGCTGCACAAAGAAGCTCTCCATCGATGCCGCTGCCGACTCGGTCGAGCTCTCGATCACGTGCGGGTAGTACACGCGGTTCTTCTTGATCTCACTCGACGTGAGCGTGACGTGCTCGTAGCCGCTCTCGCGACACGTGAGCAGCAGCAGCGCAATGAGCTGGTCGCGCGCCTCGAGCTTCACGACGAGGCTCTCGCCCTCTGCGAACTCGAGGCCGACAGTCTCAATGTCCCACTCGGTCCGGATCACGTTGAGCAGCTTGACGTACTTGCGCGAGACGACGGAGCGCATCTTCGGATGCACTTCGATGAGCGCGTCGCCCATGAGCAGTAGCTGCACTTCCATGAAGAACGTCCCGTCGTCGCTCGCTTTGAGCACTTCAAAGCACACGATCGCCGGCTGGTCGATGAGCTGCGAGTTGCGCAGGCGCAAGAGCTGGACGTTCAGCGGACTCTCGTTCCAGCGCAAGTCCATACCAAGAGCGCTCGCTGCGAGGTAGATCTCACTCAGGCACTCGTTGCGGTTGCTGCAGAGAAAGAGGCGCTCTTGGTACGGCGTCCCGAGGACAATGCCGTCGGGGTGCGACTGCGTCGACGCTGCTTTCTTCATGTAGATGTACGGGAACGAGTCCATCTTTCGGCCACCGTCGTCGTGGAGGATCACAGCCGAGACGCCGACTTGGAGGTAGTACGACTGCGACGAGCTGTCGCCAAAGAACTCGATACAGCGGTACTTCTTCCACTGCGCCTGGACGTCGTCGAAGCTGAACGCCACGGGCTGGATCGCAAAGTGGCGCCGGAGCTTCGAGACGAGCGAGAGGAAGTGCGCGCGCGCGGTGCAGTGGAAGCGCACCTTTGCGAGCCGAAAGCGCGCTTTCTCGAGCCGCACGACGAACTGGTCGCGCTCGCGCGAGACCTCGACGTCCTCGATCTCGGACAGCTCCCATCGCGCCGTGCACGCGTACGTCTCAGGGTTGTACGTAAGCACGCTCGCAGGCGTGACTGCAAGGATGCGCTTGTACGAGCCCTTCCAGTTCACTTTCGTGACGAGGTACTGCGCGATCGCATGCTCGCGCGGCGCAGCACTTCGAGGAGATGCCACCATTTGGTGTCAATGCAAGTGTGTGTCGAGCACCGAGACGATCAATGCAGCAAGCAAACTGCGCAATGACGTGGTGTATGTGTGAAGCAGCGCTGGTGTGGGCTGAACAGCTCGACGCAATGGCTAGAAGTGCGTGTGCGAGCGCTCACTCGCGAGCGCTGCTGGCAGCAGCCGCGGCTTCTTCGACGAGCGAGTCGTTCTTCGTTCGTTCGCACCAGCTCGTTCGTTCGCTGGCTCAAGACGTTGCACACGAGCGCACCCAAACGAGTGTTACTGCATATCTTTTGTTTCTCATCTCAAAACGCGATGATCAACTTGAATTCATTATGCGTTTGATCTGATATTGATACTAGATTGGCGGGGCGCTAACGTGATTCGCTGGACTTGAAATGCAGCATTTCACTTGATGCGCTTGCATTTTTGAGCAGAGCAATTGAGCAACACCGCATCACGCACATCATGATAGAGGTCGTCGACGCCGACGAGCTCAGCTACTCGGACTTCTGCGCGCGCTTCCTCGCAACGAACACGCCAGTGAAGCTGCGCAACACCACGCACCGCTGGTTCGCACAAGCAGTCGCGCTCTGGACGACAGCAGTGACAGACGAGCACGGCAACACACGAAGCACGATCAACCATGCTGCGCTCAAGTCGCTCTACGGCCACGCGATCGTTCCGGTACGATGCATCACCACTTGCAGTATGCATTCGCAGTGTTTAATGGGCTGTGGCTGACGCGTGTTCTGCCGCTGCTGCTATGTGAAGGTGGTCGATGGTGATGTCGTCGAGTACGGAGCAGAGAACCGAACGACCATGCGCTTTGGTGCGACGACTGAGTCATTACCGGGCTCAAACGTCCACGACGTCGTGGTTGTCTGTGCACTAACAACTGCAGTGCTGTGTGTGCCGACACGCTTGCTCTCGTAGATGAGTACCTCGAGTTGCTCGAGACGAAGCAAGCGGGCAAGCGCTACTTGAAGGACTGGCACTTTGTGCACGCGTTCAAGGACCACGAGCCAGTGTACACGTACGTGCACTGCCAGCGATTCAAGGCAACGGCACTTGCGTTGCTCATGTACTGACGATAGGATGCGTGCACGTGGTGCAGGACGCCAGAGTTCTTCCAAGACGATTGGCTCAACTGGTGCGTTTGTGCGTGCGCTTGTTGTTGCAACGCGATGCGCATGAGCATTGCTCCTGGTGCATTGGCAACACAACTACTCACACGGTCTCGTGTACGTTGCGCAGGTGGTGGGACCATCAAGAGCAGCAGAGCGACGACTATCGCTTCGTGTACATCGGTTCGTGTAGTGGACGGACGGACAGACTCGTTGCAACCTCGTACGCAGATGCGCTGACCTTGCGATGCTCGTATCGACGGGTGTAGGACCAGAAGGGAGCTGGACGCCAATGCACCACGACGTCTTTCGGTCGTACAGGTGTGTTGATCAAGCCTATACATCGCTCTAGCAAGCATGGCACTCACGCAGGCGAGTGCACTTGTTCAGTTGGTCGGTGAACATCACAGGTCGCAAGGAGTGGATCTTCTTCCATCCAGACGAGGTACATCATCGAGTCGTGTGACGCTCATGAACTATGAGCTCAAATGTCTGACAGAGCTGCGCATGTGCGAATGCTGCGCACCAACAGGAGTGGAAGCTCAAGGACCGTTTCAGCCGCTACGTGATCCCAGACGTGACGGCCGATGCGATTGACCAAGAGCAGTTCCCGCACGTGCACGAAGCGCACGCGATCCGCGTGATCCAGGAAGCTGGTGAAGCGATCTTTGTCCCGAGCGGGTGGTACCACCAAGTGACGAATCTCGAAGACACAATCTCGATCAACCACAACTGGTTCAATGGCTACAGCCTCCTCGACCTCTGGGCGTTCTTCCAGCGCGAGTATGCTGCCGTGACGCGCGAGCTCGCCGACTTGAGAGACCTCGGACTCGACGGCGCCGAGTTTGAGCAGCAGTGCCAGCTCGTGATGCGAGCCAACTCGGGCATCAACTACATCGAGTTCCGCGCCATGCTGCGTGCGAAAGCGCGCGACTTGCGCACCCAGTGCAGCGATCGTAGCGACCCGAGCGAAGTCATCATGCACTTGGAAACCGTACGTACACGCTGTTGATTCAGTCACGCACGTGCTATGAGCTCACTCGCTCACGCTGCGTGCTGTCGACAGATTGTGCACGTGCTGCGAGAGCTAGCCACGCACTTTGACGAGCGTGAGGATGCAGAAGAGCAGGAGCTGAGTGCATGGCTTCACTCGCTACGTCCGCAGACGCACTAGATACGCTGTAAGGAGCGATAACTCCACTTGCTACGTCCGCAGACACACTAGATACGCAGACATTGACGTGCCTTGAATAGACTGGAAGACGTGAGTGTTTCATACAAAGTGTCTGACCGACGCATTGGCAAAGGTAGAGGCTAGAAGCTCGAGGTCATGACACAAGAGCAGCGCGTGAAAGCGCTCGAAGACGAGCTCGAGCAGCTCAAAGAAGCAAACGATGCGCTCTATCGCCAGCACGCGAACGAGAAAGCGCAGATGCAGATCGCGATCGAGCACGAGAGGCTACAAGCGACCGAGTTGCAGCAGGCAAACGACGCATACCGTGACGAGAACGAGCAGTGGCGCGTTGCGTACGAGCAGCTCGAAACGAGCAAGCGCCAAGGGGATGAGACTTGGGAGAGCGAGAAGCGAGCGCTCGAAGACAAAGTCGCGCTGCTAGAAGAGAGTGTCAAGAGCTACTCGAGCGAACTCGTGACGGACCTCGAAGAGCTCGAGAAAGAGAAAGCGACGCGCCAGTTGAGCGACGCACTCGTGGCGGAGCTCCAGGCGCAAATCAACGAGAGCAACGAGCGGTTTTCGCAGCTCACAGCCGAGTACGACAACCTACACGCAGCGTACGAGGCAGCGCAGAGCGAAAAGAGCGATGTCGAGCAGCGGCGCTGGGACCTCGAGACGCAGCACCAGCACCAAGTTGCCGAGCTCGAGCGCCAGATCCAGAGTCTCACGAGTCAGCTCGACGCAGCACGCCAAGTCGAGCACAAACCGGAAGTACCAGTCGAGAGTCCGGCACCAGCAGAGACTCAGGATTCGCACCAGCACGCAGCAGTGGGGCAGCACAAGCGGCGCGTCGCGGAACAAAACGAGACGATCGCGCAGCTGAACCAGCACATCCGCAAGCTCGAGGAAGAAGTGAGTTTGCTGTCACTCACATGTGGCGGGAGTGCAAAGCCCGGTGCTGCTGCTGCTGGGTCGTTGCGCGACCTGCAACAGCAGATCTTTGAAAAGTCTGAGGAGCTCGTGCGGCAAGGCGAGAAGAACGTCGCGCTCGCAGAGAAGTTCGAGACGATGAAAGCGCAGTGGCAAGAGCTTCGCAGTGAAGTGAAGGACGTGCGTCTCGTGCTTCTGCGCGGCGTCGCCGGCAGTGGCGTCGACGATAGTCTGTACCAGCACGTGCGTCTCGAAGAGCTTGTGCGCCTTCGCCTCAAAGCACTGGAGCATGAGTGGCTCTTGACAGGCGTGGTGGACCGAGGTGCGACTGGCGACGAGTTGAGCTCTGCTTGTGCGAAAGGCGATGGTGATCGCGACGCAAACGATGCGACCGCAGCAGGGGCAGCAGACAAAGCTTCAGTGCATCTCGCAAACGTCGGTGCGTTCTCGGCGCTCGATGGCCTCGGGAGTATTGGACGCCTCGAGCGCGAGCTGCGACTGTGTCGGAGCCGCAACAAACGGCTGCAGGAGCAGATCGAGGTCCTCGAGCGCGAGCTCCAGACTGCAGTGAGCGGACTGGGCGAGTTCCAGGCGCTGAAAGAGCGCGCGGTCGAGATAGTGAGTCGCGAGCGCGTCGAGAAGGAGCTGCGGCAAAAGGTCGAGGCGAACTACAAAGAGTCGAGCGAGAAGATCGTGGCGCTGTCCGAGCACATTGAGAAGCTCATGGTGCACCTCAAGCACGAAGCGGCCGCAAAGACAAAGGCGATCGACGCGCAGCGACGGGTCGAGAAAGAGCTCGGCGAGTGTCGAGAGAAGGTCGCGGTGCTGCAGAAGAAGCACGCGCTGAAAGACGCACAGCTCCAGGAGCTCGAGCACGGCGCCAAGATCCTCGAAGACCAGCTCCGGCTCATGGACGAGAAGTTCATTGACGTGCGCAACAAGCTCGACTGGACGCGCGCGACGTCGCAGAAAGAGGTCAAGAAGCTCAATAGCGAGCTCAGTGCGCTGCGCATGAAGTGGCAAATGGCGAGCGATGCCGGCGTCTTGGCGTCGCTGCCGGACTGGGCGTCGGTCGCTAAGCTCTCGAAAAAGTCCAAGCCACTTGGCTCGAGCACGTCGGACTCGCGCTTGCCGAGTGCGATGGCAGCAGCGAGCGGGATCAGCAGTAGTAGCAGCAACAACAGCAACAACAACAGCAGTAGTGGCGGCACGATGTCTCCGAGCGCAAGTGGCAACGGCATCGGGTCCGTGCTGGACGACGCGTTTGGGAAGCGAGCGCGCTTTGAGATCCCAAAGCTGCCGCAGCCAGACGCGGACGTCGGCACGCCGTGGTCCGACGCCAAGCTCTCATCGCTCACGCGGCAGTTCCAGGACCGGCGCAGAGCGTGAAGCGTGAAGCGATGGCATCTTGATGCTCGTGTTTGGTTTGACACGTGGCGATCTTGAAGCGTCACGGTGGCGCAAAAAAACATGCGCCTTCGAATCGAGCAATTCACTTGTTTTCAGTATCCAATACAATTTTCAAGAGACATTGACATCTGACTCGCCGTCAAATCCAGCGACCAGTCTTACACTTGGTCAAAGTATGAACCGTGCACGGTGCATCGACATGCAGAAATATCGTGTGCACCACACAGCCGTGACGCACGTCTATCACGCTCGTTGAACCGACACCATACAGTCTCCAAGTAATAAGTGACCGAGCTGTGCCGGACGATTGAAGTGGCCGCTCGACTTGTGCGCGGCGAGCAGAACACCATTCCCAAACTCGAGACCACGCACGCAAACTTGTAAGCTTGCTTGCGAGCCCAACGAGGTGCTATCGGACACGAGCGCGCTTATTCAAACAGCACACTCAGCGCATCAGCATCCGCACACATTCACACACGCATGGCTCGATTGCATCGACGCTCGAGTCGCGCTCGTCGCACACCAGCTGCGCGTGTGCTCATGCTGACAGTCTTCGTCGCACTCGCGCTCGTTGGCGCAGTGCTCGGCGACTTCCAGGACAACGCACCACTCTTTGACGACTCAAAGCACGTCAAGACGCTCAACAAGGACAGCTACGACCGTCTCATGCGCAGCAAGGACGAGGTCTGGATCATCGACTTCTACTCGCCGTGGTGCCCGCACTGCCGCGACTTTGCACCCGAGTGGGAACACGTCGCTGCGTTCTACGCCGACAGCCCGAACGTCCACGTTGGCGCAGTCGACTGCACGAGCAGCCAGGCAGTGTGTACGCTCGAGAAGATCCCAGCATACCCAGCAATGAAGCTCTTCCACGTCCCAGCGACTGCGTCCGAGTCTGTGACGTACTACGGCATCAAGAACCTCCGGAGCATCGTCACGTGGGTCGAAGCCGCGCTGCACGAAGCGAAGATCTCGTCTGGCATCGACCCAGACACGATCGCAGACCGCATCGAGCGCGTGCTGCACGCCAAACCGAGCGACCCTGTTGCTACTGACGCTGCGAAGACGCCGACAGCGACGACTGGGAACACTGACAGCGATCTCGAGTCGCCCAGCACGCACAAGATCACACCAGTGGACCAAGTCAAGATGCCGAAAGACACGACAGCAGCTGCGACCGACAACGAGCGCCCGAAGCCGGACGAGCACTCGCTCTTGATGAAGTACACGCGACTGCGCGACGCTGGTGCTGCGTTTGTGTATGCGCTCGAAGACGGGTTCTTCATGGGCACAGACGTGCTCGAGGGCGAGCGGTACGACGCTGCGCTGCTGTGGATTGATGCTGTGGCCGCGTCGTTCCCGCTCGAGACGAACCGCGCAGTGTTTGTGCGCCTTGCAGCTGCAGCTCGGCAGCAGAACCGGTGGGAGAAGGACGTGTGGCTCGCGATGCTCGAGCAGTGGAAAGCAACGTCGAGCCGCACGACGTTCCCAAAGAACCTCCTCGCATCGTCTGAGAAAGATGGCTGGGCGAACTGCGGCACGTATACGTGTGGACTCTGGACGCTCTTCCACAGCATGAGCGTCGGTGTCGACGCGCCGCTGAGCGCCAACTCGCAGCTCCCGACCCACACGCCGAGCGAAGTGGCCGTGGCGATCCGTGCGTTCATTCAGTACTTCTTTGGCTGCGAGAACTGCGTCAAGCACTTCCTCGCTGCGAACCCACCGAGCGCAATGGAGGAGATGGCGACGCACGACAGCGCAGGGCCGCAGAAGGTCATCGTCTGGCTCTGGCGCATGCACAACAAAGTGAACAAAGTCACGAAGAAAGGCTTCTGGCCGACCGTTGCGGAGTGCCCCGAGTGCTACGCCGAGGGCGTCGAGGCGCCGTCGTTCAACCCAGCGACGCTCAACGACGCTGGCATCGCAGCGTACACCCAGCGCGCGTACGGAGTGAGCGTGACCGACGTCTTTGCGATGAATGTCCAAGCGAATGGGCTCACGGCGGCGCTCCTGTCCGCAATCGAGGGTCTCGAGTCGCTGCTCGCACTCGCAGCGATCGTGGTTGCAGGCGTAGTCGTCCTCAAGATGCAGAGCCACCGACTCACGGGCGTTCAGTACAAGCTCCGGCACACGCCGCACACGGCAAAGAGCTGCAGTTAGGTCGCTCGAGCACAGAGTACGTAGTAGGAACGCGCGGGACGAAATGCCAGCGCATGTACACATCCTACTCTCGCTCTCGCTCGTCTACAAACTCCTTCAAGCGCCAGTCTTGACGAGGATTCAAGTGTCCTCACTTCGCGACGCAGTAGCGACAGATAGATGGACGCCCAAGACGCACTCGCTATCGGTCGTCACCATCTCGCTGAGCTCTTGTTGCTTGCGTACGGCGACCGCTTGCTCTGTGTCGGAGGCATCAAGTCCTTCAGATCCGAGTCGCTGCTGCTCAATGCATCGCCAGCACATGGATCGGCCCGACGCAATGTCGTTGACGCTTGTCTTGGCGTGAGCGCTGCAGTTCGTCTATGCGTCTGAATGCGCTGGCCAAGCTGCGCTCGCTATCGCACGCACACACAGAACGACCGTGCATATGCGAGTCGCTCAGCTCTGCTCAGCGTCAAAGACGTCGCGCGAGAGGATGTGGTGCAGCGCGGCTTCAAACGTCGCGAGGTAGTAGCCCGACTCGCTCCGGCGCTTCTCAGGGTCGCACAGCCGATTCAGCAGCACTTGCGTCATGATCGGCGCGGCCAAGTCGCTGTGTACGATCACGTAGATGAAGATCGGGAGGAAGTCATCGCCGCTCAGCACGTCCTCTTGCTCAGCACGCGCAGCTGCAGCAGCGGCGTCGTCGTCTGTGTCGTGGAGCGACGACTCGCGCTCGTGGAGCTGCTCTGCGCCGACAGCGTCGTCGTCGATCAAGCTACTGCCACGCGACGGCGCGGACGCTGGCGGCGGCACAGCTGAGAACGAGATCGAGTGGCGCCGCGAGTGGCGACGCGCGGGCGGGAGACTCGAGCGGTACATCTGCCGCTCGGTCTTGTAGAGTGCGTGGATGCTGTGCGCTGTCGCTACGAGCTTGCGCATCTTGTCGAGCGGCAGGAACACGTCGTCGATCTCTTTGATCGCGTCGACGACCGAGCGCCAGCTACTGAGCGAGATCTTGTCGATCGGGATGCCAAAGTAGCTCTGCGGCTTGCCCTTGAGCTGGAACACGCGCTGGCGGAACTGGTTCTCTTTGTGCAGCACCTTGGCGCGCAAGTACGCGTTGAGGTCGAGCATGAGCGGCACGCACACGCGCTCCTCGAGCTCATGGCGAATCGCGTCCGAGATCATCTGCTGAAGCTTGTCCGTGTTGCTAAACACGTCGGCGCTCGTGAGACTCACAAACGAGCTCGAGCGGCCACCTGCATGCAGCGCAGCGGGCTCAGCCGAGCCAAAGTACTTGACCATGCGCTGCACGTGCGTGCTCATTTCGTCGAACCGGTGCTCGAGCATGTACTCTTGGACGCCGTCGAGGATGTCGCCGATCTCTTCGAGCAAGTTCTTGCCGGGGTCCACGCCGTTGATCTTGATCTTGGCGAGGAACTTGGCGCACGCTTTCCCTTCAGGCGACGTCGAGTCATGTACTGTGTGGTACACGTACACGCGGAGCTCGCGCGGGATCGCCTGCGTGCGATTACGCTCGAGCAATCCGACGTGCGGGACGTCGAGGAACGCCTGCAGCTGCTTGAGTGCGACGCCGTGGAGAAACGTGAGCGGCGACGGCGTCACGAGCGCAGCTGTCGTGCGCAGGAACGTCTCGAGGATCGGCGCGCGGTCACTCGCGAGCGAGTTCGCCGAGTTGCGGCCGCCTCGGCGCGTCGGGAACTCGCAGGCGTTCACGCGTCCAGACAGTCGTCCGAGCTGCGAGCGCGTCACAAGAGACACACAGAGCACATCGAATCAGACGATGAGCATCTTCACGACACGCACACATACACAGTGCTTCGTGCTGATATGGCTGACACGGAGCCATTCAGTGTGCAATCAGCACTTACCTTGCGGTACAGCTTGTGGAACTCTCGGAAGCGCTTGCGCGTGAACCACACGACGCCGCTCTCAATGTCCACGACGCGGATCATGTACTCCTGTCCAGTAGCATAGGTCAGCATTGTGAGAGAGCGAGCCACAGTGGCAAAGCGACTGATAGGTGGACGACGCACCATGTGGCTGTTGCTGCGCACGGACCGGAAGTCTTCGTTGATCACACGGATCGACAAGCCCTGGCGAATGCCTGCGACCCAGCGCACATGCCCAAACAACAGTGAGGTGTCAGTGCGTCTGACCCAAACGCGTCGCTCCCTAGAGCAGCAGCGGATGGAGCACGAACCTTTGGCTTTCAGGATGAGCAAGTGCCACTCGTGGTCCGAGATGATGCCGTCCATGGAGATCGACATGTCCATCAGCTGCAGAGTCACGGCATCCATACGTCAGCCCGTGTCAGCGACTTCACTCAGTCACACAGTCACACACAGCCACGCACCATCTTGGACGGCTGGATGCGCTTGACGATCATCGAGCGCAAGAGGTCGAGCTCGTGGCTCGAGATCACGCCGTTGCGGTAGATCTCGCTCGCTTTCGAGAGAAGCTCAAAGACCAAGTGCGGCTCGCGATGGCGAATGCGGTTCTCCGCCTCTGTCAAGTTGAGCTTGCTGCGCTTGATCACGTCAATGTGCGCCGTGTCAAAGATGTTCGACGGCTCGTTCCGGAGCTCGACAGGGATGAACTTTTGGTTCATCGAGTCTGCCACGAGCTTGTAGTTTGCGAGCTTCGCAGCGCCGTCGAACACGCGCGGCGCGGCGCGCTCTTTCATCTCGTCGTCATCGTCGTCGCCGTCCACTGAGAACTCTTTTCCGTACAGCGTCCCGTCGTCTTCCGCGAGCGTACTCGACTTCTCCGAGACGTCGTCGGCTGCGTACGTGTCATCAACAACGAGCTCGCCTTTGCACTCGAGCGCTTCGTCGTCGTCGTCATCGTCGTCGTCGTCTTCTTTGGCTTCTGTTCGCGCGCAGGACACTGCGCTGCGCTCCGTCTCGTCATCTTCGTCGTCGTCGTCGTCATCGTCTGAGCACGGGAGCTCTTCCTCTGCATCCGGGAGCTACGCACACACACCGATCCGTACTGTCAGCACGCGCGTACTCAACCATCGACGACATGCCACAGAGAGAGCCGCAGCAGACGACGTACGCGAAGAAAGTCGTCGGGCAGCGGGTTCTTGATCGGAAAGCTCAGTGCGGCGGTCGTCGCTGCTGCGTCTGCGCGGTCAGCGCGCGCCGACTCGTCTGCTGCCTCCATCTTGAGGATCGCGGAGATCGCCTCCTCCATAATGTAGTCGTTGCACTCGAGTAGCGCTTGCAAGGGCTCAGCGTCCCACTTGGGGAAGATCGACTTGAGGATCTCGACGCCGCGCGCAACGGACTCAGGCGTCGGCGTCGGCTTTGCGCGGCTCAGTGGCTTTGGCGTCCCGTTCGCAGCGAGCAGCGCAGCTGCGTGCGAGAGCTTGCGCTTTGGGAAGAGCACGTCGAGGAAGCTGTTCTCTTTCTTCTTCTTGTGTTCACGGAGCGGACTAGTGCTGCGGTGACTCGTGTGTCCACTTACTGACAGCGGCGGCGCACTGATGCCGTGTAGTAGCGACAAACTGCCTGTGTGATGGTGGTGATGTGAGTGTTTGACTGGCGTCGAGCCCCGGACCTTGGAGACGCGCGGCTCGCTCTTCCAGAGCGACTTGCGCCGGCTCTGCGGCGGCGACGCCGAGAGCGTGCCAAACAAGTCGCTGCTGCGCTCGCCAGCGTGGCTCCCCGGCATGTTGATTGTGGTGATGTCGATCAATCGATCGGTCTAGTGTGCTGTGTCAATGGTGATCGTCGCAGCAGCAGCAGGAGCAGCAGCAGCAGGCGACGACGACCAACGCGGAGAACGAGGCGCGCGAGTCCGAGTCGATCAGCTTCGCGAGCAAGCATGGAGCGCGGTCGTCTTGCGCTGAGTATGGCGCGAAAATCGATGTGCGCCACACCATGCATTCCTCCAATAGAAGACCGCCAGCAAGCACACACAACAGTCAAAGCAACAGTAACTGGGCATCTGCTGCAACGCCGACTGCGTCCTCACTCCGTCGCGTCACTCGGCGCTCGCTCGATCGCACTCGACTGCACTCGACTGCGCGCACTCTGCGTGCAAGTGCTCTGACCCATCGACCACCTCGCGCTCGCTGCGCACTCGGCAGCGCGCTGAAGACAGCAGCAGCAGCAGCAGCAGTGAGAGGGAGGGAGCAACGGATCTGATATCCCCGCGCGCCATCGTGCCATTGCGTGCTCGCTCGCGTGCAGGACGGCATACGCACGTGCGTTCCCTCACACATAACTAGCTGACTGCGCACAAGTGTGCACGACGACGACGCCATGGACCCGGTGCTCTCTGGCTCGCTCTGCTTCCTCGTGCTCGCGGTCGTGTTGTACGTCAAATTCATCCGCGAGTACCCTTGGCGTGACGACGAGCTGCACGACCACAAGACGTCGCCAGTCGAGCCCGACGCAGTGCCATTCCTGCATCCGTCGTCGCCTGTCGGTGTCCTGCAAAAGCAGAAGCAGAGCAAGCAGCAGATGCAGCAGACGCAGCAGACGCAAAAGCAGCAGCTGACGACTGCGCACCACGGCCTCGCGGCGCTGCAGAAAGCGCGGATGCAGAGCACAGCCGGCGCCGTGGCGCAGCACTACCCTGGCTTCCTCAACAAGCAGCCCATGCGCCGCCGCACGCACAGCGCGACTGTGAACTCGAATGTCGCGGTTGTCGGTCCGCAGATCGGCGCGGCGGGTGTCGTTGCCGCAGACGAGAGCGGCGACATCGGCGGCGCGCTCGATCAGCTCCCCAAGACAATCTTTGAAGACCAGCAAGGCCGTCGCCACGCGCACCGCAACACGCACCACCACCACCACCCGCATCTGCACCAGCGCTACCCGCCGTCGTCGGGGCGCGGACAGCACCGCATCAACTTTGACAACATCGACTTTGATAGCGACAACGACATGGAGTTCCTGTCGCCAAGCCGCCGCGGCAGCAACGCTGCAGCGGACGACTCGCTCGAGAGCGTGCCGTTTGAAGACCACGACAGCGGCTTCTTGGACCTCGAGAGCAGCGTGAGCCCGCCAGCGATGGACGACGACCTCGATGATGCGTACCGAGTGCGCTCGCCGACTGGTCGCAAGTCGATTGGCGACGACGAGTCGCTGATGCAGTTCCGCGGGAGCGACCTGGCGCTCGAGAGCAAGACGCCGTCCAAGCTCGACGCAAAGAGCACGATCGAGCGGCAGTTTGTGCGCACCGTCGCGCAGCCTGCGCAGATGCAGCTCGAAGTGGCGCGGAAAGCGCGCATCCCGCTGTTCCTGCACTCGCCCATGTACGTCAAGACGTCGACGCCACCGATTGTCGACGACCACTTGATGATGCCAGCGTCGCCGCCTCGACTTGACCACTTTGGTGGCGCAGAGCTGCCAGACGGAATCGCAAACGACGGCGGCTATGGCGCTCCAGCGCCGCCAGCAGGCGCGCTGATGGAAGGCGCCTGCGGCGGTGCTGGCGGTGGCATGACGCCGAGACGACGCGACAAGCTGCCTGCAAAGTGCAAGACCGACAACAGCAGCTTGCACATCGACTTTAGCGAGCTCAAGGTCGCCGAGCTGATCGGCCAAGGCGCGTTCGGGACCGTGCACCGCGCGAGCTGGCGCGGCACGACTGTCGCGGTCAAGATCCTCGTCTGCCAGTACCTCACTGCAGACATCCTCGAGGAGTTTGAGACCGAGGTGCAGATCATGAGCATTCTGAGGTGCGACTCTCGGATTGCTATGCTGCTGTTGTGTACTGCTGCTGCTGCTGCTGCTGTGTTGTGCTGGTATGCTCACGGACTGTGCGCTGTCGCTCTGCAGACATCCAAACATTTGCTTGTTGATGGGAGCGTGTCTGGATCCACCCACGCGCTGTCTCGTGATCGAGTACCTCCCGCGAGGCTCTCTGTGGAATGTGTTGCGGCAAGACAACGACATTGACTACACGAAGCAGACTGGGTGCGTTGCGCATTGATGTATGATGTGAGCAACTAGCTTTCGCTTGCTTGCACTGGAGCTGACTTGGATCGCACGTTTGCTGCAACGCATTTGGTGTTACTAGGATCGCGCGCGACACGGCACTCGGGATGAACTACTTGCACTCGTTCCAGCCTCCGATCTTGCACCGCGACCTGAAGAGTCCGAACCTGCTCGTGGACATGTCGTACGCGATCAAGATCTCGGACTTTGGTCTCGCGCGCGTGCGAGCGCACTTTCAGACCATGACTGGAAACTGCGGCACGACGCAGTGGATGGCGCCAGAGGTGCTGGCGGCGGAGAAGTACACGGAGAAAGCCGACGTGTTTTCGTACGGCGTCGTGGTGTGGGAGACCGTGACGCGCCAGTGTCCGTACGAAGGGCTGAGTCAGATCCAAGCGGCGCTCGGCGTGCTGAACAACAACTTGCGTCCGACGATCCCTGCGAACTGTCCGCCACTATTTAAGAAGCTCATGACGCTCTGCTGGGTGAGCAAACCGGAGGAGCGGCCGACGTTCGAAGCGATTTTGGAGATCCTGCACCACCACGCGACCGACGACTTTGTTTCGATGCTCGAGCGATGAGAGCGCGTGCTCCAGGCGGCTGCTGCACAAGCGCTCATCTCTCAGCACACACGACGACCCGTTGAATCTGTTGTATCGCAGTCGTACAAGCAAGCGCGCAAGAGTGAGCCCGTCGATAGGATAGAGAGAACCGTACACACAAAGACACACAAACACATGAGCATTGGGACGAATGATGGACAATACAACCAAGTTGCCATACAGCGAGGCACGAACAAGTCTCTTACACACTCGTACACAACCAAAGGAGTAGTCGATCGAGTGAGAGTCACTCGAGGCGCGCACAGAAGAAGACTGGTATCAGTCTAGGAGCCTGCACCTCAAACGCTCAACACGGAAAGCATGGCGATAGCAAAGCAACGTTGTCTTGTAGTATGCTGGACACTCGTGGAGCATTGCGGTGCGTTGGGTTGCATGAGCCCTGTAGACAAGTGTATGTGTGTGTCAACGAGCTCATCCAGCCAGCCAGCCAGTGTTTGCAGAAGCTGGAGTACGTAGACTGGCAATGCTTGTGTGCCGGGACTGTGCGATGGCGGCATCACACACCACAACAACGTCGATCCTGTCCAAGTACAGACTACACTTGCGTTTTCGAAGCGTGATGCGGATACCATGTAGAGCATCGCTCAAGACGTTGTCGACCTTGCGTCTCGAAGACGCGCTTCTCCGAGCTCTGCGTTCATACTACAGCAGCGACAACTCGACCTTCGTGCGAGTGTCAAGCGTGAGATCCAAGTGTCAACCAGTTCGATCCGAGTGTCTGAGTGATTATTGATTTCCATCAAACAAAGCAATGCATGTAATATACTATATAAATAACAAACTCATAAAATATGCTGCGAACCTAGACAAACAATATTGTCAAAAATGGGTCAGATCAAATCGATCTGATCTGTACGTGGGATAAATGTCTGGCATTTGTTTGGGGCAAACATGACGAGGGCCAACAGATCAAAAACAACAACCACGGCGATCAAAACACCCGTTGGGTCATGCAAACACACGTTGTTCTTGGCAATGAAAGTGGGCTGTGACGTAAAATGTATCTCTGTGAAGTGGCGCTGATTGATATCATCAACTCATTCCTCTCTTTCTTTGCTGATTGAGTGATTCCCATGATTGACGAATCTGTTTGTTTGATATTCGTTTGTGAGGTGTTGCATTTCGTCTTCAAACCAAACAAATAACGAAGCAGTTGCTTTTCAATCAACAACACACCAACGAACAACTTCGTCTTCTTCTACTGTCACTCTCACACACACACACACATCCTCGTATGCGCACCTAGTTCGTGACTAGACTTCGACCTTCATTTCCATTCAGACGCTCATGATGAACATGCACGTCGCAACGACTCTTGGGTTTCACTCTGCATTTCACTAAAAAAGCTGTCTTGTTCAAAACGCAAAACTCGAATCACATCGAGCTGATTGGATGAGCCTTCTAGCATTTTTTCACTTTCCAATCTGTGTTGTTTGCGTTGTCCATACACTCGAGACATAAATCACTTTCAAATCAGGAACCTGTGAGTTGAGCTTCTGCTGTTGCGAGGCAATGAGCATGGCGCAGCTCGTGTCTTCTCCACGTGTCTGCAAGAGCAAGCGCAGACGCAGATGCAAACACACACGCACGCACACTTTGCAGACTGCAGCCTCGAGCGCACACGACTGCAGGCGCAGCACCGACCAGCGTTGCGTGCCACAACTACAGCAGCAACCACACTTGCAGCAGCAACAACAACAACTACGCGTGCATACCTCGGTGTGTGAATACAAGACTGAACAACTGACTGAGCAACTGAAGCATGAGCGACTACGAGACGCAGCTCGCAGACGAAGGTGACAACAAGAGCTTTGGTGAGAGCGGTGACGCTGCGCGCGAGTTGCGGCAGCTCGCGTTCCTCGAGCGATTCGCTCTCGCGCCAGACGCACAAGCGAAGCGCACAATTGTGAGCGCCGCGCTGATGCCAGGCTCGCCAGAGGCGCTCTACTACAACGCGCTCTGTGACTTGATCGAGGTGCAGCAGACGCTCGCAGGTGTCTCGATTGGCAACACAAACAACAACAACGACGACAACGACACGAGTGACGACACCATCAGCACCACTAATGAGTATCATGAAGAGAAGAGCTCCATCCATGGCGCGACTGCGAACAGCGTCGAGGCGATGCAGCTGCTCGACCGCAAGAAACCCGCGATCGTGCGTGCGGCAGACGAGTTGCGCTCGACGCTCGCGTGTCCGAAGAAAGCGAAGCGAGTGACGCAGCGCCTGTTGCTGCTCGAGCTGGAGCTGCAGCGCCAACTGGCAGAGATGGCTGTCGCTGACGCCGACGACAATGATGCAGGCGCCGCTGGAGCTGTGTCGACCGTGACGGTGCGTGAATGGACAGCGACTGCTTTGTGTCGTGTTGTGTCTTGTGTTGTGTTGCCATGTCCGAGAGAGAGGACTCGTTCCCTGTCTCTCTTGGTTGCTTGCATGTGCATGTTTGAATGTGTGTCCATGTGTGTGTATCATCGCCATGGATGTCGAGAGCGTCGTGTGTGTCTTGACTCACACGATGTGCCTGTACTGCTGCTACTGGTGATCTTCTCTTCTCTGCCTGTTGTTGTTGCTTGTCATGTGAAGCAGCAGCTACCAGCGGACACGACGATCCCGAGCTCGATGGATATCGTGTTTGAGGACTCGGCGCCAGCAGACGTCGTCACTTTGGCCAGCGACGACGCGTTGCCGAACCGTTTGGAGTACGTCCCCATGATGGATCTGTACTCACACTGTGCTCGAGGCATTGCAAGCTCACACACATGACTGACTGACTGTCTGTGTCTGTGCTCATCTTGTGCCTTGCCATTGGTTCGTCATGTGTGCGGTGCAGCGACTCGGTGCTGGATCTCGAAACGAGTGTCAAGGCTGCGCTCGAACGTGTGATGAGTGCGTCGAGCGTCGAGGCGACTGACAATGCGGCTCGAAGCGAACTGAGCTGGATGGGCGCGTTTGCGCGTGAGCGCTTCTTCCAGCGCCTGCTCTCGTCCGACTACCCGAACGCCAAGAGCACGACGGACGCGCAGCGCTGGGTCGTGCTCGAGCAGTTCTTGAAGATCTACACGTTCTGCTTTGTTGATGCCGACGGGTGAGCGATTGCGTGTGTGCTGCGCGTGTATGTGGTTCGTGTCCAGTGACGAGTCTCTGCACATGGTACTCACGTTGTCTGTCTGTCTGTTGCTGACCATGTATCTCATGCCATGTGTGTCTCTCTGTGTGTGTGTCTCTCTCTCTCTCGACTACTACGACTGCTTGCAGCTTCCTCGAGCTCGTGGTCCAAGACGTGAAGCGAGACGCAGAGAAGACGCAGACGCCGCGCTTCAACTTTCGACCAGCGCACGCATCGCTGTCGCTCGCGCACCTGAAGCGGCTGCTCGAGCTCGACCCCGCGCTCTTCCAAAGTAACGTGCAGCTCGCGTTCCGAGGCGTCGAGATCATCCGCAGCGCCGCGCAAGTCGCAGACAACGACGAGCTCGACTACTGCGATGTCACGAAGCACAAGCGCGAGCTGACGCGTCTGACCGAGTCGCTCGACTTTCTCGAGCTCTTCACAGCGGACGTGAACCACTTGCGCCTCGTTCTCTTGCACGAGAAGCTCGCGGTGTCGAAGCTGCTCCAGTGGCGCGACCCGACTGCCGCAGCGCTCGCGCAAGCGCTGTTCGAGTACGTGCAGCTGCCTCGGCAGAACGCCGCGTACATGCGACCAGGCGCCTTTGACGCCGCGCCGCTCGCGCACGCGGTCGACATGGACTTCCCGACCGCGAACAGCCAGAAGCGCGCCAAGGCGTTTGCCAAGCTCGGACGCACCAACCTCACAAAAGCGAGCGACGAGCAGCTCATCCGCGACGCGCTCTTTGCGCTCTGGGCTACGACAGATGATGATGTTGTATCGAGCGACGACGTCGAGCGCGCGCTCGCGCAGTTCCTGTCGGACGCCTTCATGCGCACGACGAAAGCGCAGAGTCTCCTTCGTGCCGGCAAAGGCGATGTGTCCAAGTGGGCGACGCACTTGCCAGAGCGCGGCAGCGAACTCGCGGCGCTCGCGAACTCGTCCGAGCTGGCGTTCTGCGAGTCGAACCCGACGCACTTTGGTCCGGACGAGGACGTGACGATCCACGTGCGCGTGCGCAACGCCGCACGTCTGACGGTCCAGCTGTACGAGATCCGCACGATCGAGTACTACGCGCGTCTGTGCAGGGAGGTGGACGGCAGCGTCGCCCTCGACGGATTGCTGCCGAACAGCGAGCAGACGCTGAGCGTGAGCCCGTCGACGCCGTTCCACGAAGTGCGCGTCCCGCTCTCGTTCCCGCACGTGGCGTCCAAGCGCGGCGTGTTTGTCGTCGAGGTGCTCGCGAACGGCCAGACGTGTCGCGCGGTCTTGCGTCGAGGCTTCCTGCGCCACATCGAGCGCATCACGGATGCGGGACACGAAGTGGTCGTGCTCGACGAGCGCGGCGACGTCCTCCGCGACACCAGCGTGCTTGTACTTGACCGCAACGCAGGCGCGAACACGCGTCCGACGACTCGGTGCTACCGCGCAGACGCCGACGGCAAAGTGCTCGTTCCGTTCCGCCATCCGTCCGAGAGCGCTCTGGGCGACGCGTTCGCAGTCGTCTACTGCCACGACGGCTTTGGGTTCTACGAGCACCGCTTTGAATACAAGACCGAGCGCTGGGGTCTCGACGCCGACATGCACATCGACAGCGAGCAGCTGGTCGCAGGCGCGACGGCGCAGCTGGTGGCGCAGCCCTTCTTGACGCTCGGCAGCAAACGCCTCGATGGCGCGCTCCAGCGACTCGCGCACGTGAAGCTCGTGGTCAAGTTCACGAACGCAGACGCAGCGACAGCGGCGCACGGGAGCGAGCGCGTGTTTGCGTTCGCCGACATGGACGCGTTCCTGAGCGCGTGTCCGGCGTTCGCGGTCCCGATCGGCACGGCGACGATCAGCGTCACGCTGTCCGCGCGAGTGCTCAAGGCAGGACAGAGCGGCTTGAGCGGTAGCGGCACCAGTGCAGGTGACACCAATGGCGAAGGCGACGCCGACTCCAGTGACGCCGACAGTGCGTTCGCCTCGCCGATGCTCGAGACGAACAAGACGTTCGCAGTCCAGAGCGTGACGAACTACGAGAGCACGTGCACGCCGCACTTGGTCCGTCGACGCGTGCCACTGGCGGCGCACGGCGATGCGGTCGAGTACACGCTGCTCGTGCTCGGCCACAATGGCGAGAAGGTGCCGCACGCCAGAGTGGACGTCGCGTGCAAGCGCTTCCACTTCCGCTACGACAAAGCCGTGACGGTGCACTTGCAAGCAGATGCGAGCGGCGAAGTGCAGCTCGGTCGGCTCGCAGGCGTGGAGCAGATCCAGGTGCAGCTGCCACAGACCGCCAAGGCCGTCATGCAGTGGACGTGGGACCTCTTCCGGTTCTACCCGTCGCTGCAGCCCGACGTGTACTGCTGCGTGGGCGACGCGGTCGAGATCCCGATCCCACGCGCGCTCAGCGGCTCTCTCTCCGCGTGGCTCGCAGCGAGTCCCGCACGGCTGTACACGCGCAACACGCCGTTCTCTCGCGGCTGCGCGCTTGCGAGTGTCCCGCCGACGCAGTGGACGATGGAGGTCGTGTCGAACGCCACGGGCGAAGCCACTCTGCTCAAGGTCACGGTGCGCGCGAGCGGGCGATTCGCGCTCCACGTCCGTCCGCTCGCGCTCGAGCTCAAGTTCGACGTCGCTCGCGTCAAGACCACTGCGGTGCCAGTTCCGTGCGACGTGCTGGTTGAGCAGACGTGCTTGAATCTGTCAGAGCCTCGGCCACTGGCGATCCTGTCGCAGGAGCTCAAGCTCAAGAGCGAGCGGGTGGGCGAGGATGAAGATAAAGGTGAGGGCGAGTGCAAGAGCGAGGACGATCCACGCCGACCAGTGCTCGACGTCCAACTCCGCAACTTCTCACGCGGCTCGACGCGCGTTGTCGTGACGCTCAAGCGGTTCGTGGCCGGCGCTCCCAGCGCCATCTATGACGCGATGTTCAATCGCAGCCGCCAACCCGCGCACCGCTGGTTTGGCGACAGCGCGTTGCCGAACGCGTTCCTGACGAAGCGGAAGCTCGACGACGAGTACAAGTACATCCTGGAGCGGCGTCTCTTGGCAAAGGAGCGACCGCACTCGCTCGCGCTGCTCGGCGTTCCGGACGTCCCAAAGCCGTCGCTCTTGCAGAACCCTCTTGCTCTGGACGAGCCTGCTGCCTCTGGTGGCACTAGCAGCGCTGACACCACAGCGAATGATCAAGACGATGACGAAGCCAGCAGGTACAGGAACATAGCTCACAGCTTCCCATACTATTTCGACAAGCCGATCGAAGGCGTCCCGAGCATCTCGTTCCTCAAGCAGCAGTCGGAAGTGCTAATGACGCGATCGATCGACGCGAACGGAGTCGCTCGCTTCGATCTCAGCGACGCGAGCTTCTTCAACGACGGTGACGACGCGTTCGAAGTGGTCGTGCTCGTGATCGACGACGCAACTGGCCAGAGCTGCTCAAGCGAGTCGGTCATGAGTCTGTCGTTGTCGTCGTCGCTTGCACCATGTGAAGCAACAACAACTGACGCTGTCGATGCAGTCGCGACGATCCCCACTCGCGACATTCGACTCTCGCATGACGACGGACTGCGCCTGCCAGCGCACTATCTGCAGAAGCAGCTCCACGACGTCGTCCGCGCAGGCGAGCAGCGCGTGGTGCGGCGCTCGAGCTCGACCACGTTTGCGCTGTACGAGAGCATCGACGACGCGATGGGGCTCTGGAACGCACTGAGCTCTAACGCTGAGACGCGCCGACTGACCGACCGGCTCTGCGCGTGGCCGACCATGTCGCTCGATGCGCAGCTCGCGTTCTACTACGCGAACGCCTCGGACGACCTGAGCGTGTTTCTATATCGCAAGGACGCGGCGTTCTTCCGCGCGTACGTGCGGCCGCTCGTGGCGTCCAAGGTCAGCAAGTCGCTCGTGGACGTGTACCTGTTGGAAGATGACGCGGCGATCGCGCGAGTGTACCTGGCACCGCGTATGTTCCAAAGCCTGAGCGTGATCGAGAAGCTGCTCGTGGCTGACCGCCTGGCGTCGTCGGCGCCTGCGGACGCGGCGCGGATCTGCGCGCGCGTGCGTCTCGAGATTGACGCAGTGCGCACCGGCCGTTCGCTCCGCGAGCTCTTTGCGTGCGTCTTGTCGCAACGTTCGGCCAAGTCAAGCGCCGTGGCAGCACCAGCCACTGCTGCAATGTCTGCGGCATCGGCACGAGGACTTCGTCGACAGCGGCTTGCTGCTCAAAAGAGTGGTATCGGTGTTGGCGATGCTAGCACCAGTGCTGCTACTCCACGACAAGACACCAATCAAGACGACGGCAGTCGCGCTAGCCGCCCTCACACCAACAAGCGCAGTGGCGGCGACACCGCCAGACGCATCGGCGATGCAGCGTACATCCTGCCAGGCAACGTGCGCACGCTCCAGGAGAAGCGGTTCTTTGATACACAGCAGCCGCAACTCGACGGCCGGAACCAGTTCTGGCGCGCGTTCGCCGACCACGTGCTCGCGCGTGCGACTCGCGCGACTAGGACATCCGAGAGCTCGTCGAGTGACAGCGCGCGCTTTGTGTCGTCGTTCTTCCCAGAAGCGCTGTCGACGTCGCTGAACGAGGGGCTGCTGGCGCTCGCGTTCCTGGATCTGCCGATGCGTGGGAGCGAGTCGGCAGCGGCCCAAGCAACATCGTCATCCCCATTGTCATCATCGCCACCTCCAGCGCCGTCGTCGACCAGCAATGACGTTGTGCTGCAGCCACGAGACGACGCCGTGCTGTTCCACCAGAGCATCGAGGCTGGCGAGTGCGTCGCGGCCCCGAACGCCGCGCTCGTCCTGACGCAAAAGATCGTAAAGCACTCGTCCAGCGCACTCATTGAAGACGCGAGCGCCGCCGCAGAGCTCGTGGTCAAGACCGTGTACATGTGCGTCGTGAGCGCGAGCAACGTGAGTGCTCGGCCGCTCGCTGGCGTGGACGTGCTGCTGCAGATCCCGCATGGCGCAGTCCCGCTGTGCGCTTCGAGCTTCTACACCAAGAGCCGCGCGGTCGACATTGCGCCGAACGCCAGCGTCAGCACGACCGTGAGCTTCTACTTCCCCGACGCAGGCACGTTTGCGCACTACCCCGCGCACGCGGCAGTAGACGGCAAGGTCGTTGCGTGGGCGACGAGCGCCGCGTCCGAGCTCCACGTGCTCTCGGCGCCGACGCAAGTGGACCACACGTCCTGGACCGATGTGTCGGCGCGCGGGTCGCTCGACGACGTGCTCGCGTTCCTGTCTGCGCACGCGAACATGCTGAGCGTGGACCTGTCGCTGCTGAGCTGGCGCTGCAAGGACGCGGCGTTCTACCGCGGCGTCACGGCGTTCCTGCGCGCGAAGATGGTCTTCAGCGACGGCATCTGGAAGTACGCGTTCGTGCACGGCGACGCCGAGGGCATGCGCGAGCTACTCTCGAGCTCCGCGGACCTGGCGGCGTCGGTCGGCGTGGGCGTCGAGACGCCGCTCTTCGCGGCGACCGAGCTCTTTGAGTACGCGCCGTGCATCGAGCGCGTCGGCTTTGGCTTGGACCACACGGAGTTCGGTCCGCTCTTGCAGCGCCGCGCGCACGCGACGAGTCCGGTTGGTGGCGCATCCAGTGTGCACTCGGCTGGTACGATTGGCGCTAGTGGTACCAGTGGCACTAGTGGCAACGGCAGCTGTGGCGATGATGCGACCGCGACAAGCGGCGTGACTCGCATCCAGCACGAGAAGGCGCGGGACTTTTACCGCTCGCTGTGCCAGCGCCTCGGGCTCTTTGCCAAGCTCGACGCGCAGCACTTACTCGTGCTCACGTACTTTATGGTCCTGTTCGAGCGCATGGACGACGCGCTGGCGCTGTTTGCGCGGCTGGAGGCGCTGCCTTTGACGTCGCGAGCGAGTGTCGAAGGCAGCGTGCAGTTTGACTACATGAGCGCGTACCTCGACCTGTTCCGCGTCGCTCACATCGACATGGGCAGCGATGGTGAGGACAATGGCGATGGCGATGGCGAAGCCAATGGCGACGGCAACGTCGATGATGACGGCAACGACATGGACACAAACAGAGCGACGTTCGTGGTCGCGCGTCGCTGCGTCGCAAAGCACAAGGCGCACCCGCACGCGCGCTGGCGAGAGCGGTTCATGCGCTTGGCGCAGTTCATCAGCGAGTTCGACCACTTTGCGGCAGTGCGGAGACAGCAACTGGAGAAGGCGGCACGAGTGGCTCGGAGCGGCGAGGATGAGACTGAGTCTGAGAGCAAGCGCAAGGACCAAGAGGCTGACGACAACGACGACAACGACAGTCGCCAAGTCACGACGATGGCATCCGCACCATCACGTGGCTCACTCGTTCGTACAACACCGACAAGCGCTTCGGTGCAAGTGAAGCTGGACGTCGTCGCAGCGGCAGACGGCACGATCCGACTCGCGTCGCAGCACGTGGGCGAGTGCGACGTGTCGTTCTACCCGATCGACGCCGAGTTCATGTTCTCGTCCAAGCCGTTTGGGACGTTCTCCGACTCGAGCTCCGACTCGAAATCGGAGTCGGCGACTGGCGCTGCGACGACGTTGCTACTCATTCAGCCACGCGAGCAGCTCCAGGTGACACTCGGTGCAGATGCAAACAGCCGCAGTCCGAGTCGCAACGCTGATCCTGCTGACGCCGATGCTGACGATGCTGACGAGACATCCGAGACAGCCTCGACCACCACCACAGTGCAGATCCCGCGCACGCTGCAGCACTGTCCGATGCTGATCCGCGTGCGCGAGCGCGTCGAGTCTCGACACATCGAGACGGCTGCTGCGCCGATCGACCTGACGCGGCCGTACTTCCGCTCGAGTCTCCAGATCGACGTGGCAGCGCAGCGCGGCAGTCTCCAGGTGCTGCGTCGCGGCCTCCCAGTCGCGCGGTGCTACATCAAGGTATATGCGCGCGTGTCATCGGGATCTGGGTCTGGATCTGTTGGCAACACAAGCAGCTTCAACACTAGCAACAACAGCGCCAACATCAAGAGCGACGACAACAGCACCACCAACACCAAGTCCGTGAAGTTCTACAAAGACGGATACACGGACTTGCTCGGCAAGTTTGACTACGCCGGTGTGAACGGCGACCTGCTCGCGCGCGTCGAGCGGTTCTCGATCCTCGTCGCACACACTACACTTGGCGTGAGCGTGCACGAAGTCGAGCCGCCTGTGCTTGCGACGACAGCGGAGGACTTTCAGCGCCAGGAGCAGCACGAACGCCTTCTGTATTAGGTGTCGTTTACAAGCGTGTGTCGAGTGTGTAGCGAGTGTGTGTCTAGTGTATCGAGTAGGAGCCAAGTCAGCGAGTACACTTGCTTCTTCACTATGCTGTCAATAGAACGAGAGCATACGATAGATAGATGTGTTGCATCGTTTGCATCGTTTGCATTGAGAGAACGATGTACTCGAAGGGCGAGTCACTGACACTGGAGGAATCAAACGAAGTGTGGACACGCAGCTGACGCTTTGGTTGGCAAAGTCGTGATACGAATGGAGGTGCACTGGTTGACCAACCGACAGCGTGCTAAAGCTCCAGCTCCAGCTCCAGCTCCAGCTCCAGCTCCAGCTCCAGCTCCAGCTCCAGCTCCAGCTCCAGCTCCAGCTCCAGCTCCAGCTCCAATTCCAGCTCCAGCTCCAGCTCCAGCTCCAGCTCCAGCTTCTTAACGCGAGTCTCAAGATGAAGGAAGCTGAGTTTGGTGATGGTGCGCTGTGCACTACAAGTGATTCTACTGATCAGCAGTAAATCTGTAGTCTGTGCATGAATCCTTTGATCGCACTCACAGTCCTGCTAAACCATACAATTGTAGATATGAATGTGCGAATTGGTGCGATCCGCTCAAACACTTGGCAGCCATTGTGAGCTGCCATTTCGCAATTGAACATCAAGCACTCGAAGCTCGTCAAGCACTCGACGGATTGAGATGGCGCCACCGCAAGAGACGACGATCGGACTCCTCGGCACGGGCAAGATCGGCTCGGCCGTTGTCGCGGGCTTTTGCAGCGACAACGGCTGGCAGCCGCGCCACGTGACGGTCTCAGCGCGCACGAAGAGCAAGGCCGAGGCGCTCGTGGCGCGCTTCCCGACTCGCGTCTCGATCGGCGCGACGAACCAGGAGATCATTGACCAGAGCGACGTGATCTTCATCGGTCTCCTCCCGAACGTCGCGAAAGAGGAACTGCCGAAGCTCCACTTTGCGCCGACGAAGCGCGTGGTGTCGATGATGGCGACGATCCCGTACGACGAGCTCCTCCAGCTCGTCAAGCTGCCGCGCGAGAACGTCGTGCGCACTGTGCCGCTGCCTGGCGCTGCGAAGCGCTCGGGGCCGATCCTCGCGTTCCCAGAGAACGCGTTTGTGCGCGACTTGCTCACGCAGATCGGCACGCCCGTCATGGTCGCCCACGAGTCGGAGATCACGACGCTCGTACGTTGCTCGGCTCTGCTCTCTATGCCGCTGCGTCTCGCGGCACGTGCAATTCGCTCTGGTCGTCTTCCTGACGCTCTGATTCTCTCTCTCTCTCTCGCTTGTTCGCGACCGCTAGACCGGCATGACTGCGCTCATCTCGTACTTCTACGCCACGTGCGCGAGCACGCAGAAGTGGTGTGTCAGCAACGGCGTCGGTGCGTCGCCCTCTCAAGTGCTGCGTATGACTTGCGATTGTGTATGAGCTCTCACTCGTGCTCACGTGTCTCTCAACTGTTTGACTCACTGCTCTCACACACACAAACAGCCGAAGACGCGTCGCGCGACTTCGTCTCGTCGTTCTTCAAGTCGCTCGCAGAAGCAGGCGCAGCGTCGACCGAGACGTTCGATGGCATGGCGGAAGAGGCGGCGACGCCAGGCGGACTCAACGAGCAGGTGCACCGCAGCTTGACAGCCACCGGCGCGTACGAACTCGTGGTCGACCAGCTCGACGTGATCGCGAAGCGACTGACTGGCAAGGACCCTGCGCCGCGTCCAGCGCGCAGCTAAGTCGTGGAGAAGCAAGAGACAGAGAGCGGCAGCAGACTGAACACGCACAGAGCGTGGAGCTTTCGATGATTCAGTCGTTCTATTGAGGTGGCGCGGGAGCCCACGTGGCAGGCCCTTCACATCTACACACACGCGCTTGCTACATGCGCTTGACCGCTTCGACGCCCACGAGCTGCAGTCCGCGACGCAGCACAGCGTCCGTCGCAGCGCAGAGCAGCAGTCGACTCTCCTGCTTCGCGTCGCCGAGGACGCGGCAGTTCTCGTAGAACGCGTGGAAGTGCGAGACGACGCGGAAGAGGTAGTCGCAGAGGTAGTGCGGGTACAGCTGCACGAGCGTCGCTGCGACTTCGTCGTCAAACTGACAGAGCAGCAGCGCCAGCGCGCGCTCGCTCGCGTGCCAGTTGCGCGACGCGTGCATGAGGAGCGCAGCAGCGTCTCCGTGCGCAGTCAGCAAGTCGCGCCACTCAGCGTCGGCGTCACTGGAGCTGCTGGCAACGGCGCCAGCGGCCACGGCTTTGCGCAGAATGCCGTGGAGACGCGCGCTCGCGTACATGAGGTACACGCCCGTGTTGCCCTTGAGGTTGAGCACGTTGTCGAAGAGGAACTTGTAGTTGCGCTCGCGCTGCTGCGAGAGCTCAAAGTACCGCACCGCAGCGTCACCGACGACGCGGTTCAGCGCTGCGTCGCTGTCGCCTGCGAGCGAGCGCCGACTGCACTCGTTGCCAGCTTCGTTGAGCAAGTCGTCGAGGTAGTCGAACGCGCCGTTGCGCGAGCTCAGCTTCGTGCCGTCCTTGCCGAGCACGAGACCAAACGACGCGTGCGTGAGCTTGACTGCGTCTCGCTCGCCGTCGCGCTGGGTCCAGCCAGCGAGTTTCGCGGCAGCAAAGAGGTGCTGAAAGTGCAGCGCTTGACTCTGGTCCGTGATGTAGAGTAGCTCGTCGTACTTGGTCTCGTCGACGCCCGGGAGGCCGTGGATGCGCGAATGGAGGCACGCGAGGTCCACCGTCGCGTACAGGAAGCCACCGTCTTGCTTCTGCACGAGCATTGGCGGCTTGTCGGGACCGTCGACAAAGATACAGAGCGCGCCGCGCGACTCGACTGCGAGGCCGCTCGCCTTGAGCTTTGCGAGCGTCGACGGCACGAGCTTGAGGTACGTCGACTCGCCGCGCTCCTCGACGTTCACTTTGAGTCGCTCAAAGATCGACGCGTACGCCTCGCGACTCACTTGGCACGCGCGCTCCCACGTGCGCAGGACCTGCGGGTCGATCGTCTTGCCTCTGTGAACTGCAGTGGTGGTCTCGTCATCGCCGCTATCACTGCTGCTCGAGATCGATCCGATGCACTGGAGCTGGATCACGACGTCATCCACGCGCGCCTTGAACGCAGCGTCACTCGCAATGCGCTTCTTCCCAGCTTCGTAGTGCTGGCCGAGCTGCGCGTCCGTGAGTGTATCGAGCGCCACGCGCTGTTCTATGAGCTCGACGATCAGCGTCGCGAGCGCCGAGCCGACGTCGCCCGTGTGGCTCACGCGCGCGACCTG
The DNA here is from genome assembly GCA_003730235.1 of Pythium guiyangense. Taxonomy (NCBI): domain Eukaryota; phylum Oomycota; class Peronosporomycetes; order Pythiales; family Pythiaceae; genus Pythium; species Pythium guiyangense. Next base: position 1,247,992 of record QXDM01000001.1, read on the forward strand.
GTGGCCGCGGAACTCGAGTAAGTTGCAGATCGTGTCGCCGATCACGCTCGAGCGCAAGTGGCCCACGTGCAGCTTCTTGCCCAAGTTTGGCGCAGCAAAGTCCACGAGAATGCGCTTCGAGTCGCACTCGCTCGGGAGCGTTGGCTCGACACCGAGAGTCGCCATGCGCACGACGTGCTGAGCGACCCACGCGTCGTCGAGCACCATGTTCACAAAGCCATTCGACGACACGAACGCGTCGTACACAAGCGCAGACGATGACGACGCGTCAGAGCCGCTAGCGACTGGGAGCTGGTCGACGAGGTCCTGCGCGAGCTTTGCTGGTGACTCCCGCAAGCGGTTGCCGAGCATGAGCGGCAGTCCGGTCTGGTAGTCGGCATTCTGTTGCGCCGAGCGCCGCACGCCAAGGAACGCTGAGAGCTTGAGCTTGAGTTGCTGCTGCCCAGCGGGACTGATATCGAGCGTCGGTCGCGCTCGCTGCAGCGCGCCGTGGAGCGTCTGCTCGAGCTGCCACGAGCACGAGAGCGCACGTCTGCCGCTCATTGCATTCGCTTGGTCAAGCTTGTTGATCACCTCAACTGGCAAACCACCATTCGCAAAACGAATTTGAAAGGGTTTCAAACATTAGCGTTTCAGCTAATAGCACCAATTCGCACATTCATATCTACAATTGTATGGTTTAGCAGGACTGTGAGTGCGATCAAAGGATTCATGCACAGACTACAGATTTACTGCTGATCAGTAGAATCACTTGTAGTGCACAGCGCACCATCACCAAACTCAGCTTCCTTCATCTTGAGACTCGCGTTAAGAAGCTGGAGCTGGAGCTGGAGCTGGAGCTGGAGCTGGAATTGGAGCTGGAGCTGGAGCTGGAGCTGGAGCTGGAGCTGGAGCTGGAGCTGGAGCTGGAGCTGGAGCTGGAGCTGGAGCTGGAGCTGGAGCTGGAGCTGGAGCTGGAGCTGGAGCTGGAGCTGGAGCTGGAGCTGGAGCTTTAGCACGCTGTCGGTTGGTCAACCAGTGCACCTCCATTCGTATCACGACTTTGCCAACCAAAGCGTCAGCTGCGTGTCCACACTTCGTTTGATTCCTCCAGTGTCAGTGACTCGCCCTTCGAGTACATCGTTCTCTCAATGCAAACGATGCAAACGATGCAACACATCTATCTATCGTATGCTCTCGTTCTATTGACAGCATAGTGAAGAAGCAAGTGTACTCGCTGACTTGGCTCCTACTCGATACACTAGACACACACTCGCTACACACTCGACACACGCTTGTAAACGACACCTAATACAGAAGGCGTTCGTGCTGCTCCTGGCGCTGAAAGTCCTCCGCTGTCGTCGCAAGCACAGGCGGCTCGACTTCGTGCACGCTCACGCCAAGTGTAGTGTGTGCGACGAGGATCGAGAACCGCTCGACGCGCGCGAGCAGGTCGCCGTTCACACCGGCGTAGTCAAACTTGCCGAGCAAGTCCGTGTATCCGTCTTTGTAGAACTTCACGGACTTGGTGTTGGTGGTGCTGTTGTCGTCGCTCTTGATGTTGGCGCTGTTGTTGCTAGTGTTGAAGCTGCTTGTGTTGCCAACAGATCCAGACCCAGATCCCGATGACACGCGCGCATATACCTTGATGTAGCACCGCGCGACTGGGAGGCCGCGACGCAGCACCTGGAGACTGCCGCGCTGCGCTGCCACGTCGATCTGGAGACTCGAGCGGAAGTACGGCCGCGTCAGGTCGATCGGCGCAGCAGCCGTCTCGATGTGTCGAGACTCGACGCGCTCGCGCACGCGGATCAGCATCGGACAGTGCTGCAGCGTGCGCGGGATCTGCACTGTGGTGGTGGTCGAGGCTGTCTCGGATGTCTCGTCAGCATCGTCAGCATCGGCGTCAGCAGGATCAGCGTTGCGACTCGGACTGCGGCTGTTTGCATCTGCACCGAGTGTCACCTGGAGCTGCTCGCGTGGCTGAATGAGTAGCAACGTCGTCGCAGCGCCAGTCGCCGACTCCGATTTCGAGTCGGAGCTCGAGTCGGAGAACGTCCCAAACGGCTTGGACGAGAACATGAACTCGGCGTCGATCGGGTAGAACGACACGTCGCACTCGCCCACGTGCTGCGACGCGAGTCGGATCGTGCCGTCTGCCGCTGCGACGACGTCCAGCTTCACTTGCACCGAAGCGCTTGTCGGTGTTGTACGAACGAGTGAGCCACGTGATGGTGCGGATGCCATCGTCGTGACTTGGCGACTGTCGTTGTCGTCGTTGTCGTCAGCCTCTTGGTCCTTGCGCTTGCTCTCAGACTCAGTCTCATCCTCGCCGCTCCGAGCCACTCGTGCCGCCTTCTCCAGTTGCTGTCTCCGCACTGCCGCAAAGTGGTCGAACTCGCTGATGAACTGCGCCAAGCGCATGAACCGCTCTCGCCAGCGCGCGTGCGGGTGCGCCTTGTGCTTTGCGACGCAGCGACGCGCGACCACGAACGTCGCTCTGTTTGTGTCCATGTCGTTGCCGTCATCATCGACGTTGCCGTCGCCATTGGCTTCGCCATCGCCATCGCCATTGTCCTCACCATCGCTGCCCATGTCGATGTGAGCGACGCGGAACAGGTCGAGGTACGCGCTCATGTAGTCAAACTGCACGCTGCCTTCGACACTCGCTCGCGACGTCAAAGGCAGCGCCTCCAGCCGCGCAAACAGCGCCAGCGCGTCGTCCATGCGCTCGAACAGGACCATAAAGTACGTGAGCACGAGTAAGTGCTGCGCGTCGAGCTTGGCAAAGAGCCCGAGGCGCTGGCACAGCGAGCGGTAAAAGTCCCGCGCCTTCTCGTGCTGGATGCGAGTCACGCCGCTTGTCGCGGTCGCATCATCGCCACAGCTGCCGTTGCCACTAGTGCCACTGGTACCACTAGCGCCAATCGTACCAGCCGAGTGCACACTGGATGCGCCACCAACCGGACTCGTCGCGTGCGCGCGGCGCTGCAAGAGCGGACCGAACTCCGTGTGGTCCAAGCCAAAGCCGACGCGCTCGATGCACGGCGCGTACTCAAAGAGCTCGGTCGCCGCGAAGAGCGGCGTCTCGACGCCCACGCCGACCGACGCCGCCAGGTCCGCGGAGCTCGAGAGTAGCTCGCGCATGCCCTCGGCGTCGCCGTGCACGAACGCGTACTTCCAGATGCCGTCGCTGAAGACCATCTTCGCGCGCAGGAACGCCGTGACGCCGCGGTAGAACGCCGCGTCCTTGCAGCGCCAGCTCAGCAGCGACAGGTCCACGCTCAGCATGTTCGCGTGCGCAGACAGGAACGCGAGCACGTCGTCGAGCGACCCGCGCGCCGACACATCGGTCCAGGACGTGTGGTCCACTTGCGTCGGCGCCGAGAGCACGTGGAGCTCGGACGCGGCGCTCGTCGCCCACGCAACGACCTTGCCGTCTACTGCCGCGTGCGCGGGGTAGTGCGCAAACGTGCCTGCGTCGGGGAAGTAGAAGCTCACGGTCGTGCTGACGCTGGCGTTCGGCGCAATGTCGACCGCGCGGCTCTTGGTGTAGAAGCTCGAAGCGCACAGCGGGACTGCGCCATGCGGGATCTGCAGCAGCACGTCCACGCCAGCGAGCGGCCGAGCACTCACGTTGCTCGCGCTCACGACGCACATGTACACGGTCTTGACCACGAGCTCTGCGGCGGCGCTCGCGTCTTCAATGAGTGCGCTGGACGAGTGCTTTACGATCTTTTGCGTCAGGACGAGCGCGGCGTTCGGGGCCGCGACGCACTCGCCAGCCTCGATGCTCTGGTGGAACAGCACGGCGTCGTCTCGTGGCTGCAGCACAACGTCATTGCTGGTCGACGACGGCGCTGGAGGTGGCGATGATGACAATGGGGATGACGATGTTGCTTGGGCCGCTGCCGACTCGCTCCCACGCATCGGCAGATCCAGGAACGCGAGCGCCAGCAGCCCCTCGTTCAGCGACGTCGACAGCGCTTCTGGGAAGAACGACGACACAAAGCGCGCGCTGTCACTCGACGAGCTCTCGGATGTCCTAGTCGCGCGAGTCGCACGCGCGAGCACGTGGTCGGCGAACGCGCGCCAGAACTGGTTCCGGCCGTCGAGTTGCGGCTGCTGTGTATCAAAGAACCGCTTCTCCTGGAGCGTGCGCACGTTGCCTGGCAGGATGTACGCTGCATCGCCGATGCGTCTGGCGGTGTCGCCGCCACTGCGCTTGTTGGTGTGAGGGCGGCTAGCGCGACTGCCGTCGTCTTGATTGGTGTCTTGTCGTGGAGTAGCAGCACTGGTGCTAGCATCGCCAACACCGATACCACTCTTTTGAGCAGCAAGCCGCTGTCGACGAAGTCCTCGTGCCGATGCCGCAGACATTGCAGCAGTGGCTGGTGCTGCCACGGCGCTTGACTTGGCCGAACGTTGCGACAAGACGCACGCAAAGAGCTCGCGGAGCGAACGGCCGGTGCGCACTGCGTCAATCTCGAGACGCACGCGCGCGCAGATCCGCGCCGCGTCCGCAGGCGCCGACGACGCCAGGCGGTCAGCCACGAGCAGCTTCTCGATCACGCTCAGGCTTTGGAACATACGCGGTGCCAGGTACACTCGCGCGATCGCCGCGTCATCTTCCAACAGGTACACGTCCACGAGCGACTTGCTGACCTTGGACGCCACGAGCGGCCGCACGTACGCGCGGAAGAACGCCGCGTCCTTGCGATATAGAAACACGCTCAGGTCGTCCGAGGCGTTCGCGTAGTAGAACGCGAGCTGCGCATCGAGCGACATGGTCGGCCACGCGCAGAGCCGGTCGGTCAGTCGGCGCGTCTCAGCGTTAGAGCTCAGTGCGTTCCAGAGCCCCATCGCGTCGTCGATGCTCTCGTACAGCGCAAACGTGGTCGAGCTCGAGCGCCGCACCACGCGCTGCTCGCCTGCGCGGACGACGTCGTGGAGCTGCTTCTGCAGATAGTGCGCTGGCAGGCGCAGTCCGTCGTCATGCGAGAGTCGAATGTCGCGAGTGGGGATCGTCGCGACTGCATCGACAGCGTCAGTTGTTGTTGCTTCACATGGTGCAAGCGACGACGACAACGACAGACTCATGACCGACTCGCTTGAGCAGCTCTGGCCAGTTGCGTCGTCGATCACGAGCACGACCACTTCGAACGCGTCGTCACCGTCGTTGAAGAAGCTCGCGTCGCTGAGATCGAAGCGAGCGACTCCGTTCGCGTCGATCGATCGCGTCATTAGCACTTCCGACTGCTGCTTGAGGAACGAGATGCTCGGGACGCCTTCGATCGGCTTGTCGAAATAGTATGGGAAGCTGTGAGCTATGTTCCTGTACCTGCTGGCTTCGTCATCGTCTTGATCATTCGCTGTGGTGTCAGCGCTGCTAGTGCCACCAGAGGCAGCAGGCTCGTCCAGAGCAAGAGGGTTCTGCAAGAGCGACGGCTTTGGGACGTCCGGAACGCCGAGCAGCGCGAGCGAGTGCGGTCGCTCCTTTGCCAAGAGACGCCGCTCCAGGATGTACTTGTACTCGTCGTCGAGCTTCCGCTTCGTCAGGAACGCGTTCGGCAACGCGCTGTCGCCAAACCAGCGGTGCGCGGGTTGGCGGCTGCGATTGAACATCGCGTCATAGATGGCGCTGGGAGCGCCGGCCACGAACCGCTTGAGCGTCACGACAACGCGCGTCGAGCCGCGTGAGAAGTTGCGGAGTTGGACGTCGAGCACTGGTCGGCGTGGATCGTCCTCGCTCTTGCACTCGCCCTCACCTTTATCTTCATCCTCGCCCACCCGCTCGCTCTTGAGCTTGAGCTCCTGCGACAGGATCGCCAGTGGCCGAGGCTCTGACAGATTCAAGCACGTCTGCTCAACCAGCACGTCGCACGGAACTGGCACCGCAGTGGTCTTGACGCGAGCGACGTCGAACTTGAGCTCGAGCGCGAGCGGACGGACGTGGAGCGCGAATCGCCCGCTCGCGCGCACCGTGACCTTGAGCAGAGTGGCTTCGCCCGTGGCGTTCGACACGACCTCCATCGTCCACTGCGTCGGCGGGACACTCGCAAGCGCGCAGCCGCGAGAGAACGGCGTGTTGCGCGTGTACAGCCGTGCGGGACTCGCTGCGAGCCACGCGGAGAGAGAGCCGCTGAGCGCGCGTGGGATCGGGATCTCGACCGCGTCGCCCACGCAGCAGTACACGTCGGGCTGCAGCGACGGGTAGAACCGGAAGAGGTCCCACGTCCACTGCATGACGGCCTTGGCGGTCTGTGGCAGCTGCACCTGGATCTGCTCCACGCCTGCGAGCCGACCGAGCTGCACTTCGCCGCTCGCATCTGCTTGCAAGTGCACCGTCACGGCTTTGTCGTAGCGGAAGTGGAAGCGCTTGCACGCGACGTCCACTCTGGCGTGCGGCACCTTCTCGCCATTGTGGCCGAGCACGAGCAGCGTGTACTCGACCGCATCGCCGTGCGCCGCCAGTGGCACGCGTCGACGGACCAAGTGCGGCGTGCACGTGCTCTCGTAGTTCGTCACGCTCTGGACTGCGAACGTCTTGTTCGTCTCGAGCATCGGCGAGGCGAACGCACTGTCGGCGTCACTGGAGTCGGCGTCGCCTTCGCCATTGGTGTCACCTGCACTGGTGCCGCTACCGCTCAAGCCGCTCTGTCCTGCCTTGAGCACTCGCGCGGACAGCGTGACGCTGATCGTCGCCGTGCCGATCGGGACCGCGAACGCCGGACACGCGCTCAGGAACGCGTCCATGTCGGCGAACGCAAACACGCGCTCGCTCCCGTGCGCCGCTGTCGCTGCGTCTGCGTTCGTGAACTTGACCACGAGCTTCACGTGCGCGAGTCGCTGGAGCGCGCCATCGAGGCGTTTGCTGCCGAGCGTCAAGAAGGGCTGCGCCACCAGCTGCGCCGTCGCGCCTGCGACCAGCTGCTCGCTGTCGATGTGCATGTCGGCGTCGAGACCCCAGCGCTCGGTCTTGTATTCAAAGCGGTGCTCGTAGAACCCAAAGCCGTCGTGGCAGTAGACGACTGCGAACGCGTCGCCCAGAGCGCTCTCGGACGGATGGCGGAACGGAACGAGCACTTTGCCGTCGGCGTCTGCGCGGTAGCACCGAGTCGTCGGACGCGTGTTCGCGCCTGCGTTGCGGTCAAGTACAAGCACGCTGGTGTCGCGGAGGACGTCGCCGCGCTCGTCGAGCACGACCACTTCGTGTCCCGCATCCGTGATGCGCTCGATGTGGCGCAGGAAGCCTCGACGCAAGACCGCGCGACACGTCTGGCCGTTCGCGAGCACCTCGACGACAAACACGCCGCGCTTGGACGCCACGTGCGGGAACGAGAGCGGGACGCGCACTTCGTGGAACGGCGTCGACGGGCTCACGCTCAGCGTCTGCTCGCTGTTCGGCAGCAATCCGTCGAGGGCGACGCTGCCGTCCACCTCCCTGCACAGACGCGCGTAGTACTCGATCGTGCGGATCTCGTACAGCTGGACCGTCAGACGTGCGGCGTTGCGCACGCGCACGTGGATCGTCACGTCCTCGTCCGGACCAAAGTGCGTCGGGTTCGACTCGCAGAACGCCAGCTCGGACGAGTTCGCGAGCGCCGCGAGTTCGCTGCCGCGCTCTGGCAAGTGCGTCGCCCACTTGGACACATCGCCTTTGCCGGCACGAAGGAGACTCTGCGCTTTCGTCGTGCGCATGAAGGCGTCCGACAGGAACTGCGCGAGCGCGCGCTCGACGTCGTCGCTCGATACAACATCATCATCTGTCGTAGCCCAGAGCGCAAAGAGCGCGTCGCGGATGAGCTGCTCGTCGCTCGCTTTTGTGAGGTTGGTGCGTCCGAGCTTGGCAAACGCCTTGGCGCGCTTCTGGCTGTTCGCGGTCGGGAAGTCCATGTCGACCGCGTGCGCGAGCGGCGCGGCGTCAAAGGCGCCTGGTCGCATGTACGCGGCGTTCTGCCGAGGCAGCTGCACGTACTCGAACAGCGCTTGCGCGAGCGCTGCGGCAGTCGGGTCGCGCCACTGGAGCAGCTTCGACACCGCGAGCTTCTCGTGCAAGAGAACGAGGCGCAAGTGGTTCACGTCCGCTGTGAAGAGCTCGAGAAAGTCGAGCGACTCGGTCAGACGCGTCAGCTCGCGCTTGTGCTTCGTGACATCGCAGTAGTCGAGCTCGTCGTTGTCTGCGACTTGCGCGGCGCTGCGGATGATCTCGACGCCTCGGAACGCGAGCTGCACGTTACTTTGGAAGAGCGCGGGGTCGAGCTCGAGCAGCCGCTTCAGGTGCGCGAGCGACAGCGATGCGTGCGCTGGTCGAAAGTTGAAGCGCGGCGTCTGCGTCTTCTCTGCGTCTCGCTTCACGTCTTGGACCACGAGCTCGAGGAAGCTGCAAGCAGTCGTAGTAGTCGAGAGAGAGAGAGACACACACACAGAGAGACACACATGGCATGAGATACATGGTCAGCAACAGACAGACAGACAACGTGAGTACCATGTGCAGAGACTCGTCACTGGACACGAACCACATACACGCGCAGCACACACGCAATCGCTCACCCGTCGGCATCAACAAAGCAGAACGTGTAGATCTTCAAGAACTGCTCGAGCACGACCCAGCGCTGCGCGTCCGTCGTGCTCTTGGCGTTCGGGTAGTCGGACGAGAGCAGGCGCTGGAAGAAGCGCTCACGCGCAAACGCGCCCATCCAGCTCAGTTCGCTTCGAGCCGCATTGTCAGTCGCCTCGACGCTCGACGCACTCATCACACGTTCGAGCGCAGCCTTGACACTCGTTTCGAGATCCAGCACCGAGTCGCTGCACCGCACACATGACGAACCAATGGCAAGGCACAAGATGAGCACAGACACAGACAGTCAGTCAGTCATGTGTGTGAGCTTGCAATGCCTCGAGCACAGTGTGAGTACAGATCCATCATGGGGACGTACTCCAAACGGTTCGGCAACGCGTCGTCGCTGGCCAAAGTGACGACGTCTGCTGGCGCCGAGTCCTCAAACACGATATCCATCGAGCTCGGGATCGTCGTGTCCGCTGGTAGCTGCTGCTTCACATGACAAGCAACAACAACAGGCAGAGAAGAGAAGATCACCAGTAGCAGCAGTACAGGCACATCGTGTGAGTCAAGACACACACGACGCTCTCGACATCCATGGCGATGATACACACACATGGACACACATTCAAACATGCACATGCAAGCAACCAAGAGAGACAGGGAACGAGTCCTCTCTCTCGGACATGGCAACACAACACAAGACACAACACGACACAAAGCAGTCGCTGTCCATTCACGCACCGTCACGGTCGACACAGCTCCAGCGGCGCCTGCATCATTGTCGTCGGCGTCAGCGACAGCCATCTCTGCCAGTTGGCGCTGCAGCTCCAGCTCGAGCAGCAACAGGCGCTGCGTCACTCGCTTCGCTTTCTTCGGACACGCGAGCGTCGAGCGCAACTCGTCTGCCGCACGCACGATCGCGGGTTTCTTGCGGTCGAGCAGCTGCATCGCCTCGACGCTGTTCGCAGTCGCGCCATGGATGGAGCTCTTCTCTTCATGATACTCATTAGTGGTGCTGATGGTGTCGTCACTCGTGTCGTTGTCGTCGTTGTTGTTGTTTGTGTTGCCAATCGAGACACCTGCGAGCGTCTGCTGCACCTCGATCAAGTCACAGAGCGCGTTGTAGTAGAGCGCCTCTGGCGAGCCTGGCATCAGCGCGGCGCTCACAATTGTGCGCTTCGCTTGTGCGTCTGGCGCGAGAGCGAATCGCTCGAGGAACGCGAGCTGCCGCAACTCGCGCGCAGCGTCACCGCTCTCACCAAAGCTCTTGTTGTCACCTTCGTCTGCGAGCTGCGTCTCGTAGTCGCTCATGCTTCAGTTGCTCAGTCAGTTGTTCAGTCTTGTATTCACACACCGAGGTATGCACGCGTAGTTGTTGTTGTTGCTGCTGCAAGTGTGGTTGCTGCTGTAGTTGTGGCACGCAACGCTGGTCGGTGCTGCGCCTGCAGTCGTGTGCGCTCGAGGCTGCAGTCTGCAAAGTGTGCGTGCGTGTGTGTTTGCATCTGCGTCTGCGCTTGCTCTTGCAGACACGTGGAGAAGACACGAGCTGCGCCATGCTCATTGCCTCGCAACAGCAGAAGCTCAACTCACAGGTTCCTGATTTGAAAGTGATTTATGTCTCGAGTGTATGGACAACGCAAACAACACAGATTGGAAAGTGAAAAAATGCTAGAAGGCTCATCCAATCAGCTCGATGTGATTCGAGTTTTGCGTTTTGAACAAGACAGCTTTTTTAGTGAAATGCAGAGTGAAACCCAAGAGTCGTTGCGACGTGCATGTTCATCATGAGCGTCTGAATGGAAATGAAGGTCGAAGTCTAGTCACGAACTAGGTGCGCATACGAGGATGTGTGTGTGTGTGTGAGAGTGACAGTAGAAGAAGACGAAGTTGTTCGTTGGTGTGTTGTTGATTGAAAAGCAACTGCTTCGTTATTTGTTTGGTTTGAAGACGAAATGCAACACCTCACAAACGAATATCAAACAAACAGATTCGTCAATCATGGGAATCACTCAATCAGCAAAGAAAGAGAGGAATGAGTTGATGATATCAATCAGCGCCACTTCACAGAGATACATTTTACGTCACAGCCCACTTTCATTGCCAAGAACAACGTGTGTTTGCATGACCCAACGGGTGTTTTGATCGCCGTGGTTGTTGTTTTTGATCTGTTGGCCCTCGTCATGTTTGCCCCAAACAAATGCCAGACATTTATCCCACGTACAGATCAGATCGATTTGATCTGACCCATTTTTGACAATATTGTTTGTCTAGGTTCGCAGCATATTTTATGAGTTTGTTATTTATATAGTATATTACATGCATTGCTTTGTTTGATGGAAATCAATAATCACTCAGACACTCGGATCGAACTGGTTGACACTTGGATCTCACGCTTGACACTCGCACGAAGGTCGAGTTGTCGCTGCTGTAGTATGAACGCAGAGCTCGGAGAAGCGCGTCTTCGAGACGCAAGGTCGACAACGTCTTGAGCGATGCTCTACATGGTATCCGCATCACGCTTCGAAAACGCAAGTGTAGTCTGTACTTGGACAGGATCGACGTTGTTGTGGTGTGTGATGCCGCCATCGCACAGTCCCGGCACACAAGCATTGCCAGTCTACGTACTCCAGCTTCTGCAAACACTGGCTGGCTGGCTGGATGAGCTCGTTGACACACACATACACTTGTCTACAGGGCTCATGCAACCCAACGCACCGCAATGCTCCACGAGTGTCCAGCATACTACAAGACAACGTTGCTTTGCTATCACCATGCTTTCCGTGTTGAGCGTTTGAGGTGCAGGCTCCTAGACTGATACCAGTCTTCTTCTGTGCGCGCCTCGAGTGACTCTCACTCGATCGACTACTCCTTTGCTTGGCTGCTGGCTCGCTTGATTGACTCGATATGGAGTAGACGAAGCTGCTCCTTGTGCTTCCTGTACCACCTTCAACCGCTTGCTGCTTGCATCTGGAATTCACAGGAGTCTACCCCGATGTACCATTCGAAGTCGCTGTCGCAGCGCCACTTGCACTGGCACTGCTTGCAGCCGCAGCTTTCGACGAGCTGTGGGGTGTCAAGACCTCCAAGAGGATCCCAGTCTTTTGCAGCAACCACGCCAGCTTGCCGGCATCGCTCTGACCGGGTATCCGCTTCCAATCCACACTGTGCACGTCGCTGCCGCTCGAGGTCTTCGTCAGGACGTCGTAGCTCGCAAGACTCGACGTGTCCACGGCCTGCATCATGCAGCTGATCGCGATGCTGCCGTCGTCTTCAAAGTACGGCTCAAAGTAGATCGAGCCGACTGCTTTCGTGTCCGAGACGCGGCCGTCGCCGATACACGTGCCGTTCCACTCCTTCGCTGAGAACAGCCGCACGCTCGCGCGGTCGAGGTCCATCGTCGCTTGCTTGAGTCCAAACGACAGCGCGTCGCGGTGGAGCGCCAGCGCCACCTGCGTGCACACAGTCTTCTCGACAAACTCGCGCAGTCCGTCGAGTCCCGACACTTCGCGCACGCTCGCAGGTCCGTCTTCAAAGCGAATGCGCGTGCCGGTGATCAGCACCTCTGGCGTAGCACACACACACATACACACAGTGATTAGCACTGACGAGTCGAACGCTTCGTCGCGCGTCAGAAGCGAGCTCCTGTGCGAGCGCGTACCGGTCGTAAAGTTCTTGCCAATGCTCAGGTCGAACGCCGACAGCGTCGAGTCGTACGGACACACTTTCCAGCGCGGACTCACGTACACGCCGCGCACCGAGTCGCAGATCGGCTGCAGCAAACCGTCTTCGAGTACGCGACCGGACGCAGACACCTGCAGCTTCTGCAGCGCGAGCGTCGCGGACACGTCGTCCAAGTACCGCGTCACCTCTTCTTTGAGCAAGTTGTGCGCCAGCACGACGAGCACTGTCGCGAGCGTCCCGGTCGTCGCGTCGACTTTCTCTGCCTCAGACGGATGACCGCTCGAGCCCATGGTGCTCATGCCAGCGCTCGTGGACATGTCCGAGCCAGTGTAGAGCAGCGCGCGCGAGATGTCTTTGCGGCCGTGGCGGTGGCGGATCTCCTGCTCGAGCAGGAGCAAACTGTATCTGCACGTCTCGGACAAGAACGCCTCTTCCGTGACGGCAGGGCTGCTCTTGCGCGCAGTGCGCGACTGAGCAGCAGCAGCCGCTGCGTGGAGTCCACCGTTCGAGACGTGGTTCGCCTCGACTTTCACTTCCGCACCAGTGTCAGTGCTCTCAGTCGCTGGCGCCTCGGAGGCTGCAGCAGACGGCGCTTCCACTGCTGCCTCGCTGCTCTCGAGTGTGCTCACGTCCACGAGCTTCACAGAGAGGTGGTACTTCTCGTTCACGCGCAGCTGGATCTCGTCGTCGAGCACTTGGAGCACCGAGATGCTCCCGTCGTCTGCGTTGCTGCTCGCGTTGTCAGCGCGCAGCTTCTTCGACGCGTAGTTGCTGATGTTGTACGCCGTGTCGGTCCAGTTCGACGTGTTCCGGAGCGCCTCGTGCATCAGCGTCTGGAAGAGCTCTTCGCAAAAGACAGAGAACTGCACGGCCTTGAGCACAGACGCATTGCGCTCGTCGAGCACTTTGAGGTCCTCCGGTGTGTTCTCGAGCGCTTCGAGCTGCGCTTTCGTCCTGCAGCGCGTCACGCGGATCGGAGATCAGTGTGAGCGCTCAATGGCCATCGACGGAACAACCATCGACAGAGCAACGTACAGCTTGATGATCGGAGGAGACGGGAGCGTGTAGCTGCCAGTCTTGCCAGTCACGACGGCCGACAGTTGCAGCTAGTGGCGTCAACCACACACACTCGAGTCAGTCGGTACTACGAATCCATCAATCGGAACAGAATCAGAACAGCCAGCGCGTCACCTGAATCGTCCGCGCGAGGAACTCCTCTGGCGCTTTGATGCGCACCATGCCCTTCTCCGTGCGGCTCAGCTGATGGACAAGCGCAACCATCGAGAGTTAGTTCAATGTCAGTACATCCAGCGCATACACAAGCGCTCTATCGCCTGCAGTCGCTCGCACCTCTGCAAACGACAGATCGGCGATCGAGCGCGTCTGCGGCGTGAAGATCGACCCAGCTACTCGGATCAAGAGAGCAAGTGAGCGAGCACAAGTCATGCAATGTGAGTACGTGAGTGACGCGTCCCATCGACACTTGCTGGCTGTCAATCAGCAGTAGCAGCAGCGATACACATGTAGCGAGACGCACCGCTGATGAAGCTGCAGTCGACTGCGAGTGGCTCGCCTGCGCGGAACGGCTTTGGGATGTTCCCGTGGATCGGCGCGCAGATCTTCCACTTGCGCAGGAGGTGCGTGATGCCCTGGAAGAACACGCTCTCTTTCTCGACCGTGCGCGCGAGGTTCTCGACGCCTGCGAGCAAGATGCTGCTCGACTCTTTCACTTGCGTCGCCTTGGACTCGAGGAGGTACTCGAGCTCCTCTTTCTTCGGCGCCGTGTTCTCGCGGATGCACCGCATCTCCTCCATGAACTCGCGCCGGCGGATGAGGTCGATCGAGTTGATGAGCTGGTGGAGCTCTGCCACAGCCGCTTGGAGCTCCGAGACCATCGGGCGGTAGTGAATGCGTGGGTCGATCACGTCCTCTTCGTCCTCGTCATCGTCGTGCGCAGCGTCAGTCGCTGCTGCTGCGTCTGTGCCGTTTGTCGCACTACTGCTGCTGGTCTCTGCGTCGGCTTCGAGCATCGGCTCGTCGGCATCATCCACTTCGTCTTTCACAGCTGCAACGCCGTTCTCGGAGCTGCTCTTCGAAGCCGGCGCTTTGTCTGCAGGCGAGAGCGAGCCTGCGTTTGTTGCGCTGACCTTTTGCTTCTTGTTCTTCTTGCGCTCGAGACGCACGCGCTCGAGCTCCTGGATCGAGTGCATGAACAGCTGCGCGTCCGAGAACTCTCTATTCATCGTGGCGGATACAAACAAGCAGACAATGCAGTACACACGTGAGCACTAGCAGCGTTCGTAGCATACCGAACGACACGACCGAGCAAACAAGTAAGTAGACAGCAATACGCAACTGCTGGAGGATCTCCTCGCCCTGCTCCGTGACCATCTCGACGGTCTCGTAGTCGCTCGGAAAGAGCGTGACGCCAACCGCAGCTGGCGCGCTCTTTGGCGTCGCTGCGTCCTCCATCCTGCTCCTGCTTGGTCCTGTGCTGCGCGCGGTGTCAAAGAGAGAGAGAAAGAGCGACTCGCTCGCCCGCGTGCTCGCCTTTGCGGTCGGTCGGTCAAACAAATCGCGAACGACTGACTGTGTGGGGAGCAAGAATTGCAAGGCGGCAACAAACCTCATCGAACTATCCTACAAATGTCTTGATGTTTGTATGGAAAGGAACGATTTAGATATACAACAAGAGCAATGGCGATCGCTTAATGCAACGATACCAAGACGTCTCGATGCCAAACAGCACCTGCTCAAGCCAGTCGTGCGTATCGCCATGTTCCTTTGTTGCTGTTCTTACGCTCTCCAACGCGACAAACGCACGCACAAAAATGAGCTCGCTCTCTCACACACACGTTGCCTACACGCTCTCGACTGCAGTACTCACAACGACTCGCTCAGGACGCTACAGCACGTCAATGTACTCGCGCTTCGCGAGCTCGATCGCGCCTTTCACCATGTTGATCGCGCGCACGCGGTCTTGACGCAGGACGCTGAACGAAATGAGCCCAACGAGCTGCCCTTTCTTGTCCACAGCCGCGCCGCCGCTAAAGCCATTGTCGAGCTGCGCGGCCGTGCGGAGCATCGCTTTGTCGACCTCTTCGCCGTCGTACACTTGCGAGTCCGTGCCCGAGCAGATCGCGTGGTGCACAGTGATCGTGTTATGCCCTGAGCTCGGGTACCCAAACATCCACATCTCGTCGCCCGGCTCGACGTTGTTCGAGTTCCCAATGAGCACGGCTGGGAGCTTCCCGATCGTCTTCGCTGACGTCCCTTCGATCTTCGTGACGTTCCAGTTGCGCGAGATGATGCGGTCAGTCACGTCGCCAATGTAGATCCCGCTCGGCGGGTCCGAGATCACTTCGCAGTCAATGCGCAAGAGCGCGTAGTCGAGCTCTTCGTCGCAGCACTCGGGAATCGCCTTGGCGTGGTACTTCCACAGCGGCGGCAGCGACGTTGACTCGGTCGGCGCGACGAGGATCATGTAGTCGTCGCTGTGGATGCAGTCAAACTGCTCGCCTTGGAGACAGTGACGCGCCGTTGCGATCAGTCCGAGCTCGTGGATGATGATGCCCGAGCCGACGTTGCACAGCTCGCCGTCGTTTGTCAAGATCGCAATGCGCACGGCCGACTGCTGCACGCGGCGCACGAGCGACGCGCGGTAGTGCTTCATCTCGGCGCGCTTCTGCTTGAAGCGCGAGATCGGCGTCACGGGCTTGCTCTCCATCGACGGACGATCTTCGTCGTCCTCTTCGTTAAAGTCTGCGAGACACGCCGCTGCGTTCAAGAGCTTCATGCGCGGACCGAATGGGATGCCGAGGTCCCGCAAGTGGCCGGCGTTCATGAGACAGAGCGACTCAATGTCGATCTCCTCTTGCTCAAAGATCGGCGCGTACTTGCTCAGCCCGAGCGACGCAAGGAGACTCGACATGACGAGGAAGCTCTTCTTCTTCTCCGCCGCTTTGCGCGCCGTCCAGCGAATCGCAAACTTCTGGTTCCACGACAGCTTGTCGAAGCCAATGCCGTGGATGTCGCGCTGGAACGCGATCATCGACTCGCGGTGCGTGTTGTTCTCGTCGTCGCCAAACTCGCGGATATACAGCGGGCGCCACGTGATGTCGAGCAGCGCGCGGCGGTTCCAGAACCGACACGTCATCGACGCGAGACACAGGTCGACGTGGTTCAAGTAGCTCAGCATGTGCGCAAACATGCCGCGCGGGACCCACGCTTTCGAGTGAATGAACGAGTTCGCAGGCGGTTTGTTCCCAGCGATGAGCTTTGGGAAGCACTTCTCGCACACGCGCGACTTGTGCGTGTGTCCAGCGAGCGCCGCCTTGAAGCGCGAGCACTTTTGGCAAAAGAGGTACCCACAGCGGCGGCACCGGTGCGACCGCTTGAGGATCGTGAAGCGCTCTTGGCACTGGAAGCACGCGTTCGACGTCTGCTGGGGGCTCCAGCGCTCGCCGCCAGGATACGACGACGACACGGTCGAGACCGATGACACGGACGACGCAGACGAGTACCGCGACGCGCGGCTCATGCTGTCGTCCCACGCAGTGTTCGATGCAGAGGAGACCGACGAGACTGTGCTCAGTGACGACTGCCGCGAGCGCTGGTAGCCCTGGTGCTGGAACTGCTGATGGTCTTTCGGGATCGCGACGCCAGTTGGCGCAGGCATCGGGTACGCCTGACGCACGGGGTACGCCATGCCGGGCGGCACGGTACCAGGCATCGGTCGCGCGCGGTGGTACGACGCGCCGCTCTGCGGGTTCATCGCACTTCGAGACGGCGTCGCAAGTGGCTGCGACTGCGGCTGTTGGTGGTGATGATGATGATGGTGATGGTGCGCTTGCTGCTGCTGCTGCTGTGGCGCTTGTTGTAGTGGTGGTAGTGGTGGTGGTGGCTGCAGTGGCGGCGGGTAGTTGCTGCTGCTGTTCGCCGCGTGCAGCAATGCGCGCTGCTTGTCGTAGTCCATTTCGACCGCCTACGGTCGCGTGCGAGGCGACGCGTACTAGCTCGCGGCCACGTCTGGTCGATCGATCGATGGATCGGTCAGTCACACACACACGCGCGCGCTCTCTTCCGCTGCTGCTTCTTGCTGCTTGCTGCTTGCTCGACTCGGCTTGGCGTTCTCTGCTTTATGGTGTTCTCCCCCTACACACACAGCACAACGCACCACACAGCATTTTCAGACATCTTCATACAAATTGATGTGCACTTGGTATGTTCGAGCGATTGCAGCACCTATTCGGTTCAACGAAACAAAATGCACACAAACATTAACGGCATGTCGGACGCTCGATATCCTTTTAAACAGCGTATGCTGTTTTGTGAACACGATTGCTGGCGCAACGCTTCCAGTCATTCAAAGTGCTGCACGATCGATCGACTGATCAAGCGCTGCCGCGACGATTGCTGCTGCTGCTGCCGTTGCCACTGCTACTGCTCCTCGACCTGTCATTAGGAGCATCGACTGCCGCTGCGACCATGGACGACGACATGGACCTCTTCAGCGCGTTTGACGCCACGGAGACGCTCACGGCCGACGAGAAGAAGACGACCGCCGCACCAACAACGTCTGCTGCACTCAAGCGCAAGGAGCTCCCAGAGAAGGACGCCTCGCCGCCAGCAAAGAAGCAGGCGCAGGAGCCAGCAGCACCAACGCCTGCGACCCAGACCGTAGTGAAGAAAGAGCCGAGCTCGCTCGATGTCAAGGTCGTCGAAGGCAAACACATTGACCCGACGCCGGCAGAGCCAGCGACTGCAGGCGGCGCTGCAGGCGAGGCGAACAAGGTCGTTGCGACCGGCACGACTGCCAAGAACCTCATCTCGTTCTCTGTGTACCCGCCCGACTACGAAGTCAAGAGCTGCGAAGGCGCGTCGAAAGCGAACCCTGCGAAGACGTACCCGTTCACGCTCGATCCGTTCCAGCAGCAGGCCGTCGACTACATTGAAGCCGGCGAGTCCGTGCTCGTGTCGGCACACACATCCGCTGGTAAGACTGCTGTCGCCGAGTACGCGATTGCAAAGTCGCTCCGCGACAAGCAGCGCGTGATCTACACGTCGCCAATCAAGGCGCTGAGTAACCAGAAGTACCGCGACCTCGAAGAGGAGTTTGGCGACGTTGGTCTCATGACAGGCGACATCACGATCAACCCGTCCGCGACGTGCTTGATCATGACGACGGAGATTCTCCGGAGCATGCTCTACCGCGGCTCCGAGGTCATGCGCGAAGTCGCGTGGGTCATCTACGACGAGATCCACTACATGCGCGACAAGGAGCGCGGCGTGGTGTGGGAAGAGAGTATCATCTTGCTGCCGCACAAAGTGCGCTTCGTGTTCCTGTCCGCGACGATCCCGAACTCAAAGGAGTTTGCCGGCTGGATCTGCCACATCCACCACCAGCCGTGCCACGTCGTGTACACGGACTACCGTCCGACGCCGCTGCAGCACTACGTCTTCCCAGCCGGTGGCAACGGGCTGCACCTCGTGGTCGACGAGAAAGGCAAGTTCCGCGAAGACAACTTCCAGAAAGCGATCGCGACGCTCTCGGCCTCGGCTGCTGGCAACGACGGCGAGCTCGAGACGTACGGGAGCAACAACAAGCGGCGCAAGGGCGGCAAAGGCGGCGCTGGCGGCGGGAACCCAAAGAAGAAAGTCGGCACGGACGTGTTCCGGATCGTGAAGCTCATCATGGAGCGGCAGTACGATCCTGTGATCATCTTCTCGTTCAGCAAGCGCGAGTGCGAGTCGTACGCGCTGCTCATGTCAAAGCTCGACTTTAACACGGAAGAGGAGAAGCTCATGGTCGACCAAGTGTTCAAGAACGCCATGGACTCGCTCTCGGACGACGACAAGACGCTGCCGCAAGTCGACTCGATCTTGCCGCTCCTGCGCCGCGGCATTGGCATTCACCACGGCGGCTTGCTCCCGATCCTGAAGGAAGTGATCGAGATCATGTTCGCCGAGGGCTTACTCAAGTGCCTCTTTGCCACCGAGACGTTCTCGATGGGGCTCAACATGCCTGCGAAGACTGTCGTGTTCACGAACTGCCGCAAGTACGACGGCAAGGACTTTCGCTGGATCACGTCCGGCGAGTACATCCAGATGTCGGGTCGCGCCGGTCGTCGGTCGCTCGACAGCCGTGGTATCGTGATCCAGATGCTGAGCGAGCAGATGGAGCCGCAAGTCGCCAAGGGCATCTTGTACGGACAAGCGGACCCGCTCTTCAGTAGCTTCCACTTGGGCTACAACATGCTCCTGAACTTGCTCCGCGTCGAAGACGCCGACCCCGAGTACATGATCAAGCAGTCGTTCCACCAGTTCCAGAACGAACAGGCCGCACCAGCGCTCGAAGACGCCCTTGCGCGCACGCGCGAAGAGCGCGACCAGATCGTGATCAAGAACGAAGAGGAGGTCGCCGAGTACTACTACCTCTCGCGCGCGCTCGTGAAGCTCAAAGAAGACTTCCTCGCGATTCGCAACAAGCCGGAGCACGTCGTGCGGTTCCTCAACGGCGGCCGGCTTGTCAAGGTCTACACGAAGCCGAGCGCGACGAGTCTCGGTGGTGGCGACGCGAGTGCGTCGACCAAAGCGCAGTGGGACTGGGGCGTGATCGTGAACTTCACGACTAAGAACGCCGCCGACTCGACGAGTGCGAACCCGGACACGGTCGTGCACGTGCTGCTCAACTGCCTCACGTCGTCGACTGGTGCGACGAACCCGGACGGCACGACCGCAGAGCTGCCGTCGCCCGCGCCGATTGGGACCATGGGCTTGACGTCTGCGACGACGTGCGAGATGAAGATCTGCCCCGTGCCGCTCGAGATGCTCGACCTCGTGTCGTCGCTGCGCGTGTACATCCCAAAGGACTTGCGGTCGCTCGAGAGTCGCCAGAGCGTCGGCAAGTCTGTGAAAGAAGTGCTCCGGCGCTTCCCACAGGGCGTGCCGCTGCTTGACCCGCTCGAGGACATGGACATCAAGGACGAGGCGTTTGCGCGGATCATCTCGCGCATCGCCGACGCGGAAGCAAAGGTGAAAGCGTCGGCGTTCCACGACGCGAAGGACAAGGACTCGCGCTTTGCGCTGTACACGCTCAAGATGGAAAGCGAAGCGAAGATGCGCGAGCTCGAGCGCCAGATCAAAGAGTCCAAGTCGCTCGTGCTCCGCGACGACTTGCGCCGCCGGCGCCGCGTGCTCCGTCGCCTCGACTTTGTCGGTCAAGACAGCGTGATCCAGCGCAAGGGCCGCACGGCGTGCGAAGTCTCGACTGCGGACGAGCTCCTCGTGACCGAGATGATCTTCAACGGCCAGTTCAACGACCTCACGGTGAACGAGACCGTCGCGCTCCTGAGCTGCTTGATCAACACGGAGAAGCAGAAAGAAGGCGCGAAGCCGCCAGCGGCGGAGAACCTCGAAGCGCCGGTGCGTCAGCTGCGCGAGACTGCGCGCCGCGTTGCGAAGACCATGCAGGACGCAAAGATCGCGATCGACGTGGACGAGTACGCCGATGCGTTCAACACGAGCCTCGTGGACGTCGTGATCGCGTGGTGCGAAGGCGCCAAGTTCTCTCAGATCTGCAAGATGACCGACTCGTTCGAGGGCACGATCATCCGCTGCTTGCGTCGGCTAGAGGAGCTCCTGCGCCAGCTCACGGTCGCAGCGCACACGATCGGCGACGTGGACCTCGAGAAGAAGTTTGAAGAGGGCGGCAAGAAGCTCAAGCGCGACATTGTCTTTGCTGCGTCGCTCTACTTGTAGACAGCGACGTAGTGGCATACATTGTCATTCGTCTCGACGACACTTCGCTTTGCATGATCAATACAGACTTACACACGTGGTTGCTGCTGCTTGCTTTCGAGACAGACTGGACGCGCGCGCTGCTTGCGCATGTGGTTCTGCGCAGTGCATTCAGCACAGCGTCGTGGCGCGCACGGATGGCATCGTCGTTGTGGCGTCGAGCAACTCAGATGCCCACGCTCTTTCGAGCTTCAATCGGCCACGCGGCAACACGTTGCAGTGTCAAGTGTATAAAGCATACAAAGTCCAAGTGATCTGCATCTCGATGCGAATCGTGAGGCATGAAGCTTCAAGGTATGCTTGAGTCGAGTGTAGGATATATGTGTTTTGAAAAGAGTATGCTGATGTAGGTTTAGCTATGCGTATAGTTTGTGACTTGAATAAAATATGTACACCAATATGTATGTTGAACTGAAGTGAGCTTGTGTAGCTTGACCTCAATACTCAAATCAAGTCAGATGGTTTTCAATGTTTACCTAGAGTAACGGTTAGCTTGGACAGGATTTTCGGTCTGCGTTTGCAGATCCGCGAGCTCGCGAGCCTGCCGCGCGTTCGAGTGCCGCTCGCTCGCTCGCTCGCTGCCATTTACAGTTCGCCCCCCACGCCGCACCAAGAGCAGCAAGAGCAGCAAGAGCAGCAGCAGCAAAGCGCACACACACATCACTACACACACACCTCACACACTACAATGGCACCGTCGAAGAAGAACCAGAAGCAGCAGCCGGCCGAGGAGTTTGGTCTGTCGGAGAGCGAAGTGCGCTCGATCCTCATTGGCAAGGACGGGAATCTCTCGCGCGACTTTGAGGCCGTGCTCACGAAGCTCTTCATCTCGTTCCTCGAGGCGCCGACGGACCGCGCGCTCTCGCTCGAGAAGCTCAAGGAGTTCAGCAAGATCTGCAACGACGGCACGGCGTTCTCGGACAGCGAGATCAAGGAGATCCAGACGTACTTCCAGTGCGACGAGAACAAGGGCCTCACGCTCAAGGGCTTCAAGGACATGTACCACACGCAGTCGAGCGCCGAGCCGATGGAGACCTGGAAGGACATGAAGAAGCTCGGGTGCGTTTTTTATGCTGCTGACTGTGTGCTCTGCGTCGTGTGCATTGTGTGTGCACTTGCACACATGCGTCTGTATGGCTGTGTGTGCGAGTATAGCAATGTCTATTGAGCAGAAGACTAACGACCCACTGCGTTTGTATGCATGTGTGTGTGTGCAGCTACGAGCAGGAGCTGCTTGACAAGCGCGACGCTGCGCTGCGGTGCCGCGTGTGCAAGTCGACGGCGAACCTCGTGTGCTCGCGCTGCAAGGTCGTGCGCTACTGTGGCGCCGAGTGCCAGAAGCAGGACTGGAAGAGCGCGCACAAGAACACGTGCAAGCCGGCGGTCGTCTAAGCGCTGCTGCAGCGCGGTGACGCCCTCGCTTGCAGTCAGCACGCACTGCACGACAGCACGCGAGCAGAGGCACGCGCGTGCGTCTGCAGAACGGCTCGAGTGCGAGGGTTCGATAGGAGACAAGAGCGTTGAATAGGCACACAATGACAGCAGCAGCAGCATCCGATGATGACGATGATGAACGAGCGCAGCGGCGTATTGTCACGCGACAAGCAACGAGCCGTGCGCAGTCGTAGTCGCTGCTGCGAACGTGGAGAATACAGTACTACGTGTGTTGTTGTGGTCGCATCGACGTCAATGGCATGATACGGTCGTGAGGTGTCCTGGATTGACTGCTTCATGACAGACAGCCATCCAAGCAAACGGCAGCGGATCACATGTCGGCATCGGCATTGCCACATGGGACTCGCGTGACAGATGTGATGGATGTGCGGTAGTACGGCAAAACTCCGATTAAGTACGAAAATAAAGTGAGACTGAACATTGTGCTGGCTTTTTTGGGATTCTGGGTCTAGTTGCAGTTTACTTTGGGTCTTTAATTCTCTTGTTTCAGGCGCACAACGAGACGACAAAAGCATTGTTCCGAGTCATTTTGCTCGGATGTACGTTTCGGCGACCCAGCAAGTCTTAGTTTCGGCGACTCTGTGTGGGTGCATTAAGGAGTCAGTCCCGCAAAGTCAGACGATCACGCCGGGACGCACAAGATGCGCAACGTCAACCACACACACACACAAGGCACTCGACCACACAGTCACGAGGACGGACCGCGCGCGGGTGCTGTAGAGGCGCACAGAGCCGCCAAGTGTGACGAAAGCGACAGCGGTTCGTTCGGACGAGGTCCACTGGCGGAGCGCTCGCCAGTCCCAGATCTGCCGACCAAGCAATACCATTCCTCGTTTCTTCTTCTCTTCGTCTTGCTCGACGCATTCGCACCACCTCTAGCAGATACACGTACACACACAGCATGTCGTTCACTCGACTGCTCCTGCTCTTCGCACTCGCGACGACGGCGCTCGTTGCAGCCAGCGACTTTAGCGCACTGGACCAGAAAGCTGGTGGTGCCGGCACTGGCGGTGGTACTGGCGGTGGCGCGGGCACTGGCAACGGTAGCAGCGGCGCGGCAAAGCAGTTCCACTTGAGCTTCATCGGCGCGTCCAAGACGAACGCCAAGCTCGCGCACTACACGATCGACTGGGTCACGCCAGCGACGACCACGGCCTCGCAACTCGTGTACGGCACGTCAGCCGATGCGCTCACGACGCGCGTCAACGGCAAGTCGTCCGGGACTGTCGACGAAGGCGCGGGCAAGACGGTGATGTGCTGGTCTGCGCTCGTGCAGAACGTCGCGGTCGGCTCAACGATCTACTACGCGCTCGCAGACGACACGAGCAAGCCCAAGAGCTTCACGGCGCAGCCAGCGGACGGCTTCACGTGGGCCGTGTTTGGCGACTTGGGTGCGCCAGCGCAGAAAGGAGCGTCCGGCGTCGCGCTGCCGGCGCTCAAGAACGCGCTCGACGTGACGAAGGCGTACCATGGCGTGCTGAACATTGGCGACCTCGCGTACGAGCTCGTGGGTTCGAACGGCAAGAACTACATGGACGAGCTCGAATCGATCACATCCCAGGTCCCGATGCAAGTCACTGTCGGCAACGTACGTCCTGCGCTATTGCTACCGTCTATGTCTCTCCCTCTCTTGTGCGACCGCAAAGTCGTGTATTGCTGCTGTGAGTCTAACACACTCGTTGCTTCTCTCTGCTCACGCAGCACGAGTACCAGTACGGCATGTCGCCAGACTTTGCGTTGCAGAACTACTACCGCCGCTTCGCTGGCCTCACGCTCGGCGTTGGCACCATGAGCGGCTCGTACTCGAATGAGTTCTACAGCTTCGACTCGGGTCTCGTGCACTTTGTCTTTATCAACACCGAGGTGTACGGCGACGAAGCGTTCGCGACGCTCCAAGCCGATGGGAAGACGTGGAAAGCCGACGAAGCCGCGCGCGCGGCGGTGGCGGCGGCGCAAGTCGACTGGCTCACGTACGATCTCAGCCGCGTGAAGCGCAGCGAGACGCCGTACGTGATCGTGTGCGGCCACCGCCCGCCATTCAAGACGCCAGGACCGCTGAGTTCGCCAGGGAACAAGTTTGCAAAGGAGATCATCCCGCTCATGAGCAAGTACCAAGTGGACCTCTACCTCGCTGGGCACGAGCACACGTACCTCATGTTTGAGGCCTCGACGTTCAAAGACTTCAACGTCCCGCCTATCATCATCAGCGGCAGCCCCGGCAACAACGAGTACATTCGCACGGAGGCGGAGCTCAACATCAAGGGCTTCACGTACAAGACGCACATCCCTAAGTACGGCTTTGGGTACCTCACAGCGACGAAAGAGAGCCTCAAGTGGCAGTGGGGCACGGCTGCGACCGACGCGTCGCACAAACCGAGTCCAGCGATGTGGACCATGGCGGACGAGCTCACGATCCCGCGCCGCACGACGTTTGCGGCTGTCACGCCTGAAGGCAAGCCCGTCAAGACGCCTGGTGATCTCTCGACGGTCTGGACGAGCGCCAAGAACGGTGCGTCTCTGCTGCATTGCTCTCTTGTACATGTGCGCACCGTCGCTACTGATGCTCACCGACTTGTGCTCGGTTTGTGTGCGTGTGTTGGATGCAGAAACGGGAGGCAGCGGCGGTCGCGACGGCGCAGGCGATGCTGGCGTTCCAAGCGGCAAGAGCAACTCGTCCAAGTCAGACTCGGCGACGACTGCGCCGCAGAACAGCGCCACGTCGACGCGAGCGTCCGTGCTTGTGGGTGCAGCAGCGACGCTCGTTGCGCTGCTGTCGGTTGTGTTGGTATAACAAGATAGACGCTAAGAGCCACGAAACAATGACATTGGGAGCTTGATCAAGGCGTGTTTGCTTGGTAGTACACGGCGCATGTTCATCGAGGTCGAGAGAGAGAGATAGCAGATCAAGCCTTGGAATCTGTCGCTGCATAAGCAGAGGACAGCGCGCATCTTAGTGCAGGAATCGGCTTCCAGACTCTCGACGACCTCGAGGCGAGTACCTTTGCGTTCGAGATTGCAACGAACACGAGCAGCTCTTGATGAGCAGACTCGTTCAAAGATGAGCATGAGGAGAAGAGGCATCAAGTGACCTCCGGGCACTACCTTCAAGTGACCGTGTATGTATCCCAAGTAGCATGAACAACCTTAGAGAACAGTTCTGGTCCTGCAGCGCTTGTGACGAGCCCTTGCAATAGTCGATGAGCCGATAGTGACTGCTGGAACGTCAGCTCTGGTGGCACTTGTGTGTTTCGTGCGTGCAGCCGCAGGTCTGCTGAGTGCTGGCATCTTCGTACATCGCGGCTTCAGCAGCACAAGCCAAAGAGGAATGTCGCCCGCCCTTCAACACAGTGGATGACTCGGTGTCGATGTTCGACCTCGTCCATTGTGCGAGAGGTTGGCTGGCTGACCCTGTGATGTAGTAGGTCTTGTCGACGACGATGTCTTGTGTGTGTGTGAGCACACTGTGAGCTCCATGTAGAGTTTGACATGTCAAAGTTTGCTCAACTCGGCGTGAACGAACAGTTCCTCCATCTACAGTCGGAGGTGACGTGGACATGTGGAGAGCCAACATTGCTAAATTCGGGCACGTCCGTCCAACAACAACGACCTCACGGGACAACCAGCTCGAGACGACCAGCTCCAGTACCATTCTCACTACCCTTCGCATCGAAAGACTCGACCGCGGTATCGCATCGCCTGGCGCGCTCACGTCAGCGCAACAGCAACGTGCTCGCATGAGGCTCCTGCCGTCGCTCGGACATGGTCATAGCTCAGCGATCGTGGCCGTGGACGACCAAGTCGGGTCGGAGATTCCGTTCTCGCGCGACGAGCAGCGCGTGATGCACGAGTACCTCCCGGACTTTAGCTTTGTGAACCACTCGTCCAAGAAGGACCACGCGACGATGCTCGCGCACTGGGACCTGCTCTTTGCGCAGACCAAGCAGCCGCAGCCACAGCCACAGTCGACAGCTGCAGCGGCGCCGACCATGACACCGAGTGTGACGACACCGGCATCGAGCACCTCCGTCGCCGGCGCTGGTACTGGTACAGACACTGCCGGTGCGGCTGGCGCTGGTGTTGGTGCTACTACCAGCGCTCCTAGCACTGACACTGGCACTGCAAGCACTCCAAGTGCGAGTACGACCGGACCAACGACGTCGCCCATGGTCGCGCTCTTTGACAACTTCTACAAGTACCTCTTCGAGATGGCGCCGCAGGTCAAGCCGCTCTTCCGCTCGTCCATGCAAGTGCAGGGCAAGGCGCTCGTGCGCATCATCAGCTCCATCAAGAACATGCTGCAGTCGCCCGACCTCATCGCCGTCGCGTCCGACCTGGCGCAGCGCCACGTCAAGTACGGCATCGAGCTGCCGTACTTCAACGTGCTCGGCCTCGCGCTCATGAAGACGCTGCAGAGCTGCTCCGAGGCGCTCTGGACGCCCGAGGTCGAAATGGCATGGCGCCGCGTCTACGGCCACGTCGCGCTCATCGTCGTCATCGAGCTCGCCAAGAAGACAGCGCCGCGAAAGTCGTCGCTGCTCTCTGTGCTGTCGCCGAGTAGCCGCCGCCAGTCTGCGGCCGAAGCATCCAGCACGCGCCACAGAGACGCAAAAGACGCAGGCAAGGGCGACCACGCAGACACCCACGGCGCGCATGGCCACGGCCACGGACATGGCCATGGCGGTCACGGACATGGCCATGGCGGACTCGACCCGAACGCGAGGTGCCCGGTCAGCGGCAACCGGCTCAAGGACGTCGCGCCAGTCGGGACAGCCGATCCGCACGCAGACACACACGCGAGTGCGAGTGCGAGTGCGAGCAAGAATCACGACGCAAAGAATCACGACCGCGCAAATACTGCTGGCGGTAGTGCCAATGCCAGCAGTGCTGCTGCGAGCAGTCAAAGCCACGGCCACGGCCACGGTCACACGTCCCAAGAGCACGAGCACGATCACCAAGGCAGCAATCGCGGACCGCTGTCGAACATCTCGTCGTGGATATTCGGCGGTCACCACCACCACAGCGTCGCGGCCGTGGCCGTGGACGACCAAGTCGGGTCGGAGATTCCGTTCTCGCGCGACGAGCAGCGCGTGATGCACGAGTACCTCCCGGACTTTAGCTTTGTGAACCACTCGTCCAAGAAGGACCACGCGACGATGCTCGCGCACTGGGACCTGCTCTTTGCGCAGACCAAGCAGCCGCAGCCACAGCCACAGTCGACAGCTGCAGCGGCGCCGACCATGACACCGAGTGTGACGACACCGGCATCGAGCACCTCCGTCGCCGGCGCTGGTACTGGTACAGACACTGCCGGTGCGGCTGGCGCTGGTGTTGGTGCTACTACCAGCGCTCCTAGCACTGACACTGGCACTGCAAGCACTCCAAGTGCGAGTACGACCGGACCAACGACGTCGCCCATGGTCGCGCTCTTTGACAACTTCTACAAGTACCTCTTCGAGATGGCGCCGCAGGTCAAGCCGCTCTTCCGCTCGTCCATGCAAGTGCAGGGCAAGGCGCTCGTGCGCATCATCAGCTCCATCAAGAACATGCTGCAGTCGCCCGACCTCATCGCCGTCGCGTCCGACCTGGCGCAGCGCCACGTCAAGTACGGCATCGAGCTGCCGTACTTCAACGTGCTCGGCCTCGCGCTCATGAAGACGCTGCAGAGCTGCTCCGAGGCGCTCTGGACGCCCGAGGTCGAAATGGCATGGCGCCGCGTCTACGGCCACGTCGCGCTCATCGTCGTCATCGAGCTCGCCAAGAAGACAGCGCCGCGAAAGTCGTCGCTGCTCTCTGTGCTGTCGCCGAGTAGCCGCCGCCAGTCTGCGGCCGAAGCATCCAGCACGCGCCACAGAGACGCAAAAGACGCAGGCAAGGGCGACCACGCAGACACCCACGGCGCGCATGGCCACGGCCACGGACATGGCCATGGCGGTCACGGACATGGCCATGGCGGACTCGACCCGAACGCGAGGTGCCCGGTCAGCGGCAACCGGCTCAAGGACGTCGCGCCAGTCGGGACAGCCGATCCGCACGCAGACACACACGCGAGTGCGAGTGCGAGTGCGAGCAAGAATCACGACGCAAAGAATCACGACCGCGCAAATACTGCTGGCGGTAGTGCCAATGCCAGCAGTGCTGCTGCGAGCAGTCAAAGCCACGGCCACGGCCACGGTCACACGTCCCAAGAGCACGAGCACGATCACCAAGGCAGCAATCGCGGACCGCTGTCGAACATCTCGTCGTGGATATTCGGCGGTCACCACCACCACAGCGTCGCGGCCGTGGCCGTGGACGACCAAGTCGGGTCGGAGATTCCGTTCTCGCGCGACGAGCAGCGCGTGATGCACGAGTACCTCCCGGACTTTAGCTTTGTGAACCACTCGTCCAAGAAGGACCACGCGACGATGCTCGCGCACTGGGACCTGCTCTTTGCGCAGACCAAGCAGCCGCAGCCACAGCCACAGTCGACAGCTGCAGCGGCGCCGACCATGACACCGAGTGTGACGACACCGGCATCGAGCACCTCCGTCGCCGGCGCTGGTACTGGTACAGACACTGCCGGTGCGGCTGGCGCTGGTGTTGGTGCTACTACCAGCGCTCCTAGCACTGACACTGGCACTGCAAGCACTCCAAGTGCGAGTACGACCGGACCAACGACGTCGCCCATGGTCGCGCTCTTTGACAACTTCTACAAGTACCTCTTCGAGATGGCGCCGCAGGTCAAGCCGCTCTTCCGCTCGTCCATGCAAGTGCAGGGCAAGGCGCTCGTGCGCATCATCAGCTCCATCAAGAACATGCTGCAGTCGCCCGACCTCATCGCCGTCGCGTCCGACCTGGCGCAGCGCCACGTCAAGTACGGCATCGAGCTGCCGTACTTCAACGTGCTCGGCCTCGCGCTCATGAAGACGCTGCAGAGCTGCTCCGAGGCGCTCTGGACGCCCGAGGTCGAAATGGCATGGCGCCGCGTCTACGGCCACGTCGCGCTCATCGTCGTCATCGAGCTCGCCAAGAAGACAGCGCCGCGAAAGTCGTCGCTGCTCTCTGTGCTGTCGCCGAGTAGCCGCCGCCAGTCTGCGGCCGAAGCATCCAGCACGCGCCACAGAGACGCAAAAGACGCAGGCAAGGGCGACCACGCAGACACCCACGGCGCGCATGGCCACGGCCACGGACATGGCCATGGCGGTCACGGACATGGCCATGGCGGACTCGACCCGAACGCGAGGTGCCCGGTCAGCGGCAACCGGCTCAAGGACGTCGCGCCAGTCGGGACAGCCGATCCGCACGCAGACACACACGCGAGTGCGAGTGCGAGTGCGAGCAAGAATCACGACGCAAAGAATCACGACCGCACGAATCCGAATGGAAGCAATGGCGACGGTGAAACGGACAGCCCGGACGCGGTTGAGATGGAAGCATCGCAAGGTCAAGACGAAGCAGAAGCGCCGTCGCATGAGAGTTCTCGCCATCTTGGGCTCTTTGCGAGCGTCATGGCGTGGGTCGTTGCAAAGCTGCACCCTCGCGCTTCGAGGTATTCGATCGAAGAGGCCACGGATCCGTAGCTAGAGCGCATCGTGGTCAATAGTGAGATCTGTCTGCATAAGCAAGCGTCTGCTGGACACGTACAGCTCGTTCATTCTACGCACTCGCAGTGACCTGTCGGCCGTCTATTGCTTGAGCGCTCACTATCGCTCCTATCTCTGCTTACCGACGCGACTCGTAAACGCGCGCAGGGATCAAGCTCGCGAACTTTGCGTGCTGCTCGAGGGCGTTTGCGACCTGGAGGACCTTGTCTTCTGTCTTGCGAGCGCCTATGAGCTGCAGTCCGAGCGGGAGGTCGCCGCTCGTCGTGAGCGACGCTGGGATCGAGATCGCTGGGACGCCCGCCATGTTTGCTGGGATCGTCATGACGTCGTTCAGGTACATGCCGACCGGATCTTCCTTCACTTGCTTGTTGTGCAGCGCAAACGGACCCGACGGCGTCGTTGGCGTCAAGAGCACGTCGATGCCCTGCGTCTCGAACGCCGTTGCAAAGTCTTCGCGAATCTTCTGGCGCAGAATCACAGCGCGCTCGTAGTAGTCGCTCATGGCACCCGCTGAGAGGACGAACGTGCCCGAGAGGATGCGGCGCTGCGCACGTCACATCGATAGCGGCATCCAGGACGTCAGGACCTCTTGGGGCTCCGTGTCGTTCTAGCCAGCCAGCCTGTCAGTCAGCAGGCATAGCTGCTTACGTACCTGAACTTCTTCGCCAAAGCCCTCTGAGCGCGTGCGGCAGTAGAGATCGTGGAGAGCGTCAGACTGATCGCCCTGCGTCTCGAGCTCGACGTTCTTTGCACTGAGTCGAGGGACATGGTCATTCACAACAGCAAGTGCATCCGTTAGCGCTCATTCGAGTGGCAACGACAACAACGAGAAGGCGGAGCGTACCGGTAGCCATAGCGCACGCCGTCGTAGCGCGAGAGGTTCGACGACGCTTCTGCGCACGCAATGATGTAGTACGCTGGGATGCAGAGCTTCGTCGTTGGGAGCGAGACGCTGACCACTTGCGCGCCTGTCAACCACATCCGCATAGCTCAGACCATCAACACTCGCTCATAGACAAACGGCCAATGCGTAGCGATGGGCTCGTGCAAACGCACCAGCAGCGCGGAGCCACTCGACGCCCTTGTCCCACACGCTCAGGATCTCATCTGGCAACTCGTTCACAAAGTACTCGTGCGGAATGCCGACGCGGACGCCCGAGAGGTCGACGTCGCTCGCACTCAGCGCGTGCTCAATCGTGTCGTTGCACTGCAGTTCCAGCAACAACGGTGTGAGTGCTGGTGCCGATGAGTGGCGATCCTCCCACACGTACGACGTACCCAGTCCGACGGCACTGGCTCGAGCATGCACGTCGAGTCCATCTCATCTGGTCCAGCGATCGCTTTGAGCACTGCAGCAGCGTCGCTGCAATAGAGAACCAGGTCCGTCACATCGAGTGTCAGTGCTCGCTCACACACAATGGCTTGAGGACGCCAACGCGTCATCGTTGGCTGTAGCAAGTGAGTCGGACGTACCCGACAGTTCTCGTGAAGATGCCTGGCGTGTCGAGCGAGCTCGCGTACGAGATCATGCCGTGGCGCGACACGCGACCGTACGATGGCTTGAGGCCGACAATGCCGCAGTACGCAGCAGGCTAGCACAGCAGCACGATCGCAAGCATCGAGACGCATGGTTAGCGACTGTGTTGATCGAATGCGTGGTCCAGCAAACTGCCACGAGTCGACCACCGTACCTGACGAACCGACCCGCCCGTGTCCGAGCCGAGTGCAGCAAAGCAGCAGCCAGAGGCAACAGCAGCAGCGCTACCGCCAGAGCTCCCGCCAGCCACGACTGCTGCGTCGCCGAGATCGGTCGACCACGGATTGATCGTTGCGCCGAACTTGGTGTAGAGCGTGCCCGAGCCCATGGCGAACTCGTCCATGTTGAGCTTTCCGAGCGGAATCGCGCCTTCTTCGAGCAACTTGGCAGTCGCAGTCGACTCGTACGGCGACACGAAGCCTACGACGAGTGTGTGGATGCACAGCATCGTCAGCGCACAGGAACACTCACTCGCTTGCTTACTGGACAGTCGCATCATGGAGGCAACATACACACTCATACACACGCACCTTCGAGGATCTTGGACGCAGCGGTCGTTGGCACGTTCTCCATGCAAAAGAGGTCTTTCACGCCGATCGGGATGCCGTCGAGCGTGCCTTTTGCTTGCCCTGCTGCGCGCCGCGCATCCGATGCGTGCGCGAGCTCGAGTGCGCGCGGATAGTCGGTCCAGACAAACATGTTGAGCGGCTTTGTGGCTTCGA
Organism: Pythium guiyangense; assembly: GCA_003730235.1. Taxonomy (NCBI): domain Eukaryota; phylum Oomycota; class Peronosporomycetes; order Pythiales; family Pythiaceae; genus Pythium; species Pythium guiyangense. The sequence continues at coordinate 1,280,314 of QXDM01000001.1, forward strand.
TCTGGTCGATGCACGCCTGCGTGAGCTCGACTGCAGTCACGCGGCGCTCCTTGAGCGCAGTCGCAGCCTCGAGCAGACTCTGCGAGCACCAGTCGCTGACAGCTCGCACCGAGAGCGCATGTGTGCGAGCGCTGTGTGTCGTAGCAAGTGAGTTGTGTGAGAAGCACAATGCTTGTAGTGTGCACAGCGACCTGCAGTGTCAACATGCAAGAGGAACAGAAGCGCACCGATATGCAGACGGCACGGCGCGCGCCGAGCGCCGAAGCAGGAGGTGCTGCATCATGCTGGATCGATCAAGTGATTGATTGAGTGTGCGGTCGTGATTGGGCAAGAAATTACTTGGTTTCTTCACTATAGGACATGGTGGCCAAATTACCCTCGATTTTATCGCTATTAAGAGCGGTCTCAGACGAATCGTCAGATATGATTCAAATCTGAGTATCATTGTGCGAGTGTAATTACAGAATGGTAAAAATGGCTGTAAATATGCTCAATCAGAGTGATGGTCCGTGCAAGTGATTGGAGGAGAAAACTTGGCGCGCGCTGCAAGCCAACGCAAGACAGCGCTGCAGGCATCCCATTATTTCCATCTAAGAAAGCGGCGATTGAAAAGGTGCGGATATGCGAGCCTCCTCTCTGTGATCGTGGGTATGCGAGATGTGAGCGAGCGAAGTGTGCGTGTGCGCGCGCTCAAGTGAGAGAGTGAGCATCGGTTCCGGTTCCAGTTCGGTGCGGTTGCGCGACATGCGCGCAGCAATCGCATCACCAGCAGCAGCAGCAGCAGCAGCAGCAGCAGCAACAGCAGCAACAGAGACCGCGAATCGTGACGACATCACAGCGATTGGGCGCTTCTTGAGTAGCAGCACAGACACAGGATGACGATGTTGTCACGATCACAACAACAGCAACGCAGCAGTGCTGCGTCGCGATGCGCATTCCACCTGCAGCACATATGCACACGGATCGATCAACACAGCAGCAGTATGCAGCGCAGTTTCACCCGCACCGAATGCTGCGCTCCATCCCCACAACCCCAGCTCACAGAAATTCTACCAGCGCAGCGCACATACACTCGACAGCAATCGAGCGGCGAACTACAGCACCAGAGTGTGACGCAGACCATCAGCTCGCACCTGAAACTGCTGCGTCGATTGACACAACAGCAGACCTTACTGCGCACGCACATACGCTCGCTCACAATCACTACTATCGACATCCAAATGCAGCCAGCAGCGACTTACACGCTGTGCCTCTCGTGCTTCTCGTGTGCAGATGTCGAGCGACACTCTCACCTGGTTGTTGACGAAGAACACGTCGTCGTTCCTTGTCAAGCGCAACGGCAACGAGTTCGCGAAGGAGAAGTTCAACCTCAAGAACCAGAACTCGCGCAAGTACTCGGGCCTTGCGTCGACGAAGGCGGTTGACATCTCGCTCGCGGACAAGAAGATCACGCTCACGACGAAGATCGCCAAGGCCGTGCGCAAGCCGGTGAAGGCCGAGAACGCCGTGCCGCTCCGCAAGGGTGCCCGCGGTGGCGCCAACACGATCCGCGCGAACATCTCGCGCAACTTCTACCGCCGTGACCTCAAGAAGGCTGCGCTCGCCAAGTGGTCGCAGCTCTCGACGGTCGCCAAGGTGGAGAAGGGCGTCCTCAAGAAGAAGGCGATCCGCAGCCGCCGTGTCAAGGCGTAAGCGATGCGACTGACGTTGCGCTGCTGCTGTCTCGACCGACTGGAGGGTGTCGCACGCCTCGCGCCTGTGGACATCGAGTGGAAATAAGGATACGCCTGAATGGAAGCGATCGCTGCTGCATCTCCTGTGTGCGCAGCGACCGCGTTTGTTTGAGCCGCTTTGTCGTCTTTATCAGTCTGTCGGTCATGTGTGTCTGTCGCGAGTAGCGTCGATGGTTGCGTTCTATCGACCTTGTTGGCAAGGCTATTGCCTTGTACGTGATAGTCACAGTTGAGTCTCTGGTGCCCTCGAGCTCAAGCGACGCGACTCATCATGTCACGCGTGGCGCCTTCACACTCGATCGAGCCATGCCGTTCCTGCGAGGACGTCATGCGAACGCAGTACACGAGCTCCGGTCGTCGAAGAACCTCATTGGCACATCGCCCAGCAAGTGCGACGTCGTCGTGCACCACGCTGGTGTCCGCGAACTCCACGCGCTGCTGAGCCTCGCGCCTGACAAAGCGTCGGCGACGCTCGTGCCATTCTCCGCGACAGATACTGGCGGCGTGTGCTTTGTCAACAAGCGCGCAGTGCCGCTCGAAGGCGTGACAGTCGTCCACGGCGACGAGATCGCACTCGGATCTGCTGACACACCTGCGAGCTTCACGTTTGAGCTCACGCCTCCACGATCCGCTCCCGCGTCATTCTCGCACGTGCGATCGCGCCAGTCGACTGCTCGCAACGGGAGCACTTCGAGCAGCACTGCATCGTTCCGACGCGCACTCGATGCGTTGCGAAGCGATCCACTAGCGACGAGTCCGTCGCGAAGCTATGGACGTGCACCAACGCGAATGGCACCTCTGTCACCAGCTCGCGCGTCCATGGCATCGTCGCCAGTGACAACAACGCGAGGTGGCTCGACCGCAGCCTCTGTCGCGTCTGCGTCGAATGAGCAACTGAGCAAGTTCCTCCTTGACGCGTCGTCCGACTCGCTCCTGAGTGAGTATGTCGAGCGCAAGCTGCGCCAGAGCGCGCAGTCACGACGTACTACACCGCCAGCGCATCGAAAGCGAGCGTTTGCGCCAATAGCTATGGACCCGCCGCCGTCGCTCTCGTCCTCGAACGTGAGCTCTGTGCAGTCGCTCGCAGGACTCGACGACTCGATCTTGAACCGAACAGCAGCGGCGGACCTCGCAAGCAGCAGCACGAGCAACATCAGTCACCACTCGCGCAAAGGAGCTCGCCATCGACACACGAGTCAAACGGAGCTCCAAGACGACGATGACGGCATCCGTTCACTTGGTCTGTCAACTGCAGAGCGGAGCGCAGCAGAAGTAGAGAAGCTACGACTCTCGCAGCAGTTGCGTGAAGTCAACAGCGTGCGTTGCTACATGCGCTGAAGAGGTCTTGCACCGCTCCTCGACTTCCTGGCCGCACTTGCTCACGATCGGTGTCTCCGTACTTGCATCTCCAGGTCCTGAAAGGCGACACGCGGTTCCAAGCGAGCTACTTGGCATCGTCGTCCAGTGCGCAGTCGGCACAAGGTCAGCCATCGCCAGCGCGCTTCGACCAGACCAACGCTACCGACGCAGTGAACAACAGCGAGAGCGACGGCGACGACGATGAGCTGCCAGTGATGGTCGAGAAGACGAAGCCCGTCGCACGCGCAGTCGCTGCTGCGCTTTCGCCCATCGCAGCTCGAGCCTCACCGGCGCTGGCAGCGACAACACCCGAGCAGATCGACAGCGGCGATGATGATCTCGAAGACGAGTCGCACTTGGACGAGTCGCTCCCGAGCTTCTCGGAGCCGGTGCGCGTCTCGCAGCGACCCATGCCAAAGCTCACACAAGCAGTGCAGTCGCAGCGCTCCGAGTCGCTTCTAGGATCAAGACTAGGCGCTCGGAAGCGAACAGCACTGCACCAGCAACTGATCGACCAGACGCTGCGCCATAGACGCCAGGAGCTCATTACACAGACGTTTGTGCGCTGGCGCCGCGGTCTCCGCATCCAGGCGCAGAACCGGCAACTGCGCACGCAGCAGCTCCGCTTGCTAGACGCAAAGCTCGTGCAGCTCCGACGCAATCGCATGTTTGCCAAGTGGCGAGCGGTCGCGAGCGTCGCGAGTCAAGCGCTGAGCTGCCGCGTCGACGCATTCCAGACACGCTCGATGCATCGGCACCTCACCCGCGTGTGGACGCAGTGGCGACTGCTGCATACTCTCAAGCACGTGCGTCGCCAGCAGTTGCTCGCGAGCATCGTTCGTCGCTTGCTCGCAGCGACGACGCAGCGCGCGTTCCACTCATGGTCGCTGCGCACACACGTCCATCGACACGGAGAGCAGCTCGAGCACTGCGAGCAAGACTTCCGTCGCCAGTGGGACTCGAGAATGACGAACATCGCCGCGCGCCATCACACGCACCGCGTGTTCCGAGCGCTTCTCACTCGCTGGCGAGCGCTCGCAGCGCTTCAGTCTTGCAAACTGCGCGCACTAGCAAAGCTCGCGCTACGTGGGTCAGCGCGGCAACTGCTGCGTGCGTGGCGCACGTGGACAGACAAGGTGCTGCTCTTGAACCACACGCACGCCGTTGCGAGCATTGAGCGTGCTCGTGCGAGCGACCTGCTCGCAGATCAGCGCAAGGAGCACGACCAGAAGCACAAGACACTGAAAGACGAGCACGAGACTGAGCTCCAGCGCTTGCGCTCGCAACTTGCAGAGAGAGACCGTCAGATTCTGGCGCTCCAGCGACGAGAAGAAGCGCGCGATGCAGCAGTGCAGCAACAGCAGCGCGACTCTAGCAAGCGCAAGGTGCGTCTGTGTGTGCTGACACGCACTAGCGTCAGCACCAACTGCCTGCGTGCGTGCTGAAGGCGATTGGGATGCTTTGGACCATGATGCACGTGTCTAGGCGAGTGTGACGCAGGACTGGAGTCAGCGGGTCGAGCGGTTCCTAGAAGGCGTCGTCGAGCGAGTACGTCCACGCACGCTCGTACCGTGCGTCTGCACTCGGAGACGACACTGACTCGTGCGCTGCCGTTGCTCGTATCGTCGGTAGTGCGATCGGCAGATCGCACAGGCGAGTGCTGATCTCGAGCAGATCCTTGCGCTCGCAGAGCAAGACGTCGCAAGCGCTCGCTTTGTCGCTGCACGCGTACGTACTCGTTGCGATTGCGGCCATTGCGCTCACGAGCGTGCGATGAGTCGTGCCATACCTGATGCTCGATGAACTTGTGCATCTGAATGGCGCAGGTGCTTGTCGAAGTGCTCCTGGAGCAAAAGGTGCACAACAGCAACGAACTCGTTGCGGCACAAGAGACGCTCGTTGCGAGCATGCGCCAGTGTCCACTGCACGCAGCGTCAGACAAGCAGGAGCTGCATGAGACTGGTGATGCACCAAAGCTGAGCGCGAACGCGTCGTTCCTTCAAGATATGGCCCAGCAGGTACGATACCAACTGCGAGCCGCTACTATCAGTGGTCATTTGACTGACGATCTGCTCCATTGGGTCGTGAATGGGTGTCTAGCGTATCACGCGCTTGCATCAACTGCTCAGCGCAATCGCAAAGCTCGCTGCCGCTGCGACCGTCGACCGTGGCAGCACGCAGCAGCAGGAGCAGCAGTTTGACGCTACGAAGCTCCGCCACAGTGCGTTCCTCACGGACGCGATCAGTCAGCGCGAGCAGCGCCACGTGCAGGACATGACAGCGACGCTGTTCAAGCTCAGTAGCGTCGCGTGGACCAGCAAGAGCGCAGGAGTAGAGTCAGTAGAGACCTCACTGCCTGCTGCGACTGCGTAGCACTAGAGCAAAAGAGTATGAACAGAGCAACATGCGCAACGAGACACAAACGCACACTCGCATGATTGTCGTATGTGAGCTAGAAGTCAAGTAGCAGCTGGGCTAGGATCTGCTCGACATGGTGCGGCTCGATCGTTGGGCTGTCGTCGACCATGGCTTCCATCTGCGCGCGGTGAAAGGCTTCGAGCACGAGCAGCCGCAAGTACTCGCTGCTGAGCTTGAGCGCATCCTGACTGATCTTGGTCACGCGCGCCGCAGCAGCGTGCACGTCAACGGACTCGGCGCTCGCGAGGAACTCTGCTTCGCCGTCGCTGTCGTCGTCCTGCGCACTGTCGAGCGCATCGGAGCTGCCGTTCAGGTTGCTCGCGCTGCTAGTGTTGCTCGCCCAGACGCTGCGGAAGACGTGCTCAACGAGACTCGGCTTGATAGTCGACGTTGTCGTGTTCATGATCTTGTGGCGTGACGTGTGCGTAGTAACTCTCGCTTTTTTCACTATCTCGCCACGCAATTCGCAAGAAAAGTGATCGATCCGAGTGAAAGCCATCATGAGCAACGAGTCAAGTCGCCGTCATGTGCTTGTCGTTGGGTCTGTGAACGCCGACATCGTCGTCGAGCTCGAGCGCCTGCCTGTGCGCGGCGAGACGATCGGTACGAGCAAGCCCGACACCGGCAAGTTTGTCCCGGGCGGCAAAGGCGCGAACCAAGCAGCGGCGGCGGCGCGCTTGCTCGCTGACGACGAGTCTTCGTCGTCGCTCCGGACCAAGTTTGTGTGCCAGTTTGGCAACGACAGCCACGGCCAGGCGCTCGAACGCGCGCTGCAGGAGTCTGGCGTCGACGTTGCACTCGCGGGTCATCCCGACTGCGCGTCTGGTCAGGCGTTTGTGTTCGTCTACCCGGACGGCGAGAACTCGATCGTGCTCGTCGGTGGCGCGAACGCGACGTGGCCGCGCACACTGTCGCCAGCGATTGTCGAGGCCGTACAAAGCGCAGCGATCGTGCTGCTGCAGTGCGAGATCCCCGCGGAGATCAACTACCTCGTTGCAAAGGTCGCCTCGGACGCGAACGTGCCAGTGCTGTACGACTCGGGCGGCGAAGACCGTGCGATCCCAGACGACATGCTCCCGCTCATCACATACTTGTGTCCAAACGAGACGGAGCTCGCGCGCCTCGCAGGCTGCAGCGTCAACAACGTCGGCGACGCGATCGAAGCCGCGCGGCTGCTGCAAGAGCGCGGGGCGAATGCGCTGCTTGTGACGCTCGGCGCATTGGGGTCCGTGTTCATTCCACGCCGAGGCGACGCGTCGGCACCGTCGACGCTCCGTCAAACGTGCTTCCACGTCGACAAAGTCGTCGACACAACTGGCGCAGGCGACTGTTTCCGCGGCGCGTTTGCAGTCGCGATCGCAGAAGGCAAGAGCGTCGGTGCGAGCATGCGCTTTGCTGCCGCTGCGAGTGCGCTGTGCGTCCAAGTCGCTGGTGCAATGCCGAGCATGCCGTCTGCAGCGGCGGCCGCAGCGCTGATCGCCGCGCACGACGCGCAGTGAGGTCCGTCGCGTGAGCTTGTCAGTCAGTCAGGCAGTCGAGAGAGAGCCAACCAAACACGAGATGCGCTGTCGTGGTCCAGCACCCAATGGGTCGAACGTGGTCTTGGGTCAGAGGCAAGTGCGTATGCTACATGTGCTTAAATACGTGGGGCAGTCGGACGGAGACGCCCGTGCCGTCGCGCTCACTCGACAGCGTTCACTTTGATCGACTCGAGGCGTGCGTCCCAGAACTTCTGGAACGTCTTCCTGCGTGTGTCGAGACCGCGCGGCGTGACGTGGAAGACGTCCATCGAGAGGTGGAGCTGCGGGATCAAGTGCGTCCCGACGCGCTCGACGTCGCACGGCACTTTGAGCGACTTGCCGTACACGCCGACCCACTCGGCAATGCGCGACGTCACGCAGATCTGACCGCCGGCGCCGACGTCGCCGACTTCGTTCGCAATCACTTCCGAGAGGCCAGTGTACGTGACTTTGCCAGTCACGGGGTGGATGTAGTTCACGAGCACGCCGTCGACCTCCTGTGCGTCGTGAATGCCCATGCGCAGGCGCAAGCCGCTGAAGATGAGCTTCTTTGCCTTCGTCTTCTTCCGCTCCGTCGCAGGGATGAGGTTGTGCAGCTTCTTTGGCCACTCGGCTTCGAGCAGCTGGAGCTGCACTTGCACGCAGTACTCAACGGCGTCTTTGACGTTGTGGAACGCAAGCTGGAACGCGTCGCCGCACGTCGTGATCTCGTAGCCGCGGAACTCGGCGAGCGTCGCGCGCACAATGTGCTCGTGGATCTCGTTCGCGCGCGCCATGATCGCGCCGTCTTCAAAGCCCCAGAGCTGCGTCGACGCTTCAATGTCCGTGTACACAAACACCGGGTTGTGCAGCGGCGGCGTGTTGCGATTCGCGCCCGAGTTCATCGGGAGGCTCGGGTCCGAGACGTAGAACGCCTCGGTGTATTCCTCCGGCAAGTACCGCTGGAACGACCGGTAGAAGCACTCTTGGCTGCATCCGATCGCGATCGCGAGCGCCGAGCCCGAGTTGTTGAACAGCAGCGTGCTGATCCCGATCACGAGCGTCGGGACGTCGACTTGGAAGTTGCTGCAGAGGAGCACGAGCGACAGGATCTGGTACTGGAACGAGAACACGCCGTAGACGATCATGATGCCTTTGATGCGGCGATAGAGCGGCGATGCGACCTGTGCGCCGTTGATCGTCTCGTACTTGCGGCCCGAGACCTTGAGACTAATGAGCACGTACGTCACGTACACGAGCGCGACGAGCTGGATCATGTTGCCGCTCACGAGGATCCGGTACGACCGCGTGTTGAAGCCGTGGTTGTAGATCGTGAAGCCGGCCTCTGCGAGGAAGAACGTCACGATGAGCACGTGCATCCACTTGCAGTACCAGCGCGCAGTGACGCGCTCGCGCTGTGCGCCACGGTCCATGGAACGGCGCGCAAGCGTTGCGAGCTCCCACGTCATCGGGAACATCCAGAGTGAGCTCGCCATAAGGCACGTGTCGCCCATGACGAGGATGAACGAGAGCCATGGTCGCGTGAGGCTCGCGACTTGCGCGATCCCACGCAGTCCGAGCGCGTCGTAGAACTCGCGGTCGCCGCTGTCGCCTGTGAACTGCACGTCAAACGAGTTGTCCTCCATGAGGAAGACGTCGACGTAGAAGACGCAGCGGAAGAGCGACCAGAGCCAGAGGTAGAAGAAGAAGAAGAAGATAATGAACCGTAGCGCCGAGACGCGCAGCTCCGAGTGGCGATAGATGCTCGTTGCAATGATCGCTGCGGCCGCGCTCGATGCGCCAAGCGACGACGCATACAGCAGACTCCAGAGCCGCATTACCCGCGCTCTGGCGTCCTGGACGTCGAGTGGCACTGACGCACGCGTGGTGCTCGTGCGTTGATCGCTCGCGGCTGCTTCGTGTCCCTACGGCGCGCACAGTGCCGCTGTCGTCGTTGCGAGGATGCTCTCTCTCGATCGCTCTCAATCAGTTTGGAGTGCAGCGACTGCGTTGCGACTCGCGTGCGCACAAAGAGGTCGTGATGGTGAATTCCGACGTCCACCAACCGACCTAGTCTGCTCGGCGCGCAGTGCCCGCTCTCCTGCGCGTATGCTCTGGTCTGGTCGTGCGCGTTCTCTCGAGTTGCGGCGGTGGCGCTGCGTTGCTCCTGCACTTCGTCGTCGTCGTCGTCGTTGCTGTCGTCGCTGCGAGTGTGCTGCGTGCCTCTTGCTTCATGCGTGGCGCTTCAGAGCACACCTCGCTGACCCGTCGCGTTAACCGCTGTCGAGCTTAAATCGCGTCGTTGAAGTGTCTAACTTTGACTTACATTCGTTGGATTTCGACTTTTTTGAGTTGTTTCGAGCTTATACTGCCGGATCAATTCAAGAGCTACAATACCTTAATGTTTACCTTTAAGAAGCTCAAAAATGCACATTGATCGAATTCGCACAAAAATGGAAAAAAACTTGAAAATAACAAATAAATCGGTACCGAGTTGTGAAAGCGATGTGCGCCACATCACCAACAACGACCTGCAGTCAACATCGAGTTCACCTTCCGGAGCTAGTCTTGCTGCCAGCTCGGTGTGCGCGATCTGCTCGCACACTCGGTCACCACGCGACGCACACACACTTGCGAATCAAGACACGTGGCAGCTGTGACAGCAACAGCGCTCTCTCTCTCTCTTAGACCCTCGACGATTTGCTGCTGGTTTCGATCACTGCCTATTGCACTGCAACGTGCGTAATCGGACCGTGTGTCCAACCTTGCCGCGCGAGCGAGCGAGCGAGCGATCAAGCGATCACACCTGACGTCACTGCGCATGCACGAACAAGCGCGAGCGCGCTGTTTCAAGGCGTGTGAGTGTGCTTGTGTGCGTATCGAGCTCGAGATGCAGCAGCACAGCAATGGCGCTGCTCGACAGACACCCAAGCTGTTGACTTGAAGCAGGCGGGCACCAGCCTCAATGAAACTCGCGGCTGGGTATGACGCGCGGCCTCGTTGGTACGTGCGCTGCTGCTTGCTGCTGTCCGCGGCGCTCATGGTCGTCGCAAGTAGACGCGTCTCTCGCTCGAGCGGTCTCTCCAAATCGCGACCTGACCGCTGAAGCCGCGACACACGCTGTCGAGCACCTCTGTCTGACGCAGACAACACAAACAAACAGCGACGCCGAGCGAGTGTGAGCGTGAGTGCAAGGTGCGATCGCCCTGTGCTTGCGACGTCCAACTGCTGACGAGTGCCTTGCAGTGAATGCCGAGTGAACAACGCAGAAGCCAGATCGATCGATCGATCGATCGATCGATGCCAAAGTCGACATGCTCGCTTTGGCTCGAGCGCTGTCTCGAAGATGGAGGCGTCGATGGCGGCGGCTGATTTAGTCTGTCGAGCAGCAACGTCGTCTCAGACGGCGCGCGCGCCGACATCGCGAGCATGTGTGTGTGTGTGTGTGCGGACAGAGTCTTTCGCGACGCAAATCGCGCCGTGCGTTCTCGTTCTCGCTCGCTCGCTCTCAAGCGTCGAAATGCTTTCGGTAGTACTCTTTCCGCCAGACGCGCGGTGCTACGTCGAGCACGCGAGTCCAGCGAAGTGTGTGTGTCTGTGTGCTGCACATCAGCGGGTCATCCGGGTCGCTCGGTCTGCTGCTGCGACGCATCGCTGTTTGTAATGCCGCTGCACGACCTCGATCCTCGTCGTCGGTAGCGCTGCTGATGCCAACGGCGTCGTTTGCAAACAAGCACTTGTGTGTGTGTGTGTTTGATTCCGCTGCGCGAGAGCAAGCACGCTGTGCGTGTGTGTGTGATGACTTTGCTTTCTCTTGTCGCCCTTGTCGCGGACCTGTGCCGGAGCGCCACGCGGCTGGGGCTTCATCTCAAGCTTTGCTCTGGGTTGAGACGTCAGTCACTAAACATGCTGTGCGTGACGCGTGATCTCGCCATTTGGTTTGGTGCTGCAGCAGCAGCTGTCCGTCCATGGACAACATCGTCGTCGCCGTCGCTTTCCATTGATCGACGACGCCAGCAGCAGGAGTGACAGCGACGACTTAGTCTTGGTTCAGGTCGCGATAGAGAAGAACAAGAGCGACGGATGAACGGATGGGGCGTGCATCGTCGAGATGCGAGACGAGCAGCAGACGGCAATCAATCAATGCGGCGGTCGTCGTCTTGGTCGCTGCGATCGCCGTCACCGTCGTGAGCAAGCCGTCGAGGACTGGTTTATTTCCACGTTACGCCGCATTACCAACTGCCGCGCGCCATTCATCAGCAGGTGCCCATAGAAGGTCGCGTCGCGCCTCGGGCCTCGAGCGCGCGCCGTCCCCCTCTCTTGCTCTCTCAGTCCCCATTTGTGTTCCACCCCGTCTTGAACAAACCGAGTGTGCCTCGTCCCCATCCCACTACGCACTCGTTGCTGCTGCGTTGCTGCTGCTGTTGACGTGAAGTGCGCTCGGAGCAGCGAAAGCCACGAGCACGCGCGTGAGTGAGTGAGTGAGTGAGTGAGTGAGTGAGTGAGTGAGTGAGTGAGTGAGTGAGTGAGTGAGTGAGTGAGTGTGTGTGTGCGTCGCACCCGTGGGCTCTCTCTGTGCGTGAGTGCTCGCGCACCACCACCACCACCAGCGCGACGGCTGCTGCTGTTCACAGCTCATTTTCCGAAAGGCGCAGGAGTGTCGACTCCTCCTCTACTGCTGCTGCTGCTGCTGCTCGAGTTAGTGAGTCAGGTCAACGACGACCAGCGCACTCACGACAACAACAACAACGACAGCAGCGAGTGTCGTCCTGGACGCGACGACGACAACAACAACAACAGCGAGTGTCGTCTTGGACGCGACGCAAGACGCGAGACTCTCGGTGCTATTGTTCGCAGTCTGTTAATTTTCCGTGACCAACAACACCAGCTACCAGCCAGCGTCGACGCTCCGAGTCTTCAGAGCGCCTCGGACACTTGAGCAAGAGAGCACGCGTCGCGATAGTCGCGACGATCAGTCGGTCTGCGCTGCGAGCTGCATTGATGATCCCGTCGTCGACGGCGCCGCTACGCGTCATGGAAGACGCTTACAAAGATGTCGTCGCGCGACCCGCTGCGATCGCGCCAGCTGAACCGAGCAGCTTCGACAACGACACACCAGACACGGCTGCGCTGGCAAGGAGCCTCGCGCAGCGCATGCAGGAGACGTACCCGTTCGCGCCGTCGCCCGTGGCGCAAGTGTACGCCCGTCCACCGGCGCTGACGACTACAACTGGCTCGCTCCGCCTCGACGCGATCATGAACGCCGCGGACTCGAGCGCGAGTCTGTCAAGTGAAGACGCCGCGTCGCCACTGCTGAGCGGCCACCACTACAGCAACGAGAACCGCAATCACAACAACGCCGACATGGTGCCGATCGTGCCGCACCAGCACGTCGTCGAGTCCGGCAAGTCCTCGATCGCGTTCATCTTGGACAACGACCACCGAAGCGTCCAGCAAGCGCGTACTGAGCGCGATGACAACGACGAGCACGAGCACGAGCTTGATGACGAAGGTGACTGGGGTGACGCCTCCAGTGACACCAGCCTCGGTACGTTTACTGCTGCTTGCTGTACACATGAACGCGCTGCGTTCGCAGGTCACTCACGCCGCTATCGACTCACACTTGCTTGATCAGACCGTCGCGACCTCGGGCCGCGTTCGAGCAGTGTGTCGCCATCGAGCACAGCTGTGCGCCGCGGCAAGGCGCCTGCAGCACGGCGCTCATCGTCAGCATCTCGCGCCGGTCGCGGACAGATCAAGAAGTCGCGCATTTGCAAGTTCGACGGCTGCACGCGCTACGTCGTGAACCGCGGGCTCTGCATCGGCCATGGGGTGCGTTTTCGCAAGTGTCCACTCCAGAGGACTAGCACTTGACATCGATGACTCACTGGATAGGCTTGTGCTCGTGTGTGTGCAGGGTGGCAAGCGATGCGCCGTCGCAGGGTGCACGAGCAGCGCCAAGAACCTCGGTGTTTGCTGGAAGCACGGTGCGTCACACCTTGCGCTCTATGCGCTCGCTCTGAGCAGCGCTGTCACTCATCCTGGCACTCGGACGCACACGCGAACACACAGGCGGCTCGACCAAGTGCACGATCGACGGCTGTGACAACCGCGCTAAGTCGCGCGGCGTGTGCTGGTCGCACGGCGGCGGCAAGAACTGCAGCGACGACGGCTGCACGAAGACTGCGGTCTCGCACGGACTCTGTTGGGCCCACGGCGGCGGTACGTTGGATGCAAGGACGCACTCGCTGTTGTGGAGTGCTCGAACACTCGCTGACTGACGTGATGTGGCGGTGTCTGCAGGCAAGCGCTGCGTGGTCGAAGGCTGCAAGAAGCCAGCGTATGAGCGCAATGGCAACCTCTGCTCTCTGCACCAGCACAGCACGGGCGCAGCCGCATAGCGCGAGCCACGCGCATCTATTTATCTCAATGCTGCAACTGGAGCAAGTCTTTGCGTCTTCGTGTGCTTGTGCGTTCTCTCTGTGATCGATCGTCACGACTCGATGGTCCTCTCGACTGGCTTCTACGACTGCAGCGAGCTTCGAGCCGTAGCACGAGTCGAGCGAGACGCAAACAAAGACAAGCACGTGAACCGAAGCGTGGCATCACACGCAACGACGACGAGGCGAGGCACGCAGCAGACCTTGCTTGAGCTGACTTCGTGTGTTCATGCGGTCGACGAGCAATTGCATGTTCTTTCCAAATCGGTCATCACGTTATACATTATAAACTGTTTCATGATAGAAGGACAGTCTCTTGTTGCATAATGCAACCGTTTGGACCATCGACTTGACAGGAGGAAGAGGAGACACTGGACACACTCACCGCGGCGAACGATGACTTGGAGCGACGCGGAGCCGCACGCAACGCCAGCGCGCATGACGCCTGCGCAGCTCGAGCGCGAGCTCTGGGCGCTCGTCGAGCTCCTCGCTCAGCCGCGTGCAGCTGCAAACAAGAGCGATTCGACCGAGCAAGAAGAACAGCAGCAACACCGCGCCACGACTGCTTGCAACGCCAATGACCACACGTTCCTCTTACATGTCCAGCAAGAGGCGAAGCGCTTGCTGCACGCAAAGCAGCAACTGCGAGACTACGGCGCCAGCAACCAACAGGAAGAACAAGCGGTGTCTGCAACAACGTCGAGAGCGACAAGTGCTGGTCCAGAGACGCCTGACGTCGAGGCGTTCGAGCGCGAAACCTCGAATGTGAGCGCCAAGCAGAAGGAGAGGATGTACGCCGAGGCGAACGAGCGCATTGCGCGGTCTGTGCTCGATGGACCGATGCTGCCTGCTGCTGGCGAGAACCCAAGCCGACTCAACGGCGCAAGCGACGCGCGTGTCGGCGACGACGACGAGGACAAGAGCGACACGCTGTCGGATTGCACGACGCTCACTGAGACCTCGAGCGTGTACGGCATCCACAACACGTGGGTCGACCTCGCGACGCTCTACGCGCTTCCGTTCGTCTTGCAGCTCGACGCGAGCAACAGCAGCAGTTCGAGTCGCCGTCTCGTGCCGGTGCCGCGCCTCAACATCGCGCACGAGCAGCTGCACCTGAACAAGATCTTCCAAGAGTGCCAGCGATCGATCCACACGATGCGCGCCGTTGCGACGGTCGACTCGCTCCGCAAAGTGCTCGACCGCGGCGTGACCGTGCTGCACTTTAGCGGCCACGGCGGCCAGATCGCTGGCAAGCGCAACTGCCTCGTGTTCGAAGACACGCAGTGCAGCGGCCTCGCGCACTTGATCGACGCCGTGACGCTGCGAAGCATCCTCGGCAGCAGCGTGCTCAGTATCGACGACGCCGCGAGGTCTAGCGAGAGCGTCGATGAGCCAGAGACGCCTCCACGCAGCGGACCTCTCGCACTCTCGCGCTCGCTGTCGTCCATGTCGTCCATGTCGTCCGTATCGTCGTCCATGTCGACGTCGTCGTACCCGACACGTGGCGCGAGTGGGACACTCAAGCTCGTGTTCGTGTCGTCGTGTCACTCGAAAGCAATCGGCGACGTGTTCATCCAAGCTGGCGTGGCGCACGTCGTGTGCGTGCGGTGCGACGACAAGGTCCTCGACGAGTCGTCTGCGATGTTCTCGCACTCGTTCTACCACGCTGCGCTGAGTGGCAAGAGCGTGCACCAGGCGTTCGAGATCGCGCGCGTGCGCGTGAGCGCCGAGATGCGCATCCCCGACAACGAAGGCGACAAGTTTGTGCTGCTCGAGTCGTCGAGCCTCCACGCCGAGTCGTGTCCGCTCGCTGCATCCGCGAGCGAGAGCGAGCTCCCAGTGGCGATCGAGGTCGACTTTAGCGCCAAGAGCTGCCAGTGCAGCGCCTCGAGCGTGCACTTTGTGTTCTCCGACATCTCGGTCGGCAAGTGGGTCGACGTAAGTCCGTCGAACCGGTTCGCCAAGACGCTTCCAGCCGTGAGCGAGTCGTTTGTCGGGCGGGAGCAAGAGCTCCATACACTCGCTGGGCTCGCGAACGCCCATCGATTCGTCACCGTGCGCGGTCCGCCAGGCATTGGCAAGAGCACGCTCTCGATCAAGCTCGCGCACTTTGTCGCCGATCGCAACGAGTTCCCCGACGGCGTTGCGTTCGTTCGCCTGCGCGACGTGCAGTCGCTCGAAGGCCTCGAGTCTGCGATCAAGAGCGCGCTGTTCCCAGAAGGCGGGCGCGAGAAGGAGCTGCCGCTGCACCAAGTGCTCTCAGACCTCAAAGTGCTCCTTGTGATGGACAACATGGAGGACCCGATCAACGCGCAGCCGTCTGCTGTGCGCGAGTTCCTCCTGCACTTGCTCCAAAACACGCCGCAGCTGTCGTTCCTCATGACTGCGCGCCAAGCCATGGGCGGCGGCATGGCCGGCTTTGACGAGAAGGTCGTGTCGCTCAACCGCCTCTCGCACTTCCACGCCGCAGACTTGTTCCTGAAGCAGTCGCCGCGGCCGCTGCTTCTGTCTGAGATCGGCGACATTGACATGAGTAGCGCCAGTGGCGCGGCGCGCTCGGCGTCTGTGCTCGAAGCGCTGACGAACCACCCGCTCATGGCGTTCCTCGATGGCCACCCGCAAGCGATCTCGCTCTGTGCGCCACTGCTCCAGGACCGGTCGCTCTCAGAGCTCACGCGCGCAGTGCTGAGTCGAGGCGTGAGCGAGCTCCAGGTCGTTGGGCTCCCTGCTCATGACCGCAGCGCTGTCAATACGCTCGTGACGTCGCTCGGCGTGTCGCTCGAGCAAGTGAAGATGCACCACGGACAAGACGCGATCCGGTTCTTTGCGCTGCTGGGCTTGCTCCCGGCCGGTGCGATGCCAGCAGACTTCAAGAGCCTCTGGGGCCACAACTGGGAAGTGCTCGTCGAGACGCTCCTGCGGTTCTCGCTCATCCAGCGCAACCGCATCCCAGGCTTTGCGCTCGCGAACCGCGGGCTCCCGAAGCGCAGCGGTGTCACAGGCGTCACTGGCAGCGGCAGTCAGCGCCGGAGTTCGCGGTCGTCACGCTCGAGCAGCGGGTACGACCAGACGCTCCTAGCTGCACTCAAGTCGTACGGCGACTACATCACTGGCAGCGGCAGCTCGAGCGGCAAGAGCGACCTGCTGGACCACGAGAGCAGCACTGGTAGCTCCAGTCGCACTGTCTCGTCCGAGAGGCACATGCTCAATACGCTCACGCGCAGTGGACGTGCGTCGCGACTCGCAGAGCACGTCGAGCAGCTCGACAGCCAAGCCGAGCTCATGTCCGTGTGCGTGTCGTACTCGACGTTCCCGTTCATCACGAGCTACGCGCGGAGCCTCCTGGGCATGTTTGACAGCGACAGCGCGACGCACGACGCGCTCGCGTCGCTCTGCAGCGCGGACCGTGACCTGTTTCTCTACAACTGCGCGCGGCACTTTTGGAAAGTCAGCTACTGGGTCTTCCAGCACATCTGCACGCTTGCCGCGCGCTCGAGCGCCGCGTACTTGATCCTGGACATGCACGAGTCGAACCTGTGGATGATCCTCGACTTGCACCTGCGCATGATCGACGAGTGGAAGCTCGAAGCCACCAAAAGCAGTGCTGCGTCTGTCGACCATCCGACTGGACTCGGCAGTCGAAGTAGCGCTGACGCAGCAGCGTCTGGACTGACGATCGACTGCTCGGCTGCTGCAGCGTCGAGCACGTTGCGCGAGAAGATTGGGAGCTACGTCGTCGACGTCGCGTGCTTCTTTGCCCATGCGCTGTTCCTGTCGGGGCGACACCGCGGCGCGTGGAACGCAGCGAACAAGTCGCTGCACATTGCAAAGCACCACAAGGACACGCGGAGCGAAGCAAACACGCGCAAGCTCATGGGCATTCTGCTCACGACGGAGACGAAGTTTGACGAAGCGAAGGCGCAGTTTGGCATGTCGTTGATTCTGTACAAAGCCGTCGGCGACAAGATCGGCCAAGCGGCGTCGCTGAGTGCGATCGGGATGATCCACACGCGGAAAGGGAACCTCCGCGGCGCGCACAACTGCTTCACGAAGGCGCTGACGCTCTACGAGTGGTTCAAACACTCGCTCGGGCAGCTCAACTGCCACCAGCGCCTCGCGAACCTCGAAAAGAAGCTCCGCGACGGTGACGGCCTCGCACGCAAGAGCGGCCAGAACGCTGGCTACAGCCACCACTACGCTGCGACGCGGCGGCTCCAAGGCGACTTGAACCGCAAGCGCAATGGCGAGTACATTGTGCGCTGGGTCGGCCACGAAATGAGTCTGCTGCTCGAGTTGCCGCTCTCGAGCACCGACAAGCTCCAGGAAGCGCACGAGCCGTCGTCTGCGTCCCTCGGCGCTGGCTTTGGGAGTCCTCGGCGCTCGACAGCGAAAGCGTCGACACCAGGTGTGACGAACACGCCCAAGAAGTGCCGCCTCGGGATGCTCATCGACCAAAAGGAGAAAGAGCGGTCGAGTGCGAGTGCTGCAGCAAGTGCGTCAGCAACAGGCAGTAGCACTGCAGCGTCTGCTGCATCGAGCATGACGACTTCTGCTGCAGGAGCGAGCGCAACCGACAGCGTGACCGACAAGCTCAAGAACAGCAGCTTTGCGCGTCGACGCGAGTACGACTCGGCGATCCGAAAGTCTGCTGCGAGCGCCTTGAGCACGAGTAGCAACGTGCCAAGTCTACCAGATCTGTAGTACAGTGTCAAATAGTGTCCATCTTGTGCGGACAGGTGTGGGTTATAGGAGCATTGTAGTAAAATAGCAAGAACTAGCTGGCTAAATACGTAAATACTTCTGTGTGACAGACTGTGCCCGACTGACGTGTCAGCATGTCGTCAAGCAAGACACCAGCATCAAGACGTCGATCAGCAGCAGCAACAGCATGGACCGCACGAGCGACTTTGTCAAGATCTCGGTGCTCTTTGACACGGGCGCAAAGCGCAAAGTGCAGACACACCGTCCGCTGTCGCTCGATGCGCGCCGCGCGCAGCAAATTGCCGACCAGCTGCGGCAGCAGGAGCTCTTTCTGCGCGACCTACAGGAGCTCGTGACGAAGAAAGCAATCATCGGCGACGACCCGAGCGCGCAGATCGGGACGCTCACAGACGTGCTCAAGCGCGAGTTGAGTGCGATCGAGAAGAACATCCAGGGCTTCCAGCAAGCTATCAACGCGCAGCGCGGGCAGCACCAGCAGCACCACCAAGCGCACTTTACGATCATCTGCTCGTCGCTCAAGTCGCGCTGTGCAAAGAGCGTCAAGCTCTTTCACGTACGTGCTCTATCTCATGTATACATGCTGTTGTCGCTGATGTCTAGTCTTAGTACTGACTGCTCTTGTATGGATGTCCGTGAATGACAGCACGCACTGCAGCAGCACACGGCAGCGATCAAAGAGCGGAGCTCTCGACGCAGCAAGTTCTCGCATGGCGGCGCGAGTCCGATGATCCACCTCAACGCGCCGCTGTTTGCGCGGACACAGCCGGCTCCTGCTGCGCCGCAAGCACTGACACCGTCGATGCAGAGAGGAGGCGACGCAGCGCTGCAGCCGCTGCTGGGGACGAACAGAGCGCCACCGCCGCACAACAGTGCGCAGCAGCCGTTGAACCCATACAGTCGACAAGCAGCAGCTGGTACGTCGTGTATGTGCTGCTCATGCGCTCAAAGGCTCGCGGCTGACGAACGTCTGCTGTCTCGGTCGAGTCAGAGCCTGTCGGACCTGGCGTCGGTCTCCGTCGAAGAGCCGGGAACCTCAGTGCGAGTCCGTTCATGCAGCAGCAGCAGTCTGGTGCGAACGGCATGAGCGGTGGCGCGCAGCAGGCGATGCAGTACCACGCGCGACAGGATGCGCAGACGCGGCTCGAGAACGCCGTTCAAGTTGAGAGCGCGATCGTCGAGGTGCGTCTCGCACTGCGTCCGTATGAACCTACAGACGTCGGCACTCACTATCTGCGCTTGTGACTCTGCTCGAGTAGATCACGGGCATGTACACGCGCATGGCGACGATGGTGGCCGAGCAAGGCGACTTGATCGAGCGCATTGACGACCACATGGACATTGCGTACGTCAGTCTCTGTGATGTGCGTTGTACACATGTTCGCAACGGCACTGACCGCCTCTTGCTCTGTGTGATGATGGCAGTGGCGAGAACGTCCGCGCGGCCGAGAGCGAGCTGCTCAAGTACTACAACATGGTCGCAGGCAACCGCTCGCTCATCATCAAGATCTTCCTCGTGCTCCTGCTCATGATCTTCCTCTTCATCGTCGTGTTCTAAGGCGCTGACGACTGCAGGAGGTGCGCTCAATGAGCGAACCGCTGGACGAAGAAGTGAATAGAGGAGAGAGACGTTGTGCAGTCCTTCGTGTCGTCTCATAGCGCGTCCGCTGTCTGAAAGGCTGAGCGACCAACTCACCACTTGCCGTCGCTGCTCTCGATCTCGTCGTCCACGACGTCGCGCGTTGCGTCGTGCCCAGCGCCATTCGCCAGTGGCGCGTGCGACCTGCTGCCGCCGCCAAGGACGCTCAAGTACGGCTCAACGTCGAACGCAAACGTGTCGCCGCTGCAGAGGTAGTGGTAGCTCCCGCCGCCAGTCGTGAACTGCAGCATCTCGTCGCGCTTCCACGCCACGCGCTGCCGCGTCGCAAAGCTCCGAGCGCCAGTGATCGGACGAAACGCACTCGGCGCCGGGTGGTCGTTCGTGAGCGCGACGCTGCGGACGAGAATCGCCTGTGCGACGTCGCGAATGCGCTTGAACACCTGCGTTCACACACACGCGCGCGTGTCAGTCACAGCAAGCAGCGCTCTGTCGTACAACGGGCAGAGCAGCAGTACCTCGGCGTTGGCGTTGCCCTTGTACGACTCGGCCAGCATCGTCTCGGTGGCGCTCAGCAGCTCGAACGCGTGGCTGAGGTCCTCGACGTCCGTGAAGTACTCGACGCAGTTCGCGTGCACGAGCTCGAGCACTTTGTCGAGCGACATGGCCGACGCGTCGACCAGTTGGTCAAAGTCGATGCGCTTGCTGGCTGTCGCAGCGCCACTTGAGCCTTTCGCCTCGCTCGGCTTCGCCAGCTTCCCGTGGAGGATCTTCCCGACGACGTGAAAGTCCGAGAGGAACGCGTCGCGATCCAGCGCGCGTTCGCTGTCGCTCTCCTGAGCGTCGCCACCGCCCCCTCGTGCTTCGGCCAAGCGTAGCGCAACAGTGTTTGTACTTGCGTTGCTCTTGCTTGTCTTTGTGCGCTGCGACGACAGAGTCGCGCGCGCGCTCCCGAATGTCCGGCGCTGTTGACTCCGGTGCACAACGAGCTGGAGCGTGTTGATCGCATGGCGGACGTCGCCATTGCTCTTGTCGACGACGTGCTGGATCTCCATGGCGCTCAAGCTGCATCGCTCAGCGTCTGCGATGCGCACGACCTGCTTCTTGACTTGCGCTAGCAGACATACACGAGAGAGACACAGTCAGATCTGTCACTCGCACCATCACTCAGTGTCCGTATAAACAATCATTCGCACCGGCCGTGACGCTGTTAAAGCTCATCACCGTCGTGAACGGCGAGTTCAGGACGTCGGCTGAGAAGAGCTTTGCGAGCTGCGAGAGGTCGATCTTGCTCTCGCGCACGTCGCTGAAGACGCAGACGACTGGGAACTGCGTCTGCGCCGCGGGGTCGACGATCCAACGGAAGATCCGCTGTACGCGGTCGTCCCACGTCGCGTCCTGCTTGGACCAGCTCTGCGGCCAGCTCTCGATCAAGATCACTTGTCCGACAGACGCCACTGGAAGCGCTGATCGACTCGCGAGGCGGCGCTTGCGCGTCGGTGCGACCGTCGCGACTGGCAGCGCTGCGTACGTGACCGAGCGCGCGATGAAGTCCATGAAGTCGTCGACGCCAGACGTCTGCTGTGTCCAGAACTGCTCCGTGAGCATGCGGTCGTAGCTCAGCTTACCTGCCGCGCTGTTGTCGCTCCACTCTTTGATCTCAACGCGCATGCGCTGTGCGAGGCACCGCACAGCTGTCGACTTGCCGCACCCAGGGGGTCCGCAGAGGAACAGCAGGCGCTTGCGTGGATGAACAGACGCAGTCGCTGTGGCAGTCGCTCGCGTGAGCCACTCGGCGAGCTCCGTCACTTTCTTCTTGTTCACGCACAGGTCGTCGACACTCGACGGTGCATGTGCGTCTGCCCAGAGCGCACTTGACGTCGCAGTCGTCCGTGCTGCTGCTGGTGTAGGAAAGCGCCGCGCGTGGTGCACTGGCGCTCGGCTTGACACTTTGCGATCGCGCTCGTCTGCGTCCGAGCCGCCGCTGCTGTCGATCACTTCTGCATACGGCTTGCGCGCTTTTGATGTGGACGACGCACCTACTGCTGCTGGCGGAGCGCGCGTCGCTGGCGCGAGCCACTGCGTCATGTTGCGGAGCGTTCGCGTTGGGCAAGGACTCGTGCAGATCTCGCACAGGTTGCTCGCTGCGTCATTTAAGAACGTGCACTTAGCGCACGCCCACTGCTCCACATTTGCCGTTGCGTCACGAGCAGGTGGCTGTGCGATCGATCGTGATGGCGCTGCTGCAGGCGCAGGCGTGCAATCGCTCGCATCGCTGTCACTGTCGAGCACGATCACGGTTGGCGAGCGTTTATTGGTGTCGCTGCTATCGTCGTCGACAGCGCTGCGTCGGCGCTTCTCGCGCACTGGCTGGTGGTTTTGACGAAGTCGTCGCCGCGTGCTCGTGCGAGCTGTCTCTGCGTCTGAGCTGCTCTCCGAGCCACTTGACGCGACAAACATGTCGTTGTCGCTCGAGTGTTGCGCTCGATCAGCGTCACTCTCGCTGCTGCTGGAATGACGTCCATCGCACCGATCACGAAGTGTTAGCAGGTGGGACTCACGTACACAGCAGTCGTTCTCTCAACCTTGCGCCCGATCACAGACGCACACATGCACGTACCGCTGCAGCAAGCGCCGTCGCCTCATTACCGCCGTCAACTTTGCCTCTTTTGTTTGGTCGTGGGTTCGTACTCGTTTATTTCACTATTGCAATCTGCGAGTCGCTCAGTCAACCAACTTTGTCATCGCTGATGAAGATGAACTCGGAGACTCAAGTGTCGTGGTCTTGCACTTGAGAGCTCCTAGTCATCTGTCTCTTCGTGATTGGGCAGGTCTAGCGTAGCTGTCGCCTCTTGTAAACCGTCCTCTATCAAAAGCCAACCTCTGCGCTTTGGATCTGCTGATGCTCCAAACTACGACGCCATGGCCGTCAGGAGCAGTTCGATGCGATCGCGCACCATCACGTGCAGCGACGGCTTCGTGCGCGCGTAGATCTCGGTCGCAAATGCGCGCATCGCTGCGCTCGGACTCGTCGTGAGCAGACGGAAGATCGGGATGAGGAACTTCTGCTTGCCCTGGAGCTGCAGGAACGCGCCGACAAAGTCGAGCTTCGCGACGACTTGGTTTTTGATCAGCACTTGCGACCAGCGAAACATCACTTCGCTGTTTGTCGTGCGCCAGAGCTCAAGCGCGTCGCCGAGCTCGATGAGCACGGACTCGTGCAAGGGCGTGAACGGCGCGGCGAAGCAGCAGTCGAGGAAGTACAGGAGCTGGAACACGGGCCACGCCTTCGCGTCCTCGGACAGGTACAAGACGTTTGCGAGCACTGGCATCTGCGGCGCGGACGCTGCCCAGTGGTACGCCAGCGCTTCGCAGCTCTCCATGATCTCTTTCGCGTCCGAGAGGTCGGGCGTAAACTGCGGGTACCCAGGCGCGTGGAGCCACGTCGCGAACGAGATCGGTCCTTTCAACTCGACGCCGTCTGCGAGATCTGGGAACGACGCGAGAAAGTACGCGATCGTGTCTTCCGCAGCGATCGACTGGAACTGGAACTTGGCACAGTACGCTTTGAGGAACGCATCGAACGCCTGCATGTGGTCATCGAGAGCGCAGCGTCAGTCATTCAGCACGACCTGGTCGCTGTGGTGCCTCCATATCACACACAACACAAGTGCCTCGGTACCTTGTCAGACCCAACGAGCTCGCGCAAGTAGCTCACAAAGTCGTAGCCTTTCTCGTACGCGCACTGGTTGTAGCAGTCGCCAGGGTCAATGCCTTCGTGCAGCGGCACGCGAAGGCGCGTGAGCGGCGAGTCTTCACCAAGCGACGAGATCTCTTCGCGCAGCAGCGCTTCGCCGAGCTTGGCGTTCAGGCACATCAACGCTCTATCACAAGCACAGGAGCCACATCAGCGCTGCGTCACTCAACGCGCACAGAGCAAGGACATGGCTCTTGGTTGTACACTTGTACGTACCTGCCATGAACGACTTCGGTGATCCGACGCTCGGCGTACATCGTGAAGCCTTCATTGAGGAAGAAGTCGCTCCACGATGCGTTCGTGACGAGGTTGCCGAACCTGCCAACGCATCCAAAGCCTCACGTCAGTCGCTCGTCGTCTTATTGGACAACGTAGGTCCAAGTTCTGGACGTACCAGGAGTGGGAGATCTCGTGCGCAATCACTACTCGCAAGAGACAAGCAAGAGGCAATCGGCCAGTTTTTGTGTGAGCCAACACTTCCGAACGCAGAGAAACACCACTGTACACTGTAGTGCGAGACCGTACCAGACGAGAGCGACTGGTCGCCAGCGATCAGCGACGGCGACACGAACGTCAGACGCGGGTTCTCCATCCCGCCGTACGGAAACGACGGCGGCATGACCACGACGTCGTAGCGCTCCCACTGGTACGCGCCAAAGAGCGCTTCGCCCGCTTGCAAGTACGTCTCGATCACGCCTTCAAACTCGCGCGTCGACGCTTCGAGCATGCACGGCTCGGTCCAGATGCTCGAGCGCGGACCGACGTCTGCAGACACGAGGTCGCCGACCGCCATCGCGACGAGATACACAGGGATCGACTGCTGCATGTCGAACGTGTACTGCGTGCGCGCCGCCGCTGCTGGACCGTGCTCGACTGAGACGAGCTTTGCGCTCATCACACACACGAGCTCAGTTGGCACGACGACTGACGCAGTGTACGTGATGCGCACAGATGGCGAGTCTTGGCACGGAAAGAAGCTCCGGTTGAGCACTTCCTGGCCCTGCGTGTACATGTACGGCAGCTTCTTCCCTGCGGTCTGCTCTTTCGTGAGCCAGCACACGCCGGGACTCTCTTCGTCGGTCTCGTACGCGATCGCAACCACGAACGCACGCTCGGAGACCAGCGCTGTCGGCAGCTCGATCTCGAGCATCTCGCCAAACGACGTGAACGGTTTGATGCTCCACGTCGCGTCCGTGGCGTCGCTGCTTATGCTGCTGGCGGCTCGTACGCGCACCGAGCGAATGTGCAAGTGGAACACGTCCAAGTGGAGCTGCGTCGGAAGCGCAGTGCTCTCCGGAGCGCGTCGGATGTGCAGCTCTGCGTCACCGACGATCCGGCGAGCAGCCATGTCGACGTCGAGATGCAGAGATGCATGGTGCATCTCGAACTCGTCGAGCGCTGCGCACGTCGCTGGGTCAGTCATGCATGTAGCAGTCGATGGCGCGCTCGGTGGGCACATGGCGCTGCTCAAACTCGCGACGTCGCTGGATCAGCGCTTCTTCGATTCTGGTGCTTCGCGCTCAGGCTCAAGCTCAAGCGACAACAGTGGCACACCACAGAAAGCGCTTCAGGTACAACCTTGTTTTTATCACTATCGCCAGATGCCTTTTTAACGCTTTCAGTGGATACCAGATATGTATTCGACTTTTGACCACAAACAATACTCGAATTATAAAAAATATACAACTTTCAAAGGATAAATACGAATTTGACCCTCTTTTCCCACTTTTCTTACCTTGACAACGGTGTTCTGCCATCGTCGACAGACCAGCCAAGCGAGTGGGCTAGTACTTCTGCGCAAACCTTCGGCTGCTTGACATCAGGCATGCCCACCAACCTGAGCAAAATACATTATACATCACCTCACCAACCGACTATACTTTCCGCCGGAGCAGTGGGGGCAGGAAGTAGGTATATAGTTTGAGCAATCGTTTCATATCGATGAAAACCAAAAATGATTTATCAACAAAACCGTCAGCTCGTGTATTCAAGCAGACATTTTGAATCGTAGTACTCGATGTGGAGCGTGTTGTCGATGTGCAGCGTAGCAATCAATCTATGCTGCACAACTCTTTTTTAATGTTTAGGTTGGAACCACAATAGTAGCACATCACTTTTGTTTCCATTTTCGAGGTCTAATTCATACTCTGATTTATTGCAACCGTAGCTCAATCATCTTCACACGGTTGTTAACGATTGCCGTCTGATGTTGTCTCGTTATCTTTACCCTGTATATATACAGATCACCACTTGCAATGATGGTGTCATTGCGCACCGTCGAATGTGTTCGTTTGTTCAATCGTCTGTCCGTTTGGTTTGACTTGCAACGCCGATCGATTCCGTCAATCAATACGAGTACGTCCGTCAGTGTTGGTGTCGGCGCGGGTGCACTGGTCATCTAGTGTGCGTTTGTGTTTGTGTCTTTGTGTCATTGTATCGCATTGTCGCGGCTATTGTTTGTGTTTTTGTCTGTCGACATATCTTGCGCTTGTGTTCATGATTGACAATTGTATTATCGTGTTGCGCGCAGCGTGTTGTGTACTGTGTGCTGTGCACTAAGACTGCGCCGTGAACATTTGTAGGCGCGTACTGTCAATGTCGCTGCTGCTGGTGTCTGCGCGTCTTGGTGTGATACAGTCTGTCGTTTCGCCAGACGCGATGTGCTGCGCCAAGCCAGGTCGTGTGATATGAGGCTTCGTTGCGTGTGGAGACGCCGCTCTGATCAAAATGGTACCATTTGCTTGTCGACATGTGTCTGTGCGAGCTGTTTGTTTGCGTGTTTGTTTGTTGGTATCGTTGTGCGTGTATTGGTTATGTTTTGTGTATGTGTATGAGTATGCGCATGTGCATGTGCGTAGTGTTTGTGTTTGTGTTTGTGTTTGTGTTTGTGTGTGATTGTTGCGTTGTGTGATGCGTCGTGTGGTGTGTCGTGTAGTTTGATGTGTGTTTGTTGTGTGTATGGTGTGTTTAGTTGGTGGTGTGTAGTTGTCGTGTGTGTTGGATGTGTGTAGTGGTTTTTGGTGTGTGTGTTGTATTGTGTGTTTTGTGTTTGTGTGTGGGTGTGTAGTTTGTATGTGCGGTCGTATAGCTCAGTCGGTAGAGCGCAGTGCTAATAACGCTGTGGTCCTGGGTTCGAGCCCCAGTATGACCAAACCTTTTCGTTTTGCGTGCCTTGCCTTCCCTGGCCTTGCCTGGCCTTGGCTTCCATTGCGCTCGCTGTGTTTGATCTCTTTCGTTTTCTGTTGCTACGCGCTGCTCTCGCCTCGAAGTCAACTCCAACAGACGTCCATGGATGTCGTTCTTCGTCTTCATCATTCGTCTGCGTTTGTTCGTGCACTCGTCCGTTTGGTCTGTCTTGCTATGCTGTTCGATTCAGTCGGTCACTTCGCATGCGTCCATGTGCTCTGTGTCTAGTGGTGTGCTCGCTTGCCTCATGTGGCGCGGCTTTTTGCTTCGTCAGGCGTGTACTGATTGTCTTGTGTTCGTGTTCTTGTGTCGCCATGGTTTGTGTTTGCAATGTGTTGGGGATGTGTTATGTGTGTTCTGTTTTTGTGTGCGTTTGTTGATTGGGATCTTGATTTGCTTGTCTGTTCTTGTGTCTGGTGATTAGTGCGTGCGTACTGTCAATGTCGCTGCTGCTGGTGTCTGCGCGTCTTGGTGTGATACAGTCTGTCGTTTCGCCAGACGCGATGTGCTGCGCCAAGCCAGGTCGTGTGATATGAGGCTTCGTTGCGTGTGGAGACGCCGCTCTGATCAAAATGGTACCATTTGCTTGTCGACATGTGTCTGTGCGAGCTGTTTGTTTGCGTGTTTGTTTGTTGGTATCGTTGTGCGTGTATTGGTTATGTTTTGTGTATGTGTATGAGTATGCGCATGTGCATGTGCGTAGTGTTTGTGTTTGTGTTTGTGTTTGTGTTTGTGTGTGATTGTTGCGTTGTGTGATGCGTCGTGTGGTGTGTCGTGTAGTTTGATGTGTGTTTGTTGTGTGTATGGTGTGTTTAGTTGGTGGTGTGTAGTTGTCGTGTGTGTTGGATGTGTGTAGTGGTTTTTGGTGTGTGTGTTGTATTGTGTGTTTTGTGTTTGTGTGTGGGTGTGTAGTTTGTATGTGCGGTCGTATAGCTCAGTCGGTAGAGCGCAGTGCTAATAACGCTGTGGTCCTGGGTTCGAGCCCCAGTATGACCAAACCTTTTCGTTTTGCGTGCCTTGCCTTCCCTGGCCTTGCCTGGCCTTGGCTTCCATTGCGCTCGCTGTGTTTGATCTCTTTCGTTTTCTGTTGCTACGCGCTGCTCTCGCCTCGAAGTCAACTCCAACAGACGTCCATGGATGTCGTTCTTCGTCTTCATCATTCGTCTGCGTTTGTTCGTGCACTCGTCCGTTTGGTCTGTCTTGCTATGCTGTTCGATTCAGTCGGTCACTTCGCATGCGTCCATGTGCTCTGTGTCTAGTGGTGTGCTCGCTTGCCTCATGTGGCGCGGCTTTTTGCTTCGTCAGGCGTGTACTGATTGTCTTGTGTTCGTGTTCTTGTGTCGCCATGGTTTGTGTTTGCAATGTGTTGGGGATGTGTTATGTGTGTTCTGTTTTTGTGTGCGTTTGTTGATTGGGATCTTGATTTGCTTGTCTGTTCTTGTGTCTGGTGATTAGTGCGTGCGTACTGTCAATGTCGCTGCTGCTGGTGTCTGCGCGTCTTGGTGTGATACAGTCTGTCGTTTCGCCAGACGCGATGTGCTGCGCCAAGCCAGGTCGTGTGATATGAGGCTTCGTTGCGTGTGGAGACGCCGCTCTGATCAAAATGGTACCATTTGCTTGTCGACATGTGTCTGTGCGAGCTGTTTGTTTGCGTGTTTGTTTGTTGGTATCGTTGTGCGTGTATTGGTTATGTTTTGTGTATGTGTATGAGTATGCGCATGTGCATGTGCGTAGTGTTTGTGTTTGTGTTTGTGTTTGTGTTTGTGTGTGATTGTTGCGTTGTGTGATGCGTCGTGTGGTGTGTCGTGTAGTTTGATGTGTGTTTGTTGTGTGTATGGTGTGTTTAGTTGGTGGTGTGTAGTTGTCGTGTGTGTTGGATGTGTGTAGTGGTTTTTGGTGTGTGTGTTGTATTGTGTGTTTTGTGTTTGTGTGTGGGTGTGTAGTTTGTATGTGCGGTCGTATAGCTCAGTCGGTAGAGCGCAGTGCTAATAACGCTGTGGTCCTGGGTTCGAGCCCCAGTATGACCAAACCTTTTCGTTTTGCGTGCCTTGCCTTCCCTGGCCTTGCCTGGCCTTGGCTTCCATTGCGCTCGCTGTGTTTGATCTCTTTCGTTTTCTGTTGCTACGCGCTGCTCTCGCCTCGAAGTCAACTCCAACAGACGTCCATGGATGTCGTTCTTCGTCTTCATCATTCGTCTGCGTTTGTTCGTGCACTCGTCCGTTTGGTCTGTCTTGCTATGCTGTTCGATTCAGTCGGTCACTTCGCATGCGTCCATGTGCTCTGTGTCTAGTGGTGTGCTCGCTTGCCTCATGTGGCGCGGCTTTTTGCTTCGTCAGGCGTGTACTGATTGTCTTGTGTTCGTGTTCTTGTGTCGCCATGGTTTGTGTTTGCAATGTGTTGGGGATGTGTTATGTGTGTTCTGTTTTTGTGTGCGTTTGTTGATTGGGATCTTGATTTGCTTGTCTGTTCTTGTGTCTGGTGATTAGTGCGTGCGTACTGTCAATGTCGCTGCTGCTGGTGTCTGCGCGTCTTGGTGTGATACAGTCTGTCGTTTCGCCAGACGCGATGTGCTGCGCCAAGCCAGGTCGTGTGATATGAGGCTTCGTTGCGTGTGGAGACGCCGCTCTGATCAAATGGTACCATTTGCTTGTCGACATGTGTCTGTGCGAGCTGTTTGTTTGCGTGTTTGTTTGTTGGTATCGTTGTGCGTGTATTGGTTATGTTTTGTGTATGTGTATGAGTATGCGCATGTGCATGTGCGTAGTGTTTGTGTTTGTGTTTGTGTTTGTGTTTGTGTGTGATTGTTGCGTTGTGTGATGCGTCGTGTGGTGTGTCGTGTAGTTTGATGTGTGTTTGTTGTGTGTATGGTGTGTTTAGTTGGTGGTGTGTAGTTGTCGTGTGTGTTGGATGTGTGTAGTGGTTTTTGGTGTGTGTGTTGTATTGTGTGTTTTGTGTTTGTGTGTGGGTGTGTAGTTTGTATGTGCGGTCGTATAGCTCAGTCGGTAGAGCGCAGTGCTAATAACGCTGTGGTCCTGGGTTCGAGCCCCAGTATGACCAAACCTTTTCGTTTTGCGTGCCTTGCCTTCCCTGGCCTTGCCTGGCCTTGGCTTCCATTGCGCTCGCTGTGTTTGATCTCTTTCGTTTTCTGTTGCTACGCGCTGCTCTCGCCTCGAAGTCAACTCCAACAGACGTCCATGGATGTCGTTCTTCGTCTTCATCATTCGTCTGCGTTTGTTCGTGCACTCGTCCGTTTGGTCTGTCTTGCTATGCTGTTCGATTCAGTCGGTCACTTCGCATGCGTCCATGTGCTCTGTGTCTAGTGGTGTGCTCGCTTGCCTCATGTGGCGCGGCTTTTTGCTTCGTCAGGCGTGTACTGATTGTCTTGTGTTCGTGTTCTTGTGTCGCCATGGTTTGTGTTTGCAATGTGTTGGGGATGTGTTATGTGTGTTCTGTTTTTGTGTGCGTTTGTTGATTGGGATCTTGATTTGCTTGTCTGTTCTTGTGTCTGGTGATTAGTGCGTGCGTACTGTCAATGTCGCTGCTGCTGGTGTCTGCGCGTCTTGGTGTGATACAGTCTGTCGTTTCGCCAGACGCGATGTGCTGCGCCAAGCCAGGTCGTGTGATATGAGGCTTCGTTGCGTGTGGAGACGCCGCTCTGATCAAAATGGTACCATTTGCTTGTCGACATGTGTCTGTGCGAGCTGTTTGTTTGCGTGTTTGTTTGTTGGTATCGTTGTGCGTGTATTGGTTATGTTTTGTGTATGTGTATGAGTATGCGCATGTGCATGTGCGTAGTGTTTGTGTTTGTGTTTGTGTTTGTGTTTGTGTTTGTGTGTGATTGTTGCGTTGTGTGATGCGTCGTGTGGTGTGTCGTGTAGTTTGATGTGTGTTTGTTGTGTGTATGGTGTGTTTAGTTGGTGGTGTGTAGTTGTCGTGTGTGTTGGATGTGTGTAGTGGTTTTTGGTGTGTGTGTTGTATTGTGTGTTTTGTGTTTGTGTGTGGGTGTGTAGTTTGTATGTGCGGTCGTATAGCTCAGTCGGTAGAGCGCAGTGCTAATAACGCTGTGGTCCTGGGTTCGAGCCCCAGTATGACCAAACCTTTTCGTTTTGCGTGCCTTGCCTTCCCTGGCCTTGCCTGGCCTTGGCTTCCATTGCGCTCGCTGTGTTTGATCTCTTTCGTTTTCTGTTGCTACGCGCTGCTCTCGCCTCGAAGTCAACTCCAACAGACGTCCATGGATGTCGTTCTTCGTCTTCATCATTCGTCTGCGTTTGTTCGTGCACTCGTCCGTTTGGTCTGTCTTGCTATGCTGTTCGATTCAGTCGGTCACTTCGCATGCGTCCATGTGCTCTGTGTCTAGTGGTGTGCTCGCTTGCCTCATGTGGCGCGGCTTTTTGCTTCGTCAGGCGTGTACTGATTGTCTTGTGTTCGTGTTCTTGTGTCGCCATGGTTTGTGTTTGCAATGTGTTGGGGATGTGTTATGTGTGTTCTGTTTTTGTGTGCGTTTGTTGATTGGGATCTTGATTTGCTTGTCTGTTCTTGTGTCTGGTGATTAGTGCGTGCGTACTGTCAATGTCGCTGCTGCTGGTGTCTGCGCGTCTTGGTGTGATACAGTCTGTCGTTTCGCCAGACGCGATGTGCTGCGCCAAGCCAGGTCGTGTGATATGAGGCTTCGTTGCGTGTGGAGACGCCGCTCTGATCAAAATGGTACCATTTGCTTGTCGACATGTGTCTGTGCGAGCTGTTTGTTTGCGTGTTTGTTTGTTGGTATCGTTGTGCGTGTATTGGTTATGTTTTGTGTATGTGTATGAGTATGCGCATGTGCATGTGCGTAGTGTTTGTGTTTGTGTTTGTGTTTGTGTTTGTGTTTGTGTTTGTGTGTGATTGTTGCGTTGTGTGATGCGTCGTGTGGTGTGTCGTGTAGTTTGATGTGTGTTTGTTGTGTGTATGGTGTGTTTAGTTGGTGGTGTGTAGTTGTCGTGTGTGTTGGATGTGTGTAGTGGTTTTTGGTGTGTGTGTTGTATTGTGTGTTTTGTGTTTGTGTGTGGGTGTGTAGTTTGTATGTGCGGTCGTATAGCTCAGTCGGTAGAGCGCAGTGCTAATAACGCTGTGGTCCTGGGTTCGAGCCCCAGTATGACCAAACCTTTTCGTTTTGCGTGCCTTGCCTTCCCTGGCCTTGCCTGGCCTTGGCTTCCATTGCGCTCGCTGTGTTTGATCTCTTTCGTTTTCTGTTGCTACGCGCTGCTCTCGCCTCGAAGTCAACTCCAACAGACGTCCATGGATGTCGTTCTTCGTCTTCATCATTCGTCTGCGTTTGTTCGTGCACTCGTCCGTTTGGTCTGTCTTGCTATGCTGTTCGATTCAGTCGGTCACTTCGCATGCGTCCATGTGCTCTGTGTCTAGTGGTGTGCTCGCTTGCCTCATGTGGCGCGGCTTTTTGCTTCGTCAGGCGTGTACTGATTGTCTTGTGTTCGTGTTCTTGTGTCGCCATGGTTTGTGTTTGCAATGTGTTGGGGATGTGTTATGTGTGTTCTGTTTTTGTGTGCGTTTGTTGATTGGGATCTTGATTTGCTTGTCTGTTCTTGTGTCTGGTGATTAGTGCGTGCGTACTGTCAATGTCGCTGCTGCTGGTGTCTGCGCGTCTTGGTGTGATACAGTCTGTCGTTTCGCCAGACGCGATGTGCTGCGCCAAGCCAGGTCGTGTGATATGAGGCTTCGTTGCGTGTGGAGACGCCGCTCTGATCAAAATGGTACCATTTGCTTGTCGACATGTGTCTGTGCGAGCTGTTTGTTTGCGTGTTTGTTTGTTGGTATCGTTGTGCGTGTATTGGTTATGTTTTGTGTATGTGTATGAGTATGCGCATGTGCATGTGCGTAGTGTTTGTGTTTGTGTTTGTGTTTGTGTTTGTGTTTTGTGTGTGATTGTTGCGTTGTGTGATGCGTCGTGTGGTGTGTCGTGTAGTTTGATGTGTGTTTGTTGTGTGTATGGTGTGTTTAGTTGGTGGTGTGTAGTTGTCGTGTGTGTTGGATGTGTGTAGTGGTTTTTGGTGTGTGTGTTGTATTGTGTGTTTTGTGTTTGTGTGTGGGTGTGTAGTTTGTATGTGCGGTCGTATAGCTCAGTCGGTAGAGCGCAGTGCTAATAACGCTGTGGTCCTGGGTTCGAGCCCCAGTATGACCAAACCTTTTCGTTTTGCGTGCCTTGCCTTCCCTGGCCTTGCCTGGCCTTGGCTTCCATTGCGCTCGCTGTGTTTGATCTCTTTCGTTTTCTGTTGCTACGCGCTGCTCTCGCCTCGAAGTCAACTCCAACAGACGTCCATGGATGTCGTTCTTCGTCTTCATCATTCGTCTGCGTTTGTTCGTGCACTCGTCCGTTTGGTCTGTCTTGCTATGCTGTTCGATTCAGTCGGTCACTTCGCATGCGTCCATGTGCTCTGTGTCTAGTGGTGTGCTCGCTTGCCTCATGTGGCGCGGCTTTTTGCTTCGTCAGGCGTGTACTGATTGTCTTGTGTTCGTGTTCTTGTGTCGCCATGGTTTGTGTTTGCAATGTGTTGGGGATGTGTTATGTGTGTTCTGTTTTTGTGTGCGTTTGTTGATTGGGATCTTGATTTGCTTGTCTGTTCTTGTGTCTGGTGATTAGTGCGTGCGTACTGTCAATGTCGCTGCTGCTGGTGTCTGCGCGTCTTGGTGTGATACAGTCTGTCGTTTCGCCAGACGCGATGTGCTGCGCCAAGCCAGGTCGTGTGATATGAGGCTTCGTTGCGTGTGGAGACGCCGCTCTGATCAAAATGGTACCATTTGCTTGTCGACATGTGTCTGTGCGAGCTGTTTGTTTGCGTGTTTGTTTGTTGGTATCGTTGTGCGTGTATTGGTTATGTTTTGTGTATGTGTATGAGTATGCGCATGTGCATGTGCGTAGTGTTTGTGTTTGTGTTTGTGTTTGTGTTTGTTTGTGTGTGATTGTTGCGTTGTGTGATGCGTCGTGTGGTGTGTCGTGTAGTTTGATGTGTGTTTGTTGTGTGTATGGTGTGTTTAGTTGGTGGTGTGTAGTTGTCGTGTGTGTTGGATGTGTGTAGTGGTTTTTGGTGTGTGTGTTGTATTGTGTGTTTTGTGTTTGTGTGTGGGTGTGTAGTTTGTATGTGCGGTCGTATAGCTCAGTCGGTAGAGCGCAGTGCTAATAACGCTGTGGTCCTGGGTTCGAGCCCCAGTATGACCAAACCTTTTCGTTTTGCGTGCCTTGCCTTCCCTGGCCTTGCCTGGCCTTGGCTTCCATTGCGCTCGCTGTGTTTGATCTCTTTCGTTTTCTGTTGCTACGCGCTGCTCTCGCCTCGAAGTCAACTCCAACAGACGTCCATGGATGTCGTTCTTCGTCTTCATCATTCGTCTGCGTTTGTTCGTGCACTCGTCCGTTTGGTCTGTCTTGCTATGCTGTTCGATTCAGTCGGTCACTTCGCATGCGTCCATGTGCTCTGTGTCTAGTGGTGTGCTCGCTTGCCTCATGTGGCGCGGCTTTTTGCTTCGTCAGGCGTGTACTGATTGTCTTGTGTTCGTGTTCTTGTGTCGCCATGGTTTGTGTTTGCAATGTGTTGGGGATGTGTTATGTGTGTTCTGTTTTTGTGTGCGTTTGTTGATTGGGATCTTGATTTGCTTGTCTGTTCTTGTGTCTGGTGATTAGTGCGTGCGTACTGTCAATGTCGCTGCTGCTGGTGTCTGCGCGTCTTGGTGTGATACAGTCTGTCGTTTCGCCAGACGCGATGTGCTGCGCCAAGCCAGGTCGTGTGATATGAGGCTTCGTTGCGTGTGGAGACGCCGCTCTGATCAAAATGGTACCATTTGCTTGTCGACATGTGTCTGTGCGAGCTGTTTGTTTGCGTGTTTGTTTGTTGGTATCGTTGTGCGTGTATTGGTTATGTTTTGTGTATGTGTATGAGTATGCGCATGTGCATGTGCGTAGTGTTTGTGTTTGTGTTTGTGTTTGTGTTTTGTGTTTGTGTGTGATTGTTGCGTTGTGTGATGCGTCGTGTGGTGTGTCGTGTAGTTTGATGTGTGTTTGTTGTGTGTATGGTGTGTTTAGTTGGTGGTGTGTAGTTGTCGTGTGTGTTGGATGTGTGTAGTGGTTTTTGGTGTGTGTGTTGTATTGTGTGTTTTGTGTTTGTGTGTGGGTGTGTAGTTTGTATGTGCGGTCGTATAGCTCAGTCGGTAGAGCGCAGTGCTAATAACGCTGTGGTCCTGGGTTCGAGCCCCAGTATGACCAAACCTTTTCGTTTTGCGTGCCTTGCCTTCCCTGGCCTTGCCTGGCCTTGGCTTCCATTGCGCTCGCTGTGTTTGATCTCTTTCGTTTTCTGTTGCTACGCGCTGCTCTCGCCTCGAAGTCAACTCCAACAGACGTCCATGGATGTCGTTCTTCGTCTTCATCATTCGTCTGCGTTTGTTCGTGCACTCGTCCGTTTGGTCTGTCTTGCTATGCTGTTCGATTCAGTCGGTCACTTCGCATGCGTCCATGTGCTCTGTGTCTAGTGGTGTGCTCGCTTGCCTCATGTGGCGCGGCTTTTTGCTTCGTCAGGCGTGTACTGATTGTCTTGTGTTCGTGTTCTTGTGTCGCCATGGTTTGTGTTTGCAATGTGTTGGGGATGTGTTATGTGTGTTCTGTTTTTGTGTGCGTTTGTTGATTGGGATCTTGATTTGCTTGTCTGTTCTTGTGTCTGGTGATTAGTGCGTGCGTACTGTCAATGTCGCTGCTGCTGGTGTCTGCGCGTCTTGGTGTGATACAGTCTGTCGTTTCGCCAGACGCGATGTGCTGCGCCAAGCCAGGTCGTGTGATATGAGGCTTCGTTGCGTGTGGAGACGCCGCTCTGATCAAAATGGTACCATTTGCTTGTCGACATGTGTCTGTGCGAGCTGTTTGTTTGCGTGTTTGTTTGTTGGTATCGTTGTGCGTGTATTGGTTATGTTTTGTGTATGTGTATGAGTATGCGCATGTGCATGTGCGTAGTGTTGTGTTTGTGTTTGTGTTTGTGTTTGTGTTTGTGTTTGTGTGTGATTGTTGCGTTGTGTGATGCGTCGTGTGGTGTGTCGTGTAGTTTGATGTGTGTTTGTTGTGTGTATGGTGTGTTTAGTTGGTGGTGTGTAGTTGTCGTGTGTGTTGGATGTGTGTAGTGGTTTTTGGTGTGTGTGTTGTATTGTGTGTTTTGTGTTTGTGTGTGGGTGTGTAGTTTGTATGTGCGGTCGTATAGCTCAGTCGGTAGAGCGCAGTGCTAATAACGCTGTGGTCCTGGGTTCGAGCCCCAGTATGACCAAACCTTTTCGTTTTGCGTGCCTTGCCTTCCCTGGCCTTGCCTGGCCTTGGCTTCCATTGCGCTCGCTGTGTTTGATCTCTTTCGTTTTCTGTTGCTACGCGCTGCTCTCGCCTCGAAGTCAACTCCAACAGACGTCCATGGATGTCGTTCTTCGTCTTCATCATTCGTCTGCGTTTGTTCGTGCACTCGTCCGTTTGGTCTGTCTTGCTATGCTGTTCGATTCAGTCGGTCACTTCGCATGCGTCCATGTGCTCTGTGTCTAGTGGTGTGCTCGCTTGCCTCATGTGGCGCGGCTTTTTGCTTCGTCAGGCGTGTACTGATTGTCTTGTGTTCGTGTTCTTGTGTCGCCATGGTTTGTGTTTGCAATGTGTTGGGGATGTGTTATGTGTGTTCTGTTTTTGTGTGCGTTTGTTGATTGGGATCTTGATTTGCTTGTCTGTTCTTGTGTCTGGTGATTAGTGCGTGCGTACTGTCAATGTCGCTGCTGCTGGTGTCTGCGCGTCTTGGTGTGATACAGTCTGTCGTTTCGCCAGACGCGATGTGCTGCGCCAAGCCAGGTCGTGTGATATGAGGCTTCGTTGCGTGTGGAGACGCCGCTCTGATCAAAATGGTACCATTTGCTTGTCGACATGTGTCTGTGCGAGCTGTTTGTTTGCGTGTTTGTTTGTTGGTATCGTTGTGCGTGTATTGGTTATGTTTTGTGTATGTGTATGAGTATGCGCATGTGCATGTGCGTAGTGTTTGTGTTTGTGTTTGTGTTTGTGTTTGTGTTTGTGTTTGTGTGTGATTGTTGCGTTGTGTGATGCGTCGTGTGGTGTGTCGTGTAGTTTGATGTGTGTTTGTTGTGTGTATGGTGTGTTTAGTTGGTGGTGTGTAGTTGTCGTGTGTGTTGGATGTGTGTAGTGGTTTTTGGTGTGTGTGTTGTATTGTGTGTTTTGTGTTTGTGTGTGGGTGTGTAGTTTGTATGTGCGGTCGTATAGCTCAGTCGGTAGAGCGCAGTGCTAATAACGCTGTGGTCCTGGGTTCGAGCCCCAGTATGACCAAACCTTTTCGTTTTGCGTGCCTTGCCTTCCCTGGCCTTGCCTGGCCTTGGCTTCCATTGCGCTCGCTGTGTTTGATCTCTTTCGTTTTCTGTTGCTACGCGCTGCTCTCGCCTCGAAGTCAACTCCAACAGACGTCCATGGATGTCGTTCTTCGTCTTCATCATTCGTCTGCGTTTGTTCGTGCACTCGTCCGTTTGGTCTGTCTTGCTATGCTGTTCGATTCAGTCGGTCACTTCGCATGCGTCCATGTGCTCTGTGTCTAGTGGTGTGCTCGCTTGCCTCATGTGGCGCGGCTTTTTGCTTCGTCAGGCGTGTACTGATTGTCTTGTGTTCGTGTTCTTGTGTCGCCATGGTTTGTGTTTGCAATGTGTTGGGGATGTGTTATGTGTGTTCTGTTTTTGTGTGCGTTTGTTGATTGGGATCTTGATTTGCTTGTCTGTTCTTGTGTCTGGTGATTAGTGCGTGCGTACTGTCAATGTCGCTGCTGCTGGTGTCTGCGCGTCTTGGTGTGATACAGTCTGTCGTTTCGCCAGACGCGATGTGCTGCGCCAAGCCAGGTCGTGTGATATGAGGCTTCGTTGCGTGTGGAGACGCCGCTCTGATCAAAATGGTACCATTTGCTTGTCGACATGTGTCTGTGCGAGCTGTTTGTTTGCGTGTTTGTTTGTTGGTATCGTTGTGCGTGTATTGGTTATGTTTTGTGTATGTGTATGAGTATGCGCATGTGCATGTGCGTAGTGTTTGTGTTTGTGTTTGTGTTTGTGTTTGTGTTTGTGTGTGATTGTTGCGTTGTGTGATGCGTCGTGTGGTGTGTCGTGTAGTTTGATGTGTGTTTGTTGTGTGTATGGTGTGTTTAGTTGGTGGTGTGTAGTTGTCGTGTGTGTTGGATGTGTGTAGTGGTTTTTGGTGTGTGTGTTGTATTGTGTGTTTTGTGTTTGTGTGTGGGTGTGTAGTTTGTATGTGCGGTCGTATAGCTCAGTCGGTAGAGCGCAGTGCTAATAACGCTGTGGTCCTGGGTTCGAGCCCCAGTATGACCAAACCTTTTCGTTTTGCGTGCCTTGCCTTCCCTGGCCTTGCCTGGCCTTGGCTTCCATTGCGCTCGCTGTGTTTGATCTCTTTCGTTTTCTGTTGCTACGCGCTGCTCTCGCCTCGAAGTCAACTCCAACAGACGTCCATGGATGTCGTTCTTCGTCTTCATCATTCGTCTGCGTTTGTTCGTGCACTCGTCCGTTTGGTCTGTCTTGCTATGCTGTTCGATTCAGTCGGTCACTTCGCATGCGTCCATGTGCTCTGTGTCTAGTGGTGTGCTCGCTTGCCTCATGTGGCGCGGCTTTTTGCTTCGTCAGGCGTGTACTGATTGTCTTGTGTTCGTGTTCTTGTGTCGCCATGGTTTGTGTTTGCAATGTGTTGGGGATGTGTTATGTGTGTTCTGTTTTTGTGTGCGTTTGTTGATTGGGATCTTGATTTGCTTGTCTGTTCTTGTGTCTGGTGATTAGTGCGTGCGTACTGTCAATGTCGCTGCTGCTGGTGTCTGCGCGTCTTGGTGTGATACAGTCTGTCGTTTCGCCAGACGCGATGTGCTGCGCCAAGCCAGGTCGTGTGATATGAGGCTTCGTTGCGTGTGGAGACGCCGCTCTGATCAAAATGGTACCATTTGCTTGTCGACATGTGTCTGTGCGAGCTGTTTGTTTGCGTGTTTGTTTGTTGGTATCGTTGTGCGTGTATTGGTTATGTTTTGTGTATGTGTATGAGTATGCGCATGTGCATGTGCGTAGTGTTTGTGTTTGTGTT
The DNA here is from genome assembly GCA_003730235.1 of Pythium guiyangense. NCBI lineage: Eukaryota > Oomycota > Peronosporomycetes > Pythiales > Pythiaceae > Pythium > Pythium guiyangense. Next base: position 1,319,146 of record QXDM01000001.1, read on the forward strand.
TGTGTTTGTGTTTGTGTTTGTGTGTGATTGTTGCGTTGTGTGATGCGTCGTGTGGTGTGTCGTGTAGTTTGATGTGTGTTTGTTGTGTGTATGGTGTGTTTAGTTGGTGGTGTGTAGTTGTCGTGTGTGTTGGATGTGTGTAGTGGTTTTTGGTGTGTGTGTTGTATTGTGTGTTTTGTGTTTGTGTGTGGGTGTGTAGTTTGTATGTGCGGTCGTATAGCTCAGTCGGTAGAGCGCAGTGCTAATAACGCTGTGGTCCTGGGTTCGAGCCCCAGTATGACCAAACCTTTTCGTTTTGCGTGCCTTGCCTTCCCTGGCCTTGCCTGGCCTTGGCTTCCATTGCGCTCGCTGTGTTTGATCTCTTTCGTTTTCTGTTGCTACGCGCTGCTCTCGCCTCGAAGTCAACTCCAACAGACGTCCATGGATGTCGTTCTTCGTCTTCATCATTCGTCTGCGTTTGTTCGTGCACTCGTCCGTTTGGTCTGTCTTGCTATGCTGTTCGATTCAGTCGGTCACTTCGCATGCGTCCATGTGCTCTGTGTCTAGTGGTGTGCTCGCTTGCCTCATGTGGCGCGGCTTTTTGCTTCGTCAGGCGTGTACTGATTGTCTTGTGTTCGTGTTCTTGTGTCGCCATGGTTTGTGTTTGCAATGTGTTGGGGATGTGTTATGTGTGTTCTGTTTTTGTGTGCGTTTGTTGATTGGGATCTTGATTTGCTTGTCTGTTCTTGTGTCTGGTGATTAGTGCGTGCGTACTGTCAATGTCGCTGCTGCTGGTGTCTGCGCGTCTTGGTGTGATACAGTCTGTCGTTTCGCCAGACGCGATGTGCTGCGCCAAGCCAGGTCGTGTGATATGAGGCTTCGTTGCGTGTGGAGACGCCGCTCTGATCAAAATGGTACCATTTGCTTGTCGACATGTGTCTGTGCGAGCTGTTTGTTTGCGTGTTTGTTTGTTGGTATCGTTGTGCGTGTATTGGTTATGTTTTGTGTATGTGTATGAGTATGCGCATGTGCATGTGCGTAGTGTTTGTGTTTGTGTTTGTGTTTGTGTTTGTGTTTGTGTGTGATTGTTGCGTTGTGTGATGCGTCGTGTGGTGTGTCGTGTAGTTTGATGTGTGTTTGTTGTGTGTATGGTGTGTTTAGTTGGTGGTGTGTAGTTGTCGTGTGTGTTGGATGTGTGTAGTGGTTTTTGGTGTGTGTGTTGTATTGTGTGTTTTGTGTTTGTGTGTGGGTGTGTAGTTTGTATGTGCGGTCGTATAGCTCAGTCGGTAGAGCGCAGTGCTAATAACGCTGTGGTCCTGGGTTCGAGCCCCAGTATGACCAAACCTTTTCGTTTTGCGTGCCTTGCCTTCCCTGGCCTTGCCTGGCCTTGGCTTCCATTGCGCTCGCTGTGTTTGATCTCTTTCGTTTTCTGTTGCTACGCGCTGCTCTCGCCTCGAAGTCAACTCCAACAGACGTCCATGGATGTCGTTCTTCGTCTTCATCATTCGTCTGCGTTTGTTCGTGCACTCGTCCGTTTGGTCTGTCTTGCTATGCTGTTCGATTCAGTCGGTCACTTCGCATGCGTCCATGTGCTCTGTGTCTAGTGGTGTGCTCGCTTGCCTCATGTGGCGCGGCTTTTTGCTTCGTCAGGCGTGTACTGATTGTCTTGTGTTCGTGTTCTTGTGTCGCCATGGTTTGTGTTTGCAATGTGTTGGGGATGTGTTATGTGTGTTCTGTTTTTGTGTGCGTTTGTTGATTGGGATCTTGATTTGCTTGTCTGTTCTTGTGTCTGGTGATTAGTGCGTGCGTACTGTCAATGTCGCTGCTGCTGGTGTCTGCGCGTCTTGGTGTGATACAGTCTGTCGTTTCGCCAGACGCGATGTGCTGCGCCAAGCCAGGTCGTGTGATATGAGGCTTCGTTGCGTGTGGAGACGCCGCTCTGATCAAAATGGTACCATTTGCTTGTCGACATGTGTCTGTGCGAGCTGTTTGTTTGCGTGTTTGTTTGTTGGTATCGTTGTGCGTGTATTGGTTATGTTTTGTGTATGTGTATGAGTATGCGCATGTGCATGTGCGTAGTGTTTGTGTTTGTGTTTGTGTTTGTGTTTGTGTTTGTGTGTGATTGTTGCGTTGTGTGATGCGTCGTGTGGTGTGTCGTGTAGTTTGATGTGTGTTTGTTGTGTGTATGGTGTGTTTAGTTGGTGGTGTGTAGTTGTCGTGTGTGTTGGATGTGTGTAGTGGTTTTTGGTGTGTGTGTTGTATTGTGTGTTTTGTGTTTGTGTGTGGGTGTGTAGTTTGTATGTGCGGTCGTATAGCTCAGTCGGTAGAGCGCAGTGCTAATAACGCTGTGGTCCTGGGTTCGAGCCCCAGTATGACCAAACCTTTTCGTTTTGCGTGCCTTGCCTTCCCTGGCCTTGCCTGGCCTTGGCTTCCATTGCGCTCGCTGTGTTTGATCTCTTTCGTTTTCTGTTGCTACGCGCTGCTCTCGCCTCGAAGTCAACTCCAACAGACGTCCATGGATGTCGTTCTTCGTCTTCATCATTCGTCTGCGTTTGTTCGTGCACTCGTCCGTTTGGTCTGTCTTGCTATGCTGTTCGATTCAGTCGGTCACTTCGCATGCGTCCATGTGCTCTGTGTCTAGTGGTGTGCTCGCTTGCCTCATGTGGCGCGGCTTTTTGCTTCGTCAGGCGTGTACTGATTGTCTTGTGTTCGTGTTCTTGTGTCGCCATGGTTTGTGTTTGCAATGTGTTGGGGATGTGTTATGTGTGTTCTGTTTTTGTGTGCGTTTGTTGATTGGGATCTTGATTTGCTTGTCTGTTCTTGTGTCTGGTGATTAGTGCGTGCGTACTGTCAATGTCGCTGCTGCTGGTGTCTGCGCGTCTTGGTGTGATACAGTCTGTCGTTTCGCCAGACGCGATGTGCTGCGCCAAGCCAGGTCGTGTGATATGAGGCTTCGTTGCGTGTGGAGACGCCGCTCTGATCAAAATGGTACCATTTGCTTGTCGACATGTGTCTGTGCGAGCTGTTTGTTTGCGTGTTTGTTTGTTGGTATCGTTGTGCGTGTATTGGTTATGTTTTGTGTATGTGTATGAGTATGCGCATGTGCATGTGCGTAGTGTTTGTGTTTGTGTTTGTGTTTGTGTTTGTGTTTGTGTGTGATTGTTGCGTTGTGTGATGCGTCGTGTGGTGTGTCGTGTAGTTTGATGTGTGTTTGTTGTGTGTATGGTGTGTTTAGTTGGTGGTGTGTAGTTGTCGTGTGTGTTGGATGTGTGTAGTGGTTTTTGGTGTGTGTGTTGTATTGTGTGTTTTGTGTTTGTGTGTGGGTGTGTAGTTTGTATGTGCGGTCGTATAGCTCAGTCGGTAGAGCGCAGTGCTAATAACGCTGTGGTCCTGGGTTCGAGCCCCAGTATGACCAAACCTTTTCGTTTTGCGTGCCTTGCCTTCCCTGGCCTTGCCTGGCCTTGGCTTCCATTGCGCTCGCTGTGTTTGATCTCTTTCGTTTTTCTGTTGCTACGCGCTGCTCTCGCCTCGAAGTCAACTCCAACAGACGTCCATGGATGTCGTTCTTCGTCTTCATCATTCGTCTGCGTTTGTTCGTGCACTCGTCCGTTTGGTCTGTCTTGCTATGCTGTTCGATTCAGTCGGTCACTTCGCATGCGTCCATGTGCTCTGTGTCTAGTGGTGTGCTCGCTTGCCTCATGTGGCGCGGCTTTTTGCTTCGTCAGGCGTGTACTGATTGTCTTGTGTTCGTGTTCTTGTGTCGCCATGGTTTGTGTTTGCAATGTGTTGGGGATGTGTTATGTGTGTTTCTGTTTTTGTGTGCGTTTGTTGATTGGGATCTTGATTTGCTTGTCTGTTCTTGTGTCTGGTGATTAGTGCGTGCGTACTGTCAATGTCGCTGCTGCTGGTGTCTGCGCGTCTTGGTGTGATACAGTCTGTCGTTTCGCCAGACGCGATGTGCTGCGCCAAGCCAGGTCGTGTGATATGAGGCTTCGTTGCGTGTGGAGACGCCGCTCTGATCAAAATGGTACCATTTGCTTGTCGACATGTGTCTGTGCGAGCTGTTTGTTTGCGTGTTTGTTTGTTGGTATCGTTGTGCGTGTATTGGTTATGTTTTGTGTATGTGTATGAGTATGCGCATGTGCATGTGCGTAGTGTTTGTGTTTGTGTTTGTGTTGTGTTTGTGTTTGTGTGTGATTGTTGCGTTGTGTGATGCGTCGTGTGGTGTGTCGGTGTAGTTTGATGTGTGTTTGTTGTGTGTATGGTGTGTTTAGTTGGTGGTGTGTAGTTGTCGTGTGTGTTGGATGTGTGTAGTGGTTTTGGTGTGTGTGTTGTATTGTGTGTTTTGTGTTTGTGTGTGGGTGTGTAGTTGTATGTGCGGTCGTATAGCTCAGTCGGTAGAGCGCAGTGCTAATAACGCTGTGGTCCTGGGTTCGAGCCCCAGTATGACCAAACCTTTTCGTTTTGCGTGCCTTGCCTTCCCTGGCCTTGCCTGGCCTTGGCTTCCATTGCGCTCGCTGTGTTTGATCTCTTTTCGTTTTCTGTTGCTACGCGCTGCTCTCGCCTCGAAGTCAACTCCAACAGACGTCCATGGATGTCGTTCTTCGTCTTCATCATTCGTCTGCGTTTGTTCGTGCACTCGTCCGTTTGGTCTGTCTTGCTATGCTGTTCGATTCAGTCGGTCACTTCGCATGCGTCCATGTGCTCTGTGTCTAGTGGTGTGCTCGCTTGCCTCATGTGGCGCGGCTTTTTGCTTCGTCAGGCGTGTACTGATTGTCTTGTGTTCGTGTTCTTTGTGTCGCCATGGTTTGTGTTTGCAATGTTTTGGGGATGTGTTATGTGTGTTCTGTTTTTGTGTGCGTTTGTTGATTGGGATCTTGATTTGCTTGTCTGTTCTTGTGTCTGGTGATTAGTGCGTGCGTACTGTCAATGTCGCTGCTGCTGGTGTCTGCGCGTCTTGGTGTGATACAGTCTGTCGTTTCGCCAGACGCGATGTGCTTGCGCCAAGCCAGGTCGTGTGATATGAGGCTTCGTTGCGTGTGGAGACGCCGCTCTGATCAAAATGGTACCATTTGCTTGTCGACATGTGTCTGTGCGAGCTGTTTGTTTGCGTGTTTGTTTGTTGGTATCGTTGTGCGTGTATTGGTTATGTTTTGTGTATGTGTATGAGTATGCGCATGTGCATGTGCGTAGTGTTTGTGTTTGTGTTTGTGTTTGTTTGTGTTTGTGTGTGATTGTTGCGTTGTGTGATGCGTCGTGTGGTGTGTCGTGTAGTTTGATGTGTGTTTGTTGTGTGTATGGTGTGTTTAGTTGGTGGTGTGTAGTTGTCGTGTGTGTTGGATGTGTGTAGTGGTTTTTGGTGTGTGTGTTGTATTGTGTGTTTTGTGTTTGTGTGTGGGTGTGTAGTTTGTATGTGCGGTCGTATAGCTCAGTCGGTAGAGCGCAGTGCTAATAACGCTGTGGTCCTGGGTTCGAGCCCCAGTATGACCAACCTTTTCGTTTTGCGTGCCTTGCCTTCCCTGGCCTTGCCTGGCCTTGGCTTCCATTGCGCTCGCTGTGTTTGATCTCTTTCGTTTTCTGTTGCTACGCGCTGCTCTCGCCTCGAAGTCAACTCCAACAGACGTCCATGGATGTCGTTCTTCGTCTTCATCATTCGTCTGCGTTTGTTCGTGCACTCGTCCGTTTGGTCTGTCTTGCTATGCTGTTCGATTCAGTCGGTCACTTCGCATGCGTCCATGTGCTCTGTGTCTAGTGGTGTGCTCGCTTGCCTCATGTGGCGCGGCTTTTTGCTTCGTCAGGCGTGTACTGATTGTCTTGTGTTCGTGTTCTTGTGTCGCCATGGTTTGTGTTTGCAATGTGTTGGGGATGTGTTATGTGTGTTCTGTTTTTGTGTGCGTTTGTTGATTGGGATCTTGATTTGCTTGTCTGTTTCTTGTGTCTGGTGATTAGTGCGTGCGTACTGTCAATGTCGCTGCTGCTGGTGTCTGCGCGTCTTGGTGTGATACAGTCTGTCGTTTCGCCAGACGCGATGTGCTGCGCCAAGCCAGGTCGTGTGATATGAGGCTTCGTTGCGTGTGGAGACGCCGCTCTGATCAAAATGGTACCATTTGCTTGTCGACATGTGTCTGTGCGAGCTGTTTGTTTGCGTGTTTGTTTGTTGGTATCGTTGTGCGTGTATTGGTTATGTTTTGTGTATGTGTATGAGTATGCGCATGTGCATGTGCGTAGTGTTTGTGTTTGTGTTTGTGTTTGTGTTTGTGTTTGTGTGTGATTGTTGCGTTGTGTGATGCGTCGTGTGGTGTGTCGTGTAGTTTGATGTGTGTTTGTTGTGTGTATGGTGTGTTTAGTTGGTGGTGTGTAGTTGTCGTGTGTGTTGGATGTGTGTAGTGGTTTTTGGTGTGTGTGTTGTATTGTGTGTTTTGTGTTTGTGTGTGGGTGTGTAGTTTGTATGTGCGGTCGTATAGCTCAGTCGGTAGAGCGCAGTGCTAATAACGCTGTGGTCCTGGGTTCGAGCCCCAGTATGACCAAACCTTTTCGTTTTGCGTGCCTTGCCTTCCCTGGCCTTGCCTGGCCTTGGCTTCCATTGCGCTCGCTGTGTTTGATCTCTTTCGTTTTCTGTTGCTACGCGCTGCTCTCGCCTCGAAGTCAACTCCAACAGACGTCCATGGATGTCGTTCTTCGTCTTCATCATTCGTCTGCGTTTGTTCGTGCACTCGTCCGTTTGGTCTGTCTTGCTATGCTGTTCGATTCAGTCGGTCACTTCGCATGCGTCCATGTGCTCTGTGTCTAGTGGTGTGCTCGCTTGCCTCATGTGGCGCGGCTTTTTGCTTCGTCAGGCGTGTACTGATTGTCTTGTGTTCGTGTTCTTGTGTCGCCATGGTTTGTGTTTGCAATGTGTTGGGGATGTGTTATGTGTGTTCTGTTTTTGTGTGCGTTTGTTGATTGGGATCTTGATTTGCTTGTCTGTTCTTGTGTCTGGTGATTAGTGCGTGCGTACTGTCAATGTCGCTGCTGCTGGTGTCTGCGCGTCTTGGTGTGATACAGTCTGTCGTTTCGCCAGACGCGATGTGCTGCGCCAAGCCAGGTCGTGTGATATGAGGCTTCGTTGCGTGTGGAGACGCCGCTCTGATCAAAATGGTACCATTTGCTTGTCGACATGTGTCTGTGCGAGCTGTTTGTTTGCGTGTTTGTTTGTTGGTATCGTTGTGCGTGTATTGGTTATGTTTTGTGTATGTGTATGAGTATGCGCATGTGCATGTGCGTAGTGTTTGTGTTTGTGTTTGTGTTTGTGTTTGTGTTTGTGTGTGATTGTTGCGTTGTGTGATGCGTCGTGTGGTGTGTCGTGTAGTTTGATGTGTGTTTGTTGTGTGTATGGTGTGTTTAGTTGGTGGTGTGTAGTTGTCGTGTGTGTTGGATGTGTGTAGTGGTTTTTGGTGTGTGTGTTGTATTGTGTGTTTTGTGTTTGTGTGTGGGTGTGTAGTTTGTATGTGCGGTCGTATAGCTCAGTCGGTAGAGCGCAGTGCTAATAACGCTGTGGTCCTGGGTTCGAGCCCCAGTATGACCAAACCTTTTCGTTTTGCGTGCCTTGCCTTCCCTGGCCTTGCCTGGCCTTGGCTTCCATTGCGCTCGCTGTGTTTGATCTCTTTCGTTTTCTGTTGCTACGCGCTGCTCTCGCCTCGAAGTCAACTCCAACAGACGTCCATGGATGTCGTTCTTCGTCTTCATCATTCGTCTGCGTTTGTTCGTGCACTCGTCCGTTTGGTCTGTCTTGCTATGCTGTTCGATTCAGTCGGTCACTTCGCATGCGTCCATGTGCTCTGTGTCTAGTGGTGTGCTCGCTTGCCTCATGTGGCGCGGCTTTTTGCTTCGTCAGGCGTGTACTGATTGTCTTGTGTTCGTGTTCTTGTGTCGCCATGGTTTGTGTTTGCAATGTGTTGGGGATGTGTTATGTGTGTTCTGTTTTTGTGTGCGTTTGTTGATTGGGATCTTGATTTGCTTGTCTGTTCTTGTGTCTGGTGATTAGTGCGTGCGTACTGTCAATGTCGCTGCTGCTGGTGTCTGCGCGTCTTGGTGTGATACAGTCTGTCGTTTCGCCAGACGCGATGTGCTGCGCCAAGCCAGGTCGTGTGATATGAGGCTTCGTTGCGTGTGGAGACGCCGCTCTGATCAAAATGGTACCATTTGCTTGTCGACATGTGTCTGTGCGAGCTGTTTGTTTGCGTGTTTGTTTGTTGGTATCGTTGTGCGTGTATTGGTTATGTTTTGTGTATGTGTATGAGTATGCGCATGTGCATGTGCGTAGTGTTTGTGTTTGTGTTTGTGTTTGTGTTTGTGTTTGTGTGTGATTGTTGCGTTGTGTGATGCGTCGTGTGGTGTGTCGTGTAGTTTGATGTGTGTTTGTTGTGTGTATGGTGTGTTTAGTTGGTGGTGTGTAGTTGTCGTGTGTGTTGGATGTGTGTAGTGGTTTTTGGTGTGTGTGTTGTATTGTGTGTTTTGTGTTTGTGTGTGGGTGTGTAGTTTGTATGTGCGGTCGTATAGCTCAGTCGGTAGAGCGCAGTGCTAATAACGCTGTGGTCCTGGGTTCGAGCCCCAGTATGACCAAACCTTTTCGTTTTGCGTGCCTTGCCTTCCCTGGCCTTGCCTGGCCTTGGCTTCCATTGCGCTCGCTGTGTTTGATCTCTTTCGTTTTCTGTTGCTACGCGCTGCTCTCGCCTCGAAGTCAACTCCAACAGACGTCCATGGATGTCGTTCTTCGTCTTCATCATTCGTCTGCGTTTGTTCGTGCACTCGTCCGTTTGGTCTGTCTTGCTATGCTGTTCGATTCAGTCGGTCACTTCGCATGCGTCCATGTGCTCTGTGTCTAGTGGTGTGCTCGCTTGCCTCATGTGGCGCGGCTTTTTGCTTCGTCAGGCGTGTACTGATTGTCTTGTGTTCGTGTTCTTGTGTCGCCATGGTTTGTGTTTGCAATGTGTTGGGGATGTGTTATGTGTGTTCTGTTTTTGTGTGCGTTTGTTGATTGGGATCTTGATTTGCTTGTCTGTTCTTGTGTCTGGTGATTAGTGCGTGCGTACTGTCAATGTCGCTGCTGCTGGTGTCTGCGCGTCTTGGTGTGATACAGTCTGTCGTTTCGCCAGACGCGATGTGCTGCGCCAAGCCAGGTCGTGTGATATGAGGCTTCGTTGCGTGTGGAGACGCCGCTCTGATCAAAATGGTACCATTTGCTTGTCGACATGTGTCTGTGCGAGCTGTTTGTTTGCGTGTTTGTTTGTTGGTATCGTTGTGCGTGTATTGGTTATGTTTTGTGTATGTGTATGAGTATGCGCATGTGCATGTGCGTAGTGTTTGTGTTTGTGTTTGTGTTTGTGTTTGTGTTTGTGTGTGATTGTTGCGTTGTGTGATGCGTCGTGTGGTGTGTCGTGTAGTTTGATGTGTGTTTGTTGTGTGTATGGTGTGTTTAGTTGGTGGTGTGTAGTTGTCGTGTGTGTTGGATGTGTGTAGTGGTTTTTGGTGTGTGTGTTGTATTGTGTGTTTTGTGTTTGTGTGTGGGTGTGTAGTTTGTATGTGCGGTCGTATAGCTCAGTCGGTAGAGCGCAGTGCTAATAACGCTGTGGTCCTGGGTTCGAGCCCCAGTATGACCAAACCTTTTCGTTTTGCGTGCCTTGCCTTCCCTGGCCTTGCCTGGCCTTGGCTTCCATTGCGCTCGCTGTGTTTGATCTCTTTCGTTTTCTGTTGCTACGCGCTGCTCTCGCCTCGAAGTCAACTCCAACAGACGTCCATGGATGTCGTTCTTCGTCTTCATCATTCGTCTGCGTTTGTTCGTGCACTCGTCCGTTTGGTCTGTCTTGCTATGCTGTTCGATTCAGTCGGTCACTTCGCATGCGTCCATGTGCTCTGTGTCTAGTGGTGTGCTCGCTTGCCTCATGTGGCGCGGCTTTTTGCTTCGTCAGGCGTGTACTGATTGTCTTGTGTTCGTGTTCTTGTGTCGCCATGGTTTGTGTTTGCAATGTGTTGGGGATGTGTTATGTGTGTTCTGTTTTTGTGTGCGTTTGTTGATTGGGATCTTGATTTGCTTGTCTGTTCTTGTGTCTGGTGATTAGTGCGTGCGTACTGTCAATGTCGCTGCTGCTGGTGTCTGCGCGTCTTGGTGTGATACAGTCTGTCGTTTCGCCAGACGCGATGTGCTGCGCCAAGCCAGGTCGTGTGATATGAGGCTTCGTTGCGTGTGGAGACGCCGCTCTGATCAAAATGGTACCATTTGCTTGTCGACATGTGTCTGTGCGAGCTGTTTGTTTGCGTGTTTGTTTGTTGGTATCGTTGTGCGTGTATTGGTTATGTTTTGTGTATGTGTATGAGTATGCGCATGTGCATGTGCGTAGTGTTTGTGTTTGTGTTTGTGTTTGTGTTTGTGTTTGTGTGTGATTGTTGCGTTGTGTGATGCGTCGTGTGGTGTGTCGTGTAGTTTGATGTGTGTTTGTTGTGTGTATGGTGTGTTTAGTTGGTGGTGTGTAGTTGTCGTGTGTGTTGGATGTGTGTAGTGGTTTTTGGTGTGTGTGTTGTATTGTGTGTTTTGTGTTTGTGTGTGGGTGTGTAGTTTGTATGTGCGGTCGTATAGCTCAGTCGGTAGAGCGCAGTGCTAATAACGCTGTGGTCCTGGGTTCGAGCCCCAGTATGACCAAACCTTTTCGTTTTGCGTGCCTTGCCTTCCCTGGCCTTGCCTGGCCTTGGCTTCCATTGCGCTCGCTGTGTTTGATCTCTTTCGTTTTCTGTTGCTACGCGCTGCTCTCGCCTCGAAGTCAACTCCAACAGACGTCCATGGATGTCGTTCTTCGTCTTCATCATTCGTCTGCGTTTGTTCGTGCACTCGTCCGTTTGGTCTGTCTTGCTATGCTGTTCGATTCAGTCGGTCACTTCGCATGCGTCCATGTGCTCTGTGTCTAGTGGTGTGCTCGCTTGCCTCATGTGGCGCGGCTTTTTGCTTCGTCAGGCGTGTACTGATTGTCTTGTGTTCGTGTTCTTGTGTCGCCATGGTTTGTGTTTGCAATGTGTTGGGGATGTGTTATGTGTGTTCTGTTTTTGTGTGCGTTTGTTGATTGGGATCTTGATTTGCTTGTCTGTTCTTGTGTCTGGTGATTAGTGCGTGCGTACTGTCAATGTCGCTGCTGCTGGTGTCTGCGCGTCTTGGTGTGATACAGTCTGTCGTTTCGCCAGACGCGATGTGCTGCGCCAAGCCAGGTCGTGTGATATGAGGCTTCGTTGCGTGTGGAGACGCCGCTCTGATCAAAATGGTACCATTTGCTTGTCGACATGTGTCTGTGCGAGCTGTTTGTTTGCGTGTTTGTTTGTTGGTATCGTTGTGCGTGTATTGGTTATGTTTTGTGTATGTGTATGAGTATGCGCATGTGCATGTGCGTAGTGTTTGTGTTTGTGTTTGTGTTTGTGTTTGTGTGTGATTGTTGCGTTGTGTGATGCGTCGTGTGGTGTGTCGTGTAGTTTGATGTGTGTTTGTTGTGTGTATGGTGTGTTTAGTTGGTGGTGTGTAGTTGTCGTGTGTGTTGGATGTGTGTAGTGGTTTTTGGTGTGTGTGTTGTATTGTGTGTTTTGTGTTTGTGTGTGGGTGTGTAGTTTGTATGTGCGGTCGTATAGCTCAGTCGGTAGAGCGCAGTGCTAATAACGCTGTGGTCCTGGGTTCGAGCCCCAGTATGACCAAACCTTTTCGTTTTGCGTGCCTTGCCTTCCCTGGCCTTGCCTGGCCTTGGCTTCCATTGCGCTCGCTGTGTTTGATCTCTTTCGTTTTCTGTTGCTACGCGCTGCTCTCGCCTCGAAGTCAACTCCAACAGACGTCCATGGATGTCGTTCTTCGTCTTCATCATTCGTCTGCGTTTGTTCGTGCACTCGTCCGTTTGGTCTGTCTTGCTATGCTGTTCGATTCAGTCGGTCACTTCGCATGCGTCCATGTGCTCTGTGTCTAGTGGTGTGCTCGCTTGCCTCATGTGGCGCGGCTTTTTGCTTCGTCAGGCGTGTACTGATTGTCTTGTGTTCGTGTTCTTGTGTCGCCATGGTTTGTGTTTGCAATGTGTTGGGGATGTGTTATGTGTGTTCTGTTTTTGTGTGCGTTTGTTGATTGGGATCTTGATTTGCTTGTCTGTTCTTGTGTCTGGTGATTAGTGCGTGCGTACTGTCAATGTCGCTGCTGCTGGTGTCTGCGCGTCTTGGTGTGATACAGTCTGTCGTTTCGCCAGACGCGATGTGCTGCGCCAAGCCAGGTCGTGTGATATGAGGCTTCGTTGCGTGTGGAGACGCCGCTCTGATCAAAATGGTACCATTTGCTTGTCGACATGTGTCTGTGCGAGCTGTTTGTTTGCGTGTTTGTTTGTTGGTATCGTTGTGCGTGTATTGGTTATGTTTTGTGTATGTGTATGAGTATGCGCATGTGCATGTGCGTAGTGTTTGTGTTTGTGTTTGTGTTTGTGTTTGTGTTTGTGTGTGATTGTTGCGTTGTGTGATGCGTCGTGTGGTGTGTCGTGTAGTTTGATGTGTGTTTGTTGTGTGTATGGTGTGTTTAGTTGGTGGTGTGTAGTTGTCGTGTGTGTTGGATGTGTGTAGTGGTTTTTGGTGTGTGTGTTGTATTGTGTGTTTTGTGTTTGTGTGTGGGTGTGTAGTTTGTATGTGCGGTCGTATAGCTCAGTCGGTAGAGCGCAGTGCTAATAACGCTGTGGTCCTGGGTTCGAGCCCCAGTATGACCAAACCTTTTCGTTTTGCGTGCCTTGCCTTCCCTGGCCTTGCCTGGCCTTGGCTTCCATTGCGCTCGCTGTGTTTGATCTCTTTCGTTTTCTGTTGCTACGCGCTGCTCTCGCCTCGAAGTCAACTCCAACAGACGTCCATGGATGTCGTTCTTCGTCTTCATCATTCGTCTGCGTTTGTTCGTGCACTCGTCCGTTTGGTCTGTCTTGCTATGCTGTTCGATTCAGTCGGTCACTTCGCATGCGTCCATGTGCTCTGTGTCTAGTGGTGTGCTCGCTTGCCTCATGTGGCGCGGCTTTTTGCTTCGTCAGGCGTGTACTGATTGTCTTGTGTTCGTGTTCTTGTGTCGCCATGGTTTGTGTTTGCAATGTGTTGGGGATGTGTTATGTGTGTTCTGTTTTTGTGTGCGTTTGTTGATTGGGATCTTGATTTGCTTGTCTGTTCTTGTGTCTGGTGATTAGTGCGTGCGTACTGTCAATGTCGCTGCTGCTGGTGTCTGCGCGTCTTGGTGTGATACAGTCTGTCGTTTCGCCAGACGCGATGTGCTGCGCCAAGCCAGGTCGTGTGATATGAGGCTTCGTTGCGTGTGGAGACGCCGCTCTGATCAAAATGGTACCATTTGCTTGTCGACATGTGTCTGTGCGAGCTGTTTGTTTGCGTGTTTGTTTGTTGGTATCGTTGTGCGTGTATTGGTTATGTTTTGTGTATGTGTATGAGTATGCGCATGTGCATGTGCGTAGTGTTTGTGTTTGTGTTTGTGTTTGTGTTTGTGTTTGTGTGTGATTGTTGCGTTGTGTGATGCGTCGTGTGGTGTGTCGTGTAGTTTGATGTGTGTTTGTTGTGTGTATGGTGTGTTTAGTTGGTGGTGTGTAGTTGTCGTGTGTGTTGGATGTGTGTAGTGGTTTTTGGTGTGTGTGTTGTATTGTGTGTTTTGTGTTTGTGTGTGGGTGTGTAGTTTGTATGTGCGGTCGTATAGCTCAGTCGGTAGAGCGCAGTGCTAATAACGCTGTGGTCCTGGGTTCGAGCCCCAGTATGACCAAACCTTTTCGTTTTGCGTGCCTTGCCTTCCCTGGCCTTGCCTGGCCTTGGCTTCCATTGCGCTCGCTGTGTTTGATCTCTTTCGTTTTCTGTTGCTACGCGCTGCTCTCGCCTCGAAGTCAACTCCAACAGACGTCCATGGATGTCGTTCTTCGTCTTCATCATTCGTCTGCGTTTGTTCGTGCACTCGTCCGTTTGGTCTGTCTTGCTATGCTGTTCGATTCAGTCGGTCACTTCGCATGCGTCCATGTGCTCTGTGTCTAGTGGTGTGCTCGCTTGCCTCATGTGGCGCGGCTTTTTGCTTCGTCAGGCGTGTACTGATTGTCTTGTGTTCGTGTTCTTGTGTCGCCATGGTTTGTGTTTGCAATGTGTTGGGGATGTGTTATGTGTGTTCTGTTTTTGTGTGCGTTTGTTGATTGGGATCTTGATTTGCTTGTCTGTTCTTGTGTCTGGTGATTAGTGCGTGCGTACTGTCAATGTCGCTGCTGCTGGTGTCTGCGCGTCTTGGTGTGATACAGTCTGTCGTTTCGCCAGACGCGATGTGCTGCGCCAAGCCAGGTCGTGTGATATGAGGCTTCGTTGCGTGTGGAGACGCCGCTCTGATCAAAATGGTACCATTTGCTTGTCGACATGTGTCTGTGCGAGCTGTTTGTTTGCGTGTTTGTTTGTTGGTATCGTTGTGCGTGTATTGGTTATGTTTTGTGTATGTGTATGAGTATGCGCATGTGCATGTGCGTAGTGTTTGTGTTTGTGTTTGTGTTTGTGTTTGTGTTTGTGTGTGATTGTTGCGTTGTGTGATGCGTCGTGTGGTGTGTCGTGTAGTTTGATGTGTGTTTGTTGTGTGTATGGTGTGTTTAGTTGGTGGTGTGTAGTTGTCGTGTGTGTTGGATGTGTGTAGTGGTTTTTGGTGTGTGTGTTGTATTGTGTGTTTTGTGTTTGTGTGTGGGTGTGTAGTTTGTATGTGCGGTCGTATAGCTCAGTCGGTAGAGCGCAGTGCTAATAACGCTGTGGTCCTGGGTTCGAGCCCCAGTATGACCAAACCTTTTCGTTTTGCGTGCCTTGCCTTCCCTGGCCTTGCCTGGCCTTGGCTTCCATTGCGCTCGCTGTGTTTGATCTCTTTCGTTTTCTGTTGCTACGCGCTGCTCTCGCCTCGAAGTCAACTCCAACAGACGTCCATGGATGTCGTTCTTCGTCTTCATCATTCGTCTGCGTTTGTTCGTGCACTCGTCCGTTTGGTCTGTCTTGCTATGCTGTTCGATTCAGTCGGTCACTTCGCATGCGTCCATGTGCTCTGTGTCTAGTGGTGTGCTCGCTTGCCTCATGTGGCGCGGCTTTTTGCTTCGTCAGGCGTGTACTGATTGTCTTGTGTTCGTGTTCTTGTGTCGCCATGGTTTGTGTTTGCAATGTGTTGGGGATGTGTTATGTGTGTTCTGTTTTTGTGTGCGTTTGTTGATTGGGATCTTGATTTGCTTGTCTGTTCTTGTGTCTGGTGATTAGTGCGTGCGTACTGTCAATGTCGCTGCTGCTGGTGTCTGCGCGTCTTGGTGTGATACAGTCTGTCGTTTCGCCAGACGCGATGTGCTGCGCCAAGCCAGGTCGTGTGATATGAGGCTTCGTTGCGTGTGGAGACGCCGCTCTGATCAAAATGGTACCATTTGCTTGTCGACATGTGTCTGTGCGAGCTGTTTGTTTGCGTGTTTGTTTGTTGGTATCGTTGTGCGTGTATTGGTTATGTTTTGTGTATGTGTATGAGTATGCGCATGTGCATGTGCGTAGTGTTTGTGTTTGTGTTTGTGTTTGTGTTTGTGTTTGTGTGTGATTGTTGCGTTGTGTGATGCGTCGTGTGGTGTGTCGTGTAGTTTGATGTGTGTTTGTTGTGTGTATGGTGTGTTTAGTTGGTGGTGTGTAGTTGTCGTGTGTGTTGGATGTGTGTAGTGGTTTTTGGTGTGTGTGTTGTATTGTGTGTTTTGTGTTTGTGTGTGGGTGTGTAGTTTGTATGTGCGGTCGTATAGCTCAGTCGGTAGAGCGCAGTGCTAATAACGCTGTGGTCCTGGGTTCGAGCCCCAGTATGACCAAACCTTTTCGTTTTGCGTGCCTTGCCTTCCCTGGCCTTGCCTGGCCTTGGCTTCCATTGCGCTCGCTGTGTTTGATCTCTTTCGTTTTCTGTTGCTACGCGCTGCTCTCGCCTCGAAGTCAACTCCAACAGACGTCCATGGATGTCGTTCTTCGTCTTCATCATTCGTCTGCGTTTGTTCGTGCACTCGTCCGTTTGGTCTGTCTTGCTATGCTGTTCGATTCAGTCGGTCACTTCGCATGCGTCCATGTGCTCTGTGTCTAGTGGTGTGCTCGCTTGCCTCATGTGGCGCGGCTTTTTGCTTCGTCAGGCGTGTACTGATTGTCTTGTGTTCGTGTTCTTGTGTCGCCATGGTTTGTGTTTGCAATGTGTTGGGGATGTGTTATGTGTGTTCTGTTTTTGTGTGCGTTTGTTGATTGGGATCTTGATTTGCTTGTCTGTTCTTGTGTCTGGTGATTAGTGCGTGCGTACTGTCAATGTCGCTGCTGCTGGTGTCTGCGCGTCTTGGTGTGATACAGTCTGTCGTTTCGCCAGACGCGATGTGCTGCGCCAAGCCAGGTCGTGTGATATGAGGCTTCGTTGCGTGTGGAGACGCCGCTCTGATCAAAATGGTACCATTTGCTTGTCGACATGTGTCTGTGCGAGCTGTTTGTTTGCGTGTTTGTTTGTTGGTATCGTTGTGCGTGTATTGGTTATGTTTTGTGTATGTGTATGAGTATGCGCATGTGCATGTGCGTAGTGTTTGTGTTGTGTTTGTGTTGTGTTTGTTTGTGTGTGATTGTTGCGTTGTGTGATGCGTCGTGTGGTGTGTCGTGTAGTTTGATGTGTGTTTGTTGTGTGTATGGTGTGTTTAGTTGGTGGTGTGTAGTTGTCGTGTGTGTTGGATGTGTGTAGTGGTTTTTGGTGTGTGTGTTGTATTGTGTGTTTTGTGTTTGTGTGTGGGTGTGTAGTTTGTATGTGCGGTCGTATAGCTCAGTCGGTAGAGCGCAGTGCTAATAACGCTGTGGTCCTGGGTTCGAGCCCCAGTATGACCAAACCTTTTCGTTTTGCGTGCCTTGCCTTCCCTGGCCTTGCCTGGCCTTGGCTTCCATTGCGCTCGCTGTGTTTGATCTCTTTCGTTTTCTGTTGCTACGCGCTGCTCTCGCCTCGAAGTCAACTCCAACAGACGTCCATGGATGTCGTTCTTCGTCTTCATCATTCGTCTGCGTTTGTTCGTGCACTCGTCCGTTTGGTCTGTCTTGCTATGCTGTTCGATTCAGTCGGTCACTTCGCATGCGTCCATGTGCTCTGTGTCTAGTGGTGTGCTCGCTTGCCTCATGTGGCGCGGCTTTTTGCTTCGTCAGGCGTGTACTGATTGTCTTGTGTTCGTGTTCTTGTGTCGCCATGGTTTGTGTTTGCAATGTGTTGGGGATGTGTTATGTGTGTTCTGTTTTTGTGTGCGTTTGTTGATTGGGATCTTGATTTGCTTGTCTGTTCTTGTGTCTGGTGATTAGTGCGTGCGTACTGTCAATGTCGCTGCTGCTGGTGTCTGCGCGTCTTGGTGTGATACAGTCTGTCGTTTCGCCAGACGCGATGTGCTGCGCCAAGCCAGGTCGTGTGATATGAGGCTTCGTTGCGTGTGGAGACGCCGCTCTGATCAAAATGGTACCATTTGCTTGTCGACATGTGTCTGTGCGAGCTGTTTGTTTGCGTGTTTGTTTGTTGGTATCGTTGTGCGTGTATTGGTTATGTTTTGTGTATGTGTATGAGTATGCGCATGTGCATGTGCGTAGTGTTTGTGTTTGTGTTTGTGTTTGTGTTTGTGTTTGTGTGTGATTGTTGCGTTGTGTGATGCGTCGTGTGGTGTGTCGTGTAGTTTGATGTGTGTTTGTTGTGTGTATGGTGTGTTTAGTTGGTGGTGTGTAGTTGTCGTGTGTGTTGGATGTGTGTAGTGGTTTTTGGTGTGTGTGTTGTATTGTGTGTTTTGTGTTTGTGTGTGGGTGTGTAGTTTGTATGTGCGGTCGTATAGCTCAGTCGGTAGAGCGCAGTGCTAATAACGCTGTGGTCCTGGGTTCGAGCCCCAGTATGACCAAACCTTTTCGTTTTGCGTGCCTTGCCTTCCCTGGCCTTGCCTGGCCTTGGCTTCCATTGCGCTCGCTGTGTTTGATCTCTTTCGTTTTCTGTTGCTACGCGCTGCTCTCGCCTCGAAGTCAACTCCAACAGACGTCCATGGATGTCGTTCTTCGTCTTCATCATTCGTCTGCGTTTGTTCGTGCACTCGTCCGTTTGGTCTGTCTTGCTATGCTGTTCGATTCAGTCGGTCACTTCGCATGCGTCCATGTGCTCTGTGTCTAGTGGTGTGCTCGCTTGCCTCATGTGGCGCGGCTTTTTGCTTCGTCAGGCGTGTACTGATTGTCTTGTGTTCGTGTTCTTGTGTCGCCATGGTTTGTGTTTGCAATGTGTTGGGGATGTGTTATGTGTGTTCTGTTTTTGTGTGCGTTTGTTGATTGGGATCTTGATTTGCTTGTCTGTTCTTGTGTCTGGTGATTAGTGCGTGCGTACTGTCAATGTCGCTGCTGCTGGTGTCTGCGCGTCTTGGTGTGATACAGTCTGTCGTTTCGCCAGACGCGATGTGCTGCGCCAAGCCAGGTCGTGTGATATGAGGCTTCGTTGCGTGTGGAGACGCCGCTCTGATCAAAATGGTACCATTTGCTTGTCGACATGTGTCTGTGCGAGCTGTTTGTTTGCGTGTTTGTTTGTTGGTATCGTTGTGCGTGTATTGGTTATGTTTTGTGTATGTGTATGAGTATGCGCATGTGCATGTGCGTAGTGTTTGTGTTTGTGTTTGTGTTTGTGTTTGTGTGTGATTGTTGCGTTGTGTGATGCGTCGTGTGGTGTGTCGTGTAGTTTGATGTGTGTTTGTTGTGTGTATGGTGTGTTTAGTTGGTGGTGTGTAGTTGTCGTGTGTGTTGGATGTGTGTAGTGGTTTTTGGTGTGTGTGTTGTATTGTGTGTTTTGTGTTTGTGTGTGGGTGTGTAGTTTGTATGTGCGGTCGTATAGCTCAGTCGGTAGAGCGCAGTGCTAATAACGCTGTGGTCCTGGGTTCGAGCCCCAGTATGACCAAACCTTTTCGTTTTGCGTGCCTTGCCTTCCCTGGCCTTGCCTGGCCTTGGCTTCCATTGCGCTCGCTGTGTTTGATCTCTTTCGTTTTCTGTTGCTACGCGCTGCTCTCGCCTCGAAGTCAACTCCAACAGACGTCCATGGATGTCGTTCTTCGTCTTCATCATTCGTCTGCGTTTGTTCGTGCACTCGTCCGTTTGGTCTGTCTTGCTATGCTGTTCGATTCAGTCGGTCACTTCGCATGCGTCCATGTGCTCTGTGTCTAGTGGTGTGCTCGCTTGCCTCATGTGGCGCGGCTTTTTGCTTCGTCAGGCGTGTACTGATTGTCTTGTGTTCGTGTTCTTGTGTCGCCATGGTTTGTGTTTGCAATGTGTTGGGGATGTGTTATGTGTGTTCTGTTTTTGTGTGCGTTTGTTGATTGGGATCTTGATTTGCTTGTCTGTTCTTGTGTCTGGTGATTAGTGCGTGCGTACTGTCAATGTCGCTGCTGCTGGTGTCTGCGCGTCTTGGTGTGATACAGTCTGTCGTTTCGCCAGACGCGATGTGCTGCGCCAAGCCAGGTCGTGTGATATGAGGCTTCGTTGCGTGTGGAGACGCCGCTCTGATCAAAATGGTACCATTTGCTTGTCGACATGTGTCTGTGCGAGCTGTTTGTTTGCGTGTTTGTTTGTTGGTATCGTTGTGCGTGTATTGGTTATGTTTTGTGTATGTGTATGAGTATGCGCATGTGCATGTGCGTAGTGTTTGTGTTTGTGTTTGTGTTTGTGTTTGTGTTTGTGTGTGATTGTTGCGTTGTGTGATGCGTCGTGTGGTGTGTCGTGTAGTTTGATGTGTGTTTGTTGTGTGTATGGTGTGTTTAGTTGGTGGTGTGTAGTTGTCGTGTGTGTTGGATGTGTGTAGTGGTTTTTGGTGTGTGTGTTGTATTGTGTGTTTTGTGTTTGTGTGTGGGTGTGTAGTTTGTATGTGCGGTCGTATAGCTCAGTCGGTAGAGCGCAGTGCTAATAACGCTGTGGTCCTGGGTTCGAGCCCCAGTATGACCAAACCTTTTCGTTTTGCGTGCCTTGCCTTCCCTGGCCTTGCCTGGCCTTGGCTTCCATTGCGCTCGCTGTGTTTGATCTCTTTCGTTTTCTGTTGCTACGCGCTGCTCTCGCCTCGAAGTCAACTCCAACAGACGTCCATGGATGTCGTTCTTCGTCTTCATCATTCGTCTGCGTTTGTTCGTGCACTCGTCCGTTTGGTCTGTCTTGCTATGCTGTTCGATTCAGTCGGTCACTTCGCATGCGTCCATGTGCTCTGTGTCTAGTGGTGTGCTCGCTTGCCTCATGTGGCGCGGCTTTTTGCTTCGTCAGGCGTGTACTGATTGTCTTGTGTTCGTGTTCTTGTGTCGCCATGGTTTGTGTTTGCAATGTGTTGGGGATGTGTTATGTGTGTTCTGTTTTTGTGTGCGTTTGTTGATTGGGATCTTGATTTGCTTGTCTGTTCTTGTGTCTGGTGATTAGTGCGTGCGTACTGTCAATGTCGCTGCTGCTGGTGTCTGCGCGTCTTGGTGTGATACAGTCTGTCGTTTCGCCAGACGCGATGTGCTGCGCCAAGCCAGGTCGTGTGATATGAGGCTTCGTTGCGTGTGGAGACGCCGCTCTGATCAAAATGGTACCATTTGCTTGTCGACATGTGTCTGTGCGAGCTGTTTGTTTGCGTGTTTGTTTGTTGGTATCGTTGTGCGTGTATTGGTTATGTTTTGTGTATGTGTATGAGTATGCGCATGTGCATGTGCGTAGTGTTTGTGTTTGTGTTTGTGTTTGTGTTTGTGTTTGTGTGTGATTGTTGCGTTGTGTGATGCGTCGTGTGGTGTGTCGTGTAGTTTGATGTGTGTTTGTTGTGTGTATGGTGTGTTTAGTTGGTGGTGTGTAGTTGTCGTGTGTGTTGGATGTGTGTAGTGGTTTTTGGTGTGTGTGTTGTATTGTGTGTTTTGTGTTTGTGTGTGGGTGTGTAGTTTGTATGTGCGGTCGTATAGCTCAGTCGGTAGAGCGCAGTGCTAATAACGCTGTGGTCCTGGGTTCGAGCCCCAGTATGACCAAACCTTTTCGTTTTGCGTGCCTTGCCTTCCCTGGCCTTGCCTGGCCTTGGCTTCCATTGCGCTCGCTGTGTTTGATCTCTTTCGTTTTCTGTTGCTACGCGCTGCTCTCGCCTCGAAGTCAACTCCAACAGACGTCCATGGATGTCGTTCTTCGTCTTCATCATTCGTCTGCGTTTGTTCGTGCACTCGTCCGTTTGGTCTGTCTTGCTATGCTGTTCGATTCAGTCGGTCACTTCGCATGCGTCCATGTGCTCTGTGTCTAGTGGTGTGCTCGCTTGCCTCATGTGGCGCGGCTTTTTGCTTCGTCAGGCGTGTACTGATTGTCTTGTGTTCGTGTTCTTGTGTCGCCATGGTTTGTGTTTGCAATGTGTTGGGGATGTGTTATGTGTGTTCTGTTTTTGTGTGCGTTTGTTGATTGGGATCTTGATTTGCTTGTCTGTTCTTGTGTCTGGTGATTAGTGCGTGCGTACTGTCAATGTCGCTGCTGCTGGTGTCTGCGCGTCTTGGTGTGATACAGTCTGTCGTTTCGCCAGACGCGATGTGCTGCGCCAAGCCAGGTCGTGTGATATGAGGCTTCGTTGCGTGTGGAGACGCCGCTCTGATCAAAATGGTACCATTTGCTTGTCGACATGTGTCTGTGCGAGCTGTTTGTTTGCGTGTTTGTTTGTTGGTATCGTTGTGCGTGTATTGGTTATGTTTTGTGTATGTGTATGAGTATGCGCATGTGCATGTGCGTAGTGTTTGTGTTTGTGTTTGTGTTTGTGTTTGTGTTTGTGTGTGATTGTTGCGTTGTGTGATGCGTCGTGTGGTGTGTCGTGTAGTTTGATGTGTGTTTGTTGTGTGTATGGTGTGTTTAGTTGGTGGTGTGTAGTTGTCGTGTGTGTTGGATGTGTGTAGTGGTTTTTGGTGTGTGTGTTGTATTGTGTGTTTTGTGTTTGTGTGTGGGTGTGTAGTTTGTATGTGCGGTCGTATAGCTCAGTCGGTAGAGCGCAGTGCTAATAACGCTGTGGTCCTGGGTTCGAGCCCCAGTATGACCAAACCTTTTCGTTTTGCGTGCCTTGCCTTCCCTGGCCTTGCCTGGCCTTGGCTTCCATTGCGCTCGCTGTGTTTGATCTCTTTCGTTTTCTGTTGCTACGCGCTGCTCTCGCCTCGAAGTCAACTCCAACAGACGTCCATGGATGTCGTTCTTCGTCTTCATCATTCGTCTGCGTTTGTTCGTGCACTCGTCCGTTTGGTCTGTCTTGCTATGCTGTTCGATTCAGTCGGTCACTTCGCATGCGTCCATGTGCTCTGTGTCTAGTGGTGTGCTCGCTTGCCTCATGTGGCGCGGCTTTTTGCTTCGTCAGGCGTGTACTGATTGTCTTGTGTTCGTGTTCTTGTGTCGCCATGGTTTGTGTTTGCAATGTGTTGGGGATGTGTTATGTGTGTTCTGTTTTTGTGTGCGTTTGTTGATTGGGATCTTGATTTGCTTGTCTGTTCTTGTGTCTGGTGATTAGTGCGTGCGTACTGTCAATGTCGCTGCTGCTGGTGTCTGCGCGTCTTGGTGTGATACAGTCTGTCGTTTCGCCAGACGCGATGTGCTGCGCCAAGCCAGGTCGTGTGATATGAGGCTTCGTTGCGTGTGGAGACGCCGCTCTGATCAAAATGGTACCATTTGCTTGTCGACATGTGTCTGTGCGAGCTGTTTGTTTGCGTGTTTGTTTGTTGGTATCGTTGTGCGTGTATTGGTTATGTTTTGTGTATGTGTATGAGTATGCGCATGTGCATGTGCGTAGTGTTTGTGTTTGTGTTTGTGTTTGTGTTTGTGTTTGTGTGTGATTGTTGCGTTGTGTGATGCGTCGTGTGGTGTGTCGTGTAGTTTGATGTGTGTTTGTTGTGTGTATGGTGTGTTTAGTTGGTGGTGTGTAGTTGTCGTGTGTGTTGGATGTGTGTAGTGGTTTTTGGTGTGTGTGTTGTATTGTGTGTTTTGTGTTTGTGTGTGGGTGTGTAGTTTGTATGTGCGGTCGTATAGCTCAGTCGGTAGAGCGCAGTGCTAATAACGCTGTGGTCCTGGGTTCGAGCCCCAGTATGACCAAACCTTTTCGTTTTGCGTGCCTTGCCTTCCCTGGCCTTGCCTGGCCTTGGCTTCCATTGCGCTCGCTGTGTTTGATCTCTTTCGTTTTCTGTTGCTACGCGCTGCTCTCGCCTCGAAGTCAACTCCAACAGACGTCCATGGATGTCGTTCTTCGTCTTCATCATTCGTCTGCGTTTGTTCGTGCACTCGTCCGTTTGGTCTGTCTTGCTATGCTGTTCGATTCAGTCGGTCACTTCGCATGCGTCCATGTGCTCTGTGTCTAGTGGTGTGCTCGCTTGCCTCATGTGGCGCGGCTTTTTGCTTCGTCAGGCGTGTACTGATTGTCTTGTGTTCGTGTTCTTGTGTCGCCATGGTTTGTGTTTGCAATGTGTTGGGGATGTGTTATGTGTGTTCTGTTTTTGTGTGCGTTTGTTGATTGGGATCTTGATTTGCTTGTCTGTTCTTGTGTCTGGTGATTAGTGCGTGCGTACTGTCAATGTCGCTGCTGCTGGTGTCTGCGCGTCTTGGTGTGATACAGTCTGTCGTTTCGCCAGACGCGATGTGCTGCGCCAAGCCAGGTCGTGTGATATGAGGCTTCGTTGCGTGTGGAGACGCCGCTCTGATCAAAATGGTACCATTTGCTTGTCGACATGTGTCTGTGCGAGCTGTTTGTTTGCGTGTTTGTTTGTTGGTATCGTTGTGCGTGTATTGGTTATGTTTTGTGTATGTGTATGAGTATGCGCATGTGCATGTGCGTAGTGTTTGTGTTTGTGTTTGTGTTTGTGTTTGTGTTTGTGTGTGATTGTTGCGTTGTGTGATGCGTCGTGTGGTGTGTCGTGTAGTTTGATGTGTGTTTGTTGTGTGTATGGTGTGTTTAGTTGGTGGTGTGTAGTTGTCGTGTGTGTTGGATGTGTGTAGTGGTTTTTGGTGTGTGTGTTGTATTGTGTGTTTTGTGTTTGTGTGTGGGTGTGTAGTTTGTATGTGCGGTCGTATAGCTCAGTCGGTAGAGCGCAGTGCTAATAACGCTGTGGTCCTGGGTTCGAGCCCCAGTATGACCAAACCTTTTCGTTTTGCGTGCCTTGCCTTCCCTGGCCTTGCCTGGCCTTGGCTTCCATTGCGCTCGCTGTGTTTGATCTCTTTCGTTTTCTGTTGCTACGCGCTGCTCTCGCCTCGAAGTCAACTCCAACAGACGTCCATGGATGTCGTTCTTCGTCTTCATCATTCGTCTGCGTTTGTTCGTGCACTCGTCCGTTTGGTCTGTCTTGCTATGCTGTTCGATTCAGTCGGTCACTTCGCATGCGTCCATGTGCTCTGTGTCTAGTGGTGTGCTCGCTTGCCTCATGTGGCGCGGCTTTTTGCTTCGTCAGGCGTGTACTGATTGTCTTGTGTTCGTGTTCTTGTGTCGCCATGGTTTGTGTTTGCAATGTGTTGGGGATGTGTTATGTGTGTTCTGTTTTTGTGTGCGTTTGTTGATTGGGATCTTGATTTGCTTGTCTGTTCTTGTGTCTGGTGATTAGTGCGTGCGTACTGTCAATGTCGCTGCTGCTGGTGTCTGCGCGTCTTGGTGTGATACAGTCTGTCGTTTCGCCAGACGCGATGTGCTGCGCCAAGCCAGGTCGTGTGATATGAGGCTTCGTTGCGTGTGGAGACGCCGCTCTGATCAAAATGGTACCATTTGCTTGTCGACATGTGTCTGTGCGAGCTGTTTGTTTGCGTGTTTGTTTGTTGGTATCGTTGTGCGTGTATTGGTTATGTTTTGTGTATGTGTATGAGTATGCGCATGTGCATGTGCGTAGTGTTTGTGTTTGTGTTTGTGTTTGTGTTTGTGTTTGTGTGTGATTGTTGCGTTGTGTGATGCGTCGTGTGGTGTGTCGTGTAGTTTGATGTGTGTTTGTTGTGTGTATGGTGTGTTTAGTTGGTGGTGTGTAGTTGTCGTGTGTGTTGGATGTGTGTAGTGGTTTTTGGTGTGTGTGTTGTATTGTGTGTTTTGTGTTTGTGTGTGGGTGTGTAGTTTGTATGTGCGGTCGTATAGCTCAGTCGGTAGAGCGCAGTGCTAATAACGCTGTGGTCCTGGGTTCGAGCCCCAGTATGACCAAACCTTTTCGTTTTGCGTGCCTTGCCTTCCCTGGCCTTGCCTGGCCTTGGCTTCCATTGCGCTCGCTGTGTTTGATCTCTTTCGTTTTCTGTTGCTACGCGCTGCTCTCGCCTCGAAGTCAACTCCAACAGACGTCCATGGATGTCGTTCTTCGTCTTCATCATTCGTCTGCGTTTGTTCGTGCACTCGTCCGTTTGGTCTGTCTTGCTATGCTGTTCGATTCAGTCGGTCACTTCGCATGCGTCCATGTGCTCTGTGTCTAGTGGTGTGCTCGCTTGCCTCATGTGGCGCGGCTTTTTGCTTCGTCAGGCGTGTACTGATTGTCTTGTGTTCGTGTTCTTGTGTCGCCATGGTTTGTGTTTGCAATGTGTTGGGGATGTGTTATGTGTGTTCTGTTTTTGTGTGCGTTTGTTGATTGGGATCTTGATTTGCTTGTCTGTTCTTGTGTCTGGTGATTAGTGCGTGCGTACTGTCAATGTCGCTGCTGCTGGTGTCTGCGCGTCTTGGTGTGATACAGTCTGTCGTTTCGCCAGACGCGATGTGCTGCGCCAAGCCAGGTCGTGTGATATGAGGCTTCGTTGCGTGTGGAGACGCCGCTCTGATCAAAATGGTACCATTTGCTTGTCGACATGTGTCTGTGCGAGCTGTTTGTTTGCGTGTTTGTTTGTTGGTATCGTTGTGCGTGTATTGGTTATGTTTTGTGTATGTGTATGAGTATGCGCATGTGCATGTGCGTAGTGTTTGTGTTTGTGTTTGTGTTTGTGTTTGTGTTTGTGTGTGATTGTTGCGTTGTGTGATGCGTCGTGTGGTGTGTCGTGTAGTTTGATGTGTGTTTGTTGTGTGTATGGTGTGTTTAGTTGGTGGTGTGTAGTTGTCGTGTGTGTTGGATGTGTGTAGTGGTTTTTGGTGTGTGTGTTGTATTGTGTGTTTTGTGTTTGTGTGTGGGTGTGTAGTTTGTATGTGCGGTCGTATAGCTCAGTCGGTAGAGCGCAGTGCTAATAACGCTGTGGTCCTGGGTTCGAGCCCCAGTATGACCAAACCTTTTCGTTTTGCGTGCCTTGCCTTCCCTGGCCTTGCCTGGCCTTGGCTTCCATTGCGCTCGCTGTGTTTGATCTCTTTCGTTTTCTGTTGCTACGCGCTGCTCTCGCCTCGAAGTCAACTCCAACAGACGTCCATGGATGTCGTTCTTCGTCTTCATCATTCGTCTGCGTTTGTTCGTGCACTCGTCCGTTTGGTCTGTCTTGCTATGCTGTTCGATTCAGTCGGTCACTTCGCATGCGTCCATGTGCTCTGTGTCTAGTGGTGTGCTCGCTTGCCTCATGTGGCGCGGCTTTTTGCTTCGTCAGGCGTGTACTGATTGTCTTGTGTTCGTGTTCTTGTGTCGCCATGGTTTGTGTTTGCAATGTGTTGGGGATGTGTTATGTGTGTTCTGTTTTTGTGTGCGTTTGTTGATTGGGATCTTGATTTGCTTGTCTGTTCTTGTGTCTGGTGATTAGTGCGTGCGTACTGTCAATGTCGCTGCTGCTGGTGTCTGCGCGTCTTGGTGTGATACAGTCTGTCGTTTCGCCAGACGCGATGTGCTGCGCCAAGCCAGGTCGTGTGATATGAGGCTTCGTTGCGTGTGGAGACGCCGCTCTGATCAAAATGGTACCATTTGCTTGTCGACATGTGTCTGTGCGAGCTGTTTGTTTGCGTGTTTGTTTGTTGGTATCGTTGTGCGTGTATTGGTTATGTTTTGTGTATGTGTATGAGTATGCGCATGTGCATGTGCGTAGTGTTTGTGTTTGTGTTTGTGTTTGTGTTTGTGTTTGTGTGTGATTGTTGCGTTGTGTGATGCGTCGTGTGGTGTGTCGTGTAGTTTGATGTGTGTTTGTTGTGTGTATGGTGTGTTTAGTTGGTGGTGTGTAGTTGTCGTGTGTGTTGGATGTGTGTAGTGGTTTTTGGTGTGTGTGTTGTATTGTGTGTTTTGTGTTTGTGTGTGGGTGTGTAGTTTGTATGTGCGGTCGTATAGCTCAGTCGGTAGAGCGCAGTGCTAATAACGCTGTGGTCCTGGGTTCGAGCCCCAGTATGACCAAACCTTTTCGTTTTGCGTGCCTTGCCTTCCCTGGCCTTGCCTGGCCTTGGCTTCCATTGCGCTCGCTGTGTTTGATCTCTTTCGTTTTCTGTTGCTACGCGCTGCTCTCGCCTCGAAGTCAACTCCAACAGACGTCCATGGATGTCGTTCTTCGTCTTCATCATTCGTCTGCGTTTGTTCGTGCACTCGTCCGTTTGGTCTGTCTTGCTATGCTGTTCGATTCAGTCGGTCACTTCGCATGCGTCCATGTGCTCTGTGTCTAGTGGTGTGCTCGCTTGCCTCATGTGGCGCGGCTTTTTGCTTCGTCAGGCGTGTACTGATTGTCTTGTGTTCGTGTTCTTGTGTCGCCATGGTTTGTGTTTGCAATGTGTTGGGGATGTGTTATGTGTGTTCTGTTTTTGTGTGCGTTTGTTGATTGGGATCTTGATTTGCTTGTCTGTTCTTGTGTCTGGTGATTAGTGCGTGCGTACTGTCAATGTCGCTGCTGCTGGTGTCTGCGCGTCTTGGTGTGATACAGTCTGTCGTTTCGCCAGACGCGATGTGCTGCGCCAAGCCAGGTCGTGTGATATGAGGCTTCGTTGCGTGTGGAGACGCCGCTCTGATCAAAATGGTACCATTTGCTTGTCGACATGTGTCTGTGCGAGCTGTTTGTTTGCGTGTTTGTTTGTTGGTATCGTTGTGCGTGTATTGGTTATGTTTTGTGTATGTGTATGAGTATGCGCATGTGCATGTGCGTAGTGTTTGTGTTTGTGTTTGTGTTTGTGTTTGTGTTTGTGTGTGATTGTTGCGTTGTGTGATGCGTCGTGTGGTGTGTCGTGTAGTTTGATGTGTGTTTGTTGTGTGTATGGTGTGTTTAGTTGGTGGTGTGTAGTTGTCGTGTGTGTTGGATGTGTGTAGTGGTTTTTGGTGTGTGTGTTGTATTGTGTGTTTTGTGTTTGTGTGTGGGTGTGTAGTTTGTATGTGCGGTCGTATAGCTCAGTCGGTAGAGCGCAGTGCTAATAACGCTGTGGTCCTGGGTTCGAGCCCCAGTATGACCAAACCTTTTCGTTTTGCGTGCCTTGCCTTCCCTGGCCTTGCCTGGCCTTGGCTTCCATTGCGCTCGCTGTGTTTGATCTCTTTCGTTTTCTGTTGCTACGCGCTGCTCTCGCCTCGAAGTCAACTCCAACAGACGTCCATGGATGTCGTTCTTCGTCTTCATCATTCGTCTGCGTTTGTTCGTGCACTCGTCCGTTTGGTCTGTCTTGCTATGCTGTTCGATTCAGTCGGTCACTTCGCATGCGTCCATGTGCTCTGTGTCTAGTGGTGTGCTCGCTTGCCTCATGTGGCGCGGCTTTTTGCTTCGTCAGGCGTGTACTGATTGTCTTGTGTTCGTGTTCTTGTGTCGCCATGGTTTGTGTTTGCAATGTGTTGGGGATGTGTTATGTGTGTTCTGTTTTTGTGTGCGTTTGTTGATTGGGATCTTGATTTGCTTGTCTGTTCTTGTGTCTGGTGATTAGTGCGTGCGTACTGTCAATGTCGCTGCTGCTGGTGTCTGCGCGTCTTGGTGTGATACAGTCTGTCGTTTCGCCAGACGCGATGTGCTGCGCCAAGCCAGGTCGTGTGATATGAGGCTTCGTTGCGTGTGGAGACGCCGCTCTGATCAAAATGGTACCATTTGCTTGTCGACATGTGTCTGTGCGAGCTGTTTGTTTGCGTGTTTGTTTGTTGGTATCGTTGTGCGTGTATTGGTTATGTTTTGTGTATGTGTATGAGTATGCGCATGTGCATGTGCGTAGTGTTTGTGTTTGTGTTTGTGTTTGTGTTTGTGTTTGTGTGTGATTGTTGCGTTGTGTGATGCGTCGTGTGGTGTGTCGTGTAGTTTGATGTGTGTTTGTTGTGTGTATGGTGTGTTTAGTTGGTGGTGTGTAGTTGTCGTGTGTGTTGGATGTGTGTAGTGGTTTTTGGTGTGTGTGTTGTATTGTGTGTTTTGTGTTTGTGTGTGGGTGTGTAGTTTGTATGTGCGGTCGTATAGCTCAGTCGGTAGAGCGCAGTGCTAATAACGCTGTGGTCCTGGGTTCGAGCCCCAGTATGACCAAACCTTTTCGTTTTGCGTGCCTTGCCTTCCCTGGCCTTGCCTGGCCTTGGCTTCCATTGCGCTCGCTGTGTTTGATCTCTTTCGTTTTCTGTTGCTACGCGCTGCTCTCGCCTCGAAGTCAACTCCAACAGACGTCCATGGATGTCGTTCTTCGTCTTCATCATTCGTCTGCGTTTGTTCGTGCACTCGTCCGTTTGGTCTGTCTTGCTATGCTGTTCGATTCAGTCGGTCACTTCGCATGCGTCCATGTGCTCTGTGTCTAGTGGTGTGCTCGCTTGCCTCATGTGGCGCGGCTTTTTGCTTCGTCAGGCGTGTACTGATTGTCTTGTGTTCGTGTTCTTGTGTCGCCATGGTTTGTGTTTGCAATGTGTTGGGGATGTGTTATGTGTGTTCTGTTTTTGTGTGCGTTTGTTGATTGGGATCTTGATTTGCTTGTCTGTTCTTGTGTCTGGTGATTAGTGCGTGCGTACTGTCAATGTCGCTGCTGCTGGTGTCTGCGCGTCTTGGTGTGATACAGTCTGTCGTTTCGCCAGACGCGATGTGCTGCGCCAAGCCAGGTCGTGTGATATGAGGCTTCGTTGCGTGTGGAGACGCCGCTCTGATCAAAATGGTACCATTTGCTTGTCGACATGTGTCTGTGCGAGCTGTTTGTTTGCGTGTTTGTTTGTTGGTATCGTTGTGCGTGTATTGGTTATGTTTTGTGTATGTGTATGAGTATGCGCATGTGCATGTGCGTAGTGTTTGTGTTTGTGTTTGTGTTTGTGTTTGTGTTTGTGTGTGATTGTTGCGTTGTGTGATGCGTCGTGTGGTGTGTCGTGTAGTTTGATGTGTGTTTGTTGTGTGTATGGTGTGTTTAGTTGGTGGTGTGTAGTTGTCGTGTGTGTTGGATGTGTGTAGTGGTTTTTGGTGTGTGTGTTGTATTGTGTGTTTTGTGTTTGTGTGTGGGTGTGTAGTTTGTATGTGCGGTCGTATAGCTCAGTCGGTAGAGCGCAGTGCTAATAACGCTGTGGTCCTGGGTTCGAGCCCCAGTATGACCAAACCTTTTCGTTTTGCGTGCCTTGCCTTCCCTGGCCTTGCCTGGCCTTGGCTTCCATTGCGCTCGCTGTGTTTGATCTCTTTCGTTTTCTGTTGCTACGCGCTGCTCTCGCCTCGAAGTCAACTCCAACAGACGTCCATGGATGTCGTTCTTCGTCTTCATCATTCGTCTGCGTTTGTTCGTGCACTCGTCCGTTTGGTCTGTCTTGCTATGCTGTTCGATTCAGTCGGTCACTTCGCATGCGTCCATGTGCTCTGTGTCTAGTGGTGTGCTCGCTTGCCTCATGTGGCGCGGCTTTTTGCTTCGTCAGGCGTGTACTGATTGTCTTGTGTTCGTGTTCTTGTGTCGCCATGGTTTGTGTTTGCAATGTGTTGGGGATGTGTTATGTGTGTTCTGTTTTTGTGTGCGTTTGTTGATTGGGATCTTGATTTGCTTGTCTGTTCTTGTGTCTGGTGATTAGTGCGTGCGTACTGTCAATGTCGCTGCTGCTGGTGTCTGCGCGTCTTGGTGTGATACAGTCTGTCGTTTCGCCAGACGCGATGTGCTGCGCCAAGCCAGGTCGTGTGATATGAGGCTTCGTTGCGTGTGGAGACGCCGCTCTGATCAAAATGGTACCATTTGCTTGTCGACATGTGTCTGTGCGAGCTGTTTGTTTGCGTGTTTGTTTGTTGGTATCGTTGTGCGTGTATTGGTTATGTTTTGTGTATGTGTATGAGTATGCGCATGTGCATGTGCGTAGTGTTTGTGTTTGTGTTTGTTTGTGTTGTGTTTGTGTGTGATTGTTGCGTTGTGTGATGCGTCGTGTGGTGTGTCGTGTAGTTTGATGTGTGTTTGTTGTGTGTATGGTGTGTTTAGTTGGTGGTGTGTAGTTGTCGTGTGTGTTGGATGTGTGTAGTGGTTTTTGGTGTGTGTGTTGTATTGTGTGTTTTGTGTTTGTGTGTGGGTGTGTAGTTTGTATGTGCGGTCGTATAGCTCAGTCGGTAGAGCGCAGTGCTAATAACGCTGTGGTCCTGGGTTCGAGCCCCAGTATGACCAAACCTTTTCGTTTTGCGTGCCTTGCCTTCCCTGGCCTTGCCTGGCCTTGGCTTCCATTGCGCTCGCTGTGTTTGATCTCTTTCGTTTTCTGTTGCTACGCGCTGCTCTCGCCTCGAAGTCAACTCCAACAGACGTCCATGGATGTCGTTCTTCGTCTTCATCATTCGTCTGCGTTTGTTCGTGCACTCGTCCGTTTGGTCTGTCTTGCTATGCTGTTCGATTCAGTCGGTCACTTCGCATGCGTCCATGTGCTCTGTGTCTAGTGGTGTGCTCGCTTGCCTCATGTGGCGCGGCTTTTTGCTTCGTCAGGCGTGTACTGATTGTCTTGTGTTCGTGTTCTTGTGTCGCCATGGTTTGTGTTTGCAATGTGTTGGGGATGTGTTATGTGTGTTCTGTTTTTGTGTGCGTTTGTTGATTGGGATCTTGATTTGCTTGTCTGTTCTTGTGTCTGGTGATTAGTGCGTGCGTACTGTCAATGTCGCTGCTGCTGGTGTCTGCGCGTCTTGGTGTGATACAGTCTGTCGTTTCGCCAGACGCGATGTGCTGCGCCAAGCCAGGTCGTGTGATATGAGGCTTCGTTGCGTGTGGAGACGCCGCTCTGATCAAAATGGTACCATTTGCTTGTCGACATGTGTCTGTGCGAGCTGTTTGTTTGCGTGTTTGTTTGTTGGTATCGTTGTGCGTGTATTGGTTATGTTTTGTGTATGTGTATGAGTATGCGCATGTGCATGTGCGTAGTGTTGTGTTTGTGTTGTGTTGTGTTTGTGTTTGTGTTTGTGTGTGATTGTTGCGTTGTGTGATGCGTCGTGTGGTGTGTCGTGTAGTTTGATGTGTGTTTGTTGTGTGTATGGTGT
This sequence comes from Pythium guiyangense, assembly GCA_003730235.1. Taxonomy (NCBI): domain Eukaryota; phylum Oomycota; class Peronosporomycetes; order Pythiales; family Pythiaceae; genus Pythium; species Pythium guiyangense. The sequence continues at coordinate 1,351,375 of QXDM01000001.1, forward strand.
GTTTAGTTGGTGGTGTGTAGTTGTCGTGTGTGTTGGATGTGTGTAGTGGTTTTTGGTGTGTGTGTTGTATTGTGTGTTTTGTGTTTGTGTGTGGGTGTGTAGTTTGTATGTGCGGTCGTATAGCTCAGTCGGTAGAGCGCAGTGCTAATAACGCTGTGGTCCTGGGTTCGAGCCCCAGTATGACCAAACCTTTTCGTTTTGCGTGCCTTGCCTTCCCTGGCCTTGCCTGGCCTTGGCTTCCATTGCGCTCGCTGTGTTTGATCTCTTTCGTTTTCTGTTTGCTACGCGCTGCTCTCGCCTCGAAGTCAACTCCAACAGACGTCCATGGATGTCGTTCTTCGTCTTCATCATTCGTCTGCGTTTGTTCGTGCACTCGTCCGTTTGGTCTGTCTTGCTATGCTGTTCGATTCAGTCGGTCACTTCGCATGCGTCCATGTGCTCTGTGTCTAGTGGTGTGCTCGCTTGCCTCATGTGGCGCGGCTTTTTGCTTCGTCAGGCGTGTACTGATTGTCTTGTGTTCGTGTTCTTGTGTCGCCATGGTTTGTGTTTGCAATGTGTTGGGGATGTGTTATGTGTGTTCTGTTTTTGTGTGCGTTTGTTGATTGGGATCTTGATTTGCTTGTCTGTTCTTGTGTCTGGTGATTAGTGCGTGCGTACTGTCAATGTCGCTGCTGCTGGTGTCTGCGCGTCTTGGTGTGATACAGTCTGTCGTTTCGCCAGACGCGATGTGCTGCGCCAAGCCAGGTCGTGTGATATGAGGCTTCGTTGCGTGTGGAGACGCCGCTCTGATCAAAATGGTACCATTTGCTTGTCGACATGTGTCTGTGCGAGCTGTTTGTTTGCGTGTTTGTTTGTTGGTATCGTTGTGCGTGTATTGTTATGTTTTGTGTATGTGTATGAGTATGCGCATGTGCATGTGCGTAGTGTTTGTGTTTGTGTTTGTGTTTGTGTTTGTGTTTGTGTTTGTGTGTGATTGTTGCGTTTGGTGTGATGCGTCGTGTGGTGTGTCGTGTAGTTTGATGTGTGTTTGTTGTGTGTATGGTGTGTTTAGTTGGTGGTGTGTAGTTGTCGTGTGTGTTGGATGTGTGTAGTGGTTTTTGGTGTGTGTGTTGTATTGTGTGTTTTGTGTTTGTGTGTGGGTGTGTAGTTTGTATGTGCGGTCGTATAGCTCCGTCGGTAGAGCGCAGTGCTAATAACGCTGTGGTCCTGGGTTCGAGCCCCAGTATGACCAAACCTTTTCGTTTTGCGTGCCTTGCCTTCCCTGGCCTTGCCTGGCCTTGGCTTCCATTGCGCTCGCTGTGTTTGATCTCTTTCGTTTTCTGTTGCTACGCGCTGCTCTCGCCTCGAAGTCAACTCCAACAGACGTCCATGGATGTCGTTCTTCGTCTTCATCATTCGTCTGCGTTTGTTCGTGCACTCGTCCGTTTGGTCTGTCTTGCTATGCTGTTCGATTCAGTCGGTCACTTCGCATGCGTCCATGTGCTCTGTGTCTAGTGGTGTGCTCGCTTGCCTCATGTGGCGCGGCTTTTTGCTTCGTCAGGCGTGTACTGATTGTCTTGTGTTCGTGTTCTTGTGTCGCCATGGTTTGTGTTTGCAATGTGTTGGGGATGTGTTATGTGTGTTCTGTTTTTGTGTGCGTTTGTTGATTGGGATCTTGATTTGCTTGTCTGTTCTTGTGTCTGGTGATTAGTGCGTGCGTACTGTCAATGTCGCTGCTGCTGGTGTCTGCGCGTCTTGGTGTGATACAGTCTGTCGTTTCGCCAGACGCGATGTGCTGCGCCAAGCCAGGTCGTGTGATATGAGGCTTCGTTGCGTGTGGAGACGCCGCTCTGATCAAAATGGTACCATTTGCTTGTCGACATGTGTCTGTGCGAGCTGTTTGTTTGCGTGTTTGTTGTTGGTATCGTTGTGCGTGTATTGGTTATGTTTTGTGTATGTGTATGAGTATGCGCATGTGCATGTGCGTAGTGTTTGTGTTTGTGTTTGTGTTTGTGTTTGTGTTTGTGTTTGTGTGTGATTGTTGCGTTGTGTGATGCGTCGTGTGGTGTGTCGTGTAGTTTGATGTGTGTTTGTTGTGTGTATGGTGTGTTTAGTTGGTGGTGTGTAGTTGTCCGTGTGTGTTGGATGTGTGTAGTGGTTTTTGGTGTGTGTGTTGTATTGTGTGTTTTGTGTTTGTGTGTGGGGGTGTAGTTTGTATGTGCGGTCGTATAGCTCAGTCGGTAGAGCGCAGTGCTAATAACGCTGTGGTCCTGGGTTCGAGCCCCAGTATGACCAAACCTTTTCGTTTTGCGTGCCTTGCCTTCCCTGGCCTTGCCTGGCCTTGGCTTCCATTGCGCTCGCTGTGTTTGATCTCTTTCGTTTTCTGTTGCTACGCGCTGCTCTCGCCTCGAAGTCAACTCCAACAGACGTCCATGGATGTCGTTCTTCGTCTTCATCATTCGTCTGCGTTTGTTCGTGCACTCGTCCGTTTGGTCTGTCTTGCTATGCTGTTCGATTCAGTCGGTCACTTCGCATGCGTCCATGTGCTCTGTGTCTAGTGGTGTGCTCGCTTGCCTCATGTGGCGCGGCTTTTTGCTTCGTCAGGCGTGTACTGATTGTCTTGTGTTCGTGTTCTTGTGTCGCCATGGTTTGTGTTTGCAATGTGTTGGGGATGTGTTATGTGTGTTCTGTTTTTGTGTGCGTTTGTTGATTGGGATCTTGATTTGCTTGTCTGTTCTTGTGTCTGGTGATTAGTGCGTGCGTACTGTCAATGTCGCTGCTGCTGGTGTCTGCGCGTCTTGGTGTGATACAGTCTGTCGTTTCGCCAGACGCGATGTGCTGCGCCAAGCCAGGTCGTGTGATATGAGGCTTCGTTGCGTGTGGAGACGCCGCTCTGATCAAAATGGTAACCATTTGCTTGTCGACATGTGTCTGTGCGAGCTGTTTGTTTGCGTGTTTGTTTGTTGGTATCGTTGTGGCGTGTATTGGTTATGTTTTGTGTATGTGTATGAGTATGCGCATGTGCATGTGCGTAGTGTTTGTGTTTGTGTTTGTGTTTGTGTTTGTGTTGTGTTGTGTGTGATTGTTGCGTTGTGTGATGCGTCGTGTGGTGTGTCGTGTAGTTTGATGTGTGTTTGTTGTGTGTATGGTGTGTTTAGTTGGTGGTGTGTAGTTGTCGTGTGTGTTGGATGTGTGTAGTGGTTTTGGTGTGTGTGTTGTATTGTGTGTTTTTGTGTTTGTGTGTGGGTGTGTAGTTTGTATGTGCGGTCGTATAGCTCAGTCGGTAGAGCGCAGTGCTAATAACGCTGTGGTCCTGGGTTCGAGCCCCAGTATGACCAAACCTTTTCGTTTTGCGTGCCTTGCCTTCCCTGGCCTTGCCTGGCCTTGGCTTCCATTGCGCTCGCTGTGTTTGATCTCTTTCGTTTTCTGTTGCTACGCGCTGCTCTCGCCTCGAAGTCAACTCCAACAGACGTCCATGGATGTCGTTCTTCGTCTTCATCATTCGTCTGCGTTTGTTCGTGCACTCGTCCGTTTGGTCTGTCTTGCTATGCTGTTCGATTCAGTCGGTCACTTCGCATGCGTCCATGTGCTCTGTGTCTAGTGGTGTGCTCGCTTGCCTCATGTGGCGCGGCTTTTTGCTTCGTCAGGCGTGTACTGATTGTCTTGTGTTCGTGTTCTTGTGTCGCCATGGTTTGTGTTTGCAATGTGTTGGGGATGTGTTATGTGTGTTCTGTTTTTGTGTGCGTTTGTTGATTGGGATCTTGATTTGCTTGTCTGTTCTTGTGTCTGGTGATTAGTGCGTGCGTACTGTCAATGTCGCTGCTGCTGGTGTCTGCGCGTCTTGGTGTGATACAGTCTGTCGTTTCGCCAGACGCGATGTGCTGCGCCAAGCCAGGTCGTGTGATATGAGGCTTCGTTGCGTGTGGAGACGCCGCTCTGATCAAAATGGTACCATTTGCTTGTCGACATGTGTCTGTGCGAGCTGTTTGTTTGCGTGTTTGTTTGTTGGTATCGTTGTGCGTGTATTGGTTATGTTTTGTGTATGTGTATGAGTATGCGCATGTGCATGTGCGTAGTGTTTGTGTTTGTGTTTGTGTTTGTGTTTGTGTTTGTGTTGTGTGTGATTGTTGCGTTGTGTGATGCGTCGTGTGGTGTGTCGTGTAGTTTGATGTGTGTTTGTTGTGTGTATGGTGTGTTTAGTTGGTGGTGTGTAGTTGTCGTGTGTGTTGGATGTGTGTAGTGGTTTTTGGTGTGTGTGTTGTATTGTGTGTTTTGTGTTTGTGTGTGGGTGTGTAGTTTGTATGTGCGGTCGTATAGCTCAGTCGGTAGAGCGCAGTGCTAATAACGCTGTGGTCCTGGGTTCGAGCCCCAGTATGACCAAACCTTTTCGTTTTGCGTGCCTTGCCTTCCCTGGCCTTGCCTGGCCTTGGCTTCCATTGCGCTCGCTGTGTTTGATCTCTTTCGTTTTCTGTTGCTACGCGCTGCTCTCGCCTCGAAGTCAACTCCAACAGACGTCCATGGATGTCGTTCTTCGTCTTCATCATTCGTCTGCGTTTGTTCGTGCACTCGTCCGTTTGGTCTGTCTTGCTATGCTGTTCGATTCAGTCGGTCACTTCGCATGCGTCCATGTGCTCTGTGTCTAGTGGTGTGCTCGCTTGCCTCATGTGGCGCGGCTTTTTGCTTCGTCAGGCGTGTACTGATTGTCTTGTGTTCGTGTTCTTGTGTCGCCATGGTTTGTGTTTGCAATGTGTTGGGGATGTGTTATGTGTGTTCTGTTTTTGTGTGCGTTTGTTGATTGGGATCTTGATTTGCTTGTCTGTTCTTGTGTCTGGTGATTAGTGCGTGCGTACTGTCAATGTCGCTGCTGCTGGTGTCTGCGCGTCTTGGTGTGATACAGTCTGTCGTTTCGCCAGACGCGATGTGCTGCGCCAAGCCAGGTCGTGTGATATGAGGCTTCGTTGCGTGTGGAGACGCCGCTCTGATCAAAATGGTACCATTTGCTTGTCGACATGTGTCTGTGCGAGCTGTTTGTTTGCGTGTTTGTTTGTTGGTATCGTTGTGCGTGTATTGGTTATGTTTTGTGTATGTGTATGAGTATGCGCATGTGCATGTGCGTAGTGTTTGTGTTTGTGTTTGTGTTTGTGTTTGTGTTTGTGTGTGATTGTTGCGTTGTGTGATGCGTCGTGTGGTGTGTCGTGTAGTTTGATGTGTGTTTGTTGTGTGTATGGTGTGTTTAGTTGGTGGTGTGTAGTTGTCGTGTGTGTTGGATGTGTGTAGTGGTTTTTGGTGTGTGTGTTGTATTGTGTGTTTTGTGTTTGTGTGTGGGTGTGTAGTTTGTATGTGCGGTCGTATAGCTCAGTCGGTAGAGCGCAGTGCTAATAACGCTGTGGTCCTGGGTTCGAGCCCCAGTATGACCAAACCTTTTCGTTTTGCGTGCCTTGCCTTCCCTGGCCTTGCCTGGCCTTGGCTTCCATTGCGCTCGCTGTGTTTGATCTCTTTCGTTTTCTGTTGCTACGCGCTGCTCTCGCCTCGAAGTCAACTCCAACAGACGTCCATGGATGTCGTTCTTCGTCTTCATCATTCGTCTGCGTTTGTTCGTGCACTCGTCCGTTTGGTCTGTCTTGCTATGCTGTTCGATTCAGTCGGTCACTTCGCATGCGTCCATGTGCTCTGTGTCTAGTGGTGTGCTCGCTTGCCTCATGTGGCGCGGCTTTTTGCTTCGTCAGGCGTGTACTGATTGTCTTGTGTTCGTGTTCTTGTGTCGCCATGGTTTGTGTTTGCAATGTGTTGGGGATGTGTTATGTGTGTTCTGTTTTGTGTGCGTTTGTTGATTGGGATCTTGATTTGCTTGTCTGTTCTTGTGTCTGGTGATTAGTGCGTGCGTACTGTCAATGTCGCTGCTGCTGGTGTCTGCGCGTCTTGGTGTGATACAGTCTGTCGTTTCGCCAGACGCGATGTGCTGCGCCAAGCCAGGTCGTGTGATATGAGGCTTCGTTGCGTGTGGAGACGCCGCTCTGATCAAAATGGTACCATTTGCTTGTCGACATGTGTCTGTGCGAGCTGTTTGTTTGCGTGTTTGTTTGTTGGTATCGTTGTGCGTGTATTGGTTATGTTTTGTGTATGTGTATGAGTATGCGCATGTGCATGTGCGTAGTGTTTGTGTTTGTGTTTGTGTTTGTGTTTGTGTTTGTGTGTGATTGTTGCGTTGTGTGATGCGTCGTGTGGTGTGTCGTGTAGTTTGATGTGTGTTTGTTGTGTTGTATGGTGTGTTTAGTTGGTGGTGTGTAGTTGTCGTGTGTGTTGGATGTGTGTAGTGGTTTTTGGTGTGTGTGTTGTATTGTGTGTTTTGTGTTTGTGTGTGGGTGTGTAGTTTGTATGTGCGGTCGTATAGCTCAGTCGGTAGAGCGCAGTGCTAATAACGCTGTGGTCCTGGGTTCGAGCCCCAGTATGACCAAACCTTTTCGTTTTGCGTGCCTTGCCTTCCCTGGCCTTGCCTGGCCTTGGCTTCCATTGCGCTCGCTGTGTTTGATCTCTTTCGTTTTCTGTTGCTACGCGCTGCTCTCGCCTCGAAGTCAACTCCAACAGACGTCCATGGATGTCGTTCTTCGTCTTCATCATTCGTCTGCGTTTGTTCGTGCACTCGTCCGTTTGGTCTGTCTTGCTATGCTGTTCGATTCAGTCGGTCACTTCGCATGCGTCCATGTGCTCTGTGTCTAGTGGTGTGCTCGCTTGCCTCATGTGGCGCGGCTTTTTGCTTCGTCAGGCGTGTACTGATTGTCTTGTGTTCGTGTTCTTGTGTCGCCATGGTTTGTGTTTGCAATGTGTTGGGGATGTGTTATGTGTGTTCTGTTTTTGTGTGCGTTTGTTGATTGGGATCTTGATTTGCTTGTCTGTTCTTGTGGTCTGGTGATTAGTGCGTGCGTACTGTCAATGTCGCTGCTGCTGGTGTCTGCGCGTCTTGGTGTGATACAGTCTGTCGTTTCGCCAGACGCGATGTGCTGCGCCAAGCCAGGTCGTGTGATATGAGGCTTCGTTGCGTGTGGAGACGCCGCTCTGATCAAAATGGTACCATTTGCTTGTCGACATGTGTCTGTGCGAGCTGTTTGTTTGCGTGTTTGTTTGTTGGTATCGTTGTGCGTGTATTGGTTATGTTTTGTGTATGTGTATGAGTATGCGCATGTGCATGTGCGTAGTGTTTGTGTTTGTGTTTGTGTTTGTGTTTGTGTTTGTGTGTGATTGTTGCGTTGTGTGATGCGTCGTGTGGTGTGTCGTGTAGTTTGATGTGTGTTTGTTGTGTGTATGGTGTGTTTAGTTGGTGGTGTGTAGTTGTCGTGTGTGTTGGATGTGTGTAGTGGTTTTTGGTGTGTGTGGTTGTATTGTGTGTTTTGTGTTTGTGTGTGGGTGTGTAGTTTGTATGTGCGGTCGTATAGCTCAGTCGGTAGAGCGCAGTGCTAATAACGCTGTGGTCCTGGGTTCGAGCCCCAGTATGACCAAACCTTTTCGTTTTGCGTGCCTTGCCTTCCCTGGCCTTGCCTGGCCTTGGCTTCCATTGCGCTCGCTGTGTTTGATCTCTTTCGTTTTTCTGTTGCTACGCGCTGCTCTCGCCTCGAAGTCAACTCCAACAGACGTCCATGGATGTCGTTCTTCGTCTTCATCATTCGTCTGCGTTTGTTCGTGCACTCGTCCGTTTGGTCTGTCTTGCTATGCTGTTCGATTCAGTCGGTCACTTCGCATGCGTCCATGTGCTCTGTGTCTAGTGGTGTGCTCGCTTGCCTCATGTGGCGCGGCTTTTTGCTTCGTCAGGCGTGTACTGATTGTCTTGTGTTCGTGTTCTTGTGTCGCCATGGTTTGTGTTTGCAATGTGTTGGGGATGTGTTATGTGTGTTCTGTTTTTGTGTGCGTTTGTTGATTGGGATCTTGATTTGCTTGTCTGTTCTTGTGTCTGGTGATTAGTGCGTGCGTACTGTCAATGTCGCTGCTGCTGGTGTCTGCGCGTCTTGGTGTGATACAGTCTGTCGTTTCGCCAGACGCGATGTGCTGCGCCAAGCCAGGTCGTGTGATATGAGGCTTCGTTGCGTGTGGAGACGCCGCTCTGATCAAAATGGTACCATTTGCTTGTCGACATGTGTCTGTGCGAGCTGTTTGTTTGCGTGTTTGTTGTTGGTATCGTTGTGCGTGTATTGGTTATGTTTTGTGTATGTGTATGAGTATGCGCATGTGCATGTGCGTAGTGTTTGTTGTGTTGTGTTTGTGTTTGTGTTGTGTTTGTGTGTGATTGTTGCGTTGTGTGATGCGTCGTGTGGTGTGTCGTGTAGTTTGATGTGTGTTTGTTGTGTGTATGGTGTGTTTTAGTTGGTGGTGTGTAGTTGTCGTGTGTGTTGGATGTGTGTAGTGGTTTTTGGTGTGTGTGTTGTATTGTGTGTTTTGTGTTTGTGTGTGGGTGTGTAGTTTGTATGTGCGGTCGTATAGCTCAGTCGGTAGAGCGCAGTGCTAATAACGCTGTGGTCCTGGGTTCGAGCCCCAGTATGACCAACCTTTTCGTTTTGCGTGCCTTGCCTTCCCTGGCCTTGCCTGGCCTTGGCTTCCATTGCGCTCGCTGTGTTTGATCTCTTTCGTTTTCTGTTGCTACGCGCTGCTCTCGCCTCGAAGTCAACTCCAACAGACGTCCATGGATGTCGTTCTTCGTCTTCATCATTCGTCTGCGTTTGTTCGTGCACTCGTCCGTTTGGTCTGTCTTGCTATGCTGTTCGATTCAGTCGGTCACTTCGCATGCGTCCATGTGCTCTGTGTCTAGTGGTGTGCTCGCTTGCCTCATGTGGCGCGGCTTTTTGCTTCGTCAGGCGTGTACTGATTGTCTTGTGTTCGTGTTCTTGTGTCGCCATGGTTTGTGTTTGCAATGTGTTGGGGATGTGTTATGTGTGTTCTGTTTTTGTGTGCGTTTGTTGATTGGGATCTTGATTTGCTTGTCTGTTCTTGTGTCTGGTGATTAGTGCGTGCGTACTGTCAATGTCGCTGCTGCTGGTGTCTGCGCGTCTTGGTGTGATACAGTCTGTCGTTTCGCCAGACGCGATGTGCTGCGCCAAGCCAGGTCGTGTGATATGAGGCTTCGTTGCGTGTGGAGACGCCGCTCTGATCAAAATGGTACCATTTGCTTGTCGACATGTGTCTGTGCGAGCTGTTTGTTTGCGTGTTTGTTTGTTGGTATCGTTGTGCGTGTATTGGTTATGTTTTGTGTATGTGTATGAGTATGCGCATGTGCATGTGCGTAGTGTTTGTGTTTGTGTTGTGTGTGTTTGTGTTTGTGTTTGTGTGTGATTGTTGCGTTGTGTGATGCGTCGTGTGGTGTGTCGTGTAGTTTGATGTGTGTTTGTTGTGTGTATGGTGTGTTTAGTTGGTGGTGTGTAGTTGTCGTGTGTGTTGGATGTGTGTAGTGGTTTTTGGTGTGTGTGTTGTATTGTGTGTTTTGTGTTTGTGTGTGGGTGTGTAGTTTGTATGTGCGGTCGTATAGCTCAGTCGGTAGAGCGCAGTGCTAATAACGCTGTGGTCCTGGGTTCGAGCCCCAGTATGACCAAACCTTTTCGTTTTGCGTGCCTTGCCTTCCCTGGCCTTGCCTGGCCTTGGCTTCCATTGCGCTCGCTGTGTTTGATCTCTTTCGTTTTCTGTTGCTACGCGCTGCTCTCGCCTCGAAGTCAACTCCAACAGACGTCCATGGATGTCGTTCTTCGTCTTCATCATTCGTCTGCGTTTGTTCGTGCACTCGTCCGTTTGGTCTGTCTTGCTATGCTGTTCGATTCAGTCGGTCACTTCGCATGCGTCCATGTGCTCTGTGTCTAGTGGTGTGCTCGCTTGCCTCATGTGGCGCGGCTTTTTGCTTCGTCAGGCGTGTACTGATTGTCTTGTGTTCGTGTTCTTGTGTCGCCATGGTTTGTGTTTGCAATGTGTTGGGGATGTGTTATGTGTGTTCTGTTTTTGTGTGCGTTTGTTGATTGGGATCTTGATTTGCTTGTCTGTTCTTGTGTCTGGTGATTAGTGCGTGCGTACTGTCAATGTCGCTGCTGCTGGTGTCTGCGCGTCTTGGTGTGATACAGTCTGTCGTTTCGCCAGACGCGATGTGCTGCGCCAAGCCAGGTCGTGTGATATGAGGCTTCGTTGCGTGTGGAGACGCCGCTCTGATCAAAATGGTACCATTTGCTTGTCGACATGTGTCTGTGCGAGCTGTTTGTTTGCGTGTTTGTTTGTTGGTATCGTTGTGCGTGTATTGGTTATGTTTTGTGTATGTGTATGAGTATGCGCATGTGCATGTGCGTAGTGTTTGTGTTTGTGTTTGTGTTTGTGTTTGTGTTTGTGTGTGATTGTTGCGGTTGTGTGATGCGTCGTGTGGTGGTGTCGTGTAGTTTGATGTGTGTTTGTTGTGTGTATGGTGTGTTTAGTTGGTGGTGTGTAGTTGTCGTGTGTGTTGGATGTGTGTAGTGGTTTTTGGTGTGTGTGTTGTATTGTGTGTTTTGTGTTTTGTGTGTGGGTGTGTAGTTTGTATGTGCGGTCGTCTAGCTCAGTCGGTAGAGCGCAGTGCTAATAACGCTGTGGTCCTGGGTTCGAGCCCCAGTATGACCAAACCTTTTCGTTTTGCGTGCCTTGCCTTCCCTGGCCTTGCCTGGCCTTGGCTTCCATTGCGCTCGCTGTGTTTGATCTCTTTCGTTTTCTGTTGCTACGCGCTGCTCTCGCCTCGAAGTCAACTCCAACAGACGTCCATGGATGTCGTTCTTCGTCTTCATCATTCGTCTGCGTTTGTTCGTGCACTCGTCCGTTTGGTCTGTCTTGCTATGCTGTTCGATTCAGTCGGTCACTTCGCATGCGTCCATGTGCTCTGTGTCTAGTGGTGTGCTCGCTTGCCTCATGTGGCGCGGCTTTTTGCTTCGTCAGGCGTGTACTGATTGTCTTGTGTTCGTGTTCTTGTGTCGCCATGGTTTGTGTTTGCAATGTGTTGGGGATGTGTTATGTGTGTTCTGTTTTTGTGTGCGTTTGTTGATTGGGATCTTGATTTGCTTGTCTGTTCTTGTGTCTGGTGATTAGTGCGTGCGTACTGTCAATGTCGCTGCTGCTGGTGTCTGCGCGTCTTGGTGTGATACAGTCTGTCGTTTCGCCAGACGCGATGTGCTGCGCCAAGCCAGGTCGTGTGATATGAGGCTTCGTTGCGTGTGGAGACGCCGCTCTGATCAAAATGGTACCATTTGCTTGTCGACATGTGTCTGTGCGAGCTGTTTGTTTGCGTGTTTGTTTGTTGGTATCGTTGTGCGTGTATTGGTTATGTTTTGTGTATGTGTATGAGTATGCGCATGTGCATGTGCGTAGTGTTTGTGTTTGTGTTTTGTGTGTGTTGTTTGCGTTTGTTGATGCGTCGTGTGGTGTGTCGTGTAGTTTGAGTTTGTGTGTGTTTGTTGTGTGTATGGTGTTTAGTTGGTGGTGTGTAGTTGTCGTGTGTTGTTGGATGTGTGTAGTGGTTTTTGGTGTGTGTGTTGTATTGTGTGTTTTGTGTTGTGTGTGGGTGTGTGTAGTTTGTATGTGCGGTCGTATAGCTCAGTCGGTAGAGCGCAGTGCTAATAACGCTGTGTGGTCCTGGGTTCGAGCCCCAGTATGACCAAACCTTTTCGTTTTGCGTGCCTTGCCTTCCCTGGCCTTGCCTGGCCTTGGCTTCCATTGCGCTCGCTGTGTTTGATCTCTTTCGTTTTCTGTTGCTACGCGCTGCTCTCGCCTCGAAGTCAACTCCAACAGACGTCCATGGATGTCGTTTCGTCTTCATCATTCGTCTGCGTTTGTTCGTGCACTCGTCCGTTTCGTTTGGTCTGTCTTGCTATGCTGTTCGATTCAGTCGGTCACTTCGCATGCGTCCATGTGCTCTGTGTATAGTGGTGTTGCTCGCTTGCCTCATGTGCGCGGCTTTTTGCTTCGTCAGGCGTGTGTACTGATTGTCTTGTGTTCGTGTTCTTGTGTCGCCATGGTGTGTTTTGCAATTGTGTTGGGGATGTGTTATGTGTGTTCTGTTTTTGTGTGCGTTTGTTGATTGGGATCTTTGATTTGCTTGTCTGTTCTTGGTCTGGTGATTAGTGCGTTGCGTACTGTCAATGTCGCTGCTTGCTGGTGTCTGCGCGTCTTGGTGTGATACAGTCTGTCGTTTCGCCAGACGCGATGTGCTGCGCCAAGCCAGGTCGTGTGATATGAGGCTTCGTTGCGTGTGGAGACGCGCTTGATCAAAATGGTACCATTGCTTGTCGACATTGTGTCTGTGCGAGATGTTTGTTTGCGTGTTTGTTTGTTGGTATCGTTGTGCGTGTATTGGTTATGTTTTGTGTATGTGTATGAGTATGCGCATGTGCATGTGCGTAGTGTTTGTGTTTGTGTTTGTGTTTGTGTTTGTGTTTGTGTGTGATTGTTGCGTTGTGTGATGCGTCGTGTGGTGTGTCGTGTAGTTTGATGTGTGTTTGTTGTGTGTATGGTGTGTTTAGTTGGTGGTGTGTAGTTGTCGTGTGTGTTGGATGTGTGTAGTGGTTTTTGGTGTGTGTGTTGTATTGTGTGTTTTGTGTTTGTGTGTGGGTGTGTAGTTTGTATGTGCGGTCGTTATAGCTCAGTCGGTAGAGCGCAGTGCTAATAACGCTGTGGTCCTGGGTTCGAGCCCCAGTATGACCAAACCTTTTCGTTTTGCGTGCCTTGCCTTCCCTGGCCTTGCCTGGCCTTGGCTTCCATTGCGCTCGCTGTGTTTGATCTCTTTCGTTTTCTGTTGCTACGCGCTGCTCTCGCCTCGAAGTCAACTCCAACAGACGTCCATGGATGTCGTTCTTCGTCTTCATCATTCGTCTGCGTTTGTTCGTGCACTCGTCCGTTTGGTCTGTCTTGCTATGCTGTTCGATTCAGTCGGTCACTTCGCATGCGTCCATGTGCTCTGTGTCTAGTGGTGTGCTCGCTTGCCTCATGTGGCGCGGCTTTTTGCTTCGTCAGGCGTGTACTGATTGTCTTGTGTTCGTGTTCTTGTGTCGCCATGGTTTGTGTTTGCAATGTGTTGGGGATGTGTTATGTGTGTTCTGTTTTTGTGTGCGTTTGTTGATTGGGATCTTGATTTGCTTGTCTGTTCTTGTGTCTGGTGATTAGTGCGTGCGTACTGTCAATGTCGCTGCTGCTGGTGTCTGCGCGTCTTGGTGTGATACAGTCTGTCGTTTCGCCAGACGCGATGTGCTGCGCCAAGCCAGGTCGTGTGATATGAGGCTTCGTTGCGTGTGGAGACGCCGCTCTGATCAAAATGGTACCATTTGCTTTGTCGACATGTGTCTGTGCGAGCTGTTTGTTTGCGTGTTTGTTTGTTGGTATCGTTGTGCGTGTATTGGTTATGTTTTGTGTATGTGTATGAGTATGCGCATGTGCATGTGCGTAGTGTTTGTGTTTGTGTTTGTGTTTGTGTTTGTGTGTGTGTGATTGTTGCGTTGTGTGATGCGTCGTGTGGTGTCGTGTAGTTTGATGTGTGTTTGTTGTGTGTATGGTGTGTTTAGTTGGTGGTGTGTAGTTTGTGTGTGTGTTGGATGTGTGGTGTGGTTTTTGGTGTGTGTGTTGTATTGTGTGTTTTGTGTTTGTGTGTGGGTGTGTAGTTTGTATGTGGTCGTATAGCTCAGTCGGTAGAGCGCAGTGCTAATAACGCTGTGGTCCTGGGTTCGAGCCCCAGTATGACCAAACCTTTTCGTTTTGCGTGCCTTGCCTTCCCTGGCCTTGCCTGGCCTTGGCTTCCATTGCGCTCGCTGTGTTTGATCTCTTTCGTTTTCTGTTGCTACGCGCTGCTCTCGCCTCGAAGTCAACTCCAACAGACGTCCATGGATGTCGTTCTTCGTCTTCATCATTCGTCTGCGTTTGTTCGTGCACTCGTCCGTTTGGTCTGTCTTGCTATGCTGTTCGATTCAGTCGGTCACTTCGCATGCGTCCATGTGCTCTGTGTCTAGTGGTGTGCTCGCTTGCCTCATGTGGCGCGGCTTTTTGCTTCGTCAGGCGTGTACTGATTGTCTTGTGTTCGTGTTCTTGTGTCGCCATGGTTTGTGTTTGCAATGTGTTGGGGATGTGTTATGTGTGTTCTGTTTTTGTGTGCGTTTGTTGATTGGGATCTTGATTTGCTTGTCTGTTCTTGTGTCTGGTGATTAGTGCGTGCGTACTGTCAATGTCGCTGCTGCTGGTGTCTGCGCGTCTTGGTGTGATACAGTCTGTCGTTTCGCCAGACGCGATGTGCTGCGCCAAGCCAGGTCGTGTGATATGAGGCTTCGTTGCGTGTGGAGACGCCGCTCTGATCAAAATGGTACCATTTGCTTGTCGACATGTGTCTGTGCGAGCTGTTTGTTTGCGTGTTTGTTTGTTGGTATCGTTGTGCGTGTATTGGTTATGTTTTGTGTATGTGTATGAGTATGCGCATGTGCATGTGCGTAGTGTTTGTGTTTGTGTTTGTGTTTGTGTTGTGTTTGTGTGTGATTGTTGCGTTGTGTGATGCGTCGTGTGGTGTGTCGTGTAGTTTGATGTGTGTTTGTTGTGTGTATGGTGTGTTTAGTTGGTGGTGTGTAGTTGTCGTGTGTGTTGGATGTGTGTAGTGGTTTTTGGTGTGTGTGTTGTATTGTGTGTTTTGTGTTTGTGTGTGGGTGTGTAGTTTGTATGTGCGGTCGTATAGCTCAGTCGGTAGAGCGCAGTGCTAATAACGCTGTGGTCCTGGGTTCGAGCCCCAGTATGACCAAACCTTTTCGTTTTGCGTGCCTTGCCTTCCCTGGCCTTGCCTGGCCTTGGCTTCCATTGCGCTCGCTGTGTTTGATCTCTTTCGTTTTCTGTTGCTACGCGCTGCTCTCGCCTCGAAGTCAACTCCAACAGACGTCCATGGATGTCGTTCTTCGTCTTCATCATTCGTCTGCGTTTGTTCGTGCACTCGTCCGTTTGGTCTGTCTTGCTATGCTGTTCGATTCAGTCGGTCACTTCGCATGCGTCCATGTGCTCTGTGTCTAGTGGTGTGCTCGCTTGCCTCATGTGGCGCGGCTTTTTGCTTCGTCAGGCGTGTACTGATTGTCTTGTGTTCGTGTTCTTGTGTCGCCATGGTTTGTGTTTGCAATGTGTTGGGGATGTGTTATGTGTGTTCTGTTTTTGTGTGCGTTTGTTGATTGGGATCTTGATTTGCTTGTCTGTTCTTGTGTCTGGTGATTAGTGCGTGCGTACTGTCAATGTCGCTGCTGCTGGTGTCTGCGCGTCTTGGTGTGATACAGTCTGTCGTTTCGCCAGACGCGATGTGCTGCGCCAAGCCAGGTCGTGTGATATGAGGCTTCGTTGCGTGTGGAGACGCCGCTCTGATCAAAATGGTACCATTTGCTTGTCGACATGTGTCTGTGCGAGCTGTTTGTTTGCGTGTTTGTTTGTTGGTATCGTTGTGCGTGTATTGGTTATGTTTTGTGTATGTGTATGAGTATGCGCATGTGCATGTGCGTAGTGTTTGTGTTTGTGTTTGTGTGTGATTGTTGCGTTGTGTGATGCGTCGTGTGGTGCGTCGTGTTGCTCTTCGGCGCGCGGCAAGTGTGAGTGTGCAGAGATCTTACGGCGTCAGAATGTGTGTTTCTACTTTACTATGCTCAGCAACTACCGACTCTATTTTACCTAACACTACCACGCCGACAACGTTCAGTTCCAGCAAGTTGGAGCGTGTCACCGCGCCAGAGCCATGATGGCGTATCTGGCGGAGCAAGGAATGGCAGTCGTCGACCATCCAGGGCTCTCGCCGGACTTGAATCCCATCAGGAACGTCTGGGGAGTGCTGGCGCAAGCAGCCTACCGCGGTGGACAACAGTACACGACTACAAACGCGCTCAAGTGCGCCGTTGTGCAGGCGTGGAGTGAGGTCGAGACTAGTTTCTTACAGATGCTAGTTGAGTCGATGCCTGACCGTTGTCTGCAGGTTGTGGAGCGCAAAGGAGCAAAGACAACTTACTAGGAGTCATATCGGACGTGTCATATCTTCTTGAACATGATGTTCGTGTCATGCTGCTAATCAATTGGCGCATTTTGATTGTGTGTGTTTTGTGTGTGTTTTTTTGTTGTCGCTCTCGATCCACGATGAAATGAGTGCAAAATGAACCATTATTCTGTCCGCAAAACATACTGAAAATAACAGTACTTCTGGAATCCAATTTCGCGCAGACAATCAAAAGCGACGGGAATAATCATGAGTGCGGCTAACCAATTGGCGCTCTGTATCATTCCAAATTGCAACCTGCAATTTGTAAGATGAAAGCGTTCTGTCGCAGGTGGGTTGTGTTCGGTCGTATCGTGCTTTCGTGCATTTTGACAAACAAAGAGTTTTGAGTGATGTGTGTTGCGGTGAATCTGTGTATGTGAGTGTTTGTGATTTGCTTATTGTATTGTGTGGTTTTCGGTTTCTCATGCAAATTTTTTCCAGTGTTTTCAGTGTGTTAAACCATTGTTTGCAAACTTTCAGCATAGTAAAAGCGCTAGGCGCTTTTACTATTATTTTCAAATATTAAGCTTCGACTCAGCTTCGAGTCTTCGAGTCACGCAACTCAAGATCAGCAAGATGACAGGACATTGTGGTTAATGTGGTGTTTGGGTTGCCCAAAATCTGAGCGGTGTGATTTGAGATTTATCTATTGTATTTTGTGGTTTTTAGGAGCCATATCATTTCAAACAGATATATATTGTTTTTTAGGTTTTGAGTTGGAAACACTCCGTAACTTAATAGGTGGACGAACAGCTGCTTATTAGGGACAATTCGGGATTTAGCCGTCCACTTACTACTCTGATCCATAAAGATATGTGCAGTTTGGTTTTTGTGGGCCACATATTTGAGGTTAAATGATATGATTGGACATAATCGTTTCCATCCATCCAATCAGTTCATATGAATTGGTGTTACTTGGTTATAATTTGCAGAAATTGTTATTGATGTGTAAAAAACCTTGCAGTTGTTTCTTGACTACTAACGTGTTGATATGAACGAAAGTGTATTTGAGCGAACGTACTCATCTTTGTCTTTCATTCAAGCTGTATCACATGTAATATCGCTAATTGGTTGCGGGAAGAATAATTTTGCTCATCGTGTTCGTTCTCTTTGGCAAAAATCATGATGGTTTGTCTCTTTTAGTGCTATTATTGGGTGCTTTTTGTGACCAAATCGGGCTAAAACAACAGAAGATATCGATGCTAGAATGAAATGCCCATATCTTTATGAAACAGTGGAAGTACAAACTCGTTTGAGACGCAGGAAAAAGTATACTTAAGGACTTACGGAATCTGACACCTCACATTTGTCACTATCAATATGTGTATTAGAGTCCTTCGTTCATAGTGGACGCAAGTCACTTAGTGTACTTATCTACATTCTCAATGCCCAGCTCACATACTTTGTTTCGGAACAAAAGTGGCCTAGGTACGAATTCGAGGGCTTGCAATTGCTGAATATCACGAAACACAATCGAAAGACAGAAACATGACTGGGACCATATCATTTTAAAGTGTTTTGTGTTTCGTTTTTATGTATTGCGTTTATGCGTTCTTGTCTTGCGTTGCGTTGTTGTGTACTTTCGAGGTGATGGTTGGCTGGTGTAGTTGGTGTCACTGCTGCTTTGTGTCTACTGAAAATCTTTGCGCCAGTGTCAGTATTTTTACCACAAGCAGCTTTATCTGTTGGATTGTGTTTGGTCATACACTGCTGGCCATGTCTTTAGAGCCACCTACTCTTTGGCTTATAACTTTGCGAGTTTTTCGAATCTTGCGATGCTGTTTGAGTATGTGATTGACACGAACAAGAGCTACAGAACGACAAGTTCACTTTTGTGAAATTCGCGCTCAAACATGAGGCTCCCATATTAACAAGCGCTTTTTGGCAGTGGCCAAGTCGCATAAATCTTAGGTTTTAATTTTCAGTTGTTTGCACACGTCATCATACAAAACGTCAATTATTTCGAGCAGAGATATTATCCGGTTCTCGAAACTCAGGCTTGTATGGGTATATGGTATCGCAGGTTTTCTGAGTTCCCTAAACGAAAAATTCGCCAGAAAAAGAGCCACGCTTTAAACAGCGTTTCCGAGCCTGAAGCTGGCGCTTTCTAAAGACGCGTTTATCGTTCCCATTTATCCGGTCGGATTTCTGTCGGATTTCTGTCGGATTTCTGTCGGATTTATGCCTTTGCATACAAACACAGTGTGAAATGTGTATGACTTTTTGACTGTTCAGTAATTTTATAACCTCTGAGAACTAAATATTACCTAAAACTAATACGCTAACGTTTTTTGATAGTGAAAAAAATGAGTAACCGAATCTATTGCGATCAAATTGAGATCGAAACAGTCTTGCACTTCTCTTACGTCTGCACAGCACAAGAGTTTGTGCTCGAGGCTTGAAGGCTAGGTGCTGAAAATCGGTGACAAGTCTCTCTCAACACGATTCGCTGCCTCCGACACACGCGCTCGCCTCGATCTCCTCGCAGCTTCCAGTCTCGTGCTGCAGCTCCAGCGACTCGGATCATCATGAGCAAGAACACCATGACTGGCATGGACGCACTGCTCCACGAGAGCACGATTCCGATCACACCTGGCGCCACGACGCTCGACCTGAACGGCATCCAGCTCTACGAGTGGTCCCATCCGCTCAAGCAACAGGACGATCGCTGCGGCGAGACATCGGAGTCGCGCTACTCTTGCTGCCCTTGCTACGTGCTCGCGCAGATCGAGAGTCGCATCGGCATTGCGTCGCACAGCTCAGCAATCACGGCGTACTGGACCATCATAGCCGTGTCGTGCGTGATCGGCTTCATTCATCGCGGTTCGTGCTCTACGTTGGCGGCTTGGACGTTCGTCTCGCGATTTTGATGGCCATCGTGCTCGCGATCTCGTTCGAGCCTGAACATGTCCTCGTTATCTGTAAAAATGGCACTTTTGTTTTCATACAAAACGTCAAGTAAAAAATGGCACTTTTGTTTTCAAATAAATAGTGCATAGTGAAATAACTTAGGTTCTCATGAACTTCGACTTAGCTGAGTGAGTTCACGCAAGATCAGCAAGATGACAGGGAAAGCGCTTGCAGCGTTGTGGGATGAAGTGCAGGGGGCGTGCGACCTCGCGCGCATGCAGCAGGCGCTCGGAGCTGCTGGCAGCCTCGAAGGCGCAGATACTGTGCTCGACGGCTGGTCGCCGCTGCACTTTCTGTGCGAGAATCGCTCGCTCGCGAACGCTGTGCGTGCACAAGGGATCGCATTGCTTGTGCGCGCAGGCGTGGACTGCAATGCTCTCGACGAGGTGCGTGCGCTCGTGTGTGTGCTCGCACACTTGTACGTACACAGAATGCGGCACATGGACTAACGTGTGTCTGCGTGTTTGCGCGATCTCTTGTCACGGCGTTGAGCAGAACGGATGGAGTGCGCTCCACTTGCTATGCAAGAACCGCAGCCGCGCGGACGAGTGGGGCTCGGACCTGAGCGCAAGCCTCCGCGAGCTCCTCGCTGCAAAGGCAACTGTAGACGCCAAGACGGCGGTGCGTGCACATGGAATTTGCGCTCTGTCAAACACTCACTGCTTGCACTGACTGGCGATCTCACTCTGCTTGGTCTTTCATACACTGGGCTGGCGGCATCGCCTCAGGACTCGAACAAGACGGCGCTCCACCTGCTCTGCGAGAACGACGCGTGCTCTGCTGGCGCAGTCGAAGTGCTGCTGAAAGCGCGAGCAGACGTGAATGCAGTCGATGCGGTGCGTACGCCAGCAGCGACTGAACCGAGTCTCCTTCACCGAACTCGCTGGATGACGACGACGTGTTTGATGTCGCAACAGGACGGCAACGCGCCGCTGCACTACGCAAGCGAGAACACCGACGCAAATGCAGCGATCTTCGAGCTCCTCTTGGCTGCGAAAGCGAACGCAAACGTGCAAAACAACGTATGAACGACTGACTGCCTCCTCATGAGCCACTAGGCGAGCTCGTAGTGCTCACGCCATGGTCTGACTCGGTCGTGTGACTGCGTAGTTCCAAGCGACGCCGTTCCACTATCTGTGCCAGAGCAGCGCCATCACAGCCGACGCAATTCGCCTCATGCTTCAGCACGGCGCAGACCCAAACATCGCCAACAACGTACGTCATGGCTCTCTGCGTGCGTGACCTCTGTGCTGTAGTCGCTCACCAACGCGACTCTATGTGTCTATGGCAGATTGGGAACTCGCCACTGCACTACTTGTGCGAGAACTACGTCGTCTCAGTGCCAATGCTGAGCGAAGTCGTGACCTCGAAGCGAGCGAACCTGACGACGACCAACTCGGTACTCACTGCGCTGTGTCTAGTGAGAACGACACTGTCGTCGCGCTGCAGCTCACGCTGTGTCTCCTCTGTGACCTCACTTGTAGCTCGGGAAGACGGCGTTCGACTGCCTCCCAAGCACGAAGCACGAGTGCATTGCGTACTTGCAACAGTTCGCAGCGCCGACGCTTGTCGCAAGCAAAGCCACGCACACAGCCGAAGTCGGCGGCGAAGACCCGAGCGAGTTGCCTGCACCGCTTCAACAGGCGCTTGTGGCGTGGAACGCGTCGCTGCCGCCGTGCGACTCGGGGTTCTACCACGCCGTGTGCTGCGAGCCTGCGTTCGCAGCAGCGTATGAAGACGTCCAGGAGATCTCGGTGAAGCTGAGCGAGAGCCCCTCGAGTGCTCCGCTCTTCAGCGCGTGGGAAGCGAGTCTCAAGACGTGGCGCGCGAGCGTCGTGCTCGCGTTTGCAGCGCTCATTCCGCCGCAGACGTGGGAGCAGTACGCGACCAAGTACGCGCGACCAGTGCCAGCGGACCTGCTCGCCCTTGCATCGAGCGTTCGCGACGTCTGGAGCCGATTCCCAGACCAGTCGCAGCGTCGCGACCGGTTCGAGCGCCTCGCTGCGATCATCAAGACCGCGTGAGTGCTCCGTCAAGAACACTACCGAGCGTGAGGACGTGAGCGAATGCCTTCCAAGACACGATCAAGGAGGCGACTGTGCATGTGAGAGTATGTGAGAGGGAGAGTGCATTCATACGGATGTATCTGCTCCATGAACCGACAGACGCTGCGTCTACGCGCGCCTGCACGCGTCAGATGAGCACGAGCGAGTAGTCGCCGCAGCCCGCAGCGTGCTTGTGCGCGTGAAACATCTCTTCGAGCGCACCAAAGTAGAGCTTGTGGAACCGGTCGACGTCGTCCGGCGTCGGGGTCTCGATCCGCGGCACTGGGATCGCAGCGCCGACGACAACAGTCGTCTCGACTTTGCGCGGAATCGGCAAGAAGCCGCGGCCGTACGGGAAGTACGGGAACGGGAACGCGAGGTTCTTGACGAACCAGCGCTGCACGAGCGGCGCCTTGACGTTGTCCATGAGCTCGCCCTCTTTGAAGCTCAGCACTGGCACGAGCGGCGTGCCGTGCTCGAGCGCCACGCGAATGAACCCACGGTGCTTGGTGTAGATCCGCACTTCGCGCCGAGACGAGCGCTGCTCGAGCATCTCGGCCTGACCGCCAGGCACGAGCAGCACGCTCCGCTGCTCCGACAGCGCAAACTTGAATGCCTCGCGCGTGACTTCGAGCGACCCGTAGCACTGCATGACGTCGCGCGCGAGTGGGATCTGGTGCAGCACGCTCGCAGTCAAGACGTGCGGCTGGACACCGGGGAAGAGCGCGCGCCACTGCTCCGTGAACGACAGCCACATGCACGTTGTCGGCATGATCCCGTGCGGGTGGAACGCCATGACGTAGTGCTGCGCTGGGTCCAGTGGCGCGACGCGGATGATCTTGCCACTAAAGTACGTCACGAGCGACTCAATGAACGCAGTGCGGCGCGTCATGAGCGCTCGGTTCATGCGCACGCCCGTGTGCTGCGGCTCGCCGCGGTACGTGAACGCGTAGACGTAGAGAAATGCCGTGAGCGCTGCGATCGGCACGAGCGCGTCGAGGTCGTGAACTGCGTGGTAGTACGTCACGTACGCTGGCAGCGCGAGCGACGTCGCCGGCGGGATGAGGTACTTGATGCGATACGGGCTCACGTCTTTGCGCTTGCCGCCGGCCGAGTCCTTCGTGTACATGTGGATCGCCACGGAGCGCGTGAGGACAAAGTAGATCTCGGCGAGCGACGTCGCGAGTCCGTAGAGCACGACGCCGATCGCGTCGAGGTTGGTCGTCGCGGCGTAGATGGCAAAGAAGAGCGCGCTCGGGATCCACTGGAGGTTCACGAGCATGCTCACGAGGAGCGCACCGAGGCACTCGTCTGCAAAGTCCTGGATCCGACCATGGATGCCGCGAGGGCCTGGCAACGCGCTCGTGCCGCTCGCTGCTTGCGTCAGCGTGGACGCTGTTGCTGCAGCGAGTGACGGCGGCGGCGGACTCCGGAACACGAGCAGCGACATCATCATCACGACCTGCGAGACGGCAAAGAGCGAGCCAGCGACAGCGAGGACGCCAACGAAGAGCTCCATCTCGACGAGCACGAGCGAGAGCAAGTAGAGCCCTTGGATGAACACGCCGGCGCCAAAGCACGTCCACGAGATGATCTGGAAGAGCACGAAGCGCGCGCCGCCCATGAACGGCTGGTAGAAGCGCCAGCCGCGCTTGCGCGAGAGCAAGCCGCCGAGACCGTACGTGTTGAGCGTCGCAGTGAAGAAGAGTGCGAGCGACCCGAGGCCGCTCGAGAGCGAGTACCCGTCGCTCTCGCCGCTGTTCACGTGGCGCGTGACTTCAGATGCAACGGCGAGGAGCACGGCGCCGACGAGCAGCAGCGAGTTGTTGAAGTTGTTGAGAATGAGCACTGCGCGCGCCGGTGTCGTCGTCAAGGCGTTCGCGTTGCCAGCAAAGCACCGGCGCCGGTCGTCGCGGCCGCGCTCGAGCGCCAAGACCGACGAGATCATGAGGACCTGCGCGATGAACGCGACGACTGCGACGTTCGACCGGTGCTCAAAGTCGCAGAACGGCGCGAGGCGCAAGAGCGCGGACGGCGTCAATGCCGCGCTCCAGTTCGCTGCAAGCGACGACAGCGACGCCGCTGCAGCAGATACGGACGAGCAGCCGAGCACCATCGCCAAGAACGCTGCGTATAGGCTCCAGCTCGCAGTCTGGTACGCGCGAAAGTAGTGGTTCGTCCGGAAGCGCGAGGCAATGCGCTGGAGCAGTGGCAAGCGCTTCAGGAGCGCAGCAGTCGTCGGCGACGTTGGGATCGGCCCAGCAGGCGACTTGATGCGCACAACGCCGTCACTTGCGTGCGTGGAGATCGAGACTGGGAACCACGCAGCGATGCTTGTGAGCGGCACTGCAAGTGCGAGGACCCAGACGCTCGCAGCGTGCACGTCGCGCTGCATCTCGGGTGTAAAGAGCAGCAGCGGCCAGTCGAGGATGCTGTCATCATCAGCGTTGTTGCTCGCGTCGTGGTCAAAGAGACGCTGTCGCTGCTGCTGGTGCAAGCGGTGGTGGTGCGTCATCTCCGAGAGCACGAAGAGCACGAACGCAGCGAAGACGACGAACGCCATGACGAGCAGGAACACGCCGCGCGCTCGCAAGCGCGCGATCGGGACGCTGTCGCGCGCGCCATCGGACTTGGCGCTGCTGCGAGCGTTTCCAGCTGATGTGTCAACGCGTAGATCTGCGACACCTCGTGCAGCGCGGCGCTGATGAGGTCTGCTGCCTGTTGGCGGCGCTGGCAGCGACAGTGGTGGAGCCATGACCCGATGCGAGCAGCGCTGTTGTTGTGCTGCGCAGACGAGCGCTCAAGAGCTAAGAGCGAGCGAGCGAGCGAGTAAGCGCGTGTGGAAGGAGGAAAGATCGCGTGTGCGCACGACGAGTCGTCGAGGCGGGTGGTGCAGGTGAAGGCGCGAGAAGCGAGCGAGCAAGCGAGTGGACGGGATGGGACTCGATTGCACCACGCGCGACTTGTTCGAGCGCGTGTTGTGTTGCTCGCAGTGACGCGACTGTTCGTGTGCCGCGCGAGAGAATGGAGGAGGAGATGGAGGCGAGCTGACTAGACGGCGACGACGACGACGGACGAGTCGAGAGAGTCGGTCGTAGTGCTGCTCGGGAAATACAGAAGTGAACCCAGCAGCGCGCGCTGCTTTCTTTCGAGCGAGCCGCGCCGCACCTGCGCCGGTGTCACCCGCGCGCTTGCTTTCTCACACACGCTCGGTGTGTGTGCGACGGCTTCATCCACTACCATGCGCTCACTGACAGCAGCATGGCATCTCGGTGCACGTGATCGCGCGCGTGATTGTGCTCGTTGATGGTCCCTGTGCAACTTGATCGTCGCACGTATTTTAGGATATGGGAGCCTCTGCTCATTTATCGCCGGCGTTCTCTATTTGAACATTGCGGTTGCGCACGTTCTCGAGCCAAACCCTGTTTGAAAGTGCGCGCCCATAAGCAAAACTTGCTCACGGTAGCGCACTTTCAAACAGGGTTTGGCTCGAAAATGTGCGCGCAACTCCGGTTGCGTAATCAATATTCACGTAAACGAGCACGCGGCCGTGGCCGATTCGGTAAAATGCGCATTCTCTAAAAAGTGCGCGCATCCATTTAAGTGCGTGGGACGTAAGTTCGCTCGCCAGCTGCTGCGCATTTCTCGACTGCCATGCCCGCTGCACCCGTCTCTCGCTCGCCCCTTCTCACACGCAAGCAGCGCGCTATGCGTGAGTGCGCGACGACGCTTGTTATCGATCGAGACTGGCCAGTGTCCCGCGCGGCGAAAGAGCTCGGCATCTCGCGCCACGTCCTCCTCTCTCGGCTTGTCAAGAGAGAGCGCGCGGTTCGGATGCAAGCCGACGCACACACCTTCACAACGACAAAAGCTTCCAGGCTCGCGTGCTAGCCAAGGAAGCGCTCATCACGGTCCGCACCATTGACTCCGAGGTCATGCATCACAAGGTGCGATCGAGCTGCTCGTTTGATTGACGGCTCGTCAAGTATAACATGTAAATCTCTGTATGCGGTTGCAGTATGCTGTGGTGGACAGTACAGTCCTTTTGGTCGGGTCCTACAACCTCACCGGAGCAGCTCGGACGACGAACCATGAGGCCATGCTAGTGGTCACAGGCCCGGCGGTGATGCGCTTTCGAGGCAACCACAGGTCCCTCAGTCGTCGGTCACGACAAATGTACGCTTACTATTGAGTGCAATAGTGATGTTGCTGTCTCTTAGCGTCTGCTCTACTATGTCTAGTGCAACACGGGAGCCAGAGGTTGAAGGAGATCATGAGCGATGCACTGGTAAAGATCCTCGAGAGGAAGCTGCTCATGCCGGTGGAGCGCTTGACGACTTCCTGACAGTATGCGAACCAAAGCCCACCAAGACAGTCTGCCACACACTGACGAGTCCCAACCTGTCGAGTCCCAGCACGAAAAGAGCAAAAGTCACAGCACCCAAGAAGAAAGTCCCCACTACTGTTGCTCGACGGGTGCGAAAGTAGTTCTGATCCATGTGGTGCTTTGTCGTCACTATCTGCACTGACGTGTATGTGTTGTGTCAGAAGGAGATACGTGCTCTTCTCGCCGAGGCTGACATGCTTGAGGAGAAGCTCAAGCGACTGAAAGAGGCGAGGCGAAATGAGGAAGTAGTCGTGGCTGTCCTTCATTGATCCAACAATGCATTACGATGTTCGTCAGCACACTTGAACCAAAGCCACTGCATTGGGACAACTCCCAGTCGATCGATGCGCAAGCGACACACTCACTAGATGACTGGACAAGAGTGACTAGATGGATGGCTCGCAGGCAGGCAACATCGCTATGCTCCCCATCGAGCGACCTAGCGCTGCGCTGGTGCTGCGTCAGGACGCAGGAACCCAAGGGTCTCGCGCACGAAACGGAGCGCTTCGACACGCAGGTCGTGCACGTACTCGGGCTTGGCGTACGCGACGCCAGCGACGCTTGCGAGCGCAATGCCAGCGATGAGCACGCCTGCGCGCTTCTTCGTCAAGCCAAACGCGCTGCCGTGCTTGCCGCGCGCGTTCTTTGGACTAGCGTGATGGCAGCAACAGTAGCAGTAGCAGTGAACAACACCAGACACACAACAACAGCGTCAGCGCTACGCGTACACACACAACCAGTCAGAAGGTCAGCTGTGCACCAAAGCAAAACAGTCAGCACGTACGGACGCAGCGCAGTGCGCACGAGCAGCGCGACGGCGTCCGGCACTTTGCTCTCACTGTCGCAGAGGAACGAGGCTGGGAACTGCTTGAGCATCGCTTCAGTCGCGAGGTCGCTGCTGCTGTTGTCAGCGTCCGACGCTTTGATGCTCGGCTTGAACGCGATCACGACGCGCGGGATCGACTCGGGCGCGAGCTTCTTGCACTTGTCCTCTGCGAACGCGAGGCTCGCGGGCTCGTCTGGATCGAACAGGATGCACAGCACGTCCGCCTTCTTCTCGATCTCGTTCTCGGAGATCTCTTGCGTGATCTACAGACAGACAACCAGTCAGAGTCTGTCGTCAGAGCACGGCGCTCAACTAAAGCAGCAGTCAAACGCTCATCGGAGATCGCGCTCAACGCACCAGCAAGTACTTGGTCGTGTCCTTGTCGATCACAGCGCCGATCGCGCGCACGATCGACTCGCTCTCGTCGCTCTCGTCTGCCGCTGTGGACAGCGCTGCGCTCTTGCGCTCGACGAACGCATCCACAAACGCGCGCTTGTCTGCGTGGTACGAGCCGTAGATGTAGCACGTGACGACGTTGCGCTCGATCTTGTTCACTTCGCGCGTGAGGCTTCGGCTCCTGAGGTCCCAAGCACGCGAGCAGCTACGTTAGTCTCTCGCGCCCCGCGACTCGTGAGAGCAGTGCGTCTAACAGCATGCCTCCTACACCGCCTGGCAGACAGACAGACAGACGACTGTGTACGTACTTGGTGAGCTCGAGCGCTGGGTAGAGCTTGTCGTTGTAGCCCAAGTAGAAGAGCGTCTCAAGGAGCTTCGACGGGTTCTCCTGCGCGAGGAAGCTCCAGCACGCGAGCCAGGACGAGAGAGACAGCGCCGGCTTACCGTCGACGACTGGCGCTTTGAACAGCAGCGGCGACGCGATCGCAGAGCACGTCTCCCACGGCGCTTGCTCGTCCTCGCAGATCGAAAAGATGTCGCGGAGTTCTTCGTCACGCAGGTTCCCGTCCTTGTTCGCGTCGAACTGGCGGAAGAGCTGCGTCACGAACTCGAGCGCTTGCGGCGTGAGCTGCGCGGACTGGTCGTCGTCGATGAGCGGGAGCCCAATGCGCTCGGGCGGGATCTCCAAGTGCAGCTCGTTATTGTAGCCGAGGCTCCGGAGCACTTGCCAGCACGACTCGGGCCGATGGCGGTCAATGAAGAGCTGCCAGAGGTACTGGAAGCCGTCGAGGAAGATGCCATTGCCGTTCGCAGCAACGCCCTCGGGGATCGCAGACGCGAGGAACTCCATCATCGTGTCCATCTCGGTCGTGAGTAGCCGCATGCCAAAGCAGTCGTGCTGGTACTCGTTCAGCTCGTCGCGGCTCAAGATGCCGTTGCGGTCGCGGTTGTACAGACGGAACGTGCGCTTGATCGCCTTCACGCACTTGGGCTCGAGGTGCTAGCACAAGCACACAGCGCGAGTGTGAGCGTCTGAGCAGTGGAGCAACAGTGCGTGAGCACACACACGCACCTTCTTCTTGACGTTGTAGAGCGGCTCCGTGGGGTAGAGCACCGCCTTTTGCGCCAAGTAGAACGCGTTCGCGACTTCCGCAAAGTTCTTGGCTGAGCTCTCGACTGCCGCAACGACAAACTGCTCCACGACATGCGTACGAGAGTGTGAGCAGGTCACATGTGGACTCGCACAGCGCAAGCGCCACCAACCCAACAGGGATAGGAACTTGGACGTACTGGGTACGACTGCACGAATGTGCGCACTTGGTGCGCGTACGAGCCCTCTGGCGTGACGACGTTGATGTCTTTCTTGTTTGCAACGAGCACGACCGGCACTTCGCGGTGCCGCGCAATGAAGTCGAGCCAGCGGCGCAGGCGCTGGAACGTCTCGGGCCGCGTGAGGTCATACACGAGCAAGATCGCGTCGCTGCGCTTCGTAGCGTTTGCGACGCGCATGAGGTCCGAGACGCGAGCTGCAGTGCATTGTCATACACACAAGAGCCATCGCGTCAGCACACATGCATGAGCAGATCCCCTGGAGTATGCTCAACAAGCCACCACGCAGACGCACAGGACGTGTCCGTGATCGAGATGATGACATTCTCGTCGCTCTCTTCTGCTGGGATCTGCACGTTCAGCAGCACGGACGGCACTTTCTCGCTGTAGTGGCGCGACACGAGCGAGCAGATGAGCGACGTCTTGCCCACTTTCTCGTCGCCGAGCACTTCGATGCGCACGACCTGCGGCTTCAAGTGCAGCTTCTCGCGCGCAGCGCCGACGCTGCTGCTTGTAGCAGTCTGCGCGTCGCTACCAGTCGGCGTGCGACTGCTGCTGCGCGCGCCGCCGCTGCCGCTGCTCTTGACGCTCGCCGCTGGCATCTCGCGCTCTTCGTTCGCTCAACTCGCCTCGTGTGTCAATCGAGCAGCTCGCTCACGCAGAGACCTTCTCGCTGTGCCACACTGCAATGTGCGCCGCTATCTGGGACGCTCGTATCCTATAAATATCTGATATAGTCATTACAGTACTGACATACCCGCAAAGTAGACAGTATAAAGTTGCAAATTGCTTGCTAAAGTCTACTATCGATGTAAACTCGGCATCTAAGCATAAGATATTCTTCAATCTGAAACGGAAACGGCGCGACAGCTCCCTCTTATTTATCACTATCAAAATGTAACCTTGCTTGGCAACAACAAGCTTATCTCTCGAGCGACTCGAAGCGACAGCGCTAGACGTGTCGGCGAACTGCGTGAGGCAAGCACCACTCGCGCACACTCGAAGCGCCACTGGTGCACTGCACACTCACACACATCGAGACTCGACACGCTCGTGACCACTCGCTGAGCCGTGAAAAACGAACCTGCTGTGCGCGACCGCGACGCTTCCTGCTCACACCAGCGACCGACCGCGTACACACACACGCACGCACACACACACACTCGCGACGGCTCTGTTGACACGCACCGCGCACCGAGACACACGGAAGAGCTGCAATGGCGCCGAGCGGACAGATTGCAGCGCGCAAGTCGTGTCGCAGCACGCGCAAGCACGCGGACTTTAGCGCCACGCGGTGCTTCACGATCGCTATCGACGGCGCGAGCATCGACAAAGCAGCGGCGGTCGAAGATGACTACGACATTGAGGACTTCACCACCACTACCACCACAGCTGCAGTAGCAGTAGACACAGTGACTCACACTGCGAGTTTCTGCACTGTATCAAGCAGCACTTATGAGCAGACAAAGACCCCACGAGCGCGACGCACAGCGCCAAGCGAGCTCACGCCACTCAGCAGCAGCCGCACGAGCAGTCTCAGCTCACTTGCGAGCGCCGATGCGACCGTCTCGAGTCCGATTGCACCGCGCATTGCGACTGATCCAGCAGCCGCAGCTGACGGGAGCGTGAAGCGCCAGGTCTTTTGGCGCAACGTCGTCAAGCAGTTCAACTTCACGGACGCGCACGAGCGCTCACTCCTCATTTCGCTCACGCACGGCATTGCGTGGATGAAGCTGGCGGCGCTGCCGCGCGCGTTCATCGAGCGCCATCGCGAAGTCTTCTACCTGGTACGTCCTACTACTACGCGAGCGAGGCAGTGTCGTGACTGACCATCACTTTATCACGAGCAGATCTCGACGCCCGAGTACCAGCGCTCGAGCAGCATCCAGCGCGACGTCACGCGCACGTTCAGCATCTTTGAGCGCACGTACTTGCGCGAGCGGGACATTGGCACGCAGCAAGGCGCGCTCTACCGCGTCCTCAATGCGATCGCAGAGGCCGAGGACGGCTACTGCCAGGGCATGAACTTCATCGCTGCGCTGTTTCTAGTTGAAGGACTCGACGAAGCCGACGCCTACGCGCTGTTTCTCTACCTCTTGAAGAAGCGCCACCTCGCACGCGTACGTTTGAGTCTGATCTGCAGCTGATGACTGGCGCTCGAGTGGCTTAGCGTCCTCACCCGTGTACTCTCTCTCACTCTATTTGACGTCACTCTGCTGAGCAGATCTACCAGCGCAGCTCGACGTTCCTCGACGACTACCTCGAGCACTTTGACTTGATGGTCCAGCGCGAGCTCCCGGACCTGCACCAGCACATGCGCGCGCAGGGCTTTGTGCTCCCGATGTTTGGCATCGAGTGGTTCACGACACTGGTGCGAGGCTGCTTGTGCTAGAGCCTCTGCGTATGTGCTGCCTTACAACGCGCTATCACTGACGCCTCTGTCGTTGACGGTCTCCATCAGTTCTCGCTCTCGACAAAGCCAGATCTCGCCTGTGCGATCTTCGACCTCTTCTTCGTCGGCGTCCAGGACATCTTCCTGCGCGTCGGCCTCGCAATCCTCAAGGTGATGCGGCCTTCAGACGTCTCGCGTATCTGCCAATCTGCTGTCGCTGACACTGTCGCCTGCTGTCACTTGCTTTTGTACGTAGCTCCTCGAGTCGAAGCTCATGTGCATGAGCTTTGAAGACTTCCTGAAAGAGTTCAAGCCGCTCGTGCGCGAGCTCGATCCGTACCAAGTCGTCTTGAAAGCGCTGTCGTTCCGCGCGAACCCGCTCGTGCGCGATGAAGACACGGCTGTGCACATCTCGCGCGCCCACTTTGTCTTGAGCACGCATCAGAACGAGTCGAGCGGGCAGCCAGCGCCACCAAAGACGTTTGATCGCCACCGGACGCTCCCGCCGCAACTGGCAGGCGCGATCGTGAGTGGGAACTTTGCGCATGTCGAGCAGTACTGGCACGCGCTCGTGAGCTGCCGACCGAGTCGAACGCACTGCGCCGTACTCGCGAACGAGATCCTCCACTACGCGACGTGGTACGGCCGGCCGTCGCTCGCGTACTTTGCGATCGCGCGCTGCGGCGCCGACGTGAACAACGTCGACGACACGAACCTCACGCCGCTGCACTTTGCCGTGATCCGGAACCAACCGGACGTGATTCGACTGCTCCTGACGTTTGGCGCAGACGAGTGCGTCCTCGGCGGCCGCTGGAACGGCAGCGCCGATGGCCTCACACCGCTCGAGACTGCGCAGAACTGGCGTTTCCGCGACACTGCGGCCGCGCAGCTCGTGCTCGAGCGCGAGGTGTGTCTCTACTGCAACGCAAAGATCGACAAGCTCGCGTTTGGGAAAGCGACGTGTCCAGCGTGCGCGTTCCCGTTCTGCGACCGCCTGTTCGCTGACTGCATCGCCAAGCACCAGTGTCCGCGAGCACGACTACCGACAGGCAGCAACGGTCCTGACGGGAGACAAGAGGAAGACGAGGAAGAGGATGTCGAAGAAGAGGACAACGAGTGCAGTGGCGACGCGAGCTACCGCTTTCGAAACTCGAGTGGCGCGCTCACTGCGACGACTGGGACGTCGAGTCGCCGGAGCAGCTGGAGTCCATCCGAGGCGCTGCTGCTCCCTACGCTCGCGTCTGTCAAGAGCTGCAGCGACGACAGTGAGCGTCACACAAGCGCTGACAACAACACGGACGACCTCAACCACGATGCGCACAAGCCGCACGAGCGCTTCTCGCATTCGCTTACAGCGCTCTTCTCGTCAAAGCTCACGTACAGCAGCAGCAACCAGTCGCTCGGTCCGACCGAGCGCGTGCAGATCGCTCTCGAGTTCCCAGACCGACCCGAGTGGTACTGCAACGCGCCACTGTGCCACGCAGTCTTTGCGTTCTTCTCGCACGGCCTCGAGTGCGCGATCTGCGGCGGCTTCTTCTGCGCCGACGACTTCCACGCGCCGACGAAGCGCTGTCGGCGCTGCGATCGCACGCGGTGACACCATGGACCATCGATCGATCCGTCCGTCCGTCCTCTCACCACCAATGTACGAGTATGACCGTGTGCGTGAGTCTGTCGTTCATTGCTCTGTCCAAGCGCGTCGACTGCACAGAGCTCTCTTGCTATTGCTATTGTTCCTACCTATTCATTTGCCATACGTCAGCCAAGGAGCGACGCGTAGTCGCTCTCATCGAGGTCCTGGACGTCGTCGTCGTCGTCGTCGTCCTCTTCGTCGTCATCACTCGAGTTGCCATTGCTTCGCGACCGCGCAGACGCCTGCCGCGCGCGCTCGATCGCATCGAGCGCCGAGGCCGCAAAGTCGCGCACAGACCGGTCTGTGCCCCACGTGTCGTCGCCTTCGTCAAAGCTCTCAGACACTTCGCGGAGCGACCGGAACGAGTTGAACCGCGCAGGCGTGCACTTGGCGAGCCCTGGCACTGCGAGCCCTTCACTGTCGAACTGCTGCTGCCACTCGGCAGTCGCACTGATCGACATCGCGTCGCTCATGCTGCGGCTCGTGACGTTGTCGTCGTCGTCGCCGACGCTCACGAGCTTGAGACGCTGGAGCTCTTGCTCGTAGTGCGCGACGTTCTCTGCGAGGTTCTTCACGCAGACGTCGACCTCTGGGAACATCGCGAGCATCAAGTCCCAGAGCGGCGCGACGATCTTCTGCGCAAAGAAGAGCTGGCCTTCGACCATCTGGAGCGGGTCGTTCAAGTGGTGGTACGAGATTGGGTGGTTCTCCGCTTGCTCGAGCAGCGCTTGATACGCAAACTCCTTCGAGATCATGTTGCTCCACTTGAGCGCCACGGGCTTTGTGAACACTTGGCCCGACAAGTCGCTCGCATGTACGATCGTCTTGACGAGGAAGATGCGCTCGTCGACTGTGCCGTTGAACGCCCAGCCGTTCCCGAGTTCGCGGCGCGAGCACGACGACGTCGACGTCCCAGAGAACGTCTTGCCAAAGCAAAAGCCGATCGGCGGTGCTGGTCCCGATGCGTTCCGCGGCGTGTTGGCCGCAGAGCCCTCGCTCTGGAACACTGCGTCGCGCAAGACCGTGCGGATCTCCGACCGACTGCTGCTGTTGCTGCTGTTTGTCTTGTCGCTGCCGCTCCCAAACGCTGCGCCATCGAGCGTCTTGGCCTCTTTCTTTGGCGGCACGAGCGCGTTCGACGAGAACTGCCGCACGGGCGGGTTCAGCGTCTTCTCGAGCGTCTCGCAGAACTTGAAGTGGCCCGCCATGTCGGTGCCCAAGATCGCCGTGATGATCACTTTGCGAATGTGCCGGTAGTCGCTCGGCGAGAGGTGCTCGAGGATGTTGGCGTTCTTCTCCTTTGCAATCAGCTTAAACGTCGTGTACGCGTGGTGGCGCTCGAGCACCGACTCGTCGCTGTAGAGCATCGCGAGCTGCGAGCCCGACTGGATCTCAAACGCGTTCGTGTGCCCAGGGTGGTCAACGTCGTGACACAGCGCTGCGATGAGACAACCGGCAATGTCGAGCGGCCGGAGCATGCGCGCAGCGTCCGTGGTGCTCAGGAGCAAGTACGCAGTGTGGACGACTGAGAACGCGTGGAGAAAGTTGTGGAACGGGTTCGGGTGGTAGTTCTCCTTGACCACGAGGATGAAGTTCTGCATGCGCTGGCGCGAGATCCCGAGGACCTTTGGGACGTCAAACTTCGCAAACATGTCCTCCACGAGCTGCGGGAGCGTGTCCATGTCGGCCAAGAACACGTTGAAGTCCCACGACGGAATGCTCGGGCCTGTCGACGCGGCTTTGCTCAGCTGCCGCTCGAGCGCGCGGTGCCAGCTCGAGTTGCGTGTCATGCCAGTGTTGCGGTGCACGCTGCAGTCCTGCGTTGAGCGACACGCGCACGACGCGCAGTCGCGCACGTGGCTCTTCACAAACGAGTTGCGGAGACACTCGGACGGATGGCCGCGCATCGTCGACGAGTACGACGTGTACTGCTCGAGGATGTTCACTTGGCTCTTGGCCCGTTGCGCCAAGACTTTCTCGGCGCGCGTGTCGGCCAAGAGCTTGAGGTACTCGATCTCGTTGTTCCGGCGCCGTAGGATCACTGCGACTTGCGACGCAAACGCTTCGAACGCGCACTCGTCGTCGAACGTGAACTCGTCGCCGTCGACTTTGTTGAGGATCTCGAGCACTGCGATCGGCCGCGAGCTGCCGTCAGTCTTTGTGTTCTGGACACCGACAGGGACGTACAGCGCACAGCGCGTCTGGACGCCGTGGCGATGGTCGTACCGGCGCTTGTAGCGCGCGTCACTCGCTGGGTCTGAAACGTTCAGGATCGCACGCGTTGTTGCAGCAGCGCCGACGATGCCAGCGTGGAGCGGTAGCCGGAGCGTCTCGGCGCGGTACGACGACGAGAGCGACCAGAGCTCTTCAGTCTCCCAGTCGACCATGAAGAGCGTCAAGCGCTCGGCTTTTGTGATGTGGCACGCGCCTGCGATGACGCCGTCGACGAGGTTCAAGACCGTGTCTTCCGTGTCGGACGAGCTGATGATGTGGAGCAGCGCTTTCTGCGTCCGGTCCGACAAGAGCACGTCGTGGAACTCGATGCACTTGCGCATGCAGGAGCCGAGGATCGGTCCGAGCCACGACAGGAGCTTCACATGGAGCGCATCGAGCTCTGCGCGCGTGCTCTTCTTCGTCGTCGCTTGGATCACTGCGTACACGACGTCGTTCTCAATGAGCGGCACGGACAGGAGCTTCTGCTTGCTCCACGTCTGGTCCAAGTCGATCTCGCGGTCGTAGCACGCCTCGGCTGCAAAGTTCTGGCAGCACACGGCGTCGCGCGTCGCGAGCGTCCGGCCGAGCACGCCGCGCGCAATGTCAATGCCCGAGACTGACGTCTCGCCGGGCGAGAAGCGCGACATAACCTGGGTGCTCTGGTCAATGAGGAACACGGCGCACGACGCGGCGTCCAGGTGCGTCTCGAGGTACTCGAGCACGAGACGGATCATCACGACCGCGTCGTTCAGGATCAAGAGCTTCTGCACGAGCTCCCAGAACGTCCGGTGCTTCTGCTCCATCACGAACTTGACGTCGTACGAAAAGAAGTACGCAGACGCCGACAGCGGCGACGATCGCTGCTCAGCGCCAGCTGCTGCAGTAGTCGATGACGACGACGAGACGCGCGACGCGCGGCTGCTCGAGCTCTCGCACTCGCTCTGTTCGCGGATGCACGGGATGTAGCTCCGCCACTGCATGCACGCGAGCTGGTGCATGACTGAGCTCACGACCGAGCTGCTCGCGTCGCGTCCAGAAGCGCTGCTTGCGCTCGCGTGCGTGTCGGAGACGCGCGCTATCCGCGGCACGGCGTCGTGGTACCGCATGCGGAGGCTCGAGAGCAAGTCGACGTGGTCGCTGCTGCTGCTGCTGTTGTGCACGCGTGCGCTGTCGTAGCCGCTCACGTTCGTGTCGTTTGGCGACTCGGGACTGCTGCTTTCGTTCGACGACGACGTCGTAGCGTCTGAGAGCGAGTGCTGCATCTTGACTGCGCTGTCGAGGTGCTTCTCCTGCTGCTGCTGTGTCGTTGCGTCGGACGCGTGGCCACTACTATTCCTACTACTGTTGCTGCTGTTCGTGCGATGTGCGGTGCTTGGCGACGAACTGCTCTGTCTGCGGCTCGCGCGGCGCCGACGCGACTCTTGCGAGCGCCGCGTCTTGTGATGCCGCAGCGAGTGGTGCGCATCGCTGTCGTCAAGCGTGGCGCTGCCTGTTGCTGTTGCGCATGCACTCGGTCGGCCACGTGGTGGTGCAACGTGGTGGCGCTGCTGTTGCTGGTGCGTCGAATTGAGATTGCCCATTCACGTCACGTGGTCGGTCAATCGGTCCAATCGGTCCAATCGGTCGTTCGCTGGTCGGGCAAGTTGGATTCTGAAGACGCGCGCGCGGGTGTGAGTGTGAGTGCGCCGCGGCGACTGGTCTCGCTCTGCTGTTGCTGCTGCTGCCTCGCGCACCTTGCGCTGTCTCGCGCCGCGCTGGCGTCGTCGTCGTCGTCGTGTGCGGGGGCAGCGCAGACTTCTCAGATCGAGTCCATGTGCTGCGTGCGCGTCTCTCTTCCCACGCACCAGCGAGGGTGGTTCGGGGAAATGCTGTACGTAGTTTACATTGCGATCGCGGACGGTGATTCGCGGACGAAAGCGCGAGCGAATCAGCGGCCGGAGCGCACCGAGCATACAAGTGCAAGTCGTTGTGCGACATTGATCGAAGGAATCGCAAGTTCGGATGCGCAGTATAGTTTGAACCAAACAAATTCGGGTGTCTTGAACGTTAGGGTCGCGCGTGATGCGATACATGGCGTATTTTACACGACCCTTTCTCTCGTGCATTTTACACAGCGTGGTGTCGCACCAAAACCTCGCTTTTGTCACTACCACTATCCTAAGCGCGAAAACGAAGAAGAAAGAAAACCAGTGACACTTGACGCGAGTCGAGCGCTGCAATGTCTTTGTCAGTGCTCTCACACGCTTCTCTCGAGATCATCACACGTTGTGCCGCGACGGCTCGAGCGTGCATACAACCACGAGGTCCGCCATCAGCAGCCTCGGTCCGCCATCACTTACTTGTTCGTGCTGCTTTTTGCTTGTTCGTGCTCTCTCTCTCTCTCTCTTCGTGTTGATTGTTCGTGCTTGGTTCGCATCGAGTTCGGACTCGAGTCGCACACTCGAGTATTAGCGAGAGCGATTGACGAAACGCTGTAGTCGATCGACTAACCTCGTGGGTCAATAGCGTCGCATTGGCTCAAAATGAGTGCTTTTGCTTTGCTTGTGCTGGCATTGCATGCACGTTGCATCCAGATGAGCACGCCAGCTTGCTTGGTCGCGTGCATGCGTTCAAGGTTGTCATACACGAGCACACCAACAGCAATAGCACCAGTGGTAGCATATCAATTCACGATCGACTGAGAGACAGCTTCGGTTCGAGGACGACCGAGAGGAGGAGCGCGCGAGGGAGAGTGGGCGAAGGCGTGTTTGCTGCGTCAGCACATTGTCACAGCTGCAAAGCGAAGCGGTGCCGCCGGTGCTATTCATGTAATTTCACCAAACACAGCCTCCTTTTGACACGCGCGTATCTCTTACGCTCGGTGGACGAACGACTTGCGAATGGCGATGGCTGCTCTTGCTAGTTGGTTCATTCGTATGCATGCACACAGTCGATGACGAAGACCTTCTTGGCTTCTCCCCGAAACGCAGCGCTGTCTGCTTTGGCTGTCGTCGTCGTCGTCGTCGTCGTCGCGCTTGTACCTCCGCATACGTCGACCGCACAAGCCTCTCTCAAGCAAGAAAGCAAGCGCACGACAGGGGCGGCTGCTGCTCACTCAACATGTTGGTGCAGCGTCGATGGGCGAGAGCTGTCGCACGTGCTGGGGGCGAGCAAGAGAAGAGCAAGAGCAAGCGCAATGCGCGCTGTGTGCGACGAATGCGAGACACTGACTGACGGATGTATGAATGGACGCATAGGAGAACGAGCACCAGCCACTGCGCTCTTCATGTATTGCACGAGTTGCCTCCAGCTTGCGAGCACGCGAGACGAGAACGAGATGGGGAGCGCGGCTGCGAGCATCGCAGCATCCGTTGAGCGACGCTCAACAAAGAGTGGCCGCACCACGCCACGGTGCTCAGAACTCGAGCCACGTGAGCAGTCCGACTGCTGCGCTCACTGGCGACGGCAAAAAGTCTGCGACGCCGTTCGCCCACTTGCACGACTCGTCGTAGAGGAAGTCCATGCTCTTGCTTAGCGATGGATGCAGCGACGCGCGCTCGTTCTCGTACAGCCACATCACAGTCGCCCACACGACGGTCGCGAGCGCCGGGTAGACCTTCGGGAACGTGTGGTCTGCAAACGGCTTGTACCCGCGCGCCGCGAGCACTTTGACAATACTGATGAGTACGCGCGAGAGCAAGTACATCACGATCTGGTAGTTCACGCCCGAGTACTTGCCCCAGACGAGGTAGCCACCGACGCCGCCTGCGACTGCAGCGTGCCAGTGCGCCGCTGGCTTGCCGACGATCGTCTTCACGGGACCGTCACGGAGCTCCTGCGTGTGGCGCAGCAGCGCGAGCACAGACTTGTAGATCCCGACGAACACGGCGAGGTTCTTCGAGTGCTCGAACGTCAGGCGCACGACACCGCGGAGCTTCTCGCGCACAGTGCCGTTCTGAAAGAGGAAGATCATCACGAACGCTATCACAGCGAAAGAGACGCCACGCACACGCATCGTCGTTAGTCATGAAGGGCGCATGAATAGACAGTTTGTACATGTGCATGTGCAGGTCGTGGCGTGCGCGCGACGACTCGACGATGCACGTCTTGGGATGGAGGGTGCGAGCGGTGTCGGCGGGACAGCAACACGCATTGCCGCGCATTGTCGAGTCCGAGCGAGTGCAGACTGAGAGATACAGGACGCACCATGCGGAGCGCGGATCTTCGTGCCGTAGTACGAGCCATTGCGCACGCCGCGCAGGATGCTGAGCACGACGTCCTGCATCGCTGCTGCTGCTGATGTCTCGTGCGCTTCTCTAGCCTTACTTGTCGTGTCGTGTGTGTGCAAGTGGGAAACGAGTTCCTGGTTCAATCGTGTGGTCCACAAGAGTGAATGTCGACGCGGACGACGTGGCACTGCAGTATTCGATCACCGAGTACCATGTATCTTGGAAAAACAAACCAACAGGTTGAAGTTGTCCTGGTTATCGCGATGACATCATTGCTTCGAGCTTGAGCTCAGCACATTGACATCGCAAGCTCAGTGTTCACACAAGCGATTGTGAAGATGAAGCACGCTGATCCTTAGCAAGACACGTCTTCATGCGCTCTCGTGGCGACCTACTTGCGCGTTCCGTAAAAGAGCTCGTTGTATGCATGCGTGACGCGCGCGTAGACTTGCTCAGCACGTGCTCGCAGAGACAGCGTCTCGGGACTCGACCACTTGTCCGGATGCCACTCGAGCGACTGCCGATGGTACGCGCGACGGATCTGCGAGCGCGTCGCATTCTCTGCGAGTCCAAGACACGCCCACGCGCTCATATCGGCGCTTGGGACGCTTATGTCTCTGCAACGTGCACACAGAGACTGTTAGTGCAAGTCGCGTCCAGATTCGCGCCATTCATGTACAAAGCAATTCGCTGCAGTGCCTGCACGTACGTGAGGAAGCGGTACGCAGCGCGGTGGATTGCAAAGACAAAGCGCGTGCCAGTCGCACCGAGCAGTCGCAGTCCGCCAGTGTGCTCGCGCCAGTGGCTCTCGCACTCGAGCACGTCAAAGAGCCGCTGCGCCGAGAGCTCGAGCAGACACGACGATTCGCTGGGGCTGCTGCTGCTGTCGTTGCGATGCTGAATCGAAGCTGTAGTCGTCAAGTCTGCACTGCATGCAAAGTGTTCTTTGAACAACGCGTCGCAGTGGCGAGCCCGACGGCGCGCGTGAACGTCTTCGTAGATGCGAATGCGCGCGACCTTCTCGTTCATAGCCACCATCGTCTGTGTCGTCGCTGCGTGGCTCGACGGTTTGATCGTCACGACAAACTCGCCTGCTTCTGCGAACGAGACGTTGTGGAACACGACGGAGCCGTTCGTGATCGGTGCGTGCGATGGACCGAGGAGCACGCGCTCGGGCGACGTGGTCTCCAAGATCGTCCCATCGGCTGGTGCCGCGTCGATGTAGAGGTACCCGCTGCTCCACTGCGGCATCTCGTCGCCAAACTGGTCGTGTACGCGCAGGTGGATCGTCACGCGGCAGTGCGGCACGAGCTGCGGACACTCGTACATCACCTGCGCGATCTCAAGCGCCGCTGGCACTGGGACTGCGCGTCGACAGGCACTAACGAGTGTTTGTGTGATGTCACGGCGCTGTCGAATGTGGTGCAGGAGGCAGCTCGCCGGCGTGAGTGTGTGTGCGTTGGCACATAGCGCTGTGACGATTTCGTGCGAGACTAGCGATGAGACTGCAGCAGCGCGCGCACATCGTGCTGGCATGTCTGTCATTGCTCCGCGGCAGAGCGCAATGATGTCGATGGCTTTCATACCAAACGGCGCCAGCATCGCGCACGCTGCCGGCGCTACGGACTCTGCGCGGTGGCAGAGCTCAGCTTTGTCGAGTGCTGTTGGCAAACGCGTGATCGGATTCCGCGCACACACAGCCGGGGCGTCCGAGTCTGCGAACTGACAGAGTACGCGCTTGTCGTGGTCCCCGAATGCGCTTGGCGCGTCGCGGAAGCACCGCACTGGCGCAGCGCTCGTGGCATTTGCGCACAGATGCGCGGCGTGGCGCTCCATGAATACTGTCGACACGACTTTCGCGAGCTCTGTGACGCACAGCGCCGGTGCGAATGACTGCACTTGACTGCATAGCGCAAGTGCGTCGTCGAGCGCGAGCTTCATTGCATTCATGAGCGGTCGGAGCTTGCTGTAGCACTCGCGTGGACTCGACGACTGCGCTTTACGGCAGAGTGCGACGCGCAGCTGTGGCGTTGAGAGTGTCTGGTCGTGTTGCACTGCCGCCAAGCAGTCGATTGGAGCTGAAGAAGTGGCGTCTGCGCACAGATCGTAGAGCAAGTTGGCTGTCTCGCTTGTGACGCGCTCTACACTGGTCGTGGTGCCGAGCAAGCGCTTGGCACTTGCTATGCACTGGGACGCGTACAGCGGTGCCTCAAAGTCGCGACTACTGTTGTTGCTGCTGCTCTCTGCGTGCGCACACAAGTGCGTGAGCTGCTGCAGCGAGAGCGCGTGTGCAGGAGCTTTGGTCACGCACGCGACGACGACCGATGCGTTCTGCGTGCTGTGACACAGCACTGCTGCGTGTGCAAGGAGCTGGGCGTCGTGCGTCTCGTGGCGAGCGATGTGCAGTGATGATGGGAATGCACGCCGCAGTGCAACAGCGCAATGCACAGGCTCAGCTGAAAAAGCACCTTCGCATAGATGCGTCCGTGACTCGACGCCCATCCATCGTAGTTGACGCGTCGCAGCGCGGACACACGCGCGTGGGCTCGCTTGCTGCGTTGCCAGTGCACACACGCGCGCGATCGATTCGTGTGGGACGTTGTCGCTGAGCAGCTCGCTCGCACAGACGCGGATCGCTGGGATCTTGTCGATCGAAGTAGCATGCTGGCACATCTGGAAGCGTAACACTGGCCCAAGTGTATGTGGAGCTTGCTGCGCACAAGCCACGAGTGCGTCGTTGTCGCCTCGGAACGATCGACAGAGCTCTGCGACGCTCCGAGCTGCGTCGAGCACTGTGCGCTTCGACGAGAACGCAGTGAACTTGCGCCACTTGACAAAGCACTCGGCGCCTTGTGTGTCGACTGCGTCGTTGCAGATGCGCAGCAGTGCCGGTACCATGTCGAGCTGCTGGCGCATGGCGAACGGGAACGCGAGCCAGCAGAGCGCTGGTCCAGTGTCCTTTGCACGCGCACAGAGCGAGGTGAGCATGTCTGCGCGCTGCTGCTGCTTGGCCGCAGCTGGGAACGCGTTTGTTGCGCGCAGCGCTGCAGTAGCGCACCGTGCAGGTGCAGTGCTCGTCGCATGCGCGAGGTGGCAGAGCTGTTCACGCTGTTCGAGCAGCAAGACACGAGGAGCGGCTTGGACGCACGCACTGGTTGCCGCCGTAGCAGCCACAGCAGTGAACCAGATCGAGAGAACGAGCGCAAGCGCAGTCTGCGCCCGTGTGG
This sequence comes from Pythium guiyangense, assembly GCA_003730235.1. NCBI lineage: Eukaryota > Oomycota > Peronosporomycetes > Pythiales > Pythiaceae > Pythium > Pythium guiyangense. The sequence continues at coordinate 1,392,930 of QXDM01000001.1, forward strand.
AGCGCATGACACGCTAGTGCTAGTGCTGATCGTCCGTCGTCTGCTTGGGACGTGAACCGACGCGAGGCGGTGACAAGATGAGTTTCATGATTGTTGCTGTTCACGTATATCTTGATCTGAGTATGGTCTCGATAAGAGCCAGATTTGGATAGTGATAAAAGCGAGTGTTGAGGACATCGCTATTTACGGATCCCGGTGTCCATCTCAAAGAGACACACTGACGAACCACGACAGACATGGACTCGACCACGTCGCGCGCGCTCTCTCTGTCTATCAGCAAAACGACGAGCGAGCGAGTGCGCGCGAGGGACTTCGACACAGAGACGACGACGACGACAGCAGCAGCAGCAGCTCGCGCACGCAGCAACGCAAGTGGGGATGCGTGTGTGTGAGGGACGTCGCTCGCGCCACACACGCAGGCGCTCACTTGTTCTCGATGAGCGCGGGCGAGAGGTCGCTAAAGTACGGGTGCTTCATCGCATCGGCGGCAGTGATGCGCTTCGCAGGGTCGTACTGGAGCATCTGCTCGAGCAAGTCGACGCCGTCCGCCTCAAGCGTCGGCACCAAGTGGCTCAAGCTCTCGGGCATCGGGTACACTGGAAAGTCTCGCTGCTCACGACAACCCAAGGCACATACAGCGTCAATCGTGCTGTCCATTCGCATCCACAGAGACAAAAACAGACACGAGACGCACTCGGTAGTCTGGGAGGTCGACGATCGCAGGGTAGATCTCGACGCTCGGCGTCCCTAGGAGCCGGAAGATCCGGTCGAGCTGGTCAGCTTCCGACGTCCCAGCGAAGAGCGGTCCGCCGTTCGCCATCTCCGCAAAGATGCAGCCGACGCTCCAGATGTCCACGGGCGTTGAGTACTTGCTGCCACCACAAACAGACGCACACAAGCTCGTGAGCCTAGGTGCTTCAAGCGCATTCATCGTGCGCACGTGGACGTACCGAGAGCCCATGAGCACATCAGGTGCGCGGTACCACAGCGTCACGACTTCGTGCGTGTAGCTGCTCACGTGTCCACAACAATGCGACATCGTCGCCACAGAGTCGTATGAGCGTGACGGTTTGAGCGACGACCAACAACAACAGACTGAAGACGTCGCACCTGCGCACTGGGATGCCAAACGCACGCGCGAGACCAAAGTCTGCGAGCTTGAGCTCGCCTTCGCGGTTGATGAGCAAGTTCTGCGGCTTCAGGTCGCTGCAGTAGACGCACAGAGCAGGTGTATGTGAGCGACGCAAGCAAGCGAGCGCCGCTATCATCAGCAAGTGTACGCACCGGTGCAAGACGCGGTGCTGGTGGCAGTACGCAATGCCGCGCAGGAGCTGGTACAGGAACGACTGGGTGCGATACAGTCGACAACATCGTCGCAGCGTCAGACCAGGTCGACGCACAATGACAGTGCCACTGCTGGTGCTGTTGCCAGCAGACACACACATGCGCTCGCACGCACCTTGAGGATCGGCTTCTCCAATCCTTTCTCGCACACGTCCAAGTACTTCTTCAGGTCCTGGTCGAGGTACTCGAACACGAGTGTGAGCTTGCGCTCCGTGTGCACGATGTTGTACAGCCGCACGATATTGCAGTGCTGCAGCTCCTTCAGTAGCGAGATCTCGCGGATCGCAGTGGACGGAATGCCTTCGTCCTCGGCTTCGAGGCGGATCTTCTTGAGCGCAATCACTTCGCCCGTCACGCGGTCTTTCGCTTTGTACACCACGCCGTACGTGCCCTCGCCGATCTTCTCGAGCTTCTGGTAGCGCTCCATTGTCAAACTGCTCGTGTGTGCGCGCTTGTTGCTGTTGGTGCGATTACTTGGAGACTGTGGAGCTGTAGTCGTACAGACAATAACGAGTGGCTCTGGCAATGTGTGTGCGTGAAGCTCGAGCAAGCGAGCGAGCGCGTCGGCGTCGAAGGTGCTGAAGTGCTCGTGCGTCGTGTCGATGTGATCGATCGATCGATGTGAGTGCGTGTGAGGTGCGTTCCACTCGTTCTTCGAGATGCGTACAATGAGTAATAACTGGTTTAACGCCGGCTAAAAGCTGAAATAACGCAACTCAGTTCCTGATTTTTCAGCTGCTCACAATTTATCTATCACACACTTCGCTGCACATTTTGTGCTGTGTTGGAAATCCGCATAACAAACACTAACAGAAAAGCAAACGTTGTGCTCTAATTTCTATTTTATTCGTTACTTCGATATCTTTTGACACAAAGAATCGTAACAAATCCCACTCTGGTTTTTTCAAGCATTCCGAATCAGATAGTGCAAAAACGGAGGGTCTACAAAATCACAACGAGGTCAGGAACACCATTGTGCTCTGCTCTCCTCTGAACTCTCTCACTTGCTCACCACACGATGCACAAGCTGCCGATGCGCGTCGATCTCGATCAAGAGCTGCTCGCACTGCAGACTTTCACTGCTACCACCTCCAGCAGCAGTTGCATACAGCGAGCCGAGGTACGTCTGGTACGCTGGCATGAACCGATCGACAAAGTCGCGCACTTGCGTCGGCGACAGCGCAGGCTTCCCGGCTGCGCGCATATGCTGCTCTTGCTCTTCGCGCCATCTGCAGCCAGTGTGTTGTATGAGTACACGAGAGCTCTAGCTCTATGCGGTTGCAATGCATAGCAACAGTCACAACGCACCGGTAGACCCAGTCCAGGTCGCCGACCTTGATCGTGATGAGTCCATCGAGCTGCTCGTACAGCTGCTCGAACGCGCGCAACGCGTCGTTGATCGGCCGCAAGTTCGCACTGCCATTGCTCAAGCAGCAGCAGTAGTGATTGTCAGCCTCGCACAAAAACTGAAGACACTCGTCAAGTGTCGCGATCACACCTGACGTCGTCGCTGGACGCGCGCGCTCGGAAGCCCATGCACCAGCCTTCAATGAGCAGCACGTCGAGTGGTCCTGTAGCACAAAAGCGCTGCTCCATCAGCACGGCAGATCACATACACGAGACTCGATACAAGGAGACGCACCGTGCTTCTTGGCCCACTCGGACTGCGGAGCGCGGTCACCACGTCCGTCGTGGAGCGACTTGTCGTACCGCGGCAAGAGGATCTCGCCCGTCGACGTCTTGCACGTGCGCACAACGTCAAGCAGCAGTCCCATGTCTTGCGTGCCTGGATTGCCGCGGAACTACGCAAAGCAACACGCACAAGCGTGAGTCCCATAGATGGACGCGAACATGCAGTGCTCTTGATGCCCTCGTTCGCACCTCGAGCAGCGGGTTCGTCGGGTTTGCGGCTGCAAGCGCAACTTGGTCGCGCCGCGTGAGGTACACGTCGTCGAGCGAGAGCGTCGCGCAGCGCTTGCCGTTGAACTGCAGCAACTCCTCGAGGTACGTGACAAGCGTCGTCTTTCCGCCGCCTTGCACGCAGCTCAGCCCGACGACGACGCAGGACGACGGCGCATTTGCATCGTTTGCTGTCGCAGTCGCAGCGCGCGCAGTTTGCACAGCGTGAACGAGCGCTTCGGTCCAGCGATAGACCGGGAGATAGTAGTCGTCGATGCGTCGGCGCAGCGCGTCTTCGTCCACCACTGCTGCCGTTGCAGCAGCAGACGCGCGAAGGTCGCGACGCACGAGGTGCTCCAGGTGCGCGCGGATCGCTGTCATGATGCACGCTCAGTGGAATGTCGTGACTCGACTTGGAGCAGCGATTCGACCATAGTGAAATGAAGACAACGCGGCGCTCGAGACAGCTGGCACTCGAGCACGTTTACATCGAGCCTGGAGGAGCTCACATCATCGTCGTCGTGAGTGCTCTCAAGTCAGCGCGCCAGCTCGCGTTGGAGAAGCCGCGCTCTTGCGATCTGCTGCTGCCTCGCACAAACACAGCTTGCAATGCCAGTGCTCGGTGCTGTGCGTCTCAATGTCGATTCTTGCCGCAATGGTTGTCCAACCAACGAGGTTGAGGACAAACGTCCTAAGACGCGCTCGGTGCTCAAGTGCACGCAGCGACCTCGATGCATGTTCGAGCTTCAGTGTGGAGAGTTGAGAGGAACTACCATGCTAGTCGTCGTGCATGAAGGCTTGTAGTCCAGACTCGTCACAAAAGCACCACTCAAGCTCGACAGCCCTCAGGCATGAACTCGCCATTGAAGACGATCACGCAGCTCGGAGCGCGACGACAGTCAACATCGTCTCTGTGTGTCTCCACCGAGCGAGCGCCGAGCACGATTCAGTTGATCCGGATCGCCACTTGTCGATCGAGGTGCTTGCGCTCCGAGAGACGTCTGCATCGGTAATCGTTCACGCGATCGCTCGTGCGGTCGTCGGAAAAGGAGAGGCATGCTGCGATGCCAGCTGGTGTGTGACCGCTTAGTGAGCTCCATCACAACGTGATCTTGCCTGTGGCTGGCTCAAGCGACGCGAATACATGAGCGCTACGCTGCTGCTGCTGATAAGCGTGAGAGAGAGCTCCTCGACACTCGCTCGGATCGCCGCCAGCATCATCGAAGAGCTCATTCTCAAACTTGCACAGCGCCAAGCACTCCACCACCTCTCGTCCTCCAGCTACCACCGCTCGTTCACGGATCACCATGGCGCTCAAGTGGACCTCTGCACTCGTGTCGACTGCGGTGCTCCTCAGCTCGCAGTTCTACGCTGCCGACGCGCACTCGGCGCTGCTCGCGAACTCCAAGGTGCTCGGGAAGCTCAACGGCGGCGAGTGCTTCAACTGCGCGATCGGGAGCTACCCGAAGCCAGCCGACATCCCAGCGAGCGCTGTCGACGCGAGCAGCGACGAGGACGGCATTGCCGCGTACGCCAAGTCGTCCGGCCGCTCGATCAAGGAGCTCTGGCAGGACTTCCAGTCCGGCACGCCGTACGGCACGATCGCTGAGCCCGACGCGATCGTCGCTGCGACGTCGCCGGACACGTGCGGCCGCTTCAGCTCGGACCCACCAGTCGATGTGATCCCGTCGAACGCGAAGATCACGTTCAAGAAGTCGAACCACAACGGCCCGGCCGAAATCTGGATCGACGGCAAGAAGGTCTGGGGCGTCGACAACTTCATTCGCGACGGCAAGGCCGCGATGTCGCCGAGCGTGTTTGCATGCAACAAGGCCGAGTGCGAAGGTCGCTGGTACTGGATGGGCAAGGTGCGCGTCAAGGGCCAGTGGGACCACTACCAGCTCTACGTCCAGTGCTTCACGATCAAGAACAACTCGGACGGCGGCGCAGCGTCGGACGCCGTGAGCAGCGGGAACGCGACTGCACCAGCGACGAAGAAGCCGTCCGCGAACAAGACGCCGAAGCCGAGCAAGACGCCGAAAGCCACAAAGGCACCAAAGACGCCCAAGCCGAGCGAGGACGAATCGGCTGCGGGTTCAGAGTAGACACGTTGTTTGCCTGTTGCAAGCTGCCATGAGCGGCGCGAAATGTATCAAGTCTCTATTTGACTGTCATTCGCTGTCACGTGCACGTACGAGTCTCGTGTGGCAGCACGCGATGCGGACAAGAAGCAAGTTGTGCGCGAGGTCGTGCCAAGTCAGAGCTAGTCAGAGGCAAGTATGTGCCCTCGTTTTCATCACGCTCGGACTTTGTATTGAGATGCGGAAAGCTGACACCAGCTGCTCGTACTTTATCGGAGAAAAGAGAAAATGACCGACATGACTGACTGACATTCGCAAATCTTCAAGCGTCTTCACACAATCACAAGCACGAGCACGCGCACAAGGCTCATCGAGACACCAAGACGAACCAAGACGACGACCGCAATGGACGAGCACGCTGCTGTAGCATCGGCGGACGTGCTGCCACTGACTGCGACAGCGCACGCTGCGGCAGAGGAGCGCGACGAGAGCGAGAGCGTCGATCTCGAGGGCTGGGCGCTCGTCGACGACCACGCCGAGTGCGTTTCTTGTGCTCGTGCATGCATGCCATCCGACAGTCTCTGACTGCTCTGTGTGTCTGCACGTTCAGGATCGTCGGACTCGAGCCAAAGAGCGCAGCGAGCGACGCAGTGACACTCACAGCTGACGACGTGCTGACAAGTGCCGAGGCAGCAGACGTCGCGGACCGACAACACGCACACGAGACAGCACAGCAGCAACACACACACGAGACCAGCAGCAGAGCAGCAGAGGTACGTACTCTGCAGTCGCTTGAGTGCATGTGCAGCTCCTCATAGATGTTGAATTGGACTGCGCAGGTCGTAGAGCCACAGCACACGCCGCACACAGAGTCGCCTGCGAATGCGACGCCTGTATCGGCTGAGAGCGTGAGCGTCCCAGACGGCAGCTTGCGCATTCGACTGCGCGTCGGTACGAAGCATGATCGCTCTTTAGGTCGTCTACCATGACAAGGACACTCGTGACGTACTGACGTGAATGCACGTGGCGTGTGCCGCATGCAGGCGAGCACGTGCGTCCTGCGTGGTGCAAAGCGACGCAGCTCGTCGACGACTTCATCGCAGAGGTGCGTCTCTAACGTGCTTGATGTGCTAACGACGCTCCGACTCACGCTTGTGCTGCTGGACCGAGCCAGTTCTGCGCTGACGCAGTCGCTCAGGGCAAGAAAGTGCGGCTGATCTACATGGTGCGTCTCTGTGTGTGAGCTCCTGCCATCCATCACACTTGAGCAGCTCACTGACGCTCAATGAATCACATAGGGCATGCTGCTCATTCCCGGCCGCGCCATGGGCGAGTACGGCATTGAAGAGGACGGCGTCATTCACTGCGTCATCACAGAAGCGCGTACGTCCACCTGCCATCTCGTGTCTGGATGTGAACAAGTTGCTCGTGTGCTGACGACTGTGACTGCACAGCGCACGCGCCTCATGCACAGGCGACGCAGCCAGTGGCGCTCAAAGGGCTCTCGAACCCGATGAGCGTGCTGCTGCTGGTCACAGGCGTCGCGCTCTACGGGCTCTGGACGCTGCTCTACCACTTCCCGCACCTCTTTTCGTGGAAGTCGATCGTACTGCTCTCGATCTTCAGCGCCGCGCACATCTCGGCGACGTTCGCGCGCTTCTCGTCGCCCGCGTCGTCGTCCTGAGGCTCTCATGCGCCTCCACAAAGCGTCTCTGCGACGCGTCTGTACCTAGTGGGTCGTCATTTTGCCACATCCGTCGTTCGTCTCCTTCTCTCTCATCTCACCTTCGACGACCCGAGCGCTCGCAGCAGCAGCTCACGAGCGCAAGTGCCATACAAAAAATGAATCAAAGTGCCTCTCGGTGGATTCTTCTGTGTCTGTCGTCTCCTACGTCCTGCCTTGATCACCATGAGTGTGAGCTCGTCATGTGCGATAGAGCGACTGAGCGACCTGCCTCCTTGCGTGATCACTAGCGCTGCTACGACTGCGAGTGTGAGTGCGACGGAGTCACTTTCGCCGACTCAAGAGAAACGACGCGCCAGCGATCGCAGCAGCCGCCGCTGCGTAGTAGACCATGCCGAGCGCCGAGTCGCCGACACCACCAGCGTGTGCGAATGCGTGGCGCGTCCCACGCGCGCGCTCGCCGATGCGCGAGACGCGGTGCGCAACGATGAGTCGAATGTACTTGTTGCCCCACGTCTTCGCGCGCGTGACTGCGTCTTTGAGGTCGTCGTCTTTGAACAGCAGCACCTGCGGACGAATCGAACCACACACGCCCATTCGTTAGCGCATGCGCATTGCGATACAGTTGAGCAGACGCGTACGTACGTGGTCGCCTTCGTCGTCGACGTAGTGCACTTTCCGGATCGTGTGGTCGCCGAGGCGGTTCTGCACGTCGCGGAGCAAGTCCTTGAGCGACTCGGCCGAGCTTGTGAACCGGTGGTTCGTGCCGTAGCAGTCTGCGAGCTTGTAGACAAACACGTTCGGCGCGCCGTCGAGCGCTGGGTTGTCCGGTGCCGTCGGGTCCGACAGGTCGTCAGTCGTGCTCAGCCGGTGCGACTCGACAAACTCGTCCCAGGTCTGACCGCCAATGACAAGGCGGCTCGTTCGCTCTGGCGCTGGCGCTGGGTCATTGCGTTCCTGTGTGCGTGTGGATGATGATGTGTCTGGCTCAAGCTCGAGCTCAGCAGCCGCTGCTTCACTGTCATTGCCGTCGTCGTGCTCGTCTGCTGCGTCGTCTGAAGCGTGGAGACTGCTGCGGAACTTGTCCCAGAGCGGCTGGACGTTGTCGTTCGTCGCTTTCTGGAACGACCCCATCTGCTGCACGACACCGCACGTGACTTGGAGCACGTCGACGAGTCCGACGAGGTTTGTGTGCTCGTCAAAGACCGGGACGTGCAGGAACCGGCCGTTGTGCATCGAGTGGAGCGTCTCGAGGATCGTCGTGCTCAGCGTCGCAGCGTACGGGTTTGTTGTCATGACGCTCGAGAGCACCGCATTGCTCGGGTCAATGCCGACTGCGACGACGCGGCGCATCAAGTCCTTCGTCGTGAAGATCCCGACCATTTCACTTGCGCCGTTGCACACCATCACAGCACTCGTCTTCTTCTCGAGCATGAGCTTTGCTGCATCGAGTGCAGTCGACGCTGGACTGACGATCGGCACGACTGTGTCTTCTGTCAAGATCGCCGACAGTGTTGGCAAGAAGAGCTGCCATAGCACAGAACGACAGCACCAAGTGCGCGTCAGCTCGTCAAGCGTCTGATGCGTTTGACAGTGTGAAGAGGAGGCGTCGCTTGTACCTTTTGCCGCAGCGTCTCAAACAAGTTGTCGCCTGCTGCGCCAGCGACTTGACGCTCGAGCTAGTGGACAAACACAGCACCACGCATGAGTCGACTTGCTCTGGGATACGCAGCAGTGCGTGTATGTGAGCACTCGCACCTTCTTCACAGCTTCCGACAAGCGGTCTGGCGAGAGCTCGTAGCCGTGTTCGATCTTCGAGATCGCGTCGTAGAGGCACTTGGCAATGTCCAAGATCCCCACAACTGTTCACCAAACGATAGACAGAGTGTGTGCGTGTGAGAAAGAGCGACAGTCGGGACGATGTTCACGTAGCGATGGCAGACCTTTGTCGTTGTCCGTCACGGGCAAGTGGCGGAACTGGCCCGAGACCATCTTCTTGAGCGCATCGATCGCACTCGCGTTCGACGCGACGCACGACGGGTTTGGCGTCATGACGTCACACACGCGCGTGAGCTTCGGGTTCTTCCCGACTGCCACGACTTTGAACGCAATGTCCTAGCAACGCGAGCGCGACGTTCGTGAGTGCGAGTGTCCCTCTATAAGCCCATAGCAGAGTATGAGACGCTGACGTACACGATCCGTGAGGATGCCAGTGAGCAGGCCGTTGTTGTCGAGCAAGAGCGTCGCGTCCGTCTTCTTCTCGACCATGTTGCGCACGCACTGCGCCACAGAGCTCTGGTCGCTCTGTAGGAGCGCGCTCGCAGGTTTCAGTCGGTGCTTCGAGCTGCTGCCGCTGCCACCGCTGCTGCTCTTTCGGTGCCGCGACGGCTGCTGGCGATTGCTGTTGCGCGATCTGTCAGTGACGCTGCCGCTGCTGCCATGTCGCCGAATCGACGGTGTGCGCGTCGGCGTGTCTGCATTCATTGCGCTTCGCTCGGATGGCGCTGTTGTCGTCGTTGTTGCATTGTCTTTCGTCTTGTGTGCAGTCGAAGCAGTTGTCGTAGTTGGCACTGTTGCTGCTGGCGCAGAAGGACACGTGCCTGTGCGCAGTGCCGTGTCATTCTGCTGCTGCTGCTGTTGTTGCTGCGTGCGCTTGGCGACTTTCTTGGTCGAGAACACGACGTGCTGCGGCGCGCTCTTCTTCATCGCGACGCAGTCACACACACACACGTGCGGCTTCTTGTGCTCGTTGCTTTATGAGCGCGTCCTCGCGAGAGAACGCGAAGAAAAAGCAGTTGGTTGAAAGAATGGATTCAATAGCTTCGCAGCAGGCGGAATCTCCTGCGTGTTTACTCTAGTGTGATTCCTTTTGGGCTTAGATCCATTGTGCGAATCGTTGCTACTGTTTTCATAGTCTAGATTCCTTTTTATGTAATTTACATGAAACAAATCCAACAAGCGCAAAGCCGGGCCACAAATTCAGATTCTGAGAACTTGATCCAAACTGAACAAATTGGAAATTTACACGTCGCTCCAAGTAGCTTCGCTCGACGTGCAAGCCCAGCACATGGCCATGTTCATGCTTGTGTGACTGGTGCATGTGTCCAACTTGATTCACACATGCATGTTCTCTCTTGGTGCTGAACAACTCGCTCGTTTGACAACGTCGGCTGTGCTCACCTCAACCCATCTGGGCCGCTGATTGCGCAAGTACCACTGTCGCGGACCAAGTGCTGAAGATGGCGTCGCCTGCGCTTCGAGACTGTGCATGTACCAAGTCAAGCTTCCAGCTCCTCGCACGAACGTCGTGATGGCACCGATGCTGCTAAAGCACTACTACAGTGTACCGACGCGAGGCATGAAGTCGTAGAAACACAAGCAGCGTCAGCTCGGGGGACCTCTCGGGGCCTACGCACCTGCTGACACGGTCCAGCCCATAGTCGAACATTGCATATGTAACAAGTAAACAAGTACCTCGCGAGAGGAGCCATGTGTCACCACTTCACGCTCTGATGTCAGGGCAACGACGACGACCAAGACGACCTCCGCTGCGATCGCATTCGTCCAGCGCACGCTCGAGGCACGAGCAATGCTCTACGATTGGCGCGTCCTTTGTACGCGACTCTCTTGGCGTCGCATTGCGTGACGTCATGTCATCCCGAACGTGACGAGAGCGTCAAGTACAGTGTGGGCATCGTCGATCACAATGAAGGACACGGAGTCTGGACAACCTTGCAATGCACTTCATATCAACTCTGTCTCGGCACCGTCCACGTGGATGCGTGTCAGACTCACTGTGCCACACCATGGTCCAAACCACTCGGTGACTCTCATCTGCCGCGACCCACTGACCAACGCACGAAGCGCGGTCAAGTTGCTGTTGTTGCTGCTTGTTGTTGAGCTCGGTCTGCTGACGCTCGAGCATGTCGAACTGCTGCGAGAGCGCGTCGCGCCTGGGCTTGCGCGCGTCGGAGTGGCGTTTGCGCTTGCTGCGCTGCTTCGTCTCTCGCGTCTCGTGCTGCTGCGCGTGCTTCGGTGGTTCGCTGGAACGGCTCTGGTCGGTCTTCGCCGCGGATCTTTGCGAGCGCTAGTGTGTGGATGTTCCGAGCCGCGTTGTCGTCGCGGTGCCAACGCACTTTCATGCCGACGTGGGCCGACGGACCGAGAGCGCTCAGGTTGCAAGCTGTGCACTCGAGCACGTTGAACGTCTTGGATGTCGTCGTGCTGTTGTCGTTGTGCACTCGCACGTACTGCGCGTCGACGAGCGTACAAAAGCACGACGAGCACGTCTTGCTTGTCAAGAACTCGATTAATCGATGCTTACTAGTGCCGACAGATCAACTCTCTGTCTCGGCACCGTCCACGTGGATGCGAATCGACTGCCTCCTGCCCTAAAGTCTGCCCTCGGCCACACTCTAGTCAATCCTAAGCAAGTCGCCACAACCCACGGGCTGCACCCGAAGGCACAGCCCATCTCACATGTTTTGATCACGCTGTTTGAGCTCTCTGGAGACGACCTGGTCGCGCTTCGCCGTTCATCTTGAGCGTCGCGACAGTGTGAATGTTGCGAGCACCGTTTGTGTCTCTGCCCCAGAACACGCGGCAAGCAGGGCACCGAAGAAGCTTGTACGACTCGGCAGTGAGCGTCGCGAAGCACGATGAGCACGTCGCGCTCGTCCGGTACTCGTCGACCTTGACGACAGTGGCGCGCGCAGCCAGAGCTTCTTCAAAGCGCTTGAGTGGTGCGCGCGGGTAGCCGCGGACGACGTCTTGTCTGCTCCAATCGCCAAGAGCGATCGTCATGCCTGGCTCTGGAGCGATGCGTCTCGCGAGAGCAGCACTCGTCTTCATGTCGAACACGTGACGCTTGAACCGCCACTGTTTGAAAGCGTGCGACCGACCGAACGCGAGAGCATAGCACACGCGCGCGTGGAAGACGTGGAGCCCATCGAGAACAGCAACGAGGCTCGCGGTCTTGAACGACGGCATCGTCCGCAGAGTCTCTGCCCACGCTGGCGCGCGGACCTTGAGCGACTCCAACCAGTACGTGTGATGGTGGAGGCGTGCCGAGTGCCGATACTCGCGAAGTGACACTTGTTGCACCGTGTAGGCGTTCTCGTTCACTTCGTACGCGTTCTCGCTCGCTTCAAGCCCATCGATACGAACCCCGCGTGGTGGCGCAGCATGCGTCCTCTTGTGGCGAGCGGTTCCTCGGTGTGACCGGCGTCCTTTCTTCTTGAACACGCGCCGTGTTCGCTGGTGTGTCGCCACTTGCTCTTGTTGCACGCGGCGCTTTCGCTTGCGTCGGCGACGCTCTCGAGCGCGCTTACCACGGCGTCGCTTTGGCGCTCGCTGTGCTTGGAGCTCGCGTCGATGCGCCTTCTTGCGAGCGCGCTTCGTCGCGCCATCTGCCTTTGCTGTTTGCTCGCGTACTTCGTTCGCCGCGGCAACCTTCGTAGCACGCAAGGAGACAGCGGTGGCGATCGTTCGCACGCCTGGGTCAATGGCAACGAGCTTGTCCGGGTCCACGGGAGCTGTGAAGTCGTATCGCGTAGGACCGCGTCGTCGATCTCGGTCGAGGTCGTGCGCGGCGCGATGGCGAGCAAAGTGCAGCGACACTGCTACACCGTCTGTCGTCACGTAATCGAGGAAGCATCGCCGTGTCGACTCGAACGGACCGACCGCGAACAACTTGCGCCACACACGATCAGCGACGAGCTTGAAGCCGCGTTTGTTATGCGGCACTTCTGGTCCTGGAATCCACACACGTTTGTCAGCGTAGATGTGCCGGCACATCTCGTGCAAGACCGACGACGTGATGGCGATGTGACGCGGCGTCAAGTCCGTCGGTACTGGCATCACTTTGAAGCCCTGTCGGCCGTGCGATTCGGCGTACTGACACATGCGGATCATGCGCACGACGAAGTGCTCAAGGTGCCCAGTGATCTCACGCCCGACAAACGTGCGCACTTCGCTTTCGATCTCCGTGTCAGGTCTGAGTATGCGCGTGGACGTTGAGCATACGCGGTCGACGACTCTGGATGCGTCGGCGCGAGAGATGTCGTATCGTAGTTGAACGAAGTCCCGGAGACGCCGCGCAAAGTTGCGCTGGATGTGCTGAACGGCATCCTTCAGCATCTCGGACGCCAACTGCGTGATGCTCTCGCTCGCGCCGACAAGAGCAACCGCGATGCACTGAGCGTGGCAGGATCGTCGCTCTCGGTAGACTGCCAAGATGTCATCTAGGACTGCGGCACAAATGTTCTCGAGCACTGTGTCACCAGTGCTGTTGTCGTCGCTGTCGAGGACTGCGTCACCAGTGTTGTCGGGCACTGCATCACCAGTGTCAGGACGATCGAGGACACCAGCGATGCACCGCCGCCAAAACGTCTGGCCTAGACTTCCGAGCGGCACCTCCGCGTCGTGGCAGCCGATGACGTACAGGAGCGCCACGCGAGAAGCCTCAAGATGTAGCTGCTTGATGCCGGCTGAGACGCGGTCGATCTCGTTAACGAGGAGCTGGTGCTCACACATCGTTTGCAGCTTCTTTTGCATCGTCGTTCTTGCGCTGAAGCTCGGCAGATCTTCCTCATCGTCGTCACCGTCGTCTTCGCCGTCCTTGCGTTCGTCGTCGTTGTCGGCCACGGAGCGCACACGCTTGTTCGGCGCGACGACCTTGTCTTCGCTCGATCGCTTCTTGCGCTTCAACATCTTGCTTCAATCGTGTGCGCGTGGCGAGGCAAGTTGAGTTGTGTGTGAGGCCGAGCGCGTCGAATGAGGCAGAGACACAAGACACCAACGAGGACACAAGACAAACTGACGGACGTGGTCCCGACCTCGTCGCAGCTCAAGTTGTTCGAGTTGTAGTTCTGCACGTACGAGAACGTGCCAGTGACGACTGCCGCCGCGGGACCGAGTGGCGGCGACGACGACAGCAGCAGCGAGAGACGTGTGCATGTGCATGTGTGTGCGAGGCGACCGACACGCCGACGCACTGCTTGAGCCAATGTCGTCTCGCTTAATCGATTGCTTGTTGTGGATGAATGCCGAGGACAACATACGCATACTTGTCGGAGCATACAAACTGACTGGCTAGTAGTACGTGTTCGTCTCCAGCCAGCCTTGCGCGCGGTAGATCTGGCCGGTCTTCTTGTCGACGTACGACCGCGACGTCTTGCGCAGGAGGAACTTGCGCGTCTCGTCGTACGCAAAGATGAACATCGAGAACGGCATGGCGAACTCGTCGACGTAGACGACTGTTGCTCGTCTTCGCAAGGCTTGCGTAAACTGGGACAGAGGTGATCGATGCCCGCGCACGATCTGCTGAGCTCGCCAGTCACCAAGCGCGATCGTAGTCCCTGGTTCTGGAGTGAGTCGAGCCGCTGCGGCGTCGATAGCCTTCGGTTTGGTTTTGGGTGAGGTGTATTGGGCAACGATATCGAGCCTCAATAGCCAATCCCGCGGCTTCCGCTCCGAGGAGGTTCCAAAGCGTCGATAGCCTTCATGTGGAACCAGTCGCGCTTGAAGCGACGCGATCGGTACGCGCGCTCTCGGTCGAACTGCAGCAGAATAGGCAGGCTGGCGAACATCACCGGAAGCGCAGCGAGCAACACGCCCGCGTCGACCGTCTTGAACGACGGGAACGTGCTGCGCATCGTGGCGATCTGGGGCTCACGTACGTCTTGGCGCACGAGCCAGTCGCGATGCTCATGCAGTCGTTCTTCGTGACGGACCTGCCGCGCGGTCACGCGCTGTACGCGGTACTCTGGTGGTGGCTGTTGCTGCTCGCGCTCTCTGCGGTGCTGCATCCGGCGACGATGATGCCCTTCTGGTTGTGATCTCTGGTCGCATGGTTCGGCCGTGTGTTTAGCGTGGTGACGTGTCGTGCCTCGTCGTCGCAAACGCCGACCTTGTCCACGAGACCGCCACCACTTGCCACGTTGACACTCTTGCTTCTGAGGGTCATGTTGAGTGTCGTGCGGTCGCTTGCGTGGATGTTCGCTGCGATGTTCTCTTCACTTGCGGGCATCTCGAGCCATCGTCGCAGCTCGAGAGCTCTTTCGTCGGTCGGCGCCTCGGTGCCGCTCTCTCGGAGGATCTGAGCTGCTCCTCGGCGGTCCACACCATGAACAACGGAGAGGTGCGAGATCAAATGCCGCGTAAAGTTTCGAGCAACGAGAACGTCGGCGTTCGTTTGCATCTCACTCGCAATGTCGGTCACTAGTCCCGACATGTGCGAGAGGTTGAATGCCAGGAGGCCGCCATGAGCTGCTCGAATGCCGCGGTACTCGCTCAGCACAGCCTCGAGCTGTGGATCGTCAGCAACTGTGGTCGCCGCACAGAGTAGTCCGGTACAGCACTGGCGCCAGAAGTTGACGCCCATGTCGCTCGGCGGCACACGCGCAGCGTAGCATCGCGCGAGGTAGAGGTGCACCACACGGAAGCCCTCGTGCTGGAGTTGCCGTGCTGCTGCGCAAACCCGCTCGAGCTCTTCTGCAAAGATCGCGTACTTGTTGATCGTCGACAGCTGCAGTGAAGCTCGGCAGATCTTCGTCGTCTTCGCCATCGCCGTCCTTGGAGCGCACACGCTTGTTCGGCGCGACGACCTTGTCTTCGCTCGATCGCTTCTTGCGCTTCAACATCTTGCTTCAATCGTGTGCGCGTGGCAAGGCAAGTTGAGTTGTGTGTGAGGCCGAGCGCGTCGAATGAGGCAGAGACACAAGACACCAACGAGGACACAAGACACGGTTGGTTCGTTCCAAACTGACGGACGTGGTCCAGGCCTCGTCGCACCCTCTCGTCTCTATGTCCTATGTTGTGTGTCAATTCGAGCGAGTCCCTATATCGCTATCGGTATCGCTCTGGACCGCGTCGTACCGCTCGCTCTCACATTGAGACGATGTGACTGCAGTGTCGTTCGAAGCAGGAGTCGGCTTACTGACAGGGAACGCAATAGCAGGAGACGAGAACGCCTCGTCCAGCTCGAGCGCAAAGAGCACGCGCACGCGGCCAAAGCGCGCCGAGTTCGACCATCCCGGGTACTGCGACCGCAGCACGAGGCAGACCGAGTCGCCGAGCGCGACCTCGCGCACGAAGCCTGTTGGGTCGCAGAACCACTTGACGTGGCGGCGGAACCGGCGCGACGCGCGCACGTTGCAGAACGCTCGCACGCGCGCGACTTCCACGGTGCCTGGCGCTGCTGCTGCTGCTGCGACAGGAGTCGAAGCACTTGTACTTATATCATCGTCAGTCGAGCTGTGGTCGATGCGATCAGGCTCGTGGTGCTGCAAGGCGCCGAGTGCTCGGATCTCAATCGCTCCCGCTGTCACAGGCTCACTGGACGAATTCACAGCGGTTGCAGCGGCATCGCCGCCACTAGCAACAACAGTAGGCGTGGGTCTCTCCACCGCCAGCTCGTGCCACGTGCACGACGCCTCGTACGTGCCGTTCAGCTCCGGGTGCTCGCTCGCCCAGCCCTGGTCCTTCGACTCGCACGCCACGACCACGCACACGCAGCGCGACACTGCCACACCAGCAGGCAGCGCCAGTGCGCGCGCACTCGGAATGTCCACGCGCACGTACGTGTCGTCCATGTTGTCGCGGCCGTACACGCGCGCGTGCGTCTCGGACTCGAACGACAGGTACAACCCTGCGAACGCGAGGATGCTGTTCACGACGTCCACGGGACAGCTGCGCCGCTGCACGAGCACAGACGCCGTGTAGAGGATCTCTGGCAGTGTCGGTGCCGTCGGTGGCGTCGTTGATGAAGTTGTGGGTGTGCTTGCTGCTGTGCTTGATGTTGCTGCTGCTGCTGGCGAGCTTGCGCCCGAGACTGCAGTCTGTGCGAACGGCAGCGCAGCCAGCTCGTCCGGCGAGAGCGCGCGCACGCTGCCTGGCGCAGTGAACGGCGCGTCATCAGCGGGCACGAGGAACACACCGTCGTCTGCCATGCTCTCGTTGAGTTCGCGTTGGCGGTCGTGAGTGCGGTCGATTTGCCACTGCGCGTACCTCGCACGGCCACACGTGCGTCCTCGTCGTGGTGCTTCACGTGGCTCGTCGTCCATGTGAGGGAGTGTCTTGTGTCTTGGTCCTTGCGTCTTGAGCAATGCACGCGTTGGTCGTCTTGAGTCTTCGTCTTCACCGTTGACGTCGATGATGTTGTGTTGGGTGTTTTTTCGTGCTCAAACCAGCGAATAGTCGAGGTCAAGCAGGCATATTTTCCAAGCTAGAAAGAAGCGTTTAATATACTTGTTTAAAATAGCTTAAAGCCTGTAAAGAATTGCTAACAGGGTTTGCTCCTTGAAGTCGTCTCGAAGTCATCGTCGGCAAGTGCAGCTCGTTGCGCTCAATGCACGATGCGCTTGCTCTGGTTCATTCGAGACGACCAAGAGAGAGTGTGGTCAGGCCCTCACTCGCTCGCAACGAGAATTGTTGACGATTTCGTGCTTTCACAGCTGTGCTCATGTAGGTCTCTTGCTCGCTCGGCACACACACGTCAAAAGCAGCAGTATCAAGCCTCACTGCGAAGTCTTCAGCGCTAATGTGTTTCCTACAGCGGTGGTAGTAGCGCTGTGTTCGCATTGAGTGAAATGACGTGTTGAGGGCACTTTGCGTGTTGGAGCGCGTTTGAGCTGGTCAAGGACGAGAAGCCTGGTCACTTGTCAGTGTCGAGCGCTTTCCAATGGATACCAGGAACAAAGGCACTCGAATTCGAGCGAGCGATCAAGGCAGTGCATGCTCGCGATGAAAGACGACGAGTCCTCGCTCAAGTGTGCGTTCCGCTGTTGAGATTGCAGCAATATCGAGTCGATCGGGTTGATCGCGTCAGCGATCATCAAAACCCTTCGTCTACAACGAACTTGCTACTGTCGGATCAAAACCCTTTGTATCAAACGGAAATACCTTTGATAGTATGCAAAATAGCTAAAACAAGAACCTGTATTGAAACTATAGCTGCCTGCGATATTGAGAATGCCAGCATCAGTTGAAGTTGAGGGATCAGATCGGAAGATATCGAGATTGCGTCAATAGTTTGTTCAAGTTTCATTGTCGACTCAGACAAGTCTCAGACTTTAATACGTTATGCAAGTCATTTCAACTCTGAGAATTCGCCTTTTACTAAATATCAGCAATGACGTGGCTCGGATTTCAGAAAAACCGAATCTCCTCAATAAGCCTATTGCAGCGCTTCGAGACATCGAGTCACTTGATCAACGACGGCTCAACAAGCTCGACCTCGACTCGACGCGCTGCACGACGACAACGATCATCGACCACCGCAGTTCGCCGCAGTCCACATAGCGCAAACAGCTCTGAACACGCGCGACTGCATGCGGGCAAAGACGACGACGACCATGCGCAGTTGCGTCGTGCTGCTGCTGCTCCTCGCGATGCTGCTCGCGCTCACAGCATCAGTGTGTGCTGCTGCCGACACCAGCAGTCAGCTGCGTGGCGTTGCGACCGCTGTAGACGACCGCGACGTTGTCCAAGCATCGCCCCATGTGCAGCAACCACTTGCAGACGACACGCTCGCGACGGTGCCGCAACAGCCAGTTGATGTAGTGGAGCCGCCTGCGACGGACTTCACTGCGAACGCGGTCGCGTTTGCGCGCAATGAAGCGCTCGGCATGGCGCTCGCTGGTCTCGCGATCTTTGTCGCTGCTGGCGGCGGCACAGGCGGCGGCGGTATCCTCGACCCGATCTACATCCTGATCATGAAACTCGACGCAAAGGTCGCGATCCCGCTCTCGAGCATCACGATCGTCGGCGGCGCAGTCGCGAACTTGTTCATCAACGTCCGTCGCACGCGCAAGAACTCGACCGAGCCGCTCATCGACTGGGACTTTATTCTCGTGATGCAGCCAATGTTGTTGAGTACGTCCCTATATTAGGAAGACGTAACCTGCTCTTGTATCATGGCTGACACTGAGCTGACTTGTATGGAACCGCCAGTGGGGGCGAGCTTTGGCACGTTCATCAACGCCATTGCGCCGACGTGGCTGCTCTGCGTACTGCTCGTCGTCGTGCTCACGGCCACTGGCATCCGGACGCTCCAGAAAGCCATTGGCGCTGGGCGACAGGAGTGGTGGTTCCCGCACAGCATCGGCGGCGGCAGTGGCGCCGAGCGCACGCAGCTCCTCGGTGCCACGAACCGCTATGCTGCAGGACGCCCACGCCCGAGCTCAACAGCCACTTCATCAACAACATCGTCATCAAAGGGTCGGCGCCTCGGAACGTCTGCGCCTGGGTCGTCGACGATCGTCTCGCCCCCAACACCAACAGCCAACATCCCGTGGCGCAAGCTCGGCGCGCTCTTTGGGCTCTTCCTCGGCATCGTCGGGCTGAGCTTGCTGCAGAAAGTCGTGCCGCACGCATCGTGGCTCTTCACGCTCGTTGCGCTCCTGCCGTCGATCTTCCTCATGGTCTTTGTCCACTACTCGATGCGCAACGTCATCGCGACCTACCAGAAGCAGCAGAACCCGCACTACGTCCTCACACACGACGAGATCCAGTGGACGCCGCACTCGATCCGGTACTTCCCGATCCTCTCGATCGCAGCGGGCATGATCTCGGGCATGTTTGGCATCGGTGGCGGCATCATCAACGGTCCGCTGCTGCTTGAGATTGGCATTGACCCTTCGGCCGCGTCTGCGATGACTGCGACCACAGTGCTCTTCTCCAGTGCGAGTACGTCCATCGAGTTGCTCACTGATATACAATAGATGGGCGGTGAGGACGCTCTGCTATGTGTACCAGTGTGCCTGACGCGTGGCTGTTGTTGGTCTCTCGTGCTCAACAGTGTCGTCGTTCAGCTACACGATGCTCGGCTCGCTCAACTACGGCTTCGCGGCAGTGATGTTCCCAATTGGCTTTGTCATGACGACGATCGGCCACGTGTGTCTCCTCCGCGTCGTGCAGCGCTACAAGTGCCCGTCGCTCATCATCTTCTCCATGGCGATCGTCGTGCTCGTGAGCGCCGTCGCCATGAGTATCGAGAGCATCAAAGAGCTCGTCAACGCGTAGCCCGATTGGCGTAAAGCTGTGCTCTCAGGGAGAGAGCAAAGCACACGCTCCTCCATGTTCCTCCATGCCATGTCGTTCGTTTACCAATACACGCATGCACTCGTTCATGTGCTAGCGCCAACGCAGTCGTGACGACTACCAGCTCACTTGCAGCACACTGCTCCCACAGGCCATGCCTGCAGGCAAGAGTACTTAGTGAACGAGCTTTCCCGGTTGTGTGTTGTATTGATGCGTGCTGCTTCATCGAGCCAAAGACACTTGCGCTCTCGCCACGATGGCGAAGCAACCACGTGTGAATGAACGGATGGATACACTCGAGGCGTCAAGAGGCACAGCAGAGCAACTTGGCGATCGAGTGAGCCTGAGAGAGACTGAGAGATCTGGGGACGCACTCTCGCGACGACGATGTCTTCGTCCATCCATCCATGTGCGTCTGACGCACAGAGAGATGTGACTGCGACGCTCGTTGAAGTGCTTGGTGCTGCATGGAAAGAGACGTCGACGACATTGTCGTGGTCGAGCTGCAGTCGCTTAAAAGAAGCGACGAGTGTGCGTATGTGTGGTTGCTCCAGACGCAGACACCACCGGCGCGGGTGCACCATCAACACGCGTGCGCTGGAAGAGTGACGTGCGAACTGAGCGCGTCCCCAGTTTCGATCGAAACAAACTCTCGACAATCGACCTCGACACTCTCCACGTGCGTGGCGGTAGCAGCGTCGGCGGCGATCACAGTCAGCAACGACTAGCACATCGCTGCGCTAGTAGCGCCAGACGCACTCGCTCGCTTCGACTCGGAATGGATAGCCGTGTCGCCGCTGCGTCACGTGCCGAGGAAGCAGCGCGTAAGTGAGACCGTCATGCTATATCTTGCTGCAAAAGCACTCGGTCTCCGATAGCGAACGCTCTTGGGCTACAGTGCTCTCATGCTCTCGTGTTCTCTTGAGCTCTCATGCTCTCGTGCTCTCACATCCTCACTCTTGATCCGACGCACTCGACGCAACATCGCTACCATCTCGACCAAGCGCTGCCCTCTCTCTCACACGCACGCATATCCACACACGACCAACTCCCACCAGCACCTTGCTCCACTACCAAACACTCACCATGACGACCATCGCTGCGCTCGCGACTGTCGTCGCTGCACTCGCTGTCGCGACTCACGCATCTGCGCATCAAGAAGACGTCGCTCGCTGTCGCCACGTTCGCCCACGGTACAGCGCAACGACGCGCAAGAGCCGACTCGATACAGTTGACAATGGCGACGACGAAGATGGCGATGGCGATGACGACAGCGCAGTCGACTCGCCTTCCGACACGTGCGCAACCGCCACTGTCGCACAGACGAACGCAGTCAGCGCCGCTCGTGGCATCGATGACATCGACGAGAGCGACAGTGAAGACGAGGACGACAGCTACGCGTGGATCGATCTGTACCTGATGGTGCTCAAGTGAAGAAGAGGCGCGTCGCAATACAGAGACCCATTGTTCATGTCCACTCGTTCGCTCACTCTCACTCTCTCGTACACACGCTGCATCATTCGCACCTGCTCGTGTGTCGCTGTCACGAGCCCCGTAGCGTCACTGGAGACAGCACGTCGAGCGCCGAGAGGCAGCGCCACGGCTGCCTCGCGTCCCAGCAGCAGCAGCATTCGCGTCGACTGGGAACGCGACGTCAGCAGACGAGAACGCCTCGTCCAGCTCGAGCGCAAAGAGCACGCGCACGCGGCCAAAGCGCGCCGAGTTCGACCATCCCGGGTACTGCGACCGCAGCACGAGGCAGACCGAGTCGCCGAGCACGACCTCGCGCACGAAGCCTGTTGGGTCGCAGAACCACTTGACGTGGCGGCGGAACCGGCGCGACGCGCGCACGTTGCAGAACGCTCGCACGCGCGCGACTTCCACGGTGCCTGGCGCTGCTGCTGCTGCTGCTGCTGCTGACTGTGGTGCGATACCTGGTGCCTCTGCGTCACGAGTCGCAGCAGCAGCAGCCACTGTCGCGACTGTCGGTCTCTCCACCGCCAGCTCGTGCCACGTGCACGACGCCTCGTACGTGCCGTTCAGCTCCGGGTGCTCGCTCGCCCAGCCCTGGTCCTTCGACTCGCACGCCACGACCACGCACACGCAGCGCGACACTGCCACACCAGCAGGCAGCGCCAGTGCGCGCGCACTCGGAATGTCCACGCGCACGTACGTGTCGTCCATGTTGTCGCGGCCGTACACGCGCGCGTGCGTCTCGGACTCGAACGACAGGTACAACCCTGCGAACGCGAGGATGCTGTTCACGACGTCCACGGGACAGCTGCGCCGCTGCACGAGCACAGACGCCGTGTAGAGGATCTCTGGCAGTGTCGGTGCCGTCGGTGGCGTCGTTGATGAAGTTGTGGGTGTGCTTGCTGCTGTGCTTGATGTTGCTGCTGCTGCTGGCGAGCTTGCGCCCGAGACTGCAGTCTGTGCGAACGGCAGCGCAGCCAGCTCGTCCGGCGAGAGCGCGCGCACGCTGCCTGGCGCAGTGAACGGCGCGTCATCAGCGGGCACGAGGAACACACCGTCGTCTGCCATGCTCTCGTTGCGCTCGTTGAGTTCGCGCTCGCTTGTGCGTCGTTGGCTTCGATTCCTTCGGGATCGTATCCATCCGTGATGCTGCTCGACGTCGTCAGTGATCAGGAGTGGTTGGGTACGAATCTCGCTAGCGATTGCTTGAGCGACAGATCCCAACCTCTCTATGACTTGCTCCAGCTCGCGTAGCTGCTGCAGCTGGAGCTGTGCCGCACGGTCATGCTCATCGACGTTGAGGTCGTTCCTGCTTCTCGCCATTTCAAATATCTGAAAGACACACGGAATTGTTTCACTTCATTTTACTAAAGCAACGCGAAATGACGGGATTTCGCACTAAATTTCGAGAAAATGGATCTGCTCAATCAGCTCGAACAATCACATTGACGACGACTTGGACGACGACGACGATGGAGCCGAACGACAACAACAACGAGGTCAATGCCGAGCGCGAGGCAACGCAGCGCGATATCATCGCGCTTCGCAACTTGATAGTGCAGATCAGCGATCGCGTTCAGACACAAGAGGAGCCGTTACCGCCCGTGACGGAGTATGGCTTTAACGAACGGAGCCAAGCATTCGTGCGTCGAGAAACAGGGTGGAGACGCTTCGTGAGCCAAGCACACGAGCGCGAACTCAACGAGCGCAACGAGAGCATGGCAGACGACGGTGTGTTCCTCGTGCCCGCTGATGACGCGCCGTTCACTGCGCCAGGCAGCGTGCGCGCGCTCTCGCCGGACGAGCTGGCTGCGCTGCCGTTCGCACAGACTGCAGTCTCGGGCGCAAGCTCGCCAGCAGCAGCAGCAACATCAAGCACAGCAGCAAGCACACCCACAACTTCATCAACGACGCCACCGACGGCACCGACACTGCCAGAGATCCTCTACACGGCGTCTGTGCTCGTGCAGCGGCGCAGCTGTCCCGTGGACGTCGTGAACAGCATCCTCGCGTTCGCAGGGTTGTACCTGTCGTTCGAGTCCGAGACGCACGCGCGCGTGTACGGCCGCGACAACATGGACGACACGTACGTGCGCGTGGACATTCCGAGTGCGCGCGCACTGGCGCTGCCTGCTGGTGTGGCAGTGTCGCGCTGCGTGTGCGTGGTCGTGGCGTGCGAGTCGAAGGACCAGGGCTGGGCGAGCGAGCACCCGGAGCTGAACGGCACGTACGAGGCGTCGTGCACGTGGCACGAGCTGGCGGTGGAGAGACCGACAGTCGCGACAGTGGCTGCTGCTGCTGCGACTCGTGACGCAGAGGCACCAGGTATCGCACCACAGTCAGCAGCAGCAGCAGCAGCAGCGCCAGGCACCGTGGAAGTCGCGCGCGTGCGAGCGTTCTGCAACGTGCGCGCGTCGCGCCGGTTCCGCCGCCACGTCAAGTGGTTCTGCGACCCAACAGGCTTCGTGCGCGAGGTCGTGCTCGGCGACTCGGTCTGCCTCGTGCTGCGGTCGCAGTACCCGGGATGGTCGAACTCGGCGCGCTTTGGCCGCGTGCGCGTGCTCTTTGCGCTCGAGCTGGACGAGGCGTTCTCGTCTGCTGACGTCGCGTTCCCAGTCGACGCGAATGCTGCTGCTGCTGGGACGCGAGGCAGCCGTGGCGCTGCCTCTCGGCGCTCGACGTGCTGTCTCCAGTGACGCTACGGGGCTCGTGACAGCGACACACGAGCAGGTGCGAATGATGCAGCGTGTGTACGAGAGAGTGAGAGTGAGCGAACGAGTGGACATGAACAATGGGTCTCTGTATTGCGACGCGCCTCTTCTTCACTTGAGCACCATCAGGTACAGATCGATCCACGCGTAGCTGTCGTCCTCGTCTTCACTGTCGCTCTCGTCGATGTCATCGATGCCACGAGCGGCGCTGACTGCGTTCGTCTGTGCGACAGTGGCGGTTGCGCACGTGTCGGAAGGCGAGTCGACTGCGCTGTCGTCATCGCCATCGCCATCTTCGTCGTCGCCATTGTCAACTGTATCGAGTCGGCTCTTGCGCGTCGTTGCGCTGTACCGTGGGCGAACGTGGCGACAGCGAGCGACGTCTTCTTGATGCGCAGATGCGTGAGTCGCGACAGCGAGTGCAGCGACGACAGTCGCGAGCGCAGCGATGGTCGTCATGGTGAGTGTTTGGTAGTGGAGCAAGGTGCTGGTGGGAGTTGGTCGTGTGTGGATATGCGTGCGTGTGAGAGAGAGGGCAGCGCTTGGTCGAGATGGTAGCGATGTTGCGTCGAGTGCGTCGGATCAAGAGTGAGGATGTGAGAGCACGAGAGCATGAGAGCTCAAGAGAACACGAGAGCATGAGAGCACTGTAGCCCAAGAGCGTTCGCTATCGGAGACCGAGTGCTTTTGCAGCAAGATATAGCATGACGGTCTCACTTACGCGCTGCTTCCTCGGCACGTGACGCAGCGGCGACACGGCTATCCATTCCGAGTCGAAGCGAGCGAGTGCGTCTGGCGCTACTAGCGCAGCGATGTGCTAGTCGTTGCTGACTGTGATCGCCGCCGACGCTGCTACCGCCACGCACGTGGAGAGTGTCGAGGTCGATTGTCGAGAGTTTGTTTCGATCGAAACTGGGGACGCGCTCAGTTCGCACGTCACTCTTCCAGCGCACGCGTGTTGATGGTGCACCCGCGCCGGTGGTGTCTGCGTCTGGAGCAACCACACATACGCACACTCGTCGCTTCTTTTAAGCGACTGCAGCTCGACCACGACAATGTCGTCGACGTCTCTTTCCATGCAGCACCAAGCACTTCAACGAGCGTCGCAGTCACATCTCTCTGTGCGTCAGACGCACATGGATGGATGGACGAAGACATCGTCGTCGCGAGAGTGCGTCCCCAGATCTCTCAGTCTCTCTCAGGCTCACTCGATCGCCAAGTTGCTCTGCTGTGCCTCTTGACGCCTCGAGTGTATCCATCCGTTCATTCACACGTGGTTGCTTCGCCATCGTGGCGAGAGCGCAAGTGTCTTTGGCTCGATGAAGCAGCACGCATCAATACATGCATCCACTCACATGTACGCTCGTTCTCCAAGTACATCGAAGGTAACTTGTGTGTGCGTGTTGCGTGATGCAGGTGGTCATGCAGACCGATGTCGAGTGCATGATGGTTCAAGTGCGTGGAGTTGAGAGTACAATAGTGCGAAAAATAAGGTCGTTGGCATTTTTTGTAAAGTGAGTGGCGCTCACATTCTCCAGGTTTGTTACAGATTTGCCGTTAATTGTGAGAATTATAGATTATGCAGAAAGTCGTTAAGCATTTGCTGTGCAATTCCTACTTTGTTTTATAGTTTGCTACAAGATGTGCGAATTAACCTAGAATGCTGTTGTTGCAAAGCGAGGGAGGGAGAATCGAGAAAGCGACGGCAATAGTGATCGCGAGTGCGAGTGGCTCTCTCGACTGCGACGACGACGACTACGTCTCTGTGTGTCTCGTGCGGCGACTCTCTGCGGATCGCGTGCGCGTTGACGACGACGACGAGTGTACCAAGTGCGATGGCCGATGTCCAGCAGCAGAGTCGCGCAAATGGCGTGCACAGCGGCTCGAAGCGCAAGCAGTCTGTCGATGCATCTGCTGCCGCCGAGCCGCCAGCGCTGCTCAAGAAGATGAAGACCAAGAGCGAGGCGCCGCCCGAGGTGCGTCTTGCTATCTGTTGTCGCTTGCTTGCCTCGACGACCCAGCGCTTGGTCTGCACGTGTGCTCACTACTCTCTCTTTGTTCGTATGGCTCATGTAACAATGCACGCTCAGGCAAACCCGAACACTATGGCGGCAGTGAAAGAGCGGAACCGCGCCATGGAACTCGATCTGCGCGAGAAGAACCGGCGGATCGCGTACTTGACGTCCAAGTGCGAAGCGCTCTACCGCAGCCGCGCAGTCGCAGACACGTCGTTTCGCTGTGTGCGGCGGCAGTGGCTCCAGCTCCACGACGACCTCACGGCTGCATTGGCGACAGCGACGAGCGAGCCGAGTCAAGATGCAAGTGACACGTGGCGCAGTGTCGTCGACGCCGCTGGGTGCTTTGGCTTGTTGCGCATGCCAGCAGCGGAGCTCCAGCTGAGTCTCCCCGAGTGGTACCTCGCAGTCGGCAAAGACGGGAGCGAGACTGCAGACGCCGATGCAAGTGCTACTGACGAGTCAACAAGCGCAAGTGCGACTGACAACCGCGAGCAACAAGACGATGCAACAAGTGCAACTGCGTTTGTTGCACCAGAAGATCTCTCACCAGTCGAGCGCAACTTGCACGACGAGCTCTTGCAGCGCCACAAAGATACTCAAGCGCTCTTGACAAAGATTCTGCAAGTAGTGCAAGCGACGCCAGCAGCAAGTAGCGATGCAAAGACGCTCGAGCTCCAGAGCCTCGCAGCTGCAAAGCGTGCAGCAGTGGCGCACGCACTTGCACTGACCGACCAAGTGCAGAGTGTACGTCTTGTGTGCATGCTTGTTGCACTTGTTGCTATTGTTCTTGACAAACTTGTGTGTGTCTTTGCATGTGAACTGGCTCTTGTGCAGTACCGCGAGCGCATTCGCGAGCTCGAGAGCGACGTGCAAGCGAAAGAAGTCGAGCGCCATCGCGCATGCCGCGAGTTCGATCGCTTGAGCCACTACGTCGAGCGCAACGCCGCGTCGCTTATTGATCCAGCGGACGCTGTAGCAGTTCAAAAGACAGAGGCTGCGAGTCAGAACGCGACTGATGCGAGCAGTAGCAGCACGAGTCTCAAGTCAGCAGCAGCATCGAATGGCGACGTCAAGCTCGAAGCGCAGGACGCAAGCGCCGCCGCGGAAGAGCTCGCGCAGAAAGACAAAATGCTCGCAACGCTGCGCGAGAACCAGACGATCTTGGCGACAAAGCTCTACACGGAGCGCACGCTCGTGGGCGAGCTCAAGGCTGAGCTCGAGCGGTTCCGCGCGCTTGAAGCCACGGTATGAACGTCTTTGCATACGAGACGCTGTTGTTGCGAATAGCTCAGTGACAAACGCACTCATTGCTTGCTGTCTATCTATTGTTTGCAGTGGACGCGCGACGAAGCAGCGATGAAGCTCGAGTTTGAGGACAAGCTGACGCACTTGCGCGACGAGAAGCAGCAGCTGAGCGACGAGTTTGCAAAGATCCGCCACAAAGCCAAGGTACTGCTCGAACATCAGTGATGCTGGCAGTGCATGAGATGATGCAAGTGGCTCACACTCGTGTTGGCCGACCAAATCAACCAGGAGATTGAGACGCACGTGCACGAGAAGTGGAAGAAGAAGCTCGCGCGCATCCAAGCCGACATGACGAAAGTCAAGAGCCACATGGACGAACTCAACCTGAAGAACGTCGCGTTGCGCGAGAAGCTCGCGAGTGCATCGGCTGTGAAAGACCAGGTGCGTGTGTGTGTTTGACACTTGCCAACTGACTCGCGGATCGACTCACACGTGTGAATCGACACTTGAATGTGTACAGCTGAACGAGCTCAAAGCCGTGCACCAAGGACTTGTGAGCAAGAACGAGACGCTCACAGCACAACTCAAGCGCGCACAGCAGCAGCAGGAGCGCACTGAGGCGCTCGCAGTTTCGACTGAAGTCAAAGCGCTGACTGAAAAGGTATGTGAATGGTTGTGTGCACATGTCATGCAACTATCACCAGTGTTGCTGACGCGATGCTGTCGTTGTGCCTAGGTCGCACTGCTCGAGACAAGCAAGAACGATCTCCAGACAGCATACAACGCACTGAAACAAGCGACTGCGTACGTCCAGCGTCCCTTGTCTATTGGCGCTGTTGCTGTTGTTGTTGTTGTTGCTCTGGTTGTAAGACTAACGTGTTTGTTTGACTTGCTTGCCACAATTTGTTGTTTGCAGCTCTGGTGCAAGTGTTGCAGTGGTAAGTTTGCTCACGCAACAATCTGCGCTGGAAGAAAAGTACGCGCAGGAGGAACAAGCCCACACAGCGACAAAGACTGCACTTGCGACGGTCGAGCTCGAGCTCCAGGCGCTCCAGGCATCCGATGCTGCAGCACGTGAAGAGAACGACGCGCTGATCTCCGAGATCGACACGATGTCGAAAGAGATCGAGTCGGTGCGGCAGACGCGGCGCAAGTTGCTCCAGCAAGTGGATGAGAAGCGCCAGTCCAACAAGAAGCTCCACACGCAGCTCGCGCGCGAGGAGCAAGCGAAAGCGCACTGCTTTGAAGAGCTCGCAGCTGCGCGCCTGCAAGTGTCGTCGCTCGGCGCGGTGCACAAGCAGCAAAAGGCGTTCATTGAGACTGTCAAAGAGTCGCTGCTTGCAAAAGAGCGCGAGCTCGCTGCATTGCAAACGTACGTCCAGACGCTCACGACAGAGCGTGACGCAGCAGATGCCGACATGCGCCGCGCAGCTCGCGACGCGGATGTTGCAAAGCACATGTACGCAACGACTGTTGCCGAGACTGCGTCGCAGAAGCAGCACGAGCTGCAGCAACGCAAAGTGTGCGACAAGTGCGAGACGCACAAGAAGAAGATCGAGCGCCTCGAGAAGCAGCTGCAGGCGGCAAAAGCCTCGGCATCGGGTGCAACGGGCGAGCTGACCGACCTCGAGCGCTTTGAGCTCAAGGAGCTGCAGAAGCTCGTGAACTGCTCGGTGTGCCAAGACCAGCGCAAGAACGTGCTGATCGGCAAGTGCTTTCACATGTTCTGCCGCGACTGCGTCGACAGCAACCTCAAGTCGCGGAATCGCAAGTGTCCTACGTGCAAGAAGATGTTTGGGCAAGATGATGTCAAGGCCGTGTGGTTCACATGAGGAGCGCGCGGATAGCAGCAGTAGCAATAGCAGGAGAGTGTGTACAGGTGTGCGACCGATAGCAACCAGCAAACACAGCGTGTATGAGAGAACGGATGTGCATCGATGGAGCACGAGCATCAAGCGACAGACATGTTGAGCCCATGCAAGGCTTGTTGTTGTTGCTGGTGTGGCTGTCGTTGGTTTTATCACTATCACAATTGCAAGTAGTTTTGATTGGCACACGACAGCAAACGACACCAGCAACAAGCTCACGAGACGATATGGCGCCGACGCGCAAGCACAGCAGCAGCGGCAAGCGCAGCAAGAGTAAAAGCAAGAGCGCATCGAAGAAAGCGTCGTCAAGTCGTCACGACAGCAGCAGCAGTAGCGGCAAGAAGAGCAAGCGTGCGCGCGACGCTGCACACGGCGCTGCTGGCGCAACGAAGCTCTACGGTCCAACCGACCTCATCCTCGTGCTCGGCGACGGCGGTGCGTTTGCATCCAACGACATGGCTGCACTTGTCGTATCAACAAGCATCGCAAGTGCACTTGCTTACATAACTTGTATATGTTGTTGTTGTTGCTACATGACGACGACATCAACAGACTTTACGTTCTCGCGCGGACTTGTCAAGCACCGCGGCACTGGCGACGGACTCCTTGCGACGTCGTTCGACTCGGAGACCACGGTCCGTAGCAAGTACGCAAATGCGCACCAGTGCATCAACGACATCCGGTCGCTCCAAGGCCGCGTGCTCCACGACGTCGACGCGACGCAGCTCGACGACTTGCCGCTGCGGCTGAAGGACGGCGCGTACGTCCCGACGTTCTTCCAGTACATTATCTTCAACTTTCCCCACAGCGGCCAGCAGCGCGTGCACGTGAACCGTGTGCTCTTGCGCAACTTCTTCGTGAGCGCACGGTCGCGGCTGTTCAAGCACGGCGAAGTGCACGTGACGCTCAAGACGAAGCCGCCGTACTCGAACTGGCTCATTGAAGAGCAGGCGCGTGACGCCGACTTGGTGCTCAAGGAGCGCCGGCCGTTCGACATCAAGCTCTTCCCAGGCTACCACCACCGCACGACGGACCCGACCGCCAAGGCGTTTGAGCCCGACCAGTGCATCACGTACGTCTTCATTGTGAACCGCGCCAAGCACCCATTCGAAGCGATTGCGCAGGCTGCGACTGAGGCTGCGCATCGACGCAAGCTCGGCGACGACGCTGCGCCATTGCCGCCGGCTGCTGCAACGAACACTGCGATCGCTCAGCTCCTCGAAGCGCATGCGCGTGCAAAAGCAAAAGCTCAGGCAACGCCACTGGCGTCACAGAGCTCGACTGGGCGTGTTACAACGACAGCAGGGCCAAGCAAGAGCAAGATGACGAGTGCAATTGCACAAGATGCACCGAAGACGCAGTTGAAGCGCGAGCAGCTGAAGCAAAAGCAGCAGCGCCTTGCACAGTTCTGGACGCCACTGCATCGCCACTCGCTCGTGCGACTGCCGGCCGCACCGATGCAGTCCTAGTCGTGTTAGTTCCCACCCGCGTCATAGACGAGAACTGACAGACGCTGGTGTTGCACAGCACGTCGTCGATGAGCTCTTGTCTCTCTTGCATGTGATGCGTGTGTGGTGCTTTCTCACTCGGTATACAAACAACAAGTGAATCGGTGGATTGAATTTGAGTTGGCATACAATCGTCGTCCGTCGAGCAATTTGACACACGTCCTAATGCTGACGACGACAAGCGCTGCGGGCGAACGTGGCGCTGCGGCGACGTACGCGCCAGTGCTGCAGCACACGCCGTCTGCTGCTGCTAATGACAGCGCACTGGAGTTGTCGCTGGCGTCGCCGACCGCGTGCTCGAGCGCTCAGACAGAGGACGATGATGGCGCTAATGACAATGGCGACGACGACCGCGCCTCTTGCGACTCGACAGTGATTGCGTCCGACAGCGAGCAGCTCGCGAATGCAGCTGTGCTGACGCGGCCAGAGCGCATGGGGTCGCAGAGCAGCAGCGGTGTGTGGGGCATGCAGCTCTGCATCTCGGCGCTCAGTGCGATCTCCGGCTTCCTCTTTGGCTACGACCTGTGCGTCATGGTCGTTGCACTCCCTCTCATCCAAGCAGTGCGTTGTTTGTCTTTTGCTCGCTCGTTCATGACTACTGACTGCGCCTACTGATAGCACCCAACGACACTAGGACTCTCACACGCTCCTATGGCTCTTGTTCGGGCTGCTGCGATAGGACTTTGAGCTCTCGACAGCGGCAGCCGAGTCGGTCGTGAGCATCCTCATGGTTGGCGCTGTGCTCGGCTCGCTCGTCGGCGGTGTTGGCTCCGACTGGTGCGTCCTCGCTCCTGCTGGTCGTCGCCTTTAGGAAGCAAGCAGAACAGCAGACCAACTGACGCGCTGCTCTTGGTCCTGACACCTAACAGCATCGGCCGCAAGCCTGCGATCGTCGTCACGGCCGCGTTCTTCCTCCTCGGCTCGCTCTTCATGACGTTTGCAGGCTCGCTCGCGTCGATGCTCGTCGGTCGGTTCCTCGCAGGACTCGCAGTCGGCGCGAGCGGACCGTGCGTCTCCGTGTACCTCTCGGAGATCGCACACCCTGCGCGTCGTGGCACCCTCGTGACGATCAACGAGGTGCGCTCTTCCTTCACAGCGTGGGGCGTCTTGTTGGGACCTGTGACTGAGCGCTTCCGCTCATACTCGATGGTCGACAGGTGATGCTCTGTGTCGGCTGCCTCGTGTCAGTCACGGTCAGCGGACTGCTCCAGAACAGCCAGGTGCGTCCAGAGACAGCAGGGTACAAGTGGTGATGGCTATAAGACGACTGACGTAGTGACGCTTTCGCTCTCGATGTCGTAGAGCGGATGGCGCCAGATGCTCGCAGTCACGCTCCTGCCGCCGGTCGTCCAGCTCGTACGTTCCTCACATCACTGAGCTCTCTCTCGATCTGGAGTCGGGCGCACAGACTCACAGATGCACTCCCATACATCCAGGTCGGCATGCCGTTCCTCCCCGAGTCGCCGCGATGGCTCTTGGCAGTGCGTTCGTGCGACTTCGTTCTCTTTCCTTTGCGCACGCTCGGGTCTACTTGAGTTCTCACACGCGTCCTCACGTTGTCTCGCCACGTGTGCGATGCGTAGAAGAACCGACTGCACGAAGCTAACGCAGTGCTCAAGCGCCTCTTTCGCCGCGGCAGCGACCGCGAACACGACGCGCCAGTCAAGCCTCAGGTCCAGCGCGAAGTGCGTCTTGTGCACTTCCATGTCCATGCGTTTGCCCTACGACGCTGGTCTCATGGCTCTCTCTCTCTCTCTCTCTCGCTCGTTGCATCGCCAGTCGTTCCACCAGAGCATGCGCAAAGCGCTGGGTCTGATCGCCAGCGACCTCCCAACGCGCCGGTGCGTCTCTCGTACGATCGCACTCACCTAGCGCACCGACGTCTTACTTGTGTCTCTACGCCTGCACTTGCTGTCTGCCAGCCGCGTGCTCCTGAGCATGGCGATCGCCCTTGGGCACAACCTCACAGGCGCGAACGCGATGCTCTACTACTCGAGCTACATCCTCACAGCGCTCCGTGGCAATGCAAGCATCGGCGTCGCGCCGCCGTCGCACTTGACGAAAGAGATCGGCGTCGCGCTTGCAAAAGTCGCAGGCGTGTGCACCGCGATCGCGATCGTCGACCGTGTTGGGCGGCGACCGCTCCTGCTCGTTGGTTCAGTGCTCATGCTCGTAGCGTACGCAGTCTTTAGCGCGTGCTTCTGGCTCCTCGCAGACGCGTCAGACGCGTCGACGAGCTACGAGACACTCGGGCTCTGGACGCTCTACGCGTTCATCTTTGCGTGGAACTTGAGCTGGGCGCCGCTCATGTGGGTCATCTGCGTCGAGGTCTTGGGCGACGAGGTCCGGTCCGTCGGCATGGGCCTCACGTTTGCAGTCTTTTGGCTCGGCAGCGCCGTGACGAACCAGACGCTGCTCACGCTCTTCCATGCCATCGGTGCGTCGAGATAGCGTCGTAGTGAGCTTTCCAAGCTGTTGCTAGCTCCACAGCGACCTGGCTTACGAACTCTTGTGTGTGTGCATGCGCAGGTACGAGCGGGACGTTCTTGCTCTACGCTGTGCTCACGACCTGCTCGCTCGCGTTCGTCGTGCTCAAAGTGCCAGAGACCGCAGGACTGACGTTCGAGCAGATCGGACAGCTCTTGGCGCGCCGCTCGGAGCACCACATCGAGCTGCGAGCGTGATTCGGATCAGGCGATTCGCTTGTGGCATACAATACACAAGATAGACGACGGAATTGTCCGAGATTCAAGACGCATTGTGTGTGAAGTGGTTGATTTGCAAAATGGCACCAACGACGACGGCAATGGCAATGACAGCGTCCGATGCGAATGCGCTGGCGCTGCTGCTGCAGCAGTGGGAGGAGTTTGAGTGCATGCGCAGCATGTTCCCAGGACACGATGAGCTCGTGTTTGACGCGCTTGTCGCGCAGGAGCACGAAGCGTGCGTGCTCTCGAGCGGTCCGCGTCCACGCTCGCGCTTGCAGTACACGATCCGCTTCCAGGTGCGTCCATTGCTATGCGCATGCTGCTCTCAGTCGTCTGTAGCTGCTCACATACGCACCTGCACATGTCTGTGCGCGCTTACTTGCACACGCGAAGGAGCTGAGCTTTGGGAAAGAGGTCCCAGCGCTCGAGATCGCGTACCCGCACGGGTATCCTGCGCACGACAGCGTCGAGTTCACCGTGCGCTGTCCGTTCCTCTCGCGCGAGCAGACTGAAGTGCTGCAGACACAACTCACGCTGCTCGCAACGGGCGCGAACGGCGACGTCATTGTGCTCGAGCTCTACCAGCAGATGCTCGAGGCGCTCACAGAAGCGCATCAAGCGCGCGACGAAGTCCTTGCGAGCACAAGTCGCGCAAGTCTTACAGCTGAGCCGAGCGCACTGAGCCTCGTGCTTGGTCGTCGCGCGATCTACTTCCACCACATCATCAATCCGACCAAGCGCCGCGTCGTGCGCGAGTGGGCGCTCGAGCTCGGGCTCAGTGGCTTCAGCAAGATCGGCTGGCCCGGCGTCGTGATCGTCGAAGGCCGCGAGAGCGATGCGCAAGAGTACGTCCGGCGGCTCCAGCGCCTGCGCTGGAAGCAGATCGTCGTGCGCGGCGAGCAGACTGAGCGCGTCGACGGCGGAGAGCAGCAGCGTCAAGGCTATAGCAGTAGCAGTAGTAGTAGTGCAGTCGACCCGCTGCGGCGCTTGCCGCGCAACGCCTTTCACGAGTTCCCCGAGACGGGCATGTCGGCGCTCGCTGGTGCGTGCCGCGACGCTGGACTAGAAGAGCTCTTCCTCACGACCATGAAGATCTACGGTCGCAGCGAGGACGCCCGTGCATCGTCGTCGCTGTCCTAGCACCATTGAGCCATCACTCGCTGTACGAGAGCAACACCACGAGTATCATCAACAGACAGACAGTGACGCAGTGGCAAAGAGGAGCAAGAGAGAGGAAGTCTATAGAGAGCGGTCCGGTCTGTAGACCGAGTCGTGGTGAGTGGTGAGTGGTGTGCTACGAGTGTCCTACACGCGCTGCTTCTTCGTCGACGCCTTCGTCGTCGTCGCGCGCTGCTTCTTGCTCGCTGCTGGCTGCCGTCGCTTCGCCTTCGCCGCTGCCTTCACCGCCGCTTCGACGAGCGGCACCGTGACGTCTGCCGCTGCTGGCTGCTTGGTCGGCGCGCTCTCGCTGTCGCTCTCGTCGCTCGCGTCCGACGACGTTGCACCATTCACTGGCGCTGCGGCGTCGAGGAGCTCGTCGACTGGGAAGAGATTCTTCATCGAGACGATGCTAAAGTCCACGAGGTACGACTTCTGGAGCATGCGGTCGATGCGCTGGAAGTGGCGCTCGCTGTACGCAATGAGCGCATCGAGCGTCGCGCTCACGTGCTCGAGCGACTTGAGCTTCGATGGCGGGAGTGCGCGCAGGAGCGCCGAGAGCACGACTTGGCACACGGCGCTGTGCTTGGCGTTCGTGTTCCAGTCGCGGAGCCAGTCGAGGAGCGTCTGGAGCTGCGCGTCGTCGAGGCTCGTGACGACGTCGGCAAAGATCGTCTCGGGCTCAAACGTGTCCGGGTCGATCGGTGCGCCGCCTGGGAGCACCGGCGTGTCGCTGTGGCGCGGACCTTCAAGCAAGTCGCGGAGGATCTGGAGCAATCGGTTCGGGTGCCCGAGCTCAAACGCGATCTGCACAGCGTCGAGGAGCTTGTTGTTGCGGAGGCAGTTCGCGAGCGCTTGCTCTTTCAGGAGCTTCGTCTCGCGCTCGAGCTGCAGACCTTGCTCGTCCTCTTCCGTGAAGTCGTGCCAGAGGTTGATCGTCGAGTCGGCGCCGCCGCTGATCATCTCAGAGCTGTCCTTCGCGACTGCGAGCGCCCAGATCTTGTCCATGTGGTTGTCCAGCGTCGCTTCGCACTCGTTGCTCTTGATCGTCCAGAGCTTCACGAGGCCGTCGGCGCCAGCAGACATGAGCTGCATGCCGGCGCAGACAAACTGGACGTTCAGGACCGACGCCGTGTGGCCTTCGAACGTCTTGAGGCACGTAAAGTCCTTCGCAGACCAGACCTTGATCGTCTTGTCGCCACTCGCACTCGCGAGGCACTGGTCCACAGGCGAGAACTCGACCGCCCACACGCCGCGCTTGTGGCCGCGACACGTGCCTGCGAGCTGCAGCACGCTCGCGCCCGTGCCGTTGCTCTGCGCGTGCCAGACCTTGATGAGCTTGTCCTGCGACGCACTCGCGATGAACCGGTCGTTTGGCGACACTGCGAGCGCGTTCACGTCCTTGTCGTGCGCTTTCACAGCGCCGAGCGTCGTCAGCGCCGTGATCTCGAGCGCCGCCGTGTCCTTTGCGTTCGCGCCGTACGCTGCCGCCAAGGGCTTGAGACTCCAGAGCTTGAGCGTCTTGTCCGAGCTCCCAGTCACAAAGAACGCCGTGCCCATGCCAAAGTGCGCGAGCTTCTGGGACATCGCGATCGCGCCGAGCGACTCGGTGTGGCCCGTGCACGTCGCCACGAGCGCGCGGCGCTCGACATCCCAGAGCCGCGCAGTGCGGTCTTTCGACGCACTCACGAGCCACTTGCCGTCCGGTGAGACTGCAAGCGCCATGACAATGTCCGTGTGGCCCGACAAGAGCTCACACGAGAGCGTCTCGCGGTTGATCAGTCGGATCTGCTCGCTGTTGGTCGCGACGGCGATCTGCGCCGACGGACGGCCGTCAGCGTGCGAGATGTACTTGAGGTTCAGGATGTCATCGTTGAAGCCGATGATCTGCGTCGTGCGCGCGAGGCGGTCGTCAAAGACGAGGAAGTTCTGGTCCGCAGACACGGCCATGAGCTCCTTGCGGTGCGCGTTCAAGAGCAAGCCCTTGTACTGGAGCGTCGCGGACTCGGGCACTTGCGTGAATACAGTCGTGCACGCAGCGCCAGCGCTGCGCCAGAGCTGCAGGAGGCCGCGCTCGCCTGCTGTGACAAAGTAGATCGCACTGCGCTCCTCCGGGTCGTCGCTCTTGGTCTCGGCGCGCTTGGCTTTGCTGCGCTTGCTGCTGCTCTTGTCGCTGCTGCCGCTCACGCACTGGAACGTCGGTGGGACCACTTGGAGGCCTTCGATCGCTTCGTGCACCACGACGGTCTTGCTCAAGACGTTGTTGCGCAAGTCCCAGAAGTTCACGACGCGGTCGCGACCGGACGAGAGCATCGTGTAGCCGTCAGTCGAGAACGCGACGCACGTCGCAGGGCTCATGTGGTCCTGGATGCACGCGAACTCCTTCTGCGAGTACAGGTCCCAGATGCGCACTGCGCGCGTCATAGCAAGAGAGAGAGAGAGTCAGTGAGGCAGTGAGGCGGCAGTAGAGATCCGTAGACAGACAGCAACGCACCGGTCGAGTCGTCGCTGCACGACACGAGCTGGAGGCGCTTGGCGTCTGGGTGGAACTTGACGAGCGTCACGATGCCGGCGTGGCGGCGGAAGTTGTGCGTGCAGTAGCCCTTCTCGATGTCAAAGACCTTGACGGCGCGGTCGCTCCCGCCCGTGGCGAGGAGCGTGCCAGTCGGATCAAAGTCCATCGCGAGCACCGGCGTCTCGTGCGCTTTGATCGTGCGCACGCACGTGAACGAGTCCAAGTCCCAGAGACGCAAGAGGAGGTTCCGACCCGCCGTCACGAGCTGGTTGTGCCCTGGACGCATCGCAAAGACCACGAACGACTCTTTCTGCTCCTAGGACACGCGCGCACACGTAGCGATAGTAGTCGCAGTCGTTGGCGAGCGAGCATGCACACGAGAAAGACAGACAGAGTAGTGTGAGTCGTTGCCAAGATGCCAACAGCTGAAGTGATAGCGAGACGTACATCTTCGACGTCCTGCTGCAGCGTGCGCTTGAGCTCGCCGGTCGTCGCGTCCAAGATCGCAACATCATCGTGGAGCATGCACGCAATGAGCGACGCGCCATTGTGCTGGAAGAGCTCGACTTTGCCGCCCGTGTAGACGCCAGCGTGCGACTTGACCGTGCGCCAGCTCTTGGAGAGTCCTGAGCGCGCCGAGTAGCTGCTGCCACCAGCTGCTGCTGCTGTTGCTGCGCTGCTGCTCATGACTGTTAGCTGTGTGTATGGATCGCGTGCGCAAGCGAGCGAGCGGTGGCGCGAGGAAGCGATGGATGATGGAGCCGTCGACCGCAGCTACGACGACAAGCTCGTGGCGAGTGACGCTTTGCTTTTGCTTTTGCTTGCAGCCAGCCAAGACATCGCAGTTTTAATAGTAGCCTCTTTTGACTATAAATGGGATTTATACATTTTATTGAGCCTAAAAGGTGAGTTTTTGTATAAATGTCCTACATTAGGAAGTCTTCGAGTTGCTCAAGAGTGCGGCACTTAGCTCGGCACGCTCTCTCTCTTCCCGTGTACTCGAAGCCCTCGATACACGATCACACGAAGGCTCCACGACAACGGCAACTACGACGCAATACTGGCGGTGCGCTGGTCCTCAACCAGTCCACGACTTTCAAAGTCGCTAGCATATCGAATGTGTCGACCAGCGCGACGGTGCTCCAGTGAGTGCAGCGGAAGCACAGAACTCACTCGGGATGATCGAGACTCTGCTTTGACGCACATCTAAGCATCGCGATGCGAGGACGGAGCTCATCATGTGCATCAGCGCCGACACGATCCATCTAAAGTCGCACGTCGGAAGACACTCGCTGCGCTAAGCAAGACTAGACAATCGACGATGTCGACCGCTCAGATCGCGTTCGACAAACAGGGTCGCAAGTGCCGCCGTCTTCATGCACAAGCATGGCATGAGTCTCGAAGCACCTCCAAAGTCGGCGTCGATGTGAACTGGAGCGTAATAAGGTGTGTGTGCGTGCGCCAATGCCAGCATGTCTTTGCGCGCTCAGGAGGTGTAGATCTCAACATAGCAAGATCCTTGTCTTGCCGATGTACTCGTACCCGGATGCTGCGGCATGCGGCGTGAGGACCCCAGTCCAGTGCAGCACGACAAGATGGATCGGAATAGCATCTTATGGTCCTGAGCCTCGCGTGGTGCGATGTCTTTGCAGTCGGAAGCGGCGGTGTTCACAGAGTGCCATCTAAGCCTGTGTGTAGACGCACTCATCGCGTCAAGTGGAGCTCGCTCTCGTTCTCGCTCACTGCGCTTCTCAACGCGTTGCGCCTTCGCGACTTCTTTCGCACGCACAACTTGCAGCTCTACACGCACACACGCACACAGCGCTGCCCTCTTGACGCTGCTCGTGCACATACTCGCACACAAGGACGCCAGTCGCCACACGCCGCACAGCATGGGCGCCTGCACGAGCTCGCACAACATAGTCTTTGTCGGCATGAACGAGAAGAAGCCGCGTCGCCTGCCAAAGGAGTACATCCACACCATGGACAAGTACTTACCCGACTTCAGGTACTACGAGACGTCGACGGAAGCGCACCGACAGACGTGTGCAAACCACTGGAACGAGGTCTTCCGTGAAGCGCCGTCAGGCAAGTCGAACAACAGCAGCTCGCGCCGCAGCACCGTGGACTCGCAAGTCGCGTCACGCATCACCGCCCTCTACGACACGTTCTACAGCTACCTCGACAAGCACTCGCCAGAGCTCAAGCCCGTGTTCCGGTCCTCGATGCACGTGCGGAGCAAAGTGCTCGTGCACATCAGCGCCGGCATGCGCTCGATCCTCGTTGCAGAGAACTTCGTCGCGCGCGCGACGGCACTCACGCGCACGCACATGCGGTACGGCGTCGAAGTCCACTTCTACAACCCGCTCGGGAACGCGCTCTTGTACGCGATGCGAGAGTGCTCGGACGGGATCTGGTCGCCCGAGATCGAAGACGCCTGGCGACGGCTGTTTGCGCACTGCAGCATCATGCTCCTGGTACACCAGCTCAGCACGATCGAGCAGTCGCACAAGAGCTCCGTGAGCGGACCCACGACGATCCACGTGACGAGTCCAGAAGTGAACAGCGACCTCGTCGTGCCAGTGCAAAGGTTGTCGATCCGCGAAGAGAACAACGAGTCGTGACCTGGCGTGGTCCTGAATAGAGAGACGCATTCAAGTCTTCGTGTTGTCTTGGCACGCCATCACCATCACCATCGCATCTGCTTGTGCTGTCTGAGCTGAACTACATCGTAGTAGCAGACCCAAGCTCCCAGTTCTCCGTCGCCATGAGCGTCGGCTTCAAACTGCGCACACACACACGAAGTGCTCTAGTGTACCCATTTCGGTGGTCTGAGGAGGCTAAATAGGTACACTATGTTCGTAGTCTGAGAGTGCAAGGCAAGCGTCACGGTGTCTGGCGCGAACACAACACTGCCTGGAACAGCCGTGCGCCTTCGACGACGCAGCAGCAGATCGACCGAGCGAGCGCTTCGTTCGAGAGGACGAGTACTTTGTGTTGTTTGCCGCCACCGACGGACGATCGATCCAGCAGCACTTCTGTCGCAGCAGTGCCTTTCGAGCGACAACAACAACGAGAACGACGACTCGCAGGTACCAGCGATCGCTGACAAGCCGCCTTCCTCCTGCACGCTCCTTTCGTCATTGCCTCCGAGCGCGGTCCAACACGTTATCAGCCGCTACGAACACACCCCCGCGTCTGCACACACAAGCGAAGCAGCACGTTACTCAGCACGCTCACGTCCACCTCGACCGCTCGGCCATGGGGCTGCGCTTCAGCTCGCACAACGCAATCCTCGCAGACATCGGCATCGGTGTTGCCGAACACAAGCCTCGACGGCTTCCGAAAGAGCACATCCGGCTCATGGACGAGTACCTGACCGACTTTCGGTACTACGAGACGTCGACCGAGGAGCATCGCCACGCGTGTGGCGAGTTCTGGAGTCACACGTTCAAAGAGAACACGACACACTCGAGCAAAACGATGTCGCGCCGCAGCAGCTACGAGTCGAGTCGCCAGACAACGATCGCGCAGCTCTACGACACGTTCTACGGCTACCTCGAGCGCAACTCGCCAGAGCTCAAGCCTGTCTTTCGCTCGTCGCTGCACGTCCGAAGCAAAGTGCTCGTGCACATCAGCGCCGGCATGCGCACACTCCTCACAGCGACCAACTTCCAGGAACGTCTCGAGGCGCTCACACAGACGCACTTGCGCTTTGGCGTCCAGATCGAGTTCTACAATCCGCTCGGGAACGCGCTCATGTTTGCGATAAAAGAGTGCTCGGGCGACGCATGGACGCCCAAGGTCGAAGACGCCTGGCGTCGCTTGTTTGCGCACTGCAGCGTACTGCTCATTGCGCACCAGAAGCTCGTGCTCGACAGCCACGACCACCGCCACCAGTCGAAGCGCACGAGCGACAGGTCGACCAAGGTGCTCAAGCGCACATCGGTGCAGCGCACATCAGTCAACGAGAACGGCGTCGAAGAGTTCTCGTGAGTAGGATCGAGAGCAGGAGCTGTACTAGTAAACTAGAACGGTGGCACCAGAGCTTGTTGATACTAGAGCACACGCACATACACTAGAGTAGATCTGCACATACACGGTGGTGCTGGTGTCTTAGCTCAGTCGCCACACCGTTTGCACGTTGCTAGCACGTGCATTTGGGCTGGCACATGTATCAGGTGGTATCTCCTCGCACTCGAGTGAGTCGTCCAAATACCTTGCATCGCGCCATGCGATAAGACCGAGAGACAACCACATGTATGTCAGTACTTGGCGAGAGCAGCATCGCACTAGCCAACAGCGAGGTCCTCTCGCGACAAGATCAGTCTGACCATCCCTACCATCTTGATGCAAGCCTCGAGGTCTATTCACGCGCACACCTGTACACCTATCTGCCTTGCCTGCCTCGTCTTGCTCCGTTTAGCCCAGAACCAGTCATAGTGATTGCGCTCGGTGCCGTCGTCGTCGTCGTCGCGACCTATCCTTGTTGCGCGCAGGAGACAAAGGCTCGCAACGTGTTCATTGGATCCTCGCGCTCCAGGCATTGCCCTGAGTCACTCG
Source organism: Pythium guiyangense (assembly GCA_003730235.1). Taxonomy (NCBI): domain Eukaryota; phylum Oomycota; class Peronosporomycetes; order Pythiales; family Pythiaceae; genus Pythium; species Pythium guiyangense. Next base: position 1,434,746 of record QXDM01000001.1, read on the forward strand.
CGGGTCGCCTGCACCACTTGCGCCGCGCGCTGCAAGCTGAAATGCAACTACTTTGCATCCTTAGAGTCCAATCCGCCTTGACCAGCACACACAACCACACCTACAAGCTCGCGCCACTTCAGTCAGCTCACCAGCCAGCACATTCACCGTTGCGAGTCACAGCTCCCGCCACCCACTCCCTTCTCTTCTCCCACCGCATCACATCGCAGCACCATGGGCTGCGTGAGCTCGACGATGAACAAGGACGCGAGCATGAAGTTCTCGAAGCAGTACCTCCGCATCATCAATCGGTACTTGCCGCACTTTGTGACCGACGAGCCGTCGAACGACACGGACCGCATCACGGCGTTCTTGCACTGGGAGAAGGTCTACAAGGAGAACATCCACATGGACGCGCACCACACGATTGGCTCGGGCACGAAGATCGGCTTGCTGTACGAGACGTTCTACAAGTACCTCTTTGAGCACACGCCGCACATGAAGCCGCTCTTCCAAGCGTCGATCCAGATCCAGAGCCGCGTGCTCGTGCACATCAGCAGTGGCATGAAGTCGCTCCTGTCGTCTGAAGACCTCGTGCAGAAGGTCATGGAGCTCGCGCTCGTGCACATGAAGATCGGCGTGAAGCCCGAGGACTTTGACCCGCTCGGCGAAGCGCTCATTCAGTCCATGAAGATCACGTCCGGCGACGACTGGAACGCCGAGATCGAAGCCGCGTGGCGCCACATCTACTGCCACGCGTCGATCCTCATTCTCGTGAACATCCCGAACACGAATCTCGACATGGGCAACTTCCAGGACAGCTAGCGCCAGGAGCAGGGCGTCAAGCAGGCATCCTAGAGCATATCTAAGCACGATTACACACTAAGCTCGAGCGAACCGAGTGAGGAGCACCTCGAGTGATTGATCCATACAAACAACTTTACCACCTTCGACTTCATCGACTCGAGTGAGGATTCCTGGACGACTACATGGGGGCATGTAGGCCACCAAGATCTCGAGGCGATCTTCGTAGCAACAAGCCAAGGACAAGTCCAGAGTCTCAGAGTCCTCGCTTAGACTCGGTTGCCTCGAAAAGTCTTGTAACCACGAAGAGTAACCGAGTATACCCTCTCGTTTGCTGTTGCACTTGTCTAATTTTGCTACTGTTGCAAAAAATTATACAAAAGTCCCCTTTGTATTTTTGCTGCATGTTCCCAAATGCACATCCCATGTGTACTACATCATCGCATTCGTAACTACGTTACTCGATAAACTTGGCGACGTCGAACGTCCGAGTAGTAGTGAAATAATCTAGCCAAAACAGATATTCATCCCATGTCAGGAACTGGCCAATGCACACTACTGCACCACTGCCGCATTCGACAGCAACTGCGCACACCAGTCTCGCAGTCTCGCCAGCTCCACTCCGACGACGACGACCAGGAGAAGGAGAAGGAGTAGAAGCAACGATGGCGAAAAGTGCAAAGAGCTTTGCGAGCGGACAGCTCGTGTCGCTCTGCAGCATGGCGAGCTTCGTGATGGCCAAGCTGCTCGTGCAGCGCGACGTGAGCGCGCCGGCGTTCGTCAACTGCTGTTTCTACATCACGCTCGCGATCGCCTGCCTCACGTACGCGTGGCGCCAGCAGAGCAAGCAGCAGCTCGAGCAAAGCGCAGCCGCTGGTGGCGCACCCGAGACGCCACTCGGATCGCCCGTGCTCTCGCCGCTTGGCATGTCGCCAACCACAGACTGCGAGCTCGCAGACCCGATTGCGATCAAGACGATGCAGCAGCAACAATCGCAGGACGAACCGCGCTGGTGGTTCTACATCGTTGTCGCGTTCTTTGACCTCCAAGCAAACTGCTTAGCTGTGCGCTCGCTCGCGTTCGCCGACTACGTCTCGGCCGGACTAATGCTCAACCTCACGATCCCGTTCGTGTCGCTCCTGAGCTGCGTCGCGTACGACCGCACGTACTCGTGGCCGCACATTGCTGGTTGCTGTCTTGCTACATTCGGAGGCGTCGTGCTCTTCCTCGGCTCGTACTTGCGCGACGCGAGCGACGAGAGCTCGCAGCAGACCTACGGCTGTCTCCTCGCGCTCCTCGCTGCGTTCATGTACGGCGCGTCGAACATCACGAACCAACTGTACTTGCGCGTCCAGACGGTCGACCGCATGATCGAATCCCTCGGAATGGTCGCTGCATTTGGCTCGGGACTCGCGATGGTCCAGATGCTCCTGCTCGAGCGCGACCAAGTGACTGCGATCGTCTGGAGCAGCGACGTGTCGCTCTGCGTCGCTGCGTACATCGGAGCGCTGTTTGCGTTCTACTTGCTCGCGTCGCTGCTGCCGCAGACGCTGGTGTCGCCGCTCTACAACCTCTCGATCCTCGCCTCGAACCTGTACCTGCCGTTCGCGTCGTACTACTTCTTTGCAGAGAAGCCGAGCGACTACTTCTTCGTCGCGCTCCTGCTCGTGCTCGTTGGCCTCACGATGCACTGCGTCGAGCACTCGCGCACGTCGCAGCAGCAGCGCAAAGCTCAGCAGCAACAGCAGCAGTTGGACTCGCTCTCAGACGGGAGCAACAACAACAGCACAGCGCTGCTCAAGTCTCGCGTGTGCTTTGGCACCTCGATGCAGCCTCCAACCGACGTCACGCTCGTCGCGATTCAGATCCAGCAAGCGGCGCTGTGAGCTACAAACAACTTTACCACCTTCGACTTCATCGACTCGAGTGAGGATTCCTGGACGACTACATGGGGGCATGTAGGCCACCAAGATCTCGAGGCGATCTTCGTAGCAACAAGCCAAGGACAAGTCCAGAGTCTCAGAGTCCTCGCTTAGACTCGGTTGCCTCGAAAAGTCTTGTAACCACGAAGAGTAACCGAGTATACCCTCTCGTTTGCTGTTGCACTTGTCTAATTTTGCTACTGTTGCAAAAAATTATACAAAAGTCCCCTTTGTATTTTTGCTGCATGTTCCCAAATGCACATCCCATGTGTACTACATCATCGCATTCGTAACTACGTTACTCGATAAACTTGGCGACGTCGAACGTCCGAGTAGTAGTGAAATAATCTAGCCAAAACAGATATTCATAATCGCAAATATAGACAAAACGGATAAGTTCATCGAAACATACAAAAAACAGCCTACATTTTTAGCAAAACTACAAATCTGGATGCACGACCAAAATGGGTGGGAGAAGGATGGGATAATTGGGAAAATGTGCCAAACGAATGGGTCAAAGCTGAAAAGCTATATCATTATATCATGGTTCAAACCAGATCGCTTTCTATACAAATACTAAATGAAACGCGATTGAATGATATGATCCATCTGCTCTTGTAATGAGAGATAATCTGCTACTGTACAGAGACAGCACTTTCGCGCCATCGTACTTTAGACAATACATTCAGTACTTTTGAACGATTCAAAACCGCCCCTGTGTTTTTTCACTATTGCACAAGCAATAGATAGAAGCGTATCACATGACCATCATGGACGACGACACCTCGCGGCCGAGCGCCAGTGGCGGCGCGCAGACGCTGCTCACAGGACTCCAGGCGCTCACGCGGCGGCTCCAGGACGAGCGCGATGCACTGCAACAAGCGCTCGACGACGCGACGCGCGCGCTTCAGTGCGAAAAGTCGGCGCGCGCAACGCTTGAGAACGCGCTCCAAGTGCGCGAGCTTGAGCTCCTGCACGTGACACAGTCGCAGCAGCACGCGAGTCAGCAGTTGCGCGACCGCATCGCGCAACTCGAGCGCGAAGTCGACGACGAGCGCGCGTTGCACCAAGCTGCCGTCGCAAGTCGCGCTGCAACGCTGCAAAAGAGCGCAGCGCTCGCGGACGAAGTCAAGCGCGTCGAGGTGAAGTGGCGCAGCGAGATGGAGAAGAAGGAGCTCGCGCTCGCAGAGGTCGAGATCTTGCGCGACGACGCACTGACCGTCACGCTCGACCGCGACCAGCTCGTTGCGCGCACCGAGGCAGATGCAAAGCGCGTGCGCGAGCTCTGGCAGCAGATCGCGCGCGAGCACGAGAGCAAGCTCGATGCGCTGCGACAGGAGCTCGAGACCACGACGCGTGCAAGTGCGAGCGTCGAGCGCGCTGCTGCGCAGTCCGAGCGCCGAGCACAGGAGCTCGAGACGTCAGTCGCGCAGCTCACAGAGCAGAACCGGTCGCTTGAGCAGCGCCTCGCAGCTGCTGATAGCGACTGCGACGCACTACGAGCGCAGCTCGAGACGGAGCGCGTGCGGTTGAAAGCGCACGAGGACGCGACGCACGCGCTGCGCTTGGAGATGCAAGCGCTCTCGAGCGCTGCAGCACTCGCAAAGGAGCGCGAAGCAACGGCTCGACGAGAGCAAAAGCTCGCGGCCGCCGTGCTCACGAAAGCGCAGCGCGAGCTCGACGACACGACCGAGACGCTCCGCGCGCTCGAGACCGAGTGGGGCGACCTGCTCGACCACGTCGCGCAGCAGAACGCGACGCGGACGCTGGCAGCGCGCGAGCAGCAGGTGCAAGGCGAGCTGCGGTCCCAGCGCCTGCGGCGCACAAAGCGCTGGGCCGAAGAGCTCGCAGCGCTGCAGCACAAGCAGCTCGTGCGGTACCAGCACGTGCTCGCGACTGTGAACCGCAAGCTCGACGACGTGCGCGAGACGCACGAGGCGCTCGAGGCCAACGCGTGGACGCTCCATGGCGACAAGACAGTGCAGAGCAAGTCACTGTGTATCTATCGCCACTAGCGGCACTCGTACAACTAGCTAGAGACACGCGCGCTACACGATCGCTTGCTCCAGGAACGGCTTGTTCGCGCGCACGCGTTCAAACGCAAAGCACGACGCGTCGATTGTCGTGTACTCGCCGTGCACGATCAGCTCTGCGATCGCGCGACCGGCTGCAGGCGCTTGCTGGAGCCCGTGGCCGCTGAAGCCGTTGATCAAGTAGAGGTTCGGGACGTCGGGGTGGACACCGATGATGGCGTTCTGGGACCATAAATACCAGTAATAGACAGGAAAATACGTGAATACGCGAGATACAGAGGGAATGCTGGCACCGAGCCGGAGCATAACGCACGCACCTGGTCGAACGTGTTGTAGTCGTAGAAGCCGGCCCAGCTGCTAAGCACCTTGATGTCTTCAAAGTGCGGCACGCGCGTCGCGATCGTCGGCCAGATCGCATTCTCAAACAGCGCGTGGTCGGGCGAGTCGAGCTCGTCAGTGGACGTGCCGTCGACGTCGTCGTCTTCATCTGGCGAGACGCCGCAGACAAACTGCCCGCGCGCGCCTTCGCGGCGAAAGTAGACGCCATTCGTATCGACGACGAGCGGCGACGCGGCTTTGCCATGCCACGTCTCTTCGTGGCGGCAGTGGTACAGAAACATACTGCGCTTGCTGTCGGACGCGACACCAACGGAGCAGCGAGCTGCGTGAGTCTACGAGTCCTACGCCTCGCACATGAGGAGTCTAGCGCCATTCATATACGCGTACGTACCGCGGCTTGACTGGAAAGTCGTGAATGTCGCAGGCTTCGAGGAGCTTGCTCGCCCACGGACCAGCGGCGTTCACGACTTTCGACGCCGTGACGATCGTCGCTGGTGCGTCGCTACTGACGGCGCTCGGCGTGATGTGCACGCGCTCGATCGCGTTCGTCTCGTTGCGGTCGAACGCCGTGACGTCGCCGTCGAGGACGTCGACACCGAGCGCGACGCACTTCTTCTTCATCGCGACGAGGAACGACCACGGGTCGAACCAGCCTTCGTGCTTGACGCCGAGCGTCGCGGCGTGGATGCCGGTCGTGTCGATCCACGGGAAGCGCGTCTGGAGCTGCTCGGGCGTGAGGAGCTCGACGGAGGCACCGGCGGCGCGCTGGGTCTCGTAGTTTGCGTAGAGAATGTCGAGGTTCTTGTCGCTCGCGAGGAAGAGATAGCCGCCTTCGACAAACTGGATGTCCGGGACGTCGCTGTCGCCGACGCGCATGCGCTCGGGCAGCGCGCTCAGGAACTCGGTGCCGTACTGACTCATCTCGATGTTGGCGCGCTGCGAGAACTGGTGCCGAATGCCGCCGCACGAGAGCATCGCGGACGCGTACTTGTACTGCGAGAGAGCAAGAGAGACGCTCGTGTGAGTCGATGCGCTTACAAAGAGCGCGATGATAGAGCACATACACAGGCAAACGCACCGACTTGTCCTTCTCAACGACTGCGATCTTGAGCTTGGACGTCGACGCCAAGTGGTACGCAGCCGAGCAGCCCATGACGCCGCCGCCAGCAATCACGACGTCGTAGTGCTCGTGCTTGGGCGATGCTGCGTTTGCTGCCGTGCTCGCAAAGCGCGTCGTGTGTGGGTGTGACGCCATGCGTCGGAGCAGCGTCTGGTAGCTGCGAGTGTCACGCAAACAACCGCAGCAGCAATTGCGTGAGCGAGGTAAGCGCAAGAGCGAGTGGTGGCGCAATGAGCACAGACGCACCGAGCAGTCGTAGCCGTGAGCATCGTCGTCGCAGACGTGTGTGTGTGTGTAGCTGGAGTCGATGTGCACCGATGCGTGTCAAAGGCGAAATGAGCCATCTCCAACACCATCGAACGCTTGAACTTGCCACGCGGTCTTGCGAGTATACAAACTCTTATATAAGAGGCGAGTTTTTGGTAATCGCCGCGATAAGAAGCGATTCGGCCGTGGTGCGATCAAGAGATGATCTTGCCGCCGCTGATCGCGCACGATGAGCTGTTTGCGCATGGACTCGAGTGCGCGGACGCGATCGGATGTGTCCATTGCCAGCAGCAGCAGCTTGTGCTGTCGTGCCGACTCTCTCACTTTGTGTGTGGTGTCCTGGAGTGATATGCATGAAACTAGAGAGATGCTGGGACGTTATGAGTGCAAGTTCGCTCGCGCCTTGAGCATCAGCGCTACGAGTAACGCAGCCAAGCAAGCGCTTGGTAGTGTGTGCAGTGAGACGAGTGCCTCGAGCGTGGTGCTACGACGTACTATAGTACGTGCGCGGCGTCCATGCCGAGGACTCGAGCATGACCTTGAGTCTATTCCTGACATTTAACCTTGAAGATCAAATTTCATGTTGAAAAGTGAGGAAAAGCTGAGTTTTTCACTAATGCCACGTACATTAATCTGACGACGACGATGAAGGCGGCGACGACGACCATATCGACGGCGATCGCGACGCTCCTATACGCGCGCGCGAACCGCGACGACCTGCAGCGACTGCGCTCGTCACATGCACAATGCTGCAGTAAACAGACGCGACCGACAGCGACGCTGCGCTTCGTCCTCCTTGCAGTGCTGAGCGCAGCGCTGCTGCTGGGAGAGAGCGACGCGATGCCGCAGCTCGTGCAGCGCTTCGAGAGCGAGCGGTACACGCAGCACGCGCGCGCAGACCCCGATGCAACGTTCCACCTCGCGGTTGGCTTGCACGTGCACGACTTTGACGCGCTCGAGCGCAAGCTCTGGCAAGTCTCGAATCCACAGTACGTCACTGTCCGCTGTCTGATCAGCGCCACAGCGTCTGCTTGTGCTTGCTCTCTCTTGTTTTCCATACTCACACACGTGCGCTTGCACTCATAATGCGCTAGAGCGCTCGAGTACGGACAGCACCTGAGCCGCGACGAAGCCGACGCGCTTGGTCGTCCAGCTGCTGGAGCGCTCGACGCTGTCCGGCGCTGGCTCCAGCCGTTCGTGAACGCCAGCGCTGCGCCTCGCGACATTGGCGCGTTCTCGCCAGCGTCCAACATCCTCAAGGTACTGCTCTCACTATCGCGCTCTCTCTGTCCTTCTTGGCTTGCACGTACGACTGATAGAGGACGTTCTGGGACGCACCACTCGCGCAGGTCTCACTGCCGATCCAAGACGTCGAGCGCTTGCTCCAGACCGAGATCCACGAGTTCGTCGTCCCCGCGTCCAGTGGCGTTGACCGCCAGTCAGCGACGCGCATCCTCCGCGCCGCTCAGGACATTACGATCCCGCGCCACTTGCACGAAGTCGTGTCGTTTGTGAACGTGAACGCGCATCCGCTCGGTCTCCGCGCGCTCGCGTCCATGGCGCCCGCGTCGACAGCGAGCGCCAGCAGCAGCGGCACGGGCGGGACGCTTGCGAAGATCCGCGAGCTGTACCACATTCCCGACGATCTCGTGGTCACGAACGCGAGCAACACGCAGTGCGTGCCGTCGTTCTACACGGAGAGCTGGAACCCCGACGACCTCACCAAGTTCTTCCACGACTACCTCCCAGGCTCGCCCGTGCCACGCGTGATCGAGCGCGGCGACCGCGCGAACGTCCCTGAGAAAGCGAGCACTGAGGCGTCGCTCGACATCCAGTACATCACGGGCGTCGCGCGCAACACCACGACGTACATGTGGGTCATGAACGGCAGCAATCCGTACTCGGCGCAGGACGAGCCGTTCGTCGAGTTTGTCGACGCGATCCTCGCGATGGACGCGCCGCCGCTCGTCGTCTCGATCAGCTACTCGGACGACGAAGCTCAGATCTTTCGGCTCTCGCCTGCGTACGCGCGGACGTTCGACGCGCTGCTCATCAAGATGGGACTCCGAGGCATCACGGTCCTGATTGCAAGCGGCGACGACGGCGTCGCAGGTCTGCGGCCCGAGTTTGCGCACCTCCCGCGGAACGAGACGTGTGCGCTCGCAGGGCCGCAGTGGCCGTCGTCGAGTCCGTACATCACGTCTGTCGGCGCGACGATGCAGCTGAGTGCGAGCGAGTTCGCGAAAGACTTCTTCGCGACCGACGAAGAGGTCGTGTGCAGCGGCCAGACCGGTGGCATGGTCACCACGGGCGGCGGCTTCTCGAACGTGTACCCGACGCCCGCGTACCAGCAGTCGGCTGTCGCACGGTACCTCCAGACGCGGCGGATCCCAACGGCGTCGGGGTACTTTAACAAGTCGGGACGCGCGTATCCCGATATCTCGGCGCTCGGCGCGTCGTTCCACACGTACATCCACGGGTACGTCACCGGTGTGTCGGGGACGTCAGCATCGACGCCGGTCGTCGGCGCGATGGTCACGCTCTGGAACGACGCACGCTTGAACGCTGGCAAGCCGCCGCTCGGGTTCATCAACCCGCTGCTCTACTACCTCAATGATGTCCACCCAGAGGCGTTCAACGACGTTGTCGTCGGGAACAACGGCGCGCGCAAAGGCGGCGGTCTCATCTGCGACCAGTCGTTCGGCGCCGCCGGTGGCTGGGACGCTGCCACAGGCGTCGGGACACCGAACTTCCCAGTCATCCTCGCGTTAATTCGTGCGATGGACGGAGCGTTCAACGCCACGCGCGAGCCGACGGTGCAGTGCGACTCGGTCGCGAGCAAGACAAACGGCTCGCAGCCACTGCCAGGCGACACGAGTCTCAACGCGGTGGACCCATCGAGCGCCGACAGCAGCAGCAAGTCAAGCAGCATCCTCGGAACTGTCCTGCTCGCTGCAGTCGTCGCTGGCGTCGCAGTCGTCGGTGCCGTGCTCCTCACAGTCACGTACAAGCGATGGCGGAACCAGTACACGTCGCTGAGCGCAGACGTTGCGACGCGCGACATTGCGCAGAGTCCTGGTCAAGGACGGAGCGAGAGCAAGAGCAGTAGAGGTCGCGCGAGTAGCGCAGACGCTGCGAGCGAGAACGACCGCGACGAGGTCGAGCTGAGCGAGATCAGTCTCCACGAGTGAGCTGACGAGAGCGAGCGAGTGACGGCTCGCGTGTGTCTGAGGTCCTAGAGCATGTGCATCACAAGAGAGAGAGAGAGAGAGCCTTTGTATGTGCCAGTCCTCAGTCATTGCTCTTAGCGCTGCGAGGCGTAGAGCCCCGTAGACTGAGCTAGCGCAGCTCAAAGACGCAGACGTCGCACCGCACAGCGTCCGCGACAAGCAGCAGCGCGTCGTGCTTGGCGACGCCGACTGGCCGCGCAAAGCGGTTCATCGGCTCGACTGTTGAACCGAACGCGGCGAGGAACGCGCCGTCGCGACGGAAGATCAGGACGCACTTGTTCGCGCCGTCGCTCACGAGGACGCACCCGCTGCGCTCCTCGACGCAGACACCGAGCGGCTCGAGCGCCTGGTTGAACGGCGTGCGGTCAACGTCGAGTACGAGGAGGACGTGGAGGCCGAGGGCCGCAAAGACCTGCACGCGGTGGTTCCCACTGTCGCTCACGACGATCTTTGCGTCGCGATATGGGCCAAAGTCGCACGCAGCGTCGCCTTGCGGCAGCGCTGGAGCGACAGCAATGCCAGTAGGGAACCGGAGCTCGCCGACGCCAGCGCCTTCGCGGCCAAACGCGTGCTTGAAAGCGCAGTCGTCGCTCGTGAGGTCAAACACCTGCACGCGGTGGTTCCGTTGGTCCGAGACGTAGAGCCACTCGTTGTGCAAGACTGCGACGCCCTGCGGCGAGTCCAAGTACGTCTCGACGTGTCCAAAGCCTGCGCCAATGCGTCGGTAGAACTGTCCGGACCAGGCGTCAAAGACCGAGACGCTGTGGTTCCCAGTGTCGCTCACGATGAGCAGCGGCGACGCAGGTGTCGAGGCGTCGCGAGTGCGTCCGGACGGCTCGACGCTTGCGAGGAACGTCGGGTGCTGGAGCTCCCCAGGGAGGAACCCGCTCGAGCACAGCGTCTGGTCGCCGTACGTTGTTGCGCCAATGTAGAACAGGAACGAGCGCGACGACACAGTCGCGCTAAAGACTGCGACGCGGTGCGACTGCGGGTCGCTCACGTACATCCGTCGCTCAAGAGCAGCTTCTCCACTGGTAGTGCGAGTGGTGAATGCGATCTCGAGCGCGCTGTGGACGCTCGAGAGCACAGGGCACTGTCGCTGCTCTTGCTCCTGCGCAGCGAGGCCGAGCCACTTGGTGCCTGAGCCGTCGGCGTTGTAGACCAGCACGCTCGCGTTCTCGTGGTCGACAAACACGACCTCGCGCGAGCCTGGCGCATATGCGAGAGCGAGTGGATGGTGGAAGCGCGCGCGCACGTCGCGCCACTGCGCCTGCGCCGTTGTGATGCGCGCGTACGCTCGACAGGACGGATGGAGCTGACGCGCGAGTGCATACACTTGCGCCATGTCCGAGCCGCTCAGACTCGGTGCTGTCACTTGGTGTGACTCAAGCGCAGCAAACTCTCGCAGCAGCGCCGTGTGCAGCGCGTTGAGGTGACTGCGCTGGAACGCGATCTGCTCGCTCGTGCCGAGGAGCGAGAGCTGCCGCACGAACGCGCCAGTCTCCGTCAAGACGTGGATGCGAAAGTTCCCAAGGTCCGCGACGACGATCTCGAACTGCTCGGTCGAGACTGTCGACTCGTCCGGCGGGAGCCCGCGCGAGAGCACGCGCTAGATGGTGGCGGAGCGCCATCGCCGCCGTTCAGTCACACAACCAGAAGACGAGCTAGTAGGTGAGCGCCTGGAGCTAGGACGTCTCCGAGTCGGTGGGATGAATGAGCAGCGACGCACCTTGCGGACGTTGACGAGCTTGACGTCGCGAATGTCGTGGAACGCGCCGTCGTGAGTGCCTTTGCTGCCGTACGCGCACACGAACGCCCCGCGCTTGGCAAAGACTGCGAGGCGATTGTTCCCAGTGTCGCACACGACGACGTGGTAGTGCGAGACGTCGAGGCCGCTTGGGCACTGGAGCTGCGCGTGTCCGTGGCCTTTCGACCCGAACGACCTCACGCGCGTCAGTGGCGCTTTGCCATTGCTCGAGCGTGGCTTTGGTGTCTCTGGAGCGAGTGCAAACACTGTGACGCAGTGGCGGAGCTGGTCGCTGACGAAGAGCTCGCGCGCCGTGTCGTCACATGCGATGCCGCGCGGCGACGCGAGCGTCTCGGCCACTGCGTCGCCAGACGTGAACGCGAGAGCGTCTATACCATCGATCGTGTACACAATGTCGGAGCTACTGCTCGCTCTAGCTGTAGCTGCAGTGCGATCGAGCTTGAAGAGCACGCGCAGGTCGAAGCACGCGACCAAGCTCTGGCGGTTCTGGTTGCACACTGCCGACTGTGAGGCCACCAGCGATCGATAGACATGGTGCTGCAGTCAGTGGACGTACCGATCAAGTGCCCAGAGCGCACGACGCACTGCGCAAAGATAACGGAGAGATCGGTCGAGACATCCAGTCAGGAGATCGGCGGTGTTAGGACTGCAAGCCATCGAGCCACTCCTCCATGGATCTACGACGCACCATGGCGCTTGGCGAGTGTACGACAGACGAGAGCGACGCGCTGAACAGCAGCGTGCGCGTCCCGAGCGCGAATGCGTGGAGCTGACTGCGCGTGTCCGCGACGAACACGACCGCGTCGGTCCCTGGCGCGTCTGGGATCGGCGTCTCGAGCGCACTTGGCGTGAAGACTGCGAGACTCAGCGGCAATGCGTCGCGATCGCTCAGAACGAGCTCGCCCGCGCAGAACGCACCAACGTTGCTGAGCTGCGTCTCGATGCAAGAGACGATCGCATGTTCTTCGCGCTCGAGACGCGCGATGCGGTCGAGCTCAGCTTGCCGTGCGAGTCGCACGCGCTCGCGCTCATGGAGCTGGCGCTGCTGCGCCGCCACGCGCTCTGCATGATGAACAGAGCGGAGACACATTGGCCAGTGCCTCTCAGTAGGCACCAAAGCAACGAAAGCAAGAGCACCGCTCGGCCGCACCGTTCTCAATGCGCTGCTGCTCCAGCTCGTGCGCAATGCGCAGCTCCTCCTGCCGTCGCTTCGCCTCTTCCTCGAGTCGCTGGTTCTCGAGTTTCTAGCGCACGCAGACAACAACGACGGTCACACCGCAGTGAGCGATCTTGTCCTCAGAGACGCATTGAGTAGACGAGTGTCGTACGCGCAGTCGGCGCTTCTCGGCGAGCGGGTTTGTCGCCATCGCTGTCTCGAGTCAAGGCGCGAGGTGTGTGCTTGCTCGCTGTGAAGAGACGCAATGCGTGCCACACGAGACTGTCGCGACACGAGTTGGTACATGAGCACGACTAACGACAGCATCACCAGCTAGCACGAGCGTATGGGTATGATATCACACACAAGACCAGCGATCATGAGCATGAGCATGAGCGTCATGCAGCTTGAAGTGGTCGTGCGAGCGTCATGCAATTGACTTGTTGTTTGTATTGTACCTCACTACCTTGCTTTTATCACTATAAACAAATTGGTTTGCGCATCAAAGTCGAGAGAAGCACACACGAACGACGAACATGCTCCGGACCGTGCCGTTCGCGGCGCCAGCGTGGGCGAGCGCGCTGCGCAGCCCGCCAGCGAAGAAGCTCCGTCTCGGCCACTTCCCGACGCCGATCTTCCCATTCTCGCCGCCGGGACTGCCGCCTGGTGTGACGATGTACATCAAGCGCGATGTACGTCCTTGCACAAGTCTGAGTGCTTCAAACGCTCGCTCTATGAGCATAGCGTATCAATGGCTCATCACTTGTGTACATGTCTGCTGACGCCACATGATCGTGTACTTCTTGTAGGACTTTAGCGGCATGGAGACGTCCGGGAACAAGATCCGCAAGCTCGAGTTCCTCATGGCCGAGGCGCTTGCGCAGGACGCCGACTGCATCGTCACGTGCGGCGGCATCCAGAGCAACCACTGCCGCGCAACGGCCGCCGTCGCGCGCATGCTCGGGCTCGACTCGTACTTGCTCCTGCGCACAAACAAGCCCGAGGACGACCCCGGCGTCGTGGGGAATCTGCTCTTTGACCGGTAGCGCACTTGGCTCTCGCCTCACTCCTGCTGCTACTGCTGTCGCTCGCCTGCCAGTGCCACGCACTCACGCGCCTCATGCGTGCGAACATGAACCGCAGACTCGTAGACGCGACGCTGATCCAGATGTCGCGCCAAGAGTACGGCAAGTACGGCAGCGAAGCCATGATCCAGGTCCGTTAGCTCGCGTCTCAACCACTCTCGCTCTGTTCCGTCACTCGCTAACAAGACACGCGGGACAACTCTGTGCGATGACAGCGCACGTGCGAGCGCCTCGTGGCCGAGAACCGCCGTCCGTATGCGATCCCAGTCGGCGGGAGCAACGGACTCGGGACGTGGGGCTACATCGAAGCCATCGACGAGCTCCAGCAGCAGCTCCAGGTCTGTTGTGCTCACTCTGTTCACTGTCGCTTACTAGCAGTCCAAGGACTCACACCTGCGACTGCAACTAGGAGCAAGCGCTCGGCGTGACAGACGTCGCGTTTGCGTGCGGGAGTGGCGGCACAGCTGCCGGCATCGGTCTCGGGTCGTACCTCTTCGCCAAGAGCCACCCAGACGCGAGCGTGAGCTTTGCCAAGCAAGTCCCAGGTGCGCACTCACTCGCAGACTGTCGCTGTCCTTACCGTCTCTCTTACCGGACTGACTGGCCGATCGCGCAGTGCACTCGTACATCGTGTGCGACAGCGCCGAGTACTTCTTCGAGTACATCGACTCGCGCATCTTGCCGGCGATGGGCGCGCCGAGCGACTTCTCGTCGCGCGCGTTCCTCCAGATCACGAACGCGCAAGGCACGGGGTACGCGCGCAGCACGACCGAAGAGCTCGCGTTCATTGCGAGCGTCGCGCGCACGACAGGCGTGCTCATGGACCCCGTGTACTCGGGCAAAGCGCTCTTCCACCTCATTCGCGAGCTCAACGAGTCGCCCGACAAGTTTGCCGGCAAGACGATCCTGTTTGTCCACACAGGTGGGCAGTTTGGGCTCTTTGACAAGGTCGACGACATGGCAGCGCTGCACCGGAGCGACCAGGTCCAGCGCTTCCGCATGGACGACGCCTAGCAACGCAGGTGAGACGCTCCCGCTCCGGCAGATCCCGACACCAAGAGGCCATGAAGACGATGTCGTAGGACAGTGTCCAGATTGCGAGGACAGATCACCTCGTTTTTGTCACTATCGACATTTGCTGTTACAAAGTGTCCATTTCGCGATCAGAACGATGGCCGCGACACCAGACGCAGTCGTCATGCAGCTCCTGCGCGTGCACTTGGACGTGCTCGAGGACGCCAATGCACCTGGCGTCTTGCACATTCACAGCTTCCGCGACCTGTACCCGCTCTCGACGCTGCGGACGCCAGCTGCGAAGCGCGCACTGCTGCGCGCAGCGGACGCGTCTGGCTGCGCTGGTGTCCTGCTCGATGTCCTCCTCTTCCTATCGCACACGATGGCGCCGAGTCTGTTCATGCGCGAGCTCGTGTCCATGCCAACGGCGCTCGATCAGTGGATCCACTACGTCTCGGAGCAGTGCGTCGTTGACCACGAGCGCGTGTCGCTCGACACGCTGCACGACGTCCTCGCGCTCTACTCGACGACCGCGCGGTTCCAGGACCTCGCGACGCTCCTGCTCTCGCTCATTGCGAAAGAGACGCAACCCGAGAGCACGCTGCGCGTTGCGCGCGACGTCGCTGTGATCGTGCGGCACTACCGCCACCGGCTCCCAGCGTGGCTGCATGAGCTCGTGACTGAGCACATTGCGCTCCTCGAGCTCGAGCTCGCGACCGAGCAGCGCGACGCCGACACAGCGCCAGACGTGCGGTACAAGAGCGGCTACTTGGACAAACGCGCGCGCGGTGCGACGCACTTGCAAGCGAACTGGCGCATGCGGTACTTTGAGCTCCATGCGACCGAGCTCGCGTACTACAAGCACGACGCTGCGAAGCTCGCGCAGTCGCGGAACCCGTTCCTCGACAAGCGCAAGAAGGGCAGCGTCACGCTCACGCCAGGCCTGCAGGTGCAGGCGCTCGAGCACAACGGCACGCTCTCGCACCGTCCGTTCTGCATCCAGATCGGCAAAGGCGCGCAGGCGCTGATCATCGACGCGTGCACGCCAGTCGTGCAGTTTGAGTGGATGGCAGCGCTGCGTGGGAACATCAAGCGCCTCGGACTCGACCCAGTGTGGCTCGCGTTCCCGCGGCGCTCCGTGCTCGGCGACCCGCTCGCTGCATTCGTGCGCTACTGCTTGCTCTATCACAGCAGCAGCAGTAGCAGTAGTAGCGATGACAGTGAGCAGTGCCAGCCGCAGACGCTGCGCACGCGCTTCCAGGTCGACGACAAGCGCTTCTACTTCAGTCTGCTCCAGACGCTCGCGCGCGTCGGTGACTGGCAAGCTTTCCACGCGCACACGCAGCCAGCCGCAGCGAACCCCGTCGCTGCGCTCTTCCCATCGTCGTCGTCACCGTCATCCATAGCAGCAGGAGCCGCTGCGACTGTGCGCTTTGATCCGCACACCATTGGCTTTGGCGCGATCTTGGACCTCGCTGTCCAGTACCACGCGCCGCGCGACTTGATTGCAGACTACGACATGCGCTATCGCAAGCACGAAGCGCGCGCGTTTGGCAAGACTGGCGCAGTGTGGAGCTGCCGCACGACAGAAGACACAGAGAGTGCGGCGTCGCTCGAGATCCGAACCGAGTTGCGTCGGAGCGAGAGCGACCAGAGTCTTCGCTAAGGACACAGCACCGTCCAACGCTCATGACAGCAAGGTCCATGAGCACAGACAGATGAACGGATGCATGCGTGTGTTAGTAGAACTTGGTCCTGGCTTCGAAGAACTCGGCAAAGTACGTCTTCGGGTCCTCGGGGCGATCGCGCACGGCCGAGTTCATGCCGAGGGCGAGCAAGTGGCGCACTTTGCGGTCAAAGTACTGCTGCCGCTTGATGTCCTGTAAGCGCGTTGACGCGCTTGTCAGAGTCCAACAGAGTGACGACTGGCAAGTGAAGCACAAGCGTCAGTGACGTACGACGAACGTGTACTTCTTCGGGTTGAGCGTGCCGCGGAGGAACTGCGCGAGGAAGTCGGCGATCTGGTCGGGCTGGTACAGCAGTGCCTCTTCGATCGCGAGGCTCAGCACCGGGTCGAGGTGCTTCGTCATGTACTCGTACGTGTCATCGAGCGCAGCTTGGAGATGCGGCTCATGCGTGCGAAAGCGCGCTTGCTCTGTCCAAAGCGATCGATCGTGCACATGTGCAAAGAGACGTCTCATGGAGGTCAGGCACGAGGCTTGAGCAGGGTGCTGTAAGGACGCAAGCGGCGTACCGTCGCGAATGACAGCGCACGTCTCGGCGCCTTTGTTGCGGTTCCGCAGCGCACTCGGTTGCTCCATGCTCTCTCTCACTCGCTCTTGATGAAGGTGACGACGTCCTTGGAGCTGCTCGCGTGTGCGGAAGAGCGAGAGTGTGGACAGCGACGCGCAGTAGGAGACGAAGACGGCAGATATAGTCGCTCAGGACACAGAGGTCGCGTCTTATCCGACGCAACCAACACTGTCGAGATCTCCTTTCAACAAGAAGACAAAGAGAGAGAGGGACTGGCGAATGCGATGCACGACACTCGATCGATCGTTCATTCGCTTCCTCGCGAGTGTGAGCGCGTCTCGAGCCAGTCGCGCAGACTCGGACGCATGGTCGACTAGCGCTGCCCGGAGTCGCCTCCTGGGCGTGCGGATGAGCGCACAGCAGCGCCTCCTACTTTTGCTGCCACGCGTTCGGGCGGTCGCTGCTGCTCGCGCGCTCGCCTCCTGCGCTGTCGTCACCAGCGCTCGTGCTATTCGACTTGTAGTACGAGCGCTGCGACTGCGTCTTGCTGCTGCTGCTGTCTCGCCAGCCCGAGCGCGACTGCCCCGAGCTCGACGACTGCTTGTCAAACTTGTCGCGCGAGAAGCGGCCGCTGCTGCTGCTCTCGCCACCGCGCTCGCCGCGGCTGCTCGACCCGTCCTTTTGGTTCGAGCTGCTGTTCGACGACCGGTGGTGGCTCGTGCTGCGCTGACCCTGGTTGCTCTCGCGCGTGTTGCTGCGCTCGCCGCCGTCGCTCTTCGTGCTGTCCGAGCGCCAGAGCGTCGTGTTCCGGAAGCTCGAGTTGTCCGTGAGCGACGCATCGTGGCGCTTGTACTCGAGCGAGACAAAGTGCGGCAAGTTGAGCACCGACTGCATCGTGTCACTGCACATAAAACCCCCCACAGGATCACAAAAGAACACACCTCACACAAAGTCAGCACACGGCAGGATGTGGCGATAAACCCAACAAACCCAAACGAACAAAAGAACAAGAACGCACCGAATGGCAGTCAGCGCTACGTCGTTGTCTGCGTTGCGGTTCCAGAGCGAGATGATGTCTTCGTTGTATCGGACCGAGATGACGGCGCCGCAGATCTCGTTCCCGACGTTGAACTGCTCACCAATGATCGCCAAGACCTGTGTGCGCATTCAGTGTGTGAGTCTATCAATCGACCGACCCACTAGACCATACCAGACACGCGATAAAACCCACAAAGCGAGTCCGTACCAAGTCTTCCCAGTAGCGCGACGCAATGCCTTTGCGGAGACGGACCATCCACTTGCCGCCGCGGCGGTTCGCGCTGTCCTCCCACATGGGCTTGATCCCAGACTTGAAGAGGTGGTAGTCCATTGTGTTTGGCAAGTCGTTCGGACGCATCAAGTGGTTGTACAGGCGCCAGAAGCCTTGGACCTACAGCATGGACAAGGGCAAAGGAGTGGTGTGTGAGTGAGTAGGTCGAGTAAGACGCTAGCAAGCGACAATGAAGGCGCAACGTACGGTCTTGAACTCGCCGATCTCCTTGATGCTCTTCTCGTAGCTCTCCTATTGAGCCAGCAGTCAAATGCGTGAGTCGATCGCCGGTGCATTCTCATGAGAGCGAGAGTGCTCGGACGTACTGCTTTGTTGCCCGTGTTGCGCTTGATGTACCAGAAGCTGTACATGTTCTGAAGCGGCGCTTCGCCTGCTGGAATCTTGTCCATTTTGCTCTCGATAGCTGCTTATGCGCACGTAGATGCACACACCAGTCAGTCACTCTGTGGATGCCCCCAACTCGTGCAAGTGCCTGACGTCTCGCGGGTTGTGCACGAGTGGAGGACATGCATCGCGTCGAAGGCGAGAGGGAGCACAAGCACATGAAAACAGAGCGCACACACAAGCGCGAGGGGTTTGCGAGTGGGGGAAGCCATTCGCTATTCACTCGACACATCTGCCAGCGTATGTGCACCAACGCTTGCTCGCTCGTGTTTGTTGCTTCGCAGTCGCCACTTGCACACTTACAAACACACGCAAATGCACGTGGACGCACATTCTTTCGTTGCGCTCGCGCGCTTCTCGTCGCCGCCCATGGTGGTGCTCGTGTGCGCGTCGACTGCTCGCTCTCGCTCACACAGAGACGCGCTTGCTCTCACTTGCGTGTGCGTCGTGTGCGTCGGATCCAGCTTTTCCAAGCGCCAGCGCTAGTCACGACGTATATGGCCTACCAGTATAGTATACAAAAACCAAGAGTATTAAGTGCCACTCAAACGAGGGAGCATGTCACTCATACGGGGACAAAAGCAACAAGTGCAAGTACTAGTACTAGTGCATGCTTGCGCGATGGCGGACGACGACGACGACTCGGAGGAGTTTGCGCGGTGCGTGCTCGCGCACTCCATGACACCAGAGCTCGTGCTTTGTTGACGTACATACGAATGTGTGTGCTTGGTGTCGTCACGCTCGCTCACACTCGTATGCATGTGCGCGTTCCTGGATCCTCAAGGTTCCTCGAGCAAGATGACGACTCGACGTCCCTTTCCGCATCCTTTCAGCTCGACACGCGCGCGAGCGACAAGCGCAAGATGCCTGGGTCTGCGTCTGCTGTCACTACTGCAGCTGCTGCGCTGCTCGCATCGAGCAAGCTCTTGAGCAAAGCCGCGACAAAGAAGACAGATCGATTGTCGTCGTCGAGCAAGACGAAGAAACCAAAGGACAAGAGCACCAGCAGCAACACAGCGTCGAAGAAGAGCAAGAGCGCTGCGCGCGCTAGCTCAGTCTATGACAGCGACGACAATGAAGAGCCACCGCCGAGCTACTCGGCGTCGCAGCGAGCGGGTCTCGAGTGCGTCTGTCTATCGATCTGTTTGCCTGAGTGTGGATGAGTACGAAGAGACGTCCGAGAGCGCTGACTGTGCTGCGCTCGCTCGTGCTTGGACTCGTGTGATGATTCACAGTGCGGATCCGTACGCATTCGACCTCGACACATCGTTCCATCTCGCACAAGACGAGGACGAGGATGACGACGATCGCAGCAGCAGCCGCAAGAAGAAGACGAAGGCGACGCGCGAGCCAAAGGACCGAGCGAAAGCAAAGGCGCGAGAGCCTGTGAAGCGCGAGGTATGTGTTTCTCTGCAGTGTGTGGACAACGCACTTGGCGAAGACGAGAGACGCTCAGCTCTCTTTGTCTGTGAATGTGGCGGTCGCATGTCGCCGCACTAGACGAAGCCAGCGCTGTCGATCGAAGAGCGCATGGCGCAGATCCTCAAGCGCACGGGCAGCAGCTCTGCGGTCGCAGCACCTCCAGCGATCGACGAGCGCGCGAGCCATGATGACAGCAGTGCGTCTGACAAGGATGACGAAGGTGTCGACGGACGCGTGGAGCAGACGAAGGAGACGAAGGCGGCAGTAACAACAGTGTCGCCTGGTGCAGTAGCGCACGACGACGCACTGGACGCGAGTGACAATCGCAGCGACGACTCGAAGCGTCTGAGCCTCTCGGACTCGCTTGGAATGGAGTCTGCGGACTTTGAAGTGCGTCTACGAGCGCTGCTCTGTGTGGTGTCACTCTCAGAGCCACTCGCTCACTCGCACATGTTGTGGCGCGTAGGTCGGCGCACTCGCAAAGCGCAAGCTCGAGCAGTCGCGTCTCTCGCTCGTACGGAAGCACACACATCTCACGTGCGGAACGACCCACTGACGAGTGGTGCTGCGACTGTGTGGCGTTGTGTCTGGCAGGCGTCGAGTCTCAATAGCGACAAGTTTGCAGTCAACACTGACGCGCTCGGCGAGAGCGAGCAGCGTACGTACTGCTCACGACATCACAGTGTCTGATCGCCTGCTACACACGACTGACGTGTGCCTCGTGTCGCTCTGAATGGACGCAGCGAACGCTCGGTACGCGGCGCCAGCAAACGACTCGTTCGCAGCGTCGCGCTTCACGATCAGCGACGATGGCGACCGCAATGGTGGTGAAGACGACGACGCAGGCGACGCAACAGACGACTACGGTGACGACGGCTTTGAGTTGGACCAGACGACAGTCGGTGCGATCGACTTGGCGCGCCTCACGACGTTCACAGACGCGCCGCGTGGCACGAGCGAGAGCGTCGACACTGCGACGTCGTTCGTGAGTCAGTTTGACAAGATGAAGGTGCGGTCGTGATTGAAGCAGAGCGAGAAGGGCTGTGAGGACGCTGGACGAGGAGACGCTCACACGCGCACTTGGTGTGGATGCGCAGGCGATCTTCTCGGTCGAGACGTCGTTTGACGCTGCTGCGATTGGCGTGAGCGACAGTCTCGCAGTCTCGAGCGCGAATGGCGACGGTCGTGAGGACGATGAGGCTGAAGGCGCAGCGCCTACAAGTGGCAACTACGAGGACGACACGTTTGGGTACGAAGACGAGGACTTTGAGGTGCGTCTGCGCTCTCGCGACTGATGCCATCCATTGCGAAGTTGGACTGACGAGGTCGAGTGTAAGCAGAACGGCGAACAAGGCAGCGAGACGCTCGATCTGGAGCCATCGGATGTACTGGAGACAGTCGAGAAGGTGCGTCAGTGTGTGGAGTGAGCACATTTGCCTGACATGCGACGGCACGCGCTCACGACATCGTGCATTGCGACATCTTAGGCGGCGAGCGACCCCAATCCAGATGCTCAAGACGCTGCACAGAGTGCTACAGACGCAGTATCGGAGCTTCCGAGCTGGTACCTTCGCCCGCTTCCAGTGGACAATGCGACGGAGCGCCTCGATCCACTTGCGAGCGAAAGCGTGCTGATGCACTCTGCAGATGCCGACGTGACCAAGCAAGACGATGAAAGCGCAAGTCACGTCAGTGAGCATGAGACGATAGCCGATCCAACGCAAAAGACCCAGGCCCTTGGAGCGACACCAGCAGCAGCAGTGAACGTTAGAGACGACGTGCTCGAGTCGCCTCCGATGGTACGGCACTCTGTGTATCTGAGGTGATTGCCATCGTGGCTGACGGACTGATCGATGCGTCGCAGTCGCCCCCGCCACCGCCGCCGCCAGATGACGACGACGATGACGATGCCGACTTGCACTCGTTCTCGCTGTACGTTGGAGGTTGACTGATCTTTACTAGGCCAATGGCTCACCCACTCACTCTCTGGCTTCGTATGACCGCTGACACACACAGAGGCGAACGCGCTGTAGCCCAACCTCAGCAGCTCCGTCACAATGTACGCGAAGACGCACGGATGAGTCACGTCACTGCTGCTCCAGAGCCACGGCAGGACCGCACAATGTCGTCGCAGCCAGTTACTGTTGTCAACCGCTTCCAGCATCTGCAGACGCACGTGTCGGCGCTGCGGATCATCACAGCACCACAGCAGACACAGGCGCAACAGGAACAGTCGTCACACAAAGACAACGGTGTTGCTGACTCGCAGCGAACACAACGACGCAAACCGACTGCTCGCGCTGCCAGAGAGCCGCCAGCGTGGACAGCGCCACCGCCACTCGACTTGGAGAGCGAGTCGAAGGAGATTGACGACTTCCTGCGGCACTCGCGCCAGCGCAAGCACACGCGCCAGCAGCTCCGTGCCAGTGCGATGAAAGAGACTGAGCTGGCACTTCGGCTCCAGCACGCGCAGCGCCAGATTCTGCAGCTCAAGCGCCACATCCAAGCGTCGGAGGACGACGACGACAGCGACCAAAGTCGCGATAGCGACGACCGCAGCAATCGTGACGAGCGCGTCGAGAGCGACAGCGAGCTACAACGCAGTGCTAATGTAAGCGCTGCGTCTGTGAGCGACCACGTGGCGCCAACGCTGCGCGACAGTAGAACAGACCGAACGCCACGTACCACTCGCTCGAGTCGCGTGCGAATGCCGCGCAAGAGTCTTCACCGTCATGACGACTCGCCACCGCGCGCAGTCTCAGCCGCAGAGCTCGCGACGATGCGGAAAGAGATGCAGGTGCGAACGCTGTGGCGCTGTAGTGGCGTTGAGAGTCAGTCGCTAACGTTGTTGCGCTCGTGTCGTAGACGCAAGAGACGCTCATCCAGGCATTCCAGAAGGAGAACGAGCAGCTCATGCGGCAGCTCAAGACGCTCCAGCGCAGTGCGCAGTACGATCTTCACGTCGAGAACGAGCAGCTCCGGGCGCAAGTGCGCGCGCTGCGAGACGAGCTCGAGGCCAATTCGACGCTCGGCAGTGTTCATGGCGACGGCGCGGCAAGCTCTGCACAGTACCGCGCAGCAGTCGAAGCGCGCTTGCACGCCGAGGCGCAGTCGCTCGCGCTCCAGGACGAGCTGGCAGCAGCGCGCGCAGCGCACCAAGCGCGCGAGAACGAGCTCACGCTCGCGCTCGAGCGCGTCAAGAAAGCCAAAGTCGACCTCGAGTGCCGCTACGAAGGGCTCGACCTGGTCAAGCTCGCTGACGAGAGCGCGCACGTGAAGACGCTCGAGAGCGACTTGGCGCGCGTGAAGCGCGAGTCGGCGCTCGCACTGGCGTCGCTCCAGAAGAAGCTCGACTGGTACGTCGAGAACCAGCGCTTGCTCGATGCGCAGGACGCTGAGCTCGAGCGTCTGCGCGCCGAGAACCAGCGCTTGAGTGCTGACAACGAGCGGCTCCAACACGCGCCAGTCGCGAGTACGCCCGGCAAGTCGCCTGGCAAGCGATCGCAGCAGCAGCTTCACCACCGCTCGGCCGCCGACATTCGGCGCATCAGCGAGCTCGAGAGCCGCGTGGTCGAGATGGAGGAAGCGATGCGCAAGCGCCATCCCGACAGTCTCGTGAACCTCATCCTCGCGTCCAAGCGCGCGGACGACGAGTCGACGATCGCAGCCATGACCGCCGACTTTGTGCAGCAGCTCGAGGCGAAAGACCGCGAGCTCGAGCAGCTCCAAGCGACGCACGAGACGAAGCTCGTGAGCTTTCGGCAGCAGCAGGAGAAGCTCGTGCTGCTCTTCCAGAAGCGCATCCGCGCGCAGGAGAAGCAGCTCGAGAGCCAGCGCCACGGCTCAAGCATGAAGCGCACGAGCGCGGCTGCGAGCGTCGACGATGACGAAGTCAAGCGCGTGCGGACGTTCTACGCTGCGAAGCTGAAAGAGATGGAGAAGAAGTGGGACGCAAAGTACCGCGCGCTCAAGACGCAGCGCCGCAGCGGCGACGCATGTCCAACAACTCAAGCGACTAGCAGTAGCGCATCGCAGCAGCAGACGCTCCAAGGACGGTTCGTGCACGCCGATACGACTGCGATCATTGCCAACTTGCAGCGCGAGCTGCGTGAGCGAGACGCGCTCATCCAGACGCTATCGTCGCACGAGCGTCCTCAAGTCGCCTCTGCTGCTGACAGCAGCGATCGCATTGCGAGCGATGCGCCTCGTCGAAGCGATGAACAGAAGACGATCGACGACCTCGAGACACACGTTCGCAGCCTCGAAGCGCAGCTCCAAGCGAGCGAAGACGCGCGTGCGCACTTGGTCGAGACGCTCAGTACACTCCAGAAGTTCACAGCGCAGCAGCACGTAGCAGAGTCATCGCCATCGCCGCCACGTTCCGAACCAAAGCCGACAGTGTCGCCCAACAACAACGACGACACACTGGCGCTCGAGAGAGCCAAAGACCTCGTACGTGAGCAACTTACGAGCACGTTCACGCACGAGATCGCTGCATTGACAGCGACGCACAGAGACGAACTCGCGCGAGCGCACGCGTCGGTCGCAGCGCTCGAAGCTCACGTGCGCGACCTCACGAGCGCATTGGAGACGCGCTCGAGTGGCCACGCGCAGGAGCTCGAGCGACTGCAGCAGCAGCTCCAGCGCGCTAATGAAAAGACGCGCGAGCTCCAAGCTCTCGCTGACGCTGTGCCGGCGCTCGAGCACACAGTCGCGCAGCTCCACGAGCAGCTCGCAGTCCCGCGCACACCGTCGATGGTGCAGTACCGGTCGCTCGAGATGAAGATCGAGACGCTCATGCAGAAGCACTTGCTCCGCGAAGCCGAGCTCAAGGTCCTCCTTGCGAAAGCGACGCAGTCGAGCGAACTCGAGAAGCTCCAGCTCGAGCGCGTGCACCAGAGCGCAATCGCCGCCAAGAACGTCGAGATCCGGCACTTCCAGAAGCAGCTCGCGCTCATCTTGTCCGAGCTCGAGCTCTTGCGGCAAGCGCCGTAGCACCTCGTAGCAACACTGTTAGCAACAACAGAGTCCAACTATGACGGCGCCGAAGCACCTCGCATCAACATTGTCAGCAACAACAATGTCCAGATGCAAAAGCGAGTCACACATCGAAACGTTTAATCTATTGATGATAAATAGGCGACCAAGCGAATGATGAGCGAGCAAGGAGCCCACTCGCGTCATCTGCTTCGTTGAGCCCATGCGCATCGGTCGACTACGTGTGCGTCTTGTCTTGTGGTGTGTCTTGGTGTGCGTGCAGTCGTCAATAGAGTACGGAGGTGCGTGGTCGCCTATGTCATCGAGTCGATGAGCGCGCTGCGCATGGATGTGGAGATCGCCGTGGGCTGTGCGTTCTGGAGCTTGAAGATGCTCTCGACGACCGAGATCTCGGTCGACGTCGTGTCGAGGCCACAGAACGCCGTCCAGTCGTTCACGACGAGACCGGCGCCAATGACGTCGCTACCGCGGTTCACCGTGCCCGCGACGACTGGCACCTGGAGCAGCGAACTCAGCTCTTCCTGGTCCTCCACCGACGTGCGCGGGTGCACGAGGCAGCCCTGGTTCGAGAGCGCGCTGTAGCTCCCCACGAGCGCGTTGCCGGCAACGGTCTGACGGAACACCTCGACGCCGAGCGTGTCGGCCACGATCTCTTCGGTCTCGCGGTCCAAGTCCGTGTGCACGAGCGCGACGTGGTCGTTCGAGACGATGCAGTTGCCGAGCGCCGACAGACGCTCCTCCACGCGCTGCACGACGACCGAGTCCGGGAGCGAGTTGCGAATGTGCTGCATCTCCTGGTCCGTCGTCGTGTTCGGAAGGAGGAGGCCGCGCTTGTTGCCGACTGCGACGCGGCCGACGAAGCGGCAGCCCGCGAGCGAGACGTGCACGACCGGGATGTGGTCTGCGAGCTCGGCCTCGAACGTGCTGTAGAAGTTCTCGGACCCGCCGACGCATACGAGCGCGTACGAGTTGGTCAGCTTGGAGAACACGCCGATCTCATTGCTGTTTTCGAACTGGCAACGGGTCGCCATTCTTGCTGGTTGTGCTGTTGGTGGTGGTGGTGCGAGAGGGAGGAGAGAGCGAGAGAGA
The DNA here is from genome assembly GCA_003730235.1 of Pythium guiyangense. Classification (NCBI taxonomy): domain Eukaryota; phylum Oomycota; class Peronosporomycetes; order Pythiales; family Pythiaceae; genus Pythium; species Pythium guiyangense. The sequence goes on from QXDM01000001.1 coordinate 1,460,939, forward strand.
GACGAGCGCCGGGGCGGAGGTCAGCGACGACGACGACAAAGACGACGACGACGACGGCGGTAGCGGCGAAGGCGTAAGTTCCGGAATGGAGCGAGCGATGCAAAGTGCGTCTCTCGTTCGTTGGCTGCGCGCGTCCTTGCTGATACAGTCACTTGACCGGCGATACCGATGGACAGATCTACTTGATTTAGCTATGCAGCAGTCGAAAAACTGGACTGCCACCAGTACGAATATTCGTCGAACCAAGCGATCGGATGTGGAGCGCGCCACATGGCGTGCCAGATCATGTGAGACCATCACTCACTCTCACAACACTTGCAAACGTATCCCTATTTGGACATCAGCTTTCAACTCGCATACAAAATTCAAATTATTTCAGTTGCAGACAAAACAACACTCTACCAGACTCGATTGACACGATGGTCCACATTTTGAAACCACATCGCAATCATTCTGCAGCAACGATAATTGTTTCGATTTATCAACATAACATGAGTTGTGTCTTGATGATAGTTTTTGGACAATATTCCCAAAGCAAATGGGTGCGTACGTTTGCACAGCATTCTGACTGAGCGAGTCAGTTCCAGTACAAACGATACTACTCGCTGTCTACAAAGCTATCGAGTTTTTGTGTGCCAACATGACTGTAACACACACGCATGTTTGTGACAGAGATTCACTCAGCAACAACACTTTGCACGCTTACTTCGCTTCTACAAAATCATACAAAGTGCTGTAAAATCCTACAAAACTACTGCAATTCTATTTTATTGGATTTGATGAATACCGACAATATCACCAAGTTCTCAAAAAGAGCAGATACAAGGCAACAATAAACTATTACACTGATATGTGAGGCTACGAGGCAATTGATATGCACGATATCAATCATATACTACAAAAGTGTATTCAACGTTCGCAAACGCAAACACGCTCCTGTCTAAAGTACCACGCAGCACCTTTGCGACTGAAACATCAAAAGAGTCACGATTGCTGCGATGCTGTACGAAAATGCTAATCTATTTATTTGATGAAAATGTGAAAAAGCACGTCGCCATAGTCAGCGCGTAAGAATAACAATATCACACTATCGCACCATACATAGCGTTTGTTGGAAAAGGTCAAGAATTACATTTTAGATATCAGATACAGCAGCAATCCGTCCTTCTTCAGCGCAGTTATCCGTCCTTCTTCAGCGCAGTTATCAGCTAGCTCCAGACCTAGCATTCGAGCGCAGAGATAACACCATTGTCTTTCACTTGTCTTGCAGATTATTGAGCCACTTGACACCTTTCATAACGTCTTTGACCATCAGGTACAAAGCGTGGCAGGTGTAGTTGTGGAAGACGATGTCATTAATGTCTTGTACAGTCTTGTCAACGTCGTCTTGTTTGCTGCTGTGTTGTCCGTAACTATGGCGCCAATAGTGGAGCCCTCGTATTTGATTATGACGCGCTAAATGTCGTCTGCAAGGAAGTTAGTGTCGAGCGCTTGGTCCACCGCGTTAACCGATATAAAGGGCGTCTTTTTCTGCTGGCCGCCATGTAGTTGACCGCAGGAGACCCGTTGACGTCCGCCCACGTGTCAGTCATCACGATTTGACCTGCGAGACTTTTTGTCGTTGCCACTTTGGACTGTACTTGACTTAGCAGCGAGTTCAACATATGGTTTCGGTTTGGTGGAACGACGCCTGAGCAGGGCAGCTTATGCGTCTCGAACAGGATTTCGTGCTTAACCTTGTAGAACGTCATGCCGACCCAACACCCACCAGGTGAACATCTCTTGGAACTCTTTGGCGTCACGAACCTTTTTTGGTCGGAAGATGTCGCTAATCTTGGAGTCGTCGCTCGCGCTGGCCATTGCTCTGTTGGTACTGGATGCGCTTTGCGATCACGTCGTCTGGACTAACTTGTTGCATCTCTTACACCTCAAGCAATCATAAGAATCGATGTCGACCTTTTGCCAGATGACATCAAATATGCGACCAGCAGACAGCACGGCTAGTCGTAGGCATGGTGTTAATGAGCTGGATGGACTGTTTCAAGCCGTGTAGATTGCAAAGTGGGCTTCAACGTCGTCTGTGCGTTTCTTGAAATCGTGCTGGCCAGCCTTTTATCCCATGACTAGCTGGTGGAAATGATGAAAAATCAGGAAGTGCTCTTTGGAGCCCTAAACTCGGACACTTTATTAAGCAATACATTTATCGTTTCAGATTCTTCGTTTTCACTTGATTTACACGTATTTGATGATCAATGGGTGTAGGTTTCCAAAGTCAACACACCTTAGGTTGTTTCCAATCCCCCCAGTGAAACCTTAAAATATATTTTCTGGATGCCTGCGTACATCGGTGCTGATACAAACACAATTGATCGCTGCGTCTCACTTCTGTGACTCGGTGAGCTGTTGCTCAGAAATTAGTTTAGCTTATCGCTTTGTTAAGCGGACATGAAAGCATGGTATGCCCCTTTACGTTTTGCTGTCGAAAAATCATGCGTAATGTTGATGATTACAAATCACGATAACTTTATCTAGCAGCGGCGATGACGCAAATTACAATAGAGCCTAAACTCACTTACTGAAATCTTGCTCACTTTGATTTTAGAGCATGTTTTGGACGCTATTGATCATCACTTTTTGACATGAGCACTGTGGATCACGAGACAATTTCTATTCACTAACACGATATCCCAGGCGAAAAGAGTTTAGGACATAAATACAAACTACGTCCTGGTTTGTAATTTCGCAGCAGATTTTGAGCATTTTGCTCAACAATAGAGCATTATCACCAGAAATAGGAATAAGACTCACATTCAGATTCCGATTCCGTCTCGGTCATCCAGATTCCGCACCAAAAGTCCAAATCACAATGAATTAAGTCAAACCTGTGCATATACAGTAAATCAGAACGAAAACAGTCAATTGATGCTTGCATTCGTTTAAAATTTTATGCACAGCGTGTCATACGTTAGCGTTGTGGGTGACAAATTATCATATTGCCAGCGTTGTTTCGTGTTTCACTTGACGTGAATGTGTGATTAGCTTGAATAACAGGCACATTGCAAGACATGCTCATCATTTTCAATGCATGTCGGTCATTTCTTAATGTGTATCGAACCTGTAATAACAAGAGTGTCATCTGCACACGCTAGGCAATTCTTCGTGTATTGCCAACTGATTATCTTGCTTGAAATGAGCTCTGCCGAAAGCACTTCCTGATTTTAAACACGAGCGCTTAATTCATTCAAATTTCAAGTTTAAAACACAATGCGTAGTTGCGTCAGTGAACCGCATTTACAACACAGACTCTTTTCGTGCTGGCTTGTGTATTGAATGGCAATTAATACGATCAATACGGATATTCCATTCAAAAATGGAATTTTGATCGCTTTTGGATTAATATAGCAAATACGAATTGTCCATGGATTTTCGCTTTTAGAGTTGCAAATCGGTTTTGGACTTGGTTCCTGTTTGTACGACATATTTCTTAACGTAGCACAGCCTCATACTTGTGCTCATACAATATATGTCGAGTATATCGATTCCATTGACGAAGCACGACAAGCATTTTATACTGATCAACTTGTGTAAAACACAATAGTAATAGAATCTATTCGTAAATATCTGTCAATACACTAAGGAAGGCGTTAATGACATCGTCTTCCACAACTACACCTGCCACGCTTTGTACCTGATGGTCAAAGACGTTATGAAAGGTGTCAAGTGGCTCAATAATCTGCAAGACAAGTGAAAGACAATGGTGTTATCTCTGCGCTCGAATGCTAGGTCTGGAGCTAGCTGATAACTGCGCTGAAGAAGGACGGATAACTGCGCTGAAGAAGGACGGATTGCTGCTGTATCTGATATCTAAAATGTAATTCTTGACCTTTTCCAACAAACGCTATGTATGGTGCGATAGTGTGATATTGTTATTCTTACGCGCTGACTATGGCGACGTGCTTTTTCACATTTTCATCAAATAAATAGATTAGCATTTTCGTACAGCATCGCAGCAATCGTGACTCTTTTGATGTTTCAGTCGCAAAGGTGCTGCGTGGTACTTTAGACAGGAGCGTGTTTGCGTTTGCGAACGTTGAATACACTTTTGTAGTATATGATTGATATCGTGCATATCAATTGCCTCGTAGCCTCACATATCAGTGTAATAGTTTATTGTTGCCTTGTATCTGCTCTTTTTGAGAACTTGGTGATATTGTCGGTATTCATCAAATCCAATAAAATAGAATTGCAGTAGTTTTGTAGGATTTTACAGCACTTTGTATGATTTTGTAGAAGCGAAGTAAGCGTGCAAAGTGTTGTTGCTGAGTGAATCTCTGTCACAAACATGCGTGTGTGTTACAGTCATGTTGGCACACAAAAACTCGATAGCTTTGTAGACAGCGAGTAGTATCGTTTGTACTGGAACTGACTCGCTCAGTCAGAATGCTGTGCAAACGTACGCACCCATTTGCTTTGGGAATATTGTCCAAAAACTATCATCAAGACACAACTCATGTTATGTTGATAAATCGAAACAATTATCGTTGCTGCAGAATGATTGCGATGTGGTTTCAAAATGTGGACCATCGTGTCAATCGAGTCTGGTAGAGTGTTGTTTTGTCTGCAACTGAAATAATTTGAATTTTGTATGCGAGTTGAAAGCTGATGTCCAAATAGGGATACGTTTGCAAGTGTTGTGAGAGTGAGTGATGGTCTCACATGATCTGGCACGCCATGTGGCGCGCTCCACATCCGATCGCTTGGTTCGACGAATATTCGTACTGGTGGCAGTCCAGTTTTTCGACTGCTGCATAGCTAAATCAAGTAGATCTGTCCATCGGTATCGCCGGTCAAGTGACTGTATCAGCAAGGACGCGCGCAGCCAACGAACGAGAGACGCACTTTGCATCGCTCGCTCCATTCCGGAACTTACGCCTTCGCCGCTACCGCCGTCGTCGTCGTCGTCTTTGTCGTCGTCGTCGCTGACCTCCGCCCCGGCGCTCGTCTCTCTCTCGCTCTCTCCTCCCTCTCGCACCACCACCACCAACAGCACAACCAGCAAGAATGGCGACCCGTTGCCAGTTCGAAAACAGCAATGAGATCGGCGTGTTCTCCAAGCTGACCAACTCGTACGCGCTCGTATGCGTCGGCGGGTCCGAGAACTTCTACAGCACGTTCGAGGCCGAGCTCGCAGACCACATCCCGGTCGTGCACGTCTCGCTCGCGGGCTGCCGCTTCGTCGGCCGCGTCGCAGTCGGCAACAAGCGCGGCCTCCTCCTTCCGAACACGACGACGGACCAGGAGATGCAGCACATTCGCAACTCGCTCCCGGACTCGGTCGTCGTGCAGCGCGTGGAGGAGCGTCTGTCGGCGCTCGGCAACTGCATCGTCTCGAACGACCACGTCGCGCTCGTGCACACGGACTTGGACCGCGAGACCGAAGAGATCGTGGCCGACACGCTCGGCGTCGAGGTGTTCCGTCAGACCGTTGCCGGCAACGCGCTCGTGGGGAGCTACAGCGCGCTCTCGAACCAGGGCTGCCTCGTGCACCCGCGCACGTCGGTGGAGGACCAGGAAGAGCTGAGTTCGCTGCTCCAGGTGCCAGTCGTCGCGGGCACGGTGAACCGCGGTAGCGACGTCATTGGCGCCGGTCTCGTCGTGAACGACTGGACGGCGTTCTGTGGCCTCGACACGACGTCGACCGAGATCTCGGTCGTCGAGAGCATCTTCAAGCTCCAGAACGCACAGCCCACGGCGATCTCCACATCCATGCGCAGCGCGCTCATCGACTCGATGACATAGGCGACCACGCACCTCCGTACTCTATTGACGACTGCACGCACACCAAGACACACCACAAGACAAGACGCACACGTAGTCGACCGATGCGCATGGATACTCTGTCGCATCCAAGTAGCTGCAAAGAAGCCGAACAAGTCGATCGCACAGACGAGTTCCAGCGCGCACGCCGCTCGATTGAGCTCGCGCCATAGTAGGTTGTCGAGAATCATAGCCTCCTCCAAGTCGTGGCTCCAGATCGTAGAGCGTCACCAGGCATCACCAGGCATCACAGACTCGTTGCCACTTGAGATCGCGTTAGGAGACACGACGACTGAATTGTCAGCCCTGATACTCAAAGCAAGACACACCTGCCATCTGCCTCTTGACCATCTGCTGCTTGTACTCCACTCGCCTCGATGGCGCTCGAGAGTGCGCGCTCTCTGTTCGTTGTCTCGCGAGTCAGAGGAATCAGAAGCGATGGCGCGCGCGCGCTCATCCATCCCTTGCAACAGCAGCAGCAGTCTGTGTGTGTGCTGTGAACCGGCGTTGTCGCTCGAACCAATCGCTGGTGACAGCAGCGCTTGAGGACGAGCGGCATCGCCACTCGACAACGCAACGCCTCAGTGGTGCTCGTGCCGCTTCGTGCAGACTGCTGTCCGTCGTGTTCGCTCCTCGTGCTCGCTCGCTCCAGCGCCGTCGATCTCTCTCGCTCCTCCGCTTTGAACCGATCAACAATCGACTGACACGCATATCAAGAGCGCTAAAGCATGTCGATCCACGACAGCGCGTCCTCGACGATATTCACGGTCGAAGAGCTCGACTACATCTGCTCGACGTGCGTGTGCGACACGGAGGCGCAAGTGAGCGGGTACCACGAGGCACTTGCGCGCGAAGAGCTCTTTGTGGACCTGGACGATTGCTGCTCGTGCGTCTACGACCGACTGACGTACATGCGGCGCAAGAAGACGTTCCACCACTGGCACCAGGTCGTCAAAGCTGCGACGTCGGCTGCCGTGACTGCAAGCGCGACTGTCAATGCTGTAAGCGACAGCGATAGCCACACACCAGACGCAAGCACTGCGACGTCTCTCGAGCTACTTGCGAGTCCACAGCCTGCACCGCCGATCATTGAGCTGCTCGCTCCGGTGCACCACCTCATCGCCAAGTTCTTGAGCGTCGAAGAGATCTTCCGCGTGATGCTCACGAGCAAGGCGCTCGGATCGGACTTTGGTCTCGAAGCGCGGTCGCTGTCGTTCATCCCCGCACGCCGCGTGCTGCACGACGAGCACTTTGTGAAGCTCCCGATGCAGTTCCCGCACCTCGTCGACGTCGTCTTCACTGGCTGTACGAACATCACAGACGCGTCTGTGGAGCTCCTCGCGCAGATTTCGTCGCTCCGGTCCGTGGCGCTGAAAGGGTGCTACCACGTGACCGACACTGGCGTCGTCTCGCTCGTGCAAGCAAACCCGCGGCTAACGTCGCTCAACCTCGGGTACTGCACAGAGCTCTCGGACAAGAGCGTCAGTGCGATCGCAGCGCTCGAGCAGCTCGACTACCTGAGTCTCCGCGGCTGCCGTCGCATCGGTGACTCGGGCATCCAGCAGCTCGCGCGCTTGCCAAGCTTGCGGACGCTCAACCTCTGGTACTGCAACCAAGGCCAGCTCACGGACGCTGGCATCACCGCGCTCGCAACGATGGCGTCGCTCACGAACTTGAACCTGTCGAACTGCAGTCAACTGACTGACGTCGGCATCAGCGCGCTCCAGTCGCTCGTGAACTTGCGCCACCTCGAGATCGCAAACGTCGGTGAAGTGACTGACGCGGGGCTCCTTGCGCTCGCGCCACTGACGAACCTCATCACGCTCGACGTCGCGGGGTGCTACAACCTCACGGACGCAGGCACAGAGGTCCTCCGGTGCTTCCCAAACCTCTCATCGTGCAACTTTTGGTACTGCAGCGAGATCGCGGACAAGACGTTCGCGCACCTCGAAGGGCTCGCGAAGCTCCGGTTCCTGAACGCCATGAAGTGCGGCAAAGTCACGGACGCTGCGCTCCAGTCGATCGCAACGCTCACAAACTTGACGTCGCTCGACCTCGTGAGCTGCTACCAAGTCACCGACGATGGTCTCCGCGCGCTCACGAAGCTCACAAAGCTCAAGTCGCTCTACCTCGGCGGCTGCTCCGGCATTCACGACGACGGCATCGCGGCGCTCGCACGCATTCCGTCGCTCGTGATCGTCGACTTGGCCAACTGCCGACAAGTCGGTAACGCGGCACTCCGCGGCCTCGGGCAGCTCACGAACCTCACGAACCTGAACCTCATGCGTTGCAACCACGTCGACGACGACGGCGTGCGCGCGCTCGCCAAGCTCACAAAGCTCCGGACGCTCAACCTCGCCAACTGCCGCCTCGTGACCGACAAGAGCACCGAGGTGATTGCGCAGTTCACGGAGCTCGAGACGCTCGTGCTCTGGTACTGCAACAAGCTCAGCGACGCGGGGATCCGGAACCTCGCGTCGCTCACCAAGCTCCAGTCGATAGACCTCGCGAGCTGCTCGAAGCTCACGGATGCGAGTCTCGAGGCGTTCACGCACATGCCGCAGCTCAAGTCGTTGGACCTCGGGAACTGCGGACAGCTCTCGGACGCCGGCATGCCGACGCTCGCCAAGCTCACGTCGCTCACGTCGCTGAACCTCGCCGAGTGCGGCGAGATCACGGACGACGGACTCAAGCACTTGACTGCGCTCGTGCACCTCGCGTCGATCAACCTCTGGTACTGCACAAAGCTCACGGGCGCTGGCGTCGAGCACCTCTCGCAGCTCCCGTCGCTCTCAGTCGACTACTAGCACCTCAGGACCAGCAGCAGTGTGGGTATGACTACGATGTAACCTAGAGACGTAACCAACCGCTTCGCCTCCAAGCGCCTGCACAGGACACCAACGGTTACTCGATACCGCCTTCTCTCTCAGTCTCTCACTTGTGCGAGCGCTTCCGTACGACGCTCCACCTTCAGCTCCATCACTCACTTCTCGCTTCGTCGACGCGCGAGCACAGCTGCGAGCTCACTGTTTGCGCCGCCAAACTGCGGACCACTGCCGCCGTTCAGCGACGACGACGACGCCCCCATCGATCCGCTCTGGACCGACTCGCCAAACTTGCGCACGTGGTCCATCGACGTCTTGGACGACTTGCGTGCGACGCTCGAGTGCCGCCGCGCGTCTTTCTCGGCCTGTTTCTTTGCTTTCTTCTCGGCGACGCGGCGCAAGCGCTCAGCTTCACGCTCGGCTTCGCGCTGTGCGTGGCGCTGCGCGCGGATCGCGAGCTCTTCTTCGCGCTGGCGCTCCATCTTCTTGCGCCGCGCCTTCTCGCGCTTGCGGCGCTTCCGGATGTACTCATCCGGGACACCTGGCGCGACGTGGATCTGCACATTGAGCTTGTCGCCCGTGATGCGGTCGTGCTTGGACGAGACGAACTGGATCTGCTGCGCCGGCGACTTGGATAGGGTCGGCGCAGTCCGGAGGCGCACCGTGTCGCTGAACGTGATCGCAATCACGTGCTGCGTCTGCGCGCGGATCGCGTCGACGAGCGTCACGGCGATCTCCGTCTTCTTCTCAGACGCGAGGAGCTGGTCTTCTGGCAACTCGGTCGAGAAGAAGCCAATGACCTTGTCGTACACGCGCACGGGCGTGTAGAACCCTCGGTCCGGCACGACTTCGAGGAGCTTGCAGACGTCGTTGCAGTAGATCTTGCCCGTGTACCGACAGTGGTGCCGGCGATTGAACAGCCCAAACTTCCGCCCCGTTGCCATGCACACCATCGTGTGCTTGTTGTCGAGCCAGTTGCGCTTGTCCGGCTCGCCGTAGAGCGGATCTTGCCGCACGCGCAGGACAAAGTACGGATCCGCGAGCGTGCTCATCGTGATCTCTTCGATCGCACTCAGTGCGAGGCGCCGTCTTAAGTACACGAGCGGCGGCTCGAACGAGCTCTTTGGGTCGACCACAGGGTGCCACGTCCGCTGCTCCATCACGTACAGGTAGCAGTCCGTGATCACAAGCAGCCGCGCGCTCAAGACGAGCGGCGCGACGTCGCTCGCGTGGCTGCTCGCGCCGTTTGCGACTGCACCTGGCGCTCCGACGCTCGGGATCGCTTTCTCAACCGTGTCCAAGAACACGATCTTCTCCGAGTCGCCATAGTGACGAAGGATCGCGAGGATCGCGTCGCGCACCGCGTCGTCGCGCAAGTAGAGCGCATCGAACGGGCGGTAGATGCTCACGCGCTGGCGCTGCTTGCGGCTCGACGCGTACAACTTGGTGATGTCGTGGCTGAGCTGGAGCAAGTGGCGACGACCAGCGAACTTGGTCCACGCGCGCTGGATGCGCGTCGCGAAGGACCCGATCTTCTTCTCGCGGAGCTTCTCGAGCGCAAAGAACGTCTCGGGCGTCTGGATGAACACCATCGTCTTCCCGAGCTGCACCTCGCGCTCGAGCTGCGGCAGCGCCTTCACAGCGCTCCGGAGGATCGCCTGCGTTCCTTTCTTGTCCGTGCCGCGGAACTCGGGGTACGTCTCTTTCGACAGGAGCTTGAAGCGATCGACGAAGCGGCCGTAGTCCCCGCGGTATGCGTACCCAGCGCGGCGCACTTTGACGTTCTCGAGCAGCCCGAGGTACTTGATCTGGTGCACGACGCGGCGGTCATCGAGCTTGTTTGGCTGCTTCTGGTCGTTCGACTTGATACAGCGGACGTAGTGCGGCGTGCAGTCCATGAGCGCCGTCACGAGCGCTTCGCACTGCGTGCGGATGCGGAAGCCCGCGGTCTGCGGCATGCGCTTGTCGTTCAAGTCGATCTCTTCTGGGAAGATGTACCGCATGAGCTTGTTCGAGCTCGCGCTGATGATGAGCGCAATGTCTTTGCTCAAGAAGTCCTTCGTCGCGTCGCCAAAGCCGTCGGTGCTGTACTGCACGTCGCCAGCGTAGTGCTTGATCTCAAACGTCTTGCCGCGCTTTGAAAAGTGCGCGTGGCCTTGGTGAAGGCCAGCGACTTTGTCGAGGAACGTCGCGTCGATCGCGTCGCCTTGGCGCGAGTGCATCGTCTTGACCGTGTCGTCGAGGATGAGGAAGATCCCGGGCGTCGGGCGCTTCGCTTCGATCAAGTCGCACACGACCTTGTTGTTGAAGAACGGGATCGGCGTCCACGCAATGCCCTCGCGCGCGTACTCATCCTGCTCGCTCTTGAGCGTGAGCTCAATGAAGATCTGCTGGAGCTTCTCGTTCACGTAGTTGATGCAGAACTGCTCAAAGCCGTTCTTGTCAAAGACCTCGAAGCCGTAGATGTCGAGGATCCCGATCTTCGTCATCGCATCTTCGCTTAGGACTTCGCCGCGCTTCGCTGCAGTCTTCTCAATGTCCAGTGCGTGGTTCACGCGCTCGACGAGGAACGCAAAGAGCCGGTCGTAGACGTTCTGCGCGATCGAGTCGCGCTGTCCTGCGGCTTGGCTCGGGTTCTGCGGCACTTCGTACGACTCGACTTTGCCGCCAGGCGCCATTGTCTGAAGCAGTTTGTAGCACAGCGCGTGCTCGAGCTGGTCAGCGTTCAGCCCGAGCAAGTCGCACGCGATCTCGAGCGACCGGCGATCGCGCACGGACGAGCCCTCGGCGTCGCCAACAGTCTCGGACTGGAACTCGATGTTGCCCAAGTGCAGCACGGCCGCAACGGTCTGGAGCACGAGCTCAATCTGCTTGCGCTTGATCCCGACGTGCTGCATCGCTGCCATGGTATCGTCGAACTCTGCAGCATCGTCGACGTCGTCGACTGCGTAGCAACCACTTGCTCGTAGGTACTGGAACGCGTCAGGACGACCGAGCTGGAGCTTCTTGCGCGCAGCGTCGGGGAGACCTGCGAGGACTTGGTAGAAGATGTGGAAGTTGCGCTCGCCGCGTCCAGGCTTGACGACGCGCGACTTCTCGAGCAAGTAGTTGGTCACTTTGCCACCCTGCGGTCGCCCCGCCGAGTCGAAGAGGAGCTCAAAGTACTTGCCAAAGCGGCTCGAGTTGTTGTTCCGCAGCGTCTTGGCGTTCCCAAACGCCTCGAGCAGCGGATTGCTCTCGAGGAACGTGCGCTTGACTTTGTCGACGCCAGCGCCGCTGCCGCTCACGCCTGCGATGTAGTTCTGGATCTGCTTGGACGCCTCGGTCTTCCCTGCGCCGCTCTCACCACTGATGATCACGCACTGGTTGTCCTCTTCGCTCAGCATCGTCCGGTACGCCTCCTCTGCCGTTGCAAACACGTGCGGTGGCACGTCAATCCGCGCCTTGTGCGTGTACGCGCGCATGCTCCGCTCGTCGTAGATGTCGAGCCACTTGTACGGGTTCACGACCACGAGCACGTGGCCAATGTACGCGTAGATCACGTCAGCTGCGTGCCGCATCTTGAGGTTCTCGAGAATTGCGTGCTCGCTCACTGTGCTCAGCAGCACGAGGTCGTCGACGCCAACGACAGCGCGCTCATCGCCAAAGAGGTTCTTCGCAGCAGCAGCGCCATTGCCGGCGCGCTGTGACGTTCGCGACCGCGACATCGTGGATTTGTTGCCAGAGCGTCCAAGCGAGACCGATCAAGAGCGCAGTGCTGCTAGAGGAAGCGGCGTCGCGGCACCACAGAGCGACAGTACGCTTGCACGTAGCGAAGCAGTCGTGCGGTGTCGTGCAGTGCAGGGGGATGCCGCGCGTCGATCGATCGAGCACTTCCCGTCGACGAGGTCAATGAACGAGCGGGATCGATGACGCTCTAGTTGTGACTGAATGCACCAACAACGTCGATTTTAATAGAGCAATAATCCAGGGATCAAGTATCTTGAAGTTCGTATGACAATGCAAACATACAAACCCTGCTAGTGCTACAATCATGTGTTCACTTTAGCATGTTTGGATAACGGATAATATCGAGTTTGGACAAAACCAATAGTCGTACAAAACGCGTTTGACAAAAACATTGATTAGCCGGATAATTGTGCGTTTGTATATTAATATTTACAGTCGGACATGTATGCTGTGTAAGAAAAACGATTAGGCAAGGACAAAATAGCGTACGAATGAATGGGACAATTCTGCATTTCGTACTGTTACTGCTGAACAAAATGGTATGACTTAATATGCAATCAATCAATTGTTTTCGACAATATATGACAATAATAGGCAATCCAAAAATCGTACAAGCAGGTTTAATGTAAAAACCCAGGATGTATTGAGTTTTGTCCTATAGGGTTCTTGTTGTACGACTATTATGTATGATAGCGGAAAACAAACAACAAATAATCCAATGCGTTGCACACAAAAACGACATGCAAAGTAACAGTTCGTGTTGTACTGTGAGAGTGTGATAAAGTACAGATCATTTGCTCAAATCCACACCCACTCTGTATTAGCATTTTGTGACCGAAATAGTTTGGACACAACGATGGGAGAATCTACTTTCGCAACGACATGGCCAAAAATGTAATGCGTTCGCATATCGAGAGCTTTAACCCGCACGGATAACAACAATAAACAGCTCGTGTACTTGTATCACACCTATTCGTAGACAAAGTGGAGACAAGAAAACCCAAGCATGTGTCCACGCAATTTAAGCGCAAGGCTCAGAGGTTTGTATAGCTTTTGTTGTTAGGGTGAACCAATTTCCTTGCTTTTTGTATGCTGCGTGCTGTGGACTGATTGTGGAAATCAGTCCGCAAAACGCCGCAGATCTCTGGACAAACCAACCCTATTCCTGTAAAACATATAATTGCGTCCCACCCTATAGTAACACCCCACCTGTCATTTTCGATCGTGTCGAAGTGGGATTTATTTCTCTGCATACAAATACTAAGTGTAATTATCTCTAATACAATCTCCCATGCAGTGTTTGGAGTGGGATACTAGAGTTTGTACCCCGGGACATAATTATAGATTTTACAGTACGTAGAAATGAGTACAAATAATATTATGAAAGTGTGTGGTTTAATCTCTAGTATCTTATCACAGAGAGCGAACCTTTCACACCCAACCTAACACTGCTGGCCAAATACGAACACGTTTGTTTTGGTTGTTACTTGATAGGTTTTGCCAAGTGGGTGACGCTATTGGTGTTGTGGTATTTCCTTTCTATCGTTTTAAGTAGTAGTACACTCCTGGCCAAAATGATAGACCACCCACGTTTTGTACGTTTCACAACATAACTTTGCAATCACCATGAGTTATTCAATGCTGTTTAGATATGTTTTCTGCTGTTTGCAGGCGAATCTGGTGATACCGCTCGCACTTCCAAACGAGTAGATCTGATGGTACCTCTCATACAAAAAACCGAATGTGCCGGCTGGACAAAATCTACGGCCACTTGACTCACATACAAAACGCTATATTAAATGAATGGCAGAATGGCCATCTGATATGGTCGTGAAATTGTCAAGCGCGCACACTTCTCTTTTGCGATGGGGAGAGGAAGCGCACTGACTGACTAGGAGCGCGGTCGCGCAATGGGCATGCGCGACGCAGTGCAGAGGGTGTTGGACGGCAACAAGAAGGGCAAGAGTGCAGGACGTCCGCGCGCACTTGGCGAACGCGATGTTCGCGCACTTGTGCGGACTGCTGCGCAGGGCGAGCTCTCGGCCAGCCAGCTGCACTCGCAGCTCTCTCTTGCGTGCTCTGTGCGAACGGTGCGGCATGAGCCGCAGGGCGTTGACTGGTTGCAATACGCCAAGATGGAAAACACCCTGCAGCTATTGCCTGCACACAAAGCGCACCGCCTTTCGTGGGCCGAGGAGATGATGGTGCGCTCCACCGAGTGGACGTCTATCATCTTCTCGGATGAGAAGAAGTGGAACCTAAATGGACCTGATGGACTGCAGCACTACTGGTGCGACTTGCGCAAGCCACTGCGGCAGACCAACAGGCGCCAAATGGGCAGAGGCTCTCTCATGGTGTGGGTAGGCTTTAGTGCTTGTGGTAAGACTGAGCTAGCAGTGCTCAATGGAAATCAAAGTTCGGATGACTACGTGTACACACTGTCTGAGTACTTGCTTCCGTTTGCACACTTGCCCTATGGCCTAGACTATACCTTCCAACAGGACAATGCCTCTATTCGCACCTCCATGGCCACGCGTGACTTCTTTGAGGAGCACGATGTGCACACGCTTGACTGGCCTGCACGTTCTCCTGATCTCAATCCGATCGAGAACGTGTGGGCTATCATGACAAGGGATATGTATTCAAACGGTACACAATACGACACTGTCGCTTCGCTTGAGGTCGCTCTCCATGCAGCTTGGAGTCGACTCTCACAAGACACGCACAACAAGCCCATTGCATCGATGCCACACAAATGCATCTTTCCGCCCTTGTTCTTGATGACCTCGAAATGCATCGAGGTCATCAAGAACAAGGGCGGAAAGACACACTATTAATCAGCAAACTCAACCCATCGCAATATATTGAGACTTGTATGTGAGTCAAGTGGCCGTAGATTTTGTCCAGCCGGCACATTCGGTTTTTTGTATGAGAGGTACCATCAGATCTACTCGTTTGGAAGTGCGAGCGGTATCACCAGATTCGCCTGCAAACAGCAGAAAACATATCTAAACAGCATTGAATAACTCATGGTGATTGCAAAGTTATGTTGTGAAACGTACAAAACGTGGGTGGTCTATCATTTTGGCCAGGAGTGTACTTCAGTGCTGAGAGTCTCAAACGCAAAATATGATATTCAAGTTTGTCGTTCAAATCGTTTCTAACTACTATACTACAACCGGACATAATTGATTTGTCAAGGGCTACAACCAAATATCACATTGTCATTGTTTAGACAATATTGATATACCGTCCCCACCAGATTGTCAATGTACTAACCACCCATGACAGAGGATTACAGGCTAAGAGTGATCCAGTGATATCTTTATATCATTTCGCGCTTGTCCTCTACTTTCATGACTTGATTCACAAGGACACTACAAAATGCATCTTGTAAATCCTCTAGACGTTCCTCAATACACCTCGATGAAATAATGCATATTGTGACTAACTAAGGGATAAGGTCATATCTTTGAGACTTGTGCCATAACCTATCAGAAGGCGTCTTTCTTGAAGTTGTTTTTGATCATCGACACCAATGTCCACCACAACGAACAATGAGGTCGATTCTTAAAGGTTACGATTCAGCCATTCAACCTCACACAATAACGGTCGAGACACAAGCGTGAGCCCCCTCCCCCTCTTATTCAGCAGCACCAGCGACACACTCGATGACTGCACCAGCGACGCACTCCGTCACACCACCAACGACTCACTAAACCAGATAACGAGTGATCGAGCAGCGACCACCACCAGCGCACCAGCCACCACCACCTGCAGCACACGATCACCTGCAGCGCACCAGCCACCACAAGCAGCGAGCCACCGCGACCGCGGCCGCGACAGTAGCAGTGTAGCGGTAGTACTAGATAAGACACAACAACGATAGCACACAGCAACACACTCAGAAGTACTAGGTAAGACGCAAGAACGATAGCACACAGCAACATACTCAGAAGAAATACATCCATTGTCTTGACTTGGCTCATTATATGACTAGAGCATACAGCTGATCGATCTCTTCGTCTCGCAACGTCGCCGGCGCGCCGCCAATCGGTAGTGGTGCAGTCATTCACCATCGGAGGAAGGTCGCGCCAAGCGACCTAGGACGGCACAGGCAGTTATCAATGAGCGGAGCAGATAAAAGCACACATCATAACAATACACTAACTTATGTAGAAAAGAGTAGCTATCAACGTCCATTGAGGACCAAAGCGCTCATGGGCGCTCACGAGTACCTCCTGTTCGTAGATCGTCCAGTGCGTCTGGCGGCGATGCGAGCAGGAGATCGAGAGCGAGGGCCAGTTGTACCCCGCTCTCGACCCAATCGTCACGACATCGCTCTCTCCCTACAGTCGCTCACAGTAAGCGGCCTTTGCGGAGAGAGAGCGACATGGGCCGTCAACGGTTACAGTCCCATGGTTGTGACTGTGACCGTTGCGGCTCAGGTTTTGAGAGCCTAGCACACACACACATATTCAGTCATAGATACAAAGATAGATGGATGACATGACTAGCATGAGCGTTGTACCGTGACAGATAGTCTTGCCGTCCACAATAATGATCTTACATGACAACAACAGACAGGATCAGATTCGTTCTCACATGCAAAGCAATATATACAGCGTATGAACATACGCACCTTCTGGTGCATTCTGTTATGCGTCGTCCTGATCTGGACGCTCAGATGCAGGCGACGAACCACACTGTATCGAGTGATCATTTCTACTATGTTCACTAGTACACGCACTCTCACATCCTTCTTAGCTAGCTCAGACAGCGCTATAGCGACCTAACATCACATACACGCGTAGACAGACAGTGATCAGACATATGTAGAGGCACACGAGCGCTAGGGCAAGCGAGAAAACAAGAACCACGCCTCTTCTTAAGTCAATATATGCATAGCAATGGCCACACTCTTCTTGGCTGACCGTGTGTATCCCTTCCGCTCCACAAATGAAACGTCATTTGAAAATGCCATATCGTTCGTGTAAGGGAATAGTTTATGCGCAAAGGTTGTGAAACATACAGTGTTGTGGAAATCACAGTTCGCATTTCAATCAACACACTGGTTTTTGCTGCACAGGTGTATCCCATCAGCCTCACAAACAAGATATCTTTTCGGAACATCAGACCGTTTATATTAGGATCTGGTTTGCACGCGAGAAGCTGTGGGCCAGTGTGCCTATACTCAAGGTGGAGATGGCACGTTCAACACCCCTTTCAAAAATAAGTCTTGCGTATACCGTATTACCTATGTCTTATTTGACTATAACTTGTATCCGACTTTCCTAAATTTTATGCTGCGACGTAAATACGTCCAGTAAATACTAGGACAATCACATCCACTCATTCCACTTACCTTCTCGACCTGCCAGAGCGAGAGAGTCATTAACGAACATGCCGCAACGGCGACCGAAGGTGCGCGAAGTTGGTGGAGCAAAGCCGTGTCTGTTCAAGCGGACAGTTCCTACCAGCAGCTTTCGACTGGCAGTGGTCGAACACTCCACTCACGGCATGAACCCCACGCTCGAGCGCTTTTTCGGCGATCTAGGCGGCACGCAGCGCGAGATGAAGTGGAAGAGCGTTCATCTTTGGGCGAAGCGACACAGCGCGATTGCAACATCAAGCCGCGCACAACTCGGTCAGCGACGGTCGCTATCGACCGGCACAGCAACGATCCTGTCCCCAGACGTCGAGCGCGAGATGAACATGGCGCTCCGGTATCTGCTGAGATGCTGAAAGCGAAGACGCAGCAGCTCGCGCACGACAGTGAAGGCGCACCAGTGTTCATGGCCAGCTGGAGCTGGCGCCAGTCGTTCCTCTCGCGTCGCGCACTCTCGTTTCGCGCTCAGACGAGGCAAGGGCAGCGCTCTCCAGCAGACAACGCAGCGGCACAAGCATCGTTCGCTGCAGCTCTACGCGGACGTATGGACGAGCTCGACCTAGATGTGGCGTATAACGCCGACCAGACGCCGATCTACTTTGAGCACATCCCAAGGGCTACCATCATAACCAATGGCGCCAGCACTGTTTGGTTTCAAACTGGAGGCAAAGACAAAGAGCGCGTCACGTGTATGCTTCTCGGCGACTCGTTCGGGAACAAGTACAACCCGTTCATGGTGATGAAGACTGCCCCAGCGAAGGCGGCGAAGACGACTGACGAGAACGCGACCATGCGGCAGGGCTTCGGCAAGCGCCTGTGGAAGGACATCAAGGCACTACAGAGCGACGACAACGTCACCATACACGGTAACAAAAGTGGCTGGTGGAACTCGGATCTGTCGATCCAGTTTCTCCATCATCACTTTGGCTCCTGAGCTGACCGGTCCGTGCCGATCTTACTCTTGTGGGACGACTTCTCCGCCCATTGGACGGAAGAAGTCGTACAGTTTGCGAGCAAGCTCAACGTTCATCTCATGCGAGTGCCGCCAGGAACAACCAGCGCATGCCAACCCGCCGACATCTCGTGGAACAAGCCGCTGAAGGATAGGCTGCATGAGAAGTGGACTCAGCACGTGCACCGACAGCTTGATGGGCACAGCAGCGGCTCTCTGTTCCGTCTGCGCCCGCCATGCCGCCAAGAAGTCGTCGAGTGGGTCTCCAAGTCGTGGAGTGCGATGGACAGCAAGACGATCCAGAGTGGGTTCAGCCCTATCAGCTGTGGCGAAGAGTCCGACATAGGCATGCAGATACAGTTCGATCAGCTTGCTGCTCGCCTACACAGTATGAAGCTACTTAATAGTGATACAGTTGAGATTCATGACAACTCTGACATTGCCGACAGATCCCTAATAGACAGTCTTCCTTAACATAGCGTTTCAGACAGCGGGGGACACTGAGCCTGGAACCCCAAACCAGGCACCTAATAGGTTAGCTTTGCGGTCTGGATACGCGGCTGCCCCAAGTAATGTTTGCCTGTGATCACTATATTATTCGGTCGGTCGGTACGCACAGATGTCACAAAAACGCAAATGTCAACATTGTGTGAAGCCACATAACGTAGATATTGAGGAATCGAGGAACATTTGGTGTCGGATAAGACATAGGTAATATGGTATTCTTCTTATCAATACGAATGAAACTCATCCACCCCGCAAATGAAGCATTGCTTTGGAAAGTCATATCCTTTAGGATAGATGATGTCCGATGTTGCTTGCAGTGGTGTCTTTGTTTGGCGTATTAGGATGAATGTGAAGATGAGTGGTATGTGATGGTGGTATGTATAAAGTTAGCAGTATTTCTTACGTGCTGCCATTCGTAGTATTGAACACTGTCACCCTTTCTGGTAGTAGATCATAAGGCTTCATCAGGAGAGAACAAACGGCTTGGAGTGAAAGGTATTAAGCTTACACAGCGGAACCCTTGGATGACAATCCGAGGAACTGTGGCGTTCTACCGAGGTTTTTGTACTAATGTAAATGTGTTGTGTACACCAGTTACACGAAACGACGTATGTATATGTAACTTATTTGGAACCCCGATCTAACCCTGACGCAACCCCGATTTATAGTGACACCCACTTATTCGGTCTTTCATTTGATCTTTGTATGAGAAGACCGAACAATTAAACCCACGTCGGTCTCCACAGTATGAATGTATGGAGTTGACCGAATAACTGGAATTTACCCGTTGGAAAGAATCACCCAAAGTGGACGAATCACCTTTGGTTTAAGGCGCACTCTCGACTGACTCGGAGACTACACCTTTTCCAGTTCCATTACAGAATTGCTAACTTCAGTTGCAGAATACCCAAACATCCGTCACAGAACGCTAAATTCCGTCACAGAAACCTGTCGAAAAGACTTATTGCTGCCAAATAGTTTTTAATAGGATACTATTGGGCAGGACGCACTTGCGCGCCAAACGCAATTCACGCGCAACGAGCACTTGCTGCACGGCATGAAGATCGCTCTGCTGGATAAGCAGCGCGCGCTTGATGCAGCGAAGCGTGGCGACGACTGGCGTGTCGTCGCGTCTACGCTCAGCATCAAGTACAAGACGGCATGGCAGTGGGTGAGCGCAGCCGAGCAAGACGATAAGTGGACAGCAGAGCCATCAAAGCGCGGCGGCGCTCGCTACACCAAGATCACACCAGACATGCGCGCCTTCCTTCAGCAAGCAATGAAAGACAATTGCCACAGGACGCTGGTCGACATAGCGGCCGCGCATTTCACGCACTTTGGCGTCCGTGTGTACGGGCAGACAGTCAAGAACGCGGTCGACGGCCTCGGCTACACAGTGAAGGCCACGCACAAGCAAAACAGCAACATGAACAGCGACAACAACAAGGAGAAGCGACTGAACTACCTCATCAAGTTGGTAGAGTATCAAGCGCAGGGTGTAATGGGCCT